>OY284417.1:65526813-66975174 GCA_958301585.1 Merodon equestris | reverse complement strand
TGGTCGATCCCGTTTCTCGGCTTGAGAGCTGCTTTCTTGACTGTATTTTGAGTTAAGCAGTTGGCGCGACTTTAGTTCTAGCCTATAAAGTCAAATCTTGTGTGGTTCCTCCATGGTAACATAGCTGCCCGAGGTCGCAAAGTTAGCAAGTACAAGAAATTTGAAAATTGTATGTAATTTCACATTAGTGCTTATGGTCGATCCCGTTTCTCGGCTTGAGAGCTACTTTCTTGACTGTATACTGAGTTAAGCAGTTGGCGCGACTTCAGTTCTAGCCTATAAAGTCAAATCTTGTGTGGTTCCTCCATGGTAACATAGCTGCCCGAGGTCGCAAAGTTAGCAAGTACAAGAAATTTGAAAATTGTATGTAATTTCACATTAGTGCTTATGGTCGATCCCGTTTCTCGGCTTGAGAGCTACTTTCTTGACTGTATTCTGAGTTAAGCAGTTGGCGCGACTTCAGTTCTAGCCTATAAAGTCAAATCTTGTGTGGTTCCTCCATGGTAACATAGCTGCCCGAGGTCGCAAAGTTAGCAAGTACAAGAAATTTGAAAATTGTATGTAATTTCACGGTAGTGCTTATGGTCGATCCCGGTTCTCGGCTTGAGAGCTACTTTCTTGACTGTATTTTGAGTTAAGCAGTTGGCGCGACTTCAGTTCTAGCCTATAAAGTCAAATCTTGTGTGGTTCCTCCATGGTAACATAGCTGCCCGAGGTCGCAAAGTTAGCAAGTACAAGAAATTTGAAAATTGTATGTAATTTCACGGTAGTGCTTATGGTCGATCCCGGTTCTCGGCTTGAGAGCTACTTTCTTGACTGTATTTTGAGTTAAGCAGTTGGCGCGACTTCAGTTCTAGCCTATAAAGTCAAATCTTGTGTGGTTCCTCCATGGTAACATAGCTGCCCGAGGTCGCAAAGTTAGCAAGTACAAGAAATTTGAAAATTGTATGTAATTTCACATTAGTGCTTATGGTCGATCCCGTTTCTCGGCTTGAGAGCTACTTTCTTGACTGTATTTTGAGTTAAGCAGTTGGCGCGACTTCAGTTCTAGCCTATAAAGTCAAATCTTGTGTGGTTCCTCCATGGTAACATAGCTGCCCGAGGTCGCAAAGTTAGCAAGTACAAGAAATTTGAAAATTGTATGTAATTTCACATTAGTGCTTATGGTCGATCCCGGTTCTCGGCTTGAGAGCTACTTTCTTGACTGTATTTTGAGTTAAGCAGTTGGCGCGACTTCAGTTCTAGCCTATAAAGTCAAATCTTGTGTGGTTCCTCCATGGTAACATAGCTGCCCGAGGTCGCAAAGTTAGCAAGTACAAGAAATTTGAAAATTGTATGTAATTTCACATTAGTGCTTATGGTCGATCCCGTTTCTCGGCTTGAGAGCTACTTTCTTGACTGTATTTTGAGTTAAGCAGTTGGCGCGACTTCAGTTCTAGCCTATAAAGTCAAATCTTGTGTGGTTCCTCCATGGTAACATAGCTGCCCGAGGTCGCAAAGTTAGCAAGTACAAGAAATTTGAAAACAGTATGTAATTTCACGGTAGTGCTTATGGTCGATCCCGGTTCTCGGCTTGAGAGCTACTTTCTTGACTGTATTTTGAGTTAAGCAGTTGCCGCGACTTCAGTTCTAGCCTATAAAGTCAAATCTTGTGTGGTTCCTCCATGGTAACATAGCTGCCCGAGGTCGCAAAGTTAGCAAGTACAAGAAATTTGAAAATTGTATGTAATTTCACGGTAGTGCTTATGGTCGATCCCGGTTCTCGGCTTGAGAGCTACTTTCTTGACTGTATTTTGAGTTAAGCAGTTGGCGCGACTTCAGTTCTAGCCTATAAAGTCAAATCTTGTGTGGTTCCTCCATGGTAACATAGCTGCCCGAGGTCGCAAAGTTAGCAAGTACAAGAAATTTGAAAATTGTATGTAATTTCACGGTAGTGCTTATGGTCGATCCCGGTTCTCGGCTTGAGAGCTACTTTCTTGACTGTATTTTGAGTTAAGCAGTTGGCGCGACTTCAGTTCTAGCCTATAAAGTCAAATCTTGTGTGGTTCCTCCATGGTAACATAGCTGCCCAAGGTCGCAAAGTTAGCAAGTAGAAGAAATTTGAAAATTGTATGTAATTTCACATTAGTGCTTATGGTCGATCCCGTTTCTCGGCTTGGGAGCTACTTTCTTGACTGTATTTTGAGTTAAGCAGTTGGCGCGACTTCAGTTCTAGCCTATAAAGTCAAATCTTGTGTGGTTCCTCCATGGTAACATAGCTGCCCGAGGTCGCAAAGTTAGCAAGTACAAGAAATTTGAAAATTGTATGTAATTTCACGGTAGTGCTTATGGTCGATCCCGGTTCTCGGCTTGAGAGCTACTTTCTTGACTGTATTTTGAGTTAAGCAGTTGGCGCGACTTCAGTTCTAGCCTATAAAGTCAAATCTTGTGTGGTTCCTCCATGGTAACATAGCTGCCCGAGGTCGCAAAGTTAGCAAGTACAAGAAATTTGAAAATTGTATGTAATTTCACGGTAGTGCTTATGGTCGATCCCGGTTCTCGGCTTGAGAGCTACTTTCTTGACTGTATTTTGAGTTAAGCAGTTGCCGCGACTTCAGTTCTAGTCTATAAAGTCAAATCTTGTGTGGTTCCTCCATGGTAACATAGCTGCCCGAGGTCGCAAAGTTAGCAAGTACAAGAAATTTGAAAATTGTATGTAATTTCACGGTAGTGCTTATGGTCGATCCCGGTTCTCGGCTTGAGAGCTACTTTCTTGACTGTATTTTGAGTTAAGCAGTTGGCGCGACTTCAGTTCTAGCCTATAAAGTCAAATCTTGTGTGGTTCCTCCATGGTAACATAGCTGCCCGAGGTCGCAAAGTTAGCAAGTACAAGAAATTTGAAAATTGTATGTAATTTCACATTAGTGCTTATGGTCGATCCCGTTTCTCGGCTTGAGAGCTACTTTCTTGACTGTATACTGAGTTAAGCAGTTGGCGCGACTTCAGTTCTAGCCTATAAAGTCAAATCTTGTGTGGTTCCTCCATGGTAACATAGCTGCCCGAGGTCGCAAAGTTAGCAAGTACAAGAAATTTGAAAATTGTATGTAATTTCACATTAGTGCTTATGGTCGATCCCGTTTCTCGGCTTGAGAGCTACTTTCTTGACTGTATTCTGAGTTAAGCAGTTGGCGCGACTTCAGTTCTAGCCTATAAAGTCAAATCTTGTGTGGTTCCTCCATGGTAACATAGCTGCCCGAGGTCGCAAAGTTAGCAAGTACAAGAAATTTGAAAATTGTATGTAATTTCACGGTAGTGCTTATGGTCGATCCCGGTTCTCGGCTTGAGAGCTACTTTCTTGACTGTATTTTGAGTTAAGCAGTTGGCGCGACTTCAGTTCTAGCCTATAAAGTCAAATCTTGTGTGGTTCCTCCATGGTAACATAGCTGCCCGAGGTCGCAAAGTTAGCAAGTACAAGAAATTTGAAAATTGTATGTAATTTCACGGTAGTGCTTATGGTCGATCCCGGTTCTCGGCTTGAGAGCTACTTTCTTGACTGTATTTTGAGTTAAGCAGTTGGCGCGACTTCAGTTCTAGCCTATAAAGTCAAATCTTGTGTGGTTCCTCCATGGTAACATAGCTGCCCGAGGTCGCAAAGTTAGCAAGTACAAGAAATTTGAAAATTGTATGTAATTTCACATTAGTGCTTATGGTCGATCCCGTTTCTCCGCTTGAGAGCTACTTTCTTGACTGTATTTTGAGTTAAGCAGTTGGCGCGACTTCAGTTCTAGCCTATAAAGTCAAATCTTGTGTGGTTCCTCCATGGTAACATAGCTGCCCGAGGTCGCAAAGTTAGCAAGTACAAGAAATTTGAAAATTGTATGTAATTTCACATTAGTGCTTATGGTCGATCCCGGTTCTCGGCTTGAGAGCTACTTTCTTGACTGTATTTTGAGTTAAGCAGTTGGCGCGACTTCAGTTCTAGCCTATAAAGTCAAATCTTGTGTGGTTCCTCCATGGTAACATAGCTGCCCGAGGTCGCAAAGTTAGCAAGTACAAGAAATTTGAAAATTGTACGTAATTTCACGGTAGTGCTTATGGTCGATCCCGTTTCTCGGCTTGAGAGCTACTTTCTTGACTGTATTTTGAGTTAAGCAGTTGGCGCGACTTCAGTTCTAGCCTATAAAGTCAAATCTTGTGTGGTTCCTCCATGGTAACATAGCTGCCCGAGGTCGCAAAGTTAGCAAGTACAAGAAATTTGAAAATTGTATGTAATTTCACGGTAGTGCTTATGGTCGATCCCGGTTCTCGGCTTGAGAGCTACTTTCTTGACTGTATTTTGAGTTAAGCAGTTGCCGCGACTTCAGTTCTAGTCTATAAAGTCAAATCTTGTGTGGTTCCTCCATGGTAACATAGCTGCCCGAGGTCGCAAAGTTAGCAAGTACAAGAAATTTGAAAATTGTATGTAATTTCACATTAGTGCTTATGGTCGATCCCGTTTCTCGGCTTGAGAGCTACTTTCTTGACTGTATTCTGAGTTAAGCAGTTGGCGCGACTTCAGTTCTAGCCTATAAAGTCAAATCTTGTGTGGTTCCTCCATGGTAACATAGCTGCCCGAGGTCGCAAAGTTAGCAAGTACAAGAAATTTGAAAATTGTATGTAATTTCACATTAGTGCTTATGGTCGATCCCGTTTCTCGGCTTGAGAGCTACTTTCTTGACTGTATTTTGAGTTAAGTAGTTGGCGCGACTTCAGTTCTAGCCTATAAAGTCAAATCTTGTGTGGTACCTCCATGGTAACATAGCTGCCCGAGGTCGCAAAGTTAGCAAATACAAGAAAATTGAAAATTGTACGTAATTTCACGGTAGTGCTTATGGTCGATCCCGTTTCTCGGCTTGAGAGCTACTTTCTTGACTGTATTTTGAGTTAAGCAGTTGGCGCGACTTCAGTTCTAGCCTATAAAGTCAAATCTTGTGTGGTTCCTCCATGGTAACATAGCTGCCCGAGGTCGCAAAGTTAGCAAGTACAAGAAATTTGAAAATTGTACGTAATTTCACGGTAGTGCTTATGGTCGATCCCGTTTCTCGGCTTGAGAGCTACTTTCTTGACTGTATTTTGAGTTAAGCAGTTGGCGCGACTTCAGTTCTAGCCTATAAAGTCAAATCTTGTGTGGTTCCTCCATGGTAACATAGCTGCCCGAGGTCGCAAAGTTAGCAAGTACAAGAAATTTGAAAATTGTATGTAATTTCACATTAGTGCTTATGGTCGATCCCGGTTCTCGGCTTGAGAGCTACTTTCTTGACTGTATTTTGAGCTAAGCAGTTGGCGCGACTTCAGTTCTAGCCTATAAAGTCAAATCTTGTGTGGTTCCTCCATGGTAACATAGCTGCCCGAGGTCGCAAAGTTAGCAAGTACAAGAAATTTGAAAATTGTATGTAATTTCACATTAGTGCTTATGGTCGATCCCGTTTCTCGGCTTGAGAGCTACTTTCTTGACTGTATTTTGAGTTAAGCAGTTGGCGCGACTTCAGTTCTAGCCTATAAAGTCAAATCTTGTGTGGTTCCTCCATGGTAACATAGCTGCCCGAGGTCGCAAAGTTAGCAAGTACAAGAAATTTGAAAATTGTATGTAATTTCACGGTAGTGCTTATGGTCGATCCCGGTTCTCGGCTTGAGAGCTACTTTCTTGACTGTATTTTGAGTTAAGCAGTTGCCGCGACTTCAGTTCTAGCCTATAAAGTCAAATCTTGTGTGGTTCCTCCATGGTAACATAGCTGCCCGAGGTCGCAAAGTTAGCAAGTACAAGAAATTTGAAAATTGTATGTAATTTCACGGTAGTGCTTATGGTCGATCCCGGTTCTCGGCTTGAGAGCTACTTTCTTGACTGTATTTTGAGTTAAGCAGTTGGCGCGACTTCAGTTCTAGCCTATAAAGTCAAATCTTGTGTGGTTCCTCCATGGTAACATAGCTGCCCGAGGTCGCAAAGTTAGCAAGTACAAGAAATTTGAAAATTGTATGTAATTTCACGGTAGTGCTTATGGTCGATCCCGGTTCTCGGCTTGAGAGCTACTTTCTTGACTGTATTTTGAGTTAAGCAGTTGGCGCGACTTCAGTTCTAGCCTATAAAGTCTGTTCCGTTCCGTTCTTCATATGGAGTAGACGTGTTTTCATCTTGCGGCATATATTTCACTTAGCGCTTTGGTAGCCTCCCTAAATATTTATAACCATTTTAACGCAGTTGTTAAGTTCGCGTTGATCATGCCTAAAACACACGAAAAGGCTACAAGGTTGCAGACGAATCTCATGAAGCAGTTAACCCAGAACTCAGCCTCTCCGTCAATATCCTCCGCAAGGCAACGGTCGCGAACAACATCAATTCACTCACCTTCCGCTGCTCTAATGACGTCAGACAGCAAAACGACTCAATTCGTCACACTGTCAAGTCAAATTGAAAACCAAGGGGACATAATTATGAACCGTTTGATTGCCATGGAAAATAATCTTTCGTCGCGAATCACCACCATTGAAAACGCCATTAACGCGAAACTAGACGCAATTGATAGTGAAGTGAGTAATTTAAAACAACGTATTTGCGCTCTCGAAGACTGCTCAGGAAAATTCAACTGCTTGCAATTGGAAGTTGAGAAATGTAAACAACAACTGGACCAACAGCTGGAGCAGGTGAGCCACCCTGAGCTTAATATTAGCAATGAGCTGTCACACTTAAGGACACAAGTTGAGAAACTGCACAGGAAAAACATTGAAACGGATGCACTACTTATTGGTATTCCTTTCTCGGAAGATGAAAATCTAAAATGCACCTTCAACCGACTGTGTGTTACACTCAATTGTAAACAACCACCGCCCGTCAGCAGAATCTTTCGCACCAAACAAACTAGTGATGGTGTTGTTGTTGTTAAATTTTTCTCCACTCATGACAAGTACTCAGTTATGAAGGCATTCACTATTTTCAAAAAGTCAAACTCGCGAAACTTTTGCCAATCTGATATCGGATTTAATAATAATCGGCCGATCTTTATGCACGAATGCCTTACGACACAAAACCGAGCTACGTTAAGAGAAGCACTACACCTCAAGCGTCGGAAAATTATCCACTCCGCGTTCACTATCCGAGGGCTTGTTTACGTGAAAATCTCGAAAGACAAAGACAAGATGAACATTGACAGCGAGGACCAGCTGAATAAAATCGCCCAAAAGCTGCTACCTGAAGATAACCAACATTCGCCGCTGAAATCCTAAGCTCCTCAAACCACTTAAGCTGCTCAAACTTTAACTTTAAACTTTTTTGTATATTTACTATTATCATTGTTATTTGCTTTTTCTTTTTATTCTTTTTTTGGTCTTGCTTTTAATTTTTAATGTCTAATTTTTACTCCTATTTTCGTTTAAACTTCATCCTTTTACTGTCTCCTTCCACCCTTCCCATTTTTCATCCTATAGTGCTAATTCTTAATATTTTTTCAAGCTTTCACTTAACTAACTTGATACTAGTGCGCTCTCTACTTGTTCGCTGTTCTCTTTTGTTACTCGTGTCTCTGTTATGACATCTACAGAGAATATAACAGGTACTAATGCTGCTGGCAGGTATTCGGTGCATACAATGCTTAAAATACTTTCTAACTTGCATGGTGGCTTAAAAGTTTGCCATCTAAATGCTAGGAGTCTTAATATACCGAAGCTAGATTATCTTCGTAGCGTTCTCGACAGAGTAAGTATTGACATCATCTGTGTTAGTGAAACATGGTTTAAGTCTGATATACCCAACCAATTATATGACATACCTAATTATATCTTATATCGCAATGATAGAGCCACAAGTACTTGTGGTGGAGGCGTTGCTATATACTGTAGATCCTCCCTGCACTGCAGGATCATTTGTAAGTCTGTGAACACTGATGTGGAATACATAGTACTGGAAGTATCAGGCGGTAGTACAAAATGCGTGGTATCTTGTGTGTATAACCCGAGCAGGAATCTCTCCCCTGAACCGTTCTTTGGGGCATTATCTGAGTTTTCTCCTATGTACGAGAATATTATTGTCTGTGGTGATTTTAACGTTAATTTGTTGAAAGTTGACTCCTTCTCGACTCAATTAACTGACTTAGTCACAGCTACTGGGATGCAAGTAATGAATTGCTTGTATCCTACTCGATATTCTCCAAATGCTGTCCCGACTCTGCTTGACCTCCTGATTGTATCGAATCCCTCTAATGTACTCCTCCATGACCAATTGGCTCTTGGTGGGATTTCTGACCATGACCTACTTTACTGCACATATGACATTGACCTCACCCACACGCCTGTGCCCTTAACCTTTCAATACAGAGACTATAAATCTATAGATTTAAACTCTCTTGCCTTTGATGCGAACTGTATGCCCTGGGATGATTGTAAATACGTTTCGAGTGTGGATGATAAGTTGTGCTGTATAAATTCCTGTATCAATACGCTTTTTGAGTGGCACGTTCCTTTAAAAACAGTCCGTATACGTAATCAAAAGTGTCCCTGGTTTACTTCTGAAGTACATGCATCCGTTAGGCAACGCCACAAAAAGTACCTTAAGTGGAGAAACAATCCATGTCCACAAAATTGGTTGCTATATTGTCAGGCACGAAACCGAGCTACATCAGTTACTAGGTCGGCAAAGAGAAGTTTTTTCGCCTCTAAGCTGAACGGGAAACTGTCCTCTAAACAGCTTTGGTCTAATCTGCGTGAGATCGGTATAGGCAAGCGGGAGAAGCTAGATTGTGCAGTTGATCCCAACACTCTAAATGATTATTTTTTGGCCAACACTTTAAGCCAGCCCAACTTCTTCCCCAATAATACTCTACGTAGGGAAGTCTTAGAGCCTTTTGAGTTTCAAGTTGTAACGGAAAGTGATGTGGCTGTAATTGTTAGAAATCTTAATTCCAACGCAGTTGGTGTTGACGGTATATCTCTTAGGTTTGTAAAACTAATACTCACCTATTTATTAAGCCCACTTACGCACCTCATTAACCATTGCATTTCCTCTTCAAACATTCCACTCCTATGGAAAGAAGGCAGAATCACTCCTGTCGCAAAAAAACCAAATCCTTTGATCCCTAGTGACTACCGGCCAATTAGTATACTGCCCTGTTTGTCTAAGGTCTTCGAGAAGATACTCGCTAAACAAATTAGTTCATACCTCGATAACAATAATCTTCTTGTTGAAAGTCAATCTGGGTTCAGAGCTAAACATAGCTGTTCCACTGCCATGGTAAAGGTTCTCGACGATATAAGAGTTGATCTTGATGAGGACAGACTTACTGTCCTGTGCCTCCTTGATTTTTCCAAAGCCTTCGATAAGGTGAATCACGACATTTTATGTCAAAAACTTGATATCTACTTTGGATTCGGCGACAGGGCAACTCGCCTCTTAAAAAACTATCTGTCAAACAGGATACAAAGAGTGGTGGTTAACGAGGTCATTTCTGAACCCAGACCCATTCTATCGGGAGTTCCCCAGGGATCGATCTTGGGCCCAATTCTCTTCTGCATGTTCATAAATGACTTACCCTCAGTATGTAAAAATGTTTCTATTCACCTTTATGCTGATGACGTCCAGATCTATCTATCGGCACGTATTGGTCTTATCGAAGATCTTGTTTTTAGAATAAATGAGGACCTCTTGGAAATACATAGGTGGGCGGAGACGAATGGTCTATCTTTGAATCCAAGCAAGACACAGGCAATATTGCTCTCTTATAGAGATTATAATACTAAGAACTTTCCATCCATCTGTATAAATGACTTCAAGGTACCATTCTCAACGACAGTGACAAGCTTGGGCTTCAGAGTGAGCACACATCTGTCCGGTACTGACCATATCTGATCGACTATTGGGCGAGTTTATGGAGTATTGAGAAAACTCTGGATGTCTAGCAACTTTATTCCAACGGAAATAAGACTTCGTATAGCCAAAACCTTAGTTTTGCCGCTGATTTCATATTCGGAGGTGGTGTATCCAAAATTGGACTCTGTCTCTGAACATGCTCTACTTGTAGCATTCAACGATATCACTCGGTACGTGTATGGCTTACGAAGATATGACCACATATCGGCGCATCAAACCAGCATCTTAGGATGTACTCTATTGCAGTATGTCAATGCAAGAAACTGCATCTTTCTCCACAAAATAATATATCAGAAGTCTCCACGCTATCTCTATGAAAAACTAAACTTCTGCCAATCTGTTAGAAGGCTTAACCTTGTAACACCACGTCATAGGTATTTGAATTCATCGCGCCTCTTCTTCGTTAACAGCATTCGTCTCTGGAATTCATTGCCGGCATGCATCAAACAAGTCAGAGAGTTCACAAGTTTCAAAAAGAATATTTTTAAATATTTTTCTAATCAGCGCTAATCCTCATCGCTTTTCCTCATCCTTTCCCGACCCTCCCTCTTTTCAACATTTTTCCTTTTCTTTCTTTTCTTATTGATTTAACTTAATTTTATGTTAACTTTAATTTAACCTTATTTTTAAAATATCACCAAATTGTACTATAAAAGACATAAGTCTTACTTGTACGAATCCTCCTAAACTGTAATAAATTGAATTGAATTGAATTGAATTAAAGTCAAATCTTGTGTGGTTCCTCCATGGTAACATAGCTGCCCGAGGTCGCAAAGTTAGCAAGTACAAGAAATTTGAAAATTGTATGTAATTTCACATTAGTGCTTATGGTCGATCCCGTTTCTCGGCTTGAGAGCTACTTTCTTGACTGTATTTTGAGTTAAGCAGTTGGCGCGACTTCAGTTCTAGCCTATAAAGTCAAATCTTGTGTGGTTCCTCCATGGTAACATAGCTGCCCGAGGTCGCAAAGTTAGCAAGTACAAGAAATTTGAAAATTGTATGTAATTTCACGGTAGTGCTTATGGTCGATCCCGGTTCTCGGCTTGAGAGCTACTTTCTTGACTGTATTTTGAGTTAAGCAGTTGGCGCGACTTCAGTTCTAGCCTATAAAGTCAAATCTTGTGTGGTTTCTCCATGGTAACATAGCTGCCCGAGGTCGCAAAGTTAGCAAGTACAAGAAATTTGAAAATTGTATGTAATTTCACGGTAGTGCTTATGGTCGATCCCGGTTCTCGGCTTGAGAGCTACTTTCTTGACTGTATTTTGAGTTAAGCAGTTGGCGCGACTTCAGTTCTAGCCTATAAAGTCAAATCTTGTGTGGTTCCTCCATGGTAACATAGCTGCCCGAGGTCGCAAAGTTAGCAAGTACAAGAAATTTGAAAATTGTATGTAATTTCACGGTAGTGCTTATGGTCGATCCCGGTTCTCGGCTTGAGAGCTACTTTCTTGACTGTATTTTGAGTTAAGCAGTTGCCGCGACTTCAGTTCTAGCCTATAAAGTCAAATCTTGTGTGGTTCCTCCATGGTAACATAGCTGCCCGAGGTCGCAAAGTTAGCAAGTACAAGAAATTTGAAAATTGTATGTAATTTCACGGTATTGCTTATGGTCGATCCCGGTTCTCGGCTTGAGAGCTACTTTCTTGACTGTATTTTGAGTTAAGCAGTTGGCGCGACTTCAGTTCTAGCCTATAAAGTCAAATCTTGTGTGGTTCCTCCATGGTAACATAGCTGCCCGAGGTCGCAAAGTTAGCAAGTACAAGAAATTTGAAAATTGTATGTAATTTCACGGTAGTGCTTATGGTCGATCCCGGTTCTCGGCTTGAGAGCTACTTTCTTGACTGTATTTTGAGTTAAGCAGTTGGCGCGACTTCAGTTCTAGCCTATAAAGTCAAATCTTGTGTGGTTCCTCCATGGTAACATAGCTGCCCGAGGTCGCAAAGTTAGCAAGTACAGGAAATTTGAAAATTGTATGTAATTTCACGGTAGTGCTTATGGTCGATCCCGGTTCTCGGCTTGAGAGCTACTTTCTTGACTGTATTTTGAGTTAAGCAGTTGGCGCGACTTCAGTTCTAGCCTATAAAGTCAAATCTTGTGTGGTTCCTCCATGGTAACATAGCTGCCCGAGGTCGCAAAGTTAGCAAGTACAAGAAATTTGAAAATTGTATGTAATTTCACGGTAGTGCTTATGGTCGATCCCGGTTCTCGGCTTGAGAGCTACTTTCTTGACTGTATTTTGAGTTAAGCAGTTGGCGCGACTTCAGTTCTAGCCTATAAAGTCAAATCTTGTGTGGTTCCTCCATGGTAACATAGCTGCCCGAGGTCGCAAAGTTAGCAAGTACAAGAAATTTGAAAATTGTACGTAATTTCACGGTAGTGCTTATGGTCGATCCCGGTTCTCGGCTTGAGAGCTACTTTCTTGACTGTATTTTGAGTTAAGCAGTTGGCGCGACTTCAGTTCTAGCCTATAAAGTCAAATCTTGTGTGGTTCCTCCATGGTAACATAGCTGCCCGAGGTCGCAAAGTTAGCAAGTACAAGAAATTTGAAAATTGTATGTAATTTCACGGTAGTGCTTATGGTCGATCCCGGTTCTCGGCTTGAGAGCTACTTTCTTGACTGTATTTTGAGTTAAGCAGTTGGCGCGACTTCAGTTCTAGCCTATAAAGTCAAATCTTGTGTGGTTCCTCCATGGTAACATAGCTGCCCGAGGTCGCCAAGTTAGCAAGTACAAGAAATTCGAAAATTGTACGTAATTTCACGGTAGTGCTTATAGTCGATCCCGTTTCTCGGCTTGAGAGCTACTTTCTTGACTGTATTTTGAGTTAGGCAGTTGGCGCGATTTCAGTTCTAGCCTATAAAGTCAAATCTTGTGTGGTTCCTCCATGGTAACATAGCTGCCCGAGGTCGCAAAGTTAGCAAGTACAAGAAATTTGAAAATTGTATGTAATTTCACATTAGTGCTTATGGTCGATCCCGTTTCTCGGCTTGAGAGCTACTTTCTTGACTGTATTCTGAGTTAAGCAGTTGGCGCGACTTCAGTTCTAGCCTATAAAGTCAAATCTTGTGTGGTTCCTCCATGGTAACATAGCTGCCCGAGGTCGCAAAGTTAGCAAGTACAAGAAATTTGAAAATTGTATGTAATTTCACGGTAGTGCTTATGGTCGATCCCGGTTCTCGGCTTGAGAGCTACTTTCTTGACTGTATTTTGAGTTAAGCAGTTGGCGCGACTTCAGTTCTAGCCTATAAAGTCAAATCTTGTGTGGTTCCTCCACGGTAACATAGCTGCCCGAGGTCGCAAAGTTAGCAAGTACAAGAAATTTGAAAATTGTATGTAATTTCACATTAGTGCTTATGGTCGATCCCGTTTCTCGGCTTGAGAGCTACTTTCTTGACTGTATTTTGAGTTAGGCAGTTGGCGCGATTTCAGTTCTAGCCTATAAAGTCAAATCTTGTGTGGTTCCTCCATGGTAACATAGCTGCCCGAGGTCGCAAAGTTAGCAAGTACAAGAAATTTGAAAATTGTATGTAATTTCACATTAGTGCTTATGGTCGATCCCGTTTCTCGGCTTGAGAGCTACTTTCTTGACTGTATTCTGAGTTAAGCAGTTGGCGCGACTTCAGTTCTAGCCTATAAAGTCAAATCTTGTGTGGTTCCTCCATGGTAACATAGCTGCCCGAGGTCGCAAAGTTAGCAAGTACAAGAAATTTGACAATTGTATGTAATTTCACGGTAGTGCTTATGGTCGATCCCGGTTCTCGGCTTGAGAGCTACTTTCTTGACTGTATTTTGAGTTAAGCAGTTGGCGCGACTTCAGTTCCAGCCTATAAAGTCAAATCTTGTGTGGTTCCTCCATGGTAACATAGCTGGCCGAGGTCGCAAAGTTAGCAAGTACAAGAAAATTGAAAATTGTACGTAATTTCACGGTAGTGCTTATGGTCGATCCCGTTTCTCGGCTTGAGAGCTACTTTCTTGACTGTATTTTGAGTTAAGCAGTTGCCGCGACTTCAGTTCTGGCCTATAAAGTCAAATCTTGTGTGGTTCCTCCATGGTAACATAGCTGCCCGAGGTCGCAAAGTTAGCAAGTACAAGAAATTTGAAAATTGTATGTAATTTCACATTAGTGCTTATGGTCGATCCCGTTTCTCGGCTTGAGAGCTACTTTCTTGACTGTATTTTGAGTTAAGCAGTTGGCGCGACTTCAGTTCTAGCCTATAAAGTCAAATCTTGTGTGGTTCCTCCATGGTAACATAGCTGCCCGAGGTCGCAAAGTTAGCAAGTACAAGAAATTTGAAAATTGTATGTAATTTCACATTAGTGCTTATGGTCGATCCCGTTTCTCGCCTTGAGAGCTACTTTCTTGACTGTATTTTGAGTTAAGCAGTTGGCGCGACTTCAGTTCTAGCCTATAAAGTCAAATCTTGTGTGGTTCCTCCCTGGTAACATAGCTGCCCGAGGTCGCAAAGTTAGCAAGTACAAGAAATTTGAAAATTGTATGTAATTTCACGGTAGTGCTTATGGTCGATCCCGGTTCTCGGCTTGAGAGCTACTTTCTTGACTGTATTTTGAGTTAAGCGGTTGGCGCGACTTCAGTTCTAGCCTATAAAGTCAAATCTTGTGTGGTTCCTCCATGGTAACATAGCTGCCCGAAGTCGCAAAGTTAGCAAGTACAAGAAATTTGAAAATTGTATGTAATTTCACATTAGTGCTTATGGTCGATCCCGTTTCTCGGCTTGAGAGCTACTTTCTTGACTGTATTTTGAGATAAGCAGTTGGCGAACTTCAGTTCTAGCCTATAAAGTCAAATCTTGTGTGGTTCCTCCATGGTAACATAGCTGCCCGAGGTCGCCAAGTTAGCAAGTACAAGAAATTTGAAAATTGTACGTAATTTCACGGTAGTGCTTATGGTCGATCCCGGTTCTCGGCTTGAGAGCTACTTTCTTGACTGTATTTTGAGTTAAACAGTTGCCGCGACTTCAGTTCTAGCCTATAAAGTCAAATCTTGTGTGGTTCCTCCATGGTAACATAGCTGCCCGAGGTCGCAAAGTTGGCAAGTACAAGAAATTTGAAAATTGTATGTAATTTCACGGTAGTGCTTATGGTCGATCCCGGTTCTCGGCTTGAGAGCTACTTTCTTGACTGTATTTTGAGTTAAGCAGTTGGCGCGACTTCAGTTCTAGCCTATAAAGTCAAATCTTGTGTGGTTCCTCCATGGTAACATAGCTGCCCGAGGTCGCAAAGTTAGCAAGTACAAGAAATTTGAAAATTGTATGTAATTTCACGGTAGTGCTTATGGTCGATCCCGGTTCTCGGCTTGAGAGCTACTTTCTTGACTGTATTTTGAGTTAAGCAGTTGGCGCGACTTCAGTTCTAGCCTATAAAGTCAAATCTTGTGTGGTTCCTCCATGGTAACATAGCTGCCCGAGGTCGCAAAGTTAGCAAGTACAAGAAATTTGAAAATTGTATGTAATTTCACATTAGTGCTTATGGTCGATCCCGTTTCTCGGCTTGAGAGCTACTTTCTTGACTGTATTTTGAGTTAAGCAGTTGGCGCGACTTCAGTTCTAGCCTATAAAGTCAAATCTTGTGTGGTTCCTCCATGGTAACATAGCTGCCCGAGGTCGCAAAGTTAGCAAGTACAAGAAATTTGAAAATTGTATGTAATTTCACGGTAGTGCTTATGGTCGATCCCGGTTCTCGGCTTGAGAGCTACTTTCTTGACTGTATTTTGAGTTAAGCAGTTGCCGCGACTTCAGTTCTAGCCTATAAAGTCAAATCTTGTGTGGTTCCTCCATGGTAACATAGCTGCCCGAGGTCGCAAAGTTAGCAAGTACAAGAAATTTGAAAATTGTATGTAATTTCACGGTAGTGCTTATGGTCGATCCCGGTTCTCGGCTTGAGAGCTACTTTCTTGACTGTATTTTGAGTTAAGCAGTTGGCGCGACTTCAGTTCTAGCCTATAAAGTCAAATCTTGTGTGGTTCCTCCATGGTAACATAGCTGCCCGAGGTCGCAAAGTTATCAAGTACAAGAAATTTGAAAATTGTATGTAATTTCACGGTAGTGCTTATGGTCGATCCCGGTTCTCGGCTTGAGAGCTACTTTCTTGAATGTATTTTGAGTTAAGCAGTTGGCGCGACTTCAGTTCTAGCCTATAAAGTCAAATCTTGTGTGGTTCCTCCATGGTAACATAGCTGCCCGAGGTCGCAAAGTTAGCAAGTACAAGAAATTTGAAAATTGTATGTAATTTCACGGTAGTGCTTATGGTCGATCCCGGTTCTCGGCTTGAGAGCTACTTTCTTGACTGTATTTTGAGTTAAGCAATTGCCGCGACTTCAGTTCTAGCCTATAAAGTCAAATCTTGTGTGGTTCCTCCATGGTAACATAGCTGCCCGAGGTCGCAAAGTTAGCAAGTACAAGAAATTTGAAAATTGTATGTAATTTCACATTAGTGCTTATGGTCGATCCCGTTTCTCGGCTTGAGAGCTACTTTCTTGACTGTATTTTGAGTTAAGCAGTTGGCGCGACTTCAGTTCTAGCCTATAAAGTCAAATCTTGTGTGGTTCCTCCATGGTAACATAGCTGCCCGAGGTCGCAAAGTTAGCAAGTACAAGAAATTTGAAAATTGTATGTAATTTCACATTAGTGCTTATGGTCGATCCCGTTTCTCGGCTTGAGAGCTACTTTCTTGACTGTATTTTGAGTTAAGCAGTTGGCGCGACTTCAGTTCTAGCCTATAAAGTCAAATCTTGTGTGGTTCCTCCATGGTAACATAGCTGCCCGAGGTCGCCAAGTTAGCAAGTACAAGAAATTTGAAAATTGTATGTAATTTCACATTAGTGCTTATGGTCGATCCCGTTTCTCGGCTTGAGAGCTACTTTCTTGACTGCATTTTGAGTTAAGCAGTTGGCGCGACTTCAGTTCTAGCCTATAAAGTCAAATCTTGTGTGGTTCCTCCATGGTAACATAGCTGCCCGAGGTCGCCAAGTTAGCAAGTACAAGAAATTTGAAAATTGTATGTAATTTCACATTAGTGCTTATGGTCGATCCCGTTTCTCGGCTTGAGAGCTACTTTCTTGACTGTATTTTGAGTTAAGCAGTTGGCGCGACTTCAGTTCTAGCCTATAAAGTCAAATCTTGTGTGGTTCCTCCATGGTAACATAGCTGCCCGAGGTCGCAAAGTTAGCAAGTACAAGAAATTTGAAAATTGTATGTAATTTCACATTAATGCTTATGGTCGATCCCGGTTCTCGGCTTGAGAGCTACTTTCTTGACTGTATTTTGAGTTAAGCAGTTGGCGCGACTTCAGTTCTAGGATATAAAGTCAAATCTTGTGTGGTTCTTCCATGGTAACATAGCTGCCCGAGGTCGCCAAGTTAGCAAGTACAAGAAATTTGAAAATTGTACGTAGTTTCACGGTAATGCTTATGGTCGATCCCGGTTCTCGGCTTGAGAGCTACTTTCTTGACTATATTTTGAGTTAAGCAGTTGGCGCGACTTCAGTTCTAGCCTATAAAGTCAAATCTTGTGTGGTTCCTCCATGGTAACATAGCTGCCCGAGGTCGCAAAGTTAGCAAGTACAAGAAATTTGAAAATTGTATGTAATTTCACATTAGTGCTTATGGTCGATCCCGTTTCTCGGCTTGAGAGCTACTTTCTTGACTGTATTTTGAGTTAAGCAGTTGGCGCGACTTCGGTTCTAGCCTATAAAGTCAAATCTTGTGTGGTTCCTCCATGGTAACATCGCTGCCCGAGGTCTCAAAGTTAGCAAGTGCAAGAAATTTGAAAATTGTACGTAATTTCACGGTAGTGCTTATGGTCGATCCCGGTTCTCGGCTTGAGAGCTACTTTCTTGACTGTATTTTGAGTTAAGCTGTTGGAGCGACTTCAGTTCTAGCCTATAAAGTCAAATCTTGGGTGGTTCCTCCATGGTAACATAGCTGCCCGAGGTCGCAAAGTTAGCAAGTACAAGAAATTTGAAAATTGTACGTAATTTCACGGTAGTGCTTATGGTCGATCCCGTTTCTCGGCTTGAGAGCTACTTTCTTGACTGTATTTTGAGTTAAGCAGTTGCCGCGACTTCAGTTCTAGCCTATAAAGTCAAATCTTGTGTGGTTCCTCCATGGTAACATAGCTGCCCGAGGTCGCCAAGTTAGCAAGTACAAGAAATTTGAAAATTGTACGTAATTTCACGGTAGTGCTTATGGTCGATCCCGTTTCTCGGCTTGAGAGCTACTTTCTTGACTGTATTTTGAGTTAAGCAGTTGGCGCGACTTCAGTTCTAGCCTATAAAGTCAAATCTTGTGTGGTTCCTCCATGGTAACATAGCTGCCCGAGGTCGCAAAGTTAGCAAGTACAAGAAATTTGAAAATTGTATGTAATTTCACATTAATGCTTATGGTCGATCCCGGTTCGGGGTGGGAGCTACTTTCTTGACTGTATTTTGAGTTAAGCAGTTGGCGCGACTTCAGTTCTAGCCTATAAAGTCAAATCTTGTGTGGTTCCTCCATGGTAACATAGCTGCCCGAGGTCGCAAAGTTAGCAAGTACAAGAAATTTGAAAATTGTATGTAATTTCACATTAGTGCTTATGGTCGATCCCGGTTCTCGGCTTGAGAGCTACTTTCTTGACTGTATTTTGAGTTAAGCAGTTGGCGCGACTTCAGTTCTAGCCTATAAAGTCAAATCTTGTGTGGTTCCTCCATGGTAACATAGCTGCCCGAGGTCGCAAAGTTAGCAAGTACAAGAAATTTGAAAATTGTATGTAATTTCACGGTAGTGCTTATGGTCGATCCCGGTTCTCGGCTTGAGAGCTACTTTCTTGACTGTATTTTGAGTTAAGCAGTTGCCGCGACTTCAGTTCTAGCCTATAAAGTCAAATCTTGTGTGGTTCCTCCATGGTAACATAGCTGCCCGAGGTCGCAAGGTTAGCAAGTACAAGAAATTTGAAAATTGTATGTAATTTCACATTAGTGCTTATGGTCGATCCCGTTTCTCGGCTTCAGAGCTACTTTCTTGACTGTATTTTGAGTTAAGCAGTTGCCGCGACTTCAGTTCTAGCCTATAAAGTCAAATCTTGTGTGGTTCCTCCATGGTAACATAGCTGCCCGAGGTCGCAAAGTTAGCAAGTACAAAAAATTTGAAAATTGTATGTAATTTCACGGTAGTGCTTATGGTCGATCCCGGTTCTCGGCTTGAGAGCTACTTTCTTGACTGTATTTTGAGTTAAGCAGTTGCCGCGACTTCAGTTCTAGCCTATAAAGTCAAATCTTGTGTGGTTCCTCCATGGTAACATAGCTGCCCGAGGTCGCAAAGTTAGCAAGTACAAGAAATTTGAAAATTGTACGTAATTTCACGGTAGTGCTTATGGTCGATCCCGTTTCTCGGCTTGAGAGCTACTTTCTTGACTGTATTTTGAGTTAAGCAGTTGGCGCGACTTCAGTTCTAGCCTATAAAGTCAAATCTTGTGTGGTTCCTCCATGGTAACATAGCTGCCCGAGGTCGCAAAGTTAGCAAGTACAAGAAATTTGAAAATTGTATGTAATTTCACGGTAGTGCTTATGGTCGATCCCGGTTCTCGGCTTGAGAGCTACTTTCTTGACTGTATTTTGAGTTAAGCAGTTGGCGCGACATCAGTTCTAGCCTATAAAGTCAAACCTTGTGTGGTTCCTCCATGGTAACATAGCTGCCCGAGGTCGCAAAGTTAGCAAGTACAAGAAATTTGAGAATTGTATGTAATTTCACGGTAGTGCTTATGGTCGATCCCGGTTCTCGGCTTGAGAGCTACTTTCTTGACTGTATTTTGAGTTAAGCAGTTGGCGCGACTTCAGTTCTAGCCTATAAAGTCAAATCTTGTGTGGTTCCTCCATGGTAACATAGCTGCCCGAGGTCGCAAACTTAGCAAGTACAAGAAATTTGAAAATTGTACGTAATTTCACGGTAGTGCTTATGGTCGATCCCGTTTCTCGGCTTGAGAGCTACTTTCTTGACTGTATTTTTAGTTAAGCAGTTGGCGCGACTTCAGTTCTAGCCTATAAAGTCAAATCTTGTGTGGTTCCTTCATGGTAACATAGCTGCCCGAGGTCGCAAAGTTAGCAAGTACAAGAAATTTGAAAATTGTATGTAATTTCACATTAGTGCTTATGGTCGATCCCCTACTTTCTTGACTGTATTTTTAGTTAAGCAGTTGGCGCGACTTCAGTTCTAGCCTATAAAGTCAAATCTTGTGTGGTTCCTCCATGGTAACATAGCTGCCCGAGGTCGCAAACTTAGCAAGTACAAGAAATTTGAAAATTGTACGTAATTTCACGGTAGTGCTTATGGTCGATCCCGTTTCTCGGCTTGAGAGCTACTTTCTTGACTGTATTTTTAGTTAAGCAGTTGGCGCGACTTCAGTTCTAGCCTATAAAGTCAAATCTTGTGTGGTTCCTTCATGGTAACATAGCTGCCCGAGGTCGCAAAGTTAGCAAGTACAAGAAATTTGAAAATTGTATGTAATTTCACATTAGTGCTTATGGTCGATCCCGTTTCTCGGCTTGAGAGCTACTTTCTTGACTGTATTTTGAGTTAAGCAGTTGGCGCGACTTCAGTTCTAGCCTATAAAGTCAAATCTTGTGTGGTTCCTCCATGGTAACATAGCTGCCCGAGGTCGCAAAGTTAGCAAGTACAAGAAATTTTAAAATTGTACGTAATTTCACGGTAGTGCTTATGGTCGATCCCGTTTCTCGGCTTGAGAGCTACTTTCTTGACTGTATTTTGAGTTAAGCAGTTGCCGCGACTTCAGTTCTAGCCTATAAAGTCAAATCTTGTGTGGTTGCTCCATGGTAACATAGCTGCCCGAGGTCGCCAAGTTAGCAAGTACAAGAAATTTGAAAATTGTATGTAATTTCACATTAGTGCTTAGGGTCGATCCCGGTTCTCGGCTTGAGAGCTACTTTCTTGACTGTATTTTGAGTTAAGCAGTTGGCGCGACTTCAGTTCTAGCCTATAAAGTCAAATCTTGTGTGGTTCCTCCATGGTAACATAGCTGCCCGAGGTCGCAAAGTTAGCAAGTACAAGAAATTTGAAAATTGTATGTAATTTCACATTAGTGCTTATGGTCGATCCCGTTTCTCGGCTTGAGAGCTACTTTCTTGACTGTATTTTGAGTTAAGCAGTTGGCGCGACTTCAGTTCTAGCCTATAAAGTCAAATCTTGTGTGGTTCCTCCATGGTAACATAGCTGCCCGAGGTCGCCAAGTTAGCAAGTACAAGAAATTTGAAAATTGTATGTAATTTCACATTAGTGCTTATGGTCGATCCCGTTTCTCGGCTTGAGAGCTACTTTCTTGACTGCATTTTGAGTTAAGCAGTTGGCGCGACTTCAGTTCTAGCCTATAAAGTCAAATCTTGTGTGGTTCCTCCATGGTAACATAGCTGCCCGAGGTCGCCAAGTTAGCAAGTACAAGAAATTTGAAAATTGTATGTAATTTCACATTAGTGCTTATGGTCGATCCCGTTTCTCGGCTTGAGAGCTACTTTCTTGACTGTATTTTGAGTTAAGCAGTTGGCGCGACTTCAGTTCTAGCCTATAAAGTCAAATCTTGTGTGGTTCCTCCATGGTAACATAGCTGCCCGAGGTCGCAAAGTTAGCAAGTACAAGAAATTTGAAAATTGTATGTAATTTCACATTAATGCTTATGGTCGATCCCGGTTCGGGGTGGGAGCTACTTTCTTGACTGTATTTTGAGTTAAGCAGTTGGCGCGACTTCAGTTCTAGCCTATAAAGTCAAATCTTGTGTGGTTCCTCCATGGTAACATAGCTGCCCGAGGTCGCAAAGTTAGCAAGTACAAGAAATTTGAAAATTGTATGTAATTTCACATTAGTGCTTATGGTCGATCCCGGTTCTCGGCTTGAGAGCTACTTTCTTGACTGTATTTTGAGTTAAGCAGTTGGCGCGACTTCAGTTCTAGCCTATAAAGTCAAATCTTGTGTGGTTCCTCCATGGTAACATAGCTGCCCGAGGTCGCAAAGTTAGCAAGTACAAGAAATTTGAAAATTGTATGTAATTTCACGGTAGTGCTTATGGTCGATCCCGGTTCTCGGCTTGAGAGCTACTTTCTTGACTGTATTTTGAGTTAAGCAGTTGCCGCGACTTCAGTTCTAGCCTATAAAGTCAAATCTTGTGTGGTTCCTCCATGGTAACATAGCTGCCCGAGGTCGCAAAGTTAGCAAGTACAAGAAATTTGAAAATTGTATGTAATTTCACATTAGTGCTTATGGTCGATCCCGTTTCTCGGCTTGAGAGCTACTTTCTTGACTGTATTTTGAGTTAAGCAGTTGGCGCGACTTCAGTTCTAGCCTATAAAGTCAAATCTTGTGTGGTTCCTCCATGGTAACATAGCTGCCCGAGGTCGCAAAGTTAGCAAGTACAAGAAATTTGAAAATTGTATGTAATTTCACATTAGTGCTTATGGTCGATCCCGTTTCTCGGCTTGAGAGCTACTTTCTTGACTGTATTTTGAGTTAAGCAGTTGGCGCGACTTCAGTTCTAGCCTATAAAGTCAAATCTTGTGTGGTTCCTCCATGGTAACATAGCTGCCCGAGGTCGCAAAATTAGCAAGTACAAGAAATTTGAGAATTGTATGTAATTTCACGGTAGTGCTTATGGTCGATCCCGGTTCTCGGCTTGAGAGCTACTTTCTTGACTGTATTTTGAGTTAAGCAGTTGGCGCGACTTCAGTTCTAGCCTATAAAGTCAAATCTTGTGTGGTTCCTCCATGGTAACATAGCTGCCCGAGGTCGCAAACTTAGCAAGTACAAGAAATTTGAAAATTGTACGTAATTTCACGGTAGTGCTTATGGTCGATCCCGTTTCTCGGCTTGAGAGCTACTTTCTTGACTGTATTTTTAGTTAAGCAGTTGGCGCGACTTCAGTTCTAGCCTATAAAGTCAAATCTTGTGTGGTTCCTTCATGGTAACATAGCTGCCCGAGGTCGCAAAGTTAGCAAGTACAAGAAATTTGAAAATTGTATGTAATTTCACATTAGTGCTTATGGTCGATCCCGTTTCTCGGCTTGAGAGCTACTTTCTTGACTGTATTTTGAGTTAAGCAGTTGGCGCGACTTCAGTTCTAGCCTATAAAGTCAAATCTTGTGTGGTTCCTCCATGGTAACATAGCTGCCCGAGGTCGCAAAGTTAGCAAGTACAAGAAATTTTAAAATTGTACGTAATTTCACGGTAGTGCTTATGGTCGATCCCGTTTCTCGGCTTGAGAGCTACTTTCTTGACTGTATTTTGAGTTAAGCAGTTGCCGCGACTTCAGTTCTAGCCTATAAAGTCAAATCTTGTGTGGTTGCTCCATGGTAACATAGCTGCCCGAGGTCGCCAAGTTAGCAAGTACAAGAAATTTGAAAATTGTATGTAATTTCACATTAGTGCTTAGGGTCGATCCCGGTTCTCGGATTGAGAGCTACTTTCTTGACTGTATTTTGAGTTAAGCAGTTGGCGCGACTTCAGTTCTAGCCTATAAAGTCAAATCTTGTGTGGTTCCTCCATGGTAACATAGCTGCCCGAGGTCGCAAAGTTAGCAAGTACAAGAAATTTGAAAATTGTATGTAATTTCACGGTAGTGCTTATGGTCGATCCCGGTTCTCGGCTTGAGAGCTACTTTCTTGACTGTATTTTGAGTTAAGCAGTTGGCGCGACTTCAGTTCTAGCCTATAAAGTCAAATCTTGTGTGGTTCCTCTATGGTAACATAGCTGCCCGAGGTCGCAAAGTTAGCAAGTACAAGAAATTTGAAAATTGTATGTAATTTCAAATTAGTGCTTATGGTCGATCCCGTTTCTCGGCTTGAGAGCTACTTTCTTGACTGTATTCTGAGTTAAGCAGTTGGCGCGACTTCAGTTCTAGCCTATAAAGTCAAATCTTGTCTGGTTCCTCCATGGTAACATACCTGCCCGAGGTCGCAAAGTTAGCAAGTACAAGAAATTTGAAAATTGTATGTAATTTCACGGTAGTGCTTATGGTCGATCCCGGTTCTCGGCTTGAGAGCTACTTTCTTGACTGTATTTTGAGTTAAGCAGTTGGCGCGACTTCAGTTCTAGCCTATAAAGTCAAATCTTGTGTGGTTCCTTCATGGTAACATAGCTGCCCGAGGTCGCAAAGTTAGCAAGTACAAGAAATTTGAAAATTGTATGTAATTTCACGGTAGTGCTTATGGTCGATCCCGGTTCTCGGCTTGAGAGCTACTTTCTTGACTGTATTTTGAGTTAAGCAGTTGGCGCGACTTCAGTTCTAGCCTATAAAGTCAAATCTTGTGTGGTTCCTCCATGGTAACATAGCTGCCCGAGGTCGCAAAGTTAGCAAGTACAAGAAATTTGAAAATTGTATGTAATTTCACATTAGTGCTTATGGTCGATCCCGTTTCTCAGCTTGAGAGCTACTTTCTTGACTGTATTCTGAGTTAAGCAGTTGGCGCGACTTCAGTTCTAGCCTATAAAGTCAAATCTTGTGTGGTTCCTCCATGGTAACATAGATGCCCGAGGTCGCAAAGTTAGCAAGTACAAGAAATTTGAAAATTGCATGTAATTTCACGGTAGTGCTTATGGTCGGTCCCGGTTCTCGACTTGAGAGCTACTTTCTTGACTGTATTTTGAGTTAAGCAGTTG
Organism: Merodon equestris; assembly: GCA_958301585.1. Lineage (NCBI taxonomy): Eukaryota > Metazoa > Arthropoda > Insecta > Diptera > Syrphidae > Merodon > Merodon equestris. The sequence goes on along the minus strand of OY284417.1, from coordinate 66,950,660 downwards.
GCGCGACTTCAGTTCCAGCCTATAAAGTCAAATCTTGTGTGGTTCCTCCATGGTAACATAGCTGCCCGAGGTCGCAAAGTTAGCAAGTACAAGAAAATTGAAAATTGTACGTAATTTCACGGTAGTGCTTATGGTCGATCCCGTTTCTCGGCTTGAGAGCTACTTTCTTGACTGTATTTTGAGTTAAGCAGTTGCCGCGACTTCAGTTCTAGCCTATAAAGTCAAATCTTGTGTGGTTCCTCCATGGTAACATAGCTGCCCGGGGTCGCAAAGTTAGCAAGTACAAGAAATTTGAAAATTGTATGTAATTTCACATTAGTGCTTATGGTCGATCCCGTTTCTCGGCTTGAGAGCTACTTTCTTGACTGTATTTTGAGTTAAGCAGTTGGCGCAACTTCAGTTCTAGCCTATAAAGTCAAATATTGTGTGGTTCCTCCATGGTAACATAGCTGCCCGAGGTCGCCAAGTTAGCAAGTACAAGAAATTTGAAAATTGTACGTAATTTCACGGTAGTGCTTATGGTCGATCCCGGTTCTCGGCTTGAGAGCTACTTTCTTGACTGTATTTTGAGTTAAGCAGTTGCCGCGACTTCAGTTCTAGCCTATAAAGTGAAATCTTGTGTGGTTCCTCCATGGTAACATAGCTGCCCGAGGTCGCAAAGTTAGCAAGTACAAGAAATTTGAAAATTGTACGTAATTTCACGGTAGTGCTTATGGTCGATCCCGTTTCTCGGCTTGAGAGCTACTTTCTTGACTGTATTTTGAGTTAAGCAGTTGTCGCGACTTCAGTTCTAGCCTATAAAGTCAAATCTTGCGTGGTTCCTCCATGGTAACATAGCTGCCCGAGGTCGCAAAGTTAGCAAGTACAAGAAATTTGAAAATTGTATGTAATTTCACGGTAGTGCTTATGGTCGATCCCGGTTCTCGGCTTGAGAGCTACTTTCTTGACTGTATTTTGAGTTAAGCAGTTGGCGCGACTTCAGTTCTAGCCTATAAAGTCAAATCTTGTGTGGTTCCTCCATGGTAACATAGCTGCCCGAGGTCGCAAAGTTAGCAAGTACAAGAAATTTGAAAATTGTATGTAATTTCACGGTAGTGCTTATGGTCGATCCCGGTTCTCGGCTTGAGAGCTACTTTCTTGACTGTATTTTGAGTTAAGCAGTAGGCGCGACTTCAGTTCTAGCCTATAAAGTCAAATCTTGTGTGGTTCCTCCATGGTAACATAGCTGCCCGAGGTCGCAAAGTTAGCAAGTACAAGAAATTTGAAAATTGTATGTAATTTCACGGTAGTGCTTATGGTCGATCCCGGTTCTCGGCTTGAGAGCTACTTTCTTGACTGTATTTTGAGTTAAGCAGTTGGCGCGACTTCAGTTCTAGCCTATAAAGTCAAATCTTGTGTGGTTCCTCCATGGTAACATAGCTGCCCGAGGTCGCAAAGTTAGCAAGTACAAGAAATTTGAAAATTGTATGTAATTTCACATTAATGCTTATGGTCGATCCCGGTTCTCGGCTTGAGAGCTACTTTCTTGACTGTATTTTGAGTTAAGCAGTTGGCGCGACTTCAGTTCTAGCCTATAAAGTCAAATCTTGTGTGGTTCCTCCATGGTAACATAGCTGCCCAAGGTCGCAAAGTTAGCAAGTACAAGAAATTTGAAAATTGTACGTAATTTCACGGTAGTGCTTATGGTCGATCCCGTTTCTCGGCTTGAGAGCTACTTTCTTGACTGTATTTTGAGTTAAGCAGTTGGCGCGACTTCAGTTCTAGCCTATAAAGTCAAATCTTGTGTGGTTCCTCCATGGTAACATAGCTGCCCGAGGTCGCAAAGTTAGCAAGTACAAGAAATTTGAAAATTGTACGTAATTTCACGGTAGTGCTTATGGTCGATCCCGTTTCTCGGCTTGAGAGCTACTTTCTTGACTGTATTTTGAGTTAAGCAGTTGGCGCGACTTCAGTTCTAGCCTATAAAGTCAAATCTTGTGTGGTTCCTCCATGGTAACATAGCTGCCCGAGGTCGCAAAGTTAGCAAGTACAAGAAATTTGAAAATTGTACGTAATTTCACGGTAGTGCTTATGGTCGATCCCGTTTCTCGGCTTGAGAGCTACTTTCTTGACTGTATTTTGAGTTAAGCAGTTGGCGCGACTTCAGTTCTAGCCTATAAAGTCAAATCTTGTGTGGTTCCTCCATGGTAACATCGCTGCCCGAGGTCTCAAAGTTAGCAAGTGCAAGAAATTTGAAAATTGTACGTAATTTCACGGTAGTGCTTATGGTCGATCCCGGTTCTCGGCTTGAGAGCTACTTTCTTGACTGTATTTTGAGTTAAGCAGTTGGAGCGACTTCAGTTCTAGCCTATAAAGTCAAATCTTGTGTGGTTCCTCCATGGTAACATAGCTGCCCGAAGTCGCAAAGTTAGCAAGTACAAGAAATTTGAAAATTGTATGTAATTTCACGGTAGTGCTTATGGTCGATCCCGGTTCTCGGCTTGAGAGCTACTTTCTTGACTGTATTTTGAGTTAAGTAGTTGGCGCGACTTCAGTTCTAGCCTACAAAGTCAAATCTTGTGTGGTTCCTCCATGGTAACATAGCTGCCCGAGGTCGCAAAGTTAGCAAGTACAAGAAATTTGAAAATTGTATGTAATTTCACGGTAGTGCTTATGGTCGATCCCGGTTCTCGGCTTGAGAGCTACTTTCTTGACTGTATTTTGAGTTAAGCAGTTGGCGCGACTTCAGTTCTAGCCTATAAAGTCAAATCTTGTGTGGTTCCTCCATGGTAACATAGCTGCCCGAGGTCGCAAAGTTAGCAAGTACAAGAAATTTGAAAATTGTATGTAATTTCACGGTAGTGCTTATGGTCGATCCCGGTTCTCGGCTTGAGAGCTACTTTCTTGACTGTATTTTGAGTTAAGCAGTAGGCGCGACTTCAGTTCTAGCCTATAAAGTCAAATCTTGTGTGGTTCCTCCATGGTAACATAGCTGCCCGAGGTCGCAAAGTTAGCAAGTACAAGAAATTTGAAAATTGTATGTAATTTCACGGTAGTGCTTATGGTCGATCCCGGTTCTCGGCTTGAGAGCTACTTTCTTGACTGTATTTTGAGTTAAGCAGTTGGCGCGACTTCAGTTCTAGCCTATAAAGTCAAATCTTGTGTGGTTCCTCCATGGTAACATAGCTGCCCGAGGTCGCAAAGTTAGCAAGTACAAGAAATTTGAAAATTGTATGTAATTTCACATTAATGCTTATGGTCGATCCCGGTTCTCGGCTTGAGAGCTACTTTCTTGACTGTATTTTGAGTTAAGCAGTTGGCGCGACTTCAGTTCTAGCCTATAAAGTCAAATCTTGTGTGGTTCCTCCATGGTAACATAGCTGCCCAAGGTCGCAAAGTTAGCAAGTACAAGAAATTTGAAAATTGTACGTAATTTCACGGTAGTGCTTATGGTCGATCCCGTTTCTCGGCTTGAGAGCTACTTTCTTGACTGTATTTTGAGTTAAGCAGTTGGCGCGACTTCAGTTCTAGCCTATAAAGTCAAATCTTGTGTGGTTCCTCCATGGTAACATAGCTGCCCGAGGTCGCAAAGTTAGCAAGTACAAGAAATTTGAAAATTGTACGTAATTTCACGGTAGTGCTTATGGTCGATCCCGTTTCTCGGCTTGAGAGCTACTTTCTTGACTGTATTTTGAGTTAAGCAGTTGGCGCGACTTCAGTTCTAGCCTATAAAGTCAAATCTTGTGTGGTTCCTCCATGGTAACATAGCTGCCCGAGGTCGCAAAGTTAGCAAGTACAAGAAATTTGAAAATTGTACGTAATTTCACGGTAGTGCTTATGGTCGATCCCGTTTCTCGGCTTGAGAGCTACTTTCTTGACTGTATTTTGAGTTAAGCAGTTGGCGCGACTTCAGTTCTAGCCTATAAAGTCAAATCTTGTGTGGTTCCTCCATGGTAACATCGCTGCCCGAGGTCTCAAAGTTAGCAAGTGCAAGAAATTTGAAAATTGTACGTAATTTCACGGTAGTGCTTATGGTCGATCCCGGTTCTCGGCTTGAGAGCTACTTTCTTGACTGTATTTTGAGTTAAGCAGTTGGAGCGACTTCAGTTCTAGCCTATAAAGTCAAATCTTGTGTGGTTCCTCCATGGTAACATAGCTGCCCGAAGTCGCAAAGTTAGCAAGTACAAGAAATTTGAAAATTGTATGTAATTTCACGGTAGTGCTTATGGTCGATCCCGGTTCTCGGCTTGAGAGCTACTTTCTTGACTGTATTTTGAGTTAAGTAGTTGGCGCGACTTCAGTTCTAGCCTATAAAGTCAAATCTTGTGTGGTTCCTCCATGGTAACATAGCTGCCCGAGGTCGCAAAGTTAGCAAATACAAGAAAATTGAAAATTGTACGTAATTTCACGGTAGTGCTTATCGTCGATCCCGTTTCTCGGCTTGAGAGCTACTTTCTTGACTGTATTTTGAGTTAAGCAGTTGGCGCGACTTCAGTTCTAGCCTATAAAGTCAAATCTTGTGTGGTTCCTCCATGGTAACATAGCTGCCCGAGGTCGCAAAGTTAGCAAGTACAAGAAATTTGAAAATTGTATGTAATTTCACGGTAGTGCTTATCGTCGATCCCGTTTCTCGGCTTGAGAGCTACTTTCTTGACTGTATTTTGAGTTAAGCAGTTGGCGCGACTTCAGTTCTAGCCTATAAAGTCAAATCTTGTGTGGTTCCTCCATGGTAACATAGCTGCCCGAGGTCGCAAAGTTAGCAAGTACAAGAAATTTGAAAATTGTATGTAATTTCACATTAATGCTTATGGTCGATCCCGGTTCTCGGCTTGAGAGCTACTTTCTTGACTGTATTTTGAGTTAAGCAGTTGGCGCGACTTCAGTTCTAGCCTATAAAGTCAAATCTTGTGTGGTTCCTCCATGGTAACATAGCTGCCCGAGGTCGCAAAGTTAGCAAGTACAAGAAATTTGAAAATTGTATGTAATTTCACGGTAGTGCTTATGGTCGATCCCGGTTCTCGGCTTGAGAGCTACTTTCTTGACTGTATTTTGAGTTAAGCGGTTGGCGCGACTTCAGTTCTAGCCTATAAAGTCAAATCTTGTGTGGTTCCTCCATGGTAACATAGCTGCCCGAGGTCGCCAAGTTAGCAAGTACAAGAAATTTGAAAATTGTATGTAATTTCACATTAGTGCTTATGGTCGATCCCGTTTCTCGGCTTGAGAGCTACTTTCTTGACTGTATTTTGAGTTAAGCAGTTGGCGCAACTTCAGTTCTAGCCTATAAAGTCAAATCTTGTGTGGTTCCTCCATGGTAACATAGCTGCCCGAGGTCGCAAAGTTAGCAAGTACAAGAAATTTGAAAATTGTATGTAATTTCACGGTAGTGCTTATGGTCGATCCCGGTTCTCGGCTTGAGAGCTACTTTCTTGACTGTATTTTGAGTTAAGCAGTTGGCGCGACTTCAGTTCTAGCCTATAAAGTCAAATCTTGTGTGGTTCCTCCATGGTAACATAGCTGCCCGAGGTCGCAAAGTTAGCAAGTACAAGAAATTTGAAAATTGTATGTAATTTCACGGTAGTGCTTATGGTCGATCCCGGTTCTCGGCTTGAGAGCTACTTTCTTGACTGTATTTTGAGTTAAGCAGTTGGCGCGACTTCAGTTCTAGCCTATAAAGTCAAATCTTGTGTGGTTCCTCCATGGTAACATAGCTGCCCGAGGTCGCAAAGTTAGCAAGTACAAGAAATTTGAAAATTGTATGTAATTTCACATTAGTGCTTATGGTCGATCCCGTTTCTCGGCTTGAGAGCTACTTTCTTGACTGTATTTTGAGTTAAGCAGTTGGCGCGACTTCAGTTCTAGCCTATAAAGTCAAATCTTGTGTGGTTCCTCCATGGTAACATAGCTGCCCGAGGTCGCAAAGTTAGCAAGTACAAGAAATTTGAAAATTGTATGTAATTTCACGGTAGTGCTTATGGTCGATCCCGGTTCTCGGCTTGAGAGCTACTTTCTTGACTGTATTTTGAGTTAAGCAGTTGCCGCGACTTCAGTTCTAGCCTATAAAGTCAAATCTTGTGTGGTTCCTCCATGGTAACATAGCTGCCCGAGGTCGCAAAGTTAGCAAGTACAAGAAATTTGAAAATTGTATGTAATTTCACGGTAGTGCTTATGGTCGATCCCGGTTCTCGGCTTGAGAGCTACTTTCTTGACTGTATTTTGAGTTAAGCAGTTGGCGCGACTTCAGTTCTAGCCTATAAAGTCAAATCTTGTGTGGTTCCTCCATGGTAACATAGCTGCCCGAGGTCGCAAAGTTAGCAAGTACAAGAAATTTGAAAATTGTATGTAATTTCACATTAGTGCTTATGGTCGATCCCGTTTCTCGGCTTGAGAGCTACTTTCTTGACTGTATTCTGAGTTAAGCAGTTGGCGCGACTTCAGTTCTAGCCTATAAAGTCAAATCTTGTCTGGTTCCTCCATGGTAACATAGCTGCCCGAGGTCGCAAAGTTAGCAAGTACAAGAAATTTGAAAATTGTATGTAATTTCACGGTAGTGCTTATGGTCGATCCCGGTTCTCGGCTTGAGAGCTACTTTCTTGACTGTATTTTGAGTTAAGCAGTTGGCGCGACTTCAGTTCTAGCCTATAAAGTCAAATCTTGTGTGGTTCCTTCATGGTAACATAGCTGCCCGAGGTCGCAAAGTTAGCAAGTACAAGAAATTTGAAAATTGTATGTAATTTCACGGTAGTGCTTATGGTCGATCCCGGTTCTCGGCTTGAGAGCTACTTTCTTGACTGTATTTTGAGTTACGCAGTTGGCGCGACTTCAGTTCTAGCCTATAAAGTCAAATCTTGTGTGGTTCCTCCATGGTAACATAGCTGCCCGAGGTCGCAAAGTTAGCAAGTACAAGAAATTTGAAAATTGTATGTAATTTCACATTAGTGCTTATGGTCGATCCCGTTTCTCGGCTTGAGAGCAACTTTCTTGACTGTATTTTGAGTTAGGCAGTTGGCGCGATTTCAGTTCTAGCCTATAAAGTCAAATCTTGTGTGGTTCCTCCATGGTAACATAGCTGCCCGAGGTCGCAAAATTAGCAAGTACAAGAAATTTGAAAATTGTATGTAATTTCACATTAGTGCTTATGGTCGATCCCGTTTCTCGGCTTGAGAGCTACTTTCTTGACTGTATTCTGAGTTAAGCAGTTGGCGCGACTTCAGTTCTAGCCTATAAAGTCAAATCTTGTGTGGTTCCTCCATGGTAACATAGATGCCCGAGGTCGCAAAGTTAGCAAGTACAAGAAATTTGAAAATTGTATGTAATTTCACGGTAGTGCTTATGGTCGATCCCGGTTCTCGGCTTGAGAGCTACTTTCTTGACTGTATTTTGAGTTAAGCAGTTGGCGCGACTTCAGTTCCAGCCTATAAAGTCAAATCTTGTGTGGTTCCTCCATGGTAACATAGCTGCCCGAGGTCGCAAAGTTAGCAAGTACAAGAAAATTGAAAATTGTACGTAATTTCACGGTAGTGCTTATGGTCGATCCCGTTTCTCGGCTTGAGAGCTACTTTCTTGACTGTATTTTGAGTTAAGCAGTTGCCGCGACTTCAGTTCTAGCCTATAAAGTCAAATCTTGTGTGGTTCCTCCATGGTAACATAGCTGCCCGAGGTCGCAAAGTTAGCAAGTACAAGAAATTTGAAAATTGTATGTAATTTCACGGTAGTGCTTATGGTCGATCCCGGTTCTCGGCTTGAGAGCTACTTTCTTGACTGTATTTTGAGTTAAGCAGTTGGCGCGACTTCAGTTCTAGCCTATAAAGTCAAATCTTGTGTGGTTCCTCCATGGTAACATAGCTGCCCGAGGTCGCAAAGTTAGCAAGTACAAGAAATTTGAAAATTGTATGTAATTTCACATTAGTGCTTATGGTCGATCCCGTTTCTCGCCTTGAGAGCTACTTTCTTGACTGTATTTTGAGATAAGCAGTTGGCGCGACTTCAGTTCTAGCCTATAAAGTCAAATCTTGTGTGGTTCCTCCATGGTAACATAGCTGCCCGAGGTCGCAAAGTTAGCAAGTACGAGAAATTTGAAAATTGTATGTAATTTCACGGTAGTGCTTATGGTCGATCCCGGTTCTCGGCTTGAGAGCTACTTTCTTGACTGTATTTTGAGTTAAGCGGTTGGCGCGACTTCAGTTCTAGCCTATAAAGTCAAATCTTGTGTGGTTCCTCCATGGTAACATAGCTGCCCGAGGTCGCCAAGTTAGCAAGTACAAGAAATTTGAAAATTGTATGTAATTTCACATTAGTGCTTATGGTCGATCCCGTTTCTCGGCTTGAGAGCTACTTTCTTGACTGTATTTTGAGTTAAGCAGTTGGCGCAACTTCAGTTCTAGCCTATAAAGTCAAATCTTGTGTGGTTCCTCCATGGTAACATAGCTGCCCGAGGTCGCCAAGTTAGCAAGTACAAGAAATTTGAAAATTGTACGTAATTTCACGGTAGTGCTTATGGTCGATCCCAGTTCTCGGCTTGAGAGCTACTTTCTTGACTGTATTTTGAGTTAAGCAGTTGCCGCGACTTCAGTTCTAGCCTATAAAGTCAAATCTTGTGTGGTTCCTCCATGGTAACATAGCTGCCCGAGGTCGCAAAGTTAGCAAGTACAAGAAATTTGAAAATTGTATGTAATTTCACGGTAGTGCTTATGGTCGATCCCGGTTCTCGGCTTGAGAGCTACTTTCTTGACTGTATTTTGAGTTAAGCAGTTGGAGCGACTTCAGTTCTAGCCTATAAAGTCAAATCTTGTGTGGTTCCTCCATGGTAACATAGCTGCCCGAGGTCGCAAAGTTAGCAAGTACAAGAAATTTGAAAATTGTATGTAATTTCACGGTAGTGCTTATGGTCGATCCCGGTTCTCGGCTTGAGAGCTACTTTCTTGACTGTATTTTGAGTTAAGCAGTTGGCGCGACTTCAGTTCTAGCCTATAAAGTCAAATCTTGTGTGGTTCCTCCATGGTAACATAGCTGCCCGAGGTCGCCAAGTTAGCAAGTACAAGAAATTCGAAAATTGTACGTAATTTCACGGTAGTGCTTATAGTCGATCCCGTTTCTCGGCTTGAGAGCTACTTTCTTGACTGTATTTTGAGTTAAGCAGTTGGAGCGACTTCAGTTCTAGCCTATAAAGTCGAATCTTGTGTGGTTCCTCCATGGTAACATAGCTGCCCGAGGTCGCAAAGTTAGCAAGTACAAGAAATTTGAAAATTGTATGTAATTTCACATTAGTGCTTATGGTCGATCCCGTTTCTCGGCTTGAGAGCTACTTTCTTGACTGTATTTTGAGTTAAGCAGTTGGCGCGACTTCAGTTCTAGCCTATAAAGTCAAATCTTGTGTGGTTCCTCCATGGTAACATAGCTGCCCGAGGTCGCAAAGTTAGCAAGTACAAGAAATTTGAAAATTGTATGTAATTTCACGGTAGTGCTTATGGTCGATCCCGGTTCTCGGCTTGAGAGCTACTTTCTTGACTGTATTTTGAGTTAAGCAGTTGGCGCGACTTCAGTTCTAGCCTATAAAGTCAAATCTTGTGTGGTTCCTCCATGGTAACATAGCTGCCCGAGGTCGCAAAGTTAGCAAGTACAAGAAATTTGAAAATTGTATGTAATTTCACGGTAGTGCTTATGGTCGATCCCGGTTCTCGGCTTGAGAGCTACTTTCTTGACTGTATTTTGAGTTAAGCTGTTGGCGCGACTTCAGTTCTAGCCTATAAAGTCAAATCTTGTGTGGTTCCTCCATGGTAACATAGCTGCCCGAGGTCGCAAAGTTAGCAAGTACAAGAAATTTGAAAATTGTATGTAATTTCACGGTAGTGCTTATGGTCGATCCCGGTTCTCGGCTTGAGAGCTGCTTTCTTGACTGTATTTTGAGTTAAGCAGTTGGCGCGACTTCAGTTCTAGCCTATAAAGTCAAATCTTGTGTGGTTCCTCCATGGTAACATAGCTGCCCGAGGTCGCAAAGTTAGCAAGTACAAGAAATTTGAAAATTGTATGTAATTTCACGGTAGTGCTTATGGTCGATCCCGGTTCTCGGCTTGAGAGCTACTTTCTTGACTGTATTTTGAGTTAAGCAGTTGGCGCGACTTCAGTTCTAGCCTATAAAGTCAAATTTTGTGTGGTTCCTCCATGGTAACATCGCTGCCCGAGGTCTCAAAGTTAGCAAGTGCAAGAAATTTGAAAATTGTACGTAATTTCACGGTAGTGCTTATGGTCGATCCCGGTTCTCGGCTTGAGAGCTACTTTCTTGACTGTATTTTGAGTTAAGCAGTTGGAGCGACTTCAGTTCTAGCCTATAAAGTCAAATCTTGTGTGATTCCTCCATGGTAACATAGCTGCCCGAGGTCGCAAAGTTAGCAAGTACAAGAAATTTGAAAATTGTATGTAATTTCACATTAGTGCTTATGGTCGATCCCGTTTCTCGGCTTGAGAGCTACTTTCTTGACTGTATTTTGAGTTAAGCAGTTGGCGCGACTTCAGTTCTAGCCTATAAAGTCAAATCTTGTGTGGTTCCTCCATGGTAACATAGCTGCCCGAGGTCGCAAAGTTAGCAAGTACAAGAAATTTGAAAATTGTATGTAATTTCACATTAGTGCTTATGGTCGATCCCGTTTCTCGGCTTGAGAGCTACTTTCTTGACTGTATTTTGAGTTAAGCAGTTGGCGCGACTTCAGTTATAGCCTATAAAGTCAAATCTTGTGTGGTTCCTCCATGGTAACATAGCTGCCCGAGGTCGCAAAGTTAGCAAGTACAAGAAATTTGAAAATTGTATGTAATTTCACGGTAGTGCTTATGGTCGATCCCGGTTCTCGGCTTGAGAGCTACTTTCTTGACTGTATTTTGAGTTAAGCAGTTGGCGCGACTTCAGTTCTAGCCTATAAAGTCAAATCTTGTGTGGTTCCTCCATGGTAACATAGCTGCCCGAGGTCGCAAAGTTAGCAAATACAAGAAAATTGAAAATTGTACGTAATTTCACGGTAGTGCTTATGGTCGATCCCGTTTCTCGGCTTGAGAGCTACTTTCTTGACTGTATTTTGAGTTAAGCAGTTGGCGCGACTTCAGTTCTAGCCTATAAAGTCAAATCTTGTGTGGTTCCTCCATGGTAACATAGCTGCCCGAGGTCGCAAAGTTAGCAAGTACAAGAAATTTGAAAATTGTATGTAATTTCACGGTAGTGCTTATGGTCGATCCCGGTTCTCGGCTTGAGAGCTACTATCTTGACTGTATTTTGAGTAAAGCAGTTGGCGCGACTTCAGTTCTAGCCTATAAAGTCAAATCTTGTGTGGTTCCTCCATGGTAACATAGCTGCCCGAGGTCGCAAAGTTAGCAAGTACAAGAAATTTGAAAATTGTATGTAATTTCACATTAGTGCTTATGGTCGATCCCGGTTCTCGGCTTGAGAGCTACTTTCTTGACTGTATTTTGAGTTAAGCAGTTGGCGCGACTTCAGTTCTAGCCTATAAAGTCAAATCTTGTGTGGTTCCTCCATGGTAACATAGCTGCCCGAGGTCGCAAAGTTAGCAAGTACAAGAAATTTGAAAATTGTATGTAATTTCACGGTAGTGCTTATGGTCGATCCCGGTTCTCGGCTTGAGAGCTACTTTCTTGACTGTATTTTGAGTTAAGCAGTTGGCGCGACTTCAGTTCTAGCCTATAAAGTCAAATCTTGTGTGGTTCCTCCATGGTAACATAGCTGCCCGAGGTCGTAAAGTTAGCAAGTACAAGAAATTTGAAAATTGTATGTAATTTCACATTAGTGCTTATGGTCGATCCCGTTTCTCGGCTTGAGAGCTACTTTCTTGACTGTATTTTGAGTTAAGCAGTTGGCGCGACTTCAGTTCTAGCCTATAAAGTCAAATCTTGTGTGGTTCCTCCATGGTAACATAGCTGCCCGAGGTCGCAAAGTTAGCAAGTACAAGAAATTTGAAAATTGTATGTAATTTCACGGTAGTGCTTATGGTCGATCCCGGTTCTCGGCTGAGAGCTACTTTCTTGACTGTATTTTGAGTTAAGCAGTTGGCGCGACTTCAGTTCTAGCCTATAAAGTCAAATCTTGTGTGGTTCCTCCATGGTAACATAGCTGCCCGAGGTCTCAAAGTTAGCAAGTACAAGAAATTTGAAAATTGTATGTAATTTCACGGTAGTGCTTGTGGTCGATCCCGGTTCTCGGCTTGAGAGCTACTTTCTTGACTGTATTTTGAGTTAAGCAGTTGGCGCGACTTCAGTTCTAGCCTATAAAGTCAAATCTTGTGTGGTTCCTCCATGGTAACATAGCTGCCCGAGGTCGCAAAGTTAGCAAGTACAAGAAATTTGAAAATTGTATGTAATTTCACGGTAGTGCTTATGGTCGATCCCGGTTCTCGGCTTGAGAGCTACTTTCTTGACTGTATTTTGAGTTAAGCAGTTGGCGCGACTTCAGTTCTAGCCTATAAAGTCAAATCTTGTGTGGTTCCTCCATGGTAACATAGCTGCCCGAGGTCGCAAAGTTAGCAAGTACAAGAAATTTGAAAATTGTATGTAATTTCACGGTAGTGCTTATGGTCGATCCCGGTTCTCGGCTTGAGAGCTACTTTCTTGACTGTATTTTGAGTTAAGCAGTTGGCGCGACTTCAGTTCTAGCCTATAAAGTCAAATCTTGTGTGGTTCCTCCATGGTAACATAGCTGCCCGAGGTCGCAAAGTTAGCAAGTACAAGAAATTTGAAAATTGTATGTAATTTCACATTAGTGCTTATGGTCGATCCCGGTTCTCGGCTTGAGAGCTACTTTCTTGACTGTATTTTGAGTTAAGCTGTTGGCGCGACTTCAGTTCTAGCCTATAAAGTCAAATCTTGTGTGGTTCCTCCATGGTAACATAGCTGCCCGAGGTCGCAAAGTTAGCAAGTACAAGAAATATGAAAATTGTATGTAATTTCAAATTAGTGCTTATGGTCGATCCCGGTTCTCGGCTTGAGAGCTACTTTCTTGACTGTATTTTGAGTTAAGCAGTTGGCGCGACTTCAGTTCTAGCCTATAAAGTCAAATCTTGTGTGGTTCCTCCATGGTAACATAGCTGCCCGAGGTCGCAAAGTTAGCAAGTACAAGAAATTTGAAAATTGTATGTAATTTCACGGTAGTGCTTATGGTCGATCCCGGTTCTCGGCTTGAGAGCTACTTTCTTGACTGTATTTTGAGTTAAGCAGTTGGCGCGACTTCAGTTCTAGCCTATAAAGTCAAATCTTGTGTGGTTCCTCCATGGTAACATAGCTGCCCGAGGTCGCAAAGTTAGCAAGTACAAGAAATTTGAAAATTGTATGTAATTTCACGGTAGTGCTTATGGTCGATCCCGGTTCTCGGCTTGAGAGCTACTTTCTTGACTGTATTTTGAGTTAAGCAGTTGGCGCGACTTCAGTTCTAGCCTATAAAGTCAAATTTTGTGTGGTTCCTCCATGGTAACATCGCTGCCCGAGGTCTCAAATTTAGCAAGTGCAAGAAATTTGAAAATTGTACGTAATTTCACGGTAGTGCTTATGGTCGATCCCGGTTCTCGGCTTGAGAGCTACTTTCTTGACTGTATTTTGAGTTAAGCAGTTGGAGCGACTTCAGTTCTAGCCTATAAAGTCAAATCTTGTGTGATTCCTCCATGGTAACATAGCTGCCCGAGGTCGCAAAGTTAGCAAGTACAAGAAATTTGAAAATTGTATGTAATTTCACATTAGTGCTTATGGTCGATCCCGTTTCTCGGCTTGAGAGCTACTTTCTTGACTGTATTTTGAGTTAAGCAGTTGGCGCGACTTCAGTTCTAGCCTATAAAGTCAAATCTTGTGTGGTTCCTCCATGGTAACATAGCTGCCCGAGGTCGCAAAGTTAGCAAGTACAAGAAATTTGAAAATTGTATGTAATTTCACATTAGTGCTTATGGTCGATCCCGTTTCTCGGCTTGAGAGCTACTTTCTTGACTGTATTTTGAGTTAAGCAGTTGGCGCGACTTCAGTTCTAGCCTATAAAGTCAAATCTTGTGTGGTTCCTCCATGGTAACATAGCTGCCCGAGGTCGCAAAGTTAGCAAGTACAAGAAATTTGAAAATTGTATGTAATTTCACGGTAGTGCTTATGGTCGATCCCGGTTCTCGGCTTGAGAGTTACTTTCTTGACTGTATTTTGAGTTAAGCAGTTGGCGCGACTTCAGTTCTAGCCTATAAAGTCAAATCTTGTGTGGTTCCTCCATGGTAACATAGCTGCCCGAGGTCGCAAAGTTAGCAAATACAAGAAAATTGAAAATTGTACGTAATTTCACGGTAGTGCTTATGGTCGATCCCGTTTCTCGGCTTGAGAGCTACTTTCTTAACTGTATTTTGAGTTAAGCAGTTGGCGCGACTTCAGTTCTAGCCTATAAAGTCAAATCTTGTGTGGTTCCTCCATGGTAACATAGCTGCCCGAGGTCGCAAAGTTAGCAAGTACAAGAAATTTGAAAATTGTATGTGATTTCACGGTAGTGCTTATGGTCGATCCCGGTTCTCGGCTTGAGAGCTACTTTCTTGACTGTATTTTGAGTTAAGCAGTTGGCGCGACTTCAGTTCTAGCCTATAAAGTCAAATCTTGTGTGGTTCCTCCATGGTAACATAGCTGCCCGAGGTCGCAAAGTTAGCAAGTACAAGAAATTTGAAAATTGTATGTAATTTCACATTAGTGCTTATGGTCGATCCCGGTTCTCGGCTTGAGAGCTACTTTCTTGACTGTATTTTGAGTTAAGCAGTTGGCGCGACTTCAGTTCTAGCCTATAAAGTCAAATCTTGTGTGGTTCCTCCATGGTAACATAGCTGCCCGAGGTCGCAAAGTTAGCAAGTACAAGAAATTTGAAAATTGTATGTAATTTCACGGTAGTGCTTATGGTCGATCCCGGTTCTCGGCTTGAGAGCTACTTTCTTGACTGTATTTTGAGTTAAGCAGTTGGCGCGACTTCAGTTCTAGCCTATAAAGTCAAATCTTGTGTGGTTCCTCCATGGTAACATAGCTGCCCGAGGTCGTAAAGTTAGCAAGTACAAGAAATTTGAAAATTGTATGTAATTTCACATTAGTGCTTATGGTCGATCCCGTTTCTCGGCTTGAGAGCTACTTTCTTGACTGTATTTTGAGTTAAGCAGTTGGCGCGACTTCAGTTCTAGCCTATAAAGTCAAATCTTGTGTGGTTCCTCCATGGTAACATAGCTGCCCGAGGTCGCAAAGTTAGCAAGTACAAGAAATTTGAAAATTGTATGTAATTTCACGGTAGTGCTTATGGTCGATCCCGGTTCTCGGCTGAGAGCTACTTTCTTGACTGTATTTTGAGTTAAGCAGTTGGCGCGACTTCAGTTCTAGCCTATAAAGTCAAATCTTGTGTGGTTCCTCCATGGTAACATAGCTGCCCGAGGTCGCAAAGTTAGCAAGTACAAGAAATTTGAAAATTGTATGTAATTTCACGGTAGTGCTTATGGTCGATCCCGGTTCTCGGCTTGAGAGCTACTTTCTTGACTGTATTTTGAGTTAAGCAGTTGGCGCGACTTCAGTTCTAGCCTATAAAGTCAAATCTTGTGTGGTTCCTCCATGGTAACATAGCTGCCCGAGGTCGCAAAGTTAGCAAGTACAAGAAATTTGAAAATTGTATGTAATTTCACGGTAGTGCTTATGGTCGATCCCGGTTCTCGGCTTGAGAGCTACTTTCTTGACTGTATTTTGAGTTAAGCAGTTGGCGCGACTTCAGTTCTAGCCTATAAAGTCAAATCTTGTGTGGTTCCTCCATGGTAACATAGCTGCCCGAGGTCGCAAAGTTAGCAAGTACAAGAAATTTGAAAATTGTATGTAATTTCACGGTAGTGCTTATGGTCGATCCCGGTTCTCGGCTTGAGAGCTACTTTCTTGACTGTATTTTGAGTTAAGCAGTTGGCGCGACTTCAGTTCTAGCCTATAAAGTCAAATCTTGTGTGGTTCCTCCATGGTAACATAGCTGCCCGAGGTCGCAAAGTTAGCAAGTACAAGAAATTTGAAAATTGTATGTAATTTCACATTAGTGCTTATGGTCGATCCCGTTTCTCGGCTTGAGAGCTACTTTCTTGACTGTATTTTGAGTTAAGCAGTTGGCGCGACTTCAGTTCTAGCCTATAAAGTCAAATCTTGTGTGGTTCCTCCATGGTAACATAGCTGCCCGAGGTCGCAAAGTTAGCAAGTACAAGAAATTTGAAAATTGTATGTAATTTCACGGTAGTGCTTATGGTCGATCCCGGTTCTCGGCTTGAGAGCTACTTTCTTGACTGTATTTTGAGTTAAGCAGTTGCCGCGACTTCAGTTCTAGCCTATAAAGTCAAATCTTGTGTGGTTCCTCCATGGTAACATAGCTGCCCGAGGTCGCAAAGTTAGCAAGTACAAGAAATTTGAAAATTGTATGTAATTTCACGGTAGTGCTTATGGTCGATCCCGGTTCTCGGCTTGAGAGCTACTTTCTTGACTGTATTTTGAGTTAAGCAGTTGGCGCGACTTCAGTTCTAGCCTATAAAGTCAAATCTTGTGTGGTTCCTCAATGGTAACATAGCTGCTCGAGGTCGCAAAGTTAGCAAGTACAAGAAATTTGAAATTTGTATGTAATTTCACATTAGTGCTTATGGTCGATCCCGTTTCTCGGCTTGAGAGCTACTTTCTTGACTGTATTCTGAGTTAAGCAGTTGGCGCGACTTCAGTTCTAGCCTATAAAGTCAAATCTTGTCTGGTTCCTCCATGGTAACATAGCTGCCCGAGGTCGCAAAGTTAGCAAGTACAAGAAATTTGAAAATTGTATGTAATTTCACGGTAGTGCTTATGGTCGATCCCGGTTCTCGGCTTGAGAGCTACTTTCTTGACTGTATTTTGAGTTAAGCAGTTGGCGCGACTTCAGTTCTAGCCTATAAAGTCAAATCTTGTGTGGTTCCTTCATGGTAACATAGCTGCCCGAGGTCGCAAAGTTAGCAAGTACAAGAAATTTGAAAATTGTATGTAATTTCACGGTAGTGCTTATGGTCGATCCCGGTTCTCGGCTTGAGAGCTACTTTCTTGACTGTATTTTGAGTTAAGCAGTTGGCGCGACTTCAGTTCTAGCCTATAAAGTCAAATCTTGTGTGGTTCCTCCATGGTAACATAGCTGCCCGAGGTCGCAAAGTTAGCAAGTACAAGAAATTTGAAAATTGTATGTAATTTCACATTAGTGCTTATGGTCGATCCCGTTTCTCGGCTTGAGAGCAACTTTCTTGACTGTATTTTGAGTTAGGCAGTTGGCGCGATTTCAGTTCTAGCCTATAAAGTCAAATCTTGTGTGGTTCCTCCGTGGTAACATAGCTGCCCGAGGTCGCAAAGTTAGCAAGTACAAAAAATTTGAAAATTGTATGTAATTTCACATTAGTGCTTATGGTCGATCCCGTTTCTCGGCTTGAGAGCTACTTTCTTGACTGTATTCTGAGTTAAGCAGTTGGCGCGACTTCAGTTCTAGCCTATAAAGTCAAATCTTGTGTGGTTCCTCCATGGTAACATAGATGCCCGAGGTCGCAAAGTTAGCAAGTACAAGAAATTTGAAAATTGTATGTAATTTCACGGTAGTGCTTATGGTCGATCCCGGTTCTCGGCTTGAGAGCTACTTTCTTGACTGTATTTTGAGTTAAGCAGTTGGCGCGACTTCAGTTCTAGCCTATAAAGTCAAATCTTGTGTGGTTCCTCCATGGTAACATAGCTGCCCGAGGTCGCAAAGTTAGCAAGTACAAGAAATTTGAAAATTGTATGTAATTTCACGGTAGTGCTTATGGTCGATCCCGGTTCTCGGCTTGAGAGCTACTTTCTTGACTGTATTTTGAGTTAAGCAGTTGGCGCGACTTCAGTTCCAGCCTATAAAGTCAAATCTTGTGTGGTTCCTCCATGGTAACATAGCTGCCCGAGGTCGCAAAGTTAGCAAGTACAAGAAAATTGAAAATTGTACGTAATTTCACGGTAGTGCTTATGGTCGATCCCGTTTCTCGGCTTGAGAGCTACTTTCTTGATTGTATTTTGAGTTAAGCAGTTGCCGCGACTTCAGTTCTAGCCTATAAAGTCAAATCTTGTGTGGTTCCTCCATGGTAACATAGCTGCCCGAGGTCGCAAAGTTAGCAAGTACAAGAAATTTGAAAATTGTATGTAATTTCACGGTAGTGCTTATGGTCGATCCCGGTTCTCGGCTTGAGAGCTACTTTCTTGACTGTATTTTGAGTTAAGCAGTTGGCGCGACTTCAGTTCTAGCCTATGAAGTCAAATCTTGTGTGGTTCCTCCATGGTAACATAGCTGCCCGAGGTCGCAAAGTTAGCAAGTACAAGAAATTTGAAAATTGTATGTAATTTCACATTAGTGCTTATGGTCGATCCCGTTTCTCGCCTTGAGAGCTACTTTCTTGACTGTATTTTGAGTTAAGCAGTTGGCGCGACTTCAGTTCTAGCCTATAAATTCAAATCTTGTGTGGTTCCTCCATGGTAACATAGCTGCCCGAGGTCGCAAAGTTAGCAAGTACAAGAAATTTGAAAATTGTATGTAATTTCACGGTAGTGCTTATGGTCGATCCCGGTTCTCGGCTTGAGAGCTACTTTCTTGACTGTATTTTGAGTTAAGCAGTTGGCGCGACTTCAGTTCTAGCCTATAAAGTCAAATCTTGTGTGGTTCCTCCATGGTAACATAGCTGCCCGAGGTCGCAAAGTTAGCAAGTACAAGAAATTTGAAAATTGTATGTAATTTCACATTAGTGCTTATGGTCGATCCCGTTTCTCGGCTTGAGAGCAACTTTCTTGACTGTATTTTGAGTTAGGCAGTTGGCGCGATTTCAGTTCTAGCCTATAAAGTCAAATCTTGTGTGGTTCCTCCGTGGTAACATAGCTGCCCGAGGTCGCAAAGTTAGCAAGTACAAGAAATTTGAAAATTGTATGTAATTTCACATTAGTGCTTATGGTCGATCCCGTTTCTCGGCTTGAGAGCTACTTTCTTGACTGTATTCTGAGTTAAGCAGTTGGCGCGACTTCAGTTCTAGCCTATAAAGTCAAATCTTGTGTGGTTCCTCCATGGTAACATAGATGCCCGAGGTCGCAAAGTTAGCAAGTACAAGAAATTTGAAAATTGTATGTAATTTCACGGTAGTGCTTATGGTCGATCCCGGTTCTCGGCTTGAGAGCTACTTTCTTGACTGTATTTTGAGTTAAGCAGTTGGCGCGACTTCAGTTCCAGCCTATAAAGTCAAATCTTGTGTGGTTCCTCCATGGTAACATAGCTGCCCGAGGTCGCAAAGTTAGCAAGTACAAGAAAATTGAAAATTGTACGTAATTTCACGGTAGTGCTTATGGTCGATCCCGTTTCTCGGCTTGAGAGCTACTTTCTTGACTGTATTTTGAGTTAAGCAGTTGCCGCGACTTCAGTTCTAGCCTATAAAGTCAAATCTTGTGTGGTTCCTCCATGGTAACATAGCTGCCCGAGGTCGCAAAGTTAGCAAGTACAAGAAATTTGAAAATTGTATGTAATTTCACGGTAGTGCTTATGGTCGATCCCGGTTCTCGGCTTGAGAGCTACTTTCTTGACTGTATTTTGAGTTAAGCAGTTGGCGCGACTTCAGTTCTAGCCTATGAAGTCAAATCTTGTGTGGTTCCTCCATGGTAACATAGCTGCCCGAGGTCGCAAAGTTAGCAAGTACAAGAAATTTGAAAATTGTATGTAATTTCACATTAGTGCTTATGGTCGATCCCGTTTCTCGCCTTGAGAGCTACTTTCTTGACTGTATTTTGAGTTAAGCAGTTGGCGCGACTTCAGTTCTAGCCTATAAAGTCAAATCTTGTGTGGTTCCTCCATGGTAACATAGCTGCCCGAGGTCGCAAAGTTAGCAAGTACAAGAAATTTGAAAATTGTATGTAATTTCACGGTAGTGCTTATGGTCGATCCCGGTTCTCGGCTTGAGAGCTACTTTCTTGACTGTATTTTGAGTTAAGCAGTTGGCGCGACTTCAGTTCTAGCCTATAAAGTCAAATCTTGTGTGGTTCCTCCATGGTAACATAGCTGCCCGAGGTCGCAAAGTTAGCAAGTACAAGAAATTTGAAAATTGTATGTAATTTCACGGTAGTGCTTATGGTCGATCCCGGTTCTCGGCTTGAGAGCTACTTTCTTGACTGTATTTTGAGTTAAGCAGTTGGCGCGACTTCAGTTCTAGCCTATAAAGTCAAATCTTGTGTGGTTCCTCCATGGTAACATAGCTGCTCGAGGTCGCAAAGTTAGCAAGTACAAGAAATTTGAAATTTGTATGTAATTTCACATTAGTGCTTATGGTCGATCCCGTTTCTCGGCTTGAGAGCTACTTTCTTGACTGTATTCTGAGTTAAGCAGTTGGCGCGACTTCAGTTCTAGCCTATAAAGTCAAATCTTGTCTGGTTCCTCCATGGTAACATAGCTGCCCGAGGTCGCAAAGTTAGCAAGTACAAGAAATTTGAAAATTGTATGTAATTTCACGGTAGTGCTTATGGTCGATCCCGGTTCTCGGCTTGAGAGCTACTTTCTTGACTGTATTTTGAGTTAAGCAGTTGGCGCGACTTCAGTTCTAGCCTATAAAGTCAAATCTTGTGTGGTTCCTTCATGGTAACATAGCTGCCCGAGGTCGCAAAGTTAGCAAGTACAAGAAATTTGAAAATTGTATGTAATTTCACGGTAGTGCTTATGGTCGATCCCGGTTCTCGGCTTGAGAGCTACTTTCTTGACTGTATTTTGAGTTAAGCAGTTGGCGCGACTTCAGTTCCAGCCTATAAAGTCAAATCTTGTGTGGTTCCTCCATGGTAACATAGCTGCCCGAGGTCGCAAAGTTAGCAAGTACAAGAAAATTGAAAATTGTACGTAATTTCACGGTAGTGCTTATGGTCGATCCCGTTTCTCGGCTTGAGAGCTACTTTCTTGATTGTATTTTGAGTTAAGCAGTTGCCGCGACTTCAGTTCTAGCCTATAAAGTCAAATCTTGTGTGGTTCCTCCATGGTAACATAGCTGCCCGAGGTCGCAAAGTTAGCAAGTACAAGAAATTTGAAAATTGTATGTAATTTCACGGTAGTGCTTATGGTCGATCCCGGTTCTCGGCTTGAGAGCTACTTTCTTGACTGTATTTTGAGTTAAGCAGTTGGCGCGACTTCAGTTCTAGCCTATAAAGTCAAATCTTGTGTGGTTCCTCCATGGTAACATAGCTGCCCGAGGTCGCAAAGTTAGCAAGTACAAGAAATTTGAAAATTGTATGTAATTTCACGGTAGTGCTTATGGTCGATCCCGGTTCTCGGCTTGAGAGCTACTTCCTTGACTGTATTTTGAGTTAAGCAGTTGGCGCGACTTCAGTTCTAGCCTATAAAGTCAAATCTTGTGTGGTTCCTCTATGGTAACATAGCTGCTCGAGGTCGCAAAGTTAGCAAGTACAAGAAATTTGAAATTTGTATGTAATTTCACATTAGTGCTTATGGTCGATCCCGTTTCTCGGCTTGAGAGCTACTTTCTTGACTGTATTCTGAGTTAAGCAGTTGGCGCGACTTCAGTTCTAGCCTATAAAGTCAAATCTTGTCTGGTTCCTCCATGGTAACATAGCTGCCCGAGGTCGCAAAGTTAGCAAGTACAAGAAATTTGAAAATTGTATGTAATTTCACGGTAGTGCTTATGGTCGATCCCGGTTCTCGGCTTGAGAGCTACTTTCTTGACTGTATTTTGAGTTAAGCAGTTGGCGCGACTTCAGTTCTAGCGTATAAAGTCAAATCTTGTGTGGTTCCTTCATGGTAACATAGCTGCCCGAGGTCGCAAAGTTAGCAAGTACAAGAAATTTGAAAATTGTATGTAATTTCACGGTAGTGCTTATGGTCGATCCCGGTTCTCGGCTTGAGAGCTACTTTCTTGACTGTATTTTGAGTTAAGCAGTTGGCGCGACTTCAGTTCCAGCCTATAAAGTCAAATCTTGTGTGGTTCCTCCATGGTAACATAGCTGCCCGAGGTCGCAAAGTTAGCAAGTACAAGAAAATTGAAAATTGTACGTAATTTCACGGTAGTGCTTATGGTCGATCCCGTTTCTCGGCTTGAGAGCTACTTTCTTGATTGTATTTTGAGTTAAGCAGTTGCCGCGACTTCAGTTCTAGCCTATAAAGTCAAATCTTGTGTGGTTCCTCCATGGTAACATAGCTGCCCGAGGTCGCAAAGTTAGCAAGTACAAGAAATTTGAAAATTGTATGTAATTTCACGGTAGTGCTTATGGTCGATCCCGGTTCTCGGCTTGAGAGCTACTTTCTTGACTGTATTTTGAGTTAAGCAGTTGGCGCGACTTCAGTTCTAGCCTATGAAGTCAAATCTTGTGTGGTTCCTCCATGGTAACATAGCTGCCCGAGGTCGCAAAGTTAGCAAGTACAAGAAATTTGAAAATTGTATGTAATTTCACATTAGTGCTTATGGTCGATCCCGTTTCTCGCCTTGAGAGCTACTTTCTTGACTGTATTTTGAGTTAAGCAGTTGGCGCGACTTCAGTTCTAGCCTATAAATTCAAATCTTGTGTGGTTCCTCCATGGTAACATAGCTGCCCGAGGTCGCAAAGTTAGCAAGTACAAGAAATTTGAAAATTGTATGTAATTTCACGGTAGTGCTTATGGTCGATCCCGGTTCTCGGCTTGAGAGCTACTTTCTTGACTGTATTTTGAGTTAAGCAGTTGGCGCGACTTCAGTTCTAGCCTATGAAGTCAAATCTTGTGTGGTTCCTCCATGGTAACATAGCTGCCCGAGGTCGCAAAGTTAGCAAGTACAAGAAATTTGAAAATTGTATGTAATTTCACATTAGTGCTTATGGTCGATCCCGTTTCTCGCCTTGAGAGCTACTTTCTTGACTGTATTTTGAGTTAAGCAGTTGGCGCGACTTCAGTTCTAGCCTATAAATTCAAATCTTGTGTGGTTCCTCCATGGTAACATAGCTGCCCGAGGTCGCAAAGTTAGCAAGTACAAGAAATTTGAAAATTGTATGTAATTTCACGGTAGTGCTTATGGTCGATCCCGGTTCTCGGCTTGAGAGCTACTTTCTTGACTGTATTTTGAGTTAAGCAGTTGGCGCGACTTCAGTTCTAGCCTATAAAGTCAAATCTTGTGTGGTTCCTCCATGGTAACATAGCTGCCCGAGGTCGCAAAGTTAGCAAGTACAAGAAATTTGAAAATTGTATGTAATTTCACATTAGTGCTTATGGTCGATCCCGTTTCTCGGCTTGAGAGCAACTTTCTTGACTGTATTTTGAGTTAGGCAGTTGGCGCGATTTCAGTTCTAGCCTATAAAGTCAAATCTTGTGTGGTTCCTCCGTGGTAACATAGCTGCCCGAGGTCGCAAAGTTAGCAAGTACAAGAAATTTGAAAATTGTATGTAATTTCACATTAGTGCTTATGGTCGATCCCGTTTCTCGGCTTGAGAGCTACTTTCTTGACTGTATTCTGAGTTAAGCAGTTGGCGCGACTTCAGTTCTAGCCTATAAAGTCAAATCTTGTGTGGTTCCTCCATGGTAACATAGATGCCCGAGGTCGCAAAGTTAGCAAGTACAAGAAATTTGAAAATTGTATGTAATTTCACGGTAGTGCTTATGGTCGATCCCGGTTCTCGGCTTGAGAGCTACTTTCTTGACTGTATTTTGAGTTAAGCAGTTGGCGCGACTTCAGTTCCAGCCTATAAAGTCAAATCTTGTGTGGTTCCTCCATGGTAACATAGCTGCCCGAGGTCGCAAAGTTAGCAAGTACAAGAAAATTGAAAATTGTACGTAATTTCACGGTAGTGCTTATGGTCGATCCCGTTTCTCGGCTTGAGAGCTACTTTCTTGACTGTATTTTGAGTTAAGCAGTTGCCGCGACTTCAGTTCTAGCCTATAAAGTCAAATCTTGTGTGGTTCCTCCATGGTAACATAGCTGCCCGAGGTCGCAAAGTTAGCAAGTACAAGAAATTTGAAAATTGTATGTAATTTCACGGTAGTGCTTATGGTCGATCCCGGTTCTCGGCTTGAGAGCTACTTTCTTGACTGTATTTTGAGTTAAGCAGTTGGCGCGACTTCAGTTCTAGCCTATGAAGTCAAATCTTGTGTGGTTCCTCCATGGTAACATAGCTGCCCGAGGTCGCAAAGTTAGCAAGTACAAGAAATTTGAAAATTGTATGTAATTTCACATTAGTGCTTATGGTCGATCCCGTTTCTCGCCTTGAGAGCTACTTTCTTGACTGTATTTTGAGTTAAGCAGTTGGCGCGACTTCAGTTCTAGCCTATAAAGTCAAATCTTGTGTGGTTCCTCCATGGTAACATAGCTGCCCGAGGTCGCAAAGTTAGCAAGTACAAGAAATTTGAAAATTGTATGTAATTTCACGGTAGTGCTTATGGTCGATCCCGGTTCTCGGCTTGAGAGCTACTTTCTTGACTGTATTTTGAGTTAAGCAGTTGGCGCGACTTCAGTTCTAGCCTATAAAGTCAAATCTTGTGTGGTTCCTCCATGGTAACATAGCTGCCCGAGGTCGCAAAGTTAGCAAGTACAAGAAATTTGAAAATTGTATGTAATTTCACATTAGTGCTTATGGTCGATCCCGTTTCTCGGCTTGAGAGCTACTTTCTTGACTGTATTTTGAGTTAAGCAGTTGGCGCGACTTCAGTTCTAGCCTATAAAGTCAAATCTTGTGTGGTTCCTCCATGGCAACATAGCTGCCCGAGGTCGCAAAGTTAGCAAGTACAAGAAATTTGAAAATTGTATGTAATTTCACGGTAGTGCTTATGGTCGATCCCGGTTCTCGGCTTGAGAGCTACTTTCTTGACTGTATTTTGAGTTAAGCAGTTGCCGCGACTTCAGTTCTAGCCTATAAAGTCAAATCTTGTGTGGTTCCTCCATGGTAACATAGCTGCCCGAGGTCGCAAAGTTAGCAAGTACAAGAAATTTGAAAATTGTATGTAATTTCACGGTAGTGCTTATGGTCGATCCCGGTTCTCGGCTTGAGAGCTACTTTCTTGACTGTATTTTGAGTTAAGCAGTTGGCGCGACTTCAGTTCTAGCCTATAAAGTCAAATCTTGTGTGGTTCCTCCATGGTAACATAGCTGCCCGAGGTCGCAAAGTTAGCAAGTACAAGAAATTTGAAAATTGTATGTAATTTCACATTAGTGCTTATGGTCGATCCCGTTTCTCGGCTTGAGAGCTACTTTCTTGACTGTATTCTGAGTTAAGCAGTTGGCGCGACTTCAGTTCTAGCCTATAAAGTCAAATCTTGTCAGGTTCCTCCATGGTAACATAGCTGCCCGAGGTCGCAAAGTTAGCAAGTACAAGAAATTTGAAAATTGTATGTAATTTCACGGTAGTGCTTATGGTCGATCCCGGTTCTCGGCTTGAGAGCTACTTTCTTGACTGTATTTTGAGTTAAGCAGTTGGCGCGACTTCAGTTCTAGCCTATAAAGTCAAATCTTGTGTGGTTCCTTCATGGTAACATAGCTGCCCGAGGTCGCAAAGTTAGCAAGTACAAGAAATTTGAAAATTGTATGTAATTTCACGGTAGTGCTTATGGTCGATCCCGGTTCTCGGCTTGAGAGCTACTTTCTTGACTGTATTTTGAGTTAAGCAGTTGGCGCGACTTCAGTTCTAGCCTATAAAGTCAAATCTTGTGTGGTTCCTCCATGGTAACATAGCTGCCCGAGGTCGCAAAGTTAGCAAGTACAAGAAATTTGAAAATTGTATGTAATTTCACATTAGTGCTTATGGTCGATCCCGTTTCTCGGCTTGAGAGCAACTTTCTTGACTGTATTTTGAGTTAGGCAGTTGGCGCGATTTCAGTTCTAGCCTATAAAGTCAAATCTTGTGTGGTTCCTCCATGGTAACATAGCTGCCCGAGGTCGCAAAATTAGCAAGTACAAGAAATTTGAAAATTGTATGTAATTTCACATTAGTGCTTATGGTCGATCCCGTTTCTCGGCTTGAGAGCTACTTTCTTGACTGTATTCTGAGTTAAGCAGTTGGCGCGACTTCAGTTCTAGCCTATAAAGTCAAATCTTGTGTGGTTCCTCCATGGTAACATAGATGCCCGAGGTCGCAAAGTTAGCAAGTACAAGAAATTTGAAAATTGTATGTAATTTCACGGTAGTGCTTATGGTCGATCCCGGTTCTCGGCTTGAGAGCTACTTTCTTGACTGTATTTTGAGTTAAGCAGTTGGCGCGACTTCAGTTCCAGCCTATAAAGTCAAATCTTGTGTGGTTCCTCCATGGTAACATAGCTGCCCGAGGTCGCAAAGTTAGCAAGTACAAGAAAATTGAAAATTGTACGTAATTTCACGGTAGTGCTTATGGTCGATCCCGTTTCTCGGCTTGAGAGAAACTTTCTGGACTGTATTTTGAGTTAAGCAGTTGCCGCGACTTCAGTTCTAGCCTATAAAGTCAAATCTTGTGTGGTTCCTCCATGGTAACATAGCTGCCCGAGGTCGCAAAGTTAGCAAGTACAAGAAATTTGAAAATTGTATGTAATTTCACGGTAGTGCTTATGGTCGATCCCGGTTCTCGGCTTGAGAGCTACTTTCTTGACTGTGTTTTGAGTTAAGCAGTTGGCGCGACTTCAGTTCTAGCCTATAAAGTCAAATCTTGTGTGGTTCCTCCATGGTAACATAGCTGCCCGAGGTCGCAAAGTTAGCAAGTACGAGAAATTTGAAAATTGTATGTAATTTCACGGTAGTGCTTATGGTCGATCCCGGTTCTCGGCTTGAGAGCTACTTTCTTGACTGTATTTTGAGTTAAGCGGTTGGCGCGACTTCAGTTCTAGCCTATAAAGTCAAATCTTGTGTGGTTCCTCCATGGTAACATAGCTGCCCGAGGTCGCCAAGTTAGCAAGTACAAGAAATTTGAAAATTGTATGTAATTTCACATTAGTGCTTATGGTCGATCCCGTTTCTCGACTTGAGAGCTACTTTCTTGACTGTATTTTGAGTTAAGCAGTTGGCGCAACTTCAGTTCTAGCCTATAAAGTCAAATCTTGTGTGGTTCCTCCATGGTAACATAGCTGCCCGAGGTCGCAAAGTTAGCAAGTACAAGAAATTTGAAAATTGTACGTAATTTCACGGTAGTGCTTATGGTCGATCCCGGTTCTCGGCTTGAGAGCTACTTTCTTGACTGTATTTTGAGTTAAGTAGTTGCCGCGACTTCAGTTCTAGCATATAAAGTCAAATCTTGTGTGGTTCCTCCATGGTAACATAGCTGCCCGAGGTCGCAAAGTTAGCAAGTACAAGAAATTTGAAAATTGTATGTAATTTCACGGTAGTGCTTATGGTCGATCCCGGTTCTCGGCTTGAGAGCTACTTTCTTGACTGTATTTTGAGTTAAGCAGTTGGCGCGACTTCAGTTCTAGCCTATAAAGTCAAATCTTGTGTGGTTCCTCCATGGTAACATCGCTGCCCGAGGTCTCAAAGTTAGCAAGTGCAAGAAATTTGAAAATTGTACGTAATTTCACGGTAGTGCTTATGGTCGATCCCGGTTCTCGGCTTGAGAGCTACTTTCTTGACTGTATTTTGAGTTAAGCAGTTGAAGCGACTTCAGTTCTAGCCTATAAAGTCAAATCTTGTGTGGTTCCTCCATGGTAACATAGCTGCCCGAGGTCGCAAAGTTAGCAAGTACAAGAAATTTGAAAATTGTATGTAATTTCACGGTAGTGCTTATGGTCGATCCCGGTTCTCGGCTTGAGAGCTACTTTCTTGACTGTATTTTGAGTTAGGCAGTTGGCGCGACTTCAGTTCTAGCCTATAAAGTCAAATCTTGTGTGGTTCCTCCATGGTAACATAGCTGCCCGAGGTCGCCAAGTTAGCAAGTACAAGAAATTCGAAAATAGTACGTAATTTCACGGTAGTGCTTATAGTCGATCCCGTTTCTCGGCTTGAGAGCTACTTTCTTGACTGTATTTTGAGTTAAGCAGTTGGAGCGACTTCAGTTCTAGCCTATAAAGTCGAATCTTGTGTGGTTCCTCCATGGTAACATAGCTGCCCGAGGTCGCAAAGTTAGCAAGTACAAGAAATTTGAAAATTGTATGTAATTTCACATTAGTGCTTATGGTCGATCCCGTTTCTCGGCTTGAGAGCTACTTTCTTGACTGTATTTTGAGTTAAGCAGTTGGCGCGACTTCAGTTCTAGCCTATAAAGTCAAATCTTGTGTGGTTCCTCCATGGTAACATAGCTGCCCGAGGTCGCAAAGTTAGCAAGTACAAGAAATTTGAAAATTGTATGTAATTTCACGGTAGTGCTTATGGTCGATCCCGGTTCTCGGCTTGAGAGCTACTTTCTTGACTGTATTTTGAGTTAAGCAGTTGGCGCGACTTCAGTTCTAGCCTATAAAGTCAAATCTTGTGTGGTTCCTCCATGGTAACATAGCTGCCCGAGGTCGCAAAGTTAGCAAGTACAAGAAATTTGAAAATTGTATGTAATTTCACATTAGTGCTTATGGTCGATCCCGGTTCTCGGCTTGAGAGCTACTTTCTTGACTGTATTTTGAGTTAAGCTGTTGGCGCGACTTCAGTTCTAGCCTATAAAGTCAAATCTTGTGTGGTTCCTCCATGGTAACATAGCTGCCCGAGGTCGCAAAGTTAGCAAGTACAAGAAATTTGAAAATTGTATGTAATTTCTCGGTAGTGCTTATGGTCGATCCCGGTTCTCGGCTTGAGAGCTACTTTCTTGACTGTATTTTGAGTTAAGCAGTTGGCGCGACTTCAGTTCTAGCCTATAAAGTCAAATCTTGTGTGGTTCCTCCATGGTAACATAGCTGCCCGAGGTCGCAAAGTTAGCAAGTACAAGAAATTTGAAAATTGTATGTAATTTCACATTAGTGCTTATGGTCGATCCCGGTTCTCGGCTTGAGAGCTACTTTCTTGACTGTATTTTGAGTTAAGCAGTTGGCGCGACTTCAGTTCTAGCCTATAAAGTCAAATCTTGTGTGGTTCCTCCATGGTAACATAGCTGCCCGAGGTCGCAAAGTTAGCAAGTACAAGAAATTTGAAAATTGTATGTAATTTCACGGTAGTGCTTATGGTCGATCCCGGTTCTCGGCTTGAGAGCTACTTTCTTGACTGTATTTTGAGTTAAGCAGTTGGCGCGACTTCAGTTCTAGCCTATAAAGTCAAATCTTGTGTGGTTCCTCCATGGTAACATCGCTGCCCGAGGTCTCAAAGTTAGCAAGTGCAAGAAATTTGAAAATTGTACGTAATTTCACGGTAGTGCTTATGGTCGATCCCGGTTCTCGGCTTGAGAGCTACTTTCTTGACTGTATTTTGAGTTAAGCAGTTGGAGCGACTTCAGTTCTAGCCTATAAAGTCAAATCTTGTGTGATTCCTCCATGGTAACATAGCTGCCCGAGGTCGCAAAGTTAGCAAGTACAAGAAATTTGAAAATTGTATGTAATTTCACATTAGTGCTTATGGTCGATCCCGTTTCTCGGCTTGAGAGCTACTTTCTTGACTGTATTTTGAGTTAAGCAGTTGGCGCGACTTCAGTTCTAGCCTATAAAGTCAAATCTTGTGTGGTTCCTCCATGGTAACATAGCTGCCCGAGGTCGCAAAGTTAGCAAGTACAAGAAATTTGAAAATTGTATGTAATTTCACATTAGTGCTTATGGTCGATCCCGTTTCTCGGCTTGAGAGCTACTTTCTTGACTGTATTTTGAGTTAAGCAGTTGGCGCGACTTCAGTTCTAGCCTATAAAGTCAAATCTTGTGTGGTTCCTCCATGGTAACATAGCTGCCCGAGGTCGCAAAGTTAGCAAGTACAAGAAATTTGAAAATTGTATGTAATTTCACGGTAGTGCTTATGGTCGATCCCGGTTCTCGGCTTGAGAGCTACTTTCTTGACTGTATTTTGAGTTAAGCAGTTGGCGCGACTTCAGTTCTAGCCTATAAAGTCAAATCTTGTGTGGTTCCTCCATGGTAACATAGCTGCCCGAGGTCGCAAAGTTAGCAAATACAAGAAAATTGAAAATTGTACGTAATTTCACGGTAGTGCTTATGGTCGATCCCGTTTCTCGGCTTGAGAGCTACTTTCTTGACTGTATTTTGAGTTGAGCAGTTGGCGCGACTTCAGTTCTAGCCTATAAAGTCAAATCTTGTGTGGTTCCTCCATGGTAACATAGCTGCCCGAGGTCGCAAAGTTAGCAAGTACAAGAAATTTGAAAATTGTATGTAATTTCACGGTAGTGCTTATGGTCGATCCCGGTTCTCGGCTTGAGAGCTACTTTCTTGACTGTATTTTGAGTTAAGCAGTTGGCGCGACTTCAGTTCTAGCCTATAAAGTCAAATCTTGTGTGGTTCCTCCATGGTAACATAGCTGCCCGAGGTCGCAAAGTTAGCAAGTACAAGAAATTTGAAAATTGTATGTAATTTCACATTAGTGCTTATGGTCGATCCCGGTTCTCGGCTTGAGAGCTACTTTCTTGACTGTATTTTGAGTTAAGCAGTTGGCGCGACTTCAGTTCTAGCCTATAAAGTCAAATCTTGTGTGGTTCCTCCATGGTAACATAGCTGCCCGAGGTCGCAAAGTTAGCAAGTACAAGAAATTTGAAAATTGTACGTAATTTCACGGTAGTGCTTATGGTCGATCCCGTTTCTCGGCTTGAGAGCTACTTTCTTGACTGTATTTTGAGTTAAGCAGTTGGCGCGACTTCAGTTCTAGCCTATAAAGTCAAATCTTGTATGGTTCCTCCATGGTAACATCGCTGCCCGAGGTCTCAAAGTTAGCAAGTGCAAGAAATTTGAAAATTGTACGTAATTTCACGGTAGTGCTTATGGTCGATCCCGGTTCTCGGCTTGAGAGCTACTTTCTTGACTGTATTTTGAGTTAAGCAGTTGGAGCGACTTCAGTTCTAGCCTATAAAGTCAAATCTTGTGTGGTTCCTCCATGGTAACATAGCTGCCCGAGGTCGCAAAGTTAGCAAGTACAAGAAATTTGAAAATTGTACGTAATTTCACGGTAGTGCTTATGGTCGATCCCGGTTCTCGGCTTGAGAGCTACTTTCTTGACTGTATTTTGAGTTAAGCAGTTGGCGCGACTTCAGTTCTAGCCTATAAAGTCAAATCTTGTGTGGTTCCCCCATGGTAACATAGCTGCCCGAGGTCGCAAAGTTAGCAAGTACAAGAAATTTGAAAATTGTATGTAATTTCACATTAGTGCTTATGGTCGATCCCGTTTCTCGGCTTGAGAGCTACTTTCTTGACTGTATTTTGAGTTAAGCAGTTGGCGCGACTTCAGTTCTAGCCTATAAAGTCAAATCTTGTGTGGTTCCTCCATGGTAACATAGCTGCCCGAGGTCGCAAAGTTAGCAAGTACAAGAAATTTGAAAATTGTATGTAATTTCACATTAGTGCTTATGGTCGATCCCGTTTCTCGGCTTGAGAGCTACTTTCTTGACTGTATTTTGAGTTAAGCAGTTGGCGCGACTTCAGTTCTAGCCTATAAAGTCAAATCTTGTGTGGTTCCTCCATGGTAACATAGCTGCCCGAGGTCGCAAAGTTAGCAAGTACAAGAAATTTGAAAATTGTATGTAATTTCACATTAGTGCTTATGGTCGATCCCGGTTCTCGGCTTGAGAGCTACTTTCTTGACTGTATTTTGAGTTAAGCAGTTGGCGCGACTTCAGTTCTAGCCTATAAAGTCAAATCTTGTGTGGTTCCTCCATGGTAACATAGCTGCCCGAGGTCGCAAAGTTAGCAAGTACAAGAAATTTGAAAATTGTATGTAATTTCACATTAGTGCTTATGGTCGATCCCGGTTCTCGGCTTGAGAGCTACTTTCTTGACTGTATTTTGAGTTAAGCAGTTGGCGCGACTTCAGTTCTAGCCTATAAAGTCAAATCTTGTGTGGTTCCTCCATGGTAACATCGCTGCCCGAGGTCTCAAAGTTAGCAAGTGCAAGAAATTTGAAGATTGTACGTAATTTCACGGTAGTGCTTATGGTCGATCCCGGTTCTCGGCTTGAGAGCTACTTTCTTGACTGTATTTTGAGTTAAGCAGTTGGAGCGACTTCAGTTCTAGCCTATAAAGTCAAATCTTGTGTGGTTCCTCCATGGTAACATAGCTGCCCGAGGTCGCAAAGTTAGCAAGTACAAGAAATTTGAAAATTGTATGTAATTTCACATTAGTGCTTATGGTCGATCCCGTTTCTCGGCTTGAGAGCTACTTTCTTGACTGTATTTTGAGTTAAGCAGTTGGCGCGACTTCAGTTCTAGCCTATAAAGTCAAATCTTGTGTGGTTCCTCCATGGTAACATAGCTGCCCGAGGTCGCAAAGTTAGCAAGTACAAGAAATTTGAAAATTGTATGTAATTTCACGGTAGTGCTTATGGTCGATCCCGGTTCTCGGCTTGAGAGCTACTTTCTTGACTGTATTTTGAGTTAAGCAGTTGCCGCGACTTCAGTTCTAGCCTATAAAGTCAAATCTTGTGTGGTTCCTCCATGGTAACATAGCTGCCCGAGGTCGCAAAGTTAGCAAGTACAAGAAATTTGAAAATTGTATGTAATTTCACGGTAGTGCTTATGGTCGATCCCGGTTCTCGGCTTGAGAGCTACTTTCTTGACTGTATTTTGAGTTAAGCAGTTGGCGCGACTTCAGTTCTAGCCTATAAAGTCAAATCTTGTGTGGTTCCTCCATGGTAACATAGCTGCTCGAGGTCGCAAAGTTAGCAAGTACAAGAAATTTGAAATTTGTATGTAATTTCACATTAGTGCTTATGGTCGATCCCGTTTCTCGGCTTGAGAGCTACTTTCTTGACTGTATTCTGAGTTAAGCAGTTGGCGCGACTTCAGTTCTAGCCTATAAAGTCAAATCTTGTGTGGTTCCTCCATGGTAACATAGCTGCCCGAGGTCGCAAAGTTAGCAAGTACAAGAAATTTGAAAATTGTATGTAATTTCACGGTAGTGCTTATGGTCGATCCCGGTTCTCGGCTTGAGAGCTACTTTCTTGACTGTATTTTGAGTTAAGCAGTTGGCGCGACTTCAGTTCTAGCCTATAAAGTCAAATCTTGTGTGGTTCCTTCATGGTAACATAGCTGCCCGAGGTCGCAAAGTTAGCAAGTACAAGAAATTTGAAAATTGTATGTAATTTCACGGTAGTGCTTATGGTCGATCCCGGTTCTCGGCTTGAGAGCTACTTTCTTGACTGTATTTTGAGTTAAGCAGTTGGCGCGACTTCAGTTCTAGCCTATAAAGTCAAATCTTGTGTGGTTCCTCCATGGTAACATAGCTGCCCGAGGTCGCAAAGTTAGCAAGTACAAGAAATTTGAAAATTGTATGTAATTTCACATTAGTGCTTATGGTCGATCCCGTTTCTCGGCTTGAGAGCAACTTTCTTGACTGTATTTTGAGTTAGGCAGTTGGCGCGATTTCAGTTCTAGCCTATAAAGTCAAATCTTGTGTGGTTCCTCCGTGGTAACATAGCTGCCCGAGGTCGCAAAGTTAGCAAGTACAAGAAATTTGAAAATTGTATGTAATTTCACATTAGTGCTTATGGTCGATCCCGTTTCTCGGCTTGAGAGCTACTTTCTTGACTGTATTCTGAGTTAAGCAGTTGGCGCGACTTCAGTTCTAGCCTATAAAGTCAAATCTTGTGTGGTTCCTCCATGGTGACATAGATGCCCGAGGTCGCAAAGTTAGCAAGTACAAGAAATTTGAAAATTGTATGTAATTTCACGGTAGTGCTTATGGTCGATCCCGGTTCTCGGCTTGAGAGCTACTTTCTTGACTGTATTTTGAGTTAAGCAGTTGGCGCGACTTCAGTTCCAGCCTATAAAGTCAAATCTTGTGTGGTTCCTCCATGGTAACATAGCTGCCCGAGGTCGCAAAGTTAGCAAGTACAAGAAAATTGAAAATTGTACGTAATTTCACGGTAGTGCTTATGGTCGATCCCGTTTCTCGGCTTGAGAGCTACTTTCTTGATTGTATTTTGAGTTAAGCAGTTGCCGCGACTTCAGTTCTAGCCTATAAAGTCAAATCTTGTGTGGTTCCTCCATGGTAACATAGCTGCCCGAGGTCGCAAAGTTAGCAAGTACAAGAAATTTGAAAATTGTATGTAATTTCACGGTAGTGCTTATGGTCGATCCCGGTTCTCGGCTTGAGAGCTACTTTCTTGACTGTATTTTGAGTTAAGCAGTTGGCGCGACTTCAGTTCTAGCCTATGAAGTCAAATCTTGTGTGGTTCCTCCATGGTAACATAGCTGCCCGAGGTCGCAAAGTTAGCAAGTACAAGAAATTTGAAAATTGTATGTAATTTCACATTAGTGCTTATGGTCGATCCCGTTTCTCGCCTTGAGAGCTACTTTCTTGACTGTATTTTGAGTTAAGCAGTTGGAGCGACTTCAGTTCTAGCCTATAAAGTCAAATCTTGTGTGGTTCCTCCATGGTAACATAGCTGCCCGAGGTCGCAAAGTTAGCAAGTACAAGAAATTTGAAAATTGTACGTAATTTCACGGTAGTGCTTATGGTCGATCCCGGTTCTCGGCTTGAGAGCTACTTTCTTGACTGTATTTTGAGTTAAGCAGTTGGAGCGACTTCAGTTCTAGCCTATAAAGTCAAATCTTGTGTGATTCCTCCATGGTAACATAGCTGCCCGAGGTCGCAAAGTTAGCAAGTACAAGAAATTTGAAAATTGTATGTAATTTCACATTAGTGCTTATGGTCGATCCCGTTTCTCGGCTTGAGAGCTACTTTCTTGACTGTATTTTGAGTTAAGCAGTTGGCGCGACTTCAGTTCTAGCCTATAAAGTCAAATCTTGTGTGGTTCCTCCATGGTAACATAGCTGCCCGAGGTCGCAAAGTTAGCAAGTACAAGAAATTTGAAAATTGTATGTAATTTCACATTAGTGCTTATGGTCGATCCCGTTTCTCGGCTTGAGAGCTACTTTCTTGACTGTATTTTGAGTTAAGCAGTTGGCGCGACTTCAGTTCTAGCCTATAAAGTCAAATCTTGTGTGGTTCCTCCATGGTAACATAGCTGCCCGAGGTCGCAAAGTTAGCAAGTACAAGAAATTTGAAAATTGTATGTAATTTCACGGTAGTGCTTATGGTCGATCCCGGTTCTCGGCTTGAGAGCTACTTTCTTGACTGTATTTTGAGTTAAGCAGTTGGCGCGACTTCAGTTCTAGCCTATAAAGTCAAATCTTGTGTGGTTCCTCCATGGTAACATAGCTGCCCGAGGTCGCAAAGTTAGCAAATACAAGAAAATTGAAAATTGTACGTAATTTCACGGTAGTGCTTATGGTCGATCCCGTTTCTCGGCTTGAGAGCTACTTTCTTGACTGTATTTTGAGTTAAGCAGTTGGCGCGACTTCAGTTCTAGCCTATAAAGTCAAATCTTGTGTGGTTCCTCCATGGTAACATAGCTGCCCGAGGTCGCAAAGTTAG
The DNA here is from genome assembly GCA_958301585.1 of Merodon equestris. Lineage (NCBI taxonomy): Eukaryota > Metazoa > Arthropoda > Insecta > Diptera > Syrphidae > Merodon > Merodon equestris. The sequence goes on along the minus strand of OY284417.1, from coordinate 66,915,271 downwards.
CAAGTACAAGAAATTTGAAAATTGTATGTAATTTCACGGTAGTGCTTATGGTCGATCCCGGTTCTCGGCTTGAGAGCTACTTTCTTGACTGTATTTTGAGTTAAGCAGTTGGCGCGACTTCAGTTCTAGCCTATAAAGTCAAATCTTGTGTGGTTCCTCCATGGTAACATAGCTGCCCGAGGTCGCAAAGTTAGCAAGTACAAGAAATTTGAAAATTGTATGTAATTTCACATTAGTGCTTATGGTCGATCCCGGTTCTCGGCTTGAGAGCTACTTTCTTGACTGTATTTTGAGTTAAGCAGTTGGCGCGACTTCAGTTCTAGCCTATAAAGTCAAATCTTGTGTGGTTCCTCCATGGTAACATAGCTGCCCGAGGTCGCAAAGTTAGCAAGTACAAGATATTTGAAAATTGTATGTAATTTCACGGTAGTGCTTATGGTCGATCCCGGTTCTCGGCTTGAGAGCTACTTTCTTGACTGTATTTTGAGTTAAGCAGTTGGCGCGACTTCAGTTCCAGCCTATAAAGTCAAATCTTGTGTGGTTCCTCCATGGTAACATAGCTGCCCGAGGTCGCAAAGTTAGCAAGTACAAGAAAATTGAAAATTGTACGTAATTTCACGGTAGTGCTTATGGTCGATCCCGTTTCTCGGCTTGAGAGCTACTTTCTTGATTGTATTTTGAGTTAAGCAGTTGCCGCGACTTCAGTTCTAGCCTATAAAGTCAAATCTTGTGTGGTTCCTCCATGGTAACATAGCTGCCCGAGGTCGCAAAGTTAGCAAGTACAAGAAATTTGAAAATTGTATGTAATTTCACGGTAGTGCTTATGGTCGATCCCGGTTCTCGGCTTGAGAGCTACTTTCTTGACTGTATTTTGAGTTAAGCAGTTGGCGCGACTTCAGTTCTAGCCTATGAAGTCAAATCTTGTGTGGTTCCTCCATGGTAACATAGCTGCCCGAGGTCGCAAAGTTAGCAAGTACAAGAAATTTGAAAATTGTATGTAATTTCACATTAGTGCTTATGGTCGATCCCGTTTCTCGCCTTGAGAGCTACTTTCTTGACTGTATTTTGAGTTAAGCAGTTGGCGCGACTTCAGTTCTAGCCTATAAATTCAAATCTTGTGTGGTTCCTCCATGGTAACATAGCTGCCCGAGGTCGCAAAGTTAGCAAGTACAAGAAATTTGAAAATTGTATGTAATTTCACGGTAGTGCTTATGGTCGATCCCGGTTCTCGGCTTGAGAGCTACTTTCTTGACTGTATTTTGAGTTAAGCAGTTGGCGCGACTTCAGTTCTAGCCTATAAAGTCAAATCTTGTGTGGTTCCTCCATGGTAACATAGCTGCCCGAGGTCGCAAAGTTAGCAAGTACAAGAAATTTGAAAATTGTATGTAATTTCACATTAGTGCTTATGGTCGATCCCGTTTCTCGGCTTGAGAGCAACTTTCTTGACTGTATTTTGAGTTAGGCAGTTGGCGCGATTTCAGTTCTAGCCTATAAAGTCAAATCTTGTGTGGTTCCTCCGTGGTAACATAGCTGCCCGAGGTCGCAAAGTTAGCAAGTACAAGAAATTTGAAAATTGTATGTAATTTCACATTAGTGCTTATGGTCGATCCCGTTTCTCGGCTTGAGAGCTACTTTCTTGACTGTATTCTGAGTTAAGCAGTTGGCGCGACTTCAGTTCTAGCCTATAAAGTCAAATCTTGTGTGGTTCCTCCATGGTAACATAGATGCCCGAGGTCGCAAAGTTAGCAAGTACAAGAAATTTGAAAATTGTATGTAATTTCACGGTAGTGCTTATGGTCGATCCCGGTTCTCGGCTTGAGAGCTACTTTCTTGACTGTATTTTGAGTTAAGCAGTTGGCGCGACTTCAGTTCCAGCCTATAAAGTCAAATCTTGTGTGGTTCCTCCATGGTAACATAGCTGCCCGAGGTCGCAAAGTTAGCAAGTACAAGAAAATTGAAAATTGTACGTAATTTCACGGTAGTGCTTATGGTCGATCCCGTTTCTCGGCTTGAGAGCTACTTTCTTGACTGTATTTTGAGTTAAGCAGTTGCCGCGACTTCAGTTCTAGCCTATAAAGTCAAATCTTGTGTGGTTCCTCCATGGTAACATAGCTGCCCGAGGTCGCAAAGTTAGCAAGTACAAGAAATTTGAAAATTGTATGTAATTTCACGGTAGTGCTTATGGTCGATCCCGGTTCTCGGCTTGAGAGCTACTTTCTTGACTGTATTTTGAGTTAAGCAGTTGGCGCGACTTCAGTTCTAGCCTATGAAGTCAAATCTTGTGTGGTTCCTCCATGGTAACATAGCTGCCCGAGGTCGCAAAGTTAGCAAGTACAAGAAATTTGAAAATTGTATGTAATTTCACATTAGTGCTTATGGTCGATCCCGTTTCTCGCCTTGAGAGCTACTTTCTTGACTGTATTTTGAGTTAAGCAGTTGGCGCGACTTCAGTTCTAGCCTATAAAGTCAAATCTTGTGTGGTTCCTCCATGGTAACATAGCTGCCCGAGGTCGCAAAGTTAGCAAGTACAAGAAATTTGAAAATTGTATGTAATTTCACGGTAGTGCTTATGGTCGATCCCGGTTCTCGGCTTGAGAGCTACTTTCTTGACTGTATTTTGAGTTAAGCAGTTGGCGCGACTTCAGTTCTAGCCTATAAAGTCAAATCTTGTGTGGTTCCTCCATGGTAACATAGCTGCCCGAGGTCGCAAAGTTAGCAAGTACAAGAAATTTGAAAATTGTATGTAATTTCACATTAGTGCTTATGGTCGATCCCGTTTCTCGGCTTGAGAGCTACTTTCTTGACTGTATTTTGAGTTAAGCAGTTGGCGCGACTTCAGTTCTAGCCTATAAAGTCAAATCTTGTGTGGTTCCTCCATGGCAACATAGCTGCCCGAGGTCGCCAAGTTAGCAAGTACAAGAAATTTGAAAATTGTATGTAATTTCACGGTAGTGCTTATGGTCGATCCCGGTTCTCGGCTTGAGAGCTACTTTCTTGACTGTATTTTGAGTTAAGCAGTTGCCGCGACTTCAGTTCTAGCCTATAAAGTCAAATCTTGTGTGGTTCCTCCATGGTAACATAGCTGCCCGAGGTCGCAAAGTTAGCAAGTACAAGAAATTTGAAAATTGTATGTAATTTCACGGTAGTGCTTATGGTCGATCCCGGTTCTCGGCTTGAGAGCTACTTTCTTGACTGTATTTTGAGTTAAGCAGTTGGCGCGACTTCAGTTCTAGCCCGAGGTAGCTGCCCGAGGTCGCAAAGTTAGCAAGTACAAGAAATTTGAAAATTGTATGTAATTTCACATTAGTGCTTATGGTCGATCCCGTTTCTCGGCTTGAGAGCTACTTTCTTGACTGTATTCTGAGTTAAGCAGTTGGCGCGACTTCAGTTCTAGCCTATAAAGTCAAATCTTGTCAGGTTCCTCCATGGTAACATAGCTGCCCGAGGTCGCAAAGTTAGCAAGTACAAGAAATTTGAAAATTGTATGTAATTTCACGGTAGTGCTTATGGTCGATCCCGGTTCTCGGCTTGAGAGCTACTTTCTTGACTGTATTTTGAGTTAAGCAGTTGGCGCGACTTCAGTTCTAGCCTATAAAGTCAAATCTTGTGTGGTTCCTTCATGGTAACATAGCTGCCCGAGGTCGCAAAGTTAGCAAGTACAAGAAATTTGAAAATTGTATGTAATTTCACGGTAGTGCTTATGGTCGATCCCGGTTCTCGGCTTGAGAGCTACTTTCTTGACTGTATTTTGAGTTAAGCAGTTGGCGCGACTTCAGTTCTAGCCTATAAAGTCAAATCTTGTGTGGTTCCTCCATGGTAACATAGCTGCCCGAGGTCGCAAAGTTAGCAAGTACAAGAAATTTGAAAATTGTATGTAATTTCACATTAGTGCTTATGGTCGATCCCGTTTCTCGGCTTGAGAGCAACTTTCTTGACTGTATTTTGAGTTAGGCAGTTGGCGCGATTTCAGTTCTAGCCTATAAAGTCAAATCTTGTGTGGTTCCTCCATGGTAACATAGCTGCCCGAGGTCGCAAAATTAGCAAGTACAAGAAATTTGAAAATTGTATGTAATTTCACATTAGTGCTTATGGTCGATCCCGTTTCTCGGCTTGAGAGCTACTTTCTTGACTGTATTCTGAGTTAAGCAGTTGGCGCGACTTCAGTTCTAGCCTATAAAGTCAAATCTTGTGTGGTTCCTCCATGGTAACATAGATGCCCGAGGTCGCAAAGTTAGCAAGTACAAGAAATTTGAAAATTGTATGTAATTTCACGGTAGTGCTTATGGTCGATCCCGGTTCTCGGCTTGAGAGCTACTTTCTTGACTGTATTTTGAGTTAAGCAGTTGGCGCGACTTCAGTTCCAGCCTATAAAGTCAAATCTTGTGTGGTTCCTCCATGGTAACATAGCTGCCCGAGGTCGCAAAGTTAGCACGTACAAGAAAATTGAAAATTGTACGTAATTTCACGGTAGTGCTTATGGTCGATCCCGTTTCTCGGCTTGAGAGAAACTTTCTTGACTGTATTTTGAGTTAAGCAGTTGCCGCGACTTCAGTTCTAGCCTATAAAGTCAAATCTTGTGTGGTTCCTCCATGGTAACATAGCTGCCCGAGGTCGCAAAGTTAGCAAGTACAAGAAATTTGAAAATTGTATGTAATTTCACGGTAGTGCTTATGGTCGATCCCGGTTCTCTTCTTGAGAGCTACTTTCTTGACTGTATTTTGAGTTAAGCAGTTGGCGCGACTTCAGTTCTAGCCTTTAAAGTCAAATCTTGTGTGGTTCCTCCATGGTAACATAGCTGCCCGAGGTCGCAAAGTTAGCAAGTACGAGAAATTTGAAAATTGTATGTAATTTCACGGTAGTGCTTATGGTCGATCCCGGTTCTCGGCTTGAGAGCTACTTTCTTGACTGTATTTTGAGTTAAGCGGTTGGCGCGACTTCAGTTCTAGCCTATAAAGTCAAATCTTGTGTGGTTCCTCCATGGTAACATAGCTGCCCGAGGTCGCCAAGTTAGCAAGTACAAGAAATTTGAAAATTGTATGTAATTTCACATTAGTGCTTATGGTCGATCCCGTTTCTCGGCTTGAGAGCTACTTTCTTGACTGTATTTTGAGTTAAGCAGTTGGCGCAACTTCAGTTCTAGCCTATAAAGTCAAATCTTGTGTGGTTCCTCCATGGTAACATAGCTGCCCGAGGTCGCCAAGTTAGCAAGTACAAGAAATTTGAAAATTGTACGTAATTTCACGGTAGTGCTTATGGTCGATCCCGGTTCTCGGCTTGAGAGCTACTTTCTTGACTGTATTTTGAGTTAAGTAGTTGCCGCGACTTCAGTTCTAGCATATAAAGTCAAATCTTGTGTGGTTCCTCCATGGTAACATAGCTGCCCGAGGTCGCAAAGTTAGCAAGTACAAGAAATTTGAAAATTGTATGTAATTTCACGGTAGTGCTTATGGTCGATCCCGGTTCTCGGCTTGAGAGCTACTTTCTTGACTGTATTTTGAGTTAAGCAGTTGGCGCGACTTCAGTTCTAGCCTATAAAGTCAAATCTTGTGTGGTTCCTCCATGGTAACATCGCTGCCCGAGGTCTCAAAGTTAGCAAGTACAAGAAATTTGAAAATTGTACGTAATTTCACGGTAGTGCTTATGGTCGATCCCGGTTCTCGGCTTGAGAGCTACTTTCTTGACTGTATTTTGAGTTAAGCAGTTGGAGCGACTTCAGTTCTAGCCTATAAAGTCAAATCTTGTGTGGTTCCTCCATGGTAACATAGCTGCCCGAGGTCGCAAAGTTAGCAAGTACAAGAAATTTGAAAATTGTATGTAATTTCACGGTAGTGCTTATGGTCGATCCCGGTTCTCGGCTTGAGAGCTACTTTCTTGACTGTATTTTGAGTTAAGCAGTTGGCGCGACTTCAGTTCTAGCCTATAAAGTCAAATCTTGTGTGGTTCCTCCATGGTAACATAGCTGCCCGAGGTCGCCAAGTTAGCAAGTACAAGAAATTCGAAAATAGTACGTAATTTCACGGTAGTGCTTATAGTCGATCCCGTTTCTCGGCTTGAGAGCTACTTTCTTGACTGTATTTTGAGTTAAGCAGTTGGAGCGACTTCAGTTCTAGCCTATAAAGTCGAATCTTGTGTGGTTCCTCCATGGTAACATAGCTGCCCGAGGTCGCAAAGTTAGCAAGTACAAGAAATTTGAAAATTGTATGTAATTTCACATTAGTGCTTATGGTCGATCCCGTTTCTCGGCTTGAGAGCTACTTTCTTGACTGTATTTTGAGTTAAGCAGTTGGCGCGACTTCAGTTCTAGCCTATAAAGTCAAATCTTGTGTGGTTCCTCCATGGTAACATAGCTGCCCGAGGTCGCAAAGTTAGCAAGTACAAGAAATTTGAAAATTGTATGTAATTTCACGGTAGTGCTTATGGTCGATCCCGGTTCTCGGCTTGAGAGCTACTTTCTTGACTGTATTTTGAGTTAAGCAGTTGGCGCGACTTCAGTTCTAGCCTATAAAGTCAAATCTTGTGTGGTTCCTCCATGGTAGCATAGCTGCCCGAGGTCGCAAAGTTAGCAAGTACAAGAAATTTGAAAATTGTATGTAATTTCACATTAGTGCTTATGGTCGATCCCGGTTCTCGGCTTGAGAGCTACTTTCTTGACTGTATTTTGAGTTAAGCTGTTGGCGCGACTTCAGTTCTAGCCTATAAAGTCAAATCTTGTGTGGTTCCTCCATGGTAACATAGCTGCCCGAGGTCGCAAAGTTAGCAAGTACAAGAAATTTGAAAATTGTATGTAATTTCACGGTAGTGCTTATGGTCGATCCCGGTTCTCGGCTTGAGAGCTTTTTTCTTGACTGTATTTTGAGTTAAGCAGTTGGCGCGACTTCAGTTCTAGCCTATAAAGTCAAATCTTGTGTGGTTCCTCCATGGTAACATAGCTGCCCGAGGTCGCAAAGTTAGCAAGTACAAGAAATTTGAAAATTGTATGTAATTTCACATTAGTGCTTATGGTCGATCCCGGTTCTCGGCTTGAGAGCTACTTTCTTGACTGTATTTTGAGTTAAGCAGTTGGCGCGACTTCAGTTCTAGCCTATAAAGTCAAATCTTGTGTGGTTCCTCCATGGTAACATACCTGCCCGAGGTCGCAAAGTTAGCAAGTACAAGAAATTTGAAAATTGTATGTAATTTCACGGTAGTGCTTATGGTCGATCCCGGTTCTCGGCTTGAGAGCTACTTTCTTGACTGTATTTTGAGTTAAGCAGTTGGCGCGACTTCAGTTCTAGCCTATAAAGTCAAATCTTGTGTGGTTCCTCCATGGTAACATAGCTGCCCGAGGTCGCAAAGTTAGCAAGTACAAGAAATTTGAAAATTGTATGTAATTTCACATTAGTGCTTATGGTCGATCCCGTTTCTCGGCTTGAGAGCTACTTTCTTGACTGTATTTTGAGTTAAGCAGTTGGCGCGACTTCAGTTCTAGCCTATAAAGTCAAATCTTGTGTGGTTCCTCCATGGTAACATAGCTGCCCGAGGTCGCAAAGTTAGCAAGTACAAGAAATTTGAAAATTGTATGTAATTTCACGGTAGTGCTTATGGTCGATCCCGGTTTTCGGCTTGAGAGCTACTTTGTTGACTGTATTTTGAGTTAAGCAGTTGGCGCGACTTCAGTTCTAGCCTATAAAGTCAAATCTTGTGTGGTTCCTCCATGGTAACATAGCTGCCCGAGGTCGCAAAGTTAGCAAATACAAGAAAATTGAAAATTGTACGTAATTTCACGGTAGTGCTTATGGTCGATCCCGTTTCTCGGCTTGAGAGCTACTTTCTTGACTGTATTTTGAGTTAAGCAGTTGGCGCGACTTCAGTTCTAGCCTATAAAGTCAAATCTTGTGTGGTTCCTCCATGGTAACATAGCTGCCCGAGGTCGCAAAGTTAGCAAGTACAAGAAATTTGAAAATTGTATGTAATTTCACGGTAGTGCTTATGGTCGATCCCGGTTCTCGGCTTGAGAGCTACTTTCTTGACTGTATTTTGAGTTAAGCAGTTGGCGCGACTTCAGTTCTAGCCTATAAAGTCAAATCTTGTGTGGTTCCTCCATGGTAACATAGCTGCCCGAGGTCGCAAAGTTAGCAAGTACAAGAAATTTGAAAATTGTATGTAATTTCACATTAGTGCTTATGGTCGATCCCGGTTCTCGGCTTGAGAGCTACTTTCTTGACTGTATTTTGAGTTAAGCAGTTGGCGCGACTTCAGTTCTAGCCTATAAAGTCAAATCTTGTGTGGTTCCTCCATGGTAACATAGCTGCCCGAGGTCGCAAAGTTAGCAAGTACAAGATATTTGAAAATTGTATGTAATTTCACGGTAGTGCTTATGGTCGATCCCGGTTCTCGGCTTGAGAGCTACTTTCTTGACTGTATTTTGAGTTAAGCAGTTGGCGCGATTTCAGTTCTAGCCTATAAAGTCAAATCGTGTATGGTTCCTCCATGGTAACATAGCTGCCCGAGGTCGCAAAGTTAGCATGTACAAGAAATTTGAAAATTGTATGTAATTTCACATTAGTGCTTATGGTCGATCCCGTTTCTCGGCTTGAGAGCTACTTTCTTGACTGTATTTTGAGTTAAGCAGTTGCCGCGACTTCAGTTCTAGCCTATAAAGTCAAATCTTGTGTGGTTCCTCCATGGTAACATAGCTGCCCGAGGTCGCAAAGTTAGCAAGTACAAGAAATTTGAAAATTGTACGTAATTTCACGGTAGTGCTTATGGTCGATCCCGTTTCTCGGCTTGAGAGCTACTTTCTTGACTGTATTTTGAGTTAAGCAGTTGGCGCGACTTCAGTTCTAGCCTATAAAGTCAAATCTTGTATGGTTCCTCCATGGTAACATCGCTGCCCGAGGTCTCAAAGTTAGCAAGTGCAAGAAATTTGAAAATTGTATGTAATTTCACGGTAGTGCTTATGGTCGATCCCGGTTCTCGGCTTGAGAGCTACTTTCTTGACTGTATTTTGAGTTAAGCAGTTGGAGCGACTTCAGTTCTAGCCTATAAAGTCAAATCTTGTGTGGTTCCTCCATGGTAACATAGCTGCCCGAGGTCGCAAAGTTAGCAAGTACAAGAAATTTGAAAATTGTACGTAATTTCACGGTAGTGCTTATGGTCGATCCCGGTTCTCGGCTTGAGAGCTACTTTCTTGACTGTATTTTGAGTTAAGCAGTTGGCGCGACTTCAGTTCTAGCCTATAAAGTCAAATCTTGTGTGGTTCCTCCATGGTAACATAGCTGCCCGAGGTCGCAAAGTTAGCAAGTACAAGAAATTTGAAAATTGTATGTAATTTCACATTAGTGCTTATGGTCGATCCCGTTTCTCGGCTTGAGAGCTACTTTCTTGACTGTATTTTGAGTTAAGCAGTTGGCGCGACTTCAGTTCTAGCCTATAAAGTCAAATCTTGTGTGGTTCCTCCATGGTAACATAGCTGCCCGAGGTCGCAAAGTTAGCAAGTACAAGAAATTTGAAAATTGTATGTAATTTCACATTAGTGCTTATGGTCGATCCCGTTTCTCGGCTTGAGAGCTACTTTCTTGACTGTATTTTGAGTTAAGCAGTTGGCGCGACTTCAGTTCTAGCCTATAAAGTCAAATCTTGTGTGGTTCCTCCATGGTAACATAGCTGCCCGAGGTCGCAAAGTTAGCAAGTACAAGAAATTTGAAAATTGTATGTAATTTCACATTAGTGCTTATGGTCGATCCCGGTTCTCGGCTTGAGAGCTACTTTCTTGACTGTATTTTGAGTTAAGCAGTTGGCGCGACTTCAGTTCTAGCCTATAAAGTCAAATCTTGTGTGGTTCCTCCATGGTAACATAGCTGCCCGAGGTCGCAAAGTTAGCAAGTACAAGAAATTTGAAAATTGTATGTAATTTCACATTAGTGCTTATGGTCGATCCCGGTTCTCGGCTTGAGAGCTACTTTCTTGACTGTATTTTGAGTTAAGCAGTTGGCGCGACTTCAGTTCTAGCCTATAAAGTCAAATCTTGTGTGGTTCCTCCATGGTAACATCGCTGCCCGAGGTCTCAAAGTTAGCAAGTGCAAGAAATTTGAAAATTGTACGTAATTTCACGGTAGTGCTTATGGTCGATCCCGGTTCTCGGCTTGAGAGCTACTTTCTTGACTGTATTTTGAGTTAAGCAGTTGGAGCGACTTCAGTTCTAGCCTATAAAGTCAAATCTTGTGTGGTTCCTCCATGGTAACATAGCTGCCCGAGGTCGCAAAGTTAGCAAGTACAAGAAATTTGAAAATTGTATGTAATTTCACATTAGTGCTTATGGTCGATCCCGTTTCTCGGCTTGAGAGCTACTTTCTTGACTGTATTTTGAGTTAAGCAGTTGGCGCGACTTCAGTTCTAGCCTATAAAGTCAAATCTTGTGTGGCTCCTCCATGGTAACATAGCTGCCCGAGGTCGCAAAATTAGCAAGTACAAGAAATTTGAAAATTGTATGTAATTTCACATTAGTGCTTATGGTCGATCCCGTTTCTCGGCTTGAGAGCTACTTTCTTGACTGTATTTTGAGTTAAGCAGTTGGCGCGACTTCAGTTCTAGCCTATAAAGTCAAATCTTGTGTGGTTCCTCCATGGTAACATAGCTGCCCGAGGTCGCAAAGTTAGCAAGTACAAGAAATTTGAAAATTGTATGTAATTTCACATTAGTGCTTATGGTCGATCCCGGTTCTCGGCTTGAGAGCTACTTTCTTGACTGTATTTTGAGTTAAGCAGTTGGCGCGACTTCAGTTCTAGCCTATAAAGTCAAATCTTGTGTGGTTCCTCCATGGTAACATAGCTGCCCGAGGTCGCAAAGTTAGCTAATACAAGAAAATTGAAAATTGTACGTAATTTCACGGTAGTGCTTATGGTCGATCCCGTTTCTCGGCTTGAGAGCTACTGTCTTGACTGTATTTTGAGTTGAGCAGTTGGCGCGACTTCAGTTCTAGCCTATAAAGTCAAATCTTGTGTGGTTCCTCTATGGTAACATAGCTGCCCGAGGTCGCAAAGTTAGCAAGTACAAGAAATTTGAAAATTGTATGTAATTTCACGGTAGTGCTTATGGTCGATCCCGGTTCTCGGCTTGAGAGCTACTTTCTTGACTGTATTTTGAGTTAAGCAGTTGGCGCGATTTCAGTTCTAGCCTATAAAGTCAAATCTTGTGTGGTTCCTCCATGGTAACATAGCTGCCCGAGGTCGCAAAGTTAGCAAGTACAAGAAATTTGAAAATTGTATGTAATTTCACATTAGTGCTTATGGTCGATCCCGTTTCTCGGCTTGAGAGCTACTTTCTTGACTGTATTTTGAGTTAAGCAGTTGCCGCGACTTCAGTTCTAGCCTATAAAGTCAAATCTTGTGTGGTTCCTCCATGGTAACATAGCTGCCCGAGGTCGCAAAGTTAGCAAGTACAAGAAATTTGAAAATTGTACGTAATTTCACGGTAGTGCTTATGGTCGATCCCGTTTCTCGGCTTGAGAGCTACTTTCTTGACTGTATTTTGAGTTAAGCAGTTGGCGCGACTTCAGTTCTAGCCTATAAAGTCAAATCTTGTGTGGTTCCTCCATGGTAACATCGCTGCCCGAGGTCTCAAAATTAGCAAGTGCAAGAAATTTGAAAATTGTACGTAATTTCACGGTAGTGCTTATGGTCGATCCCGGTTCTCGGCTTGAGAGCTACTTTCTTGACTGTATTTTGAGTTAAGCAGTTGGAGCGACTTCAGTTCTAGCCTATAAAGTCAAATCTTGTGTGGTTCCTCCATGGTAACATAGCTGCCCGAGGTCGCAAAGTTAGCAAGTACAAGAAATTTGAAAATTGTACGTAATTTCACGGTAGTGCTTATGGTCGATCCCGGTTCTCGGCTTGAGAGCTACTTTCTTGACTGTATTTTGAGTTAAGCAGTTGGCGCGACTTCAGTTCTAGCCTATAAAGTCAAATCTTGTGTGGTTCCTCCATGGTAACATAGCTGCCCGAGGTCGCAAAGTTAGCAAGTACAAGAAATTTGAAAATTGTATGTAATTTCACATTAGTGCTTATGGTCGATCCCGTTTCTCGGCTTGAGAGCTACTTTCTTGACTGTATTTTGAGTTAAGCAGTTGGCGCGACTTCAGTTCTAGCCTATAAAGTCAAATCTTGTGTGGTTCCTCCATGGTAACATAGCTGCCCGAGGTCGCAAAGTTAGCAAGTACAAGAAATTTGAAAATTGTATGTAATTTCACATTAGTGCTTATGGTCGATCCCGTTTCTCGGCTTGAGAGCTACCTTCTTGACTGTATTTTGAGTTAAGCAGTTGGCGCGACTTCAGTTCTAGCCTATAAAGTCAAATCTTGTGTGGTTCCTCCATGGTAACATAGCTGCCCGAGGTCGCAAAGTTAGCAAGTACAAGAAATTTGAAAATTGTATGTAATTTCACATTAGTGCTTATGGTCGATCCCGGTTCTCGGCTTGAGAGCTACTTTCTTGACTGTATTTTGAGTTAAGCAGTTGGCGCGACTTCAGTTCTAGCCTATAAAGTCAAATCTTGTGTGGTTCCTCCATGGTAACATAGCTGCCCGAGGTCGCAAAGTTAGCAAGTATAAGAAATTTGAAAATTGTACGTAATTTCACGGTAGTGCTTATGGTCGATCCCGGTTCTCGGCTTGAGAGCTACTTTCTTGACTGTATTTTGAGTTAAGCAGTTGGTGCGACTTCAGTTCTAGCCTATAAAGTCAAATCTTGTGTGGTTCCTCCATGGTAACATAGCTGCCCGAGGTCGCAAAGTTAGCAAGTACAAGAAATTTGAAAATTGTATGTAATTTCACGGTAGTTCTTATGGTCGATCCCGGTTCTCGGCTTGAGAGCTACTTTCTTGACTGTATTTTGAGTTAAGCAGTTGGCGCGACTTCAGTTCTAGCCTATAAAGTCAAATCTTGTGTGGTTCCTTCATGGTAACATAGCTGCCCGAGGTCGCAAAGTTAGCAAGTACAAGAAATTTGAACATTGTATGTAATTTCACATTAGTGCTTATGGTCGATCCCGGTTCTCGGCTTGAGAGCTACTTTCTTGACTGTATTTTGAGTTAAGCAGTTGGCGCGACTTCAGTTCTAGCCTATAAAGTCAAATCTTGTGTGGTTCCTCCATGGTAACATAGCTGCCCGAGGTCGCAAAGTTAGCAAGTACAAGAAATTTGAAAATTGTATGTAATTTCACGGTAGTGCTTATGGTCGATCCCGGTTCTCGGCTTGAGAGCTACTTTCTTGACTGTATTTTGAGTTAGGCAGTTGGCGCGACTTCAGTTCTAGCCTATAAAGTCAAATCTTGTGTGGTTCCTCCATGGTAACATAGCTGCCCGAGGTCGCAAAGTTAGCAAGTACAAGAAATTTGAAAATTGTATGTAATTTCACATTAGTGGTTATGGTCGATCCCGGTTCTCGGCTTGAGAGCTACTTTCTTGACTGTATTTTGAGTTAAGCAGTTGGCGCGACTTCAGTTCTAGCCTATAAAGTCAAATCTTGTGTGGTTCCTCCATGGTAACATAGCTGCCCGAGGTCGCAAATTTAGCAAATACAAGAAAATTGAAAATTGTACGTAATTTCACGGTAGTGCTTATGGTCGATCCCGTTTCTCGGCTTGAGAGCTACTTTCTTGACTGTATTTTGAGTTAAGCAGTTGGCGCGACTTCAGTTCTAGCCTATAAAGTCAAATCTTGTGTGGTTCCTCCATGGTAACATAGCTGCCCGAGGTCGCAAAGTTAGCAAGTACAAGAAATTTGAAAATTGTATGTAATTTCACGGTAGTGCTTATGGTCGATCCCGGTTCTCGGCTTGAGAGCTACTTTCCTGACTGTATTTTGAGTTAAGCAGTTGGCGCGACTTCAGTTCTAGCCTATAAAGTCAAATCTTGTGTGGTTCCTCCATGGTAACATAGCTGCCCGGGGTCGCAAAGTTAGCAAGTACAAGAAATTTGAAAATTGTATGTAATTTCACATTAGTGCTTATGGTCGATCCCGGTTCTTGGCTTGAGAGCTACTTTCTTGACTGTATTTTGAGTTAAGCAGTTGGCGCGACTTCAGTTCTAGCCTATAAAGTCAAATCTTGTGTGGTTCCTCCATGGTAACATAGCTGCCCGAGGTCGCAAAGTTAGCAAATACAAGAAAATTGAAAATTGTACGTAATTTCACGGTAGTGCTTATGGTCGATCCCGTTTCTCGGCTTGAGAGCTACTTTCTTGACTATATTTTGAGTTAAGCAGTTGGCGCGACTTCAGTTCTAGCCTATAAAGTCAAATCTTGTGTGGTTCCTCCATGGTAACATAGCTGCCCGAGGTCGCAAAGTTAGCAAGTACAAGAAATTTGAAAATTGTATGTAATTTCACGGTAGTGCTTATGGTCGATCCCGGTTCTCGGCTTGAGAGCTACTTTCTTGACTGTATTTTGAGTTAAGCAGTTGGCGCGACTTCAGTTCTAGCCTATAAAGTCAAATCTTGTGTGGTTCCTCCATGGTAACATAGCTGCCCGAGGTCGCAAAGTTACCAAGTACAAGAAATTTGAAAATTGTATGTAATTTCACATTAGTGCTTATGGTCGATCCCGGTTCTCGGCTTGAGAGCTACTTTCTTGACTGTATTTTGAGTTAAGCAGTTGGCGCGACTTCAGTTCTAGCCTATAAAGTCAAATCTTGTGTGGTTCCTCCATGGTAACATAGCTGCCCGAGGTCGCAAAGTTAGCAAGTACAAGAAATTTGAAAATTGTACGTAATTTCACGGTAGTGCTTATGGTCGATCCCGGTTCTCGGCTTGAGAGCTACTTTCTTGACTGTATTTTGAGTTAAGCAGTTGGCGCGACTTCAGTTCTAGCCTATAAAGTCAAATCTTGTGTGGTTCCTCCATGGTAACATCGCTGCCCGAGGTCTCAAAGTTAGCAAGTGCAAGAAATTTGAAAATTGTACGTAATTTCACGGTAGTGCTTATGGTCGATCCCGGTTCTCGGCTTAAGAGCTACTTTCTTGACTGTATTTTGAGTTAAGCAGTTGGAGCGACTTCAGTTCTAGCCTATAAAGTCAAATCTTGTGTGGTTCCTCCATGGTAACATAGCTGCCCGAGGTCGCAAAGTTAGCAAGTACAAGAAATTTGAAAATTGTACGTAATTTCACGGTAGTGCTTAGGGTCGATCCCGTTTCTCGGCTTGAGAGCTACTTTCTTGACTGTATTTTGAGTTAAGCAGTTGGCGCGACTTCAGTTCTAGCCTATAAAGTCAAATCTTGTGTGGTTCCTTCATGGTAACATAGCTGCCCGAGGTCGCAAAGTTAGCAAGTACAAGAAATTTGAAAATTGTATGTAATTTCACGGTAGTGCTTATGGTCGATCCCGGTTCTCGGCTTGAGAGCTACTTTCTTGACTGTATTTTGAGTTAAGTAGTTGGCGCGACTTCAGTTCTAGCCTATAAAGTCAAATTTTGTGTGGTTCCTTCATGGTAACATAGCTGCCCGAGGTCGCAAAGTTAGCAAGTACAAGAAATTTGAAAATTGTATGTAATTTCACATTAGTGCTTATGGTCGATCCCGTTTCTCGGCTTGAGAGCTACTTTCTTGACTGTATTTTGAGTTAAGCAGTTGGCGCGACTTCAGTTCTAGCCTATAAAGTCAAATCTTGTGTGGTTCCTCCATGGTAACATAGCTGCCCGAGGTCGCAAAGTTAGCAAGTACAAGAAATTTGAAAATTGTACGTAATTTCACGGTAGTGCTTATGGTCGATCCCGTTTCTCGGCTTGAGAGCTACTTTCTTGACTGTATTTTGAGTTAAGCAGTTGCCGCGACTTCAGTTCTAGCCTATAAAGTCAAATCTTGTGTGGTTCCTCCATGGTAACATAGCTGCCCGAGGTCGCAAAGTTAGCAAGTACAAGAAATTTGAAAATTGTATGTAATTTCACGGTAGTGCTTATGGTCGATCCCGGTTCTCGGCTTGAGAGCAACTTTCTTGAATGTATTTTGAGTTAAGCAGTTGGCGCGACTTCAGTTCTAGCCTATAAAGTCAAATCTTGTTCGGTTCCTCCATGGTAACATCGCTGCCCGAGGTCTCAAAGTTAGCAAGTGCAAGAAATTTGAAAATTGTACGTAATTTCACGGAAGTGCTTATGGTCGATCCCGGTTCTCGGCTTGAGAGCTGCTTTCTTGACTGTATTTTGAGTTAAGCAGTTGGAGCGACTTCAGTTCTAGCCTATAAAGTCAAATCTTGTGTGGTTCCTCCATGGTAACATAGCTGCCCGAGGTCGCAAAGTTAGAAAGTACAAGAAATTTGAAAATTGTATGTAATTTCACATTAGTGCTTATGGTCGATCTCGTTTCTCGGCTTGAGAGCTACTTTCTTGACTGTATTTTGAGTTAAGCAGTCGGCGCGACTTCAGTTCTAGCCTATAAAGTCAAATCTTGTGTGGTTCCTTCATGGTAACATAGCTGCCCGAGGTCGCAAAGTTAGCAAGTACAAGAAATTTGAAAATTGTATGTAATTTCACGGTAGTGCTTATGGTCGATCCCGGTTCTCGGCTTGAGAGCTACTTTCTTGACTGTATTTTGAGTTAAGCAGTTGGCGCGACTTCAGTTCTAGCCTATAAAGTCAAATCTTGTGTGGTTCCTCCATGGTAACATAGCTGCCCGAGGTCGCAAAGTTAGCAAGTACAAGAAATTTGAAAATTGTACGTAATTTCACGGTAGTGCTTATGGTCGATCCCGGTTCTCGGCTTGAGAGCTACTTTCTTGACTGTATTTTGAGTTAAGCAGTTGGCGCGACTTCAGTTCTAGCCTATAAAGTCAAATCTTGTGTGGTTCCTCCATGGTAACATCGCTGCCCGAGGTCTCAAAGTTAGCAAGTGCAAGAAATTTGAAAATTGTACGTAATTTCACGGTAGTGCTTATGGTCGATCCCGGTTCTCGGCTTGAGAGCTACTTTCTTGACTGTATTTTGAGTTAAGCAGTTGGAGCGACTTCAGTTCTAGCCTATAAAGTCAAATCTTGTGTGGTTCCTCCATGGTAACATAGCTGCCCGAGGTCGCAAAGTTAGCAAGTACAAGAAATTTGAAAATTGTACGTAATTTCACGGTAGTGCTTATGGTCGATCCCGGTTCTCGGCTTGAGAGCTACTTTCTTGACTGTATTTTGAGTTAAGCAGTTGGCGCGACTTCAGTTCTAGCCTATAAAGTCAAATCTTGTGTGGTTCCTCCATGGTAACATAGCTGCCCGAGGTCGCAAAGTTAGAAAGTACAAGAAATTTGAAAATTGTATGTAATTTCACATTAGTGCTTATGGTCGATCCCGTTTCTCGGCTTGAGAGCTACTTTCTTGACTGTATTTTGAGTTAAGCAGTTGGCGCGACTTCAGTTCTAGCCTATAAAGTCAAATCTTGTGTGGTTCCTTCATGGTAACATAGCTGCCCGAGGTCGCAAAGTTAGCAAGTACAAGAAATTTGAAAATTGTATGTAATTTCACGGTAGTGCTTATGGTCGATCCCGGTTCTCGGCTTGAGAGCTACTTTCTTGACTGTATTTTGAGTTAAGTAGTTGGCGCGACTTCAGTTCTAGCCTATAAAGTCAAATTTTGTGTGGTTCCTCCATGGTATCATAGCTGCCCGAGGTCGCAAAGTTAGCAAGTACAAGAAATTTGAAAATTGTATGTAATTTCACATTAGTGCTTATGGTCGATCCCGTTTCTCGGCTTGAGAGCTACTTTCTTGGCTGTATTTTGAGTTAAGCAGTTGGCGCGACTTCAGTTCTAGCCTATAAAGTCAAATCTTGTGTGGTTCCTCCATGGTAACATAGCTGCCCGAGGTCGCAAAGTTAGCAAGTACAAGAAATTTGAAAATTGTACGTAATTTCACGGTAGTGCTTATGGTCGATCCCGTTTCTCGGCTTGAGAGCTACTTTCTTGACTGTATTTTGAGTTAAGCAGTTGCCGCGACTTCAGTTCTAGCCTATAAAGTCAAATCTTGTGTGGTTCCTCCATGGTAACATAGCTGCCCGAGGTCGCAAAGTTAGCAAGTACAAGAAATTTGAAAATTGTATGTAATTTCACGGTAGTGCTTATGGTCGATCCCGGTTCTCGGCTTGAGAGCTACTTTCTTGACTGTATTTTGAGTTAAGCAATTGGCGCGACTTCAGTTCTAGCCTATAAAGTCAAATCTTGTGTGGTTCCTCCATGGTAACATAGCTGCCCGAGGTCGCAAAGTTAGCAAGTACAAGAAATTTGAAAATTGTACGTAATTTCACGGTAGTGCTTATGGTCGATCCCGGTTCTCGGCTTGAGAGCTACTTTCTTGACTGTATTTTGAGTTAAGCAGTTGGCGCGACTTCAGTTCTAGCCTATAAAGTCAAATCTTGTGTGGTTCCTCCATGGTAACATCGCTGCCCGAGGTCTCAAAGTTAGCAAGTGCAAGAAATTTGAAAATTGTACGTAATTTCACGGAAGTGCTTATGGTCGATCCCGGTTCTCGGCTTGAGAGCTGCTTTCTTGACTGTATTTTGAGTTAAGCAGTTGGAGCGACTTCAGTTCTAGCCTATAAAGTCAAATCTTGTGTGGTTCCTCCATGGTAACATAGCTGCCCGAGGTCGCAAAGTTAGAAAGTACAAGAAATTTGAAAATTGTATGTAATTTCACATTAGTGCTTATGGTCGATCCCGGTTCTCGGCTTGAGAGCTGCTTTCTTGACTGTATTTTGAGTTAAGCAGTTGGAGCGACTTCAGTTCTAGCCTATAAAGTCAAATCTTGTGTGGTTCCTCCATGGTAACATAGCTGCCCGAGGTCGCAAAGTTAGAAAGTACAAGAAATTTGAAAATTGTATGTAATTTCACGGTAGTGCTTATGGTCGATCCCGGTTCTCGGCTTGAGAGCTGCTTTCTTGACTGTATTTTGAGTTAAGCAGTTGGAGCGACTTCAGTTCTAGCCTATAAAGTCAAATCTTGTGTGGTTCCTCCATGGTAACATAGCTGCCCGAGGTCGGAAAATTAGAAAGTACAAGAAATTTGAAAATTGTATGTAATTTCACATTAGTGCTTAGGGTCGATCCCGTTTCTCGGCTTGAGAGCTACTTTCTTGACTGTATTTTGAGTTAAGCAGTTGGCGCGACTTCAGTTCTAGCCTATAAAGTCAAATCTTGTGTGGTTCCTCCATGGTAACATAGCTGCCCGAGGTCGCAAAGTTAGCAAGTACAAGAAATTTGAAAATTGTATGTAATTTCACGGTAGTGCTTATGGTCGATCCCGGTTCTCGGCTTGAGAGCTACTTTCTTGACTGTATTTTGAGTTAAGCAATTGGCGCGACTTCAGTTCTAGCCTATAAAGTCAAATCTTGTGTGGTTCCTCCATGGTAACATAGCTGCCCGAGGTCGCAAAGTTAGCAAGTACAAGAAATTTGAAAATTGTACGTAATTTCACGGTAGTGCTTATGGTCGATCCCGGTTCTCGGCTTGAGAGCTACTTTCTTGACTGTATTTTGAGTTAAGCAGTTGGCGCGACTTCAGTTCTAGCCTATAAAGTCAAATCTTGTGTGGTTCCTTCATGGTAACATAGCTGCCCGAGGTCGCAAAGTTAGCAAGTACAAGAAATTTGAAAATTGTATGTAATTTCACGGTAGTGCTTATGGTCGATCCCGGTTCTCGGCTTGAGAGCTACTTTCTTGACTGTATTTTGAGTTAAGTAGTTGGCGCGACTTCAGTTCTAGCCTATAAAGTCAAATTTTGTGTGGTTCCTCCATGGTAACATAGCTGCCCGAGGTCGCAAAGTTAGCAAGTACAAGAAATTTGAAAATTGTATGTAATTTCACATTAGTGCTTATGGTCGATCCCGTTTGTCGGCTTGAGAGCTACTTTCTTGACTGTATTTTGAGTTAAGCAGTTGGCGCGACTTCAGTTCTAGCCTATAAAGTCAAATCTTGTGTGGTTCCTCCATGGTAACATAGCTGCCCGAGGTCGCAAAGTTAGCAAGTACAAGAAATTTGAAAATTGTACGTAATTTCACGGTAGTGCTTATGGTCGATCCCGTTTCTCGGCTTGAGAGCTACTTTCTTGACTGTATTTTGAGTTAAGCAGTTGCCGCGACTTCAGTTCTAGCCTATAAAGTCAAATCTTGTGTGGTTCCTCCATGGTAACATAGCTGCCCGAGGTCGCAAAGTTAGCAAGTACAAGAAATTTGAAAATTGTATGTAATTTCACGGTAGTGCTTATGGTCGATCCCGGTTCTCGGCTTGAGAGCAACTTTCTTGAATGTATTTTGAGTTAAGCAGTTGGCGCGACTTCAGTTCTAGCCTATAAAGTCAAATCTTGTGTGGTTCCTCCATGGTAACATAGCTGCCCGAGGTCGCAAAGTTAGCAAGTACAAGAAATTTGAAAATTGTATGTAATTTCACGGTAGTGCTTATGGTCGATCCCGGTTCTCGGCTTGAGAGCTACTTTCTTGACTGTATTTTGAGTTAAGCAGTTGGCGCGACTTCAGTTCTAGCCTATAAAGTCAAATCTTGTGTGGTTCCTCCATGGTAACATAGCTGCCCGAGGTCGCAAAGTTAGCAAGTACAAGAAATTTGAAAATTGTACGTAATTTCACGGTAGTGCTTATGGTCGATCCCGGTTCTCGGCTTGAGAGCTACTTTCTTGACTGTATTTTGAGTTAAGCAGTTGGCGCGACTTCAGTTCTAGCCTATAAAGTCAAATCTTGTTCGGTTCCTCCATGGTAACATCGCTGCCCGAGGTCTCAAAGTTAGCAAGTGCAAGAAATTTGAAAATTGTACGTAATTTCACGGAAGTGCTTATGGTCGATCCCGGTTCTCGGCTTGAGAGCTGCTTTCTTGACTGTATTTTGAGTTAAGCAGTTGGAGCGACTTCAGTTCTAGCCTATAAAGTCAAATCTTGTGTGGTTCCTCCATGGTAACATAGCTGCCCGAGGTCGCAAAGTTAGAAAGTACAAGAAATTTGAAAATTGTATGTAATTTCACATTAGTGCTTATGGTCGATCTCGTTTCTCGGCTTGAGAGCTACTTTGTTGACTGTATTTTGAGTTAAGCAGTCGGCGCGACTTCAGTTCTAGCCTATAAAGTCAAATCTTGTGTGGTTCCTTCATGGTAACATAGCTGCCCGAGGTCGCAAAGTTAGCAAGTACAAGAAATTTGAAAATTGTATGTAATTTCACATTAGTGCTTATGGTCGATCCCGTTTCTCGGCTTGAGAGCTACTTTCTTGACTGTATTTTGAGTTAAGCAGTTGGCGCGACTTCAGTTCTAGCCTATAAAGTCAAATCTTGTGTGGTTCCTCCATGGTAACATAGCTGCCCGAGGTCGCAAAGTTAGCAAGTACAAGAAATTTGAAAATTGTACGTAATTTCACGGTAGTGCTTATGGTCGATCCCGTTTCTCGGCTTGAGAGCTACTTTCTTGACTGTATTTTGAGTTAAGCAGTTGCCGCGACTTCAGTTCTAGCCTATAAAGTCAAATCTTGTGTGGTTCCTCCATGGTAACATAGCTGCCCGAGGTCGCAAAGTTAGCAAGTACAAGAAATTTGAAAATTGTATGTAATTTCACGGTAGTGCTTATGGTCGATCCCGGTTCTCGGCTTGAGAGCAACTTTCTTGAATGTATTTTGAGTTAAGCAGTTGGCGCGACTTCAGTTCTAGCCTATAAAGTCAAATCTTGTTCGGTTCCTCCATGGTAACATCGCTGCCCGAGGTCTCAAAGTTAGCAAGTGCAAGAAATTTGAAAATTGTACGTAATTTCACGGAAGTGCTTATGGTCGATCCCGGTTCTCGGCTTGAGAGCTGCTTTCTTGACTGTATTTTGAGTTAAGCAGTTGGAGCGACTTCGGTTCTAGCCTATAAAGTCAAATCTTGTGTGGTTCCTCCATGGTAACATAGCTGCCCGAGGTCGCAAAGTTAGAAAGTACAAGAAATTTGAAAATTGTATGTAATTTCACATTAGTGCTTATGGTCGATCTCGTTTCTCGGCTTGAGAGCTACTTTCTTGACTGTATTTTGAGTTAAGCAGTCGGCGCGACTTCAGTTCTAGCCTATAAAGTCAAATCTTGTGTGGTTCCTTCATGGTAACATAGCTGCCCGAGGTCGCAAAGTTAGCAAGTACAAGAAATTTGAAAATTGTATGTAATTTCACGGTAGTGCTTATGGTCGATCCCGGTTCTCGGCTTGAGAGCTACTTTCTTGACTGTATTTTGAGTTAAGCAGTTGGCGCGACTTCAGTTCTAGCCTATAAAGTCAAATCTTGTGTGGTTCCTCCATGGTAACATAGCTGCCCGAGGTCGCAAAGTTAGCAAGTACAAGAAATTTGAAAATTGTACGTAATTTCACGGTAGTGCTTATGGTCGATCCCGGTTCTCGGCTTGAGAGCTACTTTCTTGACTGTATTTTGAGTTAAGCAGTTGGCGCGACTTCAGTTCTAGCCTATAAAGTCAAATCTTGTGTGGTTCCTCCATGGTAACATCGCTGCCCGAGGTCTCAAAGTTAGCAAGTGCAAGAAATTTGAAAATTGTACGTAATTTCACGGTAGTGCTTATGGTCGATCCCGGTTCTCGGCTTGAGAGCTACTTTCTTGACTGTATTTTGAGTTAAGCAGTTGGAGCGACTTCAGTTCTAGCCTATAAAGTCAAATCTTGTGTGGTTCCTCCATGGTAACATAGCTGCCCGAGGTCGCAAAGTTAGCAAGTACAAGAAATTTG
This sequence comes from Merodon equestris, assembly GCA_958301585.1. Lineage (NCBI taxonomy): Eukaryota > Metazoa > Arthropoda > Insecta > Diptera > Syrphidae > Merodon > Merodon equestris. Next base: position 66,892,589 of record OY284417.1, on the reverse strand, counting down.
AAAATTGTACGTAATTTCACGGTAGTGCTTATGGTCGATCCCGGTTCTCGGCTTGAGAGCTACTTTCTTGACTGTATTTTGAGTTAAGCAGTTGGCGCGACTTCAGTTCTAGCCTATAAAGTCAAATCTTGTGTGGTTCCTCCATGGTAACATAGCTGCCCGAGGTCGCAAAGTTAGAAAGTACAAGAAATTTGAAAATTGTATGTAATTTCACATTAGTGCTTATGGTCGATCCCGTTTCTCGGCTTGAGAGCTACTTTCTTGACTGTATTTTGAGTTAAGCAGTTGGCGCGACTTCAGTTCTAGCCTATAAAGTCAAATCTTGTGTGGTTCCTTCATGGTAACATAGCTGCCCGAGGTCGCAAAGTTAGCAAGTACAAGAAATTTGAAAATTGTATGTAATTTCACGGTAGTGCTTATGGTCGATCCCGGTTCTCGGCTTGAGAGCTACTTTCTTGACTGTATTTTGAGTTAAGTAGTTGGCGCGACTTCAGTTCTAGCCTATAAAGTCAAATTTTGTGTGGTTCCTCCATGGTATCATAGCTGCCCGAGGTCGCAAAGTTAGCAAGTACAAGAAATTTGAAAATTGTATGTAATTTCACATTAGTGCTTATGGTCGATCCCGTTTCTCGGCTTGAGAGCTACTTTCTTGGCTGTATTTTGAGTTAAGCAGTTGGCGCGACTTCAGTTCTAGCCTATAAAGTCAAATCTTGTGTGGTTCCTCCATGGTAACATAGCTGCCCGAGGTCGCAAAGTTAGCAAGTACAAGAAATTTGAAAATTGTACGTAATTTCACGGTAGTGCTTATGGTCGATCCCGTTTCTCGGCTTGAGAGCTACTTTCTTGACTGTATTTTGAGTTAAGCAGTTGCCGCGACTTCAGTTCTAGCCTATAAAGTCAAATCTTGTGTGGTTCCTCCATGGTAACATAGCTGCCCGAGGTCGCAAAGTTAGCAAGTACAAGAAATTTGAAAATTGTATGTAATTTCACGGTAGTGCTTATGGTCGATCCCGGTTCTCGGCTTGAGAGCTACTTTCTTGACTGTATTTTGAGTTAAGCAATTGGCGCGACTTCAGTTCTAGCCTATAAAGTCAAATCTTGTGTGGTTCCTCCATGGTAACATAGCTGCCCGAGGTCGCAAAGTTAGCAAGTACAAGAAATTTGAAAATTGTACGTAATTTCACGGTAGTGCTTATGGTCGATCCCGGTTCTCGGCTTGAGAGCTACTTTCTTGACTGTATTTTGAGTTAAGCAGTTGGCGCGACTTCAGTTCTAGCCTATAAAGTCAAATCTTGTGTGGTTCCTCCATGGTAACATCGCTGCCCGAGGTCTCAAAGTTAGCAAGTGCAAGAAATTTGAAAATTGTACGTAATTTCACGGAAGTGCTTATGGTCGATCCCGGTTCTCGGCTTGAGAGCTGCTTTCTTGACTGTATTTTGAGTTAAGCAGTTGGAGCGACTTCAGTTCTAGCCTATAAAGTCAAATCTTGTGTGGTTCCTCCATGGTAACATAGCTGCCCGAGGTCGCAAAGTTAGAAAGTACAAGAAATTTGAAAATTGTATGTAATTTCACATTAGTGCTTATGGTCGATCCCGGTTCTCGGCTTGAGAGCTGCTTTCTTGACTGTATTTTGAGTTAAGCAGTTGGAGCGACTTCAGTTCTAGCCTATAAAGTCAAATCTTGTGTGGTTCCTCCATGGTAACATAGCTGCCCGAGGTCGCAAAGTTAGAAAGTACAAGAAATTTGAAAATTGTATGTAATTTCACGGTAGTGCTTATGGTCGATCCCGGTTCTCGGCTTGAGAGCTGCTTTCTTGACTGTATTTTGAGTTAAGCAGTTGGAGCGACTTCAGTTCTAGCCTATAAAGTCAAATCTTGTGTGGTTCCTCCATGGTAACATAGCTGCCCGAGGTCGGAAAATTAGAAAGTACAAGAAATTTGAAAATTGTATGTAATTTCACATTAGTGCTTAGGGTCGATCCCGTTTCTCGGCTTGAGAGCTACTTTCTTGACTGTATTTTGAGTTAAGCAGTTGGCGCGACTTCAGTTCTAGCCTATAAAGTCAAATCTTGTGTGGTTCCTCCATGGTAACATAGCTGCCCGAGGTCGCAAAGTTAGCAAGTACAAGAAATTTGAAAATTGTATGTAATTTCACGGTAGTGCTTATGGTCGATCCCGGTTCTCGGCTTGAGAGCTACTTTCTTGACTGTATTTTGAGTTAAGCAATTGGCGCGACTTCAGTTCTAGCCTATAAAGTCAAATCTTGTGTGGTTCCTCCATGGTAACATAGCTGCCCGAGGTCGCAAAGTTAGCAAGTACAAGAAATTTGAAAATTGTACGTAATTTCACGGTAGTGCTTATGGTCGATCCCGGTTCTCGGCTTGAGAGCTACTTTCTTGACTGTATTTTGAGTTAAGCAGTTGGCGCGACTTCAGTTCTAGCCTATAAAGTCAAATCTTGTGTGGTTCCTTCATGGTAACATAGCTGCCCGAGGTCGCAAAGTTAGCAAGTACAAGAAATTTGAAAATTGTATGTAATTTCACGGTAGTGCTTATGGTCGATCCCGGTTCTCGGCTTGAGAGCTACTTTCTTGACTGTATTTTGAGTTAAGTAGTTGGCGCGACTTCAGTTCTAGCCTATAAAGTCAAATTTTGTGTGGTTCCTCCATGGTAACATAGCTGCCCGAGGTCGCAAAGTTAGCAAGTACAAGAAATTTGAAAATTGTATGTAATTTCACATTAGTGCTTATGGTCGATCCCGTTTGTCGGCTTGAGAGCTACTTTCTTGACTGTATTTTGAGTTAAGCAGTTGGCGCGACTTCAGTTCTAGCCTATAAAGTCAAATCTTGTGTGGTTCCTCCATGGTAACATAGCTGCCCGAGGTCGCAAAGTTAGCAAGTACAAGAAATTTGAAAATTGTACGTAATTTCACGGTAGTGCTTATGGTCGATCCCGTTTCTCGGCTTGAGAGCTACTTTCTTGACTGTATTTTGAGTTAAGCAGTTGCCGCGACTTCAGTTCTAGCCTATAAAGTCAAATCTTGTGTGGTTCCTCCATGGTAACATAGCTGCCCGAGGTCGCAAAGTTAGCAAGTACAAGAAATTTGAAAATTGTATGTAATTTCACGGTAGTGCTTATGGTCGATCCCGGTTCTCGGCTTGAGAGCAACTTTCTTGAATGTATTTTGAGTTAAGCAGTTGGCGCGACTTCAGTTCTAGCCTATAAAGTCAAATCTTGTGTGGTTCCTCCATGGTAACATAGCTGCCCGAGGTCGCAAAGTTAGCAAGTACAAGAAATTTGAAAATTGTATGTAATTTCACGGTAGTGCTTATGGTCGATCCCGGTTCTCGGCTTGAGAGCTACTTTCTTGACTGTATTTTGAGTTAAGCAGTTGGCGCGACTTCAGTTCTAGCCTATAAAGTCAAATCTTGTGTGGTTCCTCCATGGTAACATAGCTGCCCGAGGTCGCAAAGTTAGCAAGTACAAGAAATTTGAAAATTGTACGTAATTTCACGGTAGTGCTTATGGTCGATCCCGGTTCTCGGCTTGAGAGCTACTTTCTTGACTGTATTTTGAGTTAAGCAGTTGGCGCGACTTCAGTTCTAGCCTATAAAGTCAAATCTTGTTCGGTTCCTCCATGGTAACATCGCTGCCCGAGGTCTCAAAGTTAGCAAGTGCAAGAAATTTGAAAATTGTACGTAATTTCACGGAAGTGCTTATGGTCGATCCCGGTTCTCGGCTTGAGAGCTGCTTTCTTGACTGTATTTTGAGTTAAGCAGTTGGAGCGACTTCAGTTCTAGCCTATAAAGTCAAATCTTGTGTGGTTCCTCCATGGTAACATAGCTGCCCGAGGTCGCAAAGTTAGAAAGTACAAGAAATTTGAAAATTGTATGTAATTTCACATTAGTGCTTATGGTCGATCTCGTTTCTCGGCTTGAGAGCTACTTTGTTGACTGTATTTTGAGTTAAGCAGTCGGCGCGACTTCAGTTCTAGCCTATAAAGTCAAATCTTGTGTGGTTCCTTCATGGTAACATAGCTGCCCGAGGTCGCAAAGTTAGCAAGTACAAGAAATTTGAAAATTGTATGTAATTTCACATTAGTGCTTATGGTCGATCCCGTTTCTCGGCTTGAGAGCTACTTTCTTGACTGTATTTTGAGTTAAGCAGTTGGCGCGACTTCAGTTCTAGCCTATAAAGTCAAATCTTGTGTGGTTCCTCCATGGTAACATAGCTGCCCGAGGTCGCAAAGTTAGCAAGTACAAGAAATTTGAAAATTGTACGTAATTTCACGGTAGTGCTTATGGTCGATCCCGTTTCTCGGCTTGAGAGCTACTTTCTTGACTGTATTTTGAGTTAAGCAGTTGCCGCGACTTCAGTTCTAGCCTATAAAGTCAAATCTTGTGTGGTTCCTCCATGGTAACATAGCTGCCCGAGGTCGGAAAATTAGAAAGTACAAGAAATTTGAAAATTGTATGTAATTTCACATTAGTGCTTAGGGTCGATCCCGTTTCTCGGCTTGAGAGCTACTTTCTTGACTGTATTTTGAGTTAAGCAGTTGGCGCGACTTCAGTTCTAGCCTATAAAGTCAAATCTTGTGTGGTTCCTCCATGGTAACATAGCTGCCCGAGGTCGCAAAGTTAGCAAGTACAAGAAATTTGAAAATTGTACGTAATTTCACGGTAGTGCTTATGGTCGATCCCGTTTCTCGGCTTGAGAGCTACTTTCTTGACTGTATTTTGAGTTAAGCAGTTGCCGCGACTTCAGTTCTAGCCTATAAAGTCAAATCTTGTGTGGTTCCTCCATGGTAACATAGCTGCCCGAGGTCGCAAAGTTAGCAAGTACAAGAAATTTGAAAATTGTATGTAATTTCACGGTAGTGCTTATGGTCGATCCCGGTTCTCGGCTTGAGAGCTACTTTCTTGACTGTATTTTGAGTTAAGCAGTTGGCGCGACTTCAGTTCTAGCCTATAAAGTCAAATCTTGTGTGGTTCCTCCATGGTAACATAGCTGCCCGAGGTCGCAAAGTTAGCAAGTACAAGAAATTTGAAAATTGTACGTAATTTCACGGTAGTGCTTATGGTCGATCCCGGTTCTCGGCTTGAGAGCTACTTTCTTGACTGTATTTTGAGTTAAGCAGTTGGCGCGACTTCAGTTCTAGCCTATAAAGTCAAATCTTGTGTGGTTCCTTCATGGTAACATAGCTGCCCGAGTTAGCAAAGTTAGCAAGTACAAGAAATTTGAAAATTGTATGTAATTTCACGGTAGTGCTTATGGTCGATCCCGGTTCTCGGCTTGAGAGCTACTTTCTTGACTGTATTTTGAGTTAAGCAGTTGGCGCGACTTCAGTTCTAGCCTATAAAGTCAAATCTTGTGTGGTTCCTTCATGGTAACATAGCTGCCCGAGGTCGCAAAGTTAGCAAGTACAAGAAATTTGAAAATTGTATGTAATTTCACGGTAGTGCTTATGGTCGATCCCGGTTCTCGGCTTGAGAGCTACTTTCTTGACTGTATTTTGAGTGAAGCAGTTGGCGCGACTTCAGTTCTAGCCTATAAAGTCAAATCTTGCGTGGTTCCTCCATGGTAACATAGCTGCCCGAGGTCGCAAAGTTAGCAAGTACAAGAAATTTGAAAATTGTACGTAATTTCACGGTAGTGCTTATGGTCGATCCCGTTTCTCGGCTTGAGAGCTACTTTCTTGACTGTATTTTGAGTTAAGCAGTTGGCGCGACTTCAGTTCTAGCCTATAAAGTCAAATCTTGTGTGGTTCCTCCATGGTAACATAGCTGCCCGAGGTCGCCAAGTTAGCAAGTACAAGAAATTTGAAAATTGTATGTAATTTCACATTAGTGCTTATGGTCGATCCCGTTTCTCGGCTTGAGAGCTACTTTCTTGACTGTATTTTGAGTTAAGCAGTTGGCGCGACTTCAGTTCTAGCCTATAAAGTCAAATCTTGTGTGGTTCCTCCATGGTAACATAGCTGCCCGAGGTCGCCAAGTTAGCAAGTACAAGAAATTTGAAAATTGTACGTAATTTCACGGTAGTGCTTATGGTCGATCCCGTTTCTCGGCTTGAGAGCTACTTTCTTGACTGTATTTTGAGTTAAGCAGATGGCGCGACTTCAGTTCTAGCCTATAAAGTCAAATCTTGTGTGGTTCCTCCATGGTAACATAGCTGCCCGAGGTCGCAAAGTTAGCAAGTACAAGAAATTTGAAAATTGTATGTAATTTCACATTAGTGCTTATGGTCGATCCCGTTTCTCGGCTTGAGAGCTACTTTCTTGACTGTATTTTGAGTTAAGCAGTTGGCGCGACTTCAGTTCTAGCCTATTGTTGAATGAAATAACCACACTGTGTTGTCACTGTCGAACCACTTGACTCTTTATTTTTGTACTCTAGCTTATATACTAAAATTATGCTTATTCTACACAAAAAAAATGATATTTTGGTGGGAACTCAAATTAATCGTAAATTGCTGCGTGTGTGACATTTGATGCTATTGTTTACTCGACAGGTAGACTGCGCGAATGTCACTTGAAGCCGTTGTTTATTTTGCAATTCATGGGAATGTCTCAAATTGTTGGTCACAACATGCTGGGCCTCCTCACATAGACGAGATACAGAAATCGTTATCTTCAAATGTTTGATTATTGGTTTTCTCCCTTTTCCTTGGTGCAGGTACTGGTATTGTTACGCTTAACGTACGGCTTCTCCACCATTTCAATAGGATAACGACAAGGAGTGCGATCAGTAATAAACCCCCTGTGGATCCCAATATTGAGTACTGATATGTTCTGTGCGTCTTGATATCGTTCAATATGTGCTCCTGACTCTTTTGAATCTGAATCGAATGTTCCAGCCTTGAGATTTCCAATGACATGTCAGGTTGTATTATCGGTGTTGGTTGCCGCTTATATTGTAGAGTTGTTAACTGCTCCGAAAGGTTGTGTGATGGAAGAAATGATGAGTTTATCGTGCTAGTTATTATCTGTTTCCCCATAACTATCATCATTTGATCTTTAATGATGCAGTTTGATGATAAATGTATTATTCCACTACCCTTTAGCAATTTTGGTATTGGATTAAAATTGCAAATAATATTCACAGTTGTTTGCTTCGCAACGCTGTAGATCCAAGAGTTTGGTTGATGCATTTCTATCCAGTATGTTATCGGTGGCATAGAGTGAGTTAAACATGTCTCTGACAACTGCTGATTGTACCGCAGAATGCTCATCTCACAAGAGCTCGCTGCAGCGCCGGATATGTAAATCGGGTGCTCAATGTTGCACCAAAATCGATCTGGAGATCGAATCTGACAGGCTTCAAATTCGTTCTTATTTATAGGATAATGGTTATTCCCCTCAACATTCACCAATAAGTAGTCAGATGAGGGTATGATATAGGTAAAGTTTCCATTGTGCCAAGTAGGTACTGGCAAGACCCTGTATACCTTAAATTCTTCGTTGTATAACAGAGGAAGGGCAATTTCGATAATAATGTTGCGTCCAGTAACTCGTCCTCTTGACTGGAGACTCTTATAAAGTTGTAGAATAGAGTCGAGCTGCCTCTCACCAGGTAACATCAATGAACGCGGAAGGTGGTCGTGTATCCGATTTAATTCTTCCTTAAACTGTTGTACAGTCAATATAAGCGGATGTATTGTTCCACCGTGTGTTGACAACACAATATTGAGTAAGATGTTCTGAGTGTTTTGATAATTTATCATCATCAATAGTGTATTTAAACCCGCGGACGACAGCTGTTCATACGCATCGTACTTGTCCATCTTCTCACAGACTTGATTTAATACGCCATTCAGTTGGTCAAGTTGCCTTTTAGTGAATGACTGTTCTTCCTTAAATACATTTAACGTTGAATCAATGATTGTAGTTTGATTTTTCATTAAAAGAATCATATGATCTTCATTTTGTTTCACGTGATCTATTGTTTCTTCATATCGTTGGGCAAATCTTTGGTCTAATATTCCAAATAGTTCATTTGCAACCGTACCGACTACGTCGAATGGAGAACGTTTTGATCTATGGATCGGGTTATCGTTTGCGTGTAACAGGATGTCGTTGTTTAGATCAATCTGCTGAAGTTGTCGATCAAATTGATTTAACGTGTCTTCGCATAAAATGGTTTTCACCTTTGGTACCCTTGTGGACGAACAGATTTCCTTCATGTGCTTGATACATTGCTTGAACGTATAATATTCTGACCAATAGTTGCTCATATTGAAGAAGATAATAGTTTTCCATGAACTAGATATCAGGTTTGCTCTTCCAACATCTTCGAAATAAATACCGGGCTGACTATCGAATTGCATTATCTCATACTGTTCGTTAACTGGCATGGCAGTGATTGTGCTTATCAAAACTGTTATTGCCCAAACCCATAATGGTAGGCTGACTCTCTTATTGCCCTTTTGTCGTAAAGGCTTGCTTGGAACGTATGCTGCGCTTGTGGTATCCTCTATTGATGTTTCCGTAACTGCAACATTGATTTGAACTTGAGCTTCAGGTTTTGTAGAAGTTTGTTTCATCTCTGGTTGTATTTCATTCTTTTCAATAGGAATGAGGCACAGTTTGGTAATGGGCCTTTTGAAGTATTTTTGGTTACTGAATACTGTAGCAGCGCGAATTTCGTTATCCTTTCCGGGATGTACTTCCGTTATGATGCCCATCGGCCAAGTAGTTGGTGGTAATCGATCTTCTTTAATTAATACAATATCGCCAAGTTTAATATTGGGCTCCCTTTTTTTCCATTTGGTTCGTTGTTGGAGTTGTGAGAGGTATTCTGATGACCAAACCTTCCAAAAATCCTGAGTCATCTTTTGTATTAATAGCCAACGGGAACGGTAACCTTTTAAATCCTCTATGATCTGTTGGGGGACAGCGTTAAGTGCACATCCAATGAGAAAATGTCCGGGAGTAAGTATTACGGTTTCGTCGACGTCATTGTTGACCGCTATGAGTGGTCGGGAATTCAAACAAGCTTCTATTTGCGTTAGTAAAGTTGAAAGTTCTTCGAAGGTTAAGGACGTATTTCCGATTATTCGTTTTAAGTGGTATTTCGTAGACTTTACCGCGGCTTCCCACAGCCCGCCGAAGTGTGGTGACGCAGGAGGTATAAAATGCCACTGAATTCCATCCAAAACAAGTTTCCTTGATGCATCTTCTGCAGATTGTCTTATAGCATTCTTTATTTGGTGCTGAATTTCTTTGTTGGCGCCAATAAACGTAGTTCCGTTGTCGCTATAGAAGTGTGAACACATTCCTCTTCTTGATATAAACCTTCTTACCGCTGCTATGAAAGCTGCAGAGCTGAGATCACTCACTACTTCTATGTGAACGGCCTTGGTTGATAAACAGACAAATATAGCGATGTAGGCCTTCGTTGTTCTATTTCCTCGTCCTTTAGAAATTAATAACTGGATTGGTCCAGCATAATCGACTCCCGTGTTTGTAAAGGGTCTAGACGGAGTTACTCGTGCAGAAGGTAGCATTCCCATTAATTGGGTTTTAGTTTGTGCGTTGAATCGATGACATCTTACACAATTGTGGACAACCTGTCGTATTATCCGCTTTGCTTGAATGACCCAATAAGATTGCCGCAAGGTTGATAACATTAGTCGGATGCCTCCATGTAAGGTTCGTCTGTGTATGTTCTCAATTAATAATTTTGTAAACCTCTCGTTGTGCGGCAAAATGCACGGATGTTTTTCAGCATCTGATATCATTGCATGTTCCAAACGTCCTCCCACAACCAGAAGATTGTCTTTATCTAAGTAGGGGTTCAATGACAAAAGTTTACTTTTCCGGTTAATAGGTTTTCCATTTCTTATGCATGACAGCTCTTCGGGAAACACTCTTGCTTGGATGGAGCGTATAAGCATCTTTCGGGCATCCTCCATCTCGTCCACGCTCAAATCTCCAATTTTCCTTGATTTTTCCCTTTTGCAATTCCTTGCAAACCTTATGCAGCACGCAATTACCTTTAACAGTTTGGTATAGCACGAGAATCTTTCAGTTATATCGTCAATTGTGTGCACTGCTATGTTCAAAACTTGTCTTTCTTCCGGAATCTTTACAGCATGTACTTCCTGCTTTGGCCACTTACTTGAATCGAACTGCAGCCACTGGGGACCATGCCACCACGATTGGTTGTTTTTCCGGCTCGAAGGACCAAATTGTTGAATGAAATAACCACACTGTGTTGTCACTGTCGAACCACTTGACTCTTTATTTTTGTACTCTAGCTTATATACTAAAATTATGCTTATTCTACACAAAAAAAATGATATTTTGGTGGGAACTCAAATTAATCGTAAATTGCTGCGTGTGTGACATTTGATGCTATTGTTTACTCGACAGGTAGACTGCGCGAATGTCACTTGAAGCCGTTGTTTATTTTGCAATTCATGGGAATGTCTCAAATTGTTGGTCACAACACCTATAAAGTCAAATCTTGTGTGGTTCCTCCATGGTAACATAGCTGCCCGAGGTCGCAAAGTTAGCAAGTACAAGAAATTTGAAAATTGTATGTAATTTCACATTAGTGCTTATGGTCGATCCCGTTTCTCGCCTTGAGAGCTACTTTCTTGACTGTATTTTGAGTTAAGCAGTTGGCGCGACTTCAGTTCTAGCCTATAAAGTCAAATCTTGTGTGGTTCCTCCATGGTAACATAGCTGCCCGAGGTCGCAGAGTTAGCAAGTACAAGAAATTTGAAAATTGTACGTAATTTCACGGTAGTGCTTATGGTCGATCCCGGTTCTCGGCTTGAGAGCTACTTTCTTGACTGTATTTTGAGTTAAGCAGTTGGCGCGACTTCAGTTCTAGCCTATAAAGTCAAATCTTGTGTGGTTCCTCCATGGTAACATCGCTGCCCGAGGTCTCAAAGTTAGCAAGTGCAAGAAATTTGAAAATTGTACGTAATTTCACGGTAGTGCTTATGGTCGATCCCGGTTCTCGGCTTGAGAGCTACTTTCTTGACTGTATTTTGAGTTAAGCAGTTGGAGCGACTTCAGTTCTAGCCTATAAAGTCAAATCTTGTGTGGTTCCTCCATGGTAACATAGCTGCCCGAGGTCGCAAAGTTAGCAAGTACAAGAAATTTGAAAATTGTACGTAATTTCACGGTAGTGCTTATGGTCGATCCCGGTTCTCGGCTTGAGAGCTACTTTCTTGACTGTATTTTGAGTTAAGCAGTTGGAGCGACTTCAGTTCTAGCCTATAAAGTCAAATCTTGTGTGGTTCCTCCATGGTAACATAGCTGCCCGAGGTCGCAAAGTTAGCAAGTACAAGAAATTTGAAAATTGTACGTAATTTCACGGTAGTGCTTATGGTCGATCCCGGTTCTCGGCTTGAGAGCTACTTTCTTGACTGTATTTTGAGTTAAGCAGTTGGCGCGACTTCAGTTCTAGCCTATAAAGTCAAATCTTGTGTGGTTCCTCCATGGTAACATAGCTGCCCGAGGTCGCAAAGTTAGAAAGTACAAGAAATTTGAAAATTGTATGTAATTTCACATTAGTGCTTATGGTCGATCCCGTTTCTCGGCTTGAGAGCTACTTTCTTGACTGTATTTTGAGTTAAGCAGTTGGCGCGACTTCAGTTCTAGCCTATAAAGTCAAATCTTGTGTGGTTCCTTCATGGTAACATAGCTGCCCGAGGTCGCAAAGTTAGCAAGTACAAGAAATTTGAAAATTGTATGTAATTTCACGGTAGTGCTTATGGTCGATCCCGGTTCTCGGCTTGAGAGCTACTTTCTTGACTGTATTTTGAGTTAAGCAGTTGGCGCGACTTCAGTTCTAGCCTATAAAGTCAAATCTTGTGTGGTTCCTCCATGGTAACATAGCTGCCCGAGGTCGCAAAGTTAGCAAGTACAAGAAATTTGAAAATTGTACTTAATTTCACGGTAGTGCTTTTGGTCGATCCCGTTTCTCGGCTTGAGAGCTACTTTCTTGACTGTATTTTGAGTTAAGCAGTTGCCGCGACTTCAGTTCTAGCCTATAAAGTCAAATCTTGTGTGGTTCCTCCATGGTAACATAGCTGCCCGAGGTCGCAAAGTTAGCAAGTACAAGAAATTTGAAAATTGTATGTAATTTTACGGTAGTGCTTATGGTCGATCCCGGTTCTCGGCTTGAGAGCTACTTTCTTGACTGTATTTTGAGTTAAGCAGTTGGCGCGACTTCAGTTCTAGCCTATAAAGTCAAATCTTGTGTGGTTCCTCCATGGTAACATAGCTGCCCGAGGTCGCAAAGTTAGCAAGTACAAGAAATTTGAAAATTGTACGTAATTTCACGGTAGTGCTTTTGGTCGATCCCGTTTCTCGGCTTGAAAGCTACTTTCTTGACTGTATTTTGAGTTAAGCAGTTGCCGCGACTTCAGTTCTAGCCTATAAAGTCAAATCTTGTGTGGTTCCTCCATGGTAACATAGCTGCCCGAGGTCGCAAAGTTAGCAAGTACAAGAAATTTGAAAATTGTATGTAATTTCACGGTAGTGCTTATGGTCGATCCCGGTTCTCGGCTTGAGAGCAACTTTCTTGAATGTATTTTGAGTTAAGCAGTTGGCGCGACTTCAGTTCTAGCCTATAAAGTCAAATCTTGTGTGGTTCCTCCATGGTAACATAGCTGCCCGAGGTCGCAAAATTAGCAAGTACAAGAAATTTGAAAATTGTACGTAATTTCACGGTAGTGCTTATGGTCGATCCCGTTTCTCGGCTTGAGAGCTACTTTCTTGACTGTATTTTGAGTTAAGCAGTTGGCGCGACTTCAGTTCTAGCCTATAAATTCAAATCTTGTGTGGTTCCTTCATGGTAACATAGCTGCCCGAGGTCGCAAAGTTAGCAAGTACAAGAAATTTGAAAATTGTATGTAATTTCACGGTAGTGCTTATGGTCGATCCCGGTTCTCGGCTTGAGAGCTACTTTCTTGTCTGTATTTAGAGTTAAGCAGTTGCCGCGACTTCAGTTCTAGCCTATAAAGTCAAATCTTGTGTGGTTCCTCCATGGTAACATAGCTGCCCGAGGTCGCAAAGTTAGCAAGTACAAGAAATTTGAAAAGTGTACGTAATTTCACGGTAGTGCTTATGGTCGATCCCGGTTCTCGGCTTGAGAGCTACTTTCTTGACTGTATTTTGAGTTAAGCAGTTGGCGCGACTTCAGTTCTAGCCTATAAAGTCAAATCTTGTGTGGTTCCTCCATGGTAACATAGCTGCCCGAGGTCGCAAAGTTAGCAAGTACAAGAAATTTGAAAATTGTATGTAATTTCACATTAGTGCTTATGGTCGATCCCGTTTCTCGGCTTGAGAGCTACTTTCTTGACTGTATGTTGAGTTAAGCAGTTGGCGCGACTTCAGTTCTAGCCTATAAAGTCAAATCTTATGTGGTTCCTCCATGGTAACATAGCTGCCCGAGGTCGCAAAGTTAGCAAATACAAGAAAATTGAAAATTGTACGTAATTTCACGGTAGTGCTTATGGTCGATCCCGTTTCTCGGCTTGAGAGCTACTTTCTTGACTGTATTTTGAGTTAAGCAGTTGGCGCGACTTCAGTTCTAGCCTATAAAGTCAAATCTTGTGTGGTTCCTCCATGGTAACATAGCTGCCCGAGGTCGCAAAGTTAGCAAGTACAAGAAATTTGAAAATTGTATGTAATTTCACGGTAGTGCTTATGGTCGATCCCGGTTCTCGGCTTGAGAGCTACTTTCTTGACTGTATTTTGAGTTAAGCAGTTGGCGCGACTTCAGTTCTAGCCTATAAAGTCAAATCTTGTGTGGTTCCTCCATGGTAACATAGCTGCCCGAGGTCGCAAAGTTAGCAAGTACAAGAAATTTGAAAATTGTATGTAATTTCACGGTAGTGCTTATGGTCGATCCCGGTTCTCGGCTTGAGAGCTACTTTCTTGACTGTATTTTGAGTTAAGCAGTTGGCGCGACTTCAGTTCTAGCCTATAAAGTCAAATCTTGTGTGGTTCCTCCATGGTAACATAGCTGCCCGAGGTCGCAAAGTTAGCAAATACAAGAAAATTGAAAATTGTACGTAATTTCACGGTAGTGCTTATGGTCGATCCCGTTTCTCGGCTTGAGAGCTACTTTCTTGACAATATTTTGAGTTAAGCAGTTGGCGCGACTTCAGTTCTAGCCTATAAAGTCAAATCTTGTGTGGTTCCTCCATGGTAACATAGCTGCCCGAGGTCGCAAAGTTAGCAAGTACAAGAAATTTGAAAATTGTATGTAATTTCACGGTAGTGCTTATGGTCGATCCCGGTTCTCGGCTTGAGAGCTACTTTCTTGACTGTATTTTGAGTTAAGCAGTTGGCGCGACTTCAGTTCTAGCCTATAAAGTCAAATCTTGTGTGGTTCCTCCATGGTAACATAGCTGCCCGAGGTCGCCAAGTTAGCAAGTACAAGAAATTTGAAAATTGACTTTATAGGCTAGAACTGAAGTCGCGGCAACTGCTTAACTCAAAATACAGTCAAGAAAGTAGCTCTCAAGCCGAGAACCGGGATCGACCATAAGCACTACCGTGAAATTACATATAATTTTCAAATTTCTTGTACTTGCTAACTTTGCGACCTCGGGCAGCTATGTTACCATGGAGGAACCACACAAGATTTGACTTTATAGGCTAGAACTGAAGTCGCGCCAACTGCTTAACTCAAAATACAGTCAAGAAAGTAGCTCCCAAGCCGAGAACCGGGATCGACCATAAGCACTACCGTGAAATTACATACAATTTTCAAATATCTTGTACTTGCTAACTTTGCGACCTCGGGCAGCTATGTTACCATGGAGGAACCACACAAGATTTGACTTTATAGGCTAGAACTGAAGTCGCGCCAACTGCTTAACTCAAAATACAGTCAAGAAAGTAGCTCTCAAGCCGAGAACCGGGATCGACCATAAGCACTACCGTGAAATTACATACAATTTTCAAATTTCTTGTACTTGCTAACTTTGCGACCTCGGGCAGCTATGTTACCATGGAGGAACCACACAAGATTTGATTTATAGGCTAGAACTGAAGTCGCTCCAACTGCTTAACTCAAAATACAGTCAAGAAAGTAGCTCTCAAGCCGAGAACCGGGATCGACCATAAGCACTACCGTGAAATTACGTACAATTTTCAAATTTCTTGCACTTGCTAACTTTGAGACCTCGGGCAGCGATGTTACCATGGAGGAACCACACAAGATTTGACTTTATAGGCTAGAACTGAAGTCGCGCCAACTGCTTAACTCAAAATACAGTCAAGAAAGTAGCTCTCAAGGCGAGAAACGGGATCGACCATAAGCACTACCGTGAAATTACGTACAATTTGCAAATTTCTTGTACTTGCTAACTTTGCGACCTCGGGCAGCTATGTTACCATGGAGGAACCACACAAGATTTGACTTTATAGGCTAGAACTGAAGTCGCGCCAACTGCTTAACTCAAAATACAGTGAAGAAAGTAGCTCTCAAGCCGAGAAACGGGATCGACCATAAGCACTACCGTGAAATTACGTACAATTTTCAATTTTCTTGTATTTGCTAACTTTGCGACCTCGGGCAGCTATGTTACCATGGAGGAACCACACAAGATTTGACTTTATAGGCTAGAACTGAAGTCGCGCCAACTGCTTAACTCAAAATACAGTCAAGAAAGTAGCTCTCAAGCCGAGAACCGGGATCGACCATAAGCACTAATGTGAAATTACATACAATTTTCAAATTTCTTGTACTTGCTAACTTTGCGACCTCGGGCAGCTATGTTACCATGGAGGAACCACACAAGATTTGACTTTATAGGCTAGAACTGAAGTCGCGGCAACTGCTTAACTCAAAATACAGTCAAGAAAGTAGCTCTCAAGCCGAGAAACGGGATCGACCATAAGCACTACCGTGAAATTACGTACAATTTTCAAATTTCTTGTACTTGCTAACTTTGCGACCTCGAGCAGCTATGTTACCATGGAGGAACCACACAAGATTTGACTTTATAGGCTAGAACTGAAGTCGCGCCAACTGCTTAACTCAAAATATAGTCAAGAAAGTAGCTCTCAAGCCGAGAACCGGGATCGACCATAAGCATTACCGTGAAATTACGTACAATTTTCAAATTTCTTGTACTTGCTAACTTGGCGACCTCGGGCAGCTATGTTACCATGGAAGAACCACACAAGATTTGACTTTATAGGCTAGAACTGAAGTCGCGCCAACTGCTTAACTCAAAATATAGTCAAGAAAGTAGCTCTCAAGCCGAGAACCGGGATCGACCATAAGCACTACCGTGAAATTACGTACAATTTTCAAATTTCTTGTACTTGCTAACTTTGCGACCTCGAGCAGCTATGTTACCATGGAGGAACCACACAAGATTTGACTTTATAGGCTAGAACTGAAGTCGCGCCAACTGCTTAACTCAAAATATAGTCAAGAAAGTAGCTCTCAAGCCGAGAACCGGGATCGACCATAAGCATTACCGTGAAATTACGTACAATTTTCAAATTTCTTGTACTTGCTAACTTTGCGACCTCGGGCAGCTATGTTACCATGGAGGAACCACACAAGATTTGACTTTATAGGCTAGAACTGAAGTCGCGCCAACTGCTTAACTCAAAATACAGTCAAGAAAGTAGCTCTCAAGCCGAGAACCGGGATCGACCATAATCACTACCGTGAAATTACATACAATTTTCAAATTTCTTGTACTTGCTAACTTTGCGACCTCGGGCAGCTATGTTACCATGGAGGAACCACACAAGATTTGACTTTATAGGCTAGAACTGAAGTCGCGCCAACTGCTTAACTCAAAATACAGTCAAGAAAGTAGCTCTCAAGCCGAGAACCGGGATCGACCATAAGCACTACCGTGAAATTACATACAATTTTCAAATTTCTTGTACTTGCTAACTTTGCGACCTCGGGCAGCTATGTTACCATGGAGGAACCACACAAGATTCGACTTTATAGGCTAGAACTGAAGTCGCTCCAACTGCTTAACTCAAAATACAGTCAAGAAAGTAGCTCTCAAGCCGAGAACCGGGATCGACCATAAGCACTACCGTGAAATTACGTACAATTTTCAAATTTCTTGCACTTGCTAATTTTGAGACCTCGGGCAGCGATGTTACCATGGAGGAACCACACAAGATTTGACTTTATAGGCTAGAACTGAAGTCGCGCCAACTGCTTAACTCAAAATACAGTCAAGAAAGTAGCTCTCAAGCCGAGAAACGGGATCGACCGTAAGCACTACCGTGAAATTACGTACAATTTTCAAATTTCTTGTACTTGCTAACTTTGCGACCTCGGGCAGCTATGTTACCATGGAGGAACCACACAAGATTTGACTTTATAGGCTAGAACTGAAGTCGCGCCAACTGCTTCACTCAAAATACAGTCAAGAAAGTAGCTCTCAAGCCGAGAACCGGGATCGACCATAAGCACTACCGTGAAATTACATACAATTTTCAAATTTCTTGTACTTGCTAACTTTGCGACCTCGGGCAGCTATGTTACCATGGAGGAACCACACAAGATTTGACTTTATAGGCTAGAACTGAAGTCGCGCCAACTGCTTAACTCAAAATACAGTCAAGAAAGTAGCTCTCAAGCCGAGAACCGGGATCGACCATAAGCACTAATGTGAAATTACATACAATTTTCAAATTTCTTGTACTTGCTAACTTTGCGACCTCGGGCAGCTATGTTACCATGGAGGAACCACACAAGATTAGACTTTATAGGCTAGAACTGAAGTCGAGCCAACTGCTTAATTCAAAATACAGTCAAGAAAGTAGCTCTCAAGCCGAGAACCGGGATCGACCATAAGCACTAATGTGAAATTACATACAATTTTCAAATTTCTTGTACTTGCTAACTTTGCGACCTCGGGCAGCTATGTTACCATGGAGGAACCACACAAGATTTGACTTTATAGGCTAGAACTGAAGTCGCGCCAACTGCTTAACTCAAAATACAGTCAAGAAAGTAGCTCTCAAGCCGAGAAACGGGATCGACCATAAGCACTAATGTGAAATTACATACAATTTTCAAATTTCTTGTACTTGCTAACTTTGCTACCTCGGGCAGCTATGTTACCATGGAGGAACCACACAAGATTTGACTTTAAAGGCTAGAACTGAAGTCGCGCCAACTGCTTAACTCAAAATACAGTCAAGAAAGTAGCTCTCAAGCCGAGAAACGGGATCGACCATAAGCACTACCGTGAAATTACGTACAATTTTCAAATTTCTTGTACTTGCTAACTTTGCGACCTCGGGCAGCTATGTTACCATGGAGGAACCACACAAGATTTGACTTTATAGGCTAGAACTGAAGTCGCGCCAACTGCTTAACTCAAAATACAGTCAAGAAAGTAGCTCTCAAGCCGAGAAACGGGATCGACCATAAGCACTACCGTGAAATTACGTACAATTTTCAAATTTCTTGTACTTGCTAACTTTGCGACCTCGGGCAGCTATGTTACCATGGAGGAACCACACAAGATTTGACTTTATAGGCTAGAACTGAAGTCGCGCCAACTGCTTAACTCAAAATACAGTCAAGAAAGTAGCTCTCAAGCCGAGAACCGGGATCGACCATAAGCACTACCGTGAAATTACATACAATTTTCAAATTTCTTGTACTTGCTAACTTTGCGACCTCGGGCAGCTATGTTACCATGGAGGAACCACACAAGATTTGACTTTATAGGCTAGAACTGAAGTCGCGCCAACTGCTTAACTCAAAATACAGTCAAGAAAGTAGCTCTCAAGCCGAGAACCGGGATCGACCATAAGCACTAATGTGAAATTACATACAATTTTCAAATTTCTTGTACTTGCTAACTTTGCGACCTCGGGCAGCTATGTTACCATGGAGGAACCACACAAGATTTGACTTTATAGGCTAGAACTGAAGTCGCGCCAACTGCTTAACTCAAAATACAGTCAAGAAAGTAGCTCTCAAGCCGAGAACCGGGATCGACCATAAGCACTACCGTGAAATTACATACAATTTTCAAATTTCTTGTACTTGCTAACTTTGCGACCTCGGGCAGCTATGTTACCATGGAGGAACCACACAAGATTTGACTTTATAGGCTAGAACTGAAGTCGCGCCAACTGCTTAACTCAAAATACAGTCAAGAAAGTAGCTCTCAAGCCGAGAAACGGGATCGACCATAAGCACTACCGTGAAATTACGTACAATTTTCAATTTTCTTGTATTTGCTAATTTTGCGACCTCGGGCAGCTATGTTACCATGGAGGAACCACACAAGATTTGACTTTATAGGCTAGAACTGAAGTCGCGCCAACTGCTTAACTCAAAATACAGTCAAGAAAGTAGCTCTCAAGCCGAGAACCGGGATCGACCATAAGCACTACCGTGAAATTACATACAATTTTCAAATTTCTTGTACTTGCTAACTTTGCGACCTCGGGCAGCTATGTTACCATGGAGGAACCACACAAGATTTGACTTTATAGGCTAGAACTGAAGTCGCGCCAACTGCTTAACTCAAAGTACAGTCAAGAAAGTAGCTCTCAAGCCGAGAACCGGGATCGACCATAAGCACTACCGTGAAATTACATACAATTTTCAAATTTCTTGTACTTGCTAACTTTGCGACCTCGGGCAGCTATGTTACCATGGAGGAACCACACAAGATTTGACTTTATAGGCTAGAACTGAAGTCGCGCCAACTGCTTAACTCAAAATACAGTCAAGAAAGTAGCTCTCAAGCCGAGAACCGGGATCGACCATAAGCACTAATGTGAAATTACATACAATTTTCAAATTTCTTGTACTTGCTAACTTTGCGACCTCGGGCAGCTATGTTACCATGGAGGAACCACACAAGATTTGACTTTATAGGCTAGAACTGAAGTCGCGCCAACTGCTTAACTCAAAATACAGTCAAGAAAGAAGCTCTCAAGCCGAGAAACGGGATCGACCATAAGCACTACCGTGAAATTACGTACAATTTTCAATTTTCTTGTATTTGCTAACTTTGCGACCTCGGGCAGCTATGTTACCATGGAGGAACCACACAAGATTTGACTTTATAGGCTAGAACTGAAGTCGCGCCAACTGCTTAACTCAAAATACAGTCAAGAAAGAAGCTCTCAAGCCGAGAAACGGGATCGACCATAAGCACTACCGTGAAATTACGTACAATTTTCAATTTTCTTGTATTTGCTAACTTTGCGACCTCGGGCAGCTATGTTACCATGGAGGAACCACACAAGATTTGACTTTGTAGGCTAGAACTGAAGTCGCGCCAACTGCTTAACTCAAAATACAATCAAGAAAGTAGCTCTCAAGCCGAGAACCGGGATCGACCATAAGCACTAATATGAAATTACATACAATTTTCAAATTTCTTGTACTTGCTAACTTTGCGACCTCGGGCAGCTATGTTACCATGGAGGAACCACACAAGATTTGACTTTGTAGGCTAGAACTGAAGTCGCGCCAACTGCTTAACTCAAAATACAGTCAAGAAAGTAGCTCTCAAGCCGAGAAACGGGATCGACCATAAGCACTAATGTGAAATTACATACAATTTTCAAATTTCTTGTACTTGCTAACTTTGCGACCTCGGGCAGCTATGTTACCATGGAGGAACCACACAAGATTTGACTTTATAGGCTAGAACTGAAGTCGCGCCAACTGCTTAACTCAAAATACAGTCAAGAAAGTAGCTCTCAAGCCGAGAAACGGGATCGACCATAAGCACTAATGTGAAATTACATACAATTTTCAAATTTCTTGTACTTGCTAACTTTGCGACCTCGGGCAGCTATGTTACCATGGAGGAACCACACAAGATTTGACTTTGTAGGCTAGAACTGAAGTCGCGCCAACTGCTTAACTCAAAATACAGTCAAGAAAATAGCTCTCAAGCCGAGAACCGGAATCGACCATAAGCACTACCGTGAAATTACGTACAATTTTCAAATTTCTTGTACTTGCTAACTTGGCGACCTCGGGCAGCTATGTTACCATGGAGGAACCACACAAGATTTGACTTTATAGGCTAGAACTGAAGTCGCGCCAACTGCTTAACTCAAAATACAGTCAAGAAAGTAGCTCTCAAGCCGAGAAACGGGATCGACCATAAGCACTACCGTGAAATTACATACAATTTTCAAATTTCTTGTACTTGCTAGGTTTGCGACCTCGGGCAGCTATGTTACCATGGAGGAACCACACAAGATTTGACTTTATAGGCTAGAACTGAAGTCGCGCCAACTGCTTAACTCAAAATAGAGTCAAGAAAGTAGCTCTCAAGCCGAGAAACGGGATCGACCATAAGCACTACCGTGAAATTACGTACAATTTTCAAATTTCTTGTACTTGCTAACTTGACGACCTCGGGCAGCTATGTTACCATGGAGGAACCACACAAGATTTGACTTTATAGGCTAGAACTGAAGTCGCGCCAACTGCTTAACTCAAAATACAGTCAAGAAAGTAGATCTCAAGCCGAGAACCGGGATCGACCATAAGCACTAATGTGAAATTACATACAATTTTCAAATTTCTTGTACTTGCTAACTTTGCGACCTCGGGCAGCTATGTTACCATGGAGGAACCACACCAGATTTGACTTTGTAGGCTAGAATTGAAGTCGCGCCAACTGCTTAACTCAAAATACAGTCAAGAAAGTAGCTCTTAAGCCGAGAACCGGGATCGACCATAAGCACTACCGTGAAATTACGTACAATTTTCAAATTTCTTGTACTTGCTAACTTTGCGACCTCGGGCAGCTATGTTACCATGGAGGAACCACACAAGAATTGACTTTATAGGCTAGAACTGAAGTCGCGAAAACTGCTTAACTCAAAATACAGTCAAGAAAGTAGCTCTCAAGCCGAGAACCGGGATCGACCATAAACACTAATGTGAAATTACATACAATTTTCAAATTTCTTGTACTTGCTAACTTTGCGACCTCGGGCAGCTATGTTACCATGGAGGAACCACACAAGATT
The DNA here is from genome assembly GCA_958301585.1 of Merodon equestris. Taxonomy (NCBI): domain Eukaryota; kingdom Metazoa; phylum Arthropoda; class Insecta; order Diptera; family Syrphidae; genus Merodon; species Merodon equestris. The sequence continues at coordinate 66,870,609 of OY284417.1, read as the reverse complement.
AGACTTTATAGGCTAGAACTGAAGTCGCGCCAACTGCTTAACTCAAAATACAGTCAAGAAAGTAGCTCTCAAGCCGAGAAACGGGATCGACCATAAGCACTACCGTGAAATTACGTACAATTTTCAAATTTCTTGTACTTGCTAACTTTGCGACCTCGGGCAGATATGTTGCCATGGAGGAACCACACAAGATTTGACTTTATAGGCTAGAACTGAAGTCGCGCCAACTGCTTAACTCAAAATACAGTCAAGAAAGTAGCTCTCAAGCCGAGAAACGGGATCGACCATAAGCACTACCGTGAAATTACATACAATTTTCAAATTTCTTGTACTTGCTAACTTTGCGACCTCGGGCAGCTATGTTACCATGGAGGAACCACACAAGATTTGACTTTATAGGCTAGAACTGAAGTCGCGCCAACTGCTTAACTCAAAATACAGTCAAGAAAGTAGCTCTCAAGCCGAGAAACGGGATCGACCATAAGCACTAATGTGAAATTACATACAATTTTCAAATTTCTTGTACTTACTAACTTTGCGACCTCGGGCAGCTATGTTACCATGGAGGAACCACACAAGATTTGACTTTGTAGGCTAGAACTGAAGTCGCGCCAACTGCTTAACTCAAAATACAGTCAAGAAAGTAGCTCTCAAGCCGAGAACCGGAATCGACCATAAGCACTACCGTGAAATTACGTACAATTTTCAAATTTCTTGTACTTGCTAACTTGGCGACCTCGGGCAGCTATGTTACCATGGAGGAACCACACAAGATTTGACTTTATAGGCTAGAACTGAAGTCGCGCCAACTGCTTAACTCAAAATACAGTCAAGAAAGTAGCTCTCAAGCCGAGAAACGGGATCGACTATAAGCACTACCGTGAAATTACATACAATTTTCAAATTTCTTGTACTTGCTGGGTTTGCGACCTCGGGCAGCTATGTTACCATGGAGGAACCACACAAGATTTGACTTTATAGGCTAGAACTGAAGTCGCGCCAACTGCTTAACTCAAAATAGAGTCAAGAAAGTAGCTCTCAAGCCGAGAAACGGGATCGACCATAAGCACTACCGTGAAATTACGTACAATTTTCAAATTTCTTGTACTTGCTAACTTGGCGACCTCGGGCAGCTATGTTACCATGGAGGAACCACACAAGATTTGACTTTATAGGCTAGAACTGAAGTCGCGCCAACTGCTTAACTCAAAATACAGTCAAGAAAGTAGATCTCAAGCCGAGAACCGGGATCGACCATAAGCACTAATGTGAAATTACATACAATTTTCAAATTTCTTGTACTTGCTAACTTTGCGACCTCGGGCAGCTATGTTACCATGGAGGAACCACACCAGATTTGACTTTGTAGGCTAGAACTGAAGTCGCGCCAACTGCTTAACTCAAAATACAGTCAAGAAAGTAGCTCTTAAGCCGAGAACCGGGATCGACCATAAGCACTACCGTGAAATTACGTACAATTTTCAAATTTCTTGTACTTGCTAACTTTGCGACCTCGGGCAGCTATGTCACCATGGAGGAACCACACAAGATTTGACTTTATAGGCTAGAACTGAAGTCGCGCCAACTGCTTAACTCAAAATACAGTCAAGAAAGTAGCTCTCAAGCCGAGAACCGGGATCGACCATAAACACTAATGTGAAATTACATACAATTTTCAAATTTCTTGTACTTGCTAACTTTGCGACCTCGGGCAGCTATGTTACCATGGAGGAACCACACAAGATTAGACTTTATAGGCTAGAACTGAAGTCGCGCCAACTGCTTAACTCAAAATACAGTCAAGAAAGTAGCTCTCAAGCCGAGAAACGGGATCGACCATAAGCACTACCGTGAAATTACGTACAATTTTCAAATTTCTTGTACTTGCTAACTTTGCGACCTCGGGCAGATATGTTGCCATGGAGGAACCACACAAGATTTGACTTTATAGGCTAGAACTGAAGTCGCGCCAACTGCTTAACTCAAAATACAGTCAAGAAAGTAGCTCTCAAGCCGAGGAACGGGATCGACCATAAGCACTACCGTGAAATTACATACAATTTTCAAATTTCTTGTACTTGCTAACTTTGCGACCTCGGGCAGCTATGTTACCATGGAGGAACCACACAAGATTTGACTTTATAGGCTAGAACTGAAGTCGCGCCAACTGCTTAACTCAAAATACAGTCAAGAAAGTAGCTCTCAAGCCGAGAAACGGGATCGACCATAAGCACTAATGTGAAATTACATACAATTTTCAAATTTCTTGTACTTACTAACTTTGCGACCTCGGGCAGCTATGTTACCATGGAGGAACCACACAAAATTTGACTTTATAGGCTAGAACTGAAGTCGCGCCAACTGCTTAACTCAAAATACAGTCAAGAAAGTAGCTCTCAAGCCGAGAAACGGGATCGACCATAAGCACTACCGTGAAATTACATACAATTTTCAAATTTCTTGTACTTGCTAACTTTGCGACCTCGGGCAGCTATGTTACCATGGGGGAACCACACACGATTTGACTTTATAGGCTAGAACTGAAGTCGCGCCAACTGCTTAACTCAAAATACAGTCAAGAAAGTAGCTCTCAAGCCGAGAAACGGGATCGACCATAAGCACTAATGTGAAATTACATACAATTTTCAAATTTCTTGTACTTGCTAACTTTGCGACCTCGGGCAGCTATGTTACCATGGAGGAACCACACAAGATTTGACTTTATAGGCTAGAACTGAAGTCGCGCCAACTGCTTAACTCAAAATACAGTCAAGAAAGTAGCTCTCAAGCCGAGAACCGGGATCGACCATAAGCACTAATGTGAAATTACATACAATTTTCAAATTTCTTGTACTTGCTAACTTTGCGACCTCGGGCAGCTATGTTACCATGGAGGAACCACACAAGATTAGACTTTATAGGCTAGAACTGAAGTCGCGCCAACTGCTTAATTCAAAATACAGTCAAGAAAGTAGCTCTCAAGCCGAGAACCGGGATCGACCATAAGCACTAATGTGAAATTACATACAATTTTCAAATTTCTTGTACTTGCTAACTTTGCGACCTCGGGCAGCTATGTTACCATGGAGGAACCACACAAGATTTGACTTTATAGGCTAGAACTGAAGTCGCGCCAACTGCTTAACTCAAAATACAGTCAAGAAAGTAGCTCTCAAGCCGAGAAACGAGATCGACCATAAGCACTAATGTGAAATTACATACAATTTTCAAATTTCTTGTACTTGCTAACTTTGCGACCTCGGGCAGCTATGTTACCATGCCACACAAGATTAGACTTTATAGGCTAGAACTGAAGTCGCGCCAACTGCTTAATTCAAAATACAGTCAAGAAAGTAGCTCTCAAGCCGAGAACCGGGATCGACCATAAGCACTAATGTGAAATTACATACAATTTTCAAATTTCTTGTACTTGCTAACTTTGCGACCTCGGGCAGCTATGTTACCATGGAGGAACCACACAAGATTTGACTTTATAGGCTAGAACTGAAGTCGCGCCAACTGCTTAACTCAAAATACAGTCAAGAAAGTAGCTCTCAAGCCGAGAACCGGGATCGACCATAAGCACTACCGTGAAATTACATACAATTTTCAAATTTCTTGTACTTGCTAACTTTGCGACCTCGGGCAGCTATGTTACCATGGAGGAACCACACAAGATTTGACTTTATAGGCTAGAACTGAAGTCGCGCCAACTGCTTAACTCAAAATACAGTCAAGAAAGTAGCTCTCAAGCCGAGAAACGGGATCGACCATAAGCACTAATGTGAAATTACATACAATTTTAAAATTTCTTGTACTTGCTAACTTTGCGACCTCGGGCAGCTATGTTACCATGGAGGAACCACACAAGATTTGACTTTATAGGCTAGAACTGAAGTCGCGCCAACTGCTTAACTCAAAATACAGTCAAGAAAGTAGCTCTCAAGCCGAGAAACGGGATCGACCATAAGCACTACCGTGAAATTACATACAATTTTCAAATTTCTTGTACTTGCTAACTTTGCGACCTCGGGCAGCTATGTTACCATGGGGGAACCACACACGATTTGACTTTATAGGCTAGAACTGAAGTCGCGCCAACTGCTTAACTCAAAATACAGTCAAGAAAGTAGCTCTCAAGCCGAGAAACGGGATCGACCATAAGCACTAATGTGAAATTACATACAATTTTCAAATTTCTTGTACTTGCTAACTTTGCGACCTCGGGCAGCTATGTTACCATGGAGGAACCACACAAGATTTGACTTTATAGGCTAGAACTGAAGTCGCGCCAACTGCTTAACTCAAAATACAGTCAAGAAAGTAGCTCTCAAGCCGAGAACCGGGATCGACCATAAGCACTAATGTGAAATTACATACAATTTTCAAATTTCTTGTACTTGCTAACTTTGCGACCTCGGGCAGCTATGTTACCATGGAGGAACCACACAAGATTAGACTTTATAGGCTAGAACTGAAGTCGCGCCAACTGCTTAATTCAAAATACAGTCAAGAAAGTAGCTCTCAAGCCGAGAACCGGGATCGACCATAAGCACTAATGTGAAATTACATACAATTTTCAAATTTCTTGTACTTGCTAACTTTGCGACCTCGGGCAGCTATGTTACCATGGAGGAACCACACAAGATTTGACTTTATAGGCTAGAACTGAAGTCGCGCCAACTGCTTAACTCAAAATACAGTCAAGAAAGTAGCTCTCAAGCCGAGAAACGGGATCGACCATAAGCACTAATGTGAAATTACATACAATTTTCAAATTTCTTGTACTTGCTAACTTTGCGACCTCGGGCAGCTATGTTACCATGGAGGAACCACACAAGATTAGACTTTATAGGCTAGAACTGAAGTCGCGCCAACTGCTTAATTCAAAATACAGTCAAGAAAGTAGCTCTCAAGCCGAGAACCGGGATCGACCATAAGCACTAATGTGAAATTACATACAATTTTCAAATTTCTTGTACTTGCTAACTTTGCGACCTCGGGCAGCTATGTTACCATGGAGGAACCACACAAGATTTGACTTTATAGGCTAGAACTGAAGTCGCGCCAACTGCTTAACTCAAAATACAGTCAAGAAAGTAGCTCTCAAGCCGAGAAACGGGATCGACCATAAGCACTAATGTGAAATTACATACAATTTTCAAATTTCTTGTACTTGCTAACTTTGCGACCTCGGGTAGCTATGTTACCATGGAGGAACCACACAAGATTTGACTTTATAGGCTAGAACTGAAGTCGCGCCAACTGCTTAACTCAAAATACAGTCAAGAAAGTAGCTCTGAAGCCGAGAAACGGGATCGACTATAAGCACTAATGTGAAATTACATACAATTTTCAAATTTCTTGTACTTGCTAACTTTGCTACCTCGGGCAACTATGTTACCATGGAGGAACCACACAAGATTTGACTTTAAAGGCTAGAACTGAAGTCGCGCCAACTGTTTAACTCAAAATACAGTCAAGAAAGTAGCTCTCAAGCCGAGAACCGGGATCGACCATAAGCACTACCGTGAAATTACATACAATTTTCAAATTTCTTGTACTTGCTAACTTTGCGACCTCGGGCAGATATGTTACCATGGAGGAACCACACAAGATTTGACTTTATAGGCTAGAACTGAAGTCGCGCCAACTGTTTAACTCAAAATACAGGCAAGAAAGTAGCTCTCAAGCCGAGAACCGGGATCGACCATAAGCACTAATATGAAATTACATACAATTTTCAAATTTCTTGTACTTGCTAACTTTGCGACCTCGGGCAGCTATGTTACCATGGAGGAACCACACAAGATTTGACTTTATAGGCTAGAACTGAAGTCGCGCCAACTGCTTAACTCAAAATACAGTCAAGAAAGTAGCTCTCAAGCCGAGAACCGGAATCGACCATAAGCACTACCGTGAAATTACGTACAATTTTCAAATTTCTTGTACTTGCTAACTTTGCGACCTCGGGCAGCTATGTTACCATGGAGGAACCACACAAGATTTGACTTTATAGGCTAGAACTGAAGTCGCGCCAACTGCTTAACTCAAAATACAGTCAAGAAAGTAGCTCTCAAGCCGAGAAACGGGATCGACCATAAGCACTAATGTGAAATTACATACAATTTTCAAATTTCTTGTACTTGCTAACTTTGCGACCTCGGGCAGCTATGTTACCATGGAGGAACCACACAAGATTTGACTTTGTAGGCTAGAACTGAAGTCGCGCCAATTGCTTAACTCACAATACAGTCAAGAAAGTAGCTCTCAAGCCGAGAACCGGAATCGACCATAAGCACTACCGTGAAATTACGTACAATTTTCAAATTTCTTGTACTTGCTAACTTGGCGACCTCGGGCAGCTATGTTACCATGGAGGAACCACACAAGATTTGACTTTATATGCTAGAACTGAAGTCGCGCCAACTGCTTAACTCAAAATACAGTCAAGAAAGTAGCTCTCAAGCCGAGAAACGGGATCGACTATAAGCACTACCGTGAAATTACATACAATTTTCAAATTTCTTGTACTTGCTAAGTTTGCGACCTCGGGCAGCTATGTTACCATGGAGGGACCACACAAGATTTGACTTTATGGGCTAGAACTGAAGTCGCGCCAACTGCTTAACTCAAAATACAGTCAAGAAAGTAGCTCTCAAGCCGAGAACCGGGATCGACCATAAGCACTACCGTGAAATTACATACAATTTTCAAATTTCTTGTACTTGCTAACTTTGCGACCTCGGGCAGCTATGTTACCATGGAGGAACCACACAAGATTTGACTTTATAGGCTAGAACTGAAGTCGCGCCAACTGCTTAACTCAAAATACAGTCAAGAAAGTAGCTCTCAAGCCGAGAACCGGGATCGACCATAAGCACTAATGTGAAATTACATACAATTTTCAAATTTCTTGTACTTGCTAACTTTGCGACCTCGGGCAGCTATGTTACCATGGAGGAACCACACAAGATTAGACTTTATAGGCTAGAACTGAAGTCGCGCCAACTGCTTAACTCAAAATACAGTCAAGAAAGTAGCTCTCAAGCCGAGAAACGGGATCGACCATAAGCACTACCGTGAAACAACGTACAATTTTCAAATTTCTTGTACTTGCTAACTTTGCGACCTCGGGCAGATATGTTGCCATGGAGGAACCACACAAGATTTGACTTTATAGGCTAGAACTGAAGTCGCGCCAACTGCTTAACTCAAAATACAGTCAAGAAAGTAGCTCTCAAGCCGAGAAACGGGATCGACCATAAGCACTACCGTGAAATTACATACAATTTTCAAATTTCTTGTACTTGCTAACTTTGCGACCTCGGGCAGCTATGTTACCATGGAGGAACCACACAAGATTTGACTTTATAGGCTAGAACTGAAGTCGCGCCAACTGCTTAACTCAAAATACAGTCAAGAAAGTAGCTCTCAAGCCGAGAAACGGGATCGACCATAAGCACTAATGTGAAATTACATACAATTTTCAAATTTCTTGTACTTGCTAACTTTGCGACCTCGGGCAGCTATGTTACCATGGAGGAACCACACGAGATTTGACTTTATAGGCTAGAACTGAAGTCGCGCCAACTGCTTAACTCAAAATAGAGTCAAGAAAGTAGCTCTCAAGCCGAGAAACGGGATCGACCATAAGCACTACCGTGAAATTACATACAATTTTCAAATTTCTTGTACTTGCTAACTTTGCGACCTCGGGCAGCTATGTTACCATGGGGGAACCACACACGATTTGACTTTATAGGCTAGAACTGAAGTCGCGCCAACTGTTTAACTCAAAATACAGGCAAGAAAGTAGCTCTCAAGCCGAGAACCGGGATCGACCATAAGCACTAATATGAAATTACATACAATTTTCAAATTTCTTGTACTTGCTAACTTTGCGACCTCGGGCAGCTATGTTACCATGGAGGAACCACACAAGATTTGACTTTATAGGCTAGAACTGAAGTCGCGCCAACTGCTTAACTCAAAATATAGTCAAGAAAGTAGCTCTCAAGCCGAGAACCGGAATCGACCATAAGCACTACCGTGAAATTACGTACAATTTTCAAATTTCTTGTACTTGCTAACTTTGCGACCTCGGGCAGCTATGTTACCATGGAGGAACCACACAAGATTTGACTTTATAGGCTAGAACTGAAGTCGCGCCAACTGCTTAACTCAAAATACAGTCAAGAAAGTAGCTCTCAAGCCGAGAAACGGGATCGACCATAAGCACTAATGTGAAATTACATACAATTTTCAAATTTCTTGTACTTGCTAACTTTGCGACCTCGGGCAGCTATGTTAACATGGAGGAACCACACAAGATTTGACTTTGTAGGCTAGAACTGAAGTCGCGCCAATTGCTTAACTCAAAATACAGTCAAGAAAGTAGCTCTCAAGCCGAGAACCGGAATCGACCATAAGCACTACCGTGAAATTACGTACAATTTTCAAATTTCTTGTACTTGCTAACTTGGCGACCTCGGGCAGCTATGTTACCATGGAGGAACCACACAAGATTTGACTTTATATGCTAGAACTGAAGTCGCGCCAACTGCTTAACTCAAAATACAGTCAAGAAAGTAGCTCTCAAGCCGAGAAACGGGATCGACTATAAGCACTACCGTGAAATTACATACAATTTTCAAATTTCTTGTACTTGCTAAGTTTGCGACCTCGGGCAGCTATGTTACCATGGAGGAACCACACAAGATTTGACTTTATGGGCTAGAACTGAAGTCGCGCCAACTGCTTAACTCAAAATACAGTCAAGAAAGTAGCTCTCAAGCCGAGAACCGGGATCGACCATAAGCACTACCGTGAAATTACATACAATTTTCAAATTTCTTGTACTTGCTAACTTTGCGACCTCGGGCAGCTATGTTACCATGGAGGAACCACACAAGATTTGACTTTATAGGCTAGAACTGAAGTCGCGCCAACTGCTTAACTCAAAATACAGTCAAGAAAGTAGCTCAGAAGCCGAGAAACGGGATCGACCATAAGCACTAATGTGAAATTACATACAATTTTAAAATTTCTTGTACTTGCTAACTTTGCGACCTCGGGCAGCTATGTTACCATGGAGGAACCACACAAGATTTGACTTTATAGGCTAGAACTGAAGTCGCGCCAACTGCTTAACTCAAAATACAGTCAAGAAAGTAGCTCTCAAGCCGAGAAACGGGATCGACCATAAGCACTACCGTGAAATTACATACAATTTTCAAATTTCTTGTACTTGCTAACTTTGCGACCTCGGGCAGCTATGTTACCATGATTTGACTTTATAGGCTAGAACTGAAGTCGCGCCAACTGCTTAACTCAAAATACAGTCAGGAAAGTAGCTCTCAAGCCGAGAAACGGGATCGACCATAAGCACTAATGTGAAATTACACACAATTTTCAAATTTCTTGTACTTGCTAACTTTGCGACCTCGGGCAGCTATGTTACCATGGAGGAACCACACAAGATTTGACTTTATAGGCTAGAACTGAAGTCGCGCCAACTGCTTAACTCAAAATACAGTCAAGAAAGTAGCTCTCAAGCCGAGAACCGGGATCGACCATAAGCAGTACCGTGAAATTACATACACTTTTCAAATTTCTTGTACTTGCTAACTTTGCGACCTCGGGCAGCTATGTTACCATGGAGGAACCACACAAGATTTGACTTTATAGGCTAGAACTGAAGTCGCGCCAACTGCTTAACTCAAAATACAGTCAAGAAAGTAGCTCTCAAGCCGAGAAACGGGATCGACCATAAGCACTAATGTGAAATTACATACAATTTTTAAATTTCTTGTACTTGCTAACTTTGCGACCTCGGGCAGCTATGTTACCATGGAGGAACCACACAAGATTTGACTTTATAGGCTAGAACTGAAGTCGCGCCAACTGCTTAACTCAAAATACAGTCAAGAAAGTAGCTCTCAAGCCGAGAACCGGGATCGACCATAAGCACTACCGTGAAATTACATACAATTTTCAAATTTCTTGTACTTGCTAACTTTGCGACCTCGGGCAGCTATGTTACCATGGAGGAACCACACAAGATTTGACTTTATAGGCTAGAACTGAAGTCGCGCCAACTGCTTAACTCAAAATACAGTCAATAAAGTAGCTCTGAAGCCGAGAAACGGGATCGACTATAAGCACTACCGTGAAATTACGTACAATTTTCAAATTTCTTGTACTTGCTAACTTTGCGACCTCGGGCAGCTATGTCACCATGGAGAAACCACACAAGATTTGACTTTATAGGCTAGAACTGAAGTCGCGCCAACTGCTTAACTCAAAATACAGTCAAGAAAGTAGCTCTCAAGCCGAGAAACGGGATCGACCATAAGCACTAATGTGAAATTACATACAATTTTCAAATTTCTTGTACTTGCTAACTTGGCGACCTCGGGCAGCTATGTTACCATGGAGGAACCACACAAGATTTGACTTTATAGGCTAGAACTGAAGTCGCGCCAACTGCTTAACTCAAAATACAGTCAAGAAAGTAGCTTTCAAGCCGAGAAACGGGATCGACCATAAGCACTACCGTGAAATTACGTACAATTTTCAAATTTCTTGTACTTGCTAACTTTGCGACCTCGGGCAGCTATGTTACCATGGAGGAACCACACAAGATTTGACTTTATAGGCTAGAACTGAAGTCGCGCCAACTGCTTAACTCAAAATACAGTCAAGAAAGTAGCTCTCAAGCCGAGAAACGGGATCGACCATAAGCACTAATGTGAAATTACATACAATTTTCAAATTTCTTGTACTTGCTAAGTTTGCGACCTCGGGAAGCTATGTTACCATGGAGGAACCACACAAGATTTGACTTTATAGGCTAGAACTGAAGTCGCGCCAACTGCTTAACTCAAAATACAGTCAAGAAAGTAGCTCTCAAGCCGAGAAACGGGATCGACCATAAGCACTAATGTGAAATTACATACAATTTTCAAATTTCTTGTACTTGCTAACTTTGCGACCTCGGGCAGCTATGTTACCATGGAGGAACCACACAAGATTTGACTTTATAGGCTAGAACTGAAGTCGCGCCAACTGCTTAACTCAAAATACAGTCAAGAAAGTAGCTCTCAAGCCGAGAAACGGGATCGACCATAAGCACTAATGTGAAATTACACACAATTTTCAAATTTCTTGTACTTGCTAACTTTGCGACCTCGGGCAGCTATGTTACCATGGAGAAACCACACAAGATTTGACTTTATAGGCTAGAACTGAAGTCGCGCCAACTGCTTAACTCAAAATACAGTCAAGAAAGTAGCTCTCAAGCCGAGAAACGGGATCGACCATAAGCACTAATGTGAAATTACATACAATTTTCAAATTTCTTGTACTTGCTAACTTGGCGACCTCGGGCAGCTATGTTACCATGGAGGAACCACACAAGATTTGACTTTATAGGCTAGAACTGAAGTCGCGCCAACTGCGTAACTCAAAATACAGTCAAGAAAGTAGCTCTCAAGCCGAGAACCGGGATCGACCATAAGCACTACCGTGAAATTACATACAATTTTCAAATTTCTTGTACTTGCTAACTTTGCGACCTCGGGCAGCTATGTTACCATGGAGGAACCACACAAGATTTGACTTTATAGGCTAGAACTGAAGTCGCGCCAACTGCTTAACTCAAAATACAGTCAAGAAAGTAGCTCTCAAGCCGAGAACCGGGATCGACCATAAGCACTAATGTGAAATTACATACAATTTTCAAATTTCTTGTACTTGCTAACTTTGCGACCTCGGGCAGCTATGTTACCATGGAGGAACCACACAAGATTTGACTTTATAGGCTAGAACTGAAGTCGCGCCAACTGCTTAACTCAAAATACAGTCAAGAAAGTAGCTCTCAAGCCGAGAAACGGGATCGACCATAAGCACTAATGTGAAATTACACACAATTTTCAAATTTCTTGTATGTACTTGCTAACTTTGCGACCTCGGGCAGCTATGTTACCATGGAGGAACCACACAAGATTTGACTTTATAGGCTAGAACTGAAGTCGCGCCAACTGCTTAACTCAAAATACAGTCAAGAAAGTAGCTCTCAAGCCGGGAAACGGGATCGACCATAAGCACTAATGTGAAATTACATACAATTTTCAAATTTCTTGTACTTGCTAACTTTGCGACCTCGGGCAGCTATGTTACCATGGAGGAACCACACAAGATTTGACTTTATAGGCTAGAACTGAAGTCGCGCCAACTGCTTAACTCAAAATACAGTCAAGAAAGTAGCTCTCAAGCCGAGAAACGGGATCGACCATAAGCACTAATGTGAAATTACATACAATTTTCAAATTTCTTGTACTTGCTAACTTTGCGACCTCGGGCAGCTATGTTACCATGGAGGAACCACACAAGATTTGACTTTATAGGCTAGAACTGAAGTCGCGCCAACTGCTTAACTCAAAATACAGTCAAGAAAGTAGCTCTCAAGCCGAGAAACGGGATCGACCATAAGCACTAATGTGAAATTACATACAATTTTCAAATTTCTTGTACTTGCTAACTTTGCGACCTCGGGCAGCTATGTTACCATGGAGGAACCACACAAGATTTGACTTTATAGGCTAGAACTGAAGTCGCGCCAACTGCTTAACTCAAAATACAGTCAAGAAAGTAGCTCTCAAGCCGAGAAACGGGATCGACCATAAGCACTAATGTGAAATTACATACAATTTTCAAATTTCTTGTACTTGCTAAATTTGCGGCCTCGGGCAGCTATGTTACCATGGAGGAACCACACAAGATTTGACTTTATAGGCTAGAACTGAAGTCGCGCCAACTGCTTAACTCAAAATACAGTCAAGAAAGTAGCTCTGAAGCCGAGAAACGGGATCGACTATAAGCACTACCGTGAAATTACGTACAATTTTCAAATTTCTTGTACTTGCTAACTTTGCGACCTCGGGCAGCTATGTTACCATGGAGGAACCACACAAGATTTGGCTTTATAGGCTAGAACTGAAGTCGCGCCAACTGCTTAACTCAAAATACAGTCAAGAAAGTAGCTTTCAAGCCGAGAAACGGGATCGACCATAAGCACTACCGTGAAATTACGTACAATTTTCAAATTTCTTGTACTTGCTAACTTTGCGACCTCGGGCAGCTATGTTACCATGGAGGAACCACACAAGATTTGACTTTATAGGCTAGAACTGAAGTCGCGCCAACTGCTTAACTCAAAATACAGTCAAGAAAGTAGCTCTCAAGCCGAGAAACGGGATCGACCATAAGCACTAATGTGAAATTACATACAATTTTCAAATTTCTTGTACTTGCTAACTTTGCGACCTCGGGCAGCTATGTTACCATGGAGGAACCACACAAGATTTGACTTTATAGGCTAGAACTGAAGTCGCGCCAACTGCTTAACTCAAAATACAGTCAAGAAAGTAGCTCTCAAGCCGAGAAACGGGATCGACCATAAGCACTAATGTGAAATTACATACAATTTTCAAATTTCTTGTACTTGCTAACTTTGCGACCTCGGGCAGCTATGTTACCATGGAGGAACCACACAAGATTTGACTTTATAGGCTAGAACTGAAGTCGCGCCAACTGCTTAACTCAAAATACAGTCAAGAAAGTAGCTCTCAAGCCGAGAAACGGGATCGACCATAAGCACTAATGTGAAATTACATACAATTTTCAAATTTCTTGTACTTGCTAAATTTGCGGCCTCGGGCAGCTATGTTACCATGGAGGAACCACACAAGATTTGACTTTATAGGCTAGAACTGAAGTCGCGCCAACTGCTTAACTCAAAATACAGTCAAGAAAGTAGCTCTGAAGCCGAGAAACGGGATCGACTATAAGCACTACCGTGAAATTACGTACAATTTTCAAATTTCTTGTACTTGCTAACTTTGCGACCTCGGGCAGCTATGTTACCATGGAGGAACCACACAAGATTTGACTTTATAGGCTAGAACTGAAGTCGCGCCAACTGCTTAACTCAAAATACAGTCAAGAAAGTAGCTCCCAAGCCGAGAAACGGGATCGACCATAAGCACTAATGTGAAATTACATACAATTTTCAAATTTCTTGTACTTGCTAACTTTGCGACCTCGGGCAGCTATGTTACCATGGAGGAACCACACAAGATTTGGCTTTATAGGCTAGAACTGAAGTCGCGCCAACTGCTTAACTCAAAATACAGTCAAGAAAGTAGCTCTCAAGCCGAGAACCGGGATCGACCATAAGCACTACCGTGAAATTACATACAATTTTCAAATTTCTTGTACTTGCTAACTTTGCGACCTCGGGCAGCTATGTTACCATGGAGGAACCACACAAGATTTGACTTTATAGGCTAGAACTGAAGTCGCGCCAACTGCTTAACTCAAAATACAGTCAATAAAGTAGCTCTGAAGCCGAGAAACGGGATCGACTATAAGCACTACCGTGAAATTACGTACAATTTTCAAATTTCTTGTACTTGCTAACTTTGCGACCTCGGGCAGCTATGTTACCATGGAGAAACCACACAAGATTTGACTTTATAGGCTAGAACTGAAGTCGCGCCAACTGCTTAACTCAAAATACAGTCAAGAAAGTAGCTCTCAAGCCGAGAAACGGGATCGACCATAAGCACTAATGTGAAATTACATACAATTTTCAAATTTCTTGTACTTGCTAACTTGGCGACCTCGGGCAGCTATGTTACCATGGAGGAACCACACAAGATTTGACTTTATAGGCTAGAACTGAAGTCGCGCCAACTGCGTAACTCAAAATACAGTCAAGAAAGTAGCTCTCAAGCCGAGAACCGGGATCGACCATAAGCACTAATGTGAAATTACATACAATTTTCAAATTTCTTGTACTTGCTAACTTTGCGACCTCGGGCAGCTATGTTACCATGGAGGAACCACACAAGATTTGACTTTATAGGCTAGAACTGAAGTCGCGCCAACTGCTTAACTCAAAATACAGTCAAGAAAGTAGCTCTCAAGCCGAGAAACGGGATCGACCATAAGCACTAATGTGAAATTACACACAATTTTCAAATTTCTTGTACTTGCTAACTTTGCGACCTCGGGCAGCTATGTTACCATGGGGGAACCACACAAGATTTGACTTTATAGGCTAGAACTGAAGTCGCGCCAACTGCTTAACTCAAAATACAGTCAAGAAAGTAGCTCTCAAGCCGAGAACCGGGATCGACCATAATACCATAAGCACTAATGTGAAATTACACACAATTTTCAAATTTCTTGTACTTGCTAATTTTGCGACCTCGGGCAGCTATGTTACCATGGAGGAACCACACAAGATTTGACTTTATAGGCTAGAACTGAAGTCGCGCCAACTGCTTAACTCAAAATACAGTCAAGAAAGTAGCTCTCAAGCCGAGAACCGGGATCGACCATAAGCACTAATGTGAAATTACATACAATTTTCAAATTTCTTGTACTTGCTAACTTTGCGACCTCGGGCAGCTATGTTACCATGGAGGAACCACACAAGATTTGGCTTTATAGGCTAGAACTGAAGTCGCGCCAACTGCTTAACTCAAAATACAGTCAAGAAAGTAGCTCTCAAGCCGAGAACCGGGATCGACCATAAGCACTACCGTGAAATTACATACAATTTTCAAATTTCTTGTACTTGCTAACTTTGCGACCTCGGGCAGCTATGTTACCATGGAGGAACCACACAAGATTTGACTTTATAGGCTAGAACTGAAGTCGCGCCAACTGCTTAACTCAAAATACAGTCAATAAAGTAGCTCTGAAGCCGAGAAACGGGATCGACTATAAGCACTACCGTGAAATTACGTACAATTTTCAAATTTCTTGTACTTGCTAACTTTGCGACCTCGGGCAGCTATGTTACCATGGAGAAACCACACAAGATTTGACTTTATAGGCTAGAACTGAAGTCGCGCCAACTGCTTAACTCAAAATACAGTCAAGAAAGTAGCTCTCAAGCCGAGAAACGGGATCGACCATAAGCACTACCGTGAAATTACATACAATTTTCAAATTTCTTGTACTTGCTAACTTTGCGACCTCGGGCAGCTATGTTACCATGGAGGAACCACACAAGATTTGACTTTATAGGCTAGAACTGAAGTCGCGCCAACTGCTTAACTCAAAATACAGTCAAGAAAGTAGCTTTCAAGCCGAGAAACGGGATCGACCATAAGCACTACCGTGAAATTACGTACAATTTTCAAATTTCTTGTACTTGCTAACTTTGCGACCTCGGGCAGCTATGTTACCATGGAGGAACCACACAAGATTTGACTTTATAGGCTAGAACTGAAGTCGCGCCAACTGCTTAACTCAAAATACAGTCAAGAAAGTAGCTCTCAAGCCGAGAAACGGGATCGACCATAAGCACTAATGTGAAATTACATACAATTTTCAAATTTCTTGTACTTGCTAACTTTGCGACCTCGGGCAGCTATGTTACCATGGAGGAACCACACAAGATTTGACTTTATAGGCTAGAACTGAAGTCGCGCCAACTGCTTAACTCAAAATACAGTCAAGAAAGTAGCTCTCAAGCCGAGAAACGGGATCGACCATAAGCACTAATGTGAAATTACATACAATTTTCAAATTTCTTGTACTTGCTAACTTTGCGACCTCGGGAAGCTATGTTACCATGGATGAACCACACAAGATTTGACTTTATAGGCTAGAACTGAAGTCGCGCCAACTGCTTAACTCAAAATACAGTCAAGAAAGTAGCTCTCAAGCCGAGAAACGGGATCGACCATAAGCACAAATGTGAAATTACATACAATTTTCAAATTTCTTGTACTTGCTAACTTTGCGACCTCGGGCAGCTATGTTACCATGGAGGAACCACACAAGATTTGACTTTATAGGCTAGAACTGAAGTCGCGCCAACTGCTTAACTCAAAATACAGTCAAGAAAGTAGCTCTCAAGCCGAGAAACGGGATCGACCATAAGCACTAATGTGAAATTACACACAATTTTCAAATTTCTTGTACTTGCTAACTTTGCGACCTCGGGCAGCTATGTTACCATGGAGGAACCACACAAGATTTGACTTTATAGGCTAGAACTGAAGTCGCGCCAACTGCTTAACTCAAAATACAGTCAAGAAAGTAGCTCTCAAGCCGAGAAACGGGATCGACCATAAGCACTAATGTGAAATTACATACAATTTTCAAATTTCTTGTACTTGCTAAATTTGCGACCTCGGGCAGCTATGTTACCATGGAGGAACCACACAAGATTTGACTTTATAGGCTAGAACTGAAGTCGCGCCAACTGCTTAACTCAAAATACAGTCAAGAAAGTAGCTCTCAAGCCGAGAACCGGGATCGACCATAAGCACTACCGTGAAATTACATACAATTTTCAAATTTCTTGTACTTGCTAACTTTGCGACCTCGGGCAGCTATGTTACCATGGAGGAACCACACAAGATTTGACTTTATAGGCTAGAACTGAAGTCGCGCCAACTGCTTAACTCAAAATACAGTCAAGAAAGTAGCTCTCAAGCCGAGAAACGGGATCGACCATAAGCACTAATGTGAAATTACATACAATTTTAAAATTTCTTGTACTTGCTAACTTTGCGACCTCGGGCAGCTATGTTACCATGGAGGAACCACACAAGATTTGACTTTATAGGCTAGAACTGAAGTCGCGCCAACTGCTTAACTCAAAATACAGTCAAGAAAGTAGCTCTCAAGCCGAGAAACGGGATCGACCATAAGCACTAATGTGAAATTACACACAATTTTCAAATTTCTTGTACTTGCTAACTTTGCGACCTCGGGCAGCTATGTTACCATGGAGAAACCACACAAGATTTGACTTTATAGGCTAGAACTGAAGTCGCGCCAACTGCTTAACTCAAAATACAGTCAAGAAAGTAGCTTTCAAGCCGAGAAACGGGATCGACCATAAGCACTACCGTGAAATTACGTACAATTTTCAAATTTCTTGTACTTGCTAACTTTGCGACCTCGGGCAGCTATGTTACCATGGAGGAACCACACAAGATTTGACTTTATAGGCTAGAACTGAAGTCGCGCCAACTGCTTAACTCAAAATACAGTCAAGAAAGTAGCTCTCAAGCCGAGAAACGGGATCGACCATAAGCACTAATGTGAAATTACATACAATTTTCAAATTTCTTGTACTTGCTAACTTTGCGACCTCGGGAAGCTATGTTACCATGGAGGAACCACACAAGATTTGACTTTATAGGCTAGAACTGAAGTCGCGCCAACTGCTTAACTCAAAATACAGTCAAGAAAGTAGCTCTCAAGCCGAGAAACGGGATCGACCATAAGCACTAATGTGAAATTACATACAATTTTCAAATTTCTTGTACTTGCTAACTTTGCGACCTCGGGCAGCTATGTTACCATGGAGGAACCACACAAGATTTGACTTTATAGGCTAGAACTGAAGTCGCGCCAACTGCTTAACTCAAAATACAGTCAAGAAAGTAGCTCTCAAGCCGAGAAACGGGATCGACCATAAGCACTAATGTGAAATTACATACAATTTTCAAATTTCTTGTACTTGCTAAATTTTATTTTACATACAATTTTCAAATTTCTTGTACTTGCTAACTTTGCGACCTCGGGCAGCTATGTTACCATGGAGGAACCACACAAGATTTGACTTTATAGGCTAGAACTGAAGTCGCGCCAACTGCTTAACTCAAAATACAGTCAAGAAAGTAGCTCTCAAGCCGAGAAACGGGATCGACCATAAGCACTAATGTGAAATTACATACAATTTTCAAATTTCTTGTACTTGCTAACTTTGCGACCTCGGGCAGCTATGTTACCATGGAGGAACCACACAAGATTTGACTTTATAGGCTAGAACTGAAGTCGCGCCAACTGCTTAACTCAAAATACAGTCAAGAAAGTAGCTCTCAAGCCGAGAAACGGGATCGACCATAAGCACTAATGTGAAATTACATACAATTTTCAAATTTCTTGTACTTGCTAACTTTGCGACCTCGGGAAGCTATGTTACCATGGATGAACCACACAAGATTTGACTTTATAGGCTAGAACTGAAGTCGCGCCAACTGCTTAACTCAAAATACAGTCAAGAAAGTAGCTCTCAAGCCGAGAAACGGGATCGACCATAAGCACAAATGTGAAATTACATACAATTTTCAAATTTCTTGTACTTGCTAACTTTGCGACCTCGGGCAGCTATGTTACCATGAAGGAACCACACAAGATTTGACTTTATAGGCTAGAACTGAAGTCGCGCCAACTGCTTAACTCAAAATACAGTCAAGAAAGTAGCTCTCAAGCCGAGAAACGGGATCGACCATAAGCACTAATGTGAAATTACACACAATTTTCAAATTTCTTGTACTTGCTAACTTTGCGACCTCGGGCAGCTATGTTACCATGGAGGAACCACACAAGATTTGACTTTATAGGCTAGAACTGAAGTCGCGCCAACTGCTTAACTCAAAATACAGTCAAGAAAGTAGCTCTCAAGCCGAGAAACGGGATCGACCATAAGCACTAATGTGAAATTACATACAATTTTCAAATTTCTTGTACTTGCTAAATTTGCGACCTCGGGCAGCTATGTTACCATGGAGGAACCACACAAAATTTGACTTTATAGGCTAGAACTGAAGTCGCGCCAACTGCTTAACTCAAAATACAGTCAAGAAAGTAGCTCTCAAGCCGAGAACCGGGATCGACCATAAGCACTACCGTGAAATTACATACAATTTTCAAATTTCTTGTACTTGCTAACTTTGCGACCTCGGGCAGCTATGTTACCATGGAGGAACCACACAAGATTTGACTTTATAGGCTAGAACTGAAGTCGCGCCAACTGCTTAACTCAAAATACAGTCAAGAAAGTAGCTCAGAAGCCGAGAAACGGGATCGACCATAAGCACTAATGTGAAATTACATACAATTTTAAAATTTCTTGTACTTGCTAACTTTGCGACCTCGGGCAGCTATGTTACCATGGAGGAACCACACAAGATTTGACTTTATAGGCTAGAACTGAAGTCGCGCCAACTGCTTAACTCAAAATACAGTCAAGAAAGTAGCTCTCAAGCCGAGAAACGGGATCGACCATAAGCACTAATGTGAAATTACACACAATTTTCAAATTTCTTGTACTTGCTAACTTTGCGACCTCGGGCAGCTATGTTACCATGGAGAAACCACACAAGATTTGACTTTATAGGCTAGAACTGAAGTCGCGCCAACTGCTTAACTCAAAATACAGTCAAGAAAGTAGCTTTCAAGCCGAGAAACGGGATCGACCATAAGCACTACCGTGAAATTACGTACAATTTTCAAATTTCTTGTACTTGCTAACTTTGCGACCTCGGGCAGCTATGTTACCATGGAGGAACCACACAAGATTTGACTTTATAGGCTAGAACTGAAGTCGCGCCAACTGCTTAACTCAAAATACAGTCAAGAAAGTAGCTCTCAAGCCGAGAAACGGGATCGACCATAAGCACTAATGTGAAATTACATACAATTTTCAAATTTCTTGTACTTGCTAACTTTGCGACCTCGGGAAGCTATGTTACCATGGAGGAACCACACAAGATTTGACTTTATAGGCTAGAACTGAAGTCGCGCCAACTGCTTAACTCAAAATACAGTCAAGAAAGTAGCTCTCAAGCCGAGAAACGGGATCGACCATAAGCACTAATGTGAAATTACATACAATTTTCAAATTTCTTGTACTTGCTAACTTTGCGACCTCGGGCAGCTATGTTTCCATGGAGGAACCACACAAGATTTGACTTTATAGGCTAGAACTGAAGTCGCGCCAACTGCTTAACTCAAAATACAGTCAAGAAAGTAGCTCTCAAGCCGAGAAACGGGATCGACCATAAGCACTAATGTGAAATTACATACAATTTTCAAATTTCTTGTACTTGCTAAATTTGCGACCTCGGGCAGCTATGTTACCATGGAGGAACCACACAAGATTTGACTTTATAGGCTAGAACTGAAGTCGCGCCAACTGCTTAACTCTAAATACAGTCAAGAAAGTAGCTCTGAAGCCGAGAAACGGGATCGACTATAAGCACTACCGTGAAATTACGTACAATTTTCAAATTTCTTGTACTTGCTAACTTTGCGACCTCGGGCAGCTATGTTACCATGGAGGAACCACACAAGATTTGACTTTATAGGCTAGAACTGAAGTCGCGCCAACTGCTTAACTCAAAATACAGTCAAGAAAGTAGCTCTCAAGCCGAGAAACGGGATCGACCATAAGCACTAATGTGAAATTACACACAATTTTCAAATTTCTTGTACTTGCTAACTTTGCGACCTCGGGCAGCTATGTTACCATGGAGGAACCACACAAGATTTGACTTTATAGGCTAGAACTGAAGTCGCGCCAACTGCTTAACTCAAAATACAGTCAAGAAAGTAGCTCTCAAGCCGAGAAACGGGATCGACCATAAGCACTAATGTGAAATTACATACAATTTTCAAATTTCTTGTACTTGCTAAATTTGCGACCTCGGGCAGCTATGTTACCATGGAGGAACCACACAAGATTTGACGTTATAGGCTAGAACTGAAGTCGCGCCAACTGCTTAACTCAAAATACAGTCAAGAAAGTAGCTCTCAAGCCGAGAACCGGGATCGACCATAAGCACTACCGTGAAATTACATACAATTTTCAAATTTCTTGTACTTGCTAACTTTGCGACCTCGGGCAGCTATGTTACCATGGAGGAACCACACAAGATTTGACTTTATAGGTTAGAACTGAAGTCGCGCCAACTGCTTAACTCAAAATACAGTCAAGAAAGTAGCTCTCAAGCCGAGAAACGGGATCGACCATAAGCACTAATGTGAAATTACATACAATTTTAAAATTTCTTGTACTTGCTAACTTTGCGACCTCGGGCAGCTATGTTACCATGGAGGAACCACACAAGATTTGACTTTATAGGCTAGAACTGAAGTCGCGCCAACTGCTTAACTCAAAATACAGTCAAGAAAGTAGCTCTCAAGCCGAGAACCGGGATCGACCATAAGCACTAATGTGAAATTACATACAATTTTCAAATTTCTTGTACTTGCTAACTTTGCGACCTCGGGCAGCTATGTTACCATGGAGGAACCACACAAGATTTGGCTTTATAGGCTAGAACTGAAGTCGCGCCAACTGCTTAACTCAAAATACAGTCAAGAAAGTAGCTCTCAAGCCGAGAACCGGGATCGACCATAAGCACTACCGTGAAATTACATACAATTTTCAAATTTCTTGTACTTGCTAACTTTGCGACCTCGGGCAGCTATGTTACCATGGAGGAACCACACAAGATTTGACTTTATAGGCTAGAACTGAAGTCGCGCCAACTGCTTAACTCAAAATACAGGCAATAAAGTAGCTGTGAAGCCGAGAAACGGGATCGACTATAAGCACTACCGTGAAATTACGTACAATTTTCAAATTTCTTGTACTTGCTAACTTTGCGACCTCGGGCAGCTATGTTACCATGGAGAAACCACACAAGATTTGACTTTATAGGCTAGAACTGAAGTCGCGCCAACTGCTTAACTCAAAATACAGTCAAGAAAGTAGCTCTCAAGCCGAGAAACGGGATCGACCATAAGCACTAATGTGAAATTACATACAATTTTCAAATTTCTTGTACTTGCTAATTTGGCGACCTCGGGCAGCTATGTTACCATGGAGGAACCACACAAGATTTGACTTTATAGGCTAGAACTGAAGTCGCGCCAACTGCTTAACTCAAAATACAGTCAAGAAAGTAGCTCTCAAGCCGAGAAACGGGATCGACCATAAGCACTAATGTGAAATTACACACAATTTTCAAATATCTTGTACTTGCTAACTTTGCGACCTCGGGCAGCTATGTTACCATGGGGGAACCACACAAGATTTGACTTTATAGGCTAGAACTGAAGTCGCGCCAACTGCTTAACTCAAAATACAGTCAAGAAAGTAGCTCTCAAGCCGAGAACCGGGATCGACCATAAGCACTACCGTGAAATTACATACAATTTTCAAATTTCTTGTACTTGCTAACTTTGCGACCTCGGGCAGCTATGTTACCATGGAGGAACCACACAAGATTTGACTTTATAGGCTAGAACTGAAGTCGCGCCAACTGCTTTACTCAAAATACAGTCAAGAAAGTAGCTCTCAAGCCGAGAAACGGAATCGACCATAAGCACTAATGTGAAATTACATACAATTTTCAAATTTCTTGTACTTGCTAACTTTGGGACCTCGGGCAGCGATGTTACCATGGAGGAACCACACAAGATTTGGCTTTATAGGCTAGAACTGAAGTCGCGCCAACTGCTTAACTCAAAATACAGTCAAGAAAGTAGCTCTCAAGCCGAGAACCGGGATCGACCATAAGCACTACCGTGAAATTACATACAATTTTCAAATTTCTTGTACTTGCTAACTTGGCGACCTCGGGCAGCTATGTTACCATGGAGGAACCACACAAGATTTGACTTTATAGGCTAGAACTGAAGTCGCGCCAACTGCTTAACTCAAAATACAGTCAAGAAAGTAGCTCTCAAGCCGAGAAACGGGATCGACCATAAGCACTAATGTGAAATTACACACAATTTTCAAATTTCTTGTACTTGCTAACTTTGCGACCTCGGGCAGCTATGTTACCATGGAGGAACCACACAAGATTTGACTTTATAGGCTAGAACTGAAGTCGCGCCAACTGCTTAACTCAAAATACAGTCAAGAAAGTAGCTCTCAAGCCGAGAAACGGGATCGACCATAAGCACTAATGTGAAATTACACACAATTTTCAAATTTCTTGTACTTGCTAACTTTGCGACCTCGGGCAGCTATGTTACCATGGAGGAACCACACAAGATTTGACTTTATAGGCTAGAACTGAAGTCGCGCCAACTGCTTAACTCAAAATACAGTCAAGAAAGTAGCTCTGAAGCCGAGAAACGGGATCGACCATAAGCACTACCGTGAAATTACGTACAATTTTCAAATTTCTTGTACTTACTAACTTTGCGACCTCGGGCAGCTATGTTACCATGGAGGAACCACACAAGATTTGACTTTATAGGCTAGAACTGAAGTCGCGCCAACTGCTTAACTCAAAATACAGTCAAGAAAGTAGCTCTCAAGCCGAGAACCGGGATCGACCATAAGCACTAATGTGAAATTACATACAATTTTCAAATTTCTTGTACTTGCTAACTTTGCGACCTCGGGCAGCTATGTTACCATGGAGGAACCACACAAGATTTGACTTTATAGGCTAGAACTGAAGTCGCGCCAACTGCTTAACTCAAAATACAGTCAAGAAAGTAGCTCTCAAGCCGAGAAACGGGATCGACCATAAGCACTAATGTGAAATTACATACAATTTTCAAATTTCTTGTACTTGCTAAATTTGCGACCTCGGGCAGCTATGTTACCATGGAGGAACCACACAAGATTTGACTTTATAGGCTAGAACTGAAGTCGCGCCAACTGCTTAACTCAAAATACAGTCAAGAAAGTAGCTCTGAAGCCGAGAAACGGGATCGACTATAAGCACTACCGTGAAATTACGTACAATTTTCAAATTTCTTGTACTTGCTAACTTTGCGACCTCGGGCAGCTATGTTACCATGGAGGAACCACACAAGATTTGACTTTATAGGCTAGAACTGAAGTCGCGCCAACTGCTTAACTCAAAATACAGTCAAGAAAGTAGCTCTCAAGCCGAGAAACGGGATCGACCATAAGCACTAATGTGAAATTACATACAATTTTCAAATTTCTTGTACTTGCTAACTTTGCGACCTCGGGCAGCTATGTTACCATGGAGGAACCACACAAGATTTGGCTTTATAGGCTAGAACTGAAGTCGCGCCAACTGCTTAACTCAAAATACAGTCAAGAAAGTAGCTCTCAAGCCGAGAACCGGGATCGACCATAAGCACTACCGTGAAATTACATACAATTTTCAAATTTCTTGTACTTGCTAACTTTGCGACCTCGGGCAGCTATGTTACCATGGAGGAACCACACAAGATTTGACTTTATAGGCTAGAACTGAAGTCGCGCCAACTGCTTAACTCAAAATACAGGCAATAAAGTAGCTCTGAAGCCGAGAAACGGGATCGACTATAAGCACTACCGTGAAATTACGTACAATTTTCAAATTTCTTGTACTTGCTAACTTTGCGACCTCGGGCAGCTATGTTACCATGGAGAAACCACACAAGATTTGACTTTATAGGCTAGAACTGAAGTCGCGCCAACTGCTTAACTCAAAATACAGTCAAGAAAGTAGCTCTCAAGCCGAGAAACGGGATCGACCATAAGCACTAATGTGAAATTACATACAATTTTCAAATTTCTTGTACTTGCTAACTTGGCGACCTCGGGCAGCTATGTTACCATGGAGGAACCACACAAGATTTGACTTTATAGGCTAGAACTGAAGTCGCGCCAACTGCTTAACTCAAAATACAGTCAAGAAAGTAGCTCTCAAGCCGAGAAACGGGATCGACCATAAGCACTAATGTGAAATTACACACAATTTTCAAATTTCTTGTACTTGCTAACTTTGCGACCTCGGGCAGCTATGTTACCATGGGGGAACCACACAAGATTTGACTTTATAGGCTAGAACTGAAGTCGCGCCAACTGCTTAACTCAAAATACAGTCAAGAAAGTAGCTCTCAAGCCGAGAACCGGGATCGACCATAATACCATAAGCACTAATGTGAAATTACACACAATTTTCAAATTTCTTGTACTTGCTAATTTTGCGACCTCGGGCAGCTATGTTACCATGGAGGAACCACACAAGATTTGACTTTATAGGCTAGAACTGAAGTCGCGCCAACTGCTTAACTCAAAATACAGTCAAGAAAGTAGCTCTCAAGCCGAGAACCGGGATCGACCATAAGCACTAATGTGAAATTACATACAATTTTCAAATTTCTTGTACTTGCTAACTTTGCGACCTCGGGCAGCTATGTTACCATGGAGGAACCACACAAGATTTGGCTTTATAGGCTAGAACTGAAGTCGCGCCAACTGCTTAACTCAAAATACAGTCAAGAAAGTAGCTCTCAAGCCGAGAACCGGGATCGACCATAAGCACTACCGTGAAATTACATACAATTTTCAAATTTCTTGTACTTGCTAACTTTGCGACCTCGGGCAGCTATGTTACCATGGAGGAACCACACAAGATTTGACTTTATAGGCTAGAACTGAAGTCGCGCCAACTGCTTAACTCAAAATACAGTCAATAAAGTAGCTCTGAAGCCGAGAAACGGGATCGACTATAAGCACTACCGTGAAATTACGTACAATTTTCAAATTTCTTGTACTTGCTAACTTTGCGACCTCGGGCAGCTATGTTACCATGGAGAAACCACACAAGATTTGACTTTATAGGCTAGAACTGAAGTCGCGCCAACTGCTTAACTCAAAATACAGTCAAGAAAGTAGCTCTCAAGCCGAGAAACGGGATCGACCATAAGCACTAATGTGAAATTACATACAATTTTCAAATTTCTTGTACTTGCTAACTTGGCGACCTCGGGCAGCTATGTTACCATGGAGGAACCACACAAGATTTGACTTTATAGGCTAGAACTGAAGTCGCGCCAACTGCTTAACTCAAAATACAGTCAAGAAAGTAGCTTTCAAGCCGAGAAACGGGATCGACCATAAGCACTACCGTGAAATTACGTACAATTTTCAAATTTCTTGTACTTGCTAACTTTGCGACCTCGGGCAGCTATGTTACCATGGAGGAACCACACAAGATTTGACTTTATAGGCTAGAACTGAAGTCGCGCCAACTGCTTAACTCAAAATACAGTCAAGAAAGTAGCTCTCAAGCCGAGAAACGGGATCGACCATAAGCACTAATGTGAAATTACATACAATTTTCAAATTTCTTGTACTTGCTAACTTTGCGACCTCGGGCAGCTATGTTACCATGGAGGAACCACACAAGATTTGACTTTATAGGCTAGAACTGAAGTCGCGCCAACTGCTTAACTCAAAATACAGTCAAGAAAGTAGCTCTCAAGCCGAGAAACGGGATCGACCATAAGCACTAATGTGAAATTACATACAATTTTCAAATTTCTTGTACTTGCTAACTTTGCGACCTCGGGAAGCTATGTTACCATGGATGAACCACACAAGATTTGACTTTATAGGCTAGAACTGAAGTCGCGCCAACTGCTTAACTCAAAATACAGTCAAGAAAGTAGCTCTCAAGCCGAGAAACGGGATCGACCATAAGCACAAATGTGAAATTACATACAATTTTCAAATTTCTTGTACTTGCTAACTTTGCGACCTCGGGCAGCTATGTTACCATGGAGGAACCACACAAGATTTGACTTTATAGGCTAGAACTGAAGCCGCGCCAACTGCTTAACTCAAAATACAGTCAAGAAAGTAGCTCTCAAGCCGAGAAACGGGATCGACCATAAGCACTAATGTGAAATTACACACAATTTTCAAATTTCTTGTACTTGCTAACTTTGCGACCTCGGGCAGCTATGTTACCATGGAGGAACCACACAAGATTTGACTTTATAGGCTAGAACTGAAGTCGCGCCAACTGCTTAACTCAAAATACAGTCAAGAAAGTAGCTCTCAAGCCGAGAAACGGGATCGACCATAAGCACTAATGTGAAATTACATACAATTTTCAAATTTCTTGTACTTGCTAAATTTGCGACCTCGGGCAGCTATGTTACCATGGAGGAACCACACAAGATTTGACTTTATAGGCTAGAACTGAAGTCGCGCCAACTGCTTAACTCAAAATACAGTCAAGAAAGTAGCTCTCAAGCCGAGAACCGGGATCGACCATAAGCACTACCGTGAAATTACATACAATTTTCAAATTTCTTGTACTTGCTAACTTTGCGACCTCGGGCAGCTATGTTACCATGGAGGAACCACACAAGATTTGACTTTATAGGCTAGAACTGAAGTCGCGCCAACTGCTTAACTCAAAATACAGTCAAGAAAGTAGCTCTCAAGCCGAGAAACGGGATCGACCATAAGCACTAATGTGAAATTACATACAATTTTAAAATTTCTTGTACTTGCTAACTTTGCGACCTCGGGCAGCTATGTTACCATGGAGGAACCACACAAGATTTGACTTTATAGGCTAGAACTGAAGTCGCGCCAACTGCTTAACTCAAAATACAGTCAAGAAAGTAGCTCTCAAGCCGAGAAACGGGATCGACCATAAGCACTAATGTGAAATTACACACAATTTTCAAATTTCTTGTACTTGCTAACTTTGCGACCTCGGGCAGCTATGTTACCATGGAGAAACCACACAAGATTTGACTTTATAGGCTAGAACTGAAGTCGCGCCAACTGCTTAACTCAAAATACAGTCAAGAAAGTAGCTTTCAAGCCGAGAAACGGGATCGACCATAAGCACTACCGTGAAATTACGTACAATTTTCAAATTTCTTGTACTTGCTAACTTTGCGACCTCGGGCAGCTATGTTACCATGGAGGAACCACACAAGATTTGACTTTATAGGCTAGAACTGAAGTCGCGCCAACTGCTTAACTCAAAATACAGTCAAGAAAGTAGCTCTCAAGCCGAGAAACGGGATCGACCATAAGCACTAATGTGAAATTACATACAATTTTCAAATTTCTTGTACTTGCTAACTTTGCGACCTCGGGAAGCTATGTTACCATGGAGGAACCACACAAGATTTGACTTTATAGGCTAGAACTGAAGTCGCGCCAACTGCTTAACTCAAAATACAGTCAAGAAAGTAGCTCTCAAGCCGAGAAACGGGATCGACCATAAGCACTAATGTGAAATTACATACAATTTTCAAATTTCTTGTACTTGCTAACTTTGCGACCTCGGGCAGCTATGTTACCATGGAGGAACCACACAAGATTTGACTTTATAGGCTAGAACTGAAGTCGCGCCAACTGCTTAACTCAAAATACAGTCAAGAAAGTAGCTTTCAAGCCGAGAAACGGGATCGACCATAAGCACTAATGTGAAATTACATACAATTTTCAAATTTCTTGTACTTGCTAAATTTTATTTTACATACAATTTTCAAATTTCTTGTACTTGCTAACTTTGCGACCTCGGGCAGCTATGTTACCATGGAGGAACCACACAAGATTTGACTTTATAGGCTAGAACTGAAGTCGCGCCAACTGCTTAACTCAAAATACAGTCAAGAAAGTAGCTCTCAAGCCGAGAAACGGGATCGACCATAAGCACTAATGTGAAATTACATACAATTTTCAAATTTCTTGTACTTGCTAACTTTGCGACCTCGGGCAGCTATGTTACCATGGAGGAACCACACAAGATTTGACTTTATAGGCTAGAACTGAAGTCGCGCCAACTGCTTAACTCAAAATACAGTCAAGAAAGTAGCTCTCAAGCCGAGAAACGGGATCGACCATAAGCACTAATGTGAAATTACATACAATTTTCAAATTTCTTGTACTTGCTAACTTTGCGACCTCGGGAAGCTATGTTACCATGGATGAACCACACAAGATTTGACTTTATAGGCTAGAACTGAAGTCGCGCCAACTGCTTAACTCAAAATACAGTCAAGAAAGTAGCTCTCAAGCCGAGAAACGGGATCGACCATAAGCACAAATGTGAAATTACATACAATTTTCAAATTTCTTGTACTTGCTAACTTTGCGACCTCGGGCAGCTATGTTACCATGAAGGAACCACACAAGATTTGACTTTATAGGCTAGAACTGAAGTCGCGCCAACTGCTTAACTCAAAATACAGTCAAGAAAGTAGCTCTCAAGCCGAGAAACGGGATCGACCATAAGCACTAATGTGAAATTACACACAATTTTCAAATTTCTTGTACTTGCTAACTTTGCGACCTCGGGCAGCTATGTTACCATGGAGGAACCACACAAGATTTGACTTTATAGGCTAGAACTGAAGTCGCGCCAACTGCTTAACTCAAAATACAGTCAAGAAAGTAGCTCTCAAGCCGAGAAACGGGATCGACCATAAGCACTAATGTGAAATTACATACAATTTTCAAATTTCTTGTACTTGCTAAATTTGCGACCTCGGGCAGCTATGTTACCATGGAGGAACCACACAAAATTTGACTTTATAGGCTAGAACTGAAGTCGCGCCAACTGCTTAACTCAAAATACAGTCAAGAAAGTAGCTCTCAAGCCGAGAACCGGGATCGACCATAAGCACTACCGTGAAATTACATACAATTTTCAAATTTCTTGTACTTGCTAACTTTGCGACCTCGGGCAGCTATGTTACCATGGAGGAACCACACAAGATTTGACTTTATAGGCTAGAACTGAAGTCGCGCCAACTGCTTAACTCAAAATACAGTCAAGAAAGTAGCTCAGAAGCCGAGAAACGGGATCGACCATAAGCACTAATGTGAAATTACATACAATTTTAAAATTTCTTGTACTTGCTAACTTTGCGACCTCGGGCAGCTATGTTACCATGGAGGAACCACACAAGATTTGACTTTATAGGCTAGAACTGAAGTCGCGCCAACTGCTTAACTCAAAATACAGTCAAGAAAGTAGCTCTCAAGCCGAGAAACGGGATCGACCATAAGCACTAATGTGAAATTACACACAATTTTCAAATTTCTTGTACTTGCTAACTTTGCGACCTCGGGCAGCTATGTTACCATGGAGAAACCACACAAGATTTGACTTTATAGGCTAGAACTGAAGTCGCGCCAACTGCTTAACTCAAAATACAGTCAAGAAAGTAGCTTTCAAGCCGAGAAACGGGATCGACCATAAGCACTACCGTGAAATTACGTACAATTTTCAAATTTCTTGTACTTGCTAACTTTGCGACCTCGGGCAGCTATGTTACCATGGAGGAACCACACAAGATTTGACTTTATAGGCTAGAACTGAAGTCGCGCCAACTGCTTAACTCAAAATACAGTCAAGAAAGTAGCTCTCAAGCCGAGAAACGGGATCGACCATAAGCACTAATGTGAAATTACATACAATTTTCAAATTTCTTGTACTTGCTAACTTTGCGACCTCGGGAAGCTATGTTACCATGGAGGAACCACACAAGATTTGACTTTATAGGCTAGAACTGAAGTCGCGCCAACTGCTTAACTCAAAATACAGTCAAGAAAGTAGCTCTCAAGCCGAGAAACGGGATCGACCATAAGCACTAATGTGAAATTACATACAATTTTCAAATTTCTTGTACTTGCTAACTTTGCGACCTCGGGCAGCTATGTTACCATGGAGGAACCACACAAGATTTGACTTTATAGGCTAGAACTGAAGTCGCGCCAACTGCTTAACTCAAAATACAGTCAAGAAAGTAGCTCTCAAGCCGAGAAACGGGATCGACCATAAGCACTAATGTGAAATTACATACAATTTTCAAATTTCTTGTACTTGCTAAATTTGCGACCTCGGGCAGCTATGTTACCATGGAGGAACCACACAAGATTTGACTTTATAGGCTAGAACTGAAGTCGCGCCAACTGCTTAACTCTAAATACAGTCAAGAAAGTAGCTCTGAAGCCGAGAAACGGGATCGACTATAAGCACTACCGTGAAATTACGTACAATTTTCAAATTTCTTGTACTTGCTAACTTTGCGACCTCGGGCAGCTATGTTACCATGGAGGAACCACACAAGATTTGACTTTATAGGCTAGAACTGAAGTCGCGCCAACTGCTTAACTCAAAATACAGTCAAGAAAGTAGCTCTCAAGCCGAGAAACGGGATCGACCATAAGCACTAATGTGAAATTACACACAATTTTCAAATTTCTTGTACTTGCTAACTTTGCGACCTCGGGCAGCTATGTTACCATGGAGGAACCACACAAGATTTGACTTTATAGGCTAGAACTGAAGTCGCGCCAACTGCTTAACTCAAAATACAGTCAAGAAAGTAGCTCTCAAGCCGAGAAACGGGATCGACCATAAGCACTAATGTGAAATTACATACAATTTTCAAATTTCTTGTACTTGCTAAATTTGCGACCTCGGGCAGCTATGTTACCATGGAGGAACCACACAAGATTTGACGTTATAGGCTAGAACTGAAGTCGCGCCAACTGCTTAACTCAAAATACAGTCAAGAAAGTAGCTCTCAAGCCGAGAACCGGGATCGACCATAAGCACTACCGTGAAATTACATACAATTTTCAAATTTCTTGTACTTGCTAACTTTGCGACCTCGGGCAGCTATGTTACCATGGAGGAACCACACAAGATTTGACTTTATAGGTTAGAACTGAAGTCGCGCCAACTGCTTAACTCAAAATACAGTCAAGAAAGTAGCTCTCAAGCCGAGAAACGGGATCGACCATAAGCACTAATGTGAAATTACATACAATTTTAAAATTTCTTGTACTTGCTAACTTTGCGACCTCGGGCAGCTATGTTACCATGGAGGAACCACACAAGATTTGACTTTATAGGCTAGAACTGAAGTCGCGCCAACTGCTTAACTCAAAATACAGTCAAGAAAGTAGCTCTCAAGCCGAGAAACGGGATCGACCATAAGCACTAATGTGAAATTACACACAATTTTCAAATTTCTTGTACTGGCTAACTTTGCGACCTCGGGCAGCTATGTTACCATGGAGGAACCACACAAGATTTGACTTTATAGGCTAGAACTGAAGTCGCGCCAACTGCTTAACTCAAAATACAGTCAAGAAAGTAGCTCTGAAGCCGAGAAACGGGATCGACCATAAGCACTACCGTGAAATTACGTACAATTTTCAAATTTCTTGTACTTACTAACTTTGCGACCTCGGGCAGCTATGTTACCATGGGGGAACCACACAAGATTTGACTTTATAGGCTAGAACTGAAGTCGCGCCAACTGCTTAACTCAAAATACAGTCAAGAAAGTAGCTCTCAAGCCGAGAACCGGGATCGACCATAAGCACTAATGTGAAATTACATACAATTTTCAAATTTCTTGTACTTGCTAACTTTGCGACCTCGGGCAGCTATGTTACCATGGAGGAACCACACAAGATTTGACTTTATAGGCTAGAACTGAAGTCGCGCCAACTGCTTAACTCAAAATACAGTCAAGAAAGTAGCTCTCAAGCCGAGAAACGGGATCGACCATAAGCACTAATGTGAAATTACATACAATTTTCAAATTTCTTGTACTTGCTAAATTTGCGACCTCGGGCAGCTATGTTACCATGGAGGAACCACACAAGATTTGACTTTATAGGCTAGAACTGAAGTCGCGCCAACTGCTTAACTCAAAATACAGTCAAGAAAGTAGCTCTGAAGCCGAGAAACGGGATCGACTATAAGCACTACCGTGAAATTACGTACAATTTTCAAATTTCTTGTACTTGCTAACTTTGCGACCTCGGGCAGCTATGTTACCATGGAGGAACCACACAAGATTTGACTTTATAGGCTAGAACTGAAGTCGCGCCAACTGCTTAACTCAAAATACAGTCAAGAAAGTAGCTCTCAAGCCGAGAAACGGGATCGACCATAAGCACTAATGTGAAATTACATACAATTTTCAAATTTCTTGTACTTGCTAACTTTGCGACCTCGGGCAGCTATGTTACCATGGAGGAACCACACAAGATTTGGCTTTATAGGCTAGAACTGAAGTCGCGCCAACTGCTTAACTCAAAATACAGTCAAGAAAGTAGCTCTCAAGCCGAGAACCGGGATCGACCATAAGCACTACCGTGAAATTACATACAATTTTCAAATTTCTTGTACTTGCTAACTTTGCGACCTCGGGCAGCTATGTTACCATGGAGGAACCACACAAGATTTGACTTTATAGGCTAGAACTGAAGTCGCGCCAACTGCTTAACTCAAAATACAGGCAATAAAGTAGCTGTGAAGCCGAGAAACGGGATCGACTATAAGCACTACCGTGAAATTACGTACAATTTTCAAATTTCTTGTACTTGCTAACTTTGCGACCTCGGGCAGCTATGTTACCATGGAGAAACCACACAAGATTTGACTTTATAGGCTAGAACTGAAGTCGCGCCAACTGCTTAACTCAAAATACAGTCAAGAAAGTAGCTCTCAAGCCGAGAAACGGGATCGACCATAAGCACTAATGTGAAATTACATACAATTTTCAAATTTCTTGTACTTGCTAATTTGGCGACCTCGGGCAGCTATGTTACCATGGAGGAACCACACAAGATTTGACTTTATAGGCTAGAACTGAAGTCGCGCCAACTGCTTAACTCAAAATACAGTCAAGAAAGTAGCTCTCAAGCCGAGAAACGGGATCGACCATAAGCACTAATGTGAAATTACACACAATTTTCAAATATCTTGTACTTGCTAACTTTGCGACCTCGGGCAGCTATGTTACCATGGGGGAACCACACAAGATTTGACTTTATAGGCTAGAACTGAAGTCGCGCCAACTGCTTAACTCAAAATACAGTCAAGAAAGTAGCTCTCAAGCCGAGAACCGGGATCGACCATAAGCACTACCGTGAAATTACATACAATTTTCAAATTTCTTGTACTTGCTAACTTTGCGACCTCGGGCAGCTATGTTACCATGGAGGAACCACACAAGATTTGACTTTATAGGCTAGAACTGAAGTCGCGCCAACTGCTTTACTCAAAATACAGTCAAGAAAGTAGCTCTCAAGCCGAGAAACGGAATCGACCATAAGCACTAATGTGAAATTACATACAATTTTCAAATTTCTTGTACTTGCTAACTTTGGGACCTCGGGCAGCGATGTTACCATGGAGGAACCACACAAGATTTGGCTTTATAGGCTAGAACTGAAGTCGCGCCAACTGCTTAACTCAAAATACAGTCAAGAAAGTAGCTCTCAAGCCGAGAACCGGGATCGACCATAAGCACTACCGTGAAATTACATACAATTTTCAAATTTCTTGTACTTGCTAACTTGGCGACCTCGGGCAGCTATGTTACCATGGAGGAACCACACAAGATTTGACTTTATAGGCTAGAACTGAAGTCGCGCCAACTGCTTAACTCAAAATACAGTCAAGAAAGTAGCTCTCAAGCCGAGAAACGGGATCGACCATAAGCACTAATGTGAAATTACACACAATTTTCAAATTTCTTGTACTTGCTAACTTTGCGACCTCGGGCAGCTATGTTACCATGGAGGAACCACACAAGATTTGACTTTATAGGCTAGAACTGAAGTCGCGCCAACTGCTTAACTCAAAATACAGTCAAGAAAGTAGCTCTCAAGCCGAGAAACGGGATCGACCATAAGCACTAATGTGAAATTACACACAATTTTCAAATTTCTTGTACTTGCTAACTTTGCGACCTCGGGCAGCTATGTTACCATGGAGGAACCACACAAGATTTGACTTTATAGGCTAGAACTGAAGTCGCGCCAACTGCTTAACTCAAAATACAGTCAAGAAAGTAGCTCTGAAGCCGAGAAACGGGATCGACCATAAGCACTACCGTGAAATTACGTACAATTTTCAAATTTCTTGTACTTACTAACTTTGCGACCTCGGGCAGCTATGTTACCATGGAGGAACCACACAAGATTTGACTTTATAGGCTAGAACTGAAGTCGCGCCAACTGCTTAACTCAAAATACAGTCAAGAAAGTAGCTCTCAAGCCGAGAACCGGGATCGACCATAAGCACTAATGTGAAATTACATACAATTTTCAAATTTCTTGTACTTGCTAACTTTGCGACCTCGGGCAGCTATGTTACCATGGAGGAACCACACAAGATTTGACTTTATAGGCTAGAACTGAAGTCGCGCCAACTGCTTAACTCAAAATACAGTCAAGAAAGTAGCTCTCAAGCCGAGAAACGGGATCGACCATAAGCACTAATGTGAAATTACATACAATTTTCAAATTTCTTGTACTTGCTAAATTTGCGACCTCGGGCAGCTATGTTACCATGGAGGAACCACACAAGATTTGACTTTATAGGCTAGAACTGAAGTCGCGCCAACTGCTTAACTCAAAATACAGTCAAGAAAGTAGCTCTGAAGCCGAGAAACGGGATCGACTATAAGCACTACCGTGAAATTACGTACAATTTTCAAATTTCTTGTACTTGCTAACTTTGCGACCTCGGGCAGCTATGTTACCATGGAGGAACCACACAAGATTTGACTTTATAGGCTAGAACTGAAGTCGCGCCAACTGCTTAACTCAAAATACAGTCAAGAAAGTAGCTCTCAAGCCGAGAAACGGGATCGACCATAAGCACTAATGTGAAATTACATACAATTTTCAAATTTCTTGTACTTGCTAACTTTGCGACCTCGGGCAGCTATGTTACCATGGAGGAACCACACAAGATTTGGCTTTATAGGCTAGAACTGAAGTCGCGCCAACTGCTTAACTCAAAATACAGTCAAGAAAGTAGCTCTCAAGCCGAGAACCGGGATCGACCATAAGCACTACCGTGAAATTACATACAATTTTCAAATTTCTTGTACTTGCTAACTTTGCGACCTCGGGCAGCTATGTTACCATGGAGGAACCACACAAGATTTGACTTTATAGGCTAGAACTGAAGTCGCGCCAACTGCTTAACTCAAAATACAGGCAATAAAGTAGCTCTGAAGCCGAGAAACGGGATCGACTATAAGCACTACCGTGAAATTACGTACAATTTTCAAATTTCTTGTACTTGCTAACTTTGCGACCTCGGGCAGCTATGTTACCATGGAGAAACCACACAAGATTTGACTTTATAGGCTAGAACTGAAGTCGCGCCAACTGCTTAACTCAAAATACAGTCAAGAAAGTAGCTCTCAAGCCGAGAAACGGGATCGACCATAAGCACTAATGTGAAATTACATACAATTTTCAAATTTCTTGTACTTGCTAACTTGGCGACCTCGGGCAGCTATGTTACCATGGAGGAACCACACAAGATTTGACTTTATAGGCTAGAACTGAAGTCGCGCCAACTGCTTAACTCAAAATACAGTCAAGAAAGTAGCTCTCAAGCCGAGAAACGGGATCGACCATAAGCACTAATGTGAAATTACACACAATTTTCAAATTTCTTGTACTTGCTAACTTTGCGACCTCGGGCAGCTATGTTACCATGGGGGAACCACACAAGATTTGACTTTATAGGCTAGAACTGAAGTCGCGCCAACTGCTTAACTCAAAATACAGTCAAGAAAGTAGCTCTCAAGCCGAGAACCGGGATCGACCATAAGCACTACCGTGAAATTACATACAATTTTCAAATTTCTTGTACTTGCTAACTTTGCGACCTCGGGCAGCTATGTTACCATGGAGGAACCACACAAGATTTGACTTTATAGGCTAGAACTGAAGTCGCGCCAACTGCTTAACTCAAAATACAGTCAAGAAAGTAGCTCTCAAGCCGAGAAACGGAATCGACCATAAGCACTAATGTGAAATTACATACAATTTTCAAATTTCTTGTACTTGCTAAATTTGGGACCCCGGGCAGCGATGTTACCATGGAGGAACCACACAAGATTTGGCTTTATAGGCTAGAACTGAAGTCGCGCCAACTGCTTAACTCAAAATACAGTCAAGAAAGTAGCTCTCAAGCCGAGAACCGGGATCGACCATAAGCACTACCGTGAAATTACATACAATTTTCAAATTTCTTGTACTTGCTAACTTGGCGACCTCGGGCAGCTATGTTACCATGGAGGAACCACACAAGATTTGACTTTATAGGCTAGAACTGAAGTCGCGCCAACTGCTTAACTCAAAATACAGTCAAGAAAGTAGCTTTCAAGCCGAGAAACGGGATCGACCATAAGCACTACCGTGAAATTACATACAATTTTCAAATTTCTTGTACTTGCTAACTTTGCGACCTCGGGCAGCTATGTTACCATGGAGGAACCACACAAGATTTGACTTTATAGGCTAGAACTGAAGTCGCGCCAACTGCTTAACTCAAAATACAGTCAAGAAAGTAGCTCTCAAGCCGAGAACCGGGATCGACCATAAGCACTAATGTGAAATTACATACAATTTTCAAATTTCTTGTACTTGCTAACTTTGCGACTTCGGGCAGCTATGTTACCATGGAGGAACCACACAAGATTTGACTTTATAGGCTAGAACTGAAGTCGCGCCAACTGCTTAACTCAAAATACAGTCAAGAAAGTAGCTCTCAAGCCGAGAAACGGGATCGACCATAAGCACTACCGTGAAATTACGTACAATTTTCAAATTTCTTGTACTTACTAACTTTGCGACCTCGGGCAGCTATGTTACCATGGAGGAACCACACAAGATTTGACTTTATAGGCTAGAACTGAAGTCGCGCCAACTGCTTAACTCAAAATACAGTCAAGAAAGTAGCTCTCAAGCCGAGAACCGGGATCGACCATAAGCACTACCGTGAAATTACATACAATTTTCAAATTTCTTGTACTTGCTAACTTTGCGACCTCGGGCAGCTATGTTACCATGGAGGAACCACACAAGATTTGACTTTATAGGCTAGAACTGAAGTCGCGCCAACTGCTTAACTCAAAATACAGTCAATAAAGTAGCTCTGAAGCCGAGAAACGAGATCGACTATAAGCACTACCGTGAAATTACGTACAATTTTCAAATTTCTTGTACTTGCTAACTTTGCGACCTCGGGCAGCTATGTTACCATGGAGAAACCACACAAGATTTGACTTTATAGGCTAGAACTGAAGTCGCGCCAACTGCTTAACTCAAAATACAGTCAAGAAAGTAGCTCTCAAGCCGAGAAACGGGATCGACCATAAGCACTAATGTGAAATTACATACAATTTTCAAATTTCTTGTACTTGCTAACTTGGCGACCTCGGGCAGCTATGTTACCATGGAGGAACCACACAAGATTTGACTTTATAGGCTAGAACTGAAGTCGCGCCAACTGCTTAACTCAAAATACAGTCAAGAAAGTAGCTTTCAAGCCGAGAAACGGGATCGACCATAAGCACTACCGTGAAA
This sequence comes from Merodon equestris, assembly GCA_958301585.1. NCBI lineage: Eukaryota > Metazoa > Arthropoda > Insecta > Diptera > Syrphidae > Merodon > Merodon equestris. The sequence continues at coordinate 66,831,614 of OY284417.1, read as the reverse complement.
TTACGTACAATTTTCAAATTTCTTGTACTTGCTAACTTTGCGACCTCGGGCAGCTATGTTACCATGGAGGAACCACACAAGATTTGACTTTATAGGCTAGAACTGAAGTCGCGCCAACTGCTTAACTCAAAATACAGTCAAGAAAGTAGCTCTCAAGCCGAGAAACGGGATCGACCATAAGCACTAATGTGAAATTACATACAATTTTCAAATTTCTTGTACTTGCTAACTTTGCGACCTCGGGCAGCTATGTTACCATGGAGGAACCACACAAGATTTGACTTTATAGGCTAGAACTGAAGTCGCGCCAACTGCTTAACTCAAAATACAGTCAAGAAAGTAGCTCTCAAGCCGAGAAACGGGATCGACCATAAGCACTAATGTGAAATTACATACAATTTTCAAATTTCTTGTACTTGCTAAATTTGCGACCTCGGGCAGCTATGTTACCATGGAGGAACCACACAAGATTTGACTTTATAGGCTAGAACTGAAGTCGCGCCAACTGCTTAACTCAAAATACAGTCAAGAAAGTAGCTCTGAAGCCGAGAAACGGGATCGACTATAAGCACTACCGTGAAATTACGTACAATTTTCAAATTTCTTGTACTTGCTAACTTTGCGACCTCGGGCAGCTATGTTACCATGGAGGAACCACACAAGATTTGACTTTATAGGCTAGAACTGAAGTCGCGCCAACTGCTTAACTCAAAATACAGTCAAGAAAGTAGCTCTCAAGCCGAGAAACGGGATCGACGATAAGCACTAATGTGAAATTACACACAATTTTCAAATTTCTTGTACTTGCTAACTTTGCGACCTCGGGCAGCTATGTTACCATGGAGGAACCACACAAGATTTGACTTTATAGGCTAGAACTGAAGTCGCGCCAACTGCTTAACTCAAAATACAGTCAAAAAAGTAGCTCTCAAGCCGAGAACTGGGATCGACCATAAGCACTAATGTGAAATTACATACAATTTTCAAATTTCTTGTACTTGCTAACTTGGCGACGTCGGGCAGCTATGTTACCATGGAGGAACCACACAAGATTTGACTTTATAGGCTAGAACTGAAGTCGCGCCAACTGCTTAACTCAAAATACAGTCAAGAAAGTAGCTCTCAAGCCGAGAAACGGGATCGACCATAAGCACTAATGTGAAATTACATACAATTTTCAAATTTCTTGTACTTGCTAAATTTGCGACCTCGGGCAGCTATGTTACCATGGAGGAACCACACAAGATTTGACTTTATAGGCTAGAACTGAAGTCGCGCCAACTGCTTAACTCAAAATACAGTCAAGAAAGTAGCTCTGAAGCCGAGAAACGGGATCGACTATAAGCACTACCGTGAAATTACGTACAATTTTCAAATTTCTTGTACTTGCTAACTTGGCGACCTCGGGCAGCTATGTTACCATGGAGGAACCACACAAGATTTGACTTTATAGGCTAGAACTGAAGTCGCGCCAACTGCTTAACTCAAAATACAGTCAAGAAAGTAGCTCTCAAGCCGAGAAACGGGATCGACCATAAGCACTAATGTGAAATTACACACAATTTTCAAATTTCTTGTACTTGCTAACTTTGCGACCTCGGGCAGCTATGTTACCATGGGGGAACCACACAAGATTTGACTTTATAGGCTAGAACTGAAGTCGCGCCAACTGCTTAACTCAAAATACAGTCAAGAAAGTAGCTCTCAAGCCGAGAACCGGGATCGACCATAAGCACTACCGTGAAATTACATACAATTTTCAAATTTCTTGTACTTGCTAACTTTGCGACCTCGGGCAGCTATGTTACCATGGAGGAACCACACAAGATTTGACTTTATAGGCTAGAACTGAAGTCGCGCCAACTGCTTAACTCAAAATACAGTCAAGAAAGTAGCTCTCAAGCCGAGAAACGGAATCGACCATAAGCACTAATGTGAAATTACATACAATTTTCAAATTTCTTGTACTTGCTAACTTTGGGACCCCGGGCAGCGATGTTACCATGGAGGAACCACACAAGATTTGGCTTTATAGGCTAGAACTGAAGTCGCGCCAACTGCTTAACTCAAAATACAGTCAAGAAAGTAGCTCTCAAGCCGAGAACCGGGATCGACCATAAGCACTACCGTGAAATTACATACAATTTTCAAATTTCTTGTACTTGCTAACTTGGCGACCTCGGGCAGCTATGTTACCATGGAGGAACCACACAAGATTTGACTTTATAGGCTAGAACTGAAGTCGCGCCAACTGCTTAACTCAAAATACAGTCAAGAAAGTAGCTTTCAAGCCGAGAAACGGGATCGACCATAAGCACTACCGTGAAATTACATACAATTTTCAAATTTCTTGTACTTGCTAACTTTGCGACCTCGGGCAGCTATGTTACCATGGAGGAACCACACAAGATTTGACTTTATAGGCTAGAACTGAAGTCGCGCCAACTGCTTAACTCAAAATACAGTCAAGAAAGTAGCTCTCAAGCCGAGAACCGGGATCGACCATAAGCACTAATGTGAAATTACATACAATTTTCAAATTTCTTGTACTTGCTAACTTTGCGACTTCGGGCAGCTATGTTACCATGGAGGAACCACACAAGATTTGACTTTATAGGCTAGAACTGAAGTCGCGCCAACTGCTTAACTCAAAATACAGTCAAGAAAGTAGCTCTCAAGCCGAGAAACGGGATCGACCATAAGCACTACCGTGAAATTACGTACAATTTTCAAATTTCTTGTACTTACTAACTTTGCGACCTCGGGCAGCTATGTTACCATGGAGGAACCACACAAGATTTGACTTTATAGGCTAGAACTGAAGTCGCGCCAACTGCTTAACTCAAAATACAGTCAAGAAAGTAGCTCTCAAGCCGAGAACCGGGATCGACCATAAGCACTACCGTGAAATTACATACAATTTTCAAATTTCTTGTACTTGCTAACTTTGCGACCTCGGGCAGCTATGTTACCATGGAGGAACCACACAAGATTTGACTTTATAGGCTAGAACTGAAGTCGCGCCAACTGCTTAACTCAAAATACAGTCAATAAAGTAGCTCTGAAGCCGAGAAACGAGATCGACTATAAGCACTACCGTGAAATTACGTACAATTTTCAAATTTCTTGTACTTGCTAACTTTGCGACCTCGGGCAGCTATGTTACCATGGAGAAACCACACAAGATTTGACTTTATAGGCTAGAACTGAAGTCGCGCCAACTGCTTAACTCAAAATACAGTCAAGAAAGTAGCTCTCAAGCCGAGAAACGGGATCGACCATAAGCACTAATGTGAAATTACATACAATTTTCAAATTTCTTGTACTTGCTAACTTGGCGACCTCGGGCAGCTATGTTACCATGGAGGAACCACACAAGATTTGACTTTATAGGCTAGAACTGAAGTCGCGCCAACTGCTTAACTCAAAATACAGTCAAGAAAGTAGCTTTCAAGCCGAGAAACGGGATCGACCATAAGCACTACCGTGAAATTACGTACAATTTTCAAATTTCTTGTACTTGCTAACTTTGCGACCTCGGGCAGCTATGTTACCATGGAGGAACCACACAAGATTTGACTTTATAGGCTAGAACTGAAGTCGCGCCAACTGCTTAACTCAAAATACAGTCAAGAAAGTAGCTCTCAAGCCGAGAAACGGGATCGACCATAAGCACTAATGTGAAATTACATACAATTTTCAAATTTCTTGTACTTGCTAACTTTGCGACCTCGGGCAGCTATGTTACCATGGAGGAACCACACAAGATTTGACTTTATAGGCTAGAACTGAAGTCGCGCCAACTGCTTAACTCAAAATACAGTCAAGAAAGTAGCTCTCAAGCCGAGAAACGGGATCGACCATAAGCACTAATGTGAAATTACATACAATTTTCAAATTTCTTGTACTTGCTAAATTTGCGACCTCGGGCAGCTATGTTACCATGGAGGAACCACACAAGATTTGACTTTATAGGCTAGAACTGAAGTCGCGCCAACTGCTTAACTCAAAATACAGTCAAGAAAGTAGCTCTGAAGCCGAGAAACGGGATCGACTATAAGCACTACCGTGAAATTACGTACAATTTTCAAATTTCTTGTACTTGCTAACTTTGCGACCTCGGGCAGCTATGTTACCATGGAGGAACCACACAAGATTTGACTTTATAGGCTAGAACTGAAGTCGCGCCAACTGCTTAACTCAAAATACAGTCAAGAAAGTAGCTCTCAAGCCGAGAAACGGGATCGACCATAAGCACTAATGTGAAATTACACACAATTTTCAAATTTCTTGTACTTGCTAACTTTGCGACCTCGGGCAGCTATGTTACCATGGAGGAACCACACAAGATTTGACTTTATAGGCTAGAACTGAAGTCGCGCCAACTGCTTAACTCAAAATACAGTCAAAAAAGTAGCTCTCAAGCCGAGAACTGGGATCGACCATAAGCACTAATGTGAAATTACATACAATTTTCAAATTTCTTGTACTTGCTAACTTGGCGACGTCGGGCAGCTATGTTACCATGGAGGAACCACACAAGATTTGACTTTATAGGCTAGAACTGAAGTCGCGCCAACTGCTTAACTCAAAATACAGTCAAGAAAGTAGCTCTCAAGCCGAGAAACGGGATCGACCATAAGCACTAATGTGAAATTACATACAATTTTCAAATTTCTTGTACTTGCTAAATTTGCGACCTCGGGCAGCTATGTTACCATGGAGGAACCACACAAGATTTGACTTTATAGGCTAGAACTGAAGTCGCGCCAACTGCTTAACTCAAAATACAGTCAAGAAAGTAGCTCTGAAGCCGAGAAACGGGATCGACTATAAGCACTACCGTGAAATTACGTACAATTTTCAAATTTCTTGTACTTGCTAACTTTGCGACCTCGGGCAGCTATGTTACCATGGAGGAACCACACAAGATTTGACTTTATAGGCTAGAACTGAAGTCGCGCCAACTGCTTAACTCAAAATACAGTCAAGAAAGTAGCTCTCAAGCCGAGAAACGGGATCGACCATAAGCACTAATGTGAAATTACATACAATTTTCAAATTTCTTGTACTTGCTAACTTTGCGACCTCGGGCAGCTATGTTACCATGGAGGAACCACACAAGATTTGGCTTTATAGGCTAGAACTGAAGTCGCGCCAACTGCTTAACTCAAAATACAGTCAAGAAAGTAGCTCTCAAGCCGAGAACCGGGATCGACCATAAGCACTACCGTGAAATTACATACAATTTTCAAATTTCTTGTACTTGCTAACTTTGCGACCTCGGGCAGCTATGTTACCATGGAGGAACCACACAAGATTTGACTTTATAGGCTAGAACTGAAGTCGCGCCAACTGCTTAACTCAAAATACAGGCAATAAAGTAGCTCTGAAGCCGAGAAACGGGATCGACTATAAGCACTACCGTGAAATTACGTACAATTTTCAAATTTCTTGTACTTGCTAACTTTGCGACCTCGGGCAGCTATGTTACCATGGAGAAACCACACAAGATTTGACTTTATAGGCTAGAACTGAAGTCGCGCCAACTGCTTAACTCAAAATACAGTCAAGAAAGTAGCTCTCAAGCCGAGAAACGGGATCGACCATAAGCACTAATGTGAAATTACATACAATTTTCAAATTTCTTGTACTTGCTAACTTGGCGACCTCGGGCAGCTATGTTACCATGGAGGAACCACACAAGATTTGACTTTATAGGCTAGAACTGAAGTCGCGCCAACTGCTTAACTCAAAATACAGTCAAGAAAGTAGCTCTCAAGCCGAGAAACGGGATCGACCATAAGCACTAATGTGAAATTACACACAATTTTCAAATTTCTTGTACTTGCTAACTTTGCGACCTCGGGCAGCTATGTTACCATGGGGGAACCACACAAGATTTGACTTTATAGGCTAGAACTGAAGTCGCGCCAACTGCTTAACTCAAAATACAGTCAAGAAAGTAGCTCTCAAGATGAGAACCGGGATCGACCATAAGCACTACCGTGAAATTACATACAATTTTCAAATTTCTTGTACTTGCTAACTTTGCGACCTCGGGCAGCTATGTTACCATGGAGGAACCACACAAGATTTGACTTTATAGGCTAGAACTGAAGTCGCGCCAACTGCTTAACTCAAAATACAGTCAAGAAAGTAGCTCTCAAGCCGAGAAACGGAATCGACCATAAGCACTAATGTGAAATTACATACAATTTTCAAATTTCTTGTACTTGCTAACTTTGGGACCTCGGGCAGCGATGTTACCATGGAGGAACCACACAAGATTTGGCTTTATAGGCTAGAACTGAAGTCGCGCCAACTGCTTAACTCAAAATACAGTCAAGAAAGTAGCTCTCAAGCCGAGAACCGGGATCGACCATAAGCACTACCGTGAAATTACATACAATTTTCAAATTTCTTGTACTTGCTAACTTGGCGACCTCGGGCAGCTATGTTACCATGGAGGAACCACACAAGATTTGACTTTATAGGCTAGAACTGAAGTCGCGCCAACTGCTTAACTCAAAATACAGTCAAGAAAGTAGCTTTCAAGCCGAGAAACGGGATCGACCATAAGCACTACCGTGAAATTACATACAATTTTCAAATTTCTTGTACTTGCTAACTTTGCGACCTCGGGCAGCTATGTTACCATGGAGGAACCACACAAGATTTGACTTTATAGGCTAGAACTGAAGTCGCGCCAACTGCTTAACTCAAAATACAGTCAAGAAAGTAGCTCTCAAGCCGAGAACCGGGATCGACCATAAGCACTAATGTGAAATTACATACAATTTTCAAATTTCTTGTACTTGCTAACTTTGCGACTTCGGGCAGCTATGTTACCATGGAGGAACCACACAAGATTTGACTTTATAGGCTAGAACTGAAGTCGCGCCAACTGCTTAACTCAAAATACAGTCAAGAAAGTAGCTCTCAAGCCGAGAAACGGGATCGACCATAAGCACTACCGTGAAATTACGTACAATTTTCAAATTTCTTGTACTTACTAACTTTGCGACCTCGGGCAGCTATGTTACCATGGAGGAACCACACAAGATTTGACTTTATAGGCTAGAACTGAAGTCGCGCCAACTGCTTAACTCAAAATACAGTCAAGAAAGTAGCTCTCAAGCCGAGAACCGGGATCGACCATAAGCACTACCGTGAAATTACATACAATTTTCAAATTTCTTGTACTTGCTAACTTTGCGACCTCGGGCAGCTATGTTACCATGGAGGAACCACACAAGATTTGACTTTATAGGCTAGAACTGAAGTCGCGCCAACTGCTTAACTCAAAATACAGTCAATAAAGTAGCTCTGAAGCCGAGAAACGAGATCGACTATAAGCACTACCGTGAAATTACGTACAATTTTCAAATTTCTTGTACTTGCTAACTTTGCGACCTCGGGCAGCTATGTTACCATGGAGAAACCACACAAGATTTGACTTTATAGGCTAGAACTGAAGTCGCGCCAACTGCTTAACTCAAAATACAGTCAAGAAAGTAGCTCTCAAGCCGAGAAACGGGATCGACCATAAGCACTAATGTGAAATTACATACAATTTTCAAATTTCTTGTACTTGCTAACTTGGCGACCTCGGGCAGCTATGTTACCATGGAGGAACCACACAAGATTTGACTTTATAGGCTAGAACTGAAGTCGCGCCAACTGCTTAACTCAAAATACAGTCAAGAAAGTAGCTTTCAAGCCGAGAAACGGGATCGACCATAAGCACTACCGTGAAATTACGTACAATTTTCAAATTTCTTGTACTTGCTAACTTTGCGACCTCGGGCAGCTATGTTACCATGGAGGAACCACACAAGATTTGACTTTATAGGCTAGAACTGAAGTCGCGCCAACTGCTTAACTCAAAATACAGTCAAGAAAGTAGCTCTCAAGCCGAGAAACGGGATCGACCATAAGCACTAATGTGAAATTACATACAATTTTCAAATTTCTTGTACTTGCTAACTTTGCGACCTCGGGCAGCTATGTTACCATGGAGGAACCACACAAGATTTGACTTTATAGGCTAGAACTGAAGTCGCGCCAACTGCTTAACTCAAAATACAGTCAAGAAAGTAGCTCTCAAGCCGAGAAACGGGATCGACCATAAGCACTAATGTGAAATTACATACAATTTTCAAATTTCTTGTACTTGCTAAATTTGCGACCTCGGGCAGCTATGTTACCATGGAGGAACCACACAAGATTTGACTTTATAGGCTAGAACTGAAGTCGCGCCAACTGCTTAACTCAAAATACAGTCAAGAAAGTAGCTCTGAAGCCGAGAAACGGGATCGACTATAAGCACTACCGTGAAATTACGTACAATTTTCAAATTTCTTGTACTTGCTAACTTTGCGACCTCGGGCAGCTATGTTACCATGGAGGAACCACACAAGATTTGACTTTATAGGCTAGAACTGAAGTCGCGCCAACTGCTTAACTCAAAATACAGTCAAGAAAGTAGCTCTCAAGCCGAGAAACGGGATCGACCATAAGCACTAATGTGAAATTACACACAATTTTCAAATTTCTTGTACTTGCTAACTTTGCGACCTCGGGCAGCTATGTTACCATGGAGGAACCACACAAGATTTGACTTTATAGGCTAGAACTGAAGTCGCGCCAACTGCTTAACTCAAAATACAGTCAAAAAAGTAGCTCTCAAGCCGAGAACCGGGATCGACCATAAGCACTAATGTGAAATTACATACAATTTTCAAATTTCTTGTACTTGCTAACTTGGCGACGTCGGGCAGCTATGTTACCATGGAGGAACCACACAAGATTTGACTTTATAGGCTAGAACTGAAGTCGCGCCAACTGCTTAACTCAAAATACAGTCAAGAAAGTAGCTTTCAAGCCGAGAAACGGGATCGACCATAAGCACTACCGTGAAATTACGTACAATTTTCAAATTTCTTGTACTTACTAACTTTGCGACCTCCGGCAGCTATGTTACCATGGAGGAACCACACAAGATTTGACTTTATAGGCTAGAACTGAAGTCGCGCCAACTGCTTAACTCAAAATACAGTCAAGAAAGTAGCTCTCAAGCCGAGAAACGGGATCGACCATAAGCACTAATGTGAAATTACATACAATTTTCAAATTTCTTGTACTTGCTAACTTTGCGACCTCGGGAAGCTATGTTACCATGGATGAACCACACAAGATTTGACTTTATAGGCTAGAACTGAAGTCGCGCCAACTGCTTAACTCAAAATACAGTCAAGAAAGTAGCTCTCAAGCCGAGAAACGGGATCGACCATAAGCACAAATGTGAAATTACATACAATTTTCAAATTTCTTGTACTTGCTAACTTTGCGACCTCGGGCAGCTGTGTTACCATGGAGGAACCACACAAGATTTGACTTTATAGGCTAGAACTGAAGTCGCGCCAACTGCTTAACTCAAAATACAGTCAAGAAAGTAGCTCTCAAGCCGAGAAACGGGATCGACCATAAGCACTAATGTGAAATTACATACAATTTTCAAATTTCTTGTACTTGCTAACTTTGCGACCTCGGGCAGCTACGTTACCATGGAGGAACCACACAACATTTGACTTTATAGGCTAGAACTGAAGTCGCGCCAACTGCTTAACTCAAAATACGGTCAAGAAAGTAGCTCTGAAGCCGAGAAACGGGATCGACTATAAGCACTACCGTGAAATTACGTACAATTTTCAAATTTCTTGTACTTGCTAACTTTGCGACCTCGGGCAGCTATGTTACCATGGAGGAACCAGACAAGATTTGACTTTATAGGCTAGAACTGAAGTCGCGCCAACTGCTTAACTCAAAATACAGTCAAGAAAGTAGCTCTCAAGCCGAGAAACGGGATCGACCATAAGCACTAATGTGAAATTACATACAATTTTCAAATTTCTTGTACTTGCTAACTTTGCAACCTCGGGCAGCTATGTTACCATGGAGGAACCACACAAGATTTGACTTTATAGGCTAGAACTGAAGTCGCGCCAACTGCTTAACTCAAAATACAGTCAAGAAAGTAGCTCTCAAGCCGAGAACCGGGATCGACCATAAGCACTACCGTGAAATTACATACAATTTTCAAATTTCTTGTACTTGCTAAATTTGCGACCTCGGGCAGCTATGTTACCATGGAGGAACCACACAAGATTTGACTTTATAGGCTAGAACTGAAGTCGCGCTAACTGCTTAACTCAAAATACAGTCAAGAAAGTAGCTCTGAAGCCGAGAAACGGGATCGACTATAAGCACTACCGTGAAATTAGGTACAATTTTCAAATTTCTTGTACTTGCTAACTTTGCGACCTCGGGCAGCTATGTTACCATCGAGGAACCACACAAGATTTGACTTTATAGGCTAGAACTGAAGTCGCGCCAACTGCTTAACTCAAAATACAGGCAATAAAGTAGCTCTCAAGCCGAGAAACGGGATCGACCATAAGCACTAATGTGAAATTACATACAATTTTCAAATTTCTTGTACTTGCTAACTTTGCGACCTCGGGCAGCTATGTTACCAGGGAGGAACCACACAAGATTTGACTTTATAGGCTAGAACTGAAGTCGCGCCAACTGCTTAACTCAAAATACAGTCAAGAAGGTAGCTCTCACGCCGAGAACCGGGATCGACCATAAGCACTACCGTGAAATTACATACAATTTTCAAATTTCTTGTACTTGCTAACTTTGCGACCTCGGGCAGCTATGTTACCATGGAGGAACCACACAAGATTTGACTTTATAGGCTAGAACTGAAGTCGCGCCAACAGTTTAACTCAAAATACAGTCAAGAAAGTAGCTCTGAAGCCGAGAAACGGGATCGACCATAAGCACTACCGTGCAATTACGTACAATTTTCAAATTTCTTGTACTTGCTAAATTTGCGACCTCGGGCAGCTACGTTACCATGGAGGAACCACACAACATTTCACTTTACAGGCTAGAACTGAAGTCGCGCCAACTGCTTATCTCAAAATACAGTCAAGAAAGTAGATCTGAAGCTGAGAACGGGATCGACCATAAGCACTAATGTGAAATTACATACAATTTTCAAATTTCTTGTACTTGCTAACTTTGCGACCTCGGGCAGCTACGTTACCATGGAGGAACCACACAACATTTGACTTTATAGGCTAGAACTGAAGTCGCGCCAACTGCTTAACTCAAAATACGGTCAAGAAAGTAGCTCTGAAGCCGAGAAACGGGATCGACTATAAGCACTACCGTGAAATTACGTACAATTTTCAAATTTCTTGTACTTGCTAATTTTGCGACCTCGGGCAGCTACGTTACCATGGAGGAACCACACAACATTTTTCTTTATAGGCTAGAACTGAAGTCGCGCCAACTGCTTAACTCAAAATACAGTCAAGAAAGTAGCTCTGAAGCTGAGAAACGGGATCGACCATAAGCACTACCGTGAAATTACGTACAATTTTCAAATTTCTTGTACTTGCTAACCTTGCGACCTCGGGCAGCTATGTTACCATGGAGGAACCACACAACATTTGACTTTATAGGCTAGAACTGAAGTCGCGCCAACTGCTTTACTCAAAATACAGTCAAGAAAGTAGCTCTGAAGCTGAGAAACGGGATCGACGATAAGCACTACTGTGCAATTACGTACAATTTTCAAATTTCTTGTACTTGCTAATTTTGCAACCTCGGGCAGCTACGTTACCATGGAGGAACCACACAACATTTGACTTTGTAGGCTAGAACTGAAGTCGCGCCAACTGCTTAACTCAAAATACAGTCAAGAAAGTAGCTCTGAAGCCGAGAAACGGGATCGACCATAAGCACTACCGTGAAATTACGTACAATTTTCAAATTTCTTGTACTTGCTAACTTTGCGACCTCGGTCAGCTACGTTACCATGGAGGAACCACACAACATTTGACTTTATAGGCTAGAACTGAAGTCGCGCCAACTGCTTAACTCAAAATACAGTCAAGAAAGTAGCTCTGAAGCCGAGAAACGGGATCGACTATAAGCACTACCGTGAAATTACGTACAATTTTCAAATTTCTTGTACTTGCTAAGTTTGCGACCTCGGGCAGCTATGTTACCATGGAGGAACCACACAAGATTTGACTTTATAGGCTAGAACTGAAGTCGCGCCAACTGCTTAACTCAAAATACAGTCAAGAAAGTAGCTCTCAAGCCGAGAAACGGGATCGACCATAAGCACTAATGTGAAATTACATACAATTTTTAAATTTCTTGTACTTGCTAACTTTGCAACCTCGGGCAGCTATGTTACCATGGAGGAACCACACAAGATTTGACTTTATAGGCTAGAACTGAAGTCGCGCCAACTGCTTAACTCAAAATACAGTCAAGAAAGTAGCTCTCAAGCCGAGAACCGGGATCGACCATAAGCACTACCGTGAAATTACATACAATTTTCAAATTTCTTGTACTTGCTAAATTTGCAACCTCGGGCAGCTATGTTACCATGGAGGAACCACACAAGATTTGACTTTATAGGCTAGAACTGAAGTCGCGCTAACTGCTTAACTCAAAATACAGTCAAGAAAGTAGCTCTGAAGCCGAGAAACGGGATCGACTATAAGCACTACCGTGAAATTACGTACAATTTTCAAATTTCTTGTACTTGCTAACTTTGCGACCTCGGGCAGCTATGTTACCATCGAGGAACCACACAAGATTTGACTTTATAGGCTAGAACTGAAGTCGCGCCAACTGCTTAACTCAAAATACAGTCAAGAAAGTAGCTCTCAAGCCGAGAAACGGGATCGACCATAAGCACTAATGTGAAATTATATACAATTTTCAAATTTCTTGTACTTGCTAACTTTGCGACCTCGGGCAGCTATGTTACCATGGAGGAACCACACAAGATTTGACTTTATAGGCTAGAACTGAAGTCGCGCCAACTGCTTAACTCAAAATACAGTCAAGAAAGTAGCTCTCAAGCCGAGAACCGGGATCGACCATAAGCAATACCGTGAAATTACATACAATTTTCAAATTTCTTGTACTTGCTAACTTTGCGACCTCGGGCAGCTATGTTACCATGGAGGAACCACACAAGATTTGACTTTATAGGCTAGAACTGAAGTCGCGCTAACAGTTTAACTCAAAATACAGTCAAGAAAGTAGCTCTGAAGCCGAGAAACGGGATCGACCATAAGCACTACCGTGCAATTACGTACAATTTTCAAATTTCTTGTACTTGCTAAATTTGCGACCTCGGGCAGCTACGTTACCATGGAGGAACCACACAACATTTCACTTTACAGGCTAGAACTGAAGTCGCGCCAACTGCTTATCTCAAAATACAGTCAAGAAAGTAGATCTGAAGCTGAGAACGGGATCGACCATAAGCACTACTGTGCAATTACGTACAATTTTCAAATTTCTTGTACTTGCTAACTTTGCGACCTCGGGCAGCTACGTTACCATAGAGGAACCACACAACATTTGACTTTATAGGCTAGAACTGAAGTCGCGCCAACTGCTTAACTTAAAATACAGTCAAGAAAGTAGCTCTGAAGCTGAGAAACGGGATCGACCATAAGCACTACTGTGCAATTACGTACAATTTTCAAATTTCTTGTACTTGCTAACTTTGCGACCTCGGGCAGCTACGTTACCATGGAGGAACCACACAACATTTGACTTTATAGGCTAGAACTGAAGTCGCGCCAACTGCTTTACTCAAAATACAGTCAAGAAAGTAGCTCTGAAGCCGAGAAACGGGATCGACCATAAGCACTACCGTGAAATTACGTACAATTTTCAAATTTCTTGTACTTGCTAACTTTGCGACCTCGGGCAGCTACGTTACCATGGAGGAATCACACAACATTTGACTTTATAGGCTAGAACTGAAGTCGCGCCAACTGCTTAACTCAAAATACAGTCAAGAAAGTAGCTCTCAAGCTGAGAAACGGGATCGACCATAAGCAATACTGTGCAATTACGTACAATTTTCAAATTTCTTGTACTTGCTAACTTTGCGACCTCGGGCAGCTACGTTACCATGGAGGAACCACACAACATTTCACTTTATAGGCTAGAACTGAAGTCGCGGCAACTGCTTAACTCAAAATACAGTCAAGAAAGTAGCTCTCAAGCTGAGAAACGGGATCGACCATAAGCACTACCGTGAAATTACGTACAATTTTCAAATTTCTTGTACTTGCTAACTTTGCCACCTCGGGCAGCTATGTTACCATGGAGGAACCACACAACATTTGACTTTATAGGCTAGAACTGAAGTCGCGGCAACTGCTTAACTCAAAATACAGTCAAGAAAGTAGCTCTGAAGCTGAGAAACGGGATCGACCATAAGCACTACTGTGCAATTACGTACAATTTTCAAATTTCTTGTACTTGCTAATTTTGCGACCTCGGGCAGCTACGTTACCATGGAGGAACCACACAACATTTGACTTTATAGGCTAGAACTGAAGTCGCGCCAACTGCTTAACTCAAAATACAGTCAAGAAAGTAGCTCTGAAGCTGAGAAACGGGATCGACCATAAGCACTACCGTGAAATTACGTACAATTTTCAAATTTCTTGTACTTGCTAACCTTGCGACCTCGGGCAGCTATGTTACCATGGAGGAACCACACAACATTTGACTTTATAGGCTAGAACTGAAGTCGCGCCAACTGCTTCACTCAAAATACAGTCAAGAAAGTAGCTCTGAAGCTGAGAAACGGGATCGAACATAAGCACTACTGTGCAATTACGTACAATTTTCAAATTTCTTGTACTTGCTAACTTTGCGACCTCGGGCAGCTACGTTACCATGGAGGAACCACACAACATTTGACTTTATAGGCTAGAACTGAAGTCGCGCCAACTGCTTTACTCAAAATACAGTCAAGAAAGTAGCTCTGAAGCTGAGAAACGGGATCGACGATAAGCACTACTGTGCAATTACGTACAATTTTCAAATTTCTTGTACTTGCTAATTTTGCAACCTCGGGCAGCTACGTTACCATGGAGGAACCACACAACATTTGACTTTGTAGGCTAGAACTGAAGTCGCGCCAACTGCTTAACTCAAAATACAGTCAAGAAAGTAGCTCTGAAGCCGAGAAACGGGATCGACCATAAGCACTACCGTGAAATTACGTACAATTTTCAAATTTCTTGTACTTGCTAACTTTGCGACCTCGGGCAGCTACGTTACCATGGAGGAACCACACAACATTTGACTTTATAGGCTAGAACTGAAGTCGCGCCAACTGCTTAACTCAAAATACAGTCAAGAAAGTAGCTCTCAAGCTGAGAAATGGGATCGACCATAAGCACTACTGTGCAATTACGTACAATTTTCAAATTTCTTGTACTTGCTAACTTTGCGACCTCGGGCAGCTACGTCACCATGGAGGAACCACACAACATTTGACTATATGGGCTAGAACTGTAGTCGCGACAACCGCTTAAATCAAAATACAGTCAAGAAAGTAGCTCTCAAGCTGAGAAACGGGATCGACCATAAGCACTACGGTGAAATTACGTACAATTTTCAAATTTCTTGTACTTGCTAAGTTTGCGACCTCGGGCAGCTATGTTACCATGGAGGAACCACACAACATTTGACTTTATAGGCTAGAACTAATGTCGCTCCAACTGCTTAACTCAAAATACAGTCAAGAAAGTAGCTCTGAAGCTGAGAAACGGGATCGACCATAAGCACTACTGTGCAATTACGTACAATTTTCAAATTTCTTGTACTTGCTAACTTTGCGACCTCGGGCAGCTACGTTACCGTGGAGGAACCACACAACATTTGACTTTATAAGCTAGAACTGAAGTCGCGCCAACTGCTTAACTCAAAATACAGTCAAGAGAGTAGCTCTGAAGCCGAGAAACGGGATCGACCATAAGCACTACCGTGAAATTACGTACAATTTTCAAATTTCTTGTACTTGCTAAGTTTGCGACCTCGGGCAGCTATGTTACCATGGAGGAACCACACAACATTTGACTTTATAGGCTAGAACTAATGTCGCTCCAACTGCTTAACTCAAAATACAGTCAAGAAAGTAGCTCTGAAGCTGAGAAACGGGATCGACCATAAGCACTACCGTGCAATTACGTACAATTTTCAAATTTCTTGCACTTGCTGATTTTGCGACCTCGGGCAGCTATGTTACCATGGAGGAACCACACAACATTTGACTTTATAGGCTAGAACTGAAGTCGCGCCAACTGCTTAACTCAAAATACAGTCAAGAAAGTAGCTCTGAAGCCGAGAAACGGGATCGACCATAAGCACTACCGTGAAATTAGGTGCAATTTTCAAATTTCTTGTACTTGCTAACTTTGCGACCTCGGGCAGCTATGTTACCATGGAGGAATCACACAAGATTTGACTTTATAGGCTACAACTGAAGTCGCGCCAATACTAAACTCAAAATACAGTCAAGAAAGTAGCTCTGAAGCTAAGAAACGGGACAACCATAAGCACTACCGTGAAATTACGTACAATTTTCAAATTTCTTGTACTTGCTAACTTTGCGACCTCGGGCAGCTATGTTACCATGGGGGAATCACACAAGATTTGATTTTATAGGCTACAACTGAAGTCGCGCCAACTGCATAACTCAAAATAGGGTCAAGAAAGTAGCTCTGGAGCCGAGAAATGGGATCGACCATAAGCACTACCGTGAAATTACGTACAATTTTCAAATTCCTTGTACTTGCTAACTTTGCGACCTCGGGCAGCTACATACGTTACCATAGAGGAACCACACAATATTTAACTTTATAGGCTAGAACTGAAGGCGCGCCAACTGCTTAACTCAAAATACAGTCAAGAAAGTAGCTCTGAAGCCGAGAAACGGGATCGACCATAAGCACTACCGTGAAATTACGTACAATTTTCAAATTTCTTGTACTTGCTAACTTTGCGACCTCGGGCAGCTATGTTACCATGGAGGAATCACACAAGATTTGACTTTATAGGCTACAACTGAAGTCGCGCCAACTACTTAACTCAAAATACAGTCAAGAAAGTTGCTCTGAAGCTGAGAAACGGGATCGACCATAAGCACTACTGTGCAATTACGTACAATTTTCAAATTTCTTGTACTTGCTAACTTTGCGACCTCGGGCAGCTACGTTACCATGGAGGAACCACACAACATTTGACTTTATAGGCTAGAACTGAAGTCGCGCCAACTGCTTAACTCAAAATACAGTCAAGAAAGTAGCTCTGAAGCTGAGAAACGGGATCGACCATAAGCACTACTGTGCAATTACGTACAATTTTCAAATTTCTTGTACTTGCTAACTTTGCGACCTCGGGCAGCTACGTTACCATGGAGGAACCACACAACATTTGACTTTATAGGCTAGAACTGAAGTCGCGCCAACTGCTTAACTCAAAATACAGTCAAGAAAGTAGCTCTGAAGCTGAGAAACGGGATCGACCATAAACACTACTGTGCAATTACGTACAATTTTCAAATTTCTTGTACTTGCTAACTTTGCGACCTCGGGCAGCTACGTTACCATGGAGGAACCACACAACATTTGACTATATGGGCTAGAACTGAAGTCGCGACAACCGCTTAAATCAAAATACAGTCAATTTAATTTTAATTTTCGTGGGGGCGAACGCCCCCATTTATTGGGCTTAATTCAAGTTAGCTTAATCTAATCTTAACCTAATCTCACTTACTAGGTAGGGAGAAGGGGAGGGTGGTTAAGAAGGCGGATTTTTTAGGCATCGAGTGCTGAGGTTGAAATCGAAGTAAGGATTCGAATTAACAATTCCCAGCATACGAGAAATAGGTTCATTGGAGCCATAGGCAGTACGGGGGGTGGGTAGATAGAAGAGACAATTTTTTTCCTACGTTGCGGGGGTTAGTGTTGATAGATACAGAGTTATAGAGAGTCGCGCAGTCAATGGTACCTGAAAGGAGACGATGGATAAAAAGAATGTCAGATACAACTCTTCTTTCTTCCAACGTGTTCATGTTGATTAGTTTAAGGCGGTCTTGGTAGGGTGGTAAAATCAAAGGATTGCCCCAGGGGAGACCTCGAAGAGCAAAACGTAGGAATCGGCGTTGGATGCTCTCGATTCTAGAAATGTGGGTTTGTTGGTAGGGAGACCACACCTGGGAGGCGTATTCAAGAAGGGGCCGGACAAAGGTTATGTAAAGAGATCGGGTAACGTAAGGGTCCGAGAATTCTTTAGACCATCGCTTCACGAAACCGAGTGCAGAATTAGCTTTAAGGATTATTTCATCGATGTGTGCCGAAAATTAAGCTCTTGGTCACATAATATGCCAAGATCGCGAATGACTTGAACCGTGGAGATGGGTTGATTATTGAGGAAGTAGAGACGAGGAGGAGGTTTGATTCGTTTACGTGAAAAGGTAATTGATTGGCATTTGGAAATATTAAGCCCTAAGCAATTTTTGGAGCACCAGATGGAAAAGCTATTGAGATCAGATTGAATAAGGGAAGAGTCATGACTGGAGGAAATGGTCTTGAAGAACTTGGTGTCGTCGGCGTATAATGAGATGTGGGAGTGTTTGATCACCAATTCAAGATCGTTTATGGAAAGAACGAAAAGAAGTGGACCTAAGTGGCTGCCTTGGAGGACGCCAGAGGAGGCTAAAAAGGGGTTAGAGAAGGCAGATCTAAAACGAACATTATAATAGCGATTTTCCAGGTAAGAAGATATCCACTTCAAAGAGATGGGGTCGAAGCCAAGGGAGGACAATTTGAAGAGTATCAGTCTGTGGCAGATTTTATCGAAGGCTTTACTGAAATCGGTTGAGATAACGTCGACTTCTTTGCCGTTCTCTAAGGCTGATAGGGTAAAGGACACAAATTCAACAAGGTTAGTGGTTGTGGATCTGCATTTGAGGAAACCGTGTTGTCTAGGGGAGATTAATGACTTGCAGCGAAAACTTAGTGTTTCGTACAAAACACTCTCGAAGAGTTTAGGTATATGTGATAGTTTGGCAATGGGACGATAGTTGTTAACAACGTTCTTCGGACCTTTTTTATGTATAGGGGTGATAAATGAGTTTTTCCATAAGCGGGGGAATTCACCTTGGGATAGGGATAGAGTGAAGATTTTCGAGAGAGGGCGAGAGATGGTTGAGGAGCATTTTTTTAGAAATATGGCAGGGAGACCGTCGGGTCCAGGAGTGAATTCATCATTAAGTAGATTTAATTTGTTTTCGATGACATGAGAATCAACTGTGTGTGGGAGAAATGGTCCAAGAGAAAAATTCGGTAGATAATGAAAATATGAGAAGTCTGGAGCAAACGAGTCGTCGGCGAAAGACTGTTTAAAAAAGGTGGCGAAAAAGTTGGCGATAATATTGGGATTATTCGAGGTTTGATCGTGGAAGGAGAGGGAGGTAGGGTAGCCATCGGATTTTCTTTTATAGTTAACAAACTTAAAGAAGGACTTTGGATCGTTTATAAGATTGGCTTGCGTTTCTGTTAAATACCGTTGATAGAGGAAGTTGTGTAGGGCGGTAAAGTGGAGATAGCTGCCCAGGTAGTTAGAAAAGTCATTGGATGATTGAGTACGAAGGAAGATTGTCCATTGCTTATTTCTTTTGTTTCTTAGAGAACGAAGCCTGCGATTATACCAGGGTGGGGAGGTGGACGAAGTTTTGCGTTGTGAAACGGGAACGTAAAGAGAGATAGAGTGAAATATTTCCCTGTAGAATATGGATATAGCATCATTTACGGTTAGGTTTTCAAAATTGAGAGGGGCATTTTTAAGGTATTCATTTATTAGATGAAATTTTGCTTTGTGGAAATCGTAAGAGGCCAGAACTGTAGGAGGTTTATTCTGTGATGGAGAATCGTGAAAGAAGGAAAGGAGGAGGGGAGGATGGAAGTTATCGATGGTTGAAAGGGAAAGGGGACTAAGTGAAACAGAAGAGTTGAGAGTATCGGTTGTGAATATGAGGTCGAGTTGTCTACCCATGTAGTTTAGTACGCCACTAACTTGGCTGAGGTTTGAATCTGTTAGGCGATCCAAGAAGAGACATTCTTTGGCAGTAGTGGGATTGGTGGCAGTGGCAGACGATTGATCGTCTAATTGGATCCATTTAAGATGAGGAAGGTTGAAGTCACCGAAAACAAGGATTTCATCTTGAGGGTTGCTTAAATCGGTTAATTGGTCGATTGTGTTGATGGCGAGTTCATAGGATTCAATAGGTTGTGAGGGCAAGATGTAGAAACAAATGATGTATAGTGTCTTCTGGGGTAGAGCAATCTTAATTGAAACAAAGTCGAGAAGTGGGGAGGATGATACTGCAATAAGGGAAGAGTCAATTGTATTAAGGACGGCTAGTAGAACGCCTCGGCAAGGACAACCGTCAGTGAGTCGGCTGAGTTCATCATCGCGATAAACATTAAAATTTGGTGGGAACAGTTCGAGGTTATTTATGCTGGGGATCAGGTTCGTTTCAGTCAACGCGAAGACATCAAAGGACAAAGCATGTGATTGTTGCAGGATAGCTTGGGTTTTCGAGCGGAGACCTCTTACATTTTGATAATAAATAGTAAGAGGGAGGTTTTTGCAGAGGGTGTGGGTGACAGGAGGATGGCGACAATTAGGAACGAAAAAACCTGTCGTGGTCGGCTCGGCTACGCTGGAGGTGCGATATCCGTTTTGAGTGTATATATTGCCGGAAAGTTTCGAGATCATTTGAGACTTTTTGAGGGGAAATATTGAAGAATTCGTGGTATTTTACGAAGAGGTTTTTGAGGCTAGCGAAGTCAGCAGGAAGACCTTCCTGTTCGATTGATACCCTTACGCTTGTGTTAGTTTTTCCTTCGTAGCAAACGGAGTCTGACTTGTCATGGAGATAAGCTAGGAAAAGTCGGATGTTTTCGTATGTTTTTTTATCCCTTAACCGAGAGAGAGCATAACGACATTCGACGGGGTTAGCGGTTTGCTGGGTAAGTTTGACTGTGGGGGGCAGAAGGGGGTCGATAAAAGATTGAGAGGAGACAGAAGAAGGATTTGTTATGGAGGGACCTGTTGATGTAGGGATTGGTGAGGAATTGGTTGTGTTGTAGGAGATGGAATTCGATTTGGGGGCAGAGGAGATGGAGCATGGTGTGGGGTAGAGAATATGGGAACTGCGGAAATTTGGGTATTTTGCACCTGATCTGAGGTCGAAATTGGGAAATGAACTCGGTGGGGGTATTTGGTTCGGGGTCTGGGTCGGTTTGAAGGAAACCTTTTGACGTTGGGGTTTGGGAGGAGCAGAGTAAGAAGGTTGTACATTAGAAATGGAGGGGTGTGTGAAATTAGGAAAGAGATTCGTCTCGAAGCTCCAGTTGTCAAGAAAGTAGCTCTCAAGCTGAGAAACGGGATCGACCATAAGCACTACCGTGAAATTACGTACAATTTTCAAATTTCTTGTACTTGCTAAATTTGCGACCTCGGGCAGCTATGTTACCATGGAGGAACCACACAACATTTGACTTTATAGGATAGAACTAATGTCGCTCCAACTGCTTAACTCAAAATACAGTCAAGAAAGTAGCTCTGAAGCTGAGAAACGGGATCGACCATAAGCACTACTGTGCAATTACGTACAATTTTCAAATTTCTTGTACTTGCTAACTTTGCGACCTCGGGCAGCTATGTTACCATGGAGGAACCACACAACATTTGACTCTATAGGCTAGTAGTTTAAATAGGAGGGTTCTGGCTCAACCGCAACGTTGCGGTTACCGTGACTAGACTAGGAGGACTCTGGCGCAATCGCAGCGTTGCGGTTGTGGTGACCGCAGGTTGGCCCGTGCCGATAAGAGATAAAGTCATGACCGCAGGTGGGCACGGGGCATTGACCGCAGGTGGGCACGGGGCATTGGCCGCAGGTGGGCACGGGGCATTGGCCGCAGGTGGGCACGGGGCATTGGCCGCAGGTGGGCACGGGGCATTGGCCGCAGGTGGGCACGGGGCATTGGGCACATGGCATTGACCGCAGGTGTCCTGGGCTGTCGTCGGGCGCAAGGCGGTTCGGCTTTGATAGCACGCGCCCGCGTGCCGGTCGGTGGTCGTCGTCGTGGTCAAGGTCACCGATTTTTGTGTGGCTTTTGACATTCTTCGCGCGAGAACATTCGAGAATATTCTAGAATATTCGTGTAGTAGAATATTCGCGTGAATATTCGGGAATACGTACTGTATATCATTTGGTAAAAATGCAGAATGTGTGTTGCTATTATGTGACGAATTTAGAATAACAATAAATATCTTCGTCGTCGTCGTCGCCGTCGTGGTGGGGTGGTCAAGGTCATATCGGGAAGTAGGAATAGGGACCGCAGCAGGTTTCTATATTCGGCTTTTGGCTTTTGACATTCGAGAATATTCTAAATATTCGTGAATTATCTATGTACGATCAAACAGGTGCGGTCGTCATTTAAAAGTGGTTACAGAAAAAAGACTTACATTATGTATATATTTAAGGGATATGATGATAGCGAGCGTGTGGGAAAATGTGATAATGGACGCGTTACCGTTGGGACACCGTTTTGGGGATATGATAACGATAGTGTGGGAAAATGTGATAATAGACACGTTACTGTTGGGACACTGTGGGTTATGTGAAATGAGAAATGACAACCGCCAAAAAAAGAAAAACAAATAATAATTAACCGTAATTCTGGTGATAACAATAGCTATATAAAAAGAGAGCTTGCTTTAAATCAGAACACACATCAACCATGAACAGCGTGGAAAGGACAATCGAGAGGCACATCACCGAGTTTGAGAGTAAGACGTGGGATTACTCTCAACTGGTGGCCCAGGCAAGGACGCTGTTGGCCGAGATTAAGGAAAAGAAGGATTTCGCCAGGCTGAAGGCGATTATTCACCTCCTGGAGGCAATGGAGGACATTGTCTACCTGGAGGGACTGCAGATGACGCCAGTAAGCGAGTTACTGAAATACGTAACCCTGTATGTATAGGTAAGTAAATTATAAACAAAAAAAAAACCTAAAAAATGTATTTACATATATATCTTTTTTCACGTACAGGTCTACATACGGGAGTTACCCCACCCCCTCTTCAGTAAATAAAAAACTTTTTCTTTACTTAATTTTTAGAATAAAAAATATTTTATTTCTGTAATATAGAAACATTCACAAATACATACACATACATGTGTATATACATATCTTTGTATTCAATAAAAAATAAAAAATAAAAAATACATATACAGGGTGTCCCACGAGCAGTGTGCCAAAAAGCTAGAGCGTGTAGGTCTGGTCAAGATAAAAAAAAAATCGTATGGGAGGGGGGGGTCTATTCCCCCCCGTTTAGCCGGGAGGGGCAATTTTCTAAAAAACTGACTTAATTTGGAAAAAAAAATATTAAAAATCAACAGTTACATCCACAATGCCGTGATATACTTTTTTGTAAAGCCAGAAACCTCTTCTTTCATCCCGTTTTTAAACAAAGCTGTTTTAAGGAATAGTTTTTGAGAAATTAATTATCAAACTCAAAATTTGCAAAAAAAAATTAAAAAAAAAAATTCGAACTATATTTTTTCGAAATTGTATGTAATTAAGTACTAATTTTTTTTCAAAAATTCAATTCTCTTATTAGTTTTTAGTTAAAAACAGAAAACCGGATGCAAAAATGTCTTGTAGTTTTTGAGAAATTAAAAAAAAACCCGAACCATTTTTTTCCAAGAAAAAACTTTTTTTTGGTTTTAACGCGGCTGGACTTGTAGTCAAATTAATGTATGAAACATTGACCTCCATTTTATTATTTTTAAAAACTTCGGAGTCTTATTATAATAAATTTTCAATATGATCCCCATTTTTTAGAAGGCAAAGATTATATCTCCTTCTTCTCCTAATGGCTGCACATATCTATGCTTGACAAATTTTCCTGAAATTTGACTCCAGCGACTTCAATCCGTTCCTTCAGTTGTTCCAAAAATACTATTTCCACTTCGTAAACATAATTCTTCATGAATCCCCACACATAAAAATCTAAAGGAGTTAAATCTGGTCATCTAGGTGGCCATTCCGTGGGGCCCCTTCTTCCGATCCAACGGTCACTAAAATTATCATTCAGCCAGTTTCTAACCCGTAAGCTCTAGTATGCTGGTGCTCCATCTTGCTGGTAGATTAAATTATCTGCTATGGTCAAAGGAACGTTGTCCATCAAATCGGGCAAAAAGTCTCGTAGGAATTGCAGGTATGATTCTCCATTAATAACGGCATTCAAAAACCGGGCCCGATTACAGTTTGTCCAACAATACCAAGTCAAGCTAAAGCGGTGTTGTGATTTATTTTGTTTCTTGTTGTGTGGATTGGTGCTATTCCAATGATGCAAATTGTGGAAGTTAGTAACCCAATCTCTGGTAAACTGTGCTTCATCCGTCCAGAATATCCTTGCAAAATAGTTTCGTTCAGTTTCATCTCGAAGCAGTAATGATCGACAAAATTCTGCTCTCAAAAACTTGTCGTTTGAGGTGAGTCCCTGAACTGGCCTAAAATGGTACGGGTGTAAGTTTTCGGTATGAAGCACTCTCCATACTCTAGATTTGGGCACTCCAAGCATAATAGCCATCCTCTTTGTACTAAGGGAGGGATTGCGTCGGACCAAATCCAAAATTCGGGTAGAACCCATCGGCGGCGGGCGTACCCAGACGAAATTCGCAGGTCAGTTTTCAGGCGTTATCAATGAAAAAAAATAATTAATCCAGGGTTATTCCAATACTGTGTCACTTTATTGTATCTTCATAAAACTCCGAATTTTTTTAAAAATAATAAAAAAAGAGGTCAATGTTTCATACATTAATTTGCCTACAAGTCCAGCCGCGTTAAAACCAAAAAAAGGTTTTTCTTAGAAAAAAATGGTTCGGGTTTTTTTTTAATTTCTCAAAAACTACAAGACATTTTTGCATCCGGTTTTCTGTTTTTAAGTAAAAACTAATAAGAGCATTGAATTTTTGAAAAAAAATTACTACTTAATTACATACAATTTTGAAAAAAAGTAGTTGAAACATTTTTTTTTTCAATTTTTTTTCAAAATTTTGAGTTTGAAAATTAATTTCTCAAAAACTTCTCCTTAAAACAGCTTCATTTAAAATCAAGATGAAAGAAGAGGTTTCTGGCTTTACAAAAAGGTATATCACGGCATTGTGGATGTAACTGTTGATTTTTAATAATTTTTTTTCCAAATTAAGTCAATTTTTTAGAAAATTGCCCCTCCCGGCTAAACGGGGGGAAATAGACCCCCCCCTCCCATACGATTTTTTTTTTGTCTTGACCAGACCTACACGCTCTAGCTTTTTGGCACACTGCTCGTGGGGCACCCTGTATATTGTTTAAAAAGCGTTGTATTTTAATTTTCCATTTCATTATATAGTGTTGATCGTTAAAATGTCAATAAAAAATATTTTATTAAAAAAATTATACAGTTTTCTTTTTATTTAAATTTTTTCATAAGCGATGTTTGTTGTTGGTGGTATTGCTTATATACAGAGCATCATCTCTTCTTTCTCTCTCTATCTCTATGCTTCGCTGATTGCAGGAACGAGTTTTATCATGTTCAGCATTTTTCCATAGAATTTAAGATATATTCATTTCATAAGTTTGCTTAAACTTCTTAATATCAATCAATTCTACATCTGAATGGTAGGTTGGATCGAGCGCTTTGAAAACTTCTATTTCACCGTTGCTTAAAATCCTCTCACTCTCAATTTCGCGATATTCAAAACAACTTATATTTAATGTAAGTTCTGCATAATGACTATCATAAGTACAACGAATATTTACGTATACATCGTCGTATTCTAACCTAAAATGTCGATAAAATTTATTTTCGCTTTCAATCACTCCAGCTATATCTTTTTCTTTACGAATTAGATCTTGCCTAAATGCTTCTATAGCTTCCGCAACAGTGAAGTATTTAACGTCCGGTTTTACTGTTGTTGTTGTTGTTGTTGACATTGCTGTTGGTGCAACTAGATCATTTTGAGGTTTATTCAAAATTTCACTAGGCCGCATCAATTGAAACTATAAATCAATTTTCAAACTGTCATTATTAGGTAGTAATACGCTAAACTCCAAGTTTCCCTTATTATTATTATCTATAGTCGTTAAATTGGACTAGCTTTCAAATAGCTCACAGCCAATACACAAAATAAGCCCAATAAATTAATATTTCTTCCCATTTTTATATTACAATACAAGAATAATACACTGCGAACAACTCACTGAAAGAAGATTGAAATGATACTAATCAAGATTTAGTTGAAACATTGCTTTTTATTTCAAACGTTCATATAGTAACATTAGTTTTTTTGTACGTATCATCATGTTTTCCATCATAAAACATGCACAAGTATCTAGTTTATCCTGACTGCTATCTGAACACATGCTGCATACAGTGCGTTGATATCCGTTCTCATATGTAATAGTATAAATGTCTTTGAATTGGTTTATTTTTGAATAACATGTTGTTATCTCCCCTAAATGCTCGTCCAATATATTTTCCTTGTGTTCTATTAGAAATGTTTTAATCTGCTTCAGGAACTCTGAACAACTTATCATGTTTGTCATGATTTATATCTTTTATGTATTGGGTTCAGTTGTACTTAGCTTATCTAAAAGTTCTATATCTTCTTCATCAATGTCACTCAGTTCAAATTTACTCAAAATATCAATATCATTAAAAGCACATAATTCTTTAAAACTATTTATGTTTTTTATACGCTTAGCACCGTCATACGATTTGCCCAATATAGTTACTGAACCACCAACTACTTCGATTCTCATATGATCGTTAATATCAAATTCAAAGTGTACTGCTGACAAATAATTGGGATATGATTCTCCTCTACGCATGCTCAATAACAGAGTTCTATGACCATCTTCTACGGTGGCATATACTGTCAAGAATGAATCAATCACATCCGCTTTTAATATACGAAAGGATTTCCACGTTGAATGACACACGCAGTATTTATCGCCCGATTTTATCGTCTGAATCCAAAACATTGAACTCAATATATCATTTACGCAAAACTATTTTATACGCACGCAAACGCGAACACGGTTTAGTACACGTACAGTTTTTGTTGTATGATTGTATTATTGTAATCCAAAACATCTATGTATATATATATAAATCACTACGGCTGTCAGCGATTCTCCCTTGAAACTTACTTTCTCACTAAACATTAATTGAATTTATTGCAACTATTTATATTGTCTTGTACTAAATACTTATATACCTATCTCCTTAATTCAATAAAATAAATCATGAGGCTATCTCTTTTACATAACTTCAATAAATCAGTAAATAGAAAAAATGTTCACATGGAGAGAGAGAGAGAAGAGATATGTTTATATGATATGAAATTTAGCAGCAGTAACAGTTTCTTCTTCCCTTTCCATTCATTCAATCAATTATAAAAAGTTTGAATGAAAAACAAATGTATTATTATTATTTTTTTTTTTTTAAATAAAAAGCTATTTTTATTTATTAAGTATTTTTATTTGCGTTATTTAAATTGTACAGAAATTTCAAACAAAGATGTCCGCAATTGAAGGAGTTATAGTTTTGATATTGGCTATAATTGTATTGAATATTTTTTCCGCCCATATATTTAATAATCTCTCTTGGTGGCTGCAGATTTCCAAAACTATCGAAATATTCTGTGCGATTTTTGTTCCTATCGTATGCTACCCAAATGGTTCCGGGACCGTGAGAAGAATCCAAATTGACGATGCCACATTCCTTTTGATGTGCGCGTTTCGGTAAAGTATCAAGCATGAATACACCTCTGAAATGTGGCAACAACAACATTTTGGAGTACTTCATCAAATCTCTATCGGTAAGTGCGCGCTTGGGTAGCTTCCTTAATAGTTTTTTGCTCTCGCTGTCGTACTATAAAATAAGCTGTAACCCTTTTTGTATGGCTTACGGTATAACCCTTTACCAATAGCAATGGATTCCATAGTTTTATTATGACGATTTGCTTCTTCCAGTTGTTTCTTAGCAGATTTAGTTTCATTGATTGCCTTAAAAATGGAGCTTCCACCCGTTGCCAAGGCTCCAACTCCTCCGAGAGCTGATAGGATTGGTATGAGAGGGAGAAAACCACCAATTTTGGGAACTGGTATTACACGTGGAATTTGAATTGAAGATTTCTTTCTTTCTTAAGATATTATTAACAGTTTTTCGTGCAATTTGTATTGCACTTTCCATATCTTTTGGTTTCTTCTCACGTAAAATCCTTTTAGTTTTTCTTATGGCCTCATTGAAGAGATTCTTCCTACCACCACCGCATTTGCTCTTCCTCATTTTACTCATATTATTACCCATGCCGAATTTGACTTTAGTTTTCATAGCATTGGTCACAAACCATGCGCTTGCACGTTCCGCAAAATTACTGTCTTTAGACTTTACTCTTTTCCACGCGTTGTTAGCTAATATTCGATCGGCTTCGTGTCGCTTATTAAGATCTTTTGATTGAAAATAAGCAATATCGTGTTGTTTACATGCCTCATCCAGTGGGTTAATTCCTGTATCACCTCTGGCCAGTCGTTTTTTGAGTTTAGTGCCTGGTCCACAAAATTGATAGCCCGGAAGATGAAGTTCTATTGGTAGAGTATTGATTATTTTATCCACCAAACCTCTTCCGACTGCGTTTCTATTATGACTAATTGATCTTCGATAAATCATAACCATTTTTAATATGAAAGTATGATTCAGACTGAAATAATTTATCAACTTCACACGGTTTTATACACAGATGAGTGCGTGCGTTTGGGGGTATGTACATACATGTATATAAAATATGTTCTAGTATGTCATATAAATGCATTAGTCGTAAATATGCGTTTCGTGAAACAACATAAAGATTTGGTTGTGCGAAATATTGATTTCGCAACGACAACAACAAATAGCTCATCAGAAAGAAGACATAGTTTTCTTTTACCAAAT
The DNA here is from genome assembly GCA_958301585.1 of Merodon equestris. NCBI lineage: Eukaryota > Metazoa > Arthropoda > Insecta > Diptera > Syrphidae > Merodon > Merodon equestris. The sequence goes on along the minus strand of OY284417.1, from coordinate 66,802,643 downwards.
ACAATTCGAGCTTTATTAGTTGGTCCCTCAAATTGTGGTAAAACTAATGTAATGTTGAGTTTAATAGAGAGTCCAAATGGATTAAAGTTTAAAAATATCTATATTTATTCAAAATCATTGTATCAACCCAAATATAAATATCTACAAGAATTAATACAACCTATAAAGGGTATGGGATATTATACATTCTCTGAAAATGACCAGCTTCTAGTACCGGACGAAGCAAAACCTAATTCTATTATGATTTTCGATGATGTGGCATGTGAGAAACAAAATAATATAAGACTATATTTTTGTATGGGCCGTCACAGAAACATTGACACCTTTTATTTGTGTCAGTCGTACACACGGATTCCAAAACATCTTATACGCGACAATGCGAATATGATTATAATGTTCAAGCAAGATGAAATGAATATGAGACATGTGTACAATGATCACGTGGGTACTGATATGAATTTCAAAGAATTTTCAAATATTTGCAGTAAGTGCTGGATAGATAATTATGGATTCCTCGTCATATGCAAAGATGATCCTATAGATGGCGGACGTTATAGAAAAGGATTTGATGTTTTTATTCAACTATAAACGTTTACTCCCTAGGGCTTTTGTAGTTAGTATATAAGAGGATTTCACGCAGTCATAATATATTGGTAGCAGCGATAATGAATAAGAAAAAAGAACGATTATTAAAGGATGTTATAAATACTAGAGGGGTGTTGAAAAAAAGTTTAAAAGTATCAAAAATCATGACTTAGAAACAGAAGACCTATTGGAGGATACTTTTAATCCTATCACTAAACCTCTCAGGGAATTAGTCGAAGGTGTTAAACAAAAACAGGCTGAAACTAAAATAGATTACGACACAGAATTTCTGAAAAAAAAAGTTCCATTAAAAAGAATACTACGAATACTTTTGATAGTAGTAAGGAATCTACATTCTATACACAAAGGAATGAAAGCGGTCACGACGACGACGACGACGACGACGACGACGACGACGATGATGATGGTAGCGGTATGAGCGATAGGGGCAACAAAAATAACCCATTGTTATTGAATCTCACAGCGTTGGATCGGGACAACAAATTAGATAAAGTATATGGTCCATATAAAGATCGAAATGATAAATGGAAATTGGGTAATGCTGAATTTGACTTAGGCACAAATGAGATTGTCATCAATGGTGGAAATGCCTGGTCTATTACACCGGGTCTCTTTGAATTGCTCTTTCATAAAACACCAAAGCACTATAACGATCATGACCTACAACAATATAAGGAAATTTTAGTTGAAACAAATGCTCATAAGCGTAAGCATGATAGAAACGAACAAATAAAGGGGACTAGAGCAATCAAGTACACAAAGATTATAAAATCATTATTCCACGGTGGAAAAAAAAGGGGTGGTTTAATGACAGTAAATGCACAGAAACCAAGTTATATATACTGGGATAATCCTAATGAATTAGTTGACAGATTACGACTTTTGATTTCATCACAATCAGCTGGTCATACGAATCATAACAATGAAATTGTATCCATCGTTGAGGAATTGAGAGAAAGCAATATAATTGCATAGATCTATATGTACACATCCATTTCAAAAATGAGTGCTAACAAGTTTGGTAGTTCATCCCATCATCAAGATAGACGTCTAAGAAGTGCCTTAGGCTTTCGTTTAGATCGCCGCGATAGGAACATTAATTTTTATTCTAAACGATTAAAAAACGTAGGTTTACCCATTGACGACAATGATGCAGCCTCCAAGTTATTTGTTAACGATAAAGTGAATCACATAACTTTGAGAGTTCAAAAAGATAACACATTATTGAAGAATAAATTTATAGAAGAAATTGAAAAAATAGCGGCGGATCTACAAAGTGAGAAAGAAACACATACGAAATCGATTAAAACGTTGAAGGAGGATACCGAGAAGGCTTTAGAATCACATATAAATTATACTGAAACAAGATTTAAAGGAATTGAGGATTATATTTTCCAGTAATTAATCAGTCCAGAAGTGATAGCGTTGTCGGAGGATAAACATATTAGTAAAACTAATTTATAAAAAGCGTTGATAAAATATGAATAGCGATGAAAAGAGACGTATTGTAGATGAACTTCACAGAGGGGCTCGTAGAAATTTCAAAAGACGACGAGTAATTATGAAAGGAATAGACGATCTCTGGCAAGCAGATTTAGTTGAAATGGGTGCATATTCAAAATTCAACAGAGGTTATCATTTTCTCTTAACTGTCATCGATACTTTCTCCAAATTTGCGTGGGTTGTTCCGCTTAAAACGAAAAATGCTTCTGACGTCACAAAAGCTATGAAAAGTATATTTGTTGGGGGGGAACGATCGCCAAAAAATCTACACACCGACGACGGAAAGGAGTTCTTCAACAAAAAATTTCAAAATCTAATGACAAATTATGGTGTTAATCATTATTCAACGTATAGCATTTTAAAGGCATCAATTATCGAACGATTTAACAGAACGCTAAAGAGTCTAATGTGGAAACAGTTTAGCTATAATGGTTCATACAAGTGGCTTGGGATATACAAAGAATTGATTATGAAATACAATGATACAAAGCATCGAACTATTGGAATGCGGCCAAGTAATGTAAATTCTTCGAATGAAAAGCTGATATTAAACTCTGCCTACAACAATGTGAAAACCTATGACAAACCAAATTTTTTTGTTGGCGATCACGTACGTATCAGTAAATATAAACATACGTTTGAGAAGGGCTACACACCGAATTGGACAACGGAAATTTTCAAAATTAAAACAATTAAACATACGTATCCGGCTACATATATATTAGAGGATTATCAGGGAAATGTAATCCGATGAGGATTCTATGAGTATGAACTGATGAAAACGCAATATTTAAATAATTATCTTGTTGAAAAAATTCTACTCACGAAAGGTGATCGAGTTTTTGTGAAATGGTTGGGTTTTTCAAACGAACACAACTCTTGGATTAGTAAAAATAATATTCTGTAATATAGAAATATTCACAAATACATACACATACATGTGTATATACATATCTTTGTATTCAATAAAAAATAAAAAATACATATATATTGTTTAAAAAGCGTTGTATTTTAATTTTCCATTTCATTATATAGTTGATCGTTAAAATGTCAATAACATTAATTTTAACTGGAAATTCATCGAGTCTCACTACGGATTACTTTCCACCAATCGATCTAGGCCGCGAGTATGAGTGTGGACTAATAGACTTTCACACATATAATTCAGTGCCCAACATTGACTTGAATAATAATTTATTTCACATACGCGATCAAATCATTGAAGTTCCTGTAGGCACATATGAATTCGAAGATATCGTTGAGTATTTGCAAAAAGAATACGTCAGTATAAACAAATCGGGGAGTCTTTTCATTGATGCCAATTACAATACATTCAAAACAGAAATTTATTGTAGTGATAATATTGATTTTACCCAAAATCGAACTATTGGTTCAATACTTGGTTTTAGCAAGAAAATATTAAAAGCAAAAACTGGTTATGAATCAGACATACCTATTAACATTACAAATCTTAATGTAGTACGCGTGGAATGTAACATTGTGTGCGGATCATATATAAATAGTTCAAGCGCACACACACTTCATGAATTTTCCCTACACGTTAGTCCTGGGCATAAATTAGATGAAATTCCTAGAAATGTAATTTATTTACCTGTGACCGTCAGACAGATAGGTTCAATAACAGTTAAAGTTGTCGATCAGGACAATAATCTGGTTAATTTTCGTGGAGAAACAATTACTCTCAGATTACATTTAAGACCAAAGGATAAATGATTATTTATAATAAAAGCAATACGAATTTCGGACCTCCTGTCACTTTCTCGTCGTCATCCAACAAAGAAACAGTGATAAGAAGGAACCCGTCATCGTCAACAATAACACCAACAACAACAGCAACTACTACTAAAAAATTGACAATAGTTAATAAAAAAATTTTAAAATCACTAGGATTTCGGATCAAGTGAAAGAAAAGAAAGGAAAAAGATCATGAATGACGTTCTAAATGTTCTACAAAAACCTATCTACGATGAAAGCATTATAAAGAAAGAGTATCACAGTTATATGCCATACTTACAATCGTACAAAAATAACGATGAAATTAGAATATCAATACAGAATCAAGACCTCTATCTACTGCCTTGTGAGAGTTACATTTATATCGAGGGATTTGTAACACTGGAGAATGGAACAAAATCAAACAATATTAAACTGAAAAACAACTGCGTAGCGTTTTTATTTGATGAAATCCGCTATGAAATCAATGCAGTCGAAGTAGACCGCACACGATATACAGGAATAACATCGATGATTAAAAATTTTGTATCGTTAAACCATAACGAGAGTACAATGTTAAAAAATGCTGGATGGTTTGCAATGGGGAACCAATTTATTGAAAATGGTTATTTTAATTTTTGCGTACCACTTAAAATGCTTCTTGGTTTTGCTGAAGACTTTAATAAAGTGGTTTTGAACTCCAAGCATGAGCTTATATTATTACGTTCGAAGTCGGATATAGATGCTGTCTACTCAACAGACGTAAAAGAAAAAGTTCAGCTAAACATTTTGAATATGACCTGGAAAGTTCCTCACATACAATTGGCAGATTTTTCGAAATTGGGAATTCTTAAAACAATAAGCTCAGGACAGAGTTTAAAAATGGCATTTCGAAGCTGGGATTGTCATTTTAATCCTGTTCTATCGCAGGGCGTTCATAACTTATGGATGGTGAAACTTTCACCGCAGAGCGAAAGACCTCGGTTTATCTTAATCATTTTTCAAACACCAACCGGACCACAGCATTGTGATTTGTCAGATGTGAAAGTGCATCTTAACTCTGATACATATCCATATGATGATCTAAAAATAAACTTTAGTCGAAATCGTTATGCCCTTCTCTATGATATGTATGCTAAATTTCAACAGAGCTATTACATGCGGGAACCTCAGCCTCTACTATCATGCGAGGAATTTGCAGAAGTAGCTCCAATTATTGTGGTCGATGTGACGCATCAGAATGAATCTGTAAAAACGGGACCCATTGATATAAAAATAGAACTTACTACCAACAAAAATTTGCCTCCAAACACCTCAGCATATTGTGTTCTAATACATGACCGACTCGTAGAATATGTTCCACTTACGGGCGAGATTAGAAGAGTTGTTTAGTATAAAGTTATATTTAAGACGTAACTAACACATCAACAACGAGGAAGTGGAAGCTGTGCGCAGTAGAAAATTCAATGTTGATAAAATATATTGTAAACAAATCAAAATCAAAAAGATAATAAAACAAATTTTTCAAAAATATTTTTACATTTTTCTATTTATTTTTTTTTTTATTTCTTGGTAATCTCTATATGAGAAGTTTTATTTAGAGGTCCATGATATGTCAAAGTAAATCCTTTTTTATTGATTGCTTGAATCGTCGCATCAGACATTTTAGAATATCGAGATGGAAGGAAAACCTGGGCGTAAAAAAAAGACAAATAAACAAATATGTAATATATTTTTTTTTTTACTTACTTTAAAATTTTCCAGATCACATAGAACTGCATTTCCATACATAGTATTGCAAACCTTTAATCCTTCGATATTATATGGTAAGCCGATAGTCAATGTTGTCAATTTTACGGTTTGGTTATGAGCAACCTTTTCTAGTTGATTTAATTCTTTCTGAGGGTCCATTGTCATCGATGTCTGTTCGCACTGGTTAATTGTTGCTTATAGAACTATTTTTAATGTAGTGGATCATTTCTTTATACTATTTCAGTAATAATATTATTAGGTATATAAACTTGTATATATATATATATATATATATATAGTTATGTGTATGTGTTTGAAACGATAAGAAATATTTATACATAACTTATCTGTACCCCTTAAAATTGAATTCTGTGTGTTAGGTCTTCGCGCAACAGTACATTACCATATTTTTCATAACTATTATTTTTGTTGTCAGATCTGAGGGGGAAAACACCTATTTTGGGCCAGAAATTACGCCTTTGTATTGTCCACAAAAGTTGTGGGAAAACAATTTTCAGTGCTTTTTTCATTTTTGTCACCCAAATATCAGCAGACCTTTGATCTGATACAGTTTTCTTGCTTATAGTTTTTGACACAGCATTTACCTTAGTAAATTCTTTATCGACGGGTTCGTAGTCGTCGTCGTCGTCGTCGTCGTTGTTATTGGAAAGAATTGAACATGGACTTTCTGGGAGTGTTTCGTTGCAATATAAATTGACATCTATGTCTTCACGGCCGGAATGAATGTTTTCATCTAGTTTTATTTCATCTTGGTGTTCTTCATTAAACAATATACCTAATTCCGATTCGAATGACAAAGTATTATTATCATATTGGAACAACCATGATGCAAAGTCTTGTTCGTCAACCATTTTTTCTTATTTTGCTATAGGCTGCTGAATGTGTATGTGTGTATGTGGGTGTAAGAGAAAGAGAGAATAATTTTCTTTTTTTTACATCAATTATCATTTATTGGTATTCTATTATGGCCCCAAGCATAAGTACTTATCCCATCATTACATATATATCTTTTAGTGTCGTCATAACTTAAAGCTAACTTATTAATAGACTGCGTATAAACATTATGTAACTTACTTCTAAATATAAACATTGATCTAAACAACAATTTTTTATCCATTAAACAATTTCGATAATCTTTAATATCTAAACTATCAGTAACCGACTTTTTAATTCCCTTTGCCTTTTTCACCACATCATTGGTCTCTAATAAAGGGTCCGCCATCTAACGTTTTTTTTTTCAAGTAGTGCTTATTTCGTGAATGGTAACACTTAGCTCATGTCTGATTTGACAGATAATTAGTTTTATCCTTCCGCTGAACGAATATGGTTGTGTATATGCTTGAACAACGCTTCGCTAAGTGGGCCTGCGATCGACTTACAGAAGATGCCGATTTTGCCAAAAAAATCATCTTTTCAGATGAAGCTCATTTTGATCTTGGCGGGTATGTAAACAAGCAAAATTGTCGCATTTGGGGCACAGAAAACCCGCACGCATACATTGAAAAGCCGGTGCACCCAAAACGAGCCACTGTTTGGTGCGGATTTTGGTCCAGAGGCATAATTGGGCCATTTTTCTTCGAAAATGAGCAAGGAGTGGCCGTTACAGTCAATGGCGATCGTTATCGGGCCATGTTGAACGAATTTTTGTTCACAAAAATTGAAGAGGAGGATATTGGCAACATTTGGTTTCAACAGGACGGCGCTACCTGCCACACAGCCGAAGCTACACTCGATGTTTTGCGCCCTGTTTTTGAAGATCGCATTATCAGCCGCAGAGCTGATGTCGTTTGGCCACCTCGGAGCTGCGATTTGACACCGTTGGACTATTATTTGTGGGGTGCTGTCAAAGATAAGTGTTACGCCGACAAGCCAGAGACAATTGACGCTTTAAAGGACAATATTCGTGAAGCCATTGGTGAAATACAGCTGCACATAATCGATAATGTGCTTAAAAATTGGACCGATCGTGTAGGCTACTGCATGGCCAGCCGAGGCAGCCATTTGAATGAAATTATTTTCCATTATTAACCGGAAGGATTGTACTTTCAAATAAAAAAAGAAATTTGAGAAAATATTCAGTAGTTTTTTTTATAGCATTTTCAAAAAAAAAAAAGTTATTTGGCGGACCCTATATAAAGGAGTACATTTTTGCTCTTAATTCAATGAATTCTAACATTTTCCGAGAGTTATTTTCATCTTTAAATTTCCCGAGAACTTTACCGTTTGTTTGCGGAAAATTATGTACATTGTCTATGGGGTATTCTGAAGTATCAAACCTTGATTTCTCGGGATCAATGACGTCATGATATATATCAGAATAAAAATCACCTGTCATTACTGAATAAATAAATGAATCCGTATCCATATAGTTTAATCGAATCGATTTTCCAAACTTTTTTCTCATATACTCATAATGAAAGTCGTACATAAGCCATTTTGAAAGCTCCAGTACAATGAATCCTAAATAAATAGGTTTATCGTATACAACTCGTCCCTTGGCCATTTCAATAGCACACATCTCTGGTGTAAATATAGATCGACTATGAAAATTAGGATGTGCAATTAATTTTCTAGCACACAATGAATTTCGTTGACCATCCCATTGAGTTACAATTTTCACGTTTCGCCGCTTTTCTACATTTTCCATTGTTTTGCCGTAAACACTGTTATTCATTAATTTGAAAAAGTCTCTTTCAAACTTACTGTTCGCCTTTTTCCTACATTCGGTGTTCAGGTTTATATACTTCTGTAACCATTCCGATTGAGTAAAAGACAACACTCTATGAACTTTAGTGAGAATTAACCCGTTGTTCAGGCATTGCTGTAAATTCCTTAAATGAATTATATAATTAGTCTTTGCATTTAAATTGGCAATTAGCTTGGGAATTTTACTTCCCGGTGCAAACATATTTTCGGGACAAAACGGAAGATCATTGTGTACATCGTGAAGATCTGTTGGATAGTCTAAATCTACTTCTAATACATAACCAAATTTATCGTCTTTTTCCAATTTCAAAATATATTCTGTGGTATAGATTTCAGGATCATTCCATTGAAAATTTCCATTGGGAAGCGGTTGAGACATTGCCCAACCGTACAAGTTATTTGCATCAAGGTACATAAGATATTCATTTGGTTTGGCTTTATCATACTTCTTAACATACTTATTATTGGATGTGGCATATCGATGACTACACTGACATAAACCACCTCTAATACCTTTCTTAAAGAAATTAAACATATCAACATCGGTGAAGAGCTCTAGATTAACTTCCGTTATTTTCAACATTGCATCCCAAGATAAACCAGGGGATGTATAGTAATAACATGGATCTAATTCATATATTTTTATGCAGACCTTACGAAAATTCTCGAATATATCGGCCAACAACAGCACATCGCTCGTTAGATATAAAAGCATGTAATCTTTTAATGATTTACAATTGAAATGCTTCCATACTTTTAGGGCATAATCATAATCTGTATCTAAACAATCTTTACCTGTTAATTTATTATAAAATTCGGAAATTGGTGGAAGAGACAAATCATCCAACCGATTCCAGGAACTGAGATAATCGTAGGGAAATACTCCTTTCCTAGTCATTAATCTGAATGAGTCAGCATGTTTGTAATATCCCTTGCTAAGAATAAAATCGTCTTCTGATAAATTTTTTGTTAATGAATCTATACTCGACTGAAGGAATCGAAATGAATCTAAAAACCTAATTTCGAAGGAGTTATCTACGTCTAAATGCACTTGCTTGGAAAGTGATATGTAATTCTCCTTATTTAATGGAATTATTTTTATTGCGCCATCAATATTACTTAAACTTTTGACAAAAAGATGACAGTCGTAGCCCGACAAATTATGTAATAGAATTGGGAAAAATGTTGGTACACGAAAATTTAAATTACACTGTGTATGTGCAGCTCCTCTATATAGAATAGTGAAATGACAATGATCTTTTACTATTATATCTGTCTGACTAAAACTACGATTGCATATACAACATATTGAAGCACTGTGATGGTTGTAGTTTTCAATATCTGTCAATTGATTCATCGCTTTTGGTTTTTGAAAGTACTCCCTATGTAGGTGTGTTAAATCTTCAACTATCATCCTTACGAATTCATCAGATGAATTTTCTCCTACACAAAAAAATACAAAGGAGACATTGGTTTTGTTCTTAATTGTTATAACTAAATATAATTTCTCACCAACAAATGTTCTATGTTTGTTTAAGTTATCATCAAATGAGCACTTAATAAAATAAAACGCACAAGGTATGTGTTGTTGCACAGTAGTTGTTGATGAAGATTCTGGATTCGGTATACAATGACTCACAGGTAAAAGAATAGACTCAAAGTCGGCATACACGACAAATGGAACACGTTGCTTTCGATTGTGTTTGACAAACTTGAGTATTTTGTTTCCTTCATCCGGCATAATCGTAATCAGTTTCCGACATTCACTTTTGTGTTGCAGCAGACGGGATTCATTGGGTAATCGTTGTAAGCACCCATTACAAAGATGCATTTGATTTTTTTTCTTCGTTATTTGACTTCTCATCAAACGTGACATATTTTTGATGTATACATAATGCGTTCGATCACTATCAGAACTTTCACAATAAAGTAAGTTAATATGTTTTGCTTTTTCTTCGGTCGTATGATAGTAGGGCCCAATTGAATAGCATTCATTCTTATCATTGATTTCATAACCAAAAACGTTTACACTGATTGTTGGATTATTCAACTCGAATATATGTATATCTTTGATCATAAGAGGAAATTGCATATTTCTAAAACAAAAATTTCACCATTAACTTGTATTGTTTCACTAGTTATGTCGCGAATTGCATATGATAATGGTCTGTCATGATTACATATAACTTTGCTATCCAAAGCTGATATAATAGCCCATTTAAAACAATATTCATCGGTGTTTTTCACATTTATACAGGCATGTTTGTTTAATAACTGTGATGGTAGATTAAGATAAGCAGAAGCTCGAAGCGGGTCGTATTTATTTATATTTATTTCGGTTCTTAGGAATGACAACAAAGCCCATCCGCTATCTCTTTCCTGGAATTCCTCTAGTTTAACCTTGATGTCATTTATAATAGTTTTTAATTTTTCAGATATATCAGACTTTACTAGGATTGTACACATTTTGGTTTGCATACTTTTAACATCCTGGATCATATCGTCATTTTCCTTTACATGCTTCACGAACACCGCAAATAATTCCATATTAAATTTATAAGCATGCAAAACTTCCAATTCATTTTCCAACAGCTCGATAATTAAATACATGTTTTTTTCATATAGGACTTCTACATTTAATATGCTCTCATCATTATTAGTAATGTAAAATGTTTTTATACGATTTTTGAAAGCGCTTGTTATACTGTAGACATTCTCTTTTAGAATCTTCTTAGCCTTTGTTTTATGTGAGTTTTTGCGTTGATGTTGAGACCAAAGGTTTTCCTCAACATCCTCCTCGCAAAATAAACATCTTTTGTGAATAGTCTGCTTAAGTTTCTTACTTTTGGGTTGCATACCTAACATCTGTAACGTCTCCTGTTGCGGCAGCTCTCGACCCTCACTCGATTCACAATCATTTATTTTGCAGATACATCGATTTAGCTTACGATGACGGACAAAAGAAGATTTATCCCAAAATTCTCTTTGACACTTTTCACATTGAAACATTTTCTTTTTTTTATTTTTTTTTTAGTCTGTACTAAAACGAATGATACCGATATTTGTAACAAGTTTTATTATACACTTATGTTATAACTAAAAGTGGGTGGGGGAAAGAATATACATAATATATAGTATATACATATGTACATTCATTAATATTATATAATAGCATACCTGAAACTAATTTACACTACTCGTTGACACTTTTAATATTTACTTATCAATTATCTGTATGATTTGATATAATCTGGTTCGTTATTACTACCCCAATGTCACATTGCATAGGAAATTCCCTATTTATATACACGGGCATTTCACATTTCACATAACCCACAGTGTCCCAACAGTAACGCGTCTATTATCACATTTTCCCACCACACACACACACTATCGTTATCATATCCCCAAAACGGTGTCCCAACGGTAACGCGTCCATTATCACATTTTCCCACACGCTCGTTATCATCATATCCCTTAAATATTCATAATGTAAGTCTTTTTTCTGTAACCACTTTTAAATGACGACCGCCTGCTTGATCGTACATAGATAATTCACGAACATTCACGAATATTCTCGAATATTCTCGAATGTCAAAAGACAAAAGCCGAATATAGAAACCTGCTGCGGTAACTATTCCTACTTCCCGATATGACCTTGACCACCCCACCACGACGACGAAGATATTTATTGTTATTCTAAATTCGTCACATAATGAAAAACGATATCACACATAACAAACAATTGGATCAGTCACTGACCTGCCACAACTGCTCGCAAAACCACAACTCTACGACGCTAATAACAAATAGTCACGAGGAGGCCGGCGCGTGCTATCAAAGCCGAACCGCCTTGCGCCCGATGACAGCCCAGGACACCTGCGGTCAATGCCATGTGCCCAATGCCCCGTGCCCGCCTGCGCTCAATGCCCCGTGCCCACCTGCGGCCAATGCCCCGTGCCCACCTGCGGTCATGACTTTATCTCTTATCGGCACGCGCCAACCTGCGGTCACCGCAACCGCAACGCTGCGATTGCGCCAGAACCCTCCTAGTCTAATCACGGTAACCGCAACGTTGCGGTTGCGCCAGAACCCTCCTTTTTAAACTACTAACTGAAGTCGCGCCAACTGCTTAAGTCAAAATACAGTCAAGAAAGTAGCTCTGAAGCCGAGGAACGGGATCGACCATAAGCACTACCGTGAAATTACGTACAATTTTCAAATTTCTTGTACTTGCTAACTTTGCGACCTCGGGCAGCTATGTTACCATAGAGGAATCACACAAGATTTGACTTTATAGGCTAGAACTGAAGTCGCGCCAACTGTTTAGCTCAAAATACAGTCAAGAAAGTAGCTCTGAAGCCGAGAAACGGGATCGACCATAAGCACTATCGTGAAATTACGTACAATTTTCAAATTTTTGTACTTGCTAACTTTGCGACCTCGGGCAGCTATGTTACCATGGAGGAATCACACAAGATTTGACTTTATAGGCTACAACTGAAGTCGCGCCAACTGCTTAACTCAAAATACAGTCAAGAAAGTAGCTCTGAAGCTGAGAAACGGGATCGACCATAAGCAGTACCGTGAAATTACGTACAATTTTCAAATTTCTTGTACTTGCTAACTTTGCGACCTCGGGCAGCTACGTTACCATGGAGGAACCGCACAACATTTGACTTTATAGGCTAGAACTGAAGTCGCGCCAACTGCTTTACTAAAAATACTGTCAAGAAAGTAGCTCTGAAGCTGAGAAACGGGATCGACCGTAAGCACTACTGTGAAATTACGTACAATTTTCAAATTTCTTGTACTTGCTAACTTTGCGACCTCGGGCAGCTACGTTACCATGGAGGAACCACACAACATTTGACTTTATAGGCTAGAACTGAAGTCGCGCCAACTGCTTAACTCAAAATACAGTCAAGAAAGTAGATCTGAAGCCCAGAAACGGGATCGACCATAAGCACTACCGTGCAATTACGTACAATTTTCAAATTTGTTGTACTTGCTAATTTTGCGACCTCGGGCACCTACGTTACCATGGAGGAACCACACAACATTTGACTTTATAGGCTAGAACTGAAGTCGCGCCAACTGCTTAACTCAAAATACAGTCAAGAAAGTAGATCTGAAGCCCAGAAACGGGATCGACCATAAGCACTACCGTGAAATTACGTACAATTTTCAAATATCTTGTACTTTCTAACTTTGCGACCTCGGGCAGCTATGTTACCATGGAGGAACCACACAAGATTTGACTTTATAGGCTAGAACTGAAGTCGCGCCAACTGTTTAGCTCAAAATACAGTCAAGAAAGTAGCTCTCAAGCTGAGAAACGGGATCGACCATAAGCACTACTGTGAAATTACGTACAATTTTCAAATTTCTTGTACTTGCTAACTTTGCGACCTCGGGCAGCTATGTTACCATGGAGGAATCACACAAGATTTGAATTTATAGGATAGAACTGAAGTCGCGCCAACTGTTTAGCTCAAAATACAGTCAAGAAAGTAGCTCTCAAGCTGAGAAACGGGATCGACCATAAGCACTACTGTGCAATTACGTACAATTTTCAAATTTGTTGTACTTGCTAATTTTGCGACCTCGGGCAGCTACGTTACCATGGAGGAACCACACAACATTTGACTTTATAGGCTAGAACTGAAGTCGCGCCAACTGCTTAACTCAAAATACAGTCAAGAAAGTAGATCTGAAGCCCAGAAACGGGATCGACCATAAGCACTACCGTGCAATTACGTACAATTTTCAAATTTGTTGTACTTGCTAATTTTGCGACCTCGGGCACCTACGTTACCATGGAGGAACCACACAACATTTGACTTTATAGGCTAGAACTGAAGTCGCGCCAACTGCTTAACTCAAAATACAGTCAAGAAAGTAGATCTGAAGCCCAGAAACGGGATCGACCATAAGCACTACCGTGAAATTACGTACAATTTTCAAATATCTTGTACTTTCTAACTTTGCGACCTCGGGCAGCTATGTTACCATGGAGGAACCACACAAGATTTGACTTTATAGGCTAGAACTGAAGTCGCGCCAACTGTTTAGCTCAAAATACAGTCAAGAAAGTAGCTCTCAAGCTGAGAAACGGGATCGACCATAAGCACTACTGTGAAATTACGTACAATTTTCAAATTTCTTGTACTTGCTAACTTTGCGACCTCGGGCAGCTATGTTACCATGGAGGAATCACACAAGATTTGACTTTATAGGCTAGAACTGAAGTCGCGCCAACTGTTTAGCTCAAAATACAGTCAAGAAAGTAGCTCTCAAGCTGAGAAACGGGATCGACCATAAGCACTACTGTGCAATTACGTACAATTTTCAAATTTGTTGTACTTGCTAAGTTTGCGACCTAGGGCAGCTACGTTACCATGGAGGAACCACACAACATTTGACTTTATACGCTAGAACTGAAGTCGCGCCAACTGCTTAACTCAAAATAGAGTCAAGAAAGTAGATCTGAAGCCCAGAAACGGGATCGACCATAAGCACTACCGTGAAATTACGTACAATTTTCAAATTTCTTGTACCTGCTAACTTTGCGACCTCGGGCAGCTACGTTACCATGGAGGAACCACACAACATTTGACTTTATAGGCTAGAACTGAAGTCGCGCCAACTGCTTAACTCAAAATACTGTCAAGAAATTAGGTCTGAAGCCGAGAAACGGGATCGACCATAAGCACTACCGTGAAATTACGTACAATTTTCAAATTTCTTGTACTTTCTAACTTTGCGACCTCGGGCAGCTATGTTACCATGGAGGAACCACACAACATTTGACTTTATAGGCTAGAACTGAAGTCGCGCCAACTGTTTAGCTCAAAATACAGTCAAGAAAGTAGCTCTCAAGCTGAGAAACGGGATCGACCATAAGCACTACTGTGCAATTACGTACAATTTTAAAATTTCTTGTACTTGCTAACTTTGCGACCTCGGGCAGCTACGTTACCATGGAGGAACCACACAACATTTGACTTTATAGGCTAGAACTGCAGTCGCGCCAACTGCTTAACTCAAAATACAGTCAAGAAAGTAGATCTGAAGCCCAGAAACGGGATCGACCATAAGCACTACCGTGAAATTACGTACAATTTTCAAATTTCTTGTACTTTCTAACTTTGCGACCTCGGGCAGCTATGTTACCATGGAGGAACCACACAACATTTGACTTTATAGGCTAGAACTGAAGTCGCGCCAACTGTTTGGCTCAAAATACAGTCAAGAAAGTAGCTCTCAAGCTGAGAAACGGGATCGACCATAAGCACTACTGTGAAATTACGTACAATTTTCAAATTTCTTGTACTTGCTAACTTTGCGACCTCGGGCAGCTACGTTACCATGGAGAAACCACACAACATTTGACTTTATAGGCTAGAACTGAAGTCGCGCCAACTGCTTAACTCAAAATACAGTCAAGAAAGTAGCTCTGAAGCCGAGAAACGGGATCGACCATAAGCACTACCGTGAAATTACGCACAATTTTCAAATTTCTTGTACTTGCTAACTTTGCGACCTCGGGCAGCTATGTTACCATGGAAGAATCACACAAGATTTGACTTTATAGGCTAGAACTGAAGTCGCGCCAACTGTTTAGCTCAAAATACAGTCAAGAAAGTAGCTCTCAAGCTGAGAAACGGGATCGACCATAAGCACTACTGTGCAATTACGTACAATTTTAAAATTTCTTGTACTTGCTAACTTTGCGACCTCGGGCAGCTACGTTACCATGGAGGAACCACACAACATTTTACTTTATAGGCTAGATCTGCAGTCGCGCCAACTGCTTAACTTAAAATACAGTCAAGAAAGTAGCTCTCAAGCTGAGAAACGGGATCGACCATAAGCACTACTGTGCAATTACGTACAATTTTAAAATTTCTTGTACTTGCTAACTTTGCGACCTCGGGCAGCTATGTTACCATGGAGGAATCACACAAGATTTGACTTTATAGGCTAGAACTGAAGTCGCGCCAACTGTTTAGCTCAAAATACAGTCAAGAAAGTAGCTCTCAAGCTGAGAAACGGGATCGACCATAAGCACTACTGTGCAATTACGTACAATTTTCAAATTTGTTGTACTTGCTAATTTTGCGACCTCGGGCAGATACGTTACCATGGAGGAACCACACAACATTTGACTTTATAGGCTAGAACTGAAGTCGCGCCAACTGCTTAACTCAAAATACAGTCAAGAAAGTAGATCTGAAGCCCAGAAACGGGATCGACCATAAGCACCTTGGAGGAACCACACAACATTTGACTTTATGGGCTAGAACTGAAGTCGCGCCAACTGCCTAACTCAAAATACAGTCAAGAAACTAGCTCTGAAGCCGAGAAACGGGATCGACCATAAGCACTACCGTGAAATTACGTACAATTTTCAAATTTCTTGTACTTGCTAACTTTGCGACCTCGGGCAGCTACGTTACCATGGAGGAACCACACAACATTTGACTTTATAGGCTAGAACTGAAGTCGCGCCAACTGTTTAGCTCAAAATACAGTCAAGAAAGTAGCTCTCAAGCTGAGAAACGGGATCGACCATAAGCACTACTGTGCAATTACGTACAATTTTCAAATTTGTTGTACTTGCTAATTTTGCGACCTCGGGCAGCTACGTTACCATGGAGGAACCACACAACATTTGACTTTATAGGCTAGAACTGAAGTCGCGCCAACTGCTTAACTCAAAATACAGTCAAGAAAGTAGATCTGAAGCCCAGAAACGGGATCGACCATAAGCACTACCGTGAAATTACGTACAATTTTCAAATTTCTTGTACTTTCTAACTTTGCGACCTCGGGCAGCTATGTTACCATGGAGGAATCACACAAGATTTGACTTTATAGGCTAGAACTGAAGTCGCGCCAACTGTTTAGCTCAAAATACAGTCAAGAAAGTAGCTCTCAAGCTGAGAAACGGGATCGACCATAAGCACTACTGTGCAATTACGTACAATTTTCAAATTTGTTGTACTTCCTAATTTTGCGACCTCGGGCAGCTACGTTACCATGGAGGAACCACACAACATTTGACTTTATAGGCTAGAACTGAAGTCGCGCCAACTGCTTAACTCAAAATACAGTCAAGAAAGTAGATCTGAAGCCCAGAAACGGGATCGACCATAAGCACTACCGTGAAATTACGTACAATTTTCAAATTTCTTGTACCTGCTAACTTTGCGACCTCGGGCAGCTACGTTACCATGGAGGAACCACACAACATTTGACTTTATAGGCTAGAACTGAAGTCGCGCCAACTGTTTAGCTCAAAATACAGTCAAGAAAGTAGCTCTGAAGCCGAGAAACGGGATCGACCATAAGCACTACCGTGAAATTACGTACAATTTTCAAATTTCTTGTACTTGCTAACTTTGCGACCTCGGGCAGCTATGTTACCATTTAGGAATCACACAAGATTTGACTTTATAAGCTACAACTGAAGTCGCGCCAACTGCTTCACTCAAAATACATTCAAGAAAGTAGCTCTCACGCTGAGAAACGGGATCGACCATAAGCACTACCGTGCAATTACGTACAATTTTCAAATTTCTTGTACTTGCTAACTTTTCGACCTCGGGCAGCTACGTTACCATGGAGGAACCACACAACATTTGACTTTATAGGCTAGAACTGAAGTCGCGCCAACTGCTTAACTCAAAATACAGTCAAGAAAGTAGCTCTGAAGCCGAGAAACGGGATCGACCATAAGCACTACCGTGAAATTACGTACAATTTTCAAATTTCTTGTACTTGCTAACTTTGCGACCTCGGGCAGCTACGTTACCATGGAGGAACCACACAACATTTGACTTTATAGGATAGAACTGAAGTCGCGCCAACTGTCTAGCTCAAAATACAGTCAAGAAAGTAGCTCTCAAGCTGAGAAACGGGATCGACCATAAGCACTACTGTGCAATTACGTACAATTTTCAAATTTGTTGTACTTGCTAACTTTGCGACCTCGGGCAGCTACGTTACCATGGAGGAACCACACAACATTTGACTTTATAGGCTAGAACTGAAGTCGCGCCAACTGTTTAGCTCAAAATACAGTCAAGAAAGTAGCTCTCAAGCTGAGAAACGGGATCGACCATAAGCACTACTGTGCAATTACGTACAATTTTCAAATTTGTTGTACTTGCTAATTTTGCGACCTCGGGCAGCTACGTTACCATGGAGGAACCACACAACATTTGACTTTATAGGCTAGAACTGAAGTCGCGCCAACTGCTTAACTCAAAATACAGTCAAGAAAGTAGATCTGAAGCCCAGAAACGGGATCGACCATAAGCACTACCGTGCAATTACGTACAATTTTCAAATTTGTTGTACTTGCTAATTTTGCGACCTCGGGCACCTACGTTACCATGGAGGAACCACACAACATTTGACTTTATAGGCTAGAACTGAAGTCGCGCCAACTGCTTAACTCAAAATACAGTCAAGAAAGTAGATCTGAAGCCCAGAAACGGGATCGACCATAAGCACTACCGTGAAATTACGTACAATTTTCAAATATCTTGTACTTTCTAACTTTGCGACCTCGGGCAGCTATGTTACCATGGAGGAACCACACAAGATTTGACTTTATAGGCTAGAACTGAAGTCGCGCCAACTGTTTAGCTCAAAATACAGTCAAGAAAGTAGCTCTCAAGCTGAGAAACGGGATCGACCATAAGCACTGCTGTGAAATTACGTACAATTTTCAAATTTCTTGTACTTGCTAACTTTGCGACCTCGGGCAGCTATGTTACCATGGAGGAATCACACAAGATTTGACTTTATAGGCTAGAACTGAAGTCGCGCCAACTGTTTAGCTCAAAATACAGTCAAGAAAGTAGCTCTCAAGCTGAGAAACGGGATCGACCATAAGCACTACTGTGCAATTACGTACAATTTTCAAATTTGTTGTACTTGCTAAGTTTGCGACCTAGGGCAGCTACGTTACCATGGAGGAACCACACAACATTTGACTTTATACGCTAGAACTGAAGTCGCGCCAACTGCTTAACTCAAAATACAGTCAAGAAAGTAGATCTGAAGCCCAGAAACGGGATCGACCATAAGCACTACCGTGAAATTACGTACAATTTTCAAATTTCTTGTACCTGCTAACTTTGCGACCTCGGGCAGCTACGTTACCATGGAGGAACCACACAACATTTGACTTTATAGGCTAGAACTGAAGTCGCGCCAACTGCTTAACTCAAAATACTGTCAAGAAATTAGCTCTGAAGCCGAGAAACGGGATCGACCATAAGCACTACCGTGAAATTACGTACAATTTTCAAATTTCTTGTACTTTCTAACTTTGCGACCTCGGGCAGCTATGTTACCATGGAGGAACCACACAACATTTGACTTTATAGGCTAGAACTGAAGTCGCGCCAACTGTTTAGCTCAAAATACAGTCAAGAAAGTAGCTCTCAAGCTGAGAAACGGGATCGACCATAAGCACTACTGTGCAATTACGTACAATTTTAAAATTTCTTGTACTTGCTAACTTTGCGACCTCGGGCAGCTACGTTACCATGGAGGAACCACACAACATTTGACTTTATAGGCTAGAACTGCAGTCGCGCCAACTGCTTAACTCAAAATACAGTCAAGAAAGTAGATCTGAAGCCCAGAAACGGGATCGACCATAAGCACTACCGTGAAATTACGTACAATTTTCAAATTTCTTGTACTTTCTAACTTTGCGACCTCGGGCAGCTATGTTACCATGGAGGAACCACACAACATTTGACTTTATAGGCTAGAACTGAAGTCGCGCCAACTGTTTGGCTCAAAATACAGTCAAGAAAGTAGCTCTCAAGCTGAGAAACGGGATCGACCATAAGCACTACTGTGAAATTACGTACAATTTTCAAATTTCTTGTACTTGCTAACTTTGCGACCTCGGGCAGCTACGTTACCATGGAGAAACCACACAACATTTGACTTTATAGGCTAGAACTGAAGTCGCGCCAACTGCTTAACTCAAAATACAGTCAAGAAAGTAGCTCTGAAGCCGAGAAACGGGATCGACCATAAGCACTACCGTGAAATTACGCACAATTTTCAAATTTCTTGTACTTGCTAACTTTGCGACCTCGGGCAGCTATGTTACCATGGAAGAATCACACAAGATTTGACTTTATAGGCTAGAACTGAAGTCGCGCCAACTGTTTAGCTCAAAATACAGTCAAGAAAGTAGCTCTCAAGCTGAGAAACGGGATCGACCATAAGCACTACTGTGCAATTACGTACAATTTTAAAATTTCTTGTACTTGCTAACTTTGCGACCTCGGGCAGCTACGTTACCATGGAGGAACCACACAACATTTGACTTTATAGGCTAGATCTGCAGTCGCGCCAACTGCTTAACTTAAAATACAGTCAAGAAAGTAGCTCTCAAGCTGAGAAACGGGATCGACCATAAGCACTACTGTGCAATTACGTACAATTTTAAAATTTCTTGTACTTGCTAACTTTGCGACCTCGGGCAGCTATGTTACCATGGAGGAATCACACAAGATTTGACTTTATAGGCTAGAACTGAAGTCGCGCCAACTGTTTAGCTCAAAATACAGTCAAGAAAGTAGCTCTCAAGCTGAGAAACGGGATCGACCATAAGCACTACTGTGCAATTACGTACAATTTTCAAATTTGTTGTACTTGCTAATTTTGCGACCTCGGGCAGATACGTTACCATGGAGGAACCACACAACATTTGACTTTATAGGCTAGAACTGAAGTCGCGCCAACTGCTTAACTCAAAATACAGTCAAGAAAGTAGATCTGAAGCCCAGAAACGGGATCGACCATAAGCACCTTGGAGGAACCACACAACATTTGACTTTATAGGCTAGAACTGAAGTCGCGCCAACTGCCTAACTCAAAATACAGTCAAGAAACTAGCTCTGAAGCCGAGAAACGGGATCGACCATAAGCACTACCGTGAAATTACGTACAATTTTCAAATTTCTTGTACTTGCTAACTTTGCCACCTCGGGCAGCTACGTTACCATGGAGGAACCACACAACATTTGACTTTATAGGCTAGAACTGAAGTCGCGCCAACTGTTTAGCTCAAAATACAGTCAAGAAAGTAGCTCTCAAGCTGAGAAACGGGATCGACCATAAGCACTACTGTGCAATTACGTACAATTTTCAAATTTGTTGTACTTGCTAATTTTGCGACCTCGGGCAGCTACGTTACCATGGAGGAACCACACAACATTTGACTTTATAGGCTAGAACTGAAGTCGCGCCAACTGCTTAACTCAAAATACAGTCAAGAAAGTAGATCTGAAGCCCAGAAACGGGATCGACCATAAGCACTACCGTGAAATTACGTACAATTTTCAAATTTCTTGTACTTTCTAACTTTGCGACCTCGGGCAGCTATGTTACCATGGAGGAATCACACAAGATTTGACTTTATAGGCTAGAACTGAAGTCGCGCCAACTGTTTAGCTCAAAATACAGTCAAGAAAGTAGCTCTCAAGCTGAGAAACGGGATCGACCATAAGCACTACTGTGCAATTACGTACAATTTTCAAATTTGTTGTACTTCCTAATTTTGCGACCTCGGGCAGCTACGTTACCATGGAGGAACCACACAACATTTGACTTTATAGGCTAGAACTGAAGTCGCGCCAACTGCTTAACTCAAAATACAGTCAAGAAAGTAGATCTGAAGCCCAGAAACGGGATCGACCATAAGCACTACCGTGAAATTACGTACAATTTTCAAATTTCTTGTACCTGCTAACTTTGCGACCTCGGGCAGCTACGTTACCATGGAGGAACCACACAACATTTGACTTTATAGGCTAGAACTGAAGTCGCGCCAACTGTTTAGCTCAAAATACAGTCAAGAAAGTAGCTCTGAAGCCGAGAAACGGGATCGACCATAAGCACTACCGTGAAATTACGTACAATTTTCAAATTTCTTGTACTTGCTAACTTTGCGACCTCGGGCAGCTATGTTACCATTTAGGAATCACACAAGATTTGACTTTATAAGCTACAACTGAAGTCGCGCCAACTGCTTCACTCAAAATACATTCAAGAAAGTAGCTCTCACGCTGAGAAACGGGATCGACCATAAGCACTACCGTGCAATTACGTACAATTTTCAAATTTCTTGTACTTGCTAACTTTTCGACCTCGGGCAGCTACGTTACCATGGAGGAACCACACAACATTTGACTTTATAGGCTAGAACTGAAGTCGCGCCAACTGCTTAACTCAAAATACAGTCAAGAAAGTAGCTCTGAAGCCGAGAAACGGGATCGACCATAAGCACTACCGTGAAATTACGTACAATTTTCAAATTTCTTGTACTTGCTAACTTTGCGACCTCGGGCAGCTACGTTACCATGGAGGAACCACACAACATTTGACTTTATAGGCTAGAACTGAAGTCGCGCCAACTGTTTAGCTCAAAATACAGTCAAGAAAGTAGCTCTGAAGCCGAGAAACGGGATCGACCATAAGCACTACCGTGAAATTACGTACAATTTTCAAATTTCTTGTACTTGCTAACTTTGCGACCTCGGGCAGCTACGTTACCATGGAGGAACCACACAACATTTGACTTTATAGGCTAGAACTGAAGTCGCGCCAACTGTTTAGCTCAAAATACGGTCAAGAAAGTAGCTCTGAAGCTGAGAAACGGGATCGACCATAAGCACTACCGTGAAATTACGTACAATTTTCAAATTTCTTGTACTTGCTAACTATGCCACCTCGGGCAGCTATGTTACCATGGAGGAATCACACAAGATTTGACTTTATAGGCTACACCTGAAGTCGCGCCAACCGCTTAACTCAAAATACTGTCAAGAAAGTAGCTCTCAAGCTGAAAAACGGGATCGACCATAAGCACTACTGTGCAATTACGTACAATTTTCAAATTTCTTGTACTTGCTAACTTTGCGACCTCGGGCAGCTACGTTACCATGGAGAAACCACACAACATTTGACTTTATAAGCTAGAACTGAAGTCGCGCCAACTCTTTAACTCAAAATACAGTCAAGAAAGTAGCTCTGAAGCAGAGAAACGGGATCGACGATAAGCACTACTGTGCAATTACGTACAATTTTCAAATTCCTTGTACTTGCTAACTTTGCGACCTCGGGCAGCTACGTTACCATGGAGAAACCACACAACATTTGACTTTATAGACTAGAACTGAAGTCGCGCCAACTGTTTAGCTCAAAATACAGTCACGAAAGTAGCTCTCAAGCTGAGAAACGGGATCGACCATAAGCACTACTGTGCAATTACGTACAATTTTCAAATTTGTTGTACTTGCTAATTTTGCGACCTCGGGCAGCTACGTTACCATGGAGGAACTACACAACATTTGACTTTATAGGCTAGAACTGAAGTCGCGCCAACTGCTTAACTCAAAATACAGTCAAGAAAGTAGATCTGAAGCCCAGAAACGGGATCGACGATAAGCACTACTGTGCAATTACGTACAATTTTCAAATTTCTTGTACTTGCTAATTTTGCGACCTCGGGCAGCTACGTTACCATGGAGAAACCACACAACATTTGACTTTATAGGCTAGAACTGAAGTCGCGCCAACTGCTTAACTCAAAATACAGTCAAGAAAGTACCTCTGAAGCCGAGAAACGGGATCGACCATAAGCGCTACCGTGAAATTACGTACAATTTTCAAATTTCTTGTACTTGCTAACTTTGCGACCTCGGGCAGCTATGTTACCATGGAGGAACCACACAACATTTGACTTTATAGGCTAGAACTGAAGTCGCGCCAACTGTTTAGCTCAAAATACAGTCAAGAAAGTAGCTCTCAAGCTGAGAAACGGGATCGACCATAAGCACTACTGTGCAATTACGTACAATTTTCAAATTTCTTGTACTTGCTAACTTTGCGACCTCGGGCAGCTACGTTACCATGGAGAAACCACACAACATTTGACTTTATAGGCTAGAACCGAAGTCGCGCCAACTGCCTAACTCAAAATACAGTCAAGAAAGTAGCTCTGAAGCAGAGAAACGGGATCGACGATAAGCACTACTGTGCAATTACGTACAATTTTCAAATTTCTTGTACTTGCTAACTTTGCGACCTCGGGCAGCTACGTTACCATGGAGAAACCACACAACATTTGACTTTATAGGCTAGAACTGAAGTCGCGCCAACTGCTTAACTCAAAATACAGTCAAAAAAGTAGCTCTGAAGCCGAGAAACGGGATCGACCATAAGCACTACCGTGAAATTACGTACAATTTTCAAATTTCTTGTACTTGCTAACTTTGCGACCTCGGGCAGCTATGTTACCATGGAGGAACCACACAACATTTGACTTTATAGGCTAGAACTGAAGTCGCGCCAACTGTTTAACTCAAAATACAGTCAAGAAAGTAGCTCTCAAGCTGAGAAACGGGATCGACCATAAGCACTACTGTGCAATTACGTACAATTTTCAAATTTGTTGTACTTGCTAATTTTGCGACCTCGGGCAGCTACGTTACCATGGAGGAACCACACAACATTTGACTTTATAGGCTAGAACTGAAGTCGCGCCAACTGCTTAACTCAAAATACAGTCAAGAAAGTAGATCTGAAGCCCAGAAACGGGATCGACCATAAGCACTACCGTGAAATTACGTACAATTTTCAAATTTCTTGTACTTTCTAACTTTGCGACCTCGGGCAGCTATGTTACCATGGAGGAATCACACAAGATTTGACTTTATAGGCTAGAACTGAAGTCGCGCCAACTCTTTAGCTCAAAATACAGTCAAGAAAGTAGCTCTCAAGCTGAGAAACGGGATCGACCATAAGCACTACTGTGCAATTACGTACAATTTTCAAATTTGTTGTACTTGCTAATTTTGCGACCTCGGGCAGCTACGTTACCATGGAGGAACCACACAACATTTGACTTTATAGGCTAGAACTGAAGTCGCGCCAACTGCTTAACTCAAAATACAGTCAAGAAAGTAGATCTGAAGCCCAGAAACGGGATCGACCATAAGCACTACCGTGAAATTACGTACAATTTTCAAATTTCTTGTACCTGCTAACTTTGCGACCTCGGGCAGCTACGTTACCATGGAGGAACCACACAACATTTGACTTTATAGGCTAGAACTGAAGTCGCGCCAACTGCTTAACTCAAAATACAGTCAAGAAATTAGCTCTGAAGTCGAGAAACGGGATCGACCATAAGCACTACCGTGAAATTACGTACAATTTTCAAATTTCTTGTACTTGCTAACTTTGCGACCTCGGGCAGCTACGTTACCATGGAGGAACCACACAACATTTGACTTTATAGGCTAGAACTGAAGTCGCGCCAACTGCTTAACTCAAAATACAGTCAAGAAAGTAGCTCTGAAGCTGATAAACGGGATCGACGATAAGCACTACTGTGCAATTACGTACAATTTTCAAATTTCTTGTACTTGCTAACTTTGCGACCTCGGGCAGCTACGTTACCATGGAGGAACCACACAACATTTGACTTTATAGGCTAGAACTAAAGTCGCGCCAACTGCTTAACTCAAAATACAGTCAAGAAATTAGCTCTGAAGTCGAGAAACGGGATCGACCATAAGCACTACCGTGAAATTACGTACAATTTTCAAATTTCTTGTACTTGCTAACTTTGCGACCTCGGGCAGCTCGGGCGACTCCTATATTACCATTTAGGAATCACACAAGATTTGACTTTATAGGCTACAACTGAAGTCGCGCCAGCTGCTTCACTCAAAATACATTCAAGAAAGTAGCTCTCACGCTGAGAAACGGGATCGACCATAAGCACTACCGTGCAATTACGTACAATTTTCAAATTTCTTGTACTTGCTAACTTTTCGACCTCGGGCAGCTACGTTAGCATGGAGGAACCACACAACATTTAACTTTATAGGCTAGAACTGAAGTCGCGCCAACTGCTTAACTCAAAATACAGTCAAGAAAGTAGCTCTGAAGCCGAGAAACGAGATCGACCATAAGCACTACCGTGAAATTACGTACAATTTTCAAATTTCTTGTACTTGCTAACTTTGCGACCTCGGGCAGCTACGTTACCATGGAGGAACCACACAACATTTGACTTTATAGGCTAGAACTGAAGTCGCGCCAACTGTTTAGCTCAAAATACAGTCAAGAAAGTAGCTCTGAAGCCGAGAAACGGGATCGACCATAAGCACTACCGTGAAATTACGTACAATTTTCAAATTTCTTGTACTTGCTAACTTTGCGACCTCGGGCAGCTACGTTACCATGGAGGAACCACACAACATTTGACTTTATAGGCTAGAACTGAAGTCGCGCCAACTGTTTAGCTCAAAATACGGTCAAGAAAGTAGCTCTGAAGCTGAGAAACGGGATCGACCATAAGCACTACCGTGAAATTACGTACAATTTTCAAATTTCTTGTACATGCTAACTATGCCACCTCGGGCAGCTATGTTACCATGGAGGAATCACACAAGATTTGACTTTATAGGCTACACCTGAAGTCGCGCCAACCGCTTAACTCAAAATACTGTCAAGAAAGTAGCTCTCAAGCTGAAAAACGGGATCGACCATAAGCACTACTGTGCAATTACGTACAATTTTCAAATTTCTTGTACTTGCTAACTTTGCGACCTCGGGCAGCTACGTTACCATGGAGAAACCACACAACATTTGACTTTATAGGCTAGAACTGAAATCGCGCCAACTGCTTAACTCAAAATACAGTCAAGAAAGTAGCTCTGAAGCAGAGAAACGGGATGGACGATAAGCACTACTGTGCAATTACGTACAATTTTCAAATTTCTTGTACTTGCTAACTTTGCGACCTCGGGCAGCTACGTTACCATGGAGAAACCACACAACATTTGACTTTATAGGCTAGAACTGAAGTCGCGCCAACTGCTTAACTCAAAATACAGTCAAGAAAGTAGCTCTGAAGCCGAGAAACGGGATCGACCATAAGCACTACCGTGAAATTACGTACAATTTTCAAATTTCTTGTACTTGCTAACTTTGCGACCTCGGGCAGCTATGTTACCATGGAGGAACCACACAACATTTGACTTTATAGGCTAGAACTGAAGTCGCGCCAACTGTTTAGCTCAAAATACAGTCAAGAAAGTAGCTCTCAAGCTGAGAAACGGGATCGACCATAAGCACTACTGTGCAATTACGTACAATTTTCAAATTTTTTGTACTTGCTAATTTTGCGACCTCGGGCAGCTACGTTACCATGGAGGAACTACACAACATTTGACTTTATAGGCTAGAACTGAAGTCGCGCCAACTGCTTAACTCAAAATACAGTCAAGAAAGTAGATCTGAAGCCCAGAAACGGGATCGACCATAAGCACTACCGTGAAATTACGTACAATTTTCAAATTTCTTGTACTTTCTAACTTTGCGACCTCGGGCAGCTATGTTACCATGGAGGAATCACACAAGATTTGACTTTATAGGCTAGAACTGAAGTCGCGCCAACTGTTTAGCTCAAAATACAGTCAAGAAAGTAGCTCTCAAGCTGAGAAACGGGCTCGACCATAAGCACTACTGTGCAATTACGTACAATTTTCAAATTTGTTGTACTTGCTAACTTTTCGACCTCGGGCAGCTACGTTACCATGGAGGAACCACACAACATTTGACTTTATAGGCTAGAACTGAAGTCGCGCCAACTGCTTAACTCAAAATACATTCAAGAAAGTAGCTCTCACGCTGAGAAACGGGATCGACCATAAGCACTACCGTGCAATTACGTACAATTTTCAAATTTCTTGTACTTGCTAACTTTTCGACCTCGGGCAGCTACGTTACCATGGAGGAACCACACAACATTTGACTTTATAGGCTAGAACTGAAGTCGCGCCAACTGTTTAGCTCAAAATACAGTCAAGAAAGTAGCTCTCAAGCTGAGAAACGGGATCGACCATAAGCACTACTGTGCAATTACGTACAATTTTCAAATTTGTTGTACTTGCTAATTTTGCGACCTCGGGCAGCTACGTTACCATGGAGGAACCACACAACATTTGACTTTATAGGCTAGAACTGAAGTCGCGCCAACTGTTTAGCTCAAAATACAGTCAAGAAAGTAGCTCTCAAGCTGAGAAACGGGATCGACCATAAGCACTACCGTGAAATTACGTACAATTTTCAAATTTCTTGTACCTGCTAACTTTGCGACCTCGGGCAGCTATGTTACCATGGAGGAATCACACAAGATTTGACTTTATAGGCTACAACTGAAGTCGCGCCAACTGCTTAACTCAAAATACATTCAAGAAAGTAGCTCTCACGCTGAGAAACGGGATCGACCATAAGCACTACCGTGCAATTACGTACAATTTTCAAATTTCTTGTACTTGCTAACTTTTCGACCTCGGGCAGCTACGTTACCATGGAGGAACCACACAACATTTGACTTTATAGGCTAGAACTGAAGTCGCGCCAACTGCTTAACTCAAAATACAGTCAAGAAAGTAGCTCTGAAGCCGAGAAACGGGATCGACCATAAGCACTACCGTGAAATTACGTAGAATTTTCAAATTTCTTGTACTTGCTAACTTTGCGATCTCGGGCAGCTACGTTACCATGGAGGAACCACACAACATTTGACTTTATAGGCTAGAACTGAAGTCGCTCCAACTGTTTAGCTCAAAATACGGTCAAGAAAGTAGCTCTGAAGCTGAGAAACGGGATCGACCATAAGCACTACCGTGAAATTACGTACAATTTTCAAATTTCTTGTACTTGCTAACTATGCCACCTCGGGCAGCTATGTTACCATGGAGGAATCACACAAGATTTGACTTTATAGGCTACACCTGAAGTCGCGCCAACCGCTTAACTCAAAATACTGTCAAGAAAGTAGCTCTCAAGCTGAAAAACGGGATCGACCATAAGCACTACTGTGCAATTACGTACAATTTTCAAATTTCTTGTACTTGCTAACTTTGCGACCTCGGGCAGCTACGTTACCATGGAGAAACCACACAACATTTGACTTTATAGGCTAGAACTGAAGTCGCGCCAACTGCTTAACTCAAAATACAGTCAAGAAAGTAGCTCTGAAGCAGAGAAACGGGATCGACGATAAGCACTACTGTGCAATTACGTACAATTTTCAAATTTCTTGTACTTGCTAACTTTGCGACCTCGGGCAGCTACGTTACCATGGAGAAACCACACAACATTTGACTTTATAGGCTAGAACTGAAGTCGCGCCAACTGCTTAACTCAAAATCCAGTCAAGAAAGTAGCTCTGAAGCCGAGAAACGGGATCGACCATAAGCACTACCGTGAATTTACGTACAATTTTCAAATTTCTTGTACTTGCTAACTTTGCGACCTCGGGCAGCTATGTTACCATGGAGGAACCACACAACATTTGACTTTATAGGCTAGAACTGAAGTCGCGCCAACTGCTTAACTCAAAATCCAGTCAAGAAAGTAGCTCTGAAGCCGAGAAACGGGATCGACCATAAGCACTACCGTGCAATTACGTACAATTTTCAAATTTCTTGTACTTGCTAACTTTTCGACCTCGGGCAGCTACGTTACCATGGAGGAACCACACAACATTTGACTTTATAGGCTAGAACTGAAGTCGCGCCAACTGTTTAGCTCAAAATACAGTCAAGAAAGTAGCTCTCAAGCTGAGAAACGGGATCGACCATAAGCACTACTGTGCAATTACGTACAATTTTCAAATTTGTTGTACTTGCTAATTTTGCGACCTCGGGCAGCTACGTTACCATGGAGGAACCACACAACATTTGACTTTATAGGCTAGAACTGAAGTCGCGCCAACTGCTTAACTCAAAATACAGTCAAGAAAGTAGATCTGAAGCCCAGAAACGGGATCGACCATAAGCACTACCGTGAAATTACGTACAATTTTCAAATTTCTTGTACCTGCTAACTTTGCGACCTCGGGCAGCTACGTTACCATGGAGGAACCACACAACATTTGACTTTATAGGCTAGAACTGAAGTCGCGCCAACTGCTTAACTCAAAATACAGTCAAGAAATTAGCTCTGAAGTCGAGAAACGGGATCGACCATAAGCACTACCGTGAAATTACGTACAATTTTCAAATTTCTTGTACTTGCTAACTTTGCGACCTCGGGCACCTACGTTACCATGGAGGAACCACACAACATTTGCCTTTATAGGCTAGAACTGAAGTCGCGCCAACTGCTTAACTCAAAATACAGTCAAGAAAGTAGCTCTCAAGCTGAGAAACGGGATCGACCATAAGCACTACTGTGCAATTACGTACAATTTTCAAATTTGTTGTACTTGCTAATTTTGCGACCTCGGGCAGCTACGTTACCATGGAGGAACCACACAACATTTGACTTTATAGGCTAGAACTGAAGTCGCGCCAACTGCTTAACTCAAAATACAGTCAAGAAAGTAGATCTGAAGGCCAGAAACGGGATCGACCATAAGCACTACCGTGAAATTACGTACAATTTTCAAATTTCTTGTACTTTCTAACTTTGCGACCTCGGGCAGCTATGTTACCATGGAGGAATCACACAAGATTTGACTTTATAGGCTAGAACTGAAGTCGCGCCAACTGTTTAGCTCAAAATACACTCAAGAAAGTAGCTCTCAAGCTGAGAAACGGGATCGACCATAAGCACTACTGTGCAATTACGTACAATTTTCAAATTTGTTGTACTTGCTAATTTTGCGACCTCGGGCAGCTACGTTACCATGGAGGAACCACACAACATTTGACTTTATAGGCTAGAACTGAAGTCGCGCCAACTGCTTAACTCAAAATACAGTCAAGAAAGTAGATCTGAAGCCCAGAAACGGGATCGACCATAAGCACTACCGTGAAATTACGTACAATTTTCAAATTTCTTGTACTTTCTAACTTTGCGACCTCGGGCAGCTATGTTACCACGGAGGAATCACACAAGATTTGACTTTATAGGCTAGAACTGAAGTCGCGCCAACTGTTTAGCTCAAAATACAGTCAAGAAAGTAGCTCTCAAGCTGAGAAACGGGATCGACCATAAGCACTACTGTGCAATTACGTACAATTTTCAAATTTGTTGTACTTGCTAATTTTGCGACCTCGGGCAGCTACGTTACCATGGAGGAACCACACAACATTTGACTTTATAGGCTAGAACTGAAGTCGCGCCAACTGCTTAACTCAAAATACAGTCAAGAAAGTAGATCTGAAGCCCAGAAACGGGATCGACCATAAGCACTACCGTGAAATTACGTACAATTTTCAAATTTCTTGTACCTGCTAACTTTGCGACCTCGGGCAGCTACGTTACCATGGAGGAACCACACAACATTTGACTTTATAGGCTAGAACTGAAGTCGCGCCAACTGCTTAACTCAAAATACAGTCAAGAAATTAGCTCTGAAGTCGAGAAACGGGATCGACCATAAGCACTACCGTGAAATTACGTACAATTTTCAAATTTCTTGTACTTGCTAACTTTGCGACCTCGGGCAGCTACGTTACCATGGAGGAACCACACAACATTTGACTTTATAGGCTAGAACTGAAGTCGCGCCAACTGCTTAACTCAAAATACAGTCAAGAAAGTAGCTCTGAAGCTGATAAACGGGATCGACGATAAGCACTACTGTGCAATTACGTACAATTTTCAAATTTCTTGTACTTGCTAAATTTGCGACCTCGGGCAGCTACGTTACCATGGAGGAACCACACAACATTTGACTTTATAGGCTAGAACTAAAGTCGCGCCAACTGCTTAACTCAAAATACAGTCAAGAAATTAGCTCTGAAGTCGAGAAACGGGATCGACCATAAGCACTACCGTGAAATTACGTACAATTTTCAAATTTCTTGTACTTGCTAACTTTGCGACCTCGGGCAGCTATGTTACCATTTAGGAATCACACAAGATTTGACTTTATAAGCTACAACTGAAGTCGCGCCAACTGCTTCACTCAAAATACATTCAAGAAAGTAGCTCTCACGCTGAGAAACGGGATCGACCATAAGCACTACCGTGCAATTACGTACAATTTTCAAATTTCTTGTACTTGCTAACTTTTCGACCTCGGGCAGCTACGTTACCATGGAGGAACCACACAACATTTGACTTTATAGGCTAGAACTGAAGTCGCGCCAACTGCTTAACTCAAAATACAGTCAAGAAAGTAGCTCTGAAGCCGAGAAACGGGATCGACCATAAGCACTACCGTGAAATTACGTACAATTTTCAAATTTGTTGTACTTGCTAACTTTGCGACCTCGGGCAGCTACGTTACCATGGAGGAACCACACAACATTTGACTTTATAGGCTAGAACTGAAGTCGCGCCAACTGTTTAGCTCAAAATACAGTCAAGAAAGTAGCTCTGAAGCCGAGAAACGGGATCGACCATAAGCACTACCGTGAAATTACGTACAATTTTCAAATTTCTTGTACTTGCTAACTTTGCGACCTCGGGCAGCTACGTTACCATGGAGGAACCACACAACATTTGACTTTATAGGCTAGAACTGAAGTCGCGCCAACTGTTTAGCTCAAAATACGGTCAAGAAAGTAGCTCTGAAGCTGAGAAACGGGATCGACCATAAGCACTACCGTGAAATTACGTACAATTTTCAAATTTCTTGTACTTGCTAACTATGCCACCTCGGGCAGCTATGTTACCATGGAGGAATCACACAAGATTTGACTTTATAGGCTACACCTGAAGTCGCGCCAACCGCTTAACTCAAAATACTGTCAAGAAAGTAGCTCTCAAGCTGAAAAACGGGATCGACCATAAGCACTACTGTGCAATTACGTACAATTTTCAAATTTCTTGTACTTGCTAACTTTGCGACCTCGGGCAGCTACGTTACCATGGAGAAACCACACAACATTTGACTTTATAGGCTAGAACTGAAGTCGCGCCAACTCTTTAACTCAAAATACAGTCAAGAAAGTAGCTCTGAAGCAGAGAAACGGGATCGACGATAAGCACTACTGTGCAATTACGTACAATTTTCAAATTTCTTGTACTTGCTAACTTTGCGACCTCGGGCAGCTACGTTACCATGGAGAAACCACACAACATTTGACTTTATAGACTAGAACTGAAGTCGCGCCAACTGTTTAGCTCAAAATACAGTCAAGAAAGTAGCTCTCAAGCTGAGAAACGGGATCGACCATAAGCACTACTGTGCAATTACGTACAATTTTCAAATTTGTTGTACTTGCTAATTTTGCGACCTCGGGCAGCTACGTTACCATGGAGGAACTACACAACATTTGACTTTATAGGCTAGAACTGAAGTCGCGCCAACTGCTTAACTCAAAATACAGTCAAGAAAGTAGATCTGAAGCCCAGAAACGGGATCGACGATAAGCACTACTGTGCAATTACGTACAATTTTCAAATTTCTTGTACTTGCTAATTTTGCGACCTCGGGCAGCTACGTTACCATGGAGAAACCACACAACATTTGACTTTATAGGCTAGAACTGAAGTCGCGCCAACTGCTTAACTCAAAATACAGTCAAGAAAGTACCTCTGAAGCCGAGAAACGGGATCGACCATAAGCACTACCGTGAAATTACGTACAATTTTCAAATTTCTTGTACTTGCTAACTTTGCGACCTCGGGCAGCTACGTTACCATGGAGAAACCACACAACATTTGACTTTATAGGCTAGAACTGAAGTCGCGCCAACTGCTTAACTCAAAATACAGTCAAGAAAGTAGCTCTGAAGCCGAGAAACGGGATCGACCATAAGCACTACCGTGAAATTACGTACAATTTTCAAATTTCTTGTACTTGCTAACTTTGCGACCTCGGGCAGCTATGTTACCATGGAGGAACCACACAACATTTGACTTTATAGGCTAGAACTGAAGTCGCGCCAACTGTTTAACTCAAAATACAGTCAAGAAAGTAGCTCTCAAGCTGAGAAACGGGATCGACCATAAGCACTACTGTGCAATTACGTACAATTTTCAAATTTGTTGTACTTGCTAATTTTGCGACCTCGGGCAGCTACGTTACCATGGAGGAACCACACAACATTTGACTTTATAGGCTAGAACTGAAGTCGCGCCAACTGCTTAACTCAAAATACAGTCAAGAAAGTAGATCTGAAGCCCAGAAACGGGATCGACCATAAGCACTACCGTGAAATTACGTACAATTTTCAAATTTCTTGTACTTTCTAACTTTGCGACCTCGGGCAG
The DNA here is from genome assembly GCA_958301585.1 of Merodon equestris. Lineage (NCBI taxonomy): Eukaryota > Metazoa > Arthropoda > Insecta > Diptera > Syrphidae > Merodon > Merodon equestris. The sequence continues at coordinate 66,768,080 of OY284417.1, read as the reverse complement.
CTATGTTACCATGGAGGAATCACACAAGATTTGACTTTATAGGCTAGAACTGAAGTCGCGCCAACTCTTTAGCTCAAAATACAGTCAAGAAAGTAGCTCTCAAGCTGAGAAACGGGATCGACCATAAGCACTACCGTGAAATTACGTACAATTTTCAAATTTCTTGTACTTGCTAACTTTGCGACCTCGGGCACCTACGTTACCATGGAGGAACCACACAACATTTGCCTTTATAGGCTAGAACTGAAGTCGCGCCAACTGCTTAACTCAAAATACAGTCAAGAAAGTAGCTCTCAAGCTGAGAAACGGGATCGACCATAAGCACTACTGTGCAATTACGTACAATTTTCAAATTTGTTGTACTTGCTAATTTTGCGACCTCGGGCAGCTACGTTACCATGGAGGAACCACACAACATTTGACTTTATAGGCTAGAACTGAAGTCGCGCCAACTGCTTAACTCAAAATACAGTCAAGAAAGTAGATCTGAAGGCCAGAAACGGGATCGACCATAAGCACTACCGTGAAATTACGTACAATTTTCAAATTTCTTGTACTTTCTAACTTTGCGACCTCGGGCAGCTATGTTACCATGGAGGAATCACACAAGATTTGACTTTATAGGCTAGAACTGAAGTCGCGCCAACTGTTTAGCTCAAAATACACTCAAGAAAGTAGCTCTCAAGCTGAGAAACGGGATCGACCATAAGCACTACTGTGCGATTACGTACAATTTTCAAATTTGTTGTACTTGCTAATTTTGCGACCTCGGGCAGCTACGTTACCATGGAGGAACCACACAACATTTGACTTTATAGGCTAGAACTGAAGTCGCGCCAACTGCTTAACTCAAAATACAGTCAAGAAAGTAGATCTGAAGCCCAGAAACGGGATCGACCATAAGCACTACCGTGAAATTACGTACAATTTTCAAATTTCTTGTACTTTCTAACTTTGCGACCTCGGGCAGCTATGTTACCACGGAGGAATCACACAAGATTTGACTTTATAGGCTAGAACTGAAGTCGCGCCAACTGTTTAGCTCAAAATACATTCAAGAAAGTAGCTCTCAAGCTGAGAAACGGGATCGACCATAAGCACTACTGTGCAATTACGTACAATTTTCAAATTTGTTGTACTTGCTAATTTTGCGACCTCGGGCAGCTACGTTACCATGGAGGAACCACACAACATTTGACTTTATAGGCTAGAACTGAAGTCGCGCCAACTGCTTAACTCAAAATACAGTCAAGAAAGTAGATCTGAAGCCCAGAAACGGGATCGACCATAAGCACTACCGTGAAATTACGTACAATTTTCAAATTTCTTGTACCTGCTAACTTTGCGACCTCGGGCAGCTACGTTACCATGGAGGAACCACACAACATTTGACTTTATAGGCTAGAACTGAAGTCGCGCCAACTGCTTAACTCAAAATACAGTCAAGAAATTAGCTCTGAAGTCGAGAAACGGGATCGACCATAAGCACTACCGTGAAATTACGTACAATTTTCAAATTTCTTGTACTTGCTAACTTTGCGACCTCGGGCAGCTACGTTACCATGGAGGAACCACACAACATTTGACTTTATAGGCTAGAACTGAAGTCGCGCCAACTGCTTAACTCAAAATACAGTCAAGAAAGTAGCTCTGAAGCTGATAAACGGGATCGACGATAAGCACTACTGTGCAATTACGTACAATTTTCAAATTTCTTGTACTTGCTAAATTTGCGACCTCGGGCAGCTACGTTACCATGGAGGAACCACACAACATTTGACTTTATAGGCTAGAACTAAAGTCGCGCCAACTGCTTAACTCAAAATACAGTCAAGAAATTAGCTCTGAAGTCGAGAAACGGGATCGACCATAAGCACTACCGTGAAATTACGTACAATTTTCAAATTTCTTGTACTTGCTAACTTTGCGACCTCGGGCAGCTATGTTACCATTTAGGAATCACACAAGATTTGACTTTATAAGCTACAACTGAAGTCGCGCCAACTGCTTCACTCAAAATACATTCAAGAAAGTAGCTCTCACGCTGAGAAACGGGATCGACCATAAGCACTACCGTGCAATTACGTACAATTTTCAAATTTCTTGTACTTGCTAACTTTTCGACCTCGGGCAGCTACGTTACCATGGAGGAACCACACAACATTTGACTTTATAGGCTAGAACTGAAGTCGCGCCAACTGCTTAACTCAAAATACAGTCAAGAAAGTAGCTCTGAAGCCGAGAAACGGGATCGACCATAAGCACTACCGTGAAATTACGTACAATTTTCAAATTTGTTGTACTTGCTAACTTTGCGACCTCGGGCAGCTACGTTACCATGGAGGAACCACACAACATTTGACTTTATAGGCTAGAACTGAAGTCGCGCCAACTGTTTAGCTCAAAATACAGTCAAGAAAGTAGCTCTGAAGCCGAGAAACGGGATCGACCATAAGCACTACCGTGAAATTACGTACAATTTTCAAATTTCTTGTACTTGCTAACTTTGCGACCTCGGGCAGCTACGTTACCATGGAGGAACCACACAACATTTGACTTTATAGGCTAGAACTGAAGTCGCGCCAACTGTTTAGCTCAAAATACGGTCAAGAAAGTAGCTCTGAAGCTGAGAAACGGGATCGACCATAAGCACTACCGTGAAATTACGTACAATTTTCAAATTTCTTGTACTTGCTAACTATGCCACCTCGGGCAGCTATGTTACCATGGAGGAATCACACAAGATTTGACTTTATAGGCTACACCTGAAGTCGCGCCAACCGCTTAACTCAAAATACTGTCAAGAAAGTAGCTCTCAAGCTGAAAAACGGGATCGACCATAAGCACTACTGTGCAATTACGTACAATTTTCAAATTTCTTGTACTTGCTAACTTTGCGACCTCGGGCAGCTACGTTACCATGGAGAAACCACACAACATTTGACTTTATAGGCTAGAACTGAAGTCGCGCCAACTCTTTAACTCAAAATACAGTCAAGAAAGTAGCTCTGAAGCAGAGAAACGGGATCGACGATAAGCACTACTGTGCAATTACGTACAATTTTCAAATTTCTTGTACTTGCTAACTTTGCGACCTCGGGCAGCTACGTTACCATGGAGAAACCACACAACATTTGACTTTATAGACTAGAACTGAAGTCGCGCCAACTGTTTAGCTCAAAATACAGTCAAGAAAGTAGCTCTCAAGCTGAGAAACGGGATCGACCATAAGCACTACTGTGCAATTACGTACAATTTTCAAATTTGTTGTACTTGCTAATTTTGCGACCTCGGGCAGCTACGTTACCATGGAGGAACTACACAACATTTGACTTTATAGGCTAGAACTGAAGTCGCGCCAACTGCTTAACTCAAAATACAGTCAAGAAAGTAGATCTGAAGCCCAGAAACGGGATCGACGATAAGCACTACTGTGCAATTACGTACAATTTTCAAATTTCTTGTACTTGCTAATTTTGCGACCTCGGGCAGCTACGTTACCATGGAGAAACCACACAACATTTGACTTTATAGGCTAGAACTGAAGTCGCGCCAACTGCTTAACTCAAAATACAGTCAAGAAAGTACCTCTGAAGCCGAGAAACGGGATCGACCATAAGCACTACCGTGAAATTACGTACAATTTTCAAATTTCTTGTACTTGCTAACTTTGCGACCTCGGGCAGCTATGTTACCATGGAGGAACCACACAACATTTGACTTTATAGGCTAGAACTGAAGTCGCGCCAACTGTTTAGCTCAAAATACAGTCAAGAAAGTAGCTCTCAAGCTGAGAAACGGGATCGACCATAAGCACTACTGTGCAATTACGTACAATTTTCAAATTTCTTGTACTTGCTAACTTTGCGACCTCGGGCAGCTACGTTACCATGGAGAAACCACACAACATTTGACTTTATAGGCTAGAACCGAAGTCGCGCCAACTGCTTAACTCAAAATACAGTCAAGAAAGTAGCTCTGAAGCAGAGAAACGGGATCGACGATAAGCACTACTGTGCAATTACGTACAATTTTCAAATTTCTTGTACTTGCTAACTTTGCGACCTCGGGCAGCTACGTTACCATGGAGAAACCACACAACATTTGACTTTATAGGCTAGAACTGAAGTCGCGCCAACTGCTTAACTCAAAATACAGTCAAGAAAGTAGCTCTGAAGCCGAGAAACGGGATCGACCATAAGCACTACCGTGAAATTACGTACAATTTTCAAATTTCTTGTACTTGCTAACTTTGCGACCTCGGGCAGCTATGTTACCATGGAGGAACCACACAACATTTGACTTTATAGGCTAGAACTGAAGTCGCGCCAACTGTTTAACTCAAAATACAGTCAAGAAAGTAGCTCTCAAGCTGAGAAACGGGATCGACCATAAGCACTACTGTGCAATTACGTACAATTTTCAAATTTGTTGTACTTGCTAATTTTGCGACCTCGGGCAGCTACGTTACCATGGAGGAACCACACAACATTTGACTTTATAGGCTAGAACTGAAGTCGCGCCAACTGCTTAACTCAAAATACAGTCAAGAAAGTAGATCTGAAGCCCAGAAACGGGATCGACCATAAGCACTACCGTGAAATTACGTACAATTTTCAAATTTCTTGTACTTTCTAACTTTGCGACCTCGGGCAGCTATGTTACCATGGAGGAATCACACAAGATTTGACTTTATAGGCTAGAACTGAAGTCGCGCCAACTCTTTAGCTCAAAATACAGTCAAGAAAGTAGCTCTCAAGCTGAGAAACGGGATCGACCATAAGCACTACTGTGCAATTACGTACAATTTTCAAATTTGTTGTACTTGCTAATTTTGCGACCTCGGGCAGCTACGTTACCATGGAGGAACCACACAACATTTGACTTTATAGGCTAGAACTGAAGTCGCGCCAACTGCTTAACTCAAAATACAGTCAAGAAAGTAGATCTGAAGCCCAGAAACGGGATCGACCATAAGCACTACCGTGAAATTACGTACAATTTTCAAATTTCTTGTACCTGCTAACTTTGCGACCTCGGGCAGCTACGTTACCATGGAGGAACCACACAACATTTGACTTTATAGGCTAGAACTGAAGTCGCGCCAACTGCTTAACTCAAAATACAGTCAAGAAATTAGCTCTGAAGTCGAGAAACGGGATCGACCATAAGCACTACCGTGAAATTACGTACAATTTTCAAATTTCTTGTACTTGCTAACTTTGCGACCTCGGGCAGCTACGTTACCATGGAGGAACCACACAACATTTGACTTTATAGGCTAGAACTGAAGTCGCGCCAACTGCTTAACTCAAAATACAGTCAAGAAAGTAGCTCTGAAGCTGATAAACGGGATCGACGATAAGCACTACTGTGCAATTACGTACAATTTTCAAATTTCTTGTACTTGCTAACTTTGCGACCTCGGGCAGCTACGTTACCATGGAGGAACCACACAACATTTGACTTTATAGGCTAGAACTGAAGTCGCGCCAACTGCTTAACTCAAAATACAGTCAAGAAATTAGCTCTGAAGTCGAGAAACGGGATCGACCATAAGCACTACCGTGAAATTACGTACAATTTTCAAATTTCTTGTACTTGCTAACTTTGCGACCTCGGGCAGCTCGGGCGATTCCTATATTACCATTTAGGAATCACACAAGATTTGACTTTATAGGCTACAACTGAAGTCGCGCCAACTGCTTCACTCAAAATACATTCAAGAAAGTAGCTCTCACGCTGAGAAACGGGATCGACCATAAGCACTACCGTGCAATTACGTACAATTTTCAAATTTCTTGTACTTGCTAACTTTTCGACCTCGGGCAGCTACGTTACCATGGAGGAACCACACAACATTTGACTTTATAGGCTAGAACTGAAGTCGCGCCAACTGCTTAACTCAAAATACAGTCAAGAAAGTAGCTCTGAAGCCGAGAAACGAGATCGACCATAAGCACTACCGTGAAATTACGTACAATTTTCAAATTTCTTGTACTTGCTAACTTTGCGACCTCGGGCAGCTACGTTACCATGGAGGAACCACACAACATTTGACTTTATAGGCTAGAACTGAAGTCGCGCCAACTGTTTAGCTCAAAATACAGTCAAGAAAGTAGCTCTGAAGCCGAGAAACGGGATCGACCATAAGCACTACCGTGAAATTACGTACAATTTTCAAATTTCTTGTACTTGCTAACTTTGCGACCTCGGGCAGCTACGTTACCATGGAGGAACCACACAACATTTGACTTTATAGGCTAGAACTGAAGTCGCGCCAACTGTTTAGCTCAAAATACGGTCAAGAAAGTAGCTCTGAAGCTGAGAAACGGGATCGACCATAAGCACTACCGTGAAATTACGTACAATTTTCAAATTTCTTGTACTTGCTAACTATGCCACCTCGGGCAGCTATGTTACCATGGAGGAATCACACAAGATTTGACTTTATAGGCTACACCTGAAGTCGCGCCAACCGCTTAACTCAAAATACTGTCAAGAAAGTAGCTCTCAAGCTGAAAAACGGGATCGACCATAAGCACTACTGTGCAATTACGTACAATTTTCAAATTTCTTGTACTTGCTAACTTTGCGACCTCGGGCAGCTACGTTACCATGGAGAAACCACACAACATTTGACTTTATAGGCTAGAACTGAAGTCGCGCCAACTGCTTAACTCAAAATACAGTCAAGAAAGTAGCTCTCAAGCTGAGAAACGGGATCGACCATAAGCACTACTGTGCAATTACGTACAATTTTCAAATTTGTTGTACTTGCTAATTTTGCGACCTCGGGCAGCTACGTTACCATGGAGGAACTACACAACATTTGACTTTATAGGCTAGAACTGAAGTCGCGCCAACTGCTTAACTCAAAATACAGTCAAGAAAGTAGATCTGAAGCCCAGAAACGGGATCGACCATAAGCACTACCGTGAAATTACCTACAATTTTCAAATTTCTTGTACTTTCTAACTTTGCGACCTCGGGCAGCTATGTTACCATGGAGGAATCACACAAGATTTGACTTTATAGGCTAGAACTGAAGTCGCGCCAACTGTTTAGCTCAAAATACAGTCAAGAAAGTAGCTCTCAATCTGAGAAACGGGCTCGACAATAAGCACTACTGTGCAATTACGTACAATTTTCAAATTTGTTGTACTTGCTAATTTTGCGACCTCGGGCAGCTACGTTACCATGGAGGAACCACACAACATTTGACTTTATAGGCTAGAACTGAAGTCGCGCCAACTGCTTAACTCAAAATACAGTCAAGAAAGTAGATCTGAAGCCCAGAAACGGGATCGACCATAAGCACTACCGTGAAATTACGTACAATTTTCAAATTTCTTGTACTTTCTAACTTTGCGACCTCGGGCAGCTATGTTACCATGGAGGAATCACACAAGATTTGACTTTATAGGCTAGAACTGAAGTCGCGCCAACTGTTTAGCTCAAAATACAGTCAAGAAAGTAGCTCTCAAGCTGAGAAACGGGATCGACCATAAGCACTACTGTGCAATTACGTACAATTTTCAAATTTGTTGTACTTGCTAATTTTGCGACCTCGGGCAGCTACGTTACCATGGAGGAACCACACAACATTTGACTTTATAGGCTAGAACTGAAGTCGCGCCAACTGCTTAACTCAAAATACAGTCAAGAAAGTAGATCTGAAGCCCAGAAACGGGATCGACCATAAGCACTACCGTGAAATTACGTACAATTTTCAAATTTCTTGTACCTGCTAACTTTGCGACCTCGGGCAGCTACGTTACCATGGAGGAACCACACAACATTTGACTTTATAGGCTAGAACTGAAGTCGCGCCAACTGCTTAACTCAAAATACAGTCAAGAAATTAGCTCTGAAGTCGAGAAACGGGATCGACCATAAGCACTACCGTGAAATTACGTACAATTTTCAAATTTCTTGTACTTGCTAACTTTGCGACCTCGGGCAGCTACGTTACCATGGAGGAACCACACAACATTTGCCTTTATAGGCTAGAACTGAAGTCGCGCCAACTGCTTAACTCAAAATACAGTCAAGAAAGTAGCTCTCAAGCTGAGAAACGGGATCGACCATAAGCACTACTGTGCAATTACGTACAATTTTCAAATTTGTTGTACTTGCTAATTTTGCGACCTCGGGCAGCTACGTTACCATGGAGGAACCACACAACATTTGACTTTATAGGCTAGAACTGAAGTCGCGCCGACTGCTTAACTCAAAATACAGTCAAGAAAGTAGATCTGAAGGCCAGAAACGGGATCGACCATAAGCACTACCGTGAAATTACGTACAATTTTCAAATTTCTTGTACTTTCTAACTTTGCGACCTCGGGCAGCTATGTTACCATGGAGGAATCACACAAGATTTGACTTTATAGGCTAGAACTGAAGTCGCGCCAACTGTTTAGCTCAAAATACACTCAAGAAAGTAGCTCTCAAGCTGAGAAACGGGATCGACCATAAGCACTACTGTGCAATTACGTACAATTTTCAAATTTGTTGTACTTCCTAATTTTGCGACCTCGGGCAGCTACGTTACCATGGAGGAACCACACAACATTTGACTTTATAGGCTAGAACTGAAGTCGCGCCAACTGCTTAACTCAAAATACAGTCAAGAAAGTAGATCTGAAGCCCAGAAACGGGATCGACCATAAGCACTACCGTGAAATTACGTACAATTTTCAAATTTCTTGTACTTTCTAACTTTGCGACCTCGGGCAGCTATGTTACCACGGAGGAATCACACAAGATTTGACTTTATAGGATAGAACTGAAGTCGCGCCAACTGTTTAGCTCAAAATACAGTCAAGAAAGTAGCTCTCAAGCTGAGAAACGGGATCGACCATAAGCACTACTGTGCAATTACGTACAATTTTCAAATTTGTTGTACTTGCTAATTTTGCGACCTCGGGCAGCTACGTTACCATGGAGGAACCACACAACATTTGACTTTATAGGCTAGAACTGAAGTCGCGCCAACTGCTTAACTCAAAATACAGTCAAGAAAGTAGATCTGAAGCCCAGAAACGGGATCGACCATAAGCACTACCGTGAAATTACGTACAATTTTCAAATTTCTTGTACCTGCTAACTTTGTCACCTCGGGCAGCTACGTTACCATGGAGGAACCACACAACATTTGACTTTATAGGCTAGAACTGAAGTCGCGCCAACTGCTTAACTCAAAATACAGTCAAGAAATTAGCTCTGAAGTCGAGAAACGGGATCGACCATAAGCACTACCGTGAAATTACGTACAATTTTCAAATTTCTTGTACTTGCTAACTTTGCGACCTCGGGCAGCTACGTTACCATGGAGGAACCACACAACATTTGACTTTATAGGCTAGAACTGAAGTCGCGCCAACTGCTTAACTCAAAATACAGTCAAGAAAGTAGCTCTGAAGCTGATAAACGGGATCGACGATAAGCACTACTGTGCAATTACGTACAATTTTCAAATTTCTTGTACTTGCTAACTTTGCGACCTCGGGCAGCTACGTTACCATGGAGGAACCACACAACATTTGACTTTATAGGCTAGAACTAAAGTCGCGCCAACTGCTTAACTAAAAATACAGTCAAGAAATTAGCTCTGAAGTCGAGAAACGGGATCGACCATAAGCACTACCGTGAAATTACGTACAATTTTCAAATTTCTTGTACTTGCTAACTTTGCGACCTCGGGCAGCTACGTTACCATGGAGGAACCACACAACATTTGACTTTATAGGCTAGAACTGAAGTCGCGCCAACTGCTTAACTCAAAATACAGTCGAGAAAGTAGCTCTGAAGCTGATAAACGGGATCGGCGATAAGCACTACTGTGCAATTACGTACAATTTTCAAATTTCTTGTACTTGCTAACTTTGCGACCTCGGGCAGCTACGTTACCATGGAGGAACCACACAACATTTGACTTTATAGGCTAGAACTGAAGTCGCGCCAACTGCTTAACTCAAAATACAGTCAAGAAAGTAGATCTGAAGCCCAGAAACGGGATCGACCATAAGCACTACCGTGAAATTACGTACAATTTTCAAATTTCTTGTACCTGCTAACTTTGCGACCTCGGGCAGCTACGTTACCATGGAGGAACCACACAACATTTGACTTTATAGGCTAGAACTGAAGTCGCGCCAACTGTTTAGCTCAAAATACAGTCAAGAAAGTAGCTCTCAAGCTGAGAAACGGGATCGACCATAAGCACTACTGTGCAATTACGTACAATTTTCAAATTTCTTGTACTTGCTAACTTTGCGACCTCGGGCAGCTACGTTACCATGGAGAAACCACACAACATTTGACTTTATAGGCTAGAACCGAAGTCGCGCCAACTGCTTAACTCAAAATACAGTCAAGAAAGTAGCTCTGAAGCAGAGAAACGGGATCGACGATAAGCACTACTGTGCAATTACGTACAATTTTCAAATTTCTTGTACTTGCTAACTTTGCGACCTCGGGCAGCTACGTTACCATGGAGAAACCACACAACATTTGACTTTATAGGCTAGAACTGAAGTCGCGCCAACTGCTTAACTCAAAATACAGTCAAGAAAGTAGCTCTGAAGCCGAGAAACGGGATCGACCATAAGCACTACCGTGAAATTACGTACAATTTTCAAATTTCTTGTACTTGCTAACTTTGCGACCTCGGGCAGCTATGTTACCATGGAGGAACCACACAACATTTGACTTTATAGGCTAGAACTGAAGTCGCGCCAACTGTTTAACTTAAAATACAGTCAAGAAAGTAGATCTCAAGCTGAGAAACGGGATCGACCATAAGCACTACTGTGCAATTACGTACAATTTTCAAATTTGTTGTACTTGCTAATTTTGCGACCTCGGGCAGCTACGTTACCATGGAGGAACCACACAACATTTGACTTTATAGGCTAGAACTGAAGTCGCGCCAACTGCTTAACTCAAAATACAGTCAAGAAAGTAGATCTGAAGCCCAGAAACGGGATCGACCATAAGCACTACCGTGAAATTACGTACAATTTTCAAATTTCTTGTACTTGCTAATTTTGCGACCTCGGGCAGCTACGTTACCATGGAGGAACCACACAACATTTGACTTTATAGGCTAGAACTGAAGTCGCGCCAACTGCTTAACTCAAAATACAGTCAAGAAAGTAGATCTGAAGCCCAGAAACGGGATCGACCATAAGCACTACCGTGAAATTACGTACAATTTTCAAATTTCTTGTACCTGCTAACTTTGCGACCTCGGGCAGCTACGTTACCATGGAGGAACCACACAACATTTGACTTTATAGGCTAGAACTGAAGTCGCGCCAACTGCTTAACTCAAAATACAGTCAAGAAATTAGCTCTGAAGTCGAGAAACGGGATCGACCATAAGCACTACCGTGAAATTACGTACAATTTTCAAATTTCTTGTACTTGCTAACTTTGCGACCTCGGGCAGCTACGTTACCATGGAGGAACCACACAACATTTGACTTTATAGGCTAGAACTAAAGTCGCGCCAACTGTTTAACTCAAAATACAGTCAAGAAAGTAGCTCTGAAGCTGATAAACGGGATCGACGATAAGCACTACTGTGCAATTACGTACAATTTTCAAATTTCTTGTACTTGCTAACTTTGCGACCTCGGGCAGCTACGTTACCATGGAGGAACCACACAACATTTGACTTTATAGGCTAGAACTGAAGTCGCGCCAACTGCTTAACTCAAAATACAGTCAAGAAATTAGCTCTGAAGTCGAGAAACGGGATCGACCATAAGCACTACCGTGAAATTACGTACAATTTTCAAATTTCTTGTACTTGCTAACTTTGCGACCTCGGGTAGCTCGGGCGATTCCTATATTACCATTTAGGAATCACACAAGATTTGACTTTATAGGCTACAACTGAAGTCGCGCCAACTGCTTCACTCAAAATACATTCAAGAAAGTAGCTCTCACGCTGAGAAACGGGATCGACCATAAGCACTACCGTGCAATTACGTACAATTTTCAAATTTCTTGTACTTGCTAACTTTTCGACCTCGGGCAGCTACGTTACCATGGAGGAACCACACAACATTTGACTTTATAGGCTAGAACTGAAGTCGCGCCAACTGCTTAACTCAAAATACAGTCAAGAAAGTAGCTCTGAAGCCGAGAAACGAGATCGACCATAAGCACTACCGTGAAATTACGTACAATTTTCAAATTTCTTGTACTTGCTAACTTTGCGACCTCGGGCAGCTACGTTACCATGGAGGAACCACACAACATTTGACTTTATAGGCTAGAACTGAAGTCGCGCCAACTGTTTAGCTCAAAATACGGTCAAGAAAGTAGCTCTGAAGCTGAGAAACGGGATCGACCATAAGCACTACCGTGAAATTACGTACAATTTTCAAATTTCTTGTACTTGCTAACTATGCCACCTCGGGCAGCTATGTTACCATGGAGGAATCACACAAGATTTGACTTTATAGGCTACACCTGAAGTCGCGCCAACCGCTTAACTCAAAATACTGTCAAGAAAGTAGCTCTCAAGCTGAAAAACGGGATCGACCATAAGCACTACTGTGCAATTACGTACAATTTTCAAATTTCTTGTACTTGCTAACTTTGCGACCTCGGGCAGCTACGTTACCATGGAGAAACCACACAACATTTGACTTTATAGGCTAGAACTGAAGTCGCGCCAACTGCTTAACTCAAAATACAGTCAAGAAAGTAGCTCTGAAGCCGAGAAACGGGATCGACCATAAGCACTACCGTGAAATTACGTACAATTTTCAAATTTCTTGTACTTGCTAACTTTGCGACCTCGGGCAGCTATGTTACCATGGAGGAACCACACAACATTTGACTTTATAGGCTAGAACTGAAGTCGCGCCAACTGTTTAGCTCAAAATACAGTCAAGAAAGTAGCTCTCAAGCTGAGAAACGGGATCGACCATAAGCACTACTGTGCAATTACGTACAATTTTCAAATTTGTTGTACTTGCTAATTTTGCGACCTCGGGCAGCTACGTTACCATGGAGGAACTACACAACATTTGACTTTATAGGCTAGAACTGAAGTCGCGCCAACTGCTTAACTCAAAATACAGTCAAGAAAGTAGATCTGAAGCCCAGAAACGGGATCGACCATAAGCACTACCGTGAAATTACGTACAATTTTCAAATTTCTTGTACTTTCTAACTTTGCGACCTCGGGCAGCTATGTTACCATGGAGGAATCACACAAGATTTGACTTTATAGGCTAGAACTGAAGTCGCGCCAACTGTTTAGCTCAAAATACAGTCAAGAAAGTAGCTCTCAATCTGAGAAACGGGCTCGACAATAAGCACTACTGTGCAATTACGTACAATTTTCAAATTTGTTGTACTTGCTAATTTTGCGACCTCGGGCAGCTACGTTACCATGGAGGAACCACACAACATTTGACTTTATAGGCTAGAACTGAAGTCGCGCCAACTGCTTAACTCAAAATACAGTCAAGAAAGTAGATCTGAAGCCCAGAAACGGGATCGACCATAAGCACTACCGTGAAATTACGTACAATTTTCAAATTTCTTGTACTTTCTAACTTTGCGACCTCGGGCAGCTATGTTACCATGGAGGAATCACACAAGATTTGACTTTATAGGCTAGAACTGAAGTCGCGCCAACTGTTTAGCTCAAAATACAGTCAAGAAAGTAGCTCTCAAGCTGAGAAACGGGATCGACCATAAGCACTACTGTGCAATTACGTACAATTTTCAAATTTGTTGTACTTGCTAATTTTGCGACCTCGGGCAGCTACGTTACCATGGAGGAACCACACAACATTTGACTTTATAGGCTAGAACTGAAGTCGCGCCAACTGCTTAACTCAAAATACAGTCAAGAAAGTAGATCTGAAGCCCAGAAACGGGATCGACCATAAGCACTACCGTGAAATTACGTACAATTTTCAAATTTCTTGTACCTGCTAACTTTGCGACCTCGGGCAGCTACGTTACCATGGAGGAACCACACAACATTTGACTTTATAGGCTAGAACTGAAGTCGCGCCAACTGCTTAACTCAAAATACAGTCAAGAAATTAGCTCTGAAGTCGAGAAACGGGATCGACCATAAGCACTACCGTGAAATTACGTACAATTTTCAAATTTCTTGTACTTGCTAACTTTGCGACCTCGGGCAGCTACGTTACCATGGAGGAACCACACAACATTTGCCTTTATAGGCTAGAACTGAAGTCGCGCCAACTGCTTAACTCAAAATACAGTCAAGAAAGTAGCTCTCAAGCTGAGAAACGGGATCGACCATAAGCACTACTGTGCAATTACGTACAATTTTCAAATTTGTTGTACTTGCTAATTTTGCGACCTCGGGCAGCTACGTTACCATGGAGGAACCACACAACATTTGACTTTATAGGCTAGAACTGAAGTCGCGCCGACTGCTTAACTCAAAATACAGTCAAGAAAGTAGATCTGAAGGCCAGAAACGGGATCGACCATAAGCACTACCGTGAAATTACGTACAATTTTCAAATTTCTTGTACTTTCTAACTTTGCGACCTCGGGCAGCTATGTTACCATGGAGGAATCACACAAGATTTGACTTTATAGGCTAGAACTGAAGTCGCGCCAACTGTTTAGCTCAAAATACACTCAAGAAAGTAGCTCTCAAGCTGAGAAACGGGATCGACCATAAGCACTACTGTGCAATTACGTACAATTTTCAAATTTGTTGTACTTGCTAATTTTGCGACCTCGGGCAGCTACGTTACCATGGAGGAACCACACAACATTTGACTTTATAGGCTAGAACTGAAGTCGCGCCAACTGCTTAACTCAAAATACAGTCAAGAAAGTAGATCTGAAGCCCAGAAACGGGATCGACCATAAGCACTACCGTGAAATTACGTACAATTTTCAAATTTCTTGTACCTGCTAACTTTGTCACCTCGGGCAGCTACGTTACCATGGGGGAACCACACAACATTTGACTTTATAGGCTAGAACTGAAGTCGCGCCAACTGCTTAACTCAAAATACAGTCAAGAAATTAGCTCTGAAGTCGAGAAACGGGATCGACCATAAGCACTACCGTGAAATTACGTACAATTTTCAAATTTCTTGTACTTGCTAACTTTGCGACCTCGGGCAGCTACGTTACCATGGAGGAACCACACAACATTTGACTTTATAGGCTAGAACTGAAGTCGCGCCAACTGCTTAACTCAAAATACAGTCAAGAAAGTAGCTCTGAAGCTGATAAACGGGATCGACGATAAGCACTACTGTGCAATTACGTACAATTTTCAAATTTCTTGTACTTGCTAACTTTGCGACCTCGGGCAGCTACGTTACCATGGAGGAACCACACAACATTTGACTTTATAGGCTAGAACTAAAGTCGCGCCAACTGCTTAACTAAAAATACAGTCAAGAAATTAGCTCTGAAGTCGAGAAACGGGATCGACCATAAGCACTACCGTGAAATTACGTACAATTTTCAAATTTCTTGTACTTGCTAACTTTGCGACCTCGGGCAGCTATGTTACCATTTAGGAATCACACAAGATTTGACTTTATAAGCTACAACTGAAGTCGCGCCAACTGCTTCACTCAAAATACATTCAAGAAAGTAGCTCTCACGCTGAGAAACGGGATCGACCATAAGCACTACCGTGCAATTACGTACAATTTTCAAATTTCTTGTACTTGCTAACTTTTCGACCTCGGGCAGCTACGTTACCATGGAGGAACCACACAACATTTGACTTTATAGGCTAGAACTGAAGTCGCGCCAACTGCTTAACTCAAAATACAGTCAAGAAAGTAGCTCTGAAGCCGAGAAACGGGATCGACCATAAGCACTACCGTGAAATTACGTACAATTTTCAAATTTCTTGTACTTGCTAACTTTGCGACCTCGGGCAGCTACGTTACCATGGAGGAACCACACAACATTTGACTTTATAGGCTAGAACTGAAGTCGCGCCAACTGTTTAGCTCAAAATACAGTCAAGAAAGTAGCTCTGAAGCCGAGAAACGGGATCGACCATAAGCACTACCGTGAAATTACGTACAATTTTCAAATTTCTTGTACTTGCTAACTTTGCGACCTCGGGCAGCTACGTTACCATGGAGGAACCACACAACATTTGACTTTATAGGCTAGAACTGAAGTCGCGCCAACTGTTTAGCTCAAAATACGGTCAAGAAAGTAGCTCTGAAGCTGAGAAACGGGATCGACCATAAGCACTACCGTGAAATTACGTACAATTTTCAAATTTCTTGTACTTGCTAACTATGCCACCTCGGGCAGCTATGTTACCATGGAGGAATCACACAAGATTTGACTTTATAGGCTACACCTGAAGTCGCGCCAACCGCTTAACTCAAAATACTGTCAAGAAAGTAGCTCTCAAGCTGAAAAACGGGATCGACCATAAGCACTACTGTGCAATTACGTACAATTTTCAAATTTCTTGTACTTGCTAACTTTGCGACCTCGGGCAGCTACGTTACCATGGAGAAACCACACAACATTTGACTTTATAGGCTAGAACTGAAGTCGCGCCAACTGCTTAACTCAAAATACAGTCAAGAAAGTAGCTCTGAAGCAGAGAAACGGGATCGACGATAAGCACTACTGTGCAATTACGTACAATTTTCAAATTTCTTGTACTTGCTAACTTTGCGACCTCGGGCAGCTACGTTACCATGGAGAAACCACACAACATTTGACTTTATAGACTAGAACTGAAGTCGCGCCAACTGTTTAGCTCAAAATACAGTCAAGAAAGTAGCTCTCAAGCTGAGAAACGGGATCGACCATAAGCACTACTGTGCAATTACGTACAATTTTCAAATTTGTTGTACTTGCTAATTTTGCGACCTCGGGCAGCTACGTTACCATGGAGGAACTACACAACATTTGACTTTATAGGCTAGAACTGAAGTCGCGCCAACTGCTTAACTCAAAATACAGTCAAGAAAGTAGATCTGAAGCCCAGAAACGGGATCGACGATAAGCACTACTGTGCAATTACGTACAATTTTCAAATTTCTTGTACTTGCTAACTTTGCGACCTCGGGCAGCTACGTTACCATGGAGAAACCACACAACATTTGACTTTATAGGCTAGAACTGAAGTCGCGCCAACTGCTTAACTCAAAATACAGTCAAGAAAGTACCTCTGAAGCCGAGAAACGGGATCGACCATAAGCACTACCGTGAAATTACGTACAATTTTCAAATTTCTTGTACTTGCTAACTTTGCGACCTCGGGCAGCTATGTTACCATGGAGGAACCACACAACATTTGACTTTATAGGCTAGAACTGAAGTCGCGCCAACTGTTTGGCTCAAAATACAGTCAAGAAAGTAGCTCTCAAGCTGAGAAACGGGATCGACCATAAGCACTACTGTGCAATTACGTACAATTTTCAAATTTGTTGTACTTGCTAATTTTGCGACCTCGGGCAGCTACGTTACCATGGAGGAACTACACAACATTTGACTTTATAGGCTAGAACTAAAGTCGCGCCAACTGCTTAACTCAAAATACAGTCAAGAAAGTAGATCTGAAGCCCAGAAACGGGATCGACCATAAGCACTACCGTGAAATTACGTACAATTTTCAAATTTCTTGTACTTTCTAACTTTGCGACCTCGGGCAGCTATGTTACCATGGAGGAATCACACAAGATTTGACTTTATAGGCTAGAACTGAAGTCGCGCCAACTGTTTAGCTCAAAATACAGTCAAGAAAGTAGCTCTCAAGCTGAGAAACGGGATCGACCATAAGCACTACTGTGCAATTACGTACAATTTTCAAATTTGTTGTACTTGCTAATTTTGCGACCTCGGGCAGCTACGTTACCATGGAGGAACCACACAACATTTGACTTTATAGGCTAGAACTGAAGTCGCGCCAACTGCTTAACTCAAAATACAGTCAAGAAAGTAGATCTGAAGCCCAGAAACGGGATCGACCATAAGCACTACCGTGAAATTACGTACAATTTTCAAATTTCTTGTACCTGCTAACTTTGCGACCTCGGGCAGCTACGTTACCATGGAGGAACCACACAACATTTGACTTTATAGGCTAGAACTGAAGTCGCGCCAACTGCTTAACTCAAAATACAGTCAAGAAATTAGCTCTGAAGTCGAGAAACGGGATCGACCATAAGCACTACCGTGAAATTACGTACAATTTTCAAATTTCTTGTACTTGCTAACTTTGCGACCTCGGGCAGCTACGTTACCATGGAGGAACCACACAACATTTGACTTTATAGGCTAGAACTGAAGTCGCGCCAACTGCTTAACTCAAAATACAGTCAAGAAAGTAGCTCTGAAGCTGATAAACGGGATCGACGATAAGCACTACTGTGCAATTACGTACAATTTTCAAATTTCTTGTACTTGCTAACTTTGCGACCTCGGGCAGCTACGTTACCATGGAGGAACAACACAACATTTGACTTTATAGGCTAGAACTGAAGTCGCGCCAACTGCTTAACTCAAAATACAGTCAAGAAATTAGCTCTGAAGTCGAGAAACGGGATCGACCATAAGCACTACCGTGAAATTACGTACAATTTTCAAATTTCTTGTACTTGCTAACTTTACGACCTCGGGCAGCTATGTTACCATGGAGGAATCACACAAGATTTGACTTTATAGGCTACAACTGAAGTCGCGCCAACTGCTTAACTCAAAATACATTCAAGAAAGTAGCTCTCACGCTGAGAAACGGGATCGACCATAAGCACTACTGTGCAATTACGTACAATTTTCAAATTTGTTGTACTTGCTAATTTTGCGACCTCGGGCAGCTACGTTACCATGGAGGAACCACACAACATTTGACTTTATAGGCTAGAACTGAAGTCGCGCCAACTGCTTAACTCAAAATACAGTCAAGAAAGTAGATCTGAAGCCCAGAAACGGGATCGACCATAAGCACTACCGTGAAATTACGTACAATTTTCAAATTTCTTGTACCTGCTAACTTTGCGACCTCGGGCAGCTACGTTACCATGGAGGAACCACACAACATTTGACTTTATAGGCTAGAACCGAAGTCGCGCCAACTGCTTAACTCAAAATACAGTCAAGAAATTAGCTCTGAAGTCGAGAAACGGGATCGACCATAAGCACTACCGTGAAATTACGTACAATTTTCAAATTTCTTGTACTTGCTAACTTTGCGACCTCGGGCAGCTACGTTACCATGGAGGAACCACACAACATTTGACTTTATAGGCTAGAACTGAAGTCGCGCCAACTGCTTAACTCAAAATACAGTCAAGAAAGTAGCTCTGAAGCTGATAAACGGGATCGACGATAAGCACTACTGTGCAATTACGTACAATTTTCAAATTTCTTGTACTTGCTAACTTTGCGACCTCGGGCAGCTACGTTACCATGGAGGAACCACACAACATTTGACTTTATAGGCTAGAACTGAAGTCGCGCCAACTGTTTAGCTCAAAATACGGTCAAGAAAGTAGCTCTGAAGCTGAGAAACGGGATCAACCATAAGCACTACCGTGAAATTACGTACAATTTTCAAATTTCTTGTACTTGCTAACTATGCCACCTCGGGCAGCTATGTTACCATGGAGGAATCACACAAGATTTGACTTTATAGGCTACACCTGAAGTCGCGCCAACCGCTTAACTCAAAATACTGTCAAGAAAGTAGCTCTCAAGCTGAAAAACGGGATCGACCATAAGCACTACTGTGCAATTACGTACAATTTTCAAATTTCTTGTACTTGCTAATTTTGCGACCTCGGGCAGCTACGTTACCATGGAGGAACCACACAACATTTGACTTTATAGGCTAGAACCGAAGTCGCGCCAACTGTTTAGCTCAAAATACGGTCAAGAAAGTAGCTCTGAAGCTGAGAAACGGGATCGACGATAAGCACTACTGTGCAATTACGTACAATTTTCAAATTTCTTGTACTTGCTAACTTTGCGACCTCGGGCAGCTACGTTACCATGGAGGAACCACACAAGATTTGACTATATAGGCTAGAACCGAAGTCGCGCCAACTGTTTAGCTCAAAATACGGTCAAGAAAGTAGCTCTGAAGCTGAGAAACGGGATCGACGATAAGCACTACTGTGCAATTACATACAATTTTCAAATTTCTTGTACTTGCTAACTTTGCGACCTCGGGCAGCTACGTTACCATGGAGGAACCACACAACATTTGACTTTATAGGCTAGAACCGAAGTCGCGCCAACTGCTTAACTCAAAATACAGTCAAGAAAGTAGCTCTGAAGCTGATAAACGGGATCGACGATAAGCACTACTGTGCAATTACATACAATTTTCCAATTTCTTGTACTTGCTAACTTTGCGACCTCGGGCAGCTACGTTACCATGGAGGAACCACACAAGATTTGACTATATAGGCTACAACTGAAGTCGCGCCAACTGCTAAACTCAAAATACAGTCAAGAAAGTAGCACTGAAGCCGAGAAACGGGATCGACCATAAGCACTACCGTGAAATTACGTACAATTTTCAAATTTCTTGTACCTGCTAACTTTGCGACCTCGGGCAGCTACGTTACCATGGAGGAACCACACAACATTTGACTTTATAGGCTAGAACTGAAGTCGCGCCAACTGCTTAACTCAAAATACAGTCAAGAAATTAGCTCTGAAGTCGAGAAACGGGATCGACCATAAGCACTACCGTGAAATTACGTACAATTTTCAAATTTCTTGTACTTGCTAACTTTGCGACCTCGGGCAGCTACGTTACCATGGAGGAACCACACAACATTTGACTTTATAGGCTAGAACTGAAGTCGCGCCAACTGCTTAACTCAAAATACAGTCAAGAAAGTAGCTCTGAAGCTGATAAACGGGATCGACGATAAGCACTACTGTGCAATTACGTACAATTTTCAAATTTCTTGTACTTGCTAACTTTGCGACCTCGGGCAGCTACGTTACCATGGAGGAACAACACAACATTTGACTTTATAGGCTAGAACTGAAGTCGCGCCAACTGCTTAACTCAAAATACAGTCAAGAAATTAGCTCTGAAGTCGAGAAACGGGATCGACCATAAGCACTACCGTGAAATTACGTACAATTTTCAAATTTCTTGTACTTGCTAACTTTACGACCTCGGGCAGCTATGTTACCATGGAGGAATCACACAAGATTTGACTTTATAGGCTACAACTGAAGTCGCGCCAACTGCTTAACTCAAAATACATTCAAGAAAGTAGCTCTCACGCTGAGAAACGGGATCGACCATAAGCACTACCGTGCAATTACGTACAATTTTCAAATTTCTTGTACTTGCTAACTTTTCGACCTCGGGCAGCTACGTTACCATGGAGGAACCACACAACATTTGACTTTATAGGCTAGAACTGAAGTCGCGCCAACTGCTTAACTCAAAATACAGTCAAGAAAGTAGCTCTGAAGCCGAGAAACGGGATCGACCATAAGCACTACCGTGAAATTACGTACAATTTTCAAATTTCTTGTACTTGCTAACTATGCGACCTCGGGCAGCTATGTTACCATGGAGGAATCACACAAGATTTGACTTTATAGGCTACAACTGAAGTCGCGCCAACTGCTTAACTCAAAATACAGTCAAGAAAGTAGCTCTGAAGCTGAGAAACGGGATCGACCATAAGCACTACCGTGAAATTACGTACAATTTTCAAATTTCTTGTACTTGCTAACTTTGCGATCTCGGGCAGCTACGTTGCCATGGAGGAACCACACAACATTTGACTTTATAGGCTAGAACTGAAGTCGCGCCAACTGTTTAGCTCAAAATACGGTCAAGAAAGTAGCTCTGAAGCTGAGAAACGGGATCAACCATAAGCACTACCGTGAAATTACGTACAATTTTCAAATTTCTTGTACTTGCTAACTATGCCACCTCGGGCAGCTATGTTACCATGGAGGAATCACACAAGATTTGACTTTATAGGCTACACCTGAAGTCGCGCCAACCGCTTAACTCAAAATACTGTCAAGAAAGTAGCTCTCAAGCTGAAAAACGGGATCGACCATAAGCACTACTGTGCAATTACGTACAATTTTCAAATTTCTTGTACTTGCTAATTTTGCGACCTCGGGCAGCTACGTTACCATGGAGGAACCACACAACATTTGACTTTATAGGCTAGAACCGAAGTCGCGCCAACTGTTTAGCTCAAAATACGGTCAAGAAAGTAGCTCTGAAGCTGAGAAACGGGATCGACGATAAGCACTACTGTGCAATTACGTACAATTTTCAAATTTCTTGTACTTGCTAACTTTGCGACCTCGGGCAGCTACGTTACCATGGAGGAACCACACAAGATTTGACTATATAGGCTAGAACCGAAGTCGCGCCAACTGTTTAGCTCAAAATACGGTCAAGAAAGTAGCTCTGAAGCTGAGAAACGGGATCGACGATAAGCACTACTGTGCAATTACATACAATTTTCAAATTTCTTGTACTTGCTAACTTTGCGACCTCGGGCAGCTACGTTACCATGGAGGAACCACACAACATTTGACTTTATAGGCTAGAACCGAAGTCGCGCCAACTGCTTAACTCAAAATACAGTCAAGAAAGTAGCTCTGAAGCTGATAAACGGGATCGACGATAAGCACTACTGTGCAATTACATACAATTTTCCAATTTCTTGTACTTGCTAACTTTGCGACCTCGGGCAGCTACGTTACCATGGAGGAACCACACAAGATTTGACTATATAGGCTACAACTGAAGTCGCGCCAACTGCTAAACTCAAAATACAGTCAAGAAAGTAGCACTGAAGCCGAGAAACGGGATCGACCATAAGCACTACCGTGAAATTACGTACGATTTTCAAATTTCTTGTACTTGCTAACTTTGCGACCTCGGGCAGCTATGTTACCATGGAGGAATCACACAAGATTTGACTTTATAGGCTACAACTGAAGTCGCGCCAACTGCATAACTCAAAATACAGTCAAGAAAGTGGCTCTGAAGCTGAGAAACGGAATCGACCATAAGGACTACCGTGAAATTACGTACAATTTTCAAATTTCTTGTACTTGCTAACTTTGCGACCTCGGGCAGCTACGTTACCATGGAGGAACCACACAACATTTGACTTTATAGGCTAGAACTACAGTCGCAGCTACGTTACCATGGAGGAACCACACAACATTTGACTTTATAGGCTAGAACTGAAGTCGCGCCAACTGCTTAACTCAAAATACAGTCAAGAAAGTAGCACTGAAGCCGAGAAACGGGATCGACCATAAGCACTACCGTGAAATTACGTACGATTTTCAAATTTCTTGTACTTGCTAACTTTGCGACCTCGGACAGCTACGTTACCATGGAGGAACCACACAACATTTGCCTTTATAGGCTAGAACCGAAGTCGCGCCAACTGCTTAACTCAAAATACAGTCAAGAAAGTAGCTCTGAAGCTGAGAAACGGGATCGACCATAAGCACTACCGTGAAATTACGTACAATTTTCAAATTTCTTGTACTTGCTAACTTTGCGACCCCGGGCAGCTACGTTACCATGGAGGAACCACACAACATTTGACTTTATAGGCTAGAACTGAAGTCGCGCCAACTGCCTAACTCAAAATACAGTCAAGAAAGTAGCTCTGAAGCCGAGAAACGGGATCGACCATAAGCACTACCGTGAAATTACGTACAATTTTCAAATTTCTTGTACTTGCTAACTTTGCCACCTCGGGCAGCTACGTTACCATGGAGGAACCACACAACATTTGACTTTATAGGCTAGAACTGAAGTCGCGCCAACTGCTTAACTCAAAATACAGTCAAGAAAGTAGCTCTGAAGCAGAGAAACGGGATCGACGATAAGCACTACTGTGCAATTACGTACAATTTTCAAATTTCTTGTACTTGCTAACTTTGCGACCTCGGGCAGCTACGTTACCATGGAGAAACCACACAACATTTGACTTTATAGGCTAGAACTGAAGCCGCGCCAACTGCTTAACTCAAAATACAGTCAAGAAAGTAGCTCTGAAGCCGAGAAACGGGATCGACCATAAGCACTACCGTGAAATTACGTACAATTTTCAAATTTCTTGTACTTGCTAACTTTGCGACCTCGGGCAGCTATGTTACCATGGAGGAATCACACAACATTTGACTTTATAGGCTAGAACCGAAGTCGCGCCAACTGTTTAGCTCAAAATACGGTCAAGAAAGTAGCTCTGAAGCTGAGAAACGGGATCGACGATAAGCACTACTGTGCAATTACGTACAATTTTCAAATTTCTTGTACTTGCTAACTTTGCGACCTCGGGCAGCTACGTTACCATGGAGGAACCACACAACATTTGACTTTATAGGCTAGAACCGAAGTCGCGCCAACTGTTTAGCTCAAAATACGGTCAAGAAAGTAGCTCTGAAGCTGAGAAACGGGATCGACGATAAGCACTACTGTGCAATTACGTACAATTTTCAAATTTCTTGTACTTGCTAACTTTGCGACCTCGGGCAGCTACGTTACCATGGAGGAACCACACAACATTTGACTTTATAGGCTAGAACCGAAGTCGCGCCAACTGCTTAACTCAAAATACAGTCAAGAAAGTAGCTCTGAAGCTGATAAACGGGATCGACGATAAGCACTACTGTGCAATTACGTATAATTTTCAAATTTCTTGTACTTGCTAACTTTGCGACCTCGGGCAGCTACGTTACCATGGAGGAACCACACAAGATTTGACTATATAGGCTACAACTGAAGTCGCGCCAACTGCTAAACTCAAAATACAGTCAAGAAAGTAGCACTGAAGCCGAGAAACGGGATCGACCATAAGCACTACCGTGAAATTACGTACGATTTTCAAATTTCTTGTACTTGCTAAGTTTGCGACCTCGGGCAGCTATGTTACCATGGAGGAATCACACAAGATTTGACTTTATAGGCTACAACTGAAGTCGCGCCAACTGCATAACTCAAAATACAGTCAAGAAAGTGGCTCTGAAGTTGAGAAACGGAATCGACCATAAGCACTACCGTGAAATTACGTACAATTTTCAAATTTCTTGTACTTGCTAACTTTGCGACCTCGGGCAGCTACGTTACCATGGAGGAACCACACAACATTTGACTTTATAGGCTAGAACTGCAGTCGCGCCAACTGCTTAACTCAAAATACAGTCAAGAAAGTAGCTCTGAAGCTGAGAAACGTGATCGACGATAAGCACTACTGTGCAATTACGTACAATTTTCAAATTTCTTGTACTTGCTAACTTTGCGACCTCGGGCAGCTACGTTACCTTGGAGGAACCACACAACATTTGACTTTATTGGCTAGAACTGAAGTCGCGCCCACTGCCTAACTCAAAATACAGTCAAGAAAGTAGCTCTGAAGCCGAGAAACGGGATCGACCATAAGCACTACCGTGAAATTACGTACAATTTTCAAATTTCTTGTACTTGCTAACTTTGCGACCTCGGGCAGCTACGTTACCATGGAGGAACCACACAACATTTGACTTTATAGGCTAGAACTGAAGTCGCGCCAACTGCTTAACTCAAAATACAGTCAAGAAAGTAGCTCTGAAGCAGAGAAACGGGATCGACGATAAGCACTACTGTGCAATTACGTACAATTTTCAAATATCTTGTACTTGCTAACTTTGCGACCTCGGGCAGCTACGTTACCATGGAGGAACCACACAACATTTGCCTTTATAGGCTAGAACCGAAGTCGCGCCAACTGCTTAACTCAAAATACAGTCAAGAAAGTAGCTCTGAAGCTGATAAACGGGATCGACGATAAGCACTACTGTGCAATTACGTACAATTTTCAAATTTCTTGTACTTGCTAACTTTGCGACTTCGGGCAGCTACGTTACCATGGGGGAACCACACAACATTTGACTTTATAGGCTAGAACTGAAGTCGCGCCAACTGCTTAACTCAAAATACAGTCAAGAAAGTAGCTCTGAAGCAGAGAAACGGGATCGACGATAAGCACTACTGTGCAATTACGCACAATTTTCAAATTTCTTGTACTTGCTAACTTTGCGACCTCGGGCAGCTACGTTACCTTGGAGGAACCACACAACATTTGACTTTATAGGCTAGAACTGAAGTCGCGCCAACTGCCTAACTCAAAATACAGTCAAGAAAGTAGCTCTGAAGCCGAGAAACGGGATCGACCATAAGCACTACTGTGCAATTACGTACAATTTTCAAATTTCTTGTACTTGCTAATTTTGCGACCTCGGGCAGCTACGTTACCATGGGGGAACCACACAACATTTGACTTTATAGGCTAGAACCGAAGTCGCGCCAACTGTTTAGCTCAAAATACGGTCAAGAAAGTAGCTCTGAAGCTGAGAAACGGGATCGACGATAAGCACTACTGTGCAATTACGTACAATTTTCAAATTTCTTGTACTTGCTAACTTTGCGACCTCGGACAGCTACGTTACCATGGAGGAACCACACAACATTTGCCTTTATAGGCTAGAACCGAAGTCGCGCCAACTGCTTAACTCAAAATACAGTCAAGAAAGTAGCTCTGAAGCTGAGAAACGGGAACGACCATAAGCACTACCGTGAAATTACGTACAATTTTCAAATTTCTTGTACTTGCTAACTTTGCGACCCCGGGCAGCTACGTTACCATGGAGGAACCACACAACATTTGACTTTATAGGCTAGAACTGAAGTCGCGCCAACTGCCTAACTCAAAATACAGTCAAGAAAGTAGCTCTGAAGCCGAGAAACGGGATCGACCATGAGCACTACCGTGAAATTACGTACAATTTGCAAATTTCTTGTACTTGCTAACTTTGCCACCTCGGGCAGCTACGTTACCATGGAGGAACCACACAACATTTGACTTTATAGGCTAGAACTGAAGTCGCGCCAACTGCTTAACTCAAAATACAGTCAAGAAAGTAGCTCTGAAGCAGAGAAACGGGATCGACGATAAGCACTACTGTGCAATTACGTACAATTTTCAAATTTCTTGTACTTGCTAACTTTGCGACCTCGGGCAGCTACGTTACCCTGGAGGAACCACACAACATTTGACTTTATAGGCTAGAACTGAAGTCGCGCCAACTGCTTAACTCAAAATACAGTCAAGAAAGTAGCTCTGAAGCTGATAAACGGGATCGACGATAAGCACTACTGTGCAATTACGTACAATTTTAAAATTTCTTGTACTTGCTAACTTTACGACCTCGGGCAGCTACGTTACCATGGAGGAATCACACAAGATTTGACTTTATAGGCTAGAACTGAAGTCGCGCCAACTGTTTAGCTCAAAATACAGTCAAGAAAGTAGCTCTCAAGCTGAGAAACGGGATCGACCATAAGCACTACTGTGCAATTACGTACAATTTTAAAATTTCTTGTACTTGCTAACTTTACGACCTCGGGCAGCTACGTTACCCTGGAGGAACCACACAACATTTGACTTTATAGGCTAGAACTGAAGTCGCGCCAACTGCTTAACTCAAAATACAGTCAAGAAAGTAGCTCTGAAGCCGAGAAACGGGATCGACCATAAGCACTACTGTGCAATTACGTACAATTTTCAAATTTCTTGTACTTGCTAATTTTGCGACCTCGAGCAGCTACGTTACCATGGAGGAACCACACAACATTTGACTTTATAGGCTAGAACTGAAGTCGCGCCAACTGCTTAACTCAAAATACAGTCAAGAAAGTAGCTCTGAACCCGAGAAACGGGATCGACCATAAGCACTACCGTGAAATTACGTACAATTTTCAAATTTCTTGTACTTGCTAACTTTGCGACCTCGGGCAGCTATGTTACCATGGAGGAATCACACAAGATTTGACTTTATAGGCTAGAACTGAAGTCGCGCCAACTGCTTAACTCAAAATACAGTCAAGAAAGTAGCTCTGAAGCTGAGAAACGGGATCGACCATAAGCACTACCGTGAAATTACGTACAATTTTCAAATTTCTTGTACTTGCTAACTTTGCGACCCCGGGCAGCTACGTTACCATGGAGGAACCACACAACATTTGACTTTATAAGCTAGAACTGAAGTCCCGCCAACTGCTTAACTCAAAATACAGTCAAGAAAGTAGATCTGAAGCCGAGAAACGGGATTGACCATAAGCACTACCGTGAAATTTCGTACAATTTTCAAATTTCTTGTACTTGCTGACTTTGCGACCTCGGGCAGCTACGTTACCATGGAGGAACCACACAACATTTGACTTTATAGGCTAGAACTGAAGTCGCGCCAACTGCTTAACTCAAAATACAGTCAAGAAAGTAGCTCTGAAGCAGAGAAACGGGATCGACGATAAGCACTACTGTGCAATTACGTACAATTTTCAAATTTCTTGTACTTGCTAACTTTGCGACCTCGGGCAGCTACGTTACCATGGAGAAACCACACAACATTTGACTTTATAGGCTAGAACTGAAGTCGCGCCAACTGCTTAACTCAAAATACAGTCAAGAAAGTAGCTCTGAAGCCGAGAAACGGGATCGACCATAAGCACTACCGTGAAATTACGTACAATTTTCAAATTTCTTGTACTTGCTAACTTTGCGATCTTGGGCAGCTATGTTACCATGGAGGAATCACACAAGATTTGACTTTATAGGCTAGAACTGAAGTCGCGCCAACTGTTTAGCTCAAAATACAGTCAAGAAAGTAGCTCTCAAGCTGAGAAACGGGATCGACCATAAGCACTACCGTGAAATTACGTACAATTTTCAAATTTCTTGTACTTGCTAACTTTGCGACCTCGGGCAGCTATGTTACCATGGAGGAATCACACAAGATTTGACTTTATAGGCTACAACTGAAGTCGCGCCAACTGCTTAACTCAAAATACAGTCAAGAAAGTAGCTCTGAAGCTGAGAAACGGGATCGACCATAAGCACTACCGTGAAATTACGTACAATTTTCAAATTTCTTGTACTTGCTAACTTTGCGACCTCGGGCAGCTATGTTACCATGGACGAATCACACAAGATTTGACCTTATAGGCTACAACTGAAGTCGCGCCAACTGCTTAACTCAAAATACAGTCAAGAAAGTAGCTCTGAAGCTGAGAAACGGGATCGACCATAAGCACTACCGTGAAATTACGTACAATTTTCAAATTTCTTGTACTTGCTAACTTTGCGACCCCGGGCAGCTACGTTACCATGGAGGAACCACACAACATTTGACTTTATAGGCTAGAACTGAAGTCGCGCCAACTGCTTAACTCAAAATACAGTCAAGAAAGTAGCTCTGAAGCAGAGAAACGGGATCGACGATAAGCACTACCGTGAAATTACGTACAATTTTCAAATTTCTTGTACTTGCTAACTTTGCGACCTCGGGCAGCTATGTTACCATGGAGGAATCACACAAGATTTGACTTTATAGGCTAGAACTGAAGTCGCGCCAACTGTTTAGCTCAAAATACAGTCAAGAAAGTAGCTCTCAAGCTGAGAAACGGGATCGACCATAAGCACTACCGTGAAATTACGTACAATTTTCAAATTTCTTGTACTTGCTAACTTTGCGACCTCGGGCAGCTATGTTACCATGGAGGAATCACACAAAATTTGACTTTATAGGCTACAACTGAAGTCGCGCCAACTGCTTAATTCAAAATACAGTCAAGAAAGTAGATCTGAAGCCGAGAAACGGGATTGACCATAAGCACTACCGTGAAATTACGTACAATTTTCAAATTTCTTGTACTTGCTGACTTTGCGACCTCGGGCAGCTACGTTACCATGGAGGAACCACACAACATTTGACTTTATAGGCTAGAACTGAAGTCGCGCCAACTGCTTAACTCAAAATACAGTCAAGAAAGTAGCTCTGAAGCTGATAAACGGGATCGACGATAAGCACTACTGTGCAATTACGTACAATTTTCAAATTTCTTGTACTTGCTAATTTTGCGACCTCGGGCAGCTACGTTACCATGGAGGAACCACACAACATTTGACTTTATAGGCTAGAACTGAAGTCGCGCCTACTGCTTAACTAAAAATACAGTCAAGAAAGTAGCTCTGAAGCCGAGAAACGGGATCGACCATAAGCACTACCGTGAAATTACGTACAATTTTCAAATTTCTTGTACTTGCTAACTTTGCGACCTCGGGCAGCTATGTTACCATGGAGGAATCACACAAGATTTGACTTTATAGGCTACAACTGAAGTCGCGCCAACTGCTTAACTCAAAATACAGTCAAGAAAGTAGCTCTGAAGCTGAGAAACGGGATCGACCATAAGCACTACCGTGAAATTACGTACAATTTTCAAATTTCTTGTACTTGCTAACTTTGCGACCCCGGGCAGCTACGTTACCATGGAGGAACCACACAACATTTGACTTTATAGGCTAGAACTGAAGTCGCGCCATCTGCTTAACTCAAAATACAGTCAAGAAAGTAGATCTGAAGCCAAGAAACGGGATTGACCATAAGCACTACCGTGAAATTACGTACAATTTTCAAATTTCTTGTACTTGCTGACTTTGCGACCTCGGGCAGCTACGTTACCATGGAGGAACCACGCAACATTTGACTTTATAGGCTAGAACTGAAGTCGCGCTAACTGCTTAACTCAAAATACAGTCAAGAAAGTAGCTCTGAAGCTGATAAACGGGATCGACGATAAGCACTACTGTGCAATTACGTACAATTTTAAAATTTCTTGTACTTGCTAACTTTACGACCTCGGGCAGCTACGTTACCCTGGAGGAACCACACAACATTTGACTTTATAGGCTAGAACTGAAGTCGCGCTAACTGCTTAACTCAAAATACAGTCAAGAAAGTAGCTCTGAAGCCGAGAAACGGGATCGACCATAAGCACTACCGTGAAATTACGTACAATTTTCAAATTTCTTGTACTTGCTAACCTTGCGACCTCGGGCAGCTACGTTACCATTAAGGAACCACACAACATTTGACTTTATAGGCTAGAACCGAGTCGCGCCAATTGTTTAGCTCAAAATACGGTCAAGAAAGTAGCTCTGAAGCTGAGAAACGGGATCGACGATAAGCACTACTGTGCAATTACGTACAATTTTCAAATTTCTTGTACTTGCTGACTTTGCGACCTCGGGCAGCTACGTTACCATGGAGGAACCACACAACATTTGACTTTATAGGCTAGAACTGAAGTCGCGCCAACTGCTTAACTCAAAATACAGTCAAGAAAGTAGCTCTGAAGCCGAGAAACGGGATCGACCATAAGCACTACTGTGCAATTACGTACAATTTTCAAATTTCTTGTACTTGCTAATTTTGCGACCTCGGGCAGCTACGTTACCATGGAGGAACCACACAACATTTGACTTTATAGGCTAGAACTGAAGTCGCGCCAACTGTTTAGCTCAAAATACAGTCAAGAAAGTAGCTCTCAAGCTGAGAAACGGGATCGACCATAAGCACTACCGTGAAATTACGTACAATTTTCAAATTTCTTGTACTTGCTAACTTTGCGATCTTGGGCAGCTATGTTACCATGGAGGAATCACACAAGATTTGACTTTATAGGCTAGAACTGAAGTCGCGCCAACTGTTTAGCTCAAAATACAGTCAAGAAAGTAGCTCTCAAGCTGAGAAACGGGATCGACCATAAGCACTACCGTGAAATTACGTACAATTTTCAAATTTCTTGTACTTGCTAACTTTGCGACCTCGGGCAGCTATGTTACCATGGAGGAATCACACAAGATTTGACTTTATAGGCTACAACTGAAGTCGCGCCAACTGCTTAACTCAAAATACAGTCAAGAAAGTAGCTCTGAAGCTGAGAAACGGGATCGACCATAAGCACTACCGTGAAATTACGTACAATTTTCAAATTTCTTGTACTTGCTAACTTTGCGACCTCGGGCAGCTATGTTACCATGGAGGAATCACACAAGATTTGACCTTATAGGCTACAACTGAAGTCGCGCCAACTGCTTAACTCAAAATACAGTCAAGAAAGTAGCTCTGAAGCTGAGAAACGGGATCGACCATAAGCACTACCGTGAAATTACGTACAATTTTCAAATTTCTTGTACTTGCTAACTTTGCGACCCCGGGCAGCTACGTTACCATGGAGGAACCACACAACATTTGACTTTATAGGCTAGAACTGAAGTCGCGCCAACTGCTTAACTCAAAATACAGTCAAGAAAGTAGCTCTGAAGCAGAGAAACGGGATCGACGATAAGCACTACCGTGAAATTACGTACAATTTTCAAATTTCTTGTACTTGCTAACTTTGCGACCTCGGGCAGCTATGTTACCATGGAGGAATCACACAAGATTTGACTTTATAGGCTAGAACTGAAGTCGCGCCAACTGTTTAGCTCAAAATACAGTCAAGAAAGTAGCTCTCAAGCTGAGAAACGGGATCGACCATAAGCACTACCGTGAAATTACGTACAATTTTCAAATTTCTTGTACTTGCTAACTTTGCGACCTCGGGCAGCTATGTTACCATGGAGGAATCACACAAAATTTGACTTTATAGGCTACAACTGAAGTCGCGCCAACTGCTTAACTCAAAATACAGTCAAGAAAGTAGACCTGAAGCCGAGAAACGGGATTGACCATAAGCACTACCGTGAAATTACGTACAATTTTCAAATTTCTTGTACTTGCTGACTTTGCGACCTCGGGCAGCTACGTTACCATGGAGGAACCACACAACATTTGACTTTATAGGCTAGAACTGAAGTCGCGCCAACTGCTTAACTCAAAATACAGTCAAGAAAGTAGCTCTGAAGCTGATAAACGGGATCGACGATAAGCACTACTGTGCAATTACGTACAATTTTCAAATTTCTTGTACTTGCTAATTTTGCGACCTCGGGCAGCTACGTTACCATGGAGGAACCACACAACATTTGACTTTATAGGCTAGAACTGAAGTCGCGCCTACTGCTTAACTAAAAATACAGTCAAGAAAGTAGCTCTGAAGCCGAGAAACGGGATCGACCATAAGCACTACCGTGAAATTACGTACAATTTTCAAATTTCTTGTACTTGCTAACTTTACGACCTCGGGCAGCTACGTTACCCTGGAGGAACCACACAACATTTGACTTTATAGGCTAGAACTGAAGTCGCGCCAACTGCTTAACTCAAAATACAGTCAAGAAAGTAGCTCTGAAGCTGATAAACGGGATCGACGATAAGCACTACTGTGCAATTACGTACAATTTTAAAATTTCTTGTACTTGCTAACTTTACGACCTCGGGCAGCTACGTTACCATGGAGGAACCACACAACATTTGACTTTATAGGCTAGAACTGAAGTCGCGCCAACTGCTTAACTCAAAATACAGTCAAGAAAGTAGCTCTGAAGCTGATAAACGGGATCGACGATAAGCACTACTGTGCAATTACGTACAATTTTCAAATTTCTTGTACTTGCTAATTTTGCGACCTCGGGCAGCTACGTTACCATGGAGGAACCACACAACATTTGACTTTATAGGCTAGAACTGAAGTCGCGCCTACTGCTTAACTAAAAATACAGTCAGGAAAGTAGCTCTGAAGCCGAGAAACGGGATCGACCATAAGCACTACCGTGAAATTACGTACAATTTTCAAATTTCTTGTACTTGCTAACTTTGCGACCTCGGGCAGCTATGTTACCATGGAGGAATCACACAAGATTTGACTTTATAGGCTACAACTGAAGTCGCGCCAACTGCTTAACTCAAAATACAGTCAAGAAAGTAGCTCTGAAGCTGAGAAACGGGATCGACCATAAGCACTACCGTGAAATTACGTACAATTTTCAAATTTCTTGTACTTGCTAACTTTGCGACCCCGGGCAGCTACGTTACCATGGAGGAACCACACAACATTTGACTTTATAGGCTAGAACTGAAGTCGCGCTAACTGCTTAACTCAAAATACAGTCAAGAAAGTAGCTCTGAAGCTGATAAACGGGATCGACGATAAGCACTACTGTGCAATTACGTACAATTTTAAAATTTCTTGTACTTGCTAACTTTACGACCTCGGGCAGCTACGTTACCCTGGAGGAACCACACAACATTTGACTTTATAGGCTAGAACTGAAGTCGCGCCAACTGCTTAACTCAAAATACAGTCAAGAAAGTAGCTCTGAAGCCGAGAAACGGGATCGACCATAAGCACTACCGTGAAATTACGTACAATTTTCAAATTTCTTGTACTTGCTGACTTTGCGACCTCGGGCAGCTACGTTACCATGGAGGAACCACGCAACATTTGACTTTATAGGCTAGAACTGAAGTCGCGCTAACTGCTTAACTCAAAATACAGTCAAGAAAGTAGCTCTGAAGCTGATAAACGGGATCGACGATAAGCACTACTGTGCAATTACGTACAATTTTAAAATTTCTTGTACTTGCTAACTTTACGACCTCGGGCAGCTACGTTACCCTGGAGGAACCACACAACATTTGACTTTATAGGCTAGAACTGAAGTCGCGCCAACTGCTTAACTCAAAATACAGTCAAGAAAGTAGCTCTGAAGCCGAGAAACGGGATCGACCATAAGCACTACCGTGAAATTACGTACAATTTTCAAATTTCTTGTACTTGCTAACCTTGCGACCTCGGGCAGCTACGTTACCATTAAGGAACCACACAACGTTTGACTTTATAGGCTAGAACCGAAGTCGCGCCAATTGTTTAGCTCAAAATACGGTCAAGAAAGTAGCTCTGAAGCTGAGAAACGGGATCGACGATAAGCACTACTGTGCAATTACGTACAATTTTCAAATTTCTTGTACTTGCTGACTTTGCGACCTCGGGCAGCTACGTTACCATGGAGGAACCACACAACATTTGACTTTATAGGCTAGAACTGAAGTCGCGCCAACTGCTTAACTCAAAATACAGTCAAGAAAGTAGCTCTGAAGCCGAGAAACGGGATCGACCATAAGCACTACCGTGAAATTACGTACAATTTTCAAATTTCTTGTACTTGCTAACTTTGCGACCTCGGGCAGCTATGTTACCATGGAGGAATCACACAAGATTTGACTTTATAGGCTACAACTGAAGTCGCGCCAACTGCTTAACTCAAAATACAGTCAAGAAAGTAGCTCTGAAGCTGAGAAACGGGATCGACCATAAGCACTACCGTGAAATTACGTACAATTTTCAAATTTCTTGTACTTGCTAACTTTGCGACCCCGGGCAGCTACGTTACCATGGAGGAACCACACAACATTTGACTTTATAGGCTAGAACTGAAGTCGCGCCAACTGCTTAACTCAAAATACAGTCAAGAAAGTAGATCTGAAGCCGAGAAACGGGATTGACCATAAGCACTACCGTGAAATTACGTACAATTTTCAAATTTATTGTACTTGCTGACTTTGCGACCTCGGGCAGCTACGTTACCATGGAGGAACCACACAACATTTGACTTTATAGGCTAGAACTGAAGTCGCGCTAACTGCTTAACTCAAAATACAGTCAAGAAACTAGCTCTGAAGCTGATAAACGGGATCGACGATAAGCACTACTGTGCAATTACGTACAATTTTAAAATTTCTTGTACTTGCTAACTTTACGACCTCGGGCAGCTACGTTACCCTGGAGGAACCACACAACATTTGACTTTATAGGCTAGAACTGAAGTCGCGCCAACTGCTTAACTCAAAATACAGTCAAGAAAGTAGCTCTGAAGCCGAGAAACGGGATCGACCATAAGCACTACCGTGAAATTACGTACAATTTTAAAATTTCTTGTACTTGCTAACTTTACGACCTCGGGCAGCTACGTTACCCTGGAGGAACCACACAACATTTGACTTTATAGGCTAGAACTGAAGTCGCGCCAACTGCTTAACTCAAAATACAGTCAAGAAAGTAGCTCTGAAGCTGATAAACGGGATCGACGATAAGCACTACTGTGCAATTACGTACAATTTTCAAATTTCTTGTACTTGCTAACTTTGCGACCTCGGGCAACTACGTTACCATAGAGGAACCACACAACATTTGACTTTATAGGCTAGAACTGAAGTCGCGCCAACTGCTTAACTCAAAATACAGTCAAGAAAGTAGCTCTGAAGCAGAGAAACGGGATCGACGATAAGCACTACTGTGCAATTACGTACAATTTTCAAATTTCTTGTACTTGCTAACTTTGCGACCTCGGGCAGCTA
This sequence comes from Merodon equestris, assembly GCA_958301585.1. Lineage (NCBI taxonomy): Eukaryota > Metazoa > Arthropoda > Insecta > Diptera > Syrphidae > Merodon > Merodon equestris. The sequence goes on along the minus strand of OY284417.1, from coordinate 66,731,909 downwards.
CGTTACCATGGAGAAACCACACAACATTTGACTTTATAGGCTAGAACTGAAGTCGCGCCAACTGCTTAACTCAAAATACAGTCAAGAAAGTAGCTCTGAAGCCGAGAAACGGGATCGACCATAAGCACTACCGTGAAATTACGTACAATTTTCAAATTTCTTGTACTTGCTAACTTTGCGACCTCGGGCAGCTATGTTACCATGGAGGAATCACACAAGATTTGACTTTATAGGCTAGAACTGAAGTCGCGCCAACTGCTTAGCTCAAAATACAGTCAAGAAAGTAGCTCTGAAGCTGAGAAACGGGATCGACCATAAGCACTACCGTGAAATTACGTACAATTTTCAAATTTCTTGTACTTGCTAACTTTGCGACCCCGGGCAGCTACGTTACCATGGAGGAACCACACAACATTTGACTTTATAGGCTAGAACTGAAGTCGCGCCAACTGCTTAACTCAAAATACAGTCAAGAAAGTAGATCTGAAGCCGAGAAACGGGATTGACCATAAGCACTACCGTGAAATTACGTACAATTTTCAAATTTCTTGTACTTGCTGACTTTGCGACCTCGGGCAGCTACGTTACCATGGAGGAACCACACAACATTTGACTTTATAGGCTAGAACTGAAGTCGCGCCAACTGCTTAACTCAAAATACAGTCAAGAAAGTAGCTCTGAAGCTGATAAACGGGATCGACGATAAGCAATACTGTGCAATTACGTACAATTTTAAAATTTCTTGTACTTGCTAACTTTACGACCTCGGGCAGCTACGTTACCCTGGAGGAACCACACAACATTTGACTTTATAGGCTAGAACTGAAGTCGCGCCAACTGCTTAACTCAAAATACAGTCAAGAAAGTAGCTCTGAAGCCGAGAAACGGGATCGAACATAAGCACTACCGTGAAATTACGTACAATTTTCAAATTTCTTGTACTTGCTAACCTTGCGACCTCGGGCAGCTATGTTACCATGGAGGAATCACACAAGATTTGACTTTATAGGCTACAACTGAAGTCGCGCCAACTGCTTAACTCAAAATACAGTCAAGAAAGTAGCTCTCAAGCTGAGAAACGGAATCGACCATAAGCACTACCGTGCAATTACGTACAATTTTAAAATTTCTTGTACTTGCTAACTTTACGACCTCGGGCAGCTACGTTACCCTGGAGGAACCACACAACATTTGACTTTATAGGCTAGAACTGAAGTCGCGCCAACTGCTTAACTCAAAATACAGTCAAGAAAGTAGATCTGAAGCCGAGAAACGGGATTGACCATAAGCACTACCGTGAAATTACGTACAATTTTCAAATTTCTTGTACTTGCTGACTTTGCGACCTCGGGCAGCTACGTTACCCTGGAGGAACCACACAACATTTGACTTTATAGGCTAGAACTGAAGTCGCGCCAACTGCTTAACTCAAAATACAGTCAAGAAAGTAGCTCTGAAGCCGAGAAACGGGATCGACCATAAGCACTACCGTGAAATTACGTACGATTTTCAAATTTCTTGTACTTGCTAACTTTGCGACCTCGGACAGCTACGTTACCATGGAGGAACCACACAACATTTGCCTTTATAGGCTAGAACCGAAGTCGCGCCAACTGCTTAACTCAAAATACAGTCAAGAAAGTAGCTCTGAAGCTGAGAAACGGGATCGACCATAAGCACTACCGTGAAATTACGTACAATTTTCAAATTTCTTGTACTTGCTAACTTTGCGACCCCGGGCAGCTACGTTACCATGGAGGAACCACACAACATTTGACTTTATAGGCTAGAACTGAAGTCGCGCCAACTGCCTAACTCAAAATACAGTCAAGAAAGTAGCTCTGAAGCCGAGAAACGGGATCGACCATAAGCACTACCGTGAAATTACGTACAATTTTCAAATTTCTTGTACTTGCTAACTTTGCCACCTCGGGCAGCTACGTTACCATGGAGGAACCACACAACATTTGACTTTATAGGCTAGAACTGAAGTCGCGCCAACTGCTTAACTCAAAATACAGTCAAGAAAGTAGCTCTGAAGCAGAGAAACGGGATCGACGATAAGCACTACTGTGCAATTACGTACAATTTTCAAATTTCTTGTACTTGCTAACTTTGCGACCTCGGGCAGCTACGTTACCATGGAGAAACCACACAACATTTGACTTTATAGGCTAGAACTGAAGCCGCGCCAACTGCTTAACTCAAAATACAGTCAAGAAAGTAGCTCTGAAGCCGAGAAACGGGATCGACCATAAGCACTACCGTGAAATTACGTACAATTTTCAAATTTCTTGTACTTGCTAACTTTGCGACCTCGGGCAGCTATGTTACCATGGAGGAATCACACAACATTTGACTTTATAGGCTAGAACCGAAGTCGCGCCAACTGTTTAGCTCAAAATACGGTCAAGAAAGTAGCTCTGAAGCTGAGAAACGGGATCGACGATAAGCACTACTGTGCAATTACGTATAATTTTCAAATTTCTTGTACTTGCTAACTTTGCGACCTCGGGCAGCTACGTTACCATGGAGGAACCACACAACATTTGACTTTATAGGCTAGAACTGAAGTCGCGCCAACTGCTTAACTCAAAATACAGTCAAGAAAGTAGCTCTGAAGCTGATAAACGGGATCGACGATAAGCAATACTGTGCAATTACGTACAATTTTAAAATTTCTTGTACTTGCTAACTTTACGACCTCGGGCAGCTACGTTACCCTGGAGGAACCACACAACATTTGACTTTATAGGCTAGAACTGAAGTCGCGCCAACTGCTTAACTCAAAATACAGTCAAGAAAATAGCTCTGAAGCCGAGAAACGGGATCGAACATAAGCACTACCGTGAAATTACGTACAATTTTCAAATTTCTTGTACTTGCTAACCTTGCGACCTCGGGCAGCTATGTTACCATGGAGGAATCACACAAGATTTGACTTAATAGGCTACAACTGAAGTCGCGCCAACTGCTTAACTCAAAATACAGTCAAGAAAGTAGCTCTCAAGCTGAGAAACGGAATCGACCATAAGCACTACCGTGCAATTACGTACAATTTTAAAATTTCTTGTACTTGCTAACTTTACGACCTCGGGCAGCTACGTTACCCTGGAGAAACCACACAACATTTGACTTTATAGGCTAGAACTGAAGTCGCGCCAACTGCTTAACTCAAAATACAGTCAAGAAAGTAGATCTGAAGCCGAGAAACGGGATTGACCATAAGCACTACCGTGAAATTACGTACAATTTTCAAATTTCTTGTACTTGCTGACTTTGCGACCTCGGGCAGCTACGTTACCCTGGAGGAACCACACAACATTTGACTTTATAGGCTAGAACTGAAGTCGCGCCAACTGCTTAACTCAAAATACAGTCAAGAAAGTAGCTCTGAAGCCGAGAAACGGGATCGACCATAAGCACTACCGTGAAATTACGTACGATTTTCAAATTTCTTGTACTTGCTAACTTTGCGACCTCGGACAGCTACGTTACCATGGAGGAACCACACAACATTTGCCTTTATAGGCTAGAACCGAAGTCGCGCCAACTGCTTAACTCAAAATACAGTCAAGAAAGTAGCTCTGAAGCTGAGAAACGGGATCGACCATAAGCACTACCGTGAAATTACGTACAATTTTCAAATTTCTTGTACTTGCTAACTTTGCGACCCCGGGCAGCTACGTTACCATGGAGGAACCACACAACATTTGACTTTATAGGCTAGAACTGAAGTCGCGCCAACTGCCTAACTCAAAATACAGTCAAGAAAGTAGCTCTGAAGCCGAGAAACGGGATCGACCATAAGCACTACCGTGAAATTACGTACAATTTTCAAATTTCTTGTACTTGCTAACTTTGCCACCTCGGGCAGCTACGTTACCATGGAGGAACCACACAACATTTGACTTTATAGGCTAGAACTGAAGTCGCGCCAACTGCTTAACTCAAAATACAGTCAAGAAAGTAGCTCTGAAGCAGAGAAACGGGATCGACGATAAGCACTACTGTGAAATTACGTACAATTTTCAAATTTCTTGTACTTGCTAACTTTGCGACCTCGGGCAGCTACGTTACCATGGAGAAACCACACAACATTTGACTTTATAGGCTAGAACTGAAGCCGCGCCAACTGCTTAACTCAAAATACAGTCAAGAAAGTAGCTCTGAAGCCGAGAAACGGGATCGACCATAAGCACTACCGTGAAATTACGTACAATTTTCAAATTTCTTGTACTTGCTAACTTTGCGACCTCGGGCAGCTACGTTACCATGGAGGAACCACACAACATTTGACTTTATAGGCTAGAACCGAAGTCGCGCCAACTGCTTAACTCAAAATACAGTCAAGAAAGTAGCTCTGAAGCTGATAAACGGGATCGACGATAAGCACTACTGTGCAATTACGTATAATTTTCAAATTTCTTGTACTTGCTAACTTTGCGACCTCGGGCAGCTACGTTACCATGGAGGAACCACACAAGATTTGACTATATAGGCTACAACTGAAGTCGCGCCAACTGCTAAACTCAAAATACAGTCAAGAAAGTAGATCTGAAGCCGAGAAACGGGATTGACCATAAGCACTACCGTGAAATTACGTACAATTTTCAAATTTATTGTACTTGCTGACTTTGCGACCTCGGGCAGCTACGTTACCATGGAGGAACCACACAACATTTGACTTTATAGGCTAGAACTGAAGTCGCGCTAACTGCTTAACTCAAAATACAGTCAAGAAAGTAGCTCTGAAGCTGATAAACGGGATCGACGATAAGCACTACTGTGCAATTACGTACAATTTTAAAATTTCTTGTACTTGCTAACTTTACGACCTCGGGCAGCTACGTTACCCTGGAGGAACCACACAACATTTGACTTTATAGGCTAGAACTGAAGTCGCGCCAACTGCTTAACTCAAAATACAGTCAAGAAAGTAGCTCTGAAGCCGAGAAACGGGATCGACCATAAGCACTACCGTGAAATTACGTACAATTTTCAAATTTCTTGTACTTGCTAACCTTGCGACCTCGGGCAGCTATGTTACCATGGAGGAATCACACAAGATTTGACTTTATAGGCTACAACTGAAGTCGCGCCAACTGCTTAACTCAAAATACAGTCAAGAAAGTAGCTCTCAAGCTGAGAAACGGAATCGACCATAAGCACTACCGTGCAATTACGTACAATTTTAAAATTTCTTGTACTTGCTAACTTTATGACCTCGGGCAGCTACGTTACCCTGGAGGAACCACACAACATTTGACTTTATAGGCTAGAACTGAAGTCGCGCCAACTGCTTAACTCAAAATACAGTCAAGAAAGTAGCTCTGAAGCTGGTAAACGGGATCGACGATAAGCACTACTGTGCAATTACGTACAATTTTCAAATTTCTTGTACTTGCTAACTTTGCGACCTCGGGCAGCTACGTTACCATAGAGGAACCACACAACATTTGACTTTATAGGCTAGAACTGAAGTCGCGCCAACTGCTTAACTCAAAATACAGTCAAGAAAGTAGCTCTGAAGCAGAGAAACGGGATCGACGATAAGCACTACTGTGCAATTACGTACAATTTTCAAATTTCTTGTACTTGCTAACTTTGCGACCTCGGGCAGCTACGTTACCATGGAGAAACCACACAACATTTGACTTTATAGGCTAGAACTGAAGTCGCGCCAACTGCTTAACTCAAAATACAGTCAAGAAAGTAGCTCTGAAGCCGAGAAACGGGATCGACCATAAGCACTACCGTGAAATTACGTACAATTTTCAAATTTCTTGTACTTGCTAACTTTGCGACCTCGGGCAGCTATGTTACCATGGAGGAATCACACAAGATTTGACTTTATAGGCTAGAACTGAAGTCGCGCCAACTGCTTAACTCAAAATACAGTCAAGAAAGTAGCTCTGAAGCTGAGAAACGGGATCGACCATAAGCACTACCGTGAAATTACGTACAATTTTCAAATTTCTTGTACTTGCTAACTTTGCGACCCCGGGCAGCTACGTTACCATGGAGGAACCACACAACATTTGACTTTATAGGCTAGAACTGAAGTCGCGCCAACTGCTTAACTCAAAATACAGTCAAGAAAATAGATCTGAAGCCGAGAAACGGGATTGACCATAAGCACTACCGTGAAATTACGTACAATTTTCAAATTTCTTGTACTTGCTGACTTTGCGACCTCGGGCAGCTACGTTACCATGGAGGAACCACACAACATTTGACTTTATAGGCTAGAACTGAAGTCGCGCCAACTGCTTAACTCAAAATACAGTCAAGAAAGTAGCTCTGAAGCTGATAAACGGGATCGACGATAAGCAATACTGTGCAATTACGTACAATTTTAAAATTTCTTGTACTTGCTAACTTTACGACCTCGGGCAGCTACGTTACCCTGGAGGAACCACACAACATTTGACTTTATAGGCTAGAACTGAAGTCGCGCCAACTGCTTAACTCAAAATACAGTCAAGAAAGTAGCTCTGAAGCCGAGAAACGGGATCGACCCTAAGCACTACCGTGAAATTACGTACAATTTTCAAATTTCTTGTACTTGCTAACCTTGCGACCTCGGGCAGCTATGTTACCATGGAGGAATCACACAAGATTTGACTTTATAGGCTACAACTGAAGTCGCGCCAACTGCTTAACTCAAAATACAGTCAAGAAAGTAGCTCTCAAGCTGAGAAACGGAATCGACCATAAGCACTACCGTGCAATTACGTACAATTTTAAAATTTCTTGTACTTGCTAACTTTACGACCTCGGGCAGCTACGTTACCCTGGAGGAACCACACAACATTTGACTTTATAGGCTAGAACTGAAGTCGCGCCAACTGCTTAACTCAAAATACAGTCAAGAAAGTAGATCTGAAGCCGAGAAACGGGATTGACCATAAGCACTACCGTGAAATTACGTACAATTTTCAAATTTCTTGTACTTGCTGACTTTGCGACCTCGGGCAGCTACGTTACCCTGGAGGAACCACACAACATTTGACTTTATAGGCTAGAACTGAAGTCGCGCCAACTGCTTAACTCAAAATACAGTCAAGAAAGTAGCTCTGAAGCCGAGAAACGGGATCGACCATAAGCACTACCGTGAAATTACGTACGATTTTCAAATTTCTTGTACTTGCTAACTTTGCGACCTCGGACAGCTACGTTACCATGGAGGAACCACACAACATTTGCCTTTATAGGCTAGAACCGAAGTCGCGCCAACTGCTTAACTCAAAATTTAGTCAAGAAAGTAGCTCTGAAGCTGAGAAACGGGATCGACCATAAGCACTACCGTGAAATTACGTACAATTTTCAAATTTCTTGTACTTGCTAACTTTGCGACCCCGGGCAGCTACGTTACCATGGAGGAACCACACAACATTTGACTTTATAGGCTAGAACTGAAGTCGCGCCAACTGCCTAACTCAAAATACAGTCAAGAAAGTAGCTCTGAAGCCGAGAAACGGGATCGACCATAAGCACTACCGTGAAATTACGTACAATTTTCAAATTTCTTGTACTTGCTAACTTTGCCACCTCGGGCAGCTACGTTACCATGGAGGAACCACACAACATTTGACTTTATAGGCTAGAACTGAAGTCGCGCCAACTGCTTAACTCAAAATACAGTCAAGAAAGTAGCTCTGAAGCAGAGAAACGGGATCGACGATAAGCACTACTGTGCAATTACGTACAATTTTCAAATTTCTTGTACTTGCTAACTTTGCGACCTCGGGCAGCTACGTTACCATGGAGAAACCACACAACATTTGACTTTATAGGCTAGAACTGAAGCCGCGCCAACTGCTTAACTCAAAATACAGTCAAGAAAGTAGCTCTGAAGCCGAGAAACGGGATCGACCATAAGCACTACCGTGAAATTACGTACAATTTTCAAATTTCTTGTACTTGCTAACTTTGCGACCTTGGGCAGCTATGTTACCATGGAGGAATCACACAACATTTGATTTTATAGGCTAGAACCGAAGTCGCGCCAACTGTTTAGCTCAAAATACGGTCAAGAAAGTAGCTCTGAAGCTGAGAAACGGGATCGACGATAAGCACTACTGTGCAATTACGTACAATTTTCAAATTTATTGTACTTGCTAACTTTGCGACCTCGGGCAGCTACGTTACCATCGAGGAACCACACAAGATTTGACCATATAGGCTAGAACCGAAGTCGCGCCAACTGTTTAGCTCAAAATACGGTCAAGAAAGTAGCTCTGAAGCTGAGAAACGGGATCGACGATAAGCACTACTGTGCAATTACGTGCAATTTTCAAATTTCTTGTACTTGCTAACTTTGCGACCTCGGGCAGCTACGTTACCATGGAGGAACCACACAACATTTGACTTTATAGGCTAGAACCGAAGTCGCGCCAACTGCTTAACTCAAAATACAGTCAAGAAAGTAGCTCTGAAGCTGATAAACGGGATCGACGATAAGCACTACTGTGCAATTACGTATAATTTTCAAATTTCTTGTACTTGCTAACTTTGCGACCTCGGGCAGCTACGTTACCATGGAGGAACCACACAAGATTTGACTATATAGGCTACAACTGAAGTCGCGCCAACTGCTAAACTCAAAATACAGTCAAGAAAGTAGCACTGAAGCCGAGAAACGGGATCGACCATAAGCACTACCGTGAAATTACGTACGATTTTCAAATTTCTTGTACTTGCTAAGTTTGCGACCTCGGGCAGCTATGTTACCATGGAGGAATCACACAAGATTTGACTTTATAGGCTACAACTGAAGTCGCGCCAACTGCATAACTCAAAATACAGTCAAGAAAGTGGCTCTGAAGCTGAGAAACGGAATCGACCATAAGCACTACCGTGAAATTACGTACAATTTTCAAATTTCTTTTACTTGCTAACTTTGCGACCTCGGGCAGCTACGTTACCATGGAGGAACCACACAACATTTGACTTTATAGGCTAGAACTGCAGTCGCGCCAACGGCTTAACTCAAAATACAGTCAAGAAAGTAGCTCTGAAGCTGAGAAACGTGATCGACGATAAGCACTACTGTGCAATTACGTACAATTTTCAAATTTCTTGTACTTGCTAACTTTGCGACCTCGGGCAGCTACGTTACCTTGGAGGAACCACACAACATTTGACTTTATTGGCTAGAACTGAAGTCGCGCCAACTGCCTAACTCAAAATACAGTCAAGAAAGTAGCTCTGAAGCCGAGAAACGGGATCGACCATAAGCACTACCGTGAAATTACGTACAATTTTCAAATTTCTTGTACTTGCTAACTTTGCCACCTCGGGCAGTTACGTTACCATGGAGGAACCACACAACATTTGACTTTATAGGCTAGAACTGAAGTCGCGCCAACTGCTTAACTCAAAATACAGTCAAGAAAGTAGCTCTGAAGCAGAGAAACGGGATCGACGATAAGCACTACTGTGCAATTACGTACAATTTTCAAATATCTTGTACTTGCTAACTTTGCGACCTCGGGCAGCTACGTTACCATGGAGGAACCACACAACATTTGCCTTTATAGGCTAGAACCGAAGTCGCGCCAACTGCTTAACTCAAAATACAGTCAAGAAAGTAGCTCTGAAGCTGATAAACGGGATCGACGATAAGCACTACTGTGCAATTACGTACAATTTTCAAATTTCTTGTACTTGCTAACTTTGCGACTTCGGGCAGCTACGTTACCATGGGGGAACCACACAACATTTGACTTTATAGGCTAGAACTGAAGTCGCGCCAACTGCTTAACTCAAAATACAGTCAAGAAAGTAGCTCTGAAGCAGAGAAACGGGATCGACGATAAGCACTACTGTGCAATTACGTACAATTTTCAAATTTCTTGTACTTGCTAACTTTGCGACCTCGGGCAGCTACGTTACCTTGGAGGAACCACACAACATTTGACTTTATAGGCTAGAACTGAAGTCGCGCCAACTGCCTAACTCAAAATACAGTCAAGAAAGTAGCTCTGAAGCCGAGAAACGGGATCGACCATAAGCACTACCGTGAAATTACGTACAATTTTCAAATTTCTTGTACTTGCTAACTTTGCGACCTCGGGCAGCTATGTTACCATGGAGGAATCACACAAGATTTGACTTTATAGGCTAGAACTGAAGTCGCGCCAACTGCTTAACTCAAAATACAGTCAAGAAAGTAGCTCTCAAGCTGAGAAACGGGATCGACCATAAGCACTACTGTGCAATTACGTACAATTTTCAAATTTCTTGTACTTGCTAATTTTGCGACCTCGGGCAGCTACGTTACCATGGAGGAACCACACAACATTTGACTTTATAGGCTAGAACCGAAGTCGCGCCAACTGTTTAGCTCAAAATACGGTCAAGAAAGTAGCTCTGAAGCTGAGAAACGGGATCGACGATAAGCACTACTGTGCAATTACGTACAATTTTCAAATTTCTTGTACTTGCTAACTTTGCGACCTCGGACAGCTACGTTACCATGGAGGAACCACACAACATTTGCCTTTATAGGCTAGAACCGAAGTCGCGCCAACTGCTTAACTCAAAATACAGTCAAGAAAGTAGCTCTGAAGCTGAGAAACGGGATCGACCATAAGCACTACCGTGAAATTACGTACAATTTTCAAATTTCTTGTACTTGCTAACTTTGCGACCCCGGGCAGCTACGTTACCATGGAGGAACCACACAACATTTGACTTTATAGGCTAGAACTGAAGTCGCGCCAACTGCCTAACTCAAAATACAGTCAAGAAAGTAGCTCTGAAGCCGAGAAACGGGATCGACCATAAGCACTACCGTGAAATTACGTACAATTTTCAAATTTCTTGTACTTGCTAACTTTGCCACCTCGGGCAGCTACGTTACCATGGAGGAACCACACAACATTTGACTTTATAGGCTAGAACTGAAGTCGCGCCAACTGCTTAACTCAAAATACAGTCAAGAAAGTAGCTCTGAAGCAGAGAAACGGGATCGACGATAAGCACTACTGTGCAATTACGTACAATTTTCAAATTTCTTGTACTTGCTAACTTTGCGACCTCGGGCAGCTACGTTACCCTATAGGAACCACACAACATTTGACTTTATAGGCTAGAACTGAAGTCGCGCCAACTGCTTAACTCAAAATACAGTCAAGAAAGTAGCTCTGAAGCTGATAAACGGGATCGACGATAAGCACTACTGTGCAATTACGTACAATTTTAAAATTTCTTGTACTTGCTAACTTTACGACCTCGGGCAGCTACGTTACCATGGAGGAATCAGACAAGATTTGACTTTATAGGCTAGAACTGAAGTCGCGACAACTGTTTAGCTCAAAATACAGTCAAGAAAGTAGCTCTCAAGCTGAGAAACGGGATCGACCATAAGCACTACTGTGCAATTACGTACAATTTTAAAATTTCTTGTACTTGCTAACTTTACGACCTCGGGCAGCTACGTTACCCTGGAGAAACCACACAACATTTGACTTTATAGGCTAGAACTGAAGTCGCGCCAACTGCTTAACTCAAAATACAGTCAAGAAAGTAGCTCTGAAGCCGAGAAACGGGATCGACCATAAGCACTACTGTGCAATTACGTACAATTTTCAAATTTCTTGTACTTGCTAATTTTGCGACCTCGGGCAGCTACGTTACCATGGAGGAACCACACAACATTTGACTTTATAGGCTAGAACTGAAGTCGCGCCAACTGCTTAACTCAAAATACAGTCAAGAAAGTAGCTCTGAAGCCGAGAAACGGGATCGACCATAAGCACTACCGTGAAATTACGTACAATTTTCAAATTTCTTGTACTTGCTAACTTTGCGACCTCGGGCAGCTATGTTACCATGGAGGAATCACACAAGATTTGACTTTATAGGCTACAACTGAAGTCGCGCCAACTGCTTAACTCAAAATACAGTCAAGAAAGTAGCTCTGAAGCAGAGAAACGGGATCGACGATAAGCACTACTGTGCAATTACGTACAATTTTCAAATTTCTTGTACTTGCTAATTTTGCGACCTCGGGCAGCTACGTTACCATGGAGGAACCACACAACATTTGACTTTATAGCCTAGAACTGAAGTCGCGCCAACTGCTTAACTCAAAATACAGTCAAGAAAGTAGCTCTGGACCCGAGAAACGGGATCGACCATAAGCACTACTGTGCAATTACGTACAATTTTCAAATTTCTTGTACTTGCTAACTTTGCGACCTCGGGCAGCTACGTTACCATAGATGAACCACACAACATTTGACTTTATAGGCTAGAACTGAAGTCGCGCCAACTGCTTAACTCAAAATACAGTCAAGAAAGTAGCTCTGAAGCAGAGAAACGGGATCGACGATAAGCACTACTGTGCAATTACGTACAATTTTAAAATTTCTTGTACTTGCTAACTTTACGACCTCGGGCAGCTACGTTACCATGGAGGAATCACACAAGATTTGACTTTATAGGCTAGAACTGAAGTCGCGCCAACTGTTTAGCTCAAAATACAGTCAAGAAAGTAGCTCTCAAGCTGAGAAACGGGATCGACCATAAGCACTACTGTGCAATTACGTACAATTTTCAAATTTCTTGTACTTGCTAATTTTGCGACCTCGGGCAGCTACGTTACCATGGAGGAACCACACAACATTTGACTTTATAGCCTAGAACTGAAGTCGCGCCAACTGCTAAACTCAAAATACAGTCAAGAAAGTAGCTCTGAAGCCGAGAAACGGGATCGACCATAAGCACTACCGTGAAATTACGTACGATTTTCAAATTTCTTGTACTTGCTAACTTTGCGACCTCGGACAGCTACGTTACCATGGAGGAACCACACAACATTTGCCTTTATAGGCTAGAACCGAAGTCGCGCCAACTGCTTAACTCAAAATTTAGTCAAGAAAGTAGCTCTGAAGCTGAGAAACGGGATCGACCATAAGCACTACCGTGAAATTACGTACAATTTTCAAATTTCTTGTACTTGCTAACTTTGCGACCCCGGGCAGCTACGTTACCATGGAGGAACCACACAACATTTGACTTTATAGGCTAGAACTGAAGTCGCGCCAACTGCCTAACCCAAAATACAGTCAAGAAAGTAGCTCTGAAGCCGAGAAACGGGATCGACCATAAGCACTACCGTGAAATTACGTACAATTTTCAAATTTCTTGTACTTGCTAACTTTGCCACCTCGGGCAGCTACGTTACCATGGAGGAACCACACAACATTTGACTTTATAGGCTAGAACTGAAGTCGCGCCAACTGCTTAACTCAAAATACAGTCAAGAAAGTAGCTCTGAAGCAGAGAAACGGGATCGACGATAAGCACTACTGTGCAATTACGTACAATTTTCAAATTTGTTGTACTTGCTAACTTTGCGACCTCGGGCAGCTACGTTACCATGGAGAAACCACACAACATTTGACTTTATAGGCTAGAACTGAAGCCGCGCCAACTGCTTAACTCAAAATACAGTCAAGAAAGTAGCTCTGAAGCCGAGAAACGGGATCGACCATAAGCACTACCGTGAAATTACGTACAATTTTCAAATTTCTTGTACTTGCTAACTTTGCGACCTTGGGCAGCTATGTTACCATGGAGGAATCACACAACATTTGATTTTATAGGCTAGAACCGAAGTCGCGCCAACTGTTTAGCTCAAAATACGGTCAAGAAAGTAGCTCTGAAGCTGAGAAACGGGATCGACGATAAGCACTACTGTGCAATTACGTACAATTTTCAAATTTATTGTACTTGCTAACTTTGCGACCTCGGGCAGCTACGTTACCATCGAGGAACCACACAAGATTTGACCATATAGGCTAGAACCGAAGTCGCGCCAACTGTTTAGCTCAAAATACGGTCAAGAAAGTAGCTCTGAAGCTGAGAAACGGGATCGACGATAAGCACTACTGTGCAATTACGTGCAATTTTCAAATTTCTTGTACTTGCTAACTTTGCGACCTCGGGCAGCTACGTTACCATGGAGGAACCACACAACATTTGACTTTATAGGCTAGAACCGAAGTCGCGCCAACTGCTTAACTCAAAATACAGTCAAGAAAGTAGCTCTGAAGCTGATAAACGGGATCGACGATAAGCACTACTGTGCAATTACGTATAATTTTCAAATTTCTTGTACTTGCTAACTTTGCGACCTCGGGCAGCTACGTTACCATGGAGGAACCACACAAGATTTGACTATATAGGCTACAACTGAAGTCGCGCCAACTGCTAAACTCAAAATACAGTCAAGAAAGTAGCACTGAAGCCGAGAAACGGGATCGACCATAAGCACTACCGTGAAATTACGTACGATTTTCAAATTTCTTGTACTTGCTAAGTTTGCGACCTCGGGCAGCTATGTTACCATGGAGGAATCACACAAGATTTGACTTTATAGGCTACAACTGAAGTCGCGCCAACTGCATAACTCAAAATACAGTCAAGAAAGTGGCTCTGAAGCTGAGAAACGGAATCGACCATAAGCACTACCGTGAAATTACGTACAATTTTCAAATTTCTTGTACTTGCTAACTTTGCGACCTCGGGCAGCTACGTTACCATGGAGGAACCACACAACATTTGACTTTATAGGCTAGAACTGCAGTCGCGCCAACGGCTTAACTCAAAATACAGTCAAGAAAGTAGCTCTGAAGCTGAGAAACGTGATCGACGATAAGCACTACTGTGCAATTACGTACAATTTTCAAATTTCTTGTACTTGCTAACTTTGCGACCTCGGGCAGCTACGTTACCTTGGAGGAACCACACAACATTTGACTTTATTGGCTAGAACTGAAGTCGCGCCAACTGCCTAACTCAAAATACAGTCAAGAAAGTAGCTCTGAAGCCGAGAAACGGGATCGACCATAAGCACTACCGTGAAATTACGTACAATTTTCAAATTTCTTGTACTTGCTAACTTTGCCACCTCGGGCAGTTACGTTGCCATGGAGGAACCACACAACATTTGACTTTATAGGCTAGAACTGAAGTCGCGCCAACTGCTTAACTCAAAATACAGTCAAGAAAGTAGCTCTGAAGCAGAGAAACGGGATCGACGATAAGCACTACTGTGCAATTACGTACAATTTTCAAATATCTTGTACTTGCTAACTTTGCGACCTCGGGCAGCTACGTTACCATGGAGGAACCACACAACATTTGCCTTTATAGGCTAGAACCGAAGTCGCGCCAACTGCTTAACTCAAAATACAGTCAAGAAAGTAGCTCTGAAGCTGATAAACGGGATCGACGATAAGCACTACTGTGCAATTACGTACAATTTTCAAATTTCTTGTACTTGCTAACTTTGCGACTTCGGGCAGCTACGTTACCATGGGGGAACCACACAACATTTGACTTTATAGGCTAGAACTGAAGTCGCGCCAACTGCTTAACTCAAAATACAGTCAAGAAAGTAGCTCTGAAGCAGAGAAACGGGATCGACGATAAGCACTACTGTGCAATTACGTACAATTTTCAAATTTCTTGTACTTGCTAACTTTGCGACCTCGGGCAGCTACGTTACCTTGGAGGAACCACACAACATTTGACTTTATAGGCTAGAACTGAAGTCGCGCCAACTGCCTAACTCAAAATACAGTCAAGAAAGTAGCTCTGAAGCCGAGAAACGGGATCGACCATAAGCACTACCGTGAAATTACGTACAATTTTCAAATTTCTTGTACTTGCTAACTTTGCGACCTCGGGCAGCTATGTTACCATGGAGGAATCACACAAGATTTGACTTTATAGGCTAGAACTGAAGTCGCGCCAACTGCTTAACTCAAAATACAGTCAAGAAAGTAGCTCTCAAGCTGAGAAACGGGATCGACCATAAGCACTACTGTGCAATTACGTACAATTTTCAAATTTCTTGTACTTGCTAATTTTGCGACCTCGGGCAGCTACGTTACCATGGAGGAACCACACAACATTTGACTTTATAGGCTAGAACCGAAGTCGCGCCAACTGTTTAGCTCAAAATACGGTCAAGAAAGTAGCTCTGAAGCTGAGAAACGGGATCGACGATAAGCACTACTGTGCAATTACGTACAATTTTCAAATTTCTTGTACTTGCTAACTTTGCGACCTCGGACAGCTACGTTACCATGGAGGAACCACACAACATTTGCCTTTATAGGCTAGAACCGAAGTCGCGCCAACTGCTTAACTCAAAATACAGTCAAGAAAGTAGCTCTGAAGCTGAGAAACGGGATCGACCATAAGCACTACCGTGAAATTACGTACAATTTTCAAATTTCTTGTACTTGCTAACTTTGCGACCCCGGGCAGCTACGTTACCATGGAGGAACCACACAACATTTGACTTTATAGGCTAGAACTGAAGTCGCGCCAACTGCCTAACTCAAAATACAGTCAAGAAAGTAGCTCTGAAGCCGAGAAACGGGATCGACCATAAGCACTACCGTGAAATTACGTACAATTTTCAAATTTCTTGTACTTGCTAACTTTGCCACCTCGGGCAGCTACGTTACCATGGAGGAACCACACAACATTTGACTTTATAGGCTAGAACTGAAGTCGCGCCAACTGCTTAACTCAAAATACAGTCAAGAAAGTAGCTCTGAAGCAGAGAAACGGGATCGACGATAAGCACTACTGTGCAATTACGTACAATTTTCAAATTTCTTGTACTTGCTAACTTTGCGACCTCGGGCAGCTACGTTACCCTGGAGGAACCACACAACATTTGACTTTATAGGCTAGAACTGAAGTCGCGCCAACTGCTTAACTCAAAATACAGTCAAGAAAGTAGCTCTGAAGCTGATAAACGGGATCGACGATAAGCACTACTGTGCAATTACGTACAATTTTAAAATTTCTTGTACTTGCTAACTTTACGACCTCGGGCAGCTACGTTACCATGGAGGAATCAGACAAGATTTGACTTTATAGGCTAGAACTGAAGTCGCGACAACTGTTTAGCTCAAAATACAGTCAAGAAAGTAGCTCTCAAGCTGAGAAACGGGATCGACCATAAGCACTACTGTGCAATTACGTACAATTTTAAAATTTCTTGTACTTGCTAACTTTACGACCTCGGGCAGCTACGTTACCCTGGAGAAACCACACAACATTTGACTTTATAGGCTAGAACTGAAGTCGCGCCAACTGCTTAACTCAAAATACAGTCAAGAAAGTAGCTCTGAAGCCGAGAAACGGGATCGACCATAAGCACTACTGTGCAATTACGTACAATTTTCAAATTTCTTGTACTTGCTAATTTTGCGACCTCGGGCAGCTACGTTACCATGGAGGAACCACACAACATTTGACTTTATAGGCTAGAACTGAAGTCGCGCCAACTGCTTAACTCAAAATACAGTCAAGAAAGTAGCTCTGAAGCCGAGAAACGGGATCGACCATAAGCACTACCGTGAAATTACGTACAATTTTCAAATTTCTTGTACTTGCTAACTTTGCGACCTCGGGCAGCTATGTTACCATGGAGGAATCACACAAGATTTGACTTTATAGGCTACAACTGAAGTCGCGCCAACTGCTTAACTCAAAATACAGTCAAGAAAGTAGCTCTGAAGCAGAGAAACGGGATCGACGATAAGCACTACTGTGCAATTACGTACAATTTTCAAATTTCTTGTACTTGCTAATTTTGCGACCTCGGGCAGCTACGTTACCATGGAGGAACCACACAACATTTGACTTTATAGCCTAGAACTGAAGTCGCGCCAACTGCTTAACTCAAAATACAGTCAAGAAAGTAGCTCTGGACCCGAGAAACGGGATCGACCATAAGCACTACTGTGCAATTACGTACAATTTTCAAATTTCTTGTACTTGCTAACTTTGCGACCTCGGGCAGCTACGTTACCATAGATGAACCACACAACATTTGACTTTATAGGCTAGAACTGAAGTCGCGCCAACTGCTTAACTCAAAATACAGTCAAGAAAGTAGCTCTGAAGCAGAGAAACGGGATCGACGATAAGCACTACTGTGCAATTACGTACAATTTTAAAATTTCTTGTACTTGCTAACTTTACGACCTCGGGCAGCTACGTTACCATGGAGGAATCACACAAGATTTGACTTTATAGGCTAGAACTGAAGTCGCGCCAACTGTTTAGCTCAAAATACAGTCAAGAAAGTAGCTCTCAAGCTGAGAAACGGGATCGACCATAAGCACTACTGTGCAATTACGTACAATTTTCAAATTTCTTGTACTTGCTAATTTTGCGACCTCGGGCAGCTACGTTACCATGGAGGAACCACACAACATTTGACTTTATAGCCTAGAACTGAAGTCGCGCCAACTGCTTAACTCAAAATACAGTCAAGAAAGTAGCTCTGAACCCGAGAAACGGGATCGACCATAAGCACTACTGTGCAATTACGTACAATTTTCAAATTTCTTGTACTTGCTAACTTTGCGACCTCGGGCAGCTACGTTACCATGGAGGAACCACACAACATTTGACTTTATAGGCTAGAACCGAAGTCGCGCCAACTGCTTAACTCAAAATACAGTCAAGAAAGTAGCTCTGAAGCTGATAAACGGGATCGACGATAAGCACTACTGTGCAATTACGTATAATTTTCAAATTTCTTGTACTTGCTAACTTTGCGACCTCGGGCAGCTACGTTACCATGGAGGAACCACACAAGATTTGACTATATAGGCTACAACTGAAGTCGCGCCAACTGCTAAACTCAAAATACAGTCAAGAAAGTAGCACTGAAGCCGAGAAACGGGATCGACCATAAGCACTACCGTGAAATTACGTACGATTTTCAAATTTCTTGTACTTGCTAAGTTTGCGACCTCGGGCAGCTATGTTACCATGGAGGAATCACACAAGATTTGACTTTATAGGCTACAACTGAAGTCGCGCCAACTGCATAACTCAAAATACAGTCAAGAAAGTGGCTCTGAAGCTGAGAAACGGAATCGACCATAAGCACTACCGTGAAATTACGTACAATTTTCAAATTTCTTGTACTTGCTAACTTTGCGACCTCGGGCAGCTACGTTACCATGGAGGAACCACACAACATTTGACTTTATAGGCTAGAACTGCAGTCGCGCCAACTGCTTAACTCAAAATACAGTCAAGAAAGTAGCTCTGAAGCTGAGAAACGTGATCGACGATAAGCACTACTGTGCAATTACGTACAATTTTCAAATTTTTTGTACTTGCTAACTTTGCGACCTCGGGCAGCTACGTTACCTTGGAGGAACCACACAACATTTGACTTTATTGGCTAGAACTGAAGTCGCGCCAACTGCCTAACTCAAAATACAGTCAAGAAAGTAGCTCTGAAGCCGAGAAACGGGATCGACCATAAGCACTACCGTGAAATTACGTACAATTTTCAAATTTCTTGTACTTGCTAACTTTGCCACCTCGGGCAGTTACGTTACCATGGAGGAACCACACAACATTTGACTTTATAGGCTAGAACTGAAGTCGCGCCAACTGCTTAACTCAAAATACAGTCAAGAAAGTAGCTCTGAAGCAGAGAAACGGGATCGACGATAAGCACTACTGTGCAATTACGTACAATTTTCAAATATCTTGTACTTGCTAACTTTGCGACCTCGGGCAGCTACGTTACCATGGAGGAACCACACAACATTTGCCTTTATAGGCTAGAACCGAAGTCGCGCCAACTGCTTAACTCAAAATACAGTCAAGAAAGTAGCTCTGAAGCTGATAAACGGGATCGACGATAAGCACTACTGTGCAATTACGTACAATTTTCAAATTTCTTGTACTTGCTAACTTTACGACCTCGGGCAGCTACGTTACCATGGAGGAATCAGACAAGATTTGACTTTATAGGCTAGAACTGAAGTCGCGACAACTGTTTAGCTCAAAATACAGTCAAGAAAGTAGCTCTCAAGCTGAGAAACGGGATCGACCATAAGCACTACTGTGCAATTACGTACAATTTTAAAATTTCTTGTACTTGCTAACTTTACGACCTCGGGCAGCTACGTTACCCTGGAGAAACCACACAACATTTGACTTTATAGGCTAGAACTGAAGTCGCGCCAACTGCTTAACTCAAAATACAGTCAAGAAAGTAGCTCTGAAGCCGAGAAACGGGATCGACCATAAGCACTACTGTGCAATTACGTACAATTTTCAAATTTCTTGTACTTGCTAATTTTGCGACCTCGGGCAGCTACGTTACCATGGAGGAACCACACAACATTTGACTTTATAGGCTAGAACTGAAGTCGCGCCAACTGCTTAACTCAAAATACAGTCAAGAAAGTAGCTCTGAAGCCGAGAAACGGGATCGACCATAAGCACTACCGTGAAATTACGTACAATTTTCAAATTTCTTGTACTTGCTAACTTTGCGACCTCGGGCAGCTATGTTACCATGGAGGAATCACACAAGATTTGACTTTATAGGCTACAACTGAAGTCGCGCCAACTGCTTAACTCAAAATACAGTCAAGAAAGTAGCTCTGAAGCAGAGAAACGGGATCGACGATAAGCACTACTGTGCAATTACGTACAATTTTCAAATTTCTTGTACTTGCTAATTTTGCGACCTCGGGCAGCTACGTTACCATGGAGGAACCACACAACATTTGACTTTATAGCCTAGAACTGAAGTCGCGCCAACTGCTTAACTCAAAATACAGTCAAGAAAGTAGCTCTGGACCCGAGAAACGGGATCGACCATAAGCACTACTGTGCAATTACGTACAATTTTCAAATTTCTTGTACTTGCTAACTTTGCGACCTCGGGCAGCTACGTTACCATAGATGAACCACACAACATTTGACTTTATAGGCTAGAACTGAAGTCGCGCCAACTGCTTAACTCAAAATACAGTCAAGAAAGTAGCTCTGAAGCAGAGAAACGGGATCGACGATAAGCACTACTGTGCAATTACGTACAATTTTAAAATTTCTTGTACTTGCTAACTTTACGACCTCGGGCAGCTACGTTACCATGGAGGAATCACACAAGATTTGACTTTATAGGCTAGAACTGAAGTCGCGCCAACTGTTTAGCTCAAAATACAGTCAAGAAAGTAGCTCTCAAGCTGAGAAACGGGATCGACCATAAGCACTACTGTGCAATTACGTACAATTTTCAAATTTCTTGTACTTGCTAATTTTGAGACCTCGGGCACCTACGTTACCATGGAGGAACCACACAACATTTGACTTTATAGCCTAGAACTGAAGTCGCGCCAACTGCTTAACTCAAAATACAGTCAAGAAAGTAGCTCTGAACCCGAGAAACGGGATCGACCATAAGCACTACTGTGCAATTACGTACAATTTTCAAATTTCTTGTACTTGCTAACTTTGCGACCTCGGGCAGCTACGTTACCATGGAGGAACCACACAACATTTGACTTTATAGGCTAGAACCGAAGTCGCGCCAACTGCTTAACTCAAAATACAGTCAAGAAAGTAGCTCTGAAGCTGATAAACGGGATCGACGATAAGCACTACTGTGCAATTACGTATAATTTTCAAATTTCTTGTACTTGCTAACTTTGCGACCTCGGGCAGCTACGTTACCATGGAGGAACCACACAAGATTTGACTATATAGGCTACAACTGAAGTCGCGCCAACTGCTAAACTCAAAATACAGTCAAGAAAGTAGCACTGAAGCCGAGAAACGGGATCGACCATAAGCACTACCGTGAAATTACGTACGATTTTCAAATTTCTTGTACTTGCTAAGTTTGCGACCTCGGGCAGCTATGTTACCATGGAGGAATCACACAAGATTTGACTTTATAGGCTACAACTGAAGTCGCGCCAACTGCATAACTCAAAATACAGTCAAGAAAGTGGCTCTGAAGCTGAGAAACGGAATCGACCATAAGCACTACCGTGAAATTACGTACAATTTTCAAATTTCTTGTACTTGCTAACTTTGCGACCTCGGGCAGCTACGTTACCATGGAGGAACCACACAACATTTGACTTTATAGGCTAGAACTGCAGTCGCGCCAACTGCTTAACTCAAAATACAGTCAAGAAAGTAGCTCTGAAGCTGAGAAACGTGATCGACGATAAGCACTACTGTGCAATTACGTACAATTTTCAAATTTCTTGTACTTGCTAACTTTGCGACCTCGGGCAGCTACGTTACCTTGGAGGAACCACACAACATTTGACTTTATTGGCTAGAACTGAAGTCGCGCCAACTGCCTAACTCAAAATACAGTCAAGAAAGTAGCTCTGAAGCCGAGAAACGGGATCGACCATAAGCACTACCGTGAAATTACGTACAATTTTCAAATTTCTTGTACTTGCTAACTTTGCCACCTCGGGCAGTTACGTTACCATGGAGGAACCACACAACATTTGACTTTATAGGCTAGAACTGAAGTCGCGCCAACTGCTTAACTCAAAATACAGTCAAGAAAGTAGCTCTGAAGCAGAGAAACGGGATCGACGATAAGCACTACTGTGCAATTACGTACAATTTTCAAATATCTTGTACTTGCTAACTTTGCGACCTCGGGCAGCTACGTTACCATGGAGGAACCACACAACATTTGCCTTTATAGGCTAGAACCGAAGTCGCGCCAACTGCTTAACTCAAAATACAGTCAAGAAAGTAGCTCTGAAGCTGATAAACGGGATCGACGATAAGCACTACTGTGCAATTACGTACAATTTTCAAATTTCTTGTACTTGCTAACTTTGCGACTTCGGGCAGCTACGTTACCATGGGGGAACCACACAACATTTGACTTTATAGGCTAGAACTGAAGTCGCGCCAACTGCTTAACTCAAAATACAGTCAAGAAAGTAGCTCTGAAGCAGAGAAACGGGATCGACGATAAGCACTACTGTGCAATTACGTACAATTTTCAAATTTCTTGTACTTGCTAACTTTGCGACCTCGGGCAGCTACGTTACCTTGGAGGAACCACACAACATTTGACTTTATAGGCTAGAACTGAAGTCGCGCCAACTGCCTAACTCAAAATACAGTCAAGAAAGTAGCTCTGAAGCCGAGAAACGGGATCGACCATAAGCACTACCGTGAAATTACGTACAATTTTCAAATTTCTTGTACTTGCTAACTTTGCGACCTCGGGCAGCTATGTTACCATGGAGGAATCACACAAGATTTGACTTTATAGGCTAGAACTGAAGTCGCGCCAACTGCTTAACTCAAAATACAGTCAAGAAAGTAGCTCTCAAGCTGAGAAACGGGATCGACCATAAGCACTACTGTGCAATTACGTACAATTTTCAAATTTCTTGTACTTGCTAATTTTGCGACCTCGGGCAGCTACGTTACCATGGAGGAACCACACAACATTTGACTTTATAGGCTAGAACCGAAGTCGCGCCAACTGTTTAGCTCAAAATACGGTCAAGAAAGTAGCTCTGAAGCTGAGAAACGGGATCGACGATAAGCACTACTGTGCAATTACGTACAATTTTCAAATTTCTTGTACTTGCTAACTTTGCGACCTCGGACAGCTACGTTACCATGGAGGAACCACACAACATTTGCCTTTATAGGCTAGAACCGAAGTCGCGCCAACTGCTTAACTCAAAATACAGTCAAGAAAGTAGCTCTGAAGCTGAGAAACGGGATCGACCATAAGCACTACCGTGAAATTACGTACAATTTTCAAATTTCTTGTACTTGCTAACTTTGCGACCCCGGGCAGCTACGTTACCATGGAGGAACCACACAACATTTGACTTTATAGGCTAGAACTGAAGTCGCGCCAACTGCCTAACTCAAAATACAGTCAAGAAAGTAGCTCTGAAGCCGAGAAACGGGATCGACCATAAGCACTACCGTGAAATTACGTACAATTTTCAAATTTCTTGTACTTGCTAACTTTGCCACCTCGGGCAGCTACGTTACCATGGAGGAACCACACAACATTTGACTTTATAGGCTAGAACTGAAGTCGCGCCAACTGCTTAACTCAAAATACAGTCAAGAAAGTAGCTCTGAAGCAGAGAAACGGGATCGACGATAAGCACTACTGTGCAATTACGTACAATTTTCAAATTTCTTGTACTTGCTAACTTTGCGACCTCGGGCAGCTACGTTACCCTGGAGGAACCACATAACATTTGACTTTATAGGCTAGAACTGAAGTCGCGCCAACTGCTTAACTCAAAATACAGTCAAGAAAGTAGCTCTGAAGCTGATAAACGGGATCGACGATAAGCACTACTGTGCAATTACGTACAATTTTAAAATTTCTTGTACTTGCTAACTTTACGACCTCGGGCAGCTACGTTACCATGGAGGAATCACACAAGATTTGACTTTATAGGCTAGAACTGAAGTCGCGCCAACTGTTTAGCTCAAAATACAGTCAAGAAAGTAGCTCTCAAGCTGAGAAACGGGATCGACCATAAGCACTACTGTGCAATTACGTACAATTTTAAAATTTCTTGTACTTGCTAACTTTACGACCTCGGGCAGCTACGTTACCCTGGAGGAACCACACAACATATGACTTTATAGGCTAGAACTGAAGTCGCGCCAACTGCTTAACTCAAAATACAGTCAAGAAAGTAGCTCTGAAGCCGAGAAACGGGATCGACCATAAGCACTACTGTGCAATTACGTACAATTTTCAAATTTCTTGTACTTGCTAATTTTGCGACCTCGGGCAGCTACGTTACCATGGAGGAACCACACAACATTTGACTTTATAGGCTAGAACTGAAGTCGCGCCAACTGCTTAACTCAAAATACAGTCAAGAAAGTAGCTCTGAAGCCGAGAAACGGGATCGACCATAAGCACTACCGTGAAATTACGTACAATTTTCAAATTTCTTGTACTTGCTAACTTTGCGACCTCGGGCAGCTATGTTACCATGGAGGAATCACACAAGATTTGACTTTATAGGCTACAACTGAAGTCGCGCCAACTGCTTAACTCAAAATACAGTCAAGAAAGTAGCTCTGAAGCAGAGAAACGGGATCGACGATAAGCACTACTGTGCAATTACGTACAATTTTCAAATTTCTTGTACTTGCTAATTTTGCGACCTCGGGCAGCTACGTTACCATGGAGGAACCACACAACATTTGACTTTATAGCCTAGAACTGAAGTCGCGCCAACTGCTTAACTCAAAATACAGTCAAGAAAGTAGCTCTGAACCCGAGAAACGGGATCGACCATAAGCACTACCGTGAAATTACGTACAATTTTCAAATTTCTTGTACTTGCTAACTTTGCGACCTCGGGCAGCTATGTTACCATGGAGGAATCACACAAGATTTGACTTTATAGGCTACAACTGAAGTCGCGCCAACTGCTTAACTCAAAATACAGTCAAGAAAGTAGCTCTGAAGCTGAGAAACGGGATCGACCATAAGCACTACCGTGAAATTACGTACAATTTTCAAATTTCTTGTACTTGCTAACTTTGCGACCCCGGGCAGCTACGTTACCATGGAGGAACCACACAACATTTGACTTTATAAGCTAGAACTGAAGTCGCGCCAACTGCTTAACTCAAAATACAGTCGAGAAAGTAGATCTGAAGCCGAGAAACGGGATTGACCATAAGCACTACCGTGAAATTTCGTACAATTTTCAAATTTCTTGTACTTGCTGACTTTGCGACCTCGGGCAGCTACGTTACCATGGAGGAACCACACAACATTTGACTTTATAGGCTAGAACTGAAGTCGCGCCAACTGCTTAACTCAAAATACAGTCAAGAAAGTAGCTCTGAAGCTGATAAACGGGATCGACGATAAGCACTACTGTGCAATTACGTACAATTTTAAAATTTCTTGTACTTGCTAAATCTACGACCTCGGGCAGCTATGTTACCCTGGAGGAACCACACAACATTTGACTTTATAGGCTAGAACTGAAGTCGCGCCAACTGCTTAACTCAAAATACAGTCAAGAAAGTAGCTCTGAAGCTGATAAACGGGATCGACGATAAGCACTACTGTGCAATTACGTACAATTTTCAAATTTCTTGTACTTGCTAACTTTACGACCTCGGGCAGCTACGTTACCCTGGAGGAACCACACAACATTTGACTTTATAGGCTAGAACTGAAGTCGCGCCAACTGCTTAACTCAAAATACAGTCAAGAAAGTAGCTCTGAAGCCGAGAAACGGGATCGACCATAAGCACTACCGTGAAATTACGTACAATTTTCAAATTTCTTGTACTTGCTAAACTTGCGACCTCGGGCAGCTATGTTACCATGGAGGAACCACACAACATTTGACTTTATAGGCTAGAACCGAAGTCGCGCCAACTGTTTAGCTCAAAATACGGTCAAGAAAGTAGCTCTGAAGCTGAGAAACGGGATCGACGATAAGCACTACTGTGCAATTACGTACAATTTTCAAATTTCTTGTACTTGCTAACTTTGCGACCTCGGACAGCTACGTTACCATGGAGGAACCACACAACATTTGCCTTTATAGGCTAGAACCGAAGTCGCGCCAACTGCTTAACTCAAAATACAGTCAAGAAAGTAGCTCTGAAGCTGAGAAACGGGATCGACCATAAGCACTACCGTGAAATTACGTACAATTTTCAAATTTCTTGTACTTGCTAACTTTGCGACCCCGGGCAGCTACGTTACCATGGAGGAACCACACAACATTTGACTTTATAGGCTAGAACTGAAGTCGCGCCAACTGCCTAACTCAAAATACAGTCAAGAAAGTAGCTCTCAAGCTGAGAAACGGGATCGACCATAAGCACTACTGTGCAATTACGTACAATTTTCAAATTTCTTGTACTTGCTAATTTTGCGACCTCGGGCAGCTACGTTACCATGGAGGAACCACACAACATTTGACTTTATAGGCTAGAACTGAAGTCGCGCCAACTGCTTAACTCAAAATACAGTCAAGAAAGTAGCTCTGAAGCCGAGAAACGGGATCGACCATAAGCACTACCGTGAAATTACGTACAATTTTCAAATTTCTTGTACTTGCTAACTTTGCCACCTCGGGCAGCTACGTTACCATCTAGGAACCACACAACATTTGACTTTATAGGCTAGAACTGAAGTCGCGCCAACTGCTTAACTCAAAATACAGTCAAGAAAGTAGCTCTGAAGCAGAGAAACTGGATCGGCGATAAGCACTACTGTGCAATTACGTACAATTTTCAAATTTCTTGTACTTGCTAACTTTGCGACCTCGGGCAGCTACGTTACCATGGAGAAACCACACAACATTTGACTTTATAGGCTAGAACTAAAGTCGCGCCAACTGCTTAACTCAAAATACAGTCAAGAAAGTAGCTCTGAAGCCGAGGAACGGGATCGACCATAAGCACTACCGTGAAATTACGTACAATTTTCAAATTTCTTGTACTTGCTAACTTTGCGACCTCGGGCAGCTATGTTACCATGGAGGAATCACACAAGATTTGACTTTATAGGCTAGAACTGAAGTCGCGCCAACTGCTTAACTCAAAATACAGTCAAGAAAGTAGCTCTCAAGCTGAGAAACGGGATCGACCATAAGCACTACTGTGCAATTACGTACAATTTTCAAATTTCTTGTACTTGCTAATTTTGCGACCTCGGGCAGCTACGTTACCATGGAGGAACCACACAACATTTGACTTTATAGGCTAGAACTGAAGTCGCGCCAACTGCTTAACTCAAAATACAGTCAAGAAAGTAGCTCTGAAGCCGAGAAACGGGATCGACCATAAGCACTACCGTGAAATTACGTACAATTTTCAAATTTCTTGTACTTGCTAACTTTGCGACCTCGGGCAGCTATGTTACCATGGAGGAATCACACAAGATTTGACTTTATAGGCTACAACTGAAGTCGCGCCAACTGCTTAACTCAAAATACAGTCAAGAAAGTAGCTCTGAAGCTGATAAACGGGATCGACGATAAGCACTACTGTGCAATTACGTACAATTTTCAAATTTCTTGTACTTGCTAACTTTGCGACCTCGGGCAGCTACGTTACCATGGAGGAACCACACAACATTTGACTTTATAGGCTAGAACTGAAGTCGCGCCAACTGCTTAACTCAAAATACAGTCAAGAAATTAGCTCTGAAGCCGAGAAACGGGATCGACCATAAGCACTACCGTGAAATTACGTACAATTTTCAAATTTCTTGTACTTGCTAACTTTGCGACCTCGGGCAGCTATGTTATTATGGAGAAATTACACAAGATTTGACTTTATGGGCTACAACTGAAGTCGCGCCAACTGCTTAACTCAAAATACAGTCAAGAAAGTAGCTCTCAAGCTGAGAAACGGGATCGACCATAAGCACTACCGTGCAATTACGTACAATTTTCAAATTTCTTGTAGTTGCTAACTTTGCGACCTCGGGCAGCTACGTTACCCTGGAGGAACCACACAACATTTGACTTTATAGGCTAGAACTGAAGTCGCGCCAACTGCTTAACTCAAAATACAGTCAAGAAAGTAGCTCTGAAGCCGAGAAACGGGATCGACCATAAGCACTACCGTGAAATTACGTACAATTTTCAAATTTCTTGTACTTGCTGACTTTGCGACCTCGGGCAGCTACGTTACCATGGAGGAACCACACAACATTTGACTTTATAGGCTAGAACTGAAGTCGTGCCAACCGCTTAACTCAAAATACAGTCAAGAAAGTAGCTCTGAAGCAGAGAAACGGGATCGACGATAAGCACTACTGTGCAATTACGTACAATTTTCAAATTTCTTGTACTTGCTAAGTTTGCGACCTCGGGCAGCTACGTTACCATGGAGAAACCACACAACATTTGACTTTATAGGCTAGAACTGAAGTCGCGCCAACTGCTTAACTCAAAATACAGTCAAGAAAGTAGCTCTGAAGCCGAGAAACGGGATCGACCATAAGCACTACTGTGCAATTACGTACAATTTTCAAATTTCTTGTACTTGCTAAACTTGCGACCTCGGGCAGCTATGTTACCATGGAGGAAACACACAACATTTGACTTTATAGGCTAGAACCGAAGTCGCGCCAACTGTTTAGCTCAAAATACGGTCAAGAAAGTAGCTCTGAAGCTGAGAAACGGGATCGACGATAAGCACTACTGTGCAATTACGTACAATTTTCAAATTTCTTGTACTTGCTAACTTTGCGACCTCGGACAGCTACGTTGCCATGGAGGAACCACACAACATTTGCCTTTATAGGCTAGAACCGAAGTCGCGCCAACTGCTTAACTCAAAATACAGTCAAGAAAGTAGCTCTGAAGCTGATAAACGGGATCGACGATAAGCACTACTGTGCAATTACGTACAATTTTCAAATTTCTTGTACTTGCTAACTTTGCGACCTCGGGCAGCTACGTTACCATAGAGGAACCACACAACATTTGACTTTATAGGCTAGAACTGAAGTCGCGCCAACTGCTTAACTCAAAATACAGTCAAGAAAGTAGCTCTGAAGCAGAGAAACGGGATCGACGATAAGCACTACTGTGCAATTACGTACAATTTTCAAATTTCTTGTACTTGCTAACTTTGCGACCTCGGGCAGCTACGTTACCATGGAGAAACCACACAACATTTGACTTTATAGGCTAGAACTGAAGTCGCGCCAACTGCTTAACTCAAGATACAGTCAAGAAAGTAGCTCTGAAGCCGAGAAACGGGATCGACCATAAGCACTACCGTGAAATTACGTACAATTTTCAAATTTCTTGTACTTGCTAACTTTGCGATCTTGGGCAGCTATGTTACCATGGAGGAATCACACAAGATTTGACTTTATAGGCTAGAACTGAAGTCGCGCCAACTGTTTAGCTTAAAATACAGTCAAGAAAGTAGCTCTCAAGCTGAGAAACGGGATCGACCATAAGCACTACCGTGAAATTACGTACAATTTTCAAATTTCTTGTACTTGCTAACTTTGCGACCTCGGGCAGCTATGTTACCATGGAGGAATCACACAAGATTTGACTTTATATGCTACAACTGAAGTCGCGCCAACTGCTTAACTCAAAATACAGTCAAGAAAGTAGCTCTGAAGCTGAGAAACGGGATCGACCATAAGCACTACCGTGAAATTACGTACAATTTTCAAATTTCTTGTACTTGCTAACTTTGCGACCTCGGGCAGCTATGTTACCATGTAGGAATCACACAAGATTTGACCTTATAGGCTACAACTGAAGTCGCGCCAACTGCTTAACTCAAAATACAGTCAAGAAAGTAGCTCTGAAGCTGAGAAACGGGATCGACCATAAGCACTACCGTGAAATTACGTACAATTTTCAAATTTCTTGTACTTGCTAACTTTGCGACCCCGGGCAGCTACGTTACCATGGAGGAACCACACAACATTTGACTTTATAGGCTAGAACTGAAGTCGCGCCAACTGCTTAACTCAAAATACAGTCAAGAAAGTAGCTCTGAAGCAGAGAAACGGGATCGACGATAAGCACTACCGTGAAATTACGTACAATTTTCAAATTTCTTGTACTTGCTAATTTTGCGACCTCGGGCAGCTATGTTACCATGGAGGAATCACACAAGATTTGACTTTATAGGCTAGAACTGAAGTCGCGCCAACTGTTTAGCTCAAAATACAGTCAAGAAAGTAGCTCTCAAGCTGAGAAACGGGATCGACGATAAGCACTACTGTGCAATTACGTACAATTTTCAAATTTCTTGTACTTGCTAATTTTGCGACCTCGGGCAGCTACGTTACCATGGAGGAACCACACAACATTTGACTTTATAGGCTAGAACTGAAGTCGCGCCTACTGCTTAACTAAAAATACAGTCAAGAAAGTAGCTCTGAAGCCGAGAAACGGGATCGACCATAAGCACTACCGTGAAATTACGTACAATTTTCAAATTTCTTGTACTTGCTAACTTTGCGACCTCGGGCAGCTATGTTACCATGGAGGAATCACACAAGATTTGACTTTATAGGCTACAACTGAAGTCGCGCCAACTGCTTAACTCAAAATACAGTCAAGAAAGTAGCTCTGAAGCTGAGAAACGGGATCGACCATAAGCACTACCGTGAAATTACGTACAATTTTCAAATTTCTTGTACTTGCTAACTTTGCGACCCCGGGCAGCTACGTTACCATGGAGGAACCACACAACATTTGACTTTATAGGCTAGAACTGAAGTCGCGCCATCTGCTTAACTCAAAATACAGTCAAGAAAGTAGATCTGAAGCCGAGAAACGGGATTGACCATAAGCACTACCGTGAAATTACGTACAATTTTCAAATTTCTTGTACTTGCTGACTTTGCGACCTCGGGCAGCTACGTTACCATGGAGGAACCACGCAACATTTGACTTTATAGGCTAGAACTGAAGTCGCGCTAACTGCTTAACTCAAAATACAGTCAAGAAAGTAGCTCTGAAGCTGATAAACGGGATCGACGATAAGCACTACTGTGCAATTACGTACAATTTTAAAATTTCTTGTACTTGCTAACTTTACGACCTCGGGCAGCTACGTTACCCTGGAGGAACCACACAACATTTGACTTTATAGGCTAGAACTGAAGTCGCGCCAACTGCTTAACTCAAAATACAGTCAAGAAAGTAGCTCTGAAGCCGAGAAACGGGATCGACCATAAGCACTACCGTGAAATTACGTACAATTTTCAAATTTCTTGTACTTGCTAACTTTGCGACCTCGGGCAGCTACGTTACCATTAAGGAACCACACAACATTTGACTTTATAGGCTAGAACCGAAGTCGCGCCAATTGTTTAGCTCAAAATACGGTCAAGAAAGTAGCTCTGAAGCTGAGAAACGGGATCGACGATAAGCACTACTGTGCAATTACGTACAATTTTCAAATTTCTTGTACTTGCTGACTTTGCGACCTCGGGCAGCTACGTTACCCTGGAGGAACCACACAACATTTGACTTTATAGGCTAGAACTGAAGTCGCGCCAACTGCTTAACTCAAAATACAGTCAAGAAAGTAGCTCTGAAGCTGATAAAGGGGATCGACGATAAGCACTACTGTGCAATTACGTACAATTTTCAAATTTCTTGTACTTGCTAATTTTGCGACCTCGGGCAGCTACGTTACCATAGAGGAACCACACAACATTTGACTTTATAGGCTAGAACTGAAGTCGCGCCAACTGCTTAACTCAAAATACAGTCAAGAAAGTAGCTCTGAAGCAGAGAAACGGGATCGACGATAAGCACTACTGTGCAATTACGTACAATTTTCAAATTTCTTGTACTTGCTAACTTTGCGACCTCGGGCAGCTACGTTACCATGGAGAAACCACACAACATTTGACTTTATAGGCTAGAACTGAAGTCGCGCCAACTGCTTAACTCAAAATACAGTCAAGAAAGTAGCTCTGAAGCTGAGAAACGGGATCGACCATAAGCACTACCGTGAAATTACGTACAATTTTCAAATTTCTTGTACTTGCTAACTTTGCGACCCCGGGCAGCTACGTTACCATGGAGGAACCACACAACATTTGACTTTATAGGCTAGAACTGAAGTCGCGCCAACTGCTTAACTCAAAATACAGTCAAGAAAGTAGATCTGAAGCCGAGAAACGGGATTGACCATAAGCACTACCGTGAAATTACGTACAATTTTCAAATTTATTGTACTTGCTGACTTTGCGACCTCGGGCAGCTACGTTACCATGGAGGAACCACACAACATTTGACTTTATAGGCTAGAACTGAAGTCGCGCTAACTGCTTAACTCAAAATACAGTCAAGAAAGTAGCTCTGAAGCTGATAAACGGGATCGACGATAAGCACTACTGTGCAATTACGTACAATTTTAAAATTTCTTGTACTTGCTAACTTTACGACCTCGGGCAGCTACGTTACCCTGGAGGAACCACACAACATTTGACTTTATAGGCTAGAACTGAAGTCGCGCCAACTGCTTAACTCAAAATACAGTCAAGAAAGTAGCTCTGAAGCCGAGAAACGGGATCGACCATAAGCACTACCGTGAAATTACGTACAATTTTCAAATTTCTTGTACTTGCTAACCTTGCGACCTCGGGCAGCTATGTTACCATGGAGGAATCACACAAGATTTGACTTTATAGGCTACAACTGAAGTCGCGCCAACTGCTTAACTCAAAATACAGTCAAGAAAGTAGCTCTCAAGCTGAGAAACGGAATCGACCATAAGCACTACCGTGCAATTACGTACAATTTTAAAATTTCTTGTACTTGCTAACTTTACGACCTCGGGCAGCTACGTTACCCTGGAGGAACCACACAACATTTGACTTTATAGGCTAGAACTGAAGTCGCGCCAACTGCTTAACTCAAAATACAGTCAAGAAAGTAGCTCTGAAGCTGATAAACGGGATCGACGATAAGCACTACTGTGCAATTACGTACAATTTTCAAATTTCTTGTACTTGCTAATTTTGCGACCTCGGGCAGCTACGTTACCATAGAGGAACCACACAACATTTGACTTTATAGGCTAGAACTGAAGTCGCGCCAACTGCTTAACTCAAAATACAGTCAAGAAAGTAGCTCTCAAGCTGAGAAACGGAATCGACCATAAGCACTACCGTGCAATTACGTACAATTTTAAAATTTCTTGTACTTGCTAACTTTACGACCTCGGGCAGCTACGTTACCCTGGAGGAACCACACAACATTTGACTTTATAGGCTAGAACTGAAGTCGCGCCAACTGCTTAACTCAAAATACAGTCAAGAAAGTAGCTCTGAAGCTGATAAACGGGATCGACGATAAGCACTACTGTGCAATTACGTACAATTTTCAAATTTCTTGTACTTGCTAACTTTGCGACCTCGGGCAGCTACGTTACCATAGAGGAACCACACAACATTTGACTTTATAGGCTAGAACTGAAGTCGCGCCAACTGCTTAACTCAAAATACAGTCAAGAAAGTAGCTCTGAAGCAGAGAAACGGGATCGACGATAAGCACTACTGTGCAATTACGTACAATTTTCAAATTTCTTGTACTTGCTAACTTTGCGACCTCGGGCAGCTACGTTACCATGGAGAAACCACACAACATTTGACTTTATAGGCTAGAACTGAAGTCGCGCCAACTGCTTAACTCAAAATACAGTCAAGAAAGTAGCTCTGAAGCCGAGAAACGGGATCGACCATAAGCACTACCGTGAAATTACGTACAATTTTCAAATTTCTTGTACTTGCTAACTTTGCGACCTCGGGCAGCTATGTTACCATGGAGGAATCACACAAGATTTGACTTTATAGGCTAGAACTGAAGTCGCGCCAACTGCTTAACTCAAAATACAGTCAAGAAAGTAGCTCTGAAGCTGAGAAACGGGATCGACCATAAGCACTACCGTGAAATTACGTACAATTTTCAAATTTCTTGTACTTGCTAACTTTGCGACCCCGGGCAGCTACGTTACCATGGAGGAACCACACAACATTTGACTTTATAGGCTAGAACTGAAGTCGCGCCAACTGCTTAACTCAAAATACAGTCAAGAAAGTAGCTCTGAAGCAGAGAAACGGGATCGACGATAAGCACTACTGTGCAATTACGTACAATTTTCAAATTTCTTGTACTTGCTAACTTTGCGACCTCGGGCAGCTACGTTACCATGGAGAAACCACACAACATTTGACTTTATAGGCTAGAACTGAAGTCGCGCCAACTGCTTAACTCAAAATACAGTCAAGAAAGTAGCTCTGAAGCCGAGAAACGGGATCGACCATAAGCACTACCGTGAAATTACGTACAATTTTCAAATTTCTTGTACTTGCTAACTTTGCGACCTCGGGCAGCTATGTTACCATGGAGGAATCACACAAGATTTGACTTTATAGGCTACAACTGAAGTCGCGCCAACTGCTTAACTCAAAATACAGTCAAGAAAGTAGCTCTGAAGCTGAGAAACGGGATCGACCATAAGCACTACCGTGAAATTACGTACAATTTTGAAATTTCTTGTACTTGCTAACTTTGCGACCTCGGACAGCTACGTTACCATGGAGGAACCACACAACATTTGCCCTTATAGGCTAGAACCGAAGTCGCGCCAACTGCTTAACTCAAAATACAGTCAAGAAAGTAGCTCTGAAGCTGATAAACGGGATCGACGATAAGCACTACTGTGCAATTACGTACAATTTTCAAATTTCTTGTACTTGCTAAATTTGCGACCTCGGGCAGCTATGTTACCATGGAGGAATCACACAAGATTTGACTTTATAGGCTACAACTGAAGTCGCGCCAACTGCTTAACTCAAAATACAGTCAAGAAAGTAGCTCTCAAGCTGAGAAACGGAATCGACCATAAGCACTACCGTGCAATTACGTACAATTTTAAAATTTCTTGTACTTGCTAACTTTGCGACCTCGGGCAGCTATGTTACCATGGAGGAACCACACAACATTTGACTTTATAGGCTAGAACTGAAGTCGCGCCAACTGCTTAACTCAAAATACAGTCAAGAAAGTAGCTCTGAAGCCGAGAAACGGGATCGACCATAAGCACTACCGTGAAATTACGTACAATTTTCAAATTTCTTGTACTTGCTAACTTTGCGACCTCGGGCAGCTATGTTACCATGGAGGAATCACACAAGATTTGACTTTATAGGCTACAACTGAAGTCGCGCCAACTGCTTAACTCAAAATACAGTCAAGAAAGTAGCTCTGAAGCTGAGAAACGGGATCGACCATAAGCACTACCGTGAAATTACGTACAATTTTCAAATTTCTTGTACTTGCTAACTTTGCGACCCCGGGCAGCTACGTTACCATGGAGGAACCACACAACATTTGACTTTATAGGCTAGAACTGAAGTCGCGCCAACTGCTTAACTCAAAATACAGTCAAGAAAGTAGATCTGAAGCCGAGAAACGGGATTGACCATAAGCACTACCGTGAAATTACGTACAATTTTCAAATTTATTGTACTTGCTGACTTTGCGACCTCGGGCAGCTACGTTACCATGGAGGAACCACACAACATTTGACTTTATAGGCTAGAACTGAAGTCGCGCTAACTGCTTAACTCAAAATACAGTCAAGAAAGTAGCTCTGAAGCTGATAAACGGGATCGACGATAAGCACTACTGTGCAATTACGTACAATTTTAAAATTTCTTGTACTTGCTAACTTTACGACCTCGGGCAGCTACGTTACCCTGGAGGAACCACACAACATTTGACTTTATAGGCTAGAACTGAAGTCGCGCCAACTGCTTAACTCAAAATACAGTCAAGAAAGTAGCTCTGAAGCCGAGAAACGGGATCGACCATAAGCACTACCGTGAAATTACGTACAATTTTCAAATTTCTTGTACTTGCTAACCTTGCGACCTCGGGCAGCTATGTTACCATGGAGGAATCACACAAGATTTGACTTTATAGGCTACAACTGAAGTCGCGCCAACTGCTTAACTCAAAATACAGTCAAGAAAGTAGCTCTCAAGCTGAGAAACGGAATCGACCATAAGCACTACCGTGCAATTACGTACAATTTTAAAATTTCTTGTACTTGCTAACTTTACGACCTCGGGCAGCTACGTTACCCTGGAGGAACCACACAACATTTGACTTTATAGGCTAGAACTGAAGTCGCGCCAACTGCTTAACTCAAAATACAGTCAAGAAAGTAGCTCTGAAGCTGATAAACGGGATCGACGATAAGCACTACTGTGCAATTACGTACAATTTTCAAATTTCTTGTACTTGCTAATTTTGCGACCTCGGGCAGCTACGTTACCATAGAGGAACCACACAACATTTGACTTTATAGGCTAGAACTGAAGTCGCGCCAACTGCTTAACTCAAAATACAGTCAAGAAAGTAGCTCTGAAGCAGAGAAACGGGATCGACGATAAGCACTACTGTGCAATTACGTACAATTTTCAAATTTCTTGTACTTGCTAACTTTGCGACCTCGGGCAGCTACGTTACCATGGAGAAACCACACAACATTTGACTTTATAGGCTAGAACTGAAGTCGCGCCAACTGCTTAACTCAAAATACAGTCAAGAAAGTAGCTCTGAAGCCGAGAAACGGGATCGACCATAAGCACTACCGTGAAATTACGTACAATTTTCAAATTTCTTGTACTTGCTAACTTTGCGACCTCGGGCAGCTATGTTACCATGGAGGAATCACACAAGATTTGACTTTATAGGCTAGAACTGAAGTCGCGCCAACTGCTTAACTCAAAATACAGTCAAGAAAGTAGCTCTGAAGCTGAGAAACGGGATCGACCATAAGCACTACCGTGAAATTACGTACAATTTTCAAATTTCTTGTACTTGCTAACTTTGCGACCCCGGGCAGCTACGTTACCATGGAGGAACCACACAACATTTGACTTTATAGGCTAGAACTGAAGTCGCGCCAACTGCTTAACTCAAAATACAGTCAAGAAAGTAGATCTGAAGCCGAGAAACGGGATTGACCATAAGCACTACCGTGAAATTACGTACAATTTTCAAATTTCTTGTACTTGCTGACTTTGCGAACTCGGGCAGCTACGTTACCATGGAGGAACCACACAACATTTGACTTTATAGGCTAGAACTGAAGTCGCGCCAACTGCTTAACTCAAAATACAGTCAAGAAAGTAGCTCTGAAGCTGATAAACGGGATCGACGATAAGCACTACTGTGCAATTACGTACAATTTTCAAATTTCTTGTACTTGCTAACTTTGCGACCTCGGGCAGCTACGTTACCATAGAGGAACCACACAACATTTGACTTTATAGGCTAGAACTGAAGTCGCGCCAACTGCTTAACTCAAAATACAGTCAAGAAAGTAGCTCTGAAGCAGAGAAACGGGATCGACGATAAGCAATACTGTGCAATTACGTACAATTTTAAAATTTCTTGTACTTGCTAACTTTACGACCTCGGGCAGCTACGTTACCCTGGAGGAACCACACAACATTTGACTTTATAGGCTAGAACTGAAGTCGCGCCAACTGCTTAACTCAAAATACAGTCAAGAAAGTAGCTCTGAAGCCGAGAAACGGGATCGACCATAAGCACTACCGTGAAATTACGTACAATTTTCAAATTTCTTGTACTTGCTAACCTTGCGACCTCGGGCAGCTATGTTACCATGGAGGAATCACACAAGATTTGACTTTATAGGCTACAACTGAAGTCGCGCCAACTGCTTAACTCAAAATACAGTCAAGAAAGCAGCTCTGAAGCCGAGAAACGGGATCGACCATAAGCACTACCGTGAAATTACGTACAATTTTCAAATTTCTTGTACTTGCTAACCTTGCGACCTCGGGCAGCTATGTTACCATGGAGGAATCACACAAGATTTGACTTTATAGGCTACAACTGAAGTCGCGCCAACTGCTTAACTCAAAATACAGTCAAGAAAGTAGCTCTCAAGCTGAGAAACGGAATCGACCATAAGCACTACCGTGCAATTACGTACAATTTTAAAATTTCTTGTACTTGCTAACTTTACGACCTCGGGCAGCTACGTTACCCTGGAGGAACCACACAACATTTGACTTTATAGGCTAGAACTGAAGTCGCGCCAACTGCTTAACTCAAAATACAGTCAAGAAAGTAGCTCTGAAGCTGATAAACGGGATCGACGATAAGCACTACTGTGCAATTACGTACAATTTTCAAATTTCTTGTACTTGCTAACTTTGCGACCTCGGGCAGCTACGTTACCATAGAGGAACCACACAACATTTGACTTTATAGGCTAGAACTGAAGTCGCGCCAACTGCTTAACTCAAAATACAGTCAAGAAAGTAGCTCTGAAGCAGAGAAACGGGATCGACGATAAGCACTACTGTGCAATTACGTACAATTTTCAAATTTCTTGTACTTGCTAACTTTGCGACCTCGGGCAGCTACGTTACCATGGAGAAACCACACAACATTTGACTTTATAGGCTAGAACTGAAGTCGCGCCAACTGCTTAACTCAAAATACAGTCAAGAAAGTAGCTCTGAAGCCGAGAAACGGGATCGACCATAAGCACTACCGTGAAATTACGTACAATTTTCAAATTTCTTGTACTTGCTAACTTTGCGACCTCGGGCAGCTATGTTACCATGGAGGAATCACACAAGATTTGACTTTATAGGCTAGAACTGAAGTCGCGCCAACTGCTTAACTCAAAATACAGTCAAGAAAGTAGCTCTGAAGCTGAGAAACGGGATCGACCATAAGCACTACCGTGAAATTACGTACAATTTTCAAATTTCTTGTACTTGTTAACTTTGCGACCCCGGGCAGCTACGTTACCATGGAGGAACCACACAACATTTGACTTTATAGGCTAGAACTGAAGTCGCGCCAACTGCTTAACTCAAAATACAGTCAAGAAAGTAGCTCTGAAGCAGAGAAACGGGATCGACGATAAGCACTACTGTGCAATTACGTACAATTTTCAAATTTCTTGTACTTGCTAACTTTGCGACCTCGGGCAGCTACGTTACCATGGAGAAACCACACAACATTTGACTTTATAGGCTAGAACTGAAGTCGCGCCAACTGCTTAACTCAAAATACAGTCAAGAAAGTAGCTCTGAAGCCGAGAAACGGGATCGACCATAAGCACTACCGTGAAATTACGTACAATTTTCAAATTTCTTGTACTTGCTAACTTTGCGACCTCGGGCAGCTATGTTACCATGGAGGAATCACACAAGATTTGACTTTATAGGCTACAACTGAAGTCGCGCCAACTGCTTAACTCAAAATACAGTCAAGAAAGTAGCTCTGAAGCTGAGAAACGGGATCGACCATAAGCACTACCGTGAAATTACGTACAATTTTGAAATTTCTTGTACTTGCTAACTTTGCGACCTCGGACAGCTACGTTACCATGGAGGAACCACACAACATTTGCCTTTATAGGCTAGAACCGAAGTCGCGCCAACTGCTTAACTCAAAATACAGTCAAGAAAGTAGCTCTGAAGCTGATAAACGGGATCGACGATAAGCACTACTGTGCAATTACGTACAATTTTCAAATTTCTTGTACTTGCTAAATTTGCGACCTCGGGCAGCTATGTTACCATGGAGGAATCACACAAGATTTGACTTTATAGGCTACAACTGAAGTCGCGCCAACTGCTTAACTCAAAATACAGTCAAGAAAGTAGCTCTCAAGCTGAGAAACGGAATCGACGATAAGCACTACTGTGCAATTACGTACAATTTTCAAATTTCTTGTACTTGCTAACTTTGCGACCTCGGGCAGCTACGTTACCATAGAGGAACCACACAACATTTGACTTTATAGGCTAGAACTGAAGTCGCGCCAACTGCTTAACTCAAAATACAGTCAAGAAAGTAGCTCTGAAGCAGAGAAACGGGATCGACGATAAGCACTACTGTGCAATTACGTACAATTTTCAAATTTCTTGTACTTGCTAACTTTGCGACCTCGGGCAGCTACGTTACCATGGAGAAACCACACAACATTTGACTTTATAGGCTAGAACTGAAGTCGCGCCAACTGCTTAACTCAAAATACAGTCAAGAAAGTAGCTCTGAAGCCGAGAAACGGGATCGACCATAAGCACTACCGTGAAATTACGTACAAT
Source organism: Merodon equestris (assembly GCA_958301585.1). NCBI lineage: Eukaryota > Metazoa > Arthropoda > Insecta > Diptera > Syrphidae > Merodon > Merodon equestris. Next base: position 66,691,408 of record OY284417.1, on the reverse strand, counting down.
TTTCAAATTTCTTGTACTTGCTAACTTTGCGACCTCGGGCAGCTACGTTACCATAGAGGAACCACACAACATTTGACTTTATAGGCTAGAACCGAAGTCGCGCCAACTGTTTAGCTCAAAATACGGTCAAGAAAGTAGCTCTGAAGCTGAGAAACGGGATCGACGATAAGCACTACTGTGCAATTACGTACAATTTTCAAATTTCTTGTACTTGCTAACTTTGCGACCTCGGACAGCTACGTTACCATGGAGGAACCACACAACATTTGCCTTTATAGGCTAGAACCGAAGTCGCGCCAACTGCTTAACTCAAAATACAGTCAAGAAAGTAGCTCTGAAGCTGATAAACGGGATCGACGATAAGCACTACTGTGCAATTACGTACAATTTTCAAATTTCTTGTACTTGCTAACTTTGCGACCTCGGGCAGCTATGTTACCATGGAGGAATCACACAAGATTTGACTTTATAGGCTACAACTGAAGTCGCGCCAACTGCTTAACTCAAAATACAGTCAAGAAAGTAGCTCTCAAGCTGAGAAACGGAATCGATCATAAGCACTACCGTGCAATTACGTACAATTTTAAAATTTCTTGTACTTGCTAACTTTACGACCTCGGGCAGCTACGTTACGCTGGAGGAACCACACAACATTTGACTTTATAGGCTAGAACTGAAGTCGCGCCAACTGCTTAACTCAAAATACAGTCAAGAAAGTAGCTCTGAAGCAGAGAAACGGGATCGACCATAAGCACTACCGTGAAATTACGTACAATTTTCAAATTTCTTGTACTTGCTAACCTTGCGACCTCGGGCAGCTACGTTACCATTAAGGAACCACACAACATTTGACTTTATAGGCTAGAACCGAAGTCGCGCCAATTGTTTAGCTCAAAATACGGTCAAGAAAGTAGCTCTGAAGCTGAGAAACGGGATCGACCATAAGCACTACTGTGCAATTACGTACAATTTTCAAATTTCTTGTACTTGCTGACTTTGCGACCTCGGGCAGCTACGTTACCATGGAGGAACCACACAACATTTGACTTTATAGGCTAGAACTGAAGTCGCGCCAACTGCTTAACTCAAAATACAGTCAAGAAAGTAGCTCTGAAGCTGAGAAACGGGATCGACGATAAGCACTACCGTGCAATTACGTACAATTTTAAAATTTCTTGTACTTGCTAACTTTACGACCTCGGGCAGCTACGTTACGCTGGAGGAACCACACAACATTTGACTTTATAGGCTAGAACTGAAGTCGCGCCAACTGCTTAACTCAAAATACAGTCAAGAAAGTAGCTCTGAAGCTGAGAAACGGGATCGACCATAAGCACTACCGTGAAATTACGTACAATTTTCAAATTTCTTGTACTTGCTAACTTTGCGACCCCGGGCAGCTACGTTACCATGGAGGAACCACACAACATTTGACTTTATAGGCTAGAACTGAAGTCGCGCCAACTGCTTAACTCAAAATACAGTCAAGAAAGTAGATCTGAAGCCGAGAAACGGGATTGACCATAAGCACTACCGTGAAATTACGTACAATTTTCAAATTTATTGTACTTGCTGACTTTGCGACCTCGGGCAGCTACGTTACCATGGAGGAACCACACAACATTTGACTTTATAGGCTAGAACTGAAGTCGCGCCAACTGCTTAACTCAAAATACAGTCAAGAAAGTAGCTCTGAAGCTGATAAACGGGATCGACGATAAGCACTACTGTGCAATTACGTACGATTTTAAAATTTCTTGTACTTGCTAACTTTACGACCTCGGGCAGCTACGTTACCCTGGTGGAACCACACAACATTTGACTTTATAGGCTAGAACTGAAGTCGCGCCAACTGCTTAACTCAAAATACAGTCAAGAAAGTAGCTCTGAAGCCGAGAAACGGGATCGACCATAAGCACTACCGTGAAATTACGTACAATTTTCAAATTTCTTGTACTTGCTAACCTTGCGACCTCGGGCAGCTATGTTACCATGGAGGAATCACACAAGATTTGACTTTGTAGGCTACAACTGAAGTCGCGCCAACTGCTTAACTCAAAATACAGTCAAGAAAGTAGCTCTGAAGCCGAGAAACGGGATCGACCATAAGCACTACCGTGAAATTACGTACAATTTTCAAATTTCTTGTACTTGCTAACCTTGCGACCTCGGGCAGCTATGTTACCATGGAGGAATCACACAAGATTTGACTTTATAGGCTACAACTGAAGTCGCGCCAACTGCTTAACTCAAAATACAGTCAAGAAAGTAGCTCTCAAGCTGAGAAACGGAATCGACCATAAGCACTACCGTGCAATTACGTAAAATTTTAAAATTTCTTGTACTTGCTAATTTTACGACCTCGGGCAGCTACGTTACGATGGAGGAACCACACAACATTTGACTTTATAGGCTAGAACTGAAGTCGCGCCAACTGCTTAACTCAAAATACAGTCAAGAAAGTAGCTCTGAAGCCGAGAAACGGGATCGACCATAAGCACTACCGTGAAATTACGTACAATTTTCAAATTTCTTGTACTTGCTAACCTTGCGACCTCGGGCAGCTATGTTACCATGGAGGAACCACACAACATTTGACTTTATAGGCTAGAACCGAAGTCGCGCCAACTGTTTAGCTCAAAATACGGTCAAGAAAGTAGCTCTGAAGCTGAGAAACGGGATCGACGATAAGCACTACTGTGCAATTACGTACAATTTTCAAATTTCTTGTACTTGCTGACTTTGCGACCTCGGGCAGCTACGTTACCATGGAGGAACCACACAACATTTGACTTTATAGGCTAGAACTGAAGTCGCGCCAACTGCTTAACTCAAAACACAGTCAAGAAAGTAGCTCTGAAGCCGAGAAACGGGATCGACCATAAGCACTACCGTGAAATTACGTACAATTTTCAAATTTCTTGTACTTCCTAACTTTGCGACCTCGGGCAGCTATGTTATTATGGAGGAATCACACAAGATTTGACTTTATAGGCTACAACTGAAGTCGCGCCAACTGCTTAACTCAAAATACAGTCAAGAAGGTAGCTCTGAAGCTGAGAAACGGGATCGGCCATAAGCACTACCGTGAAATTACGTACAATTTTCAAATTTCTTGTACTTGCTAACTTTGCGACCCCGGGCAGCTACGTTACCATGGAGGAACCACACAACATTTGACTTTATAGGCTAGAACTGAAGTCGCGCCAACTGCTTAACTCAAAATACAGTCAAGAAAGTAGATCTGAAGCCGAGAAACGGGATTGACCATAAGCACTACCGTGAAATTACGTACAATTTTCAAATTTCTTGTACTTGCTGACTTTGCGACCTCGGGCAGCTACGTTACCATGGAGGAACCACACAACATTTGACTTTATAGGCTAGAACTGAAGTCGCGCCAACTGCTTAACTCAAAATACAGTCAAGAAAGTAGCTCTGAAGCTGATAAACGGGATCGACGATAAGCACTACTGTGCAATTACGTACAATTTTCAAATTTCTTGTACTTGCTAACTTTGCGACCTCGGGCAGCTACGTTACCATAGAGGAACCACACAACATTTGACTTTATAGGCTAGAACTGAAGCCGCGCCAACTGCTCAACTCAAAATACAGTCAAGAAAGTAGCTCTGAAGCAGAGAAACGGGATCGACGATAAGCACTACTGTGCAATTACGTACAATTTTCAAATTTCTTGTACTTGCTAACTTTGCGACCTCGGGCAGCTACGTTACCATGGAGAAACCACACAACATTTGACTTTATAGGCTAGAACTGAAGTCGCGCCAACTGCTTAACTCAAAATACAGTCAAGAAAGTAGCTCTGAAGCCGAGAAACGGGATCGACCATAAGCACTACCGTGAAATTACGTACAATTTTCAAATTTCTTGTACTTGCTAACTTTGCGACCTCGGGCAGCTATGTTACCATGGAGGAATCACACAAGATTTGACTTTATAGGCTAGAACTGAAGTCGCGCCAACTGTTTAGCTCAAAATACAGTCAAGAAAGTAGCTCTGAAGCCGAGAAACGGGATCGACCATAAGCACTACCGTGAAATTACGTACAATTTTCAAATTTCTTGTACTTGCTAACTTTGCGACCTCGGGCAGCTACGTTACCATAGAGGAACCACACAACATTTGACTTTATAGGCTAGAACCGAAGTCGCGCCAACTGTTTAGCTCAAAATACGGTCAAGAAAGTAGCTCTGAAGCTGAGAAACGGGATCGACGATAAGCACTACTGTGCAATTACGTACAATTTTCAAATTTCTTGTACTTGCTAACTTTGCGACCTCGGACAGCTACGTTACCATGGAGGAACCACACAACATTTGCCTTTATAGGCTAGAACCGAAGTCGCGCCAACTGCTTAACTCAAAATACAGTCAAGAAAGTAGCTCTGAAGCTGATAAACGGGATCGACGATAAGCACTACTGTGCAATTACGTACAATTTTCAAATTTCTTGTACTTGCTAACTTTGCGACCTCGGGCAGCTATGTTACCATGGAGGAATCACACAAGATTTGACTTTATAGGCTACAACTGAAGTCGCGCCAACTGCTTAACTCAAAATACAGTCAAGAAAGTAGCTCTCAAGCTGAGAAACGGAATCGACCATAAGCACTACCGTACAATTACGTACAATTTTAAAATTTCTTGTACTTGCTAACTTTACGACCTCGGGCAGCTACGTTACGCTGGAGGAACCACACAACATTTGACTTTATAGGCTAGAACTGAAGTCGCGCCAACTGCTTAACTCAAAATACAGTCAAGAAAGTAGCTCTGAAGCAGAGAAACGGGATCGACGATAAGCACTACTGTGCAATTACGTACAATTTTCAAATTTCTTTTTTTTGTTTATTTATTTCTTGAACAAACATATAGTATTTTAAGACTATTGTCTTTTTACTTAACACTATATTGACAGAGGTAATTTAGCAAGCAATTTAAATCCAGTAAAAACAACTTAAATCTAATACAAAACTAATCCCTATTACCCTACTGCTGTTTAATATAATTACACTTGTATATGTATATAATGTTGTTTACAATTCAGAGACAAAACCAGGAAAGAAAATATACTTTACGATTGTCCATTCAGGTAACGAATAAGGTCTCTCTCAAAGCTACGTCTGCTGTTCAATCTCCTAATATTGGGAGGAAGTGAGTTCCACAGTCTTATGGAATATACAAAAAACTGTTTTTGGGTGGTGTAGTATATAAACTTTGGTAAAATCAGAACCGGGTTTCTGCCAGAATTCGCAAATTGTAACCTTTGAAAAAGGTATTGTGGACTTCCATTTAATTTAAGGTCGAACAAAAATAAAAGTATTTTAAAGTTTAAATAATCTCTCAGGTTCATGCTAAACACATTACAGGTAAACTCTGATATATGGTCGTACCGCCTAAGATTATAAACAAACCGTACCATGTTATTAAACGCGATCTCAAGTTTTCGTTTACTTGAAGAGTCCGGGTCACAGAAAACAGGATGCGCGTAGAATAGAATAGGTGTTAAAAGAGATTTTATTAGCATCATTTGTATCTGCACTGGAAGGCATTTTCCTAGCTGATAAAGCATACGTAGTGCGCCATTGACCTTTCCTACCGCATATGTTATGTGGTCATGCCAGGTAAGCGTTTGGTTGAATATAACTCCTAAGTTTTTAACCAATTTGCAGTACTTTAATTCTCCACCATTGATCGCAATTTTAGGAAAATAGGATGTATCAATAGCTTTCCGAGAAATAATAATTGCTTGACTTTTCTTCGAGTTTATTTTGAGCTTATTTCTTTCTGACCACTGGTTGACAAGTACCAAGTCTTCGTTTATTCTTGCGGTTGCATCTTCGACTAAACCTAAGGGATAGCTTAAGTAGATTTGCACATCGTCTGCATACATTTGAATATTGCAGTGCTTAAGTACTTGGGGCAGATCGTTGTTGTAAAGGATAAAGAAAAGGGGGCCCAGAATTGATCCCTGTGGGACGCCCGCATTAGTTGCTATGAAATTCGACATAATTCCACCTGCGTAAACGGCTTGAGTTCTGCCATCGAGATAGTTTTTAACTAATTTTAAAGCTGTAACATCAAAATAGAAGTAGTCTTTCAGTTTGTGCAGAAGACGAGAGTGTGGAACAGTGTCGAAGGCCTTCGAGAAGTCTAATAGCACCAGCGATGATATTTGATCTTCGTCCATTTTGATACGTAGGTCTTCAACTAAATTCAGTAATACTGTAGTACAACTGTGGTGTGTTCTGAAACCTGATTGAAAGCCCGTAAGCAAGTTACGATCATTTAGGTGGTTCATGATTTGCCAGCTAATTAGCTTTTCAAAGACTTTGGAAAGGTATGGGAGAATAGAAATAGGTCGATACTCTTTTGTGCAATTTGAGGAATTTTTCAGTAGCGGGACAATTTTTGATCTTTTCCACTCTTTGGGATAGGTGGAGGTGGTTAGAATGGTGTTGAAAATGTGCGTGATAAAAGGCAATATTTGTTGAATAATAATTTTCAGAAATCTAGGATGCATAGAGTCTAGCCCAATCGCATCCGACTTGATTGCGAGAACAGCTTTTAAAACGTCAGACCTATTCACGCTATTGAAGTGAAAACCGTTATTATCCTCGATTTGTACCAAACTGAAAGGTAATTCTTCGTTGTCATTGTCACTATTAACAGTATCAGTTGTAATGGTTGTAATGGAAGCATGAGCAAACATATCATTTAAATTGTCTAAATCGAGTTCAACAGGATCAGAAGGTTTTTGTTTGCTGATACCCATTCTCTTTATATTGTTCCACGTTTTTTTCATTGATAAGTTAGACGTGAACTTCGATGCAAAGAATTTTGTTTTGCATTTCCTGATTTCCAGATTTACGGTATTCCGCAATCTTTTGAATTCTTCATGAAGTATAGGCAATCTGAATCTTTTCCACCTTTTATACGCGATATCCCTTAGCGAAATCAGAGATTGGATTCGGTGATTGAACCATTCACATTTTCGATTGCGAATGACAATTTGTTTCACTGGAACGTGCATATTAAAAAGATTGTTGACTGACTGAGTAAGAAAGTTTACCTGTTCATCGACAGTAGGCATAAAGTATAGACTATGCCAGTCAACAGAGTTGACATCATTTATTAGACCGCCCAGATTAATTGCTTTAAAATCGCGAAACTGTACCATCTTCTCAACTTCCGTTTTGTCGCATGATATATCATATATCAAAAAAATGAGGTCGTGTTTTGAAAAACCTGGTACACTTAATTGATTATAAAAATGTGTACAGCGTATCCTATTCACTAAAAATACATCTAAGAGCGTGGAATTTGTTTCACTGTAGTGAGTGGGGCATACGGTATTAACGGAAGAAATATGTAAGGACTTTAAATTATTCAGAAAATGTTGGAAATATCCATTTTTTTCATCTAACAAATTAACATTGAGGTCACCTGTGATAATAATGTGGTCGTAATTAAGTCCGACGTTTTCAATAAGACTCGTAACAATAGTTGTATCGAGTATATTGGGTGGTTTGTAAATCACCCCTAAAAGACATTTATTAAAACCGCATTTAGCTTCGATAAAGATGAACTCCATGTTATCATTTTCACTCGAATTTGATATTATTTTAGATGGAATGTTTTCTTTAATGAATATCGCTACACCTCCTCCGCGCCTACCAATACGATCAGCTCTATATAATTTAAAACCGTCAATATTAATTACGACGTTGTTTATACTACAGGACAACCAGGTCTCCGAAACGCACACGATGTCGACTCTTGAGTTGTTGAAAATATTTTTAAACTCATCAAAATGTTTTAATAGGCTTTGAGCATTTATATGGCAAACCGAGAGTCCTGAATACCTTTTACAAAAAACATCGAGCATTGTGCGCGTACTATTAAATTCTATATCGGTCCTTCCGTAAGACATAGAGTACTCACTCCTCCGTCTTTCGAGTTCCGCGCTCATATATTATGAAAGCGAAAATATGACGAAAGCATTATATGAGAGAGAACAACAGCATCAGTATTGAAAATGACCCCATAACAAAACCTAAGAGGCCGGACTATTAGTTTAAGAAGAAACTGAATGTGAACAACATTAAAATTACTAGCTAAACCTAACATTTTAAAATTAGATAAATACCCAATAAAATAAAAATAAAAAATAAAACATAACATAACATAACATAACATAATTTCTTGTACTTGCTAACTTTGCGACCTCGGGCAGCTACGTTACCATGGAGAAACCACACAACATTTGCCTTTATAGGCTAGAACTGAAGTCGCGCCAACTGCTTAACTCAAAATACAGTCAAGAAAGTAGCTCTGAAGCCGAGAAACGGGATCGACCATAAGCACTACCGTGAAATTACGTACAATTTTCAAATTTCTTGTACTTGCTAACTTTGCGACCTCGGGCAGCTATGTTACCATGGAGGAATCACACAAGATTTGACTATATAGGCTAGAACTGAAGTCGCGCCAACTGTTTAGCTCAAAATACAGTCAAGAAAGTAGCTCTGAAGCCGAGAAACGGGATCGACCATAAGCACTACCGTGAAATTACGTACAATTTTCAAATTTCTTATACTTGCTAACTTTGCGACCTCGGACAGCTACGTTACCATGGAGGAACCACACAACATTTGCCTTTATAGGCTAGAACCGAAGTCGCGCCAACTGCTTAACTCAAAATACAGTCAAGAAAGTAGCTCTGAAGCTGATAAACGGGATCGACGATAAGCACTACTGTGCAATTACGTACAATTTTCAAATTTCTTGTACTTGCTAACTTTGCGACCTCGGGCAGCTATGTTACCATGGAGGAATCACACAAGATTTGACTTTATAGGCTACAACTGAAGTCGCGCCAACTGCTTAACTCAAAATACAGTCAAGAAAGTAGCTCTCAAGCTGAGAAACGGAATCGACCATAAGCACTACCGTGCAATTACGTACAATTTTAAAATTTCTTGTACTTGCTAACTTTACGACCTCGGGCAGCTACGTTACGCTGGAGGAACCACACAACATTTGACTTTATAGGCTAGAACTGAAGTCGCGCCAACTGCTTAACTCAAAATACAGTCAAGAAAGTAGCTCTGAAGCAGAGAAACGGGATCGACGATAAGCACTACTGTGCAATTACGTACAATTTTCAAATTTCTTGTACTTGCTAACTTTGCGACCTCGGGCAGCTACGTTACCATGGAGAAACCACACAACATTTGACTTTATAGGCTAGAACTGAAGTCGCGCCAACAGCTTAACTCAAAATACAGTCAAGAAGGTAGCTCTGAAGCCGAGAAACGGGATCGACCATAAGCACTACCGTGAAATTACATACAATTTTCAAATTTCTTGTACTTGCTAACTTTGCGACCTCGGGCAGCTATGTTACCATGGAGGAATCACACAAGATTTGACTTTATAGGCTAGAACTGAAGTCGCGCCAACTGTTTAGCTCAAAATACAGTCAAGAAAGTAGCTCTGAAGCAGAGAAACGGGATCGACGATAAGCACTACTGTGCAATTACGTACAATTTTCAAATTTCTTGTACTTGCTAACTTTGCGACCTCGGGCAGCTACGTTACCATGGAGAAACCACACAACATTTGACTTTATAGGCTAGAACTGAAGTCGCGCCAACTGCTTAACTCAAAATACAGTCAAAAAAGTAGCTCTGAAGCCGAGAAACGGGATCGACCATAAGCACTACCGTGAAATTACGTACAATTTTCAAATTTCTTGTACTTGCTAACTTTGCAACCTCGGACAGCTACGTTACCATGGAGGAACCACACAACATTTGCCTTTATAGGCTAGAACCGAAGTCGCGCCAACTGCTTAACTCAAAATACAGTCAAGAAAGTAGCTCTGAAGCCGAGAAACGGGATCGACCATAAGCACTACCGTGAAATTACGTACAATTTTCAAATTTCTTGTACTTGCTAACTTTGCGACCTCGGGCAGCTATGTTACCATGGAGGAATCACACAAGATTTGACTTTATAGGCTAGAACTGAAGTCGCGCCAACTGTTTAGCTCAAAATACAGTCAAGAAAGTAGCTCTGAAGCCGAGAAACGGGATCGACCATAAGCACTACCGTGAAATTACGTACAATTTTCAAATTTCTTGTACTTGCTAACTTTGCGACCTCGGGCAGCTACGTTACCATAGAGGAACCACACAACATTTGACTTTATAGGCTAGAACCGAAGTCGCGCCAACTGTTTAGCTCAAAATACGGTCAAGAAAGTAGCTCTGAAGCTGAGAAACGGGATCGACGATAAGCACTACTGTGCAATTACGTACAATTTTCAAATTTCTTGTACTTGCTAACTTTGCGACCTCGGACAGCTACGTTACCATGGAGGAACCACACAACATTTGCCTTTATAGGCTAGAACCGAAGTCGCGCCAACTGCTTAACTCAAAATACAGTCAAGAAAGTAGCTCTGAAGCTGATAAACGGGATCGACGATAAGCACTACCGTGCAATTACGTACAATTTTAAAATTTCTTGTACTTGCTAACTTTACGACCTCGGGCAGCTACGTTACGCTGGAGGAACCACACAACATTTGACTTTATAGGCTAGAACTGAAGTGGCGCCAACTGCTTAACTCAAAATACAGTCAAGAAAGTAGCTCTGAAGCCGAGAAACGGGATCGACCATAAGCACTACCGTGAAATTACGTACAATTTTCAAATTTCTTGTACTTGCTAACTTTGCAACCTCGGACAGCTACGTTACCATGGAGGAACCACACAACATTTGCCTTTATAGGCTAGAACCGAAGTCGCGCCAACTGCTTAACTCAAAATACAGTCAAGAAAGTAGCTCTGAAGCTGATAAACGGGATCGACGATAAGCACTACTGTGCAATTACGTACAATTTTCAAATTTCTTGTACTTGCTAACTTTGCGACCTCGGGCAGCTACGTTACCATAGAGGAACCACACAACATTTGACTTTAAAGGCTAGAACTGAAGTCGCGCCAACTGCTTAACTCAAAATACAGTCAAGAAAGTAGCTCTGAAGCAGAGAAACGGGATCGACGATAAGCACTACTGTGCAATTACGTACAATTTTCAAATTTCTTGTACTTGCTAACTTTGCGACCTCGAGCAGCTACGTTACCATGGAGAAACCACACAACATTTGACTTTATAGGCTAGAACTGAAGTCGCGCCAACTGCTTAACTCAAAATACAGTCAAGAAAGTAGCTCTGAAGCCGAGAAACGGGATCGACCATAAGCACTACCGTGAAATTACGTACAATTTTCAAATTTCTTGTACTTGCTAACCTTGCGACCTCGGGCAGCTATGTTACCATGGAGGAACCACACAACATTTGACTTTATAGGCTAGAACCGAAGTCGCGCCAACTGTTTAGCTCAAAATACGGTCAAGAAAGTAGCTCTGAAGCTGAGAAACGGGATCGACGATAAGCACTACTGTGCAATTACGTACAATTTTCAAATTTCTTGTACTTGCTAACTTTGCGACCTCGGGCAGCTACGTTACCATAGAGGAACCACAGAACATTTGACTTTATAGGCTAGAACTGAAGTCGCGCCAACTGCTTAACTCAAAATACAGTCAAGAAAGTAGCTCTGAAGCAGAGAAACGGGATCGACGATAAGCACTACTGTGCAATTACGTACAATTTTCAAATTTCTTGTACTTGCTAACTTTGCGACCTCGGGCAGCTACGTTACCATAGAGGAACCACACAACATTTGACTTTATAGGCTAGAACTGAAGTCGCGCCAACTGCTTAACTCAAAATACAGTCAAGAAAGTAGCTCTGAAGCTGAGAAACGGGATCGACGATAAGCACTACTGTGCAATTACGTACAATTTTCAAATTTCTTGTACTTGCTAACTTTGCGACCTCGGACAGCTACGTTACCATGGAGGAACCACACAACATTTGCCTTTATAGGCTAGAACCGAAGTCGCGCCAACTGCTTAACTCAAAATACAGTCAAGAAAGTAGCTCTGAAGCTGATAAACGGGATCGACGATAAGCACTACTGTGCAATTACGTACAATTTTCAAATTTCTTGTACTTGCTAACTTTGCGACCTCGGGCAGCTATGTTACCATGGAGGAATCACACAAGATTTGACTTTATAGGCTACAACTGAAGTCGCGCCAACTGCTTAACTCAAAATACAGTCAAGAAAGTAGCTCTCAACCTGAGAAACGGAATCGACCATAAGCACTACCGTGCAATTACGTACAATTTTAAAATTTCTTGTACTTGCTAACTTTACGACCTCGGGCAGCTACGTTACGCTGGAGGAACCACACAACATTTGACTTTATAGGCTAGAACTGAAGTCGCGCCAACTGCTTAACTCAAAATACAGTCAAGAAAGTAGCTCTGAAGCAGAGAAACGGGATCGACGATAAGCACTACTGTGCAATTACGTACAATTTTCAAATTTCTTGTACTTGCTAACTTTGCGACCTCGGGCAGCTACGTTACCATGGAGAAACCACACAACATTTGACTTTATAGGCTAGAACTGAAGTCGCGCCAACTGCTTAACTCAAAATACAGTCAAGAAAGTAGCTCTGAAGCCGAGAAACGGGATCGACCATAAGCACTACCGTGAAATTACGTACATTTTTCAAATTTCTTGTACTTGCTAACTTTGCGACCTCGGGCAGCTATGTTACCATGGAGGAATCACACAAGATTTGACTTTATAGGCTAGAACTGAAGTCGCGCCAACTGTTTAGCTCAAAATACAGTCAAGAAAGTAGCTCTGAAGCCGAGAAACGGGATCGACCATAAGCACTACCGTGAAATTACGTACAATTTTCAAATTTCTTGTACTTGCTAAATTTGCGACCTCGGGCAGCTACGTTACCATAGAGGAACCACACAACATTTGACTTTATAGGCTAGAACCGAAGTCGCGCCAACTGTTTAGCTCAAAATACGGTCAAGAAAGTAGCTCTGAAGCTGAGAAACGGGATCGACGATAAGCACTACTGTGCAATTACGTACAATTTTCAAATTTCTTGTACTTGCTAACTTTGCGACCTCGGACAGCTACGTTACCATGGAGGAACCACACAACATTTGCCTTTATAGGCTAGAACCGAAGTCGCGCCAACTGCTTAACTCAAAATACAGTCAAGAAAGTAGCTCTGAAGCTGATAAACGGGATCGACGATAAGCACTACCGTGCAATTACGTACAATTTTAAAATTTCTTGTACTTGCTAACTTTACGACCTCGGGCAGCTACGTTACGCTGGAGGAACCACACAACATTTGACTTTATAGGCTAGAACTGAAGTCGCGCCAACTGCTTAACTCAAAATACAGTCAAGAAAGTAGCTCTGAAGCCGAGAAACGGGATCGACCATAAGCACTACCGTGAAATTACGTACAATTTTCAAATTTCTTGTACTTGCTAACTTTGCAACCTCGGACAGCTACGTTACCATGGAGGAACCACACAACATTTGCCTTTATAGGCTAGAACCGAAGTCGCGCCAACTGCTTAACTCAAAATACAGTCAAGAAAGTAGCTCTGAAGCTGATAAACGGGATCGACGATAAGCACTACTGTGCAATTACGTACAATTTTCAAATTTCTTGTACTTGCTAACTTTGCGACCTCGGGCAGCTACGTTACCATAGAGGAACCACACAACATTTGACTTTAAAGGCTAGAACTGAAGTCGCGCCAACTGCTTAACTCAAAATACAGTCAAGAAAGTAGCTCTGAAGCAGAGAAACGGGATCGACGATAAGCACTACTGTGCAATTACGTACAATTTTCAAATTTCTTGTACTTGCTAACTTTGCGACCTCGAGCAGCTACGTTACCATGGAGAAACCACACAACATTTGACTTTATAGGCTAGAACTGAAGTCGCGCCAACTGCTTAACTCAAAATACAGTCAAGAAAGTAGCTCTGAAGCCGAGAAACGGGATCGACCATAAGCACTACCGTGAAATTACGTACAATTTTCAAATTTCTTGTACTTGCTAACCTTGCGACCTCGGGCAGCTATGTTACCATGGAGGAACCACACAACATTTGACTTTATAGGCTAGAACCGAAGTCGCGCCAACTGTTTAGCTCAAAATACGGTCAAGAAAGTAGCTCTGAAGCTGAGAAACGGGATCGACGATAAGCACTACTGTGCAATTACGTACAATTTTCAAATTTCTTGTACTTGCTAACTTTGCGACCTCGGGCAGCTACGTTACCATAGAGGAACCACAGAACATTTGACTTTATAGGCTAGAACTGAAGTCGCGCCAACTGCTTAACTCAAAATACAGTCAAGAAAGTAGCTCTGAAGCAGAGAAACGGGATCGACGATAAGCACTACTGTGCAATTACGTACAATTTTCAAATTTCTTGTACTTGCTAACTTTGCGACCTCGGGCAGCTACGTTACCATAGAGGAACCACACAACATTTGACTTTATAGGCTAGAACTGAAGTCGCGCCAACTGCTTAACTCAAAATACAGTCAAGAAAGTAGCTCTGAAGCCGAGAAACGGGATCGACATAAGCACTACCGTGAAATTACGTACAATTTTCAAATTTCTTGTACTTGCTAACTTTGCGACCTCGGGCAGCTATGTTACCATGGAGGAATCACACAAGATTTGACTTTATAGGCTAGAACTGAAGTCGCGCCAACTGTTTAGCTCAAAATACAGTCAAGAAAGTGGCTCTCAAGCTGAGAAACGGGATCGACCATAAGCACTACTGTGCAATTACGTACAATTTTAAAATTTCTTGTACTTGCTAACTTTGCGACCTCGGGCAGCTACGTTACCATGGAGGAACCACACAACATTTGACTTTATAGGCTAGAACTGCAGTCGCGCCAACTGCTTAACTCAAAATACAGTCAAGAAAGTAGCTCTGAAGCAGAGAAACGGGATCGACGATAAGCACTACTGTGCAATTACGTACAATTTTCAAATTTCTTGTACTTGCTAACTTTGCGACCTCGGGCAGCTACGTTACCATGGAGAAACCACACAACATTTGACTTTATAGGCTAGAACTGAAGTCGCGCCAACTGCTTAACTCAAAATACAGTCAAGAAAGTAGCTCTGAAGCCGAGAAACGGGATCGACCATAAGCACTACCGTGAAATTACGTACAATTTTCAAATTTCTTGTACTTGCTAACCTTGCGACCTCGGGCAGCTATGTTACCATGGAGGAACCACACAATATTTGACTTTATAGGCTAGAACCGAAGTCGCGCCAACTGTTTAGCTCAAAATACGGTCAAGAAAGTAGCTCTGAAGCTGAGAAACGGGATCGACGATAAGCACTACTGTGCAATTACGTACAATTTTCAAATTTCTTGTACTTGCTAACTTTGCGACCTCGGGAAGCTACGTTACCATAGAGGAACCACACAACATTTGACTTTATAGGCTAGAACTGAAGTCGCGCCAACTGCTTAACTCAAAATACAGTCAAGAAAGTAGCTCTGAAGCAGAGAAACGGGATCGACGATAAGCACTACTGTGCAATTACGTACAATTTTCAAATTTCTTGTACTTGCTAATTTTGCGACCTCGGGCAGCTACGTTACCATGGAGAAACCACACAACATTTGACTTTATAGGCTAGAACTGAAGTCGCGCCAACTGCTTAACTCAAAATACAGTCAAGAAAGTAGCTCTGAAGCCGAGAAACGGGATCGACCATAAGCACTACCGTGAAATTACGTACAATTTTCAAATTTCTTGTACTTGCTAACTTTGCGACCTCGGGCAGCTATGTTACCATGGAGGAATCACACAAGATTTGACTTTATAGGCTAGAACTGAAGTCGCGCCAACTGTTTAGCTCAAAATACAGTCAAGAAAGTGGCTCTCAAGCTGAGAAACGGGATCGACCATAAGCACTACTGTGCAATTACGTACAATTTTAAAATTTCTTGTACTTGCTAACTTTGCGACCTCGGGCAGCTACGTTACCATGGAGGAACCACACAACATTTGACTTTATAGGCTAGAACTGCAGTCGCGCCAACTGCTTAACTTAAAATACAGTCAAGAAAGTAGCTCTCAAGCTGAGAAACGGGATCGACCATAAGCACTACTGTGCAATTACGTACAATTTTAAAATTTCTTGTACTTGCTAACTTTGCGACCTCGGGCAGCTACGTTACCTTGGAGGAACCACACAACATTTGACTTTGTAGGCTAGAACTGAAGTCGCGCCAACTGCCTAACTCAAAATACAGTCAAGAAAGTAGCTCTGAAGCCGAGAAACGGGATCGACGATAAGCACTACTGTGCAATTACGTACAATTTTCAAATTTCTTGTACTTGCTAACTTTGCGACCTCGGACAGCTACGTTACCTTGGAGGAACCACACAACATTTGACTTTATAGGCTAGAACCGAAGTCGCGCCAACTGTTTAGCTCAAAATACGGTCAAGAAAGTAGCTCTGAAGCTGAGAAACGGTATCGACGATAAACACTACTGTGCAATTACGTACAATTTTCAAATTTCTTGTACTTGCTAATTTGCGACCTCGGGCAGCTATGTTACCATGGAGAAACCACACAACATTTGACTTTATAGGCTAGAACTGAAGTCGCGCCAACTGCTTAACTCAAAATACAGTCAAGAAAGTAGCTCTGAAGCCGAGAAACGGGATCGACCATAAGCACTACCGTGAAATTACGTACAATTTTCAAATTTCTTGTACTTGCTAACCTTGCGACCTCGGGCAGCTATGTTACCATGGAGGAACCACACAACATTTGACTTTATAGGCTAGAACTGAAGTCGCGCCAACTGCTTAACTCAAAATACAGTCAAGAAAGTAGCTCTGAAGCAGAGAAACGGGATCGACGATAAGCACTACTGTGCAATTACGTACAATTTTCAAATTTCTTGTACTTGCTAACTTTGCGACCTCGGGCAGCTACGTTACCATGGAGAAACCACACAACATTTGACTTTATAGGCTAGAACCGAAGTCGCGCCAACTGTTTAGCTCAAAATACGGTCAAGAAAGTAGCTCTGAAGTTGAGAAACGGTATCGACGATAAGCACTACTGTGCAATTACGTACAATTTTCAAATTTCTTGTACTTGCTAACTTTGCGACCTCGGGCAGCTACGTTACCATGGAGAAACCACACAACATTTGACTTTATAGGCTAGAACTGAAGTCGCGCCAACTGCTTAACTCAAAATACAGTCAAGAAAGTAGCTCTGAAGCCGAGAAACGGGATCGACCCTAAGCACTACTGTGCAATTACGTACAATTTTAAAATTTCTTGTACTTGCTAACTTTGCGACCTCGGGCAGCTACGTTACCATGGAGGAACCACACAACATTTGACTTTATAGGCTAGAACCGAAGTCGCGCCAACTGTTTAGCTCAAAATACGGTCAAGAAAGTAGCTCTGAAGCTGAGAAACGGGATCGACGATAAGCACTACTGTGCAATTACGTACAATTTTCAAATTTCTTGTACTTGCTGACTTTGCGACCTCGGGCAGCTACGTTACCATGGAGGAACCACACAACATTTGACTTTATAGGCTAGAACTGAAGTCGCGCCAACTGCTTAACTCAAAACACAGTCAAGAAAGTAGCTCTGAAGCCGAGAAACGGGATCGACCATAAGCACTACCGTGAAATTACGTACAATTTTCAAATTTCTTGTACTTCCTAACTTTGCGACCTCGGGCAGCTATGTTATTATGGAGGAATCACACAAGATTTGACTTTATAGGCTACAACTGAAGTCGCGCCAACTGCTTAACTCAAAATACAGTCAAGAAAGTAGCTCTGAAGCCGAGAAACGGGATCGACCATAAGCACTACCGTGAAATTACGTACAATTTTCAAATTTCTTGTACTTGCTAACCTTGCGACCTCGGGCAGCTATGTTACCATGGAGGAATCACACAAGATTTGACTTTATAGGCTACAACTGAAGTCGCGCCAACTGCTTAACTCAAAATACAGTCAAGAAAGTAGCTCTCAAGCTGAGAAACGGAATCGACCATAAGCACTACCGTGCAATTACGTACAATTTTAAAATTTCTTGTACTTGCTAACTTTACGACCTCGGGCAGCTACGTTACCCTGGAGGAACCACACAACATTTGACTTTATAGGCTAGAACTGAAGTCGCGCCAACTGCTTAACTCAAAATACAGTCAAGAAAGTAGCTCTGAAGCTGATAAACGGGATCGACGATAAGCACTACTGTGCAATTACGTACAATTTTCAAATTTCTTGTACTTGCTAACTTTGCGACCTCGGGCAGCTACGTTACCATAGAGGAATCACACAACATTTGACTTTATAGGCTAGAACTGAAGTCGCGCCAACTGCTTAACTCAAAATACAGTCAAGAAAGTAGCTCTGAAGCAGAGAAACGGGATCGACGATAAGCACTACTGTGCAATTACGTACAATTTTCAAATTTCTTGTACTTGCTAACTTTGCGACCTCGGGCAGCTACGTTACCCTGGAGGAACCACACAACATTTGACTTTATAGGCTAGAACTGAAGTCGCGCCAACTGCTTAACTCAAAATACAGTCAAGAAAGTAGCTCTGAAGCCGAGAAACGGGATCGACCATAAGCACTACCGTGAAATTACGTACAATTTTCAAATTTCTTGTACTTGCTAAACTTGCGACCTCGGGCAGCTATGTTACCATGGAGGAACCACACAACATTTGACTTTATAGGCTAGAACCGAAGTCGCGCCAACTGTTTAGCTCAAAATACGGTCAAGAAAGTAGCTCTGAAGCTGAGAAACGGGATCGACGATAAGCACTACTGTGCAATTACGTACAATTTTCAAATTTCTTGTACTTGCTGACTTTGCGACCTCGGGCAGCTACGTTACCATGGAGGAACCACACAACATTTGACTTTATAGGCTAGAACTGAAGTCGCGCCAACTGCTTAACTCAAAATACAGTCAAGAAAGTAGCTCTGAAGCCGAGAAACGGGATCGACCATAAGCACTACCGTGAAATTACGTACAATTTTCAAATTTCTTGTACTTGCTAACTTTGCGACCTCGGGCAGCTATGTTACCATGGAGGAATCACACACGATTTGACTTTATAGGCTACAACTGAAGTCGCGCCAACTGCTTAACTCAAAATACAGTCAAGAAAGTAGCTCTCAAGCTGAGAAACGGAATCGACCATAAGCACTACCGTGCAATTACGTACAATTTTAAAATTTCTTGTACTTGCTAACTTTACGACCTCGGGCAGCTACGTTACCCTGGAGGAACCACACAACATTTGACTTTATAGGCTAGAACTGAAGTCGCGCCAACTGCTTAACTCAAAATACAGTCAAGAAAGTAGCTCTGAAGCTGATAAACGGGATCGACGATAAGCACTACTGTGCAATTACGTACAATTTTCAAATTTCTTGTACTTGCTAACTTTGCGACCTCGGGCAGCTACGTTACCATAGAGGAATCACACAACATTTGACTTTATAGGCTAGAACTGAAGTCGCGCCAACTGCTTAACTCAAAATACAGTCAAGAAAGTAGCTCTGAAGCCGAGAAACGGGATCGACCATAAGCACTACCGTGAAATTACGTACAATTTTCAAATTTCTTGTACTTTCTAACTTTGCGACCTCGGGCAGCTATGTTACCATGGAGGAATCACACAAGATTTGACTTTATAGGCTAGAACTGAAGTCGCGCCAACTGTTTAGCTCAAAATACAGTCAAGAAAGTGGCTCTCAAGCTGCGAAACGGGATCGACCATAAGCACTACTGTGCAATTACGTACAATTTTAAAATTTCTTGTACTTGCTAACTTTGCGACCTCGGGCAGCTACGTTACCCTGGAGGAACCACACAACATTTGACTTTATAGGCTAGAACTGAAGTCGCGCCAACTGCTTAACTCAAAATACAGTCAAGAAAGTAGCTCTGAACCAGAGAAACGGGATCGACGATAAGCACTACTGTGCAATTACGTACAATTTTCAAATTTCTTGTACTTGCTAACTTTGCGACCTCGGGCAGCTACGTTACCCTGGAGGAACCACACAACATTTGACTTTATAGGCTAGAACTGAAGTCGCGCCAACTGCTTAACTCAAAATACAGTCAAGAAAGTAGCTCTGAAGCCGAGAAACGGGATCGACCATAAGCACTACCGTGAAATTACGTACAATTTTCAAATTTCTTGTACTTGCTAACTTTGCGACCTCGGGCAGCTATGTTACCATGGAGGAATCACACAAGATTTGACTTTATAGGCTAGAACTGAAGTCGCGCCAACTGTTTAGCTCAAAATACAGTCAAGAAAGTGGCTCTCAAGCTGCGAAACGGGATCGACCATAAGCACTACTGTGCAATTACGTACAATTTTAAAATTTCTTGTACTTGCTAACTTTGCGACCTCGGGCAGCTACGTCACCATGGAGGAACCACACAACATTTGACTTTATAGGCTAGAACTGCAGTCGCGCCAACTGCTTAACTCAAAATACAGTCAAGAAAGTAGCTCTCAAGCTGAGAAACGGGATCGACCATAAGCACTACTGTGCAATTACGTACAATTTTAAAATTTCTTGTACTTGCTAACTTTGCGACCTCGGGCAGCTACGTTACCTTGGAGGAACCACACAACATTTGACTTTATAGGCTAGAACTGAAGTCGCGCCAACTGTCTAACTCAAAATACAGTCAAGAAAGTAGCTCTGAAGCCGAGAAACGGGATCGACGATAAGCACTACTGTGCAATTACTTACAATTTTCAAATTTCTTGTACTTGCTAACTTTGCGACCTCGGACAGCTACGTTACCTTGGAGGAACCACACAACATTTGACTTTATAGGCTAGAACCGAAGTCGCGCCAACTGTTTAGCTCAAAATACGGTCAAGAAAGTAGCTCTGAAGCTGAGAAACGGGATCGACGATAAACACTACTGTGCAATTACGTACAATTTTCAAATTTCTTGTACTTGCTAACTTTGCGACCTCGGACAGCTACGTTACCATGGAGGAACCACACAACATTTGCCTTTATAGGCTAGAACCGAAGTCGCGCCAACTGCTTAACTCAAAATACAGTCAAGAAAGTAGCTCTGAAGCTGATAAACGGGATCGACGATAAGCACTACTGTGCAATTACGTACAATTTTCAAATTTCTTGTACTTGCTAACTTTGCGACCTCGGGCAGCTATGTTACCATGGAGGAATCACACAAGATTTGACTTTATAGGCTACAACTGAAGTCGCGCCAACTGCTTAACTCAAAATACAGTCAAGAAAGTAGCTCTCAAGCTGAGAAACGGAATCGACCATAAGCACTACCGTGCAATTACGTACAATTTTAAAATTTCTTGTACTTGCTAACTTTACGACCTCGGGCAGCTACGTTACCCTGGAGGAACCACACAACATTTGACTTTATAGGCTAGAACTGAAGTCGCGCCAACTGCTTAACTCAAAATACAGTCAAGAAAGTAGCTCTGAAGCCGAGAAACGGGATCGACCATAAGCACTACCGTGAAATTACGTACAATTTTCAAATTTCTTGTACTTGCTAACTTTGCGACCTCGGGCAGCTACGTTACCATAGAGGAACCACACAACATTTGACTTTATAGGCTAGAACTGAAGTCGCGCCAACTGCTTAACTCAAAATACAGTCAAGAAAGTAGCTCTGAAGCTGAGAAACGGGATCGACGATAAACACTACTGTGCAATTACGTACAATTTTCAAATTTCTTGTACTTGCTAACTTTGCGTCCTCGGACAGCTACGTTACCATGGAGGAACCACACAACATTTGCCTTTATAGGCTAGAACCGAAGTCGCGCCAACTGTTTAGCTCAAAATACGGTCAAGAAAGTAGCTCTGAAGCTGAGAAACGGGATCGACGATAAGCACTACTGTGCAATTACGTACAATTTTCAAATTTCTTGTACTTGCTAACCTTGCGACCTCGGGCAGCTATGTTACCATGGAGGAATCACACAAGATTTGACTTTATAGGCTACAACTGAAGTCGCGCCAACTGCTTAACTCAAAATACAGTCAAGAAAGTAGCTCTCAAGCTGAGAAACGGAATCGACCATAAGCACTACCGTGCAATTACGTACAATTTTAAAATTTCTTGTACTTGCTAACTTTACGACCTCGGGCAGCTACGTTACCCTGGAGGAACCACACAACATTTGACTTTATAGGCTAGAACTGAAGTCGCGCCAACTGCTTAACTCAAAATACAGTCAAGAAAGTAGCTCTGAAGCTGATAAACGGGATCGACGATAAGCACTACTGTGCAATTACGTACAATTTTCAAATTTCTTGTACTTGCTAACTTTGCGACCTCGGGCAGCTACGTTACCATAGAGGAATCACACAACATTTGACTTTATAGGCTAGAACTGAAGTCGCGCCAACTGCTTAACTCAAAATACAGTCAAGAAAGTAGCTCTGAAGCCGAGAAACGGGATCGACCATAAGCACTACCGTGAAATTACGTACAATTTTCAAATTTCTTGTACTTGCTAACCTTGCGACCTCGGGCAGCTATGTTACCATGGAGGAACCACACAACATTTGACTTTATAGGCTAGAACCGAAGTCGCGCCAACTGTTTAGCTCAAAATACGGTCAAGAAAGTAGCTCTGAAGCTGAGAAACGGGATCGACGATAAGCACTACTGTGCAATTACGTACAATTTTCAAATTTCTTGTACTTGCTGACTTTGCGACCTCGGGCAGCTACGTTACCATGGAGGAACCACACAACATTTGACTTTATAGGCTAGAACTGAAGTCGCGCCAACTGCTTAACTCAAAATACAGTCAAGAAAGTAGCTCTGAAGCCGAGAAACGGGATCGACCATAAGCACTACCGTGAAATTACGTACAATTTTCAAATTTCTTGTACTTGCTAACTTTGCGACCTCGGGCAGCTATGTTACCATGGAGGAATCACACACGATTTGACTTTATAGGCTACAACTGAAGTCGCGCCAACTGCTTAACTCAAAATACAGTCAAGAAAGTAGCTCTCAAGCTGAGAAACGGAATCGACCATAAGCACTACCGTGCAATTACGTACAATTTTAAAATTTCTTGTACTTGCTAACTTTACGACCTCGGGCAGCTACGTTACCCTGGAGGAACCACACAACATTTGACTTTATAGGCTAGAACTGAAGTCGCGCCAACTGCTTAACTCAAAATACAGTCAAGAAAGTAGCTCTGAAGCTGATAAACGGGATCGACGATAAGCACTACTGTGCAATTACGTACAATTTTCAAATTTCTTGTACTTGCTAACTTTGCGACCTCGGGCAGCTAGGTTACCATAGAGGAATCACACAACATTTGACTTTATAGGCTAGAACTGAAGTCGCGCCAACTGCTTAACTCAAAATACAGTCAAGAAAGTAGCTCTGAAGCCGAGAAACGGGATCGACCATAAGCACTACCGTGAAATTACGTACAATTTTCAAATTTCTTGTACTTTCTAACTTTGCGACCTCGGGCAGCTATGTTACCATGGAGGAATCACACAAGATTTGACTTTATAGGCTAGAACTGAAGTCGCGCCAACTGTTTAGCTCAAAATACAGTCAAGAAAGTGGCTCTCAAGCTGCGAAACGGGATCGACCATAAGCACTACTGTGCAATTACGTACAATTTTAAAATTTCTTGTACTTGCTAACTTTGCGACCTCGGGCAGCTACGTTACCCTGGAGGAACCACACAACATTTGACTTTATAGGCTAGAACTGAAGTCGCGCCAACTGCTTAACTCAAAACACAGTCAAGAAAGTAGCTCTGAACCAGAGAAACGGGATCGACGATAAGCACTACTGTGCAATTACGTACAATTTTCAAATTTCTTGTACTTGCTAACTTTGCGACCTCGGGCAGCTACGTTACCCTGGAGGAACCACACAACATTTGACTTTATAGGCTAGAACTGAAGTCGCGCCAACTGCTTAACTCAAAATACAGTCAAGAAAGTAGCTCTGAAGCCGAGAAACGGGATCGACCATAAGCACTACCGTGAAATTACGTACAATTTTCAAATTTCTTGTACTTGCTAACTTTGCGACCTCGGGCAGCTATGTTACCATGGAGGAATCACACAAGATTTGACTTTATAGGCTAGAACTGAAGTCGCGCCAACTGTTTAGCTCAAAATACAGTCAAGAAAGTGGCTCTCAAGCTGCGAAACGGGATCGACCATAAGCACTACTGTGCAATTACGTACAATTTTAAAATTTCTTGTACTTGCTAACTTTGCGACCTCGGGCAGCTACGTTACCATGGAGGAACCACACAACATTTGACTTTATAGGCTAGAACTGCAGTCGCGCCAACTGCTTAACTCAAAATACAGTCAAGAAAGTAGCTCTCAAGCTGAGAAACGGGATCGACCATAAGCACTACTGTGCAATTACGTACAATTTTAAAATTTCTTGTACTTGCTAACTTTGCGACCTCGGGCAGCTACGTTACCTTGGAGGAACCACACAACATTTGACTTTATAGGCTAGAACTGAAGTCGCGCCAACTGCCTAACTCAAAATACAGTCAAGAAAGTAGCTCTGAAGCCGAGAAACGGGATCGACGATAAGCACTACTGTGCAATTACTTACAATTTTCAAATTTCTTGTACTTGCTAACTTTGCGACCTCGGACAGCTACGTTACCTTGGAGGAACCACACAACATTTGACTTTATAGGCTAGAACCGAAGTCGCGCCAACTGTTTAGCTCAAAATACGGTCAAGAAAGTAGCTCTGAAGCTGAGAAACGGGATCGACGATAAACACTACTGTGCAATTACGTACAATTTTCAAATTTCTTGTACTTGCTAACTTTGCGACCTCGGACAGCTACGTTACCATGGAGGAACCACACAACATTTGCCTTTATAGGCTAGAACCGAAGTCGCGCCAACTGCTTAACTCAAAATACAGTCAAGAAAGTAGCTCTGAAGCTGATAAACGGGATCGACGATAAGCACTACTGTGCAATTACGTGCAATTTTCAAATTTCTTGTACTTGCTAACTTTGCGACCTCGGGCAGCTATGTTACCATGGAGGAATCACACAAGATTTGACTTTATAGGCTACAACTGAAGTCGCGCCAACTGCTTAACTCAAAATACAGTCAAGAAAGTAGCTCTCAAGCTGAGAAACGGAATCGACCATAAGCACTACCGTGCAATTACGTACAATTTTAAAATTTCTTGTACTTGCTAACTTTACGACCTCGGGCAGCTACGTTACCCTGGAGGAACCACACAACATTTGACTTTATAGGCTAGAACTGAAGTCGCGCCAACTGCTTAACTCAAAATACAGTCAAGAAAGTAGCTCTGAAGCCGAGAAACGGGATCGACCATAAGCACTACCGTGAAATTACGTACAATTTTCAAATTTCTTGTACTTGCTAACTTTGCGACCTCGGGCAGCTACGTTACCATAGAGGAACCACACAACATTTGACTTTATAGGCTAGAACTGAAGTCGCGCCAACTGCTTAACTCAAAATACAGTCAAGAAAGTAGCTCTGAAGCTGAGAAACGGGATCGACGATAAACACTACTGTGCAATTACGTACAATTTTCAAATTTCTTGTACTTGCTAACTTTGCGTCCTCGGACAGCTACGTTACCATGGAGGAACCACACAACATTTGCCTTTATAGGCTAGAACCGAAGTCGCGCCAACTGCTTAACTCAAAATACACTTGTACTTGCTAACTTTACGACCTCGGGCAGCTACGTTACCCTGGAGGAACCACACAACATTTGACTTTATAGGCTAGAACTGAAGTCGCGCCAACTGCTTAACTCAAAATACAGTCAAGAAAGTAGCTCTGAAGCTGATAAACGGGATCGACGATAAGCACTACTGTGCAATTACGTACAATTTTCAAATTTCTTGTACTTGCTAACTTTGCGACCTCGGGCAGCTACGTTACCATAGAGGAATCACACAACATTTGACTTTATAGGCTAGAACTGAAGTCGCGCCAACTGCTTAACTCAAAATACAGTCAAGAAAGTAGCCCTGAAGCCGAGAAACGGGATCGACCATAAGCACTACCGTGAAATTACGTACAATTTTCAAATTTCTTGTACTTGCTAACCTTGCGACCTCGGGCAGCTATGTTACCATGGAGGAACCACACAACATTTGACTTTATAGGCTAGAACCGAAGTCGCGCCAACTGTTTAGCTCAAAATACGGTCAAGAAAGTAGCTCTGAAGCTGAGAAACGGGATCGACGATAAGCACTACTGTGCAATTACGTACAATTTTCAAATTTCTTGTACTTGCTGACTTTGCGACCTCGGGCAGCTACGTTACCATGGAGGAACCACACAACATTTGACTTTATAGGCTAGAACTGAAGTCGCGCCAACTGCTTAACTCAAAATACAGTCAAGAAAGTAGCTCTGAAGCCGAGAAACGGGATCGACCATAAGCACTACCGTGAAATTACGTACAATTTTCAAATTTCTTGTACTTGCTAACTTTGCGACCTCGGGCAGCTATGTTACCATGGAGGAATCACACACGATTTGACTTTATAGGCTACAACTGAAGTCGCGCCAACTGCTTAACTCAAAATACAGTCAAGAAAGTAGCTCTCAAGCTGAGAAACGGAATCGACCATAAGCACTACCGTGCAATTACGTACAATTTTAAAATTTCTTGTACTTGCTAACTTTACGACCTCGGGCAGCTACGTTACCCTGGAGGAACCACACAACATTTGACTTTATAGGCTAGAACTGAAGTCGCGCCAACTGCTTAACTCAAAATACAGTCAAGAAAGTAGCTCTGAAGCTGATAAACGGGATCGACGATAAGCACTACTGTGCAATTACGTACAATTTTCAAATTTCTTGTACTTGCTAACTTTGCGACCTCGGGCAGCTACGTTACCATAGAGGAATCACACAACATTTGACTTTATAGGCTAGAACTGAAGTCGCGCCAACTGCTTAACTCAAAATACAGTCAAGAAAGTAGCTCTGAAGCCGAGAAACGGGATCGACCATAAGCACTACCGTGAAATTACGTACAATTTTCAAATTTCTTGTACTTTCTAACTTTGCGACCTCGGGCAGCTATGTTACCATGGAGGAATCACACAAGATTTGACTTTATAGGCTAGAACTGAAGTCGCGCCAACTGTTTAGCTCAAAATACAGTCAAGAAAGTGGCTCTCAAGCTGCGAAACGGGATCGACCATAAGCACTACTGTGCAATTACGTACAATTTTAAAATTTCTTGTACTTGCTAACTTTGCGACCTCGGGCAGCTACGTTACCCTGGAGGAACCACACAACATTTGACTTTATAGGCTAGAACTGAAGTCGCGCCAACTGCTTAACTCAAAATACAGTCAAGAAAGTAGCTCTGAACCAGAGAAACGGGATCGACGATAAGCACTACTGTGCAATTACGTACAATTTTCAAATTTCTTGTACTTGCTAACTTTGCGACCTCGGGCAGCTACGTTACCCTGGAGGAACCACACAACATTTGACTTTATAGGCTAGAACTGAAGTCGCGCCAACTGCTTAACTCAAAATACAGTCAAGAAAGTAGCTCTGAAGCCGAGAAACGGGATCGACCATAAGCACTACCGTGAAATTACGTACAATTTTCAAATTTCTTGTACTTGCTAACTTTGCGACCTCGGGCAGCTATGTTACCATGGAGGAATCACACAAGATTTGACTTTATAGGCTAGAACTGAAGTCGCGCCAACTGTTTAGCTCAAAATACAGTCAAGAAAGTGGCTCTCAAGCTGCGAAACGGGATCGACCATAAGCACTACTGTGCAATTACGTACAATTTTAAAATTTCTTGTACTTGCTAACTTTGCGACCTCGGGCAGCTACGTTACCATGGAGGAACCACACAACATTTGACTTTATAGGCTAGAACTGCAGTCGCGCCAACTGCTTAACTCAAAATACAGTCAAGAAAGTAGCTCTCAAGCTGAGAAACGGGATCGACCATAAGCACTACTGTGCAATTACGTACAATTTTAAAATTTCTTGTACTTGCTAACTTTGCGACCTCGGGCAGCTACGTTACCTTGGAGGAACCACACAACATTTGACTTTATAGGCTAGAACTGAAGTCGCGCCAACTGCCTAACTCAAAATACAGTCAAGAAAGTAGCTCTGAAGCCGAGAAACGGGATCGACGATAAGCACTACTGTGCAATTACTTACAATTTTCAAATTTCTTGTACTTGCTAACTTTGCGACCTCGGCCAGCTACGTTACCTTGGAGGAACCACACAACATTTGACTTTATAGGCTAGAACCGAAGTCGCGCCAACTGTTTAGCTCAAAATACGGTCAAGAAAGTAGCTCTGAAGCTGAGAAACGGGATCGACGATAAACACTACTGTGCAATTACGTACAATTTTCAAATTTCTTGTACTTGCTAACTTTGCGACCTCGGACAGCTACGTTACCATGGAGGAACCACACAACATTTGCCTTTATAGGCTAGAACCGAAGTCGCGCCAACTGCTTAACTCAAAATACAGTCAAGAAAGTAGCTCTGAAGCCGAGAAACGGGATCGACGATAAGCACTACTGTGCAATTACGTACAATTTTCAAATTTCTTGTACTTGCTGACTTTGCGACCTCGGGCAGCTACGTTACCATGGAGGAACCACACAACATTTGACTTTATAGGCTAGAACTGAAGTCGCGCCAACTGCTTAACTCAAAATACAGTCAAGAAAGTAGCTCTGAAGCCGAGAAACGGGATCGACCATAAGCACTACCGTGAAATTACGTACAATTTTCAAATTTCTTGTACTTGCTAACTTTGCGACCTCGGGCAGCTATGTTACCATGGAGGAATCACACACGATTTGACTTTATAGGCTACAACTGAAGTCGCGCCAACTGCTTAACTCAAAATACAGTCAAGAAAGTAGCTCTCAAGCTGAGAAACGGAATCGACCATAAGCACTACCGTGCAATTACGTACAATTTTAAAATTTCTTGTACTTGCTAACTTTACGACCTCGGGCAGCTACGTTACCCTGGAGGAACCACACAACATTTGACTTTATAGGCTAGAACTGAAGTCGCGCCAACTGCTTAACTCAAAATACAGTCAAGAAAGTAGCTCTGAAGCTGATAAACGGGATCGACGATAAGCACTACTGTGCAATTACGTACAATTTTCAAATTTCTTGTACTTGCTAACTTTGCGACCTCGGGCAGCTACGTTACCATAGAGGAATCACACAACATTTGACTTTATAGGCTAGAACCGAAGTCGCGCCAACTGTTTAGCTCAAAATACGGTCAAGAAAGTAGCTCTGAAGCTGAGAAACGGGATCGACGATAAGCACTACTGTGCAATTACGTACAATTTTCAAATTTCTTGTACTTGCTGACTTTGCGACCTCGGGCAGCTACGTTACCATGGAGGAACCACACAACATTTGACTTTATAGGCTAGAACTGAAGTCGCGCCAACTGCTTAACTCAAAATACAGTCAAGAAAGTAGCTCTGAAGCCGAGAAACGGGATCGACCATAAGCACTACCGTGAAATTACGTACAATTTTCAAATTTCTTGTACTTGCTAACTTTGCGACCTCGGGCAGCTATGTTACCATGGAGGAATCACACACGATTTGACTTTATAGGCTACAACTGAAGTCGCGCCAACTGCTTAACTCAAAATACAGTCAAGAAAGTAGCTCTCAAGCTGAGAAACGGAATCGACCATAAGCACTACCGTGCAATTACGTACAATTTTAAAATTTCTTGTACTTGCTAACTTTACGACCTCGGGCAGCTACGTTACCCTGGAGGAACCACACAACATTTGACTTTATAGGCTAGAACTGAAGTCGCGCCAACTGCTTAACTCAAAATACAGTCAAGAAAGTAGCTCTGAAGCTGATAAACGGGATCGACGATAAGCACTACTGTGCAATTACGTACAATTTTCAAATTTCTTGTACTTGCTAACTTTGCGACCTCGGGCAGCTACGTTACCATAGAGGAATCACACAACATTTGACTTTATAGGCTAGAACTGAAGTCGCGCCAACTGCTTAACTCAAAATACAGTCAAGAAAGTAGCTCTGAAGCCGAGAAACGGGATCGACCATAAGCACTACCGTGAAATTACGTACAATTTTCAAATTTCTTGTACTTTCTAACTTTGCGACCTCGGGCAGCTATGTTACCATGGAGGAATCACACAAGATTTGACTTTATAGGCTAGAACTGAAGTCGCGCCAACTGTTTAGCTCAAAATACAGTCAAGAAAGTGGCTCTCAAGCTGCGAAACGGGATCGACCATAAGCACTACTGTGCAATTACGTACAATTTTAAAATTTCTTGTACTTGCTAACTTTGCGACCTCGGGCAGCTACGTTACCCTGGAGGAACCACACAACATTTGACTTTATAGGCTAGAACTGAAGTCGCGCCAACTGCTTAACTCAAAATACAGTCAAGAAAGTAGCTCTGAACCAGAGAAACGGGATCGACGATAAGCACTACTGTGCAATTACGTACAATTTTCAAATTTCTTGTACTTGCTAACTTTGCGACCTCGGGCAGCTACGTTACCCTGGAGGAACCACACAACATTTGACTTTATAGGCTAGAACTGAAGTCGCGCCAACTGCTTAACTCAAAATACAGTCAAGAAAGTAGCTCTGAAGCCGAGAAACGGGATCGACCATAAGCACTACCGTGAAATTACGTACAATTTTCAAATTTCTTGTACTTGCTAACTTTGCGACCTCGGGCAGCTATGTTACCATGGAGGAATCACACAAGATTTGACTTTATAGGCTAGAACTGAAGTCGCGCCAACTGTTTAGCTCAAAATACAGTCAAGAAAGTGGCTCTCAAGCTGCGAAACGGGATCGACCATAAGCACTACTGTGCAATTACGTACAATTTTAAAATTTCTTGTACTTGCTAACTTTGCGACCTCGGGCAGCTACGTTACCATGGAGGAACCACACAACATTTGACTTTATAGGCTAGAACTGCAGTCGCGCCAACTGCTTAACTCAAAATACAGTCAAGAAAGTAGCTCTCAAGCTGAGAAACGGGATCGACCATAAGCACTACTGTGCAATTACGTACAATTTTAAAATTTCTTGTACTTGCTAACTTTGCGACCTCGGGCAGCTACGTTACCTTGGAGGAACCACACAACATTTGACTTTATAGGCTAGAACTGAAGTCGCGCCAACTGCCTAACTCAAAATACAGTCAAGAAAGTAGCTCTGAAGCCGAGAAACGGGATCGACGATAAGCACTACTGTGCAATTACTTACAATTTTCAAATTTCTTGTACTTGCTAACTTTGCGACCTCGGCCAGCTACGTTACCTTGGAGGAACCACACAACATTTGACTTTATAGGCTAGAACCGAAGTC
Source organism: Merodon equestris (assembly GCA_958301585.1). Classification (NCBI taxonomy): domain Eukaryota; kingdom Metazoa; phylum Arthropoda; class Insecta; order Diptera; family Syrphidae; genus Merodon; species Merodon equestris. The sequence continues at coordinate 66,659,893 of OY284417.1, read as the reverse complement.
GCGCCAACTGTTTAGCTCAAAATACGGTCAAGAAAGTAGCTCTGAAGCTGAGAAACGGGATCGACGATAAACACTACTGTGCAATTACGTACAATTTTCAAATTTCTTGTACTTGCTAACTTTGCGACCTCGGACAGCTACGTTACCATGGAGGAACCACACAACATTTGCCTTTATAGGCTAGAACCGAAGTCGCGCCAACTGCTTAACTCAAAATACAGTCAAGAAAGTAGCTCTGAAGCTGAGAAACGGGATCGACGATAAACACTACTGTGCAATTACGTACAATTTTCAAATTTCTTGTACTTGCTAACTTTGCGTCCTCGGACAGCTACGTTACCATGGAGGAACCACACAACATTTGCCTTTATAGGCTAGAACCGAAGTCGCGCCAACTGCTTAACTCAAAATACAGTCAAGAAAGTAGCTCTGAAGCTGATAAACGGGATCGACGATAAGCACTACTGTGCAATTACGTACAATTTTCAAATTTCTTGTACTTGCTAACTTTGCGACCTCGGGCAGCTACGTTACCATAGAGGAACCACACAACATTTGACTTTATAGGCTAGAACTGAAGTCGCGCCAACTGCTTAACTCAAAATACAGTCAAGAAAGTAGCTCTGAAGCTGAGAAACGGGATCGACGATAAACACTACTGTGCAATTACGTACAATTTTCAAATTTCTTGTACTTGCTAACTTTGCGTCCTCGGACAGCTACGTTACCATGGAGGAACCACACAACATTTGCCTTTATAGGCTAGAACCGAAGTCGCGCCAACTGCTTAACTCAAAATACACTTGTACTTGCTAACTTTACGACCTCGGGCAGCTACGTTACCCTGGAGGAACCACACAACATTTGACTTTATAGGCTAGAACTGAAGTCGCGCCAACTGCTTAACTCAAAATACAGTCAAGAAAGTAGCTCTGAAGCTGATAAACGGGATCGACGATAAGCACTACTGTGCAATTACGTACAATTTTCAAATTTCTTGTACTTGCTAACTTTGCGACCTCGGGCAGCTACGTTACCATAGAGGAATCACACAACATTTGACTTTATAGGCTAGAACTGAAGTCGCGCCAACTGCTTAACTCAAAATACAGTCAAGAAAGTAGCTCTGAAGCCGAGAAACGGGATCGACCATAAGCACTACCGTGAAATTACGTACAATTTTCAAATTTCTTGTACTTGCTAACCTTGCGACCTCGGGCAGCTATGTTACCATGGAGGAACCACACAACATTTGACTTTATAGGCTAGAACCGAAGTCGCGCCAACTGTTTAGCTCAAAATACGGTCAAGAAAGTAGCTCTGAAGCTGAGAAACGGGATCGACGATAAGCACTACTGTGCAATTACGTACAATTTTCAAATTTCTTGTACTTGCTGACTTTGCGACCTCGGGCAGCTACGTTACCATGGAGGAACCACACAACATTTGACTTTATAGGCTAGAACTGAAGTCGCGCCAACTGCTTAACTCAAAATACAGTCAAGAAAGTAGCTCTGAAGCCGAGAAACGGGATCGACCATAAGCACTACCGTGAAATTACGTACAATTTTCAAATTTCTTGTACTTGCTAACTTTGCGACCTCGGGCAGCTATGTTACCATGGAGGAATCACACACGATTTGACTTTATAGGCTACAACTGAAGTCGCGCCAACTGCTTAACTCAAAATACAGTCAAGAAAGTAGCTCTCAAGCTGAGAAACGGAATCGACCATAAGCACTACCGTGCAATTACGTACAATTTTAAAATTTCTTGTACTTGCTAACTTTACGACCTCGGGCAGCTACGTTACCCTGGAGGAACCACACAACATTTGACTTTATAGGCTAGAACTGAAGTCGCGCCAACTGCTTAACTCAAAATACAGTCAAGAAAGTAGCTCTGAAGCTGATAAACGGGATCGACGATAAGCACTTCTGTGCAATTACGTACAATTTTCAAATTTCTTGTACTTGCTAACTTTGCGACCTCGGGCAGCTACGTTACCATAGAGGAATCACACAACATTTGACTTTATAGGCTAGAACTGAAGTCGCGCCAACTGCTTAACTCAAAATACAGTCAAGAAAGTAGCTCTGAAGCCGAGAAACGGGATCGACCATAAGCACTACCGTGAAATTACGTACAATTTTCAAATTTCTTGTACTTTCTAACTTTGCGACCTCGGGCAGCTATGTTACCACGGAGGAATCACACAAGATTTGACTTTATAGGCTAGAACTGAAGTCGCGCCAACTGTTTAGCTCAAAATACAGTCAAGAAAGTGGCTCTCAAGCTGCGAAACGGGATCGACCATAAGCACTACTGTGCAATTACGTACAATTTTAAAATTTCTTGTACTTGCTAACTTTGCGACCTCGGGCAGCTACGTTACCCTGGAGGAACCACACAACATTTGACTTTATAGGCTAGAACTGAAGTCGCGCCAACTGCTTAACTCAAAATACAGTCAAGAAAGTAGCTCTGAACCAGAGAAACGGGATCGACGATAAGCACTACTGTGCAATTACGTACAATTTTCAAATTTCTTGTACTTGCTAACTTTGCGACCTCGGGCAGCTACGTTACCCTGGAGGAACCACACAACATTTGACTTTATAGGCTAGAACTGAAGTCGCGCCAACTGCTTAACTCAAAATACAGTCAAGAAAGTAGCTCTGAAGCCGAGAAACGGGATCGACCATAAGCACTACCGTGAAATTACGTACAATTTTCAAATTTCTTGTACTTGCTAACTTTGCGACCTCGGGCAGCTATGTTACCATGGAGGAATCACACAAGATTTGACTTTATAGGCTAGAACTGAAGTCGCGCCAACTGTTTAGCTCAAAATACAGTCAAGAAAGTGGCTCTCAAGCTGCGAAACGGGATCGACCATAAGCACTACTGTGCAATTACGTACAATTTTAAAATTTCTTGTACTTGCTAACTTTGCGACCTCGGGCAGCTACGTTACCATGGAGGAACCACACAACATTTGACTTTATAGGCTAGAACTGCAGTCGCGCCAACTGCTTAACTCAAAATACAGTCAAGAAAGTAGCTCTCAAGCTGAGAAACGGGATCGACCATAAGCACTACTGTGCAATTACGTACAATTTTAAAATTTCTTGTACTTGCTAACTTTGCGACCTCGGGCAGCTACGTTACCTTGGAGGAACCACACAACATTTGACTTTATAGGCTAGAACTGAAGTCGCGCCAACTGCCTAACTAAAAATACAGTCAAGAAAGTAGCTCTGAAGCCGAGAAACGGGATCGACGATAAGCACTACTGTGCAATTACTTACAATTTTCAAATTTCTTGTACTTGCTAACTTTGCGACCTCGGACAGCTACGTTACCTTGGAGGAACCACACAACATTTGACTTTATAGGCTAGAACCGAAGTCGCGCCAACTGTTTAGCTCAAAATACGGTCAAGAAAGTAGCTCTGAAGCTGAGAAACGGGATCGACGATAAACACTACTGTGCAATTACGTACAATTTTCAAATTTCTTGTACTTGCTAACTTTGCGACCTCGGACAGCTACGTTACCATGGAGGAACCACACAACATTTGCCTTTATAGGCTAGAACCGAAGTCGCGCCAACTGCTTAACTCAAAATACAGTCAAGAAAGTAGCTCTGAAGCTGATAAACGGGATCGACGATAAGCACTACTGTGCAATTACGTACAATTTTCAAATTTCTTGTACTTGCTAACTTTGCGACCTCGGGCAGCTATGTTACCATGGAGGAATCACACAAGATTTGACTTTATAGGCTACAACTGAAGTCGCGCCAACTGCTTAACTCAAAATACAGTCAAGAAAGTAGCTCTCAAGCTGAGAAACGGAATCGACCATAAGCACTACCGTGCAATTACGTACAATTTTAAAATTTCTTGTACTTGCTAACTTTACGACCTCGGGCAGCTACGTTACCCTGGAGGAACCACACAACATTTGACTTTATAGGCTAGAACTGAAGTCGCGCCAACTGCTTAACTCAAAATACAGTCAAGAAAGTAGCTCTGAAGCCGAGAAACGGGATCGACCATAAGCACTACCGTGAAATTACGTACAATTTTCAAATTTCTTGTACTTGCTAACTTTGCGACCTCGGGCAGCTACGTTACCATAGAGGAACCACACAACATTTGACTTTATAGGCTAGAACTGAAGTCGCGCCAACTGCTTAACTCAAAATACAGTCAAGAAAGTAGCTCTGAAGCTGAGAAACGGGATCGACGATAAACACTACTGTGCAATTACGTACAATTTTCAAATTTCTTGTACTTGCTAACTTTGCGTCCTCGGACAGCTACGTTACCATGGAGGAACCACACAACATTTGCCTTTATAGGCTAGAACCGAAGTCGCGCCAACTGTTTAGCTCAAAATACGGTCAAGAAAGTAGCTCTGAAGCTGAGAAACGGGATCGACGATAAGCACTACTGTGCAATTACGTACAATTTTCAAATTTCTTGTACCTGCTAACTTTGCGACCTCGGACAGCTACGTTACCATGGAGGAACCACACAACATTTGCCTTTATAGGCTAGAACCGAAGTCGCGCCAACTGCTTAACTCAAAATACAGTCAAGAAAGTAGCTCTGAAGCTGATAAACGGGATCGACGATAAGCACTACTGTGCAATTACGTACAATTTTCAAATTTCTTGTACTTGCTAACTTTGCGACCTCGGGCAGCTACGTTACCATAGAGGAACCACACAACATTTGACTTTATAGGCTAGAACTGAAGTCGCGCCAACTGCTTAATTAAAAATACAGTCAAGAAAGTAGCTCTGAAGCAGAGAAACGGGATCGACGATAAGCACTACTGTGCAATTACGTACAATTTTCAAATTTCTTGTACTTGCTAACTTTGCGACCTCGGGCAGCTACGTTACCATGGAGAAACCACACAACATTTGACTTTATAGGCTAGAACTGAAGTCGCGCCAACTGCTTAACTCAAAATACAGTCAAGAAAGTAGCTCTGAAGCCGAGAAACGGGATCGACCATAAGCACTACCGTGAAATTACGTACAATTTTCAAATTTCTTGTACTTGCTAACCTTGCGACCTCGGGCAGCTATGTTACCATGGAGGAACCACACAACATTTGACTTTATAGGCTAGAACCGAAGTCGCGCCAACTGTTTAGCTCAAAATACGGTCAAGAAAGTAGCTCTGAAGCTGAGAAACGGGATCGACGATAAGCACTACTGTGCAATTACGTACAATTTTCAAATTTCTTGTACTTGCTAACTTTGCGACCTCGGACAGCTACGTTACCATGGAGGAACCACACAACATTTGCCTTTATAGGCTAGAACCGAAGTCGCGCCAACTGCTTAACTCAAAATACAGTCAAGAAAGTAGCTCTGAAGCTGATAAACGGGATCGACGATAAGCACTACTGTGCAATTACGTACAATTTTCAAATTTCTTGTACTTGCTAATTTTGCGACCTCGGGCAGCTACGTTACCATAGAGGAACCACACAACATTTGACTTTATAGGCTAGAACTGAAGTCGCGCCAACTGCTTAACTCAAAATACAGTCAAGAAAGTAGCTCTGAAGCAGAGAAACGGGATCGACGATAAGCACTACTGTGCAATTACGTACAATTTTCAAATTTCTTGTACTTGCTAACTTTGCGACCTCGGGCAGCTACGTTACCATGGAGAAACCACACAACATTTGACTTTATAGGCTAGAACTGAAGTCGCGCCAACTGCTTAACTCAAAATACAGTCAAGAAAGTAGCTCTGAAGCCGAGAAACGGGATCGACCATAAGCACTACCGTGAAATTACGTACAATTTTCAAATTTCTTGTACTTGCTAACTTTGCGACCTCGGGCAGCTATGTTACCATGGAGGAATCACACAAGATTTGACTTTATAGGCTAGAACTGAAGTCGCGCCAACTGTTTAGCTCAAAATACAGTCAAGAAAGTAGCTCTCAAGCTGAGAAACGGGATCGACCATAAGCACTACCGTGAAATTACGTACAATTTTCAAATTTCTTGTACTTGCTGACTTTGCGACCTCGGGCAGCTACGTTACCATGGAGGAACCACACAACATTTGACTTTATAGGCTAGAACTGAAGTCGCGCCAACTGCTTAACTCAAAATACAGTCAAGAAAGTAGCTCTGAAGCTGATAAACGGGATCGACGATAAGCACTACTGTGCAATTACGTACAATTTTCAAATTTCTTGTACTTGCTAACTTTGCGACCTCGGGCAGCTATGTTACCATGGAGGAACCACACAACATTTGACTTTATAGGCTAGAACTGCAGTCGCGCCAACTGCTTAACTCAAAATACAGTCAAGAAAGTAGCTCTGAAGCTGAGAAACGTGATCGACGATAAGCACTACTGTGCAATTACGTACAATTTTCAAATTTCTTGTACTTGCTAACTTTGCGACCTCGGGCAGCTACGTTACCTTCTAGGAACCACACAACATTTGACTTTATAGGCTAGAACTGAAGTCGCGCCAACTGCCTAACTCAAAATACAGTCAAGAAAGTAGCTCTGAAGCCGAGAAACGGGATCGACCATAAGCACTACCGTGAAATTACGTACAATTTTCAAATTTCTTGTACTTGCTAACTTTGCCACCTCGGGCAGCTACGTTACCATGGAGGAACCACACAACATTTGACTTTATAGGCTAGAACTGAAGTCGCGCCAACTGCTTAACTCAAAATACAGTCAAGAAAGTAGCTCTGAACCAGAGAAACGGGATCGACGATAAGCACTACTGTGCAATTACGTACAATTTTCAAATTTCTTGTACTTGCTAACTTTGCGACCTCGGGCAGCTACGTTACCATGGAGAAACCACACAACATTTGACTTTATAGGCTAGAACTGAAGTCGCGCCAACTGCTTAACTCAAAATACAGCCAAGAAAGTAGCTCTGAAGCCGAGAAACGGGATCGACCATAAGCACTACCGTGAAATTACGTACAATTTTCAAATTTCTTGTACTTGCTAACTTTGCGACCTCGGGCAGCTATGTTACCATGGAGGAACCACACAACATTTGACTTTATAGGCTAGAACCGAAGTCGCGCCAACTGCTTAACTCAAAATACAGTCAAGAAAGTAGCTCTGAAGCTGATAAACGGGATCGACGATAAGCACTACTGTGCAATTACGTACAATTTTCAAATTTCTTGTACTTGCTAATTTTGCGACCTCGGGCAGCTACGTTACCATAGAGGAACCACACAACATTTGACTTTATAGGCTAGAACTGAAGTCGCGCCAACTGCTTAACTCAAAATACAGTCAAGAAAGTAGCTCTGAAGCCGAGAAACGGGATCGACCATAAGCACTACCGTGAAATTACGTACAATTTTCAAATTTCTTGTACTTGCTAACCTTGCGACCTCGGGCAGCTATGTTACCATGGAGGAACCACACAACATTTGACTTTATAGGCTAGAACCGAAGTCGCGCCAACTGTTTAGCTCAAAATACGGTCAAGAAAGTAGCTCTGAAGCTGAGAAACGGGATCGACGATAAGCACTACTGTGCAATTACGTACAATTTTCAAATTTCTTGTACTTGCTAACTTTGCGACCTCGGACAGCTACGTTACCATGGAGGAACCACACAACATTTGCCTTTATAGGCTAGAACCGAAGTCGCGCCAACTGCTTAACTCAAAATACAGTCAAGAAAGTAGCTCTGAAGCTGATAAACGGGATCGACGATAAGCACTACTGTGCAATTACGTACAATTTTCAAATTTCTTGTACTTGCTAACTTTGCGACCTCGGGCAGCTACGTTACCATAGAGGAACCACACAACATTTGACTTTATAGGCTAGAACTGAAGTCGCGCCAACTGCTTAACTCAAAATACAGTCAAGAAAGTAGCTCTGAAGCCGAGAAACGGGATCGACGATAAGCACTACTGTGCAATTACGTACAATTTTCAAATTTCTTGTACTTGCTAACTTTGCGACCTCGGGCAGCTACGTTACCATGGAGAAACCACACCACATTTGACTTTATAGGCTAGAACTGAAGTCGCGCCAACTGCTTAACTCAAAATACAGTCAAGAAAGTAGCTCTGAAGCCGAGAAACGGGATCGACCATAAGCACTACCGTGAAATTACGTACAATTTTCAAATTTCTTGTACTTGCTAACTTTGCGACCTCGGGCAGCTATGTTACCATTTAGGAATCACACAAGATTTGACTTTATAGGCTAAAACTGAAGTCGCGCCAACTGTTTAGCTCAAAATACAGTCAAGAAAGTAGCTCTCAAGCTGAGAAACGGGATCGACCATAAGCACAACTTGAAATTACGTACAATTTTCAAATTTCTTGTACTTGCTAACTTTGCGACCTCGGGCAGCTATGTTACCATGGAGGAATCACACAAGATTTGACTTTATAGGCTACAACTGAAGTCGCGCTAACTGCTTAACTCAAAATGCAGTCAAGAAAGTAGCTCTGAAGCTGAGAAACGGGATCGACCATAAGCACTACCGTGAAATTACGTACAATTTTCAAATTTCTTGTACTTGCTAACTTTGCGACCCCGGGCAGCTACGTTACCATGGAGGAACCACACAACATTTGACTTTATAGGCTAGAACTGAAGTCGCGCCAACTGCTTAACTCAAAATACAGTCAAGAAAGTAGATCTGAAGCCGAGAAACGGGATTGACCATAAGCACTACCGTGAAATTACGTACAATTTTCAAATTTCTTGTACTTGCTGACTTTGCGACCTCGGGCAGCTACGTTACCATGGAGGAACCACACAACATTTGACTTTATAGGCTAGAACTGAAGTCGCGCCAACTGCTTAACTCAAAATACAGTCAAGAAAGTAGCTCTGAAGCCGAGAAACGGGATCGACGATAAGCACTACTGTGCAATTACGTACAATTTTCAAATTTCTTGTACTTGCTAACTTTGCGACCTCGGGCAGCTATGTTACCATGGAGGAACCACACAGCATTTGACTTTATAGGCTAGAACTGCAGTCGCGCCAACTGCTTAACTCAAAATACAGTCGAGAAAGTAGCTCTGAAGCTGAGAAACGTGATCGACGATAAGCACTACTGTGCAATTACGTACAATTTTCAAATTTCTTGTACTTGCTAACTTTGCGACCTCGGGCAGCTACGTTACCTTCTAGGAACCACACATCATTTGACTTTATAGGCTAGAACTGAAGTCGCGCCAACTGCCTAACTCAAAATACAGTCAAGAAAGTAGCTCTGAAGCCGAGAAACGGGATCGACCATAAGCACTACCGTGAAATTACGTACAATTTTCAAATTTCTTGTACTTGCTAACTTTGCCACCTCGGGCAGCTACGTTACCATGGAGGAACCACACAACATTTGACTTTATAGGCTAGAACTGAAGTCGCGCCAACTGCTTAACTCAAAATACAGTCAAGAAAGTAGCTCTGAAGCAGAGAAACGGGATCGACGATAAGCACTACTGTGCAATTACGTACAATTTTCAAATTTCTTGTACTTGCTAACTTTGCGACCTCGGGCAGCTACGTTACCATGGAGAAACCACACAACATTTGACTTTATAGGCTAGAACTGAAGTCGCGCCAACTGCTTAACTCAAAATACAGTCAAGAAAGTAGCTCTGAAGCCGAGAAACGGGATCGACCATAAGCACTACCGTGAAATTACGTACAATTTTCAAATTTCTTGTACTTGCTAACTTTGCGACCTCGGGCAGCTATGTTACCATGGAGGAACCACACAACATTTGACTTTATAGGCTAGAACCGAAGTCGCGCCAATTGTTTAGCTCAAAATACGGTCAAGAAAGTAGCTCTGAAGCTGAGAAAAGGGATCGACGATAAGCACTACTGTGCAATTACGTACAATTTTCAAATTTCTTGTACTTGCTAACTTTGCGACCTCGGGCAGCTACGTTACCATGGAGGAACCACACAACATTTGACTTTATAGGCTAGAACTGAAGTCGCGCCAACTGCTTAACTCAAAATACAGTCAAGAAATTAGCTCTGAAGCCGAGAAACGGGATCGACCATAAGCACTACCGTGAAATTACGTACAATTTTCAAATTTCTTGTACTTGCTAACTTTGCGACCTCGGGCAGCTATGTTACCATGGAGGAACCACACAACATTTGACTTTATAGGCTAGAACCGAAGTCGCGCCAACTGCTTAACTCAAAATACAGTCAAGAAAGTAGCTCTGAAGCCGAGAAACGGGATCGACCATAAGCACTACCGTGAAATTACGTACAATTTTCAAATTTCTTGTACTTGCTAACTTTGCGACCTCGGGCAGCTACGTTACCCTGGAGGAACCACACAACATTTGACTTTATAGGCTAGAACTGAAGTCGCGCCAACTGCCTAACTCAAAATACAGTCAAGAAAGTAGCTCTGAAGCCGAGAAACGGGATCGACCATAAGCACTACCGTGAAATTACATACAATTTTCAAATTTCTTGTACTTGCTATATTTGCCACCTCGGGCAGCTACGTTACCATGGAGGAACCACACAACATTTGACTTTATAGGCTAGAACTGAAGTCGCGCCAACTGCTTAACTCAAAATACAGTCAAGAAATTAGCTCTGAAGCCGAGAAACGGGATCGACCATAAGCACTACCGTGAAATTACGTACAATTTTCAAATTTCTTGTACTTGCTAACTTTGCGACCTCGGGCAGCTATGTTACCATGGAGGAATCACACAAGATTTGACTTTATAGGCTACAACTGAAGTCGCGCCAACTGCTTAACTCAAAATACAGTCAAGAAAGTAGCTCTCAAGCTGAGAGACGGGATCGACCATAAGCACTACCGTGCAATTACGTTCAATTTTCAAATTTCTTGTACTTGCTAACTTTGCGACCTCGGGCAGCTATGTTACCATGGAGGAATCACACAAGATTTGACTTTATAGGCTACAACTGAAGTCGCGCCAACTGCTTAACTCAAAATACAGTCAAGAAAGTAGCTCTCAAGCTGAGAGACGGGATCGACCATAAGCACTACCGTGCAATTACGTACAATTTTCAAATTTCTTGTACTTGCTAACTTTGCGACCCCGGGCAGCTACGTTACCATGGAGGAACCACACAACATTTGACTTTATAGGCTAGAACTGAAGTCGCGCCAACTGCTTAACTCAAAATACAGTCAAGAAAGTAGATCTGAAGCCGAGAAACGGGATTGACCATAAGCACTACCGTGAAATTACGTACAATTTTCAAATTTCTTGTACTTGCTGACTTTGCGACCTCGGGCAGCTACGTTACCATGGAGGAACCACACAACATTTGACTTTATAGGCTAGAACTGAAGTCGCGCCAACTGCTTAACTCAAAATACAGTCAAGAAAGTAGCTCTGAAGCTGATAAACGGGATCGACGATAAGCACTACTGTGCAATTACGTACAATTTTCAAATTTCTTGTACTTGCTAACTTTGCGACCTCGGGCAGCTACGTTACCATGGAGGAACCACACAACATTTGACTTTATAGGCTAGAACTGAAGTCGCGCCAACTGCTTAACTCAAAATACAGTCAAGAAATTAGCTCTGAAGCCGAGAAACGGGATCGACCATAAGCACTACCGTGAAATTACGTACAATTTTCAAATTTCTTGTACTTGCTAACTTTGCGACCTCGGGCAGCTATGTTACCATGGAGGAACCACACAACATTTGACTTTATAGGCTAGAACCGAAGTCGCGCCAACTGTTTAGCTCAAAATACGGTCAAGAAAGTAGCTCTGAAGCTGAGAAACGGGATCGACGATAAGCACTACTGTGCAATTACGTACAATTTTCAAATTTCTTGTACTTGCTAACTTTGCGACCTCGGGCAGCTACGTTACCATGGAGGAACCACACAACATTTGACTTTATAGGCTACAACTGAAGTCGCGCCAACTGCTTAACTCAAAATACAGTCAAGAAATTAGCTCTGAAGCCGAGAAACGGGATCGACCATAAGCACTACCGTGAAATTACGTACAATTTTCAAATTTCTTGTACTTGCTAACTTTGCGACCTCGGGCAGCTATGTTACCATGAAGGAATCACACAAGATTTGACTTTATAGGCTACAACTGAAGTCGCGCCAACTGCTTAACTCAAAATACAGTCAAGAAAGTAGCTCTCAAGCTGAGAAACGGGATCGACCATAAGCACTACCGTGCAATTACGTACAATTTTCAAATTTCTTGTACTTGCTAATTTTGCGACCTCGGGCAGCTACGTTACCATGGAGGAACCACACAACATTTGACTTTATAGGCTAGAACTGAAGTCGCGCCAACTGCTTAACTCAAAATACAGTCAAGAAAGTAGCTCTGAAGCCGAGAAACGGGATCGACCATAAGCACTACCGTGAAATTACGTACAATTTTCAAATTTCTTGTACTTGCTAACTTTGCGACCTCGGGCAGCTATGTTACCATGGAGGAACCACACAACATTTGACTTTATAGGCTAGAACCGAAGTCGCGCCAACTGTTTAGCTCAAAATACGGTCAAGAAAGTAGCTCTGAAGCTGAGAAACGGGATCAACGATAAGAACTACTGTGCAATTACGTACAATTTTCAAATTTCTTGTACTTGCTAACTTTGCGACCTCGGGCAGCTACGTTACCATGGAGGAACCACACAACATTTGCCTTTATAGGCTAGAACCGAAGTCGCGGCAACTGCTTAACTCAAAATACAATCAAGAAAGTAGCTCTGAAGCTGATAAACGGGATCGACGATAAGCATTACTGTGCAATTACGTACAATTTTCAAATTTCTTGTACTTGCTAAATTTGCGACCTCGGGCAGCTACGTTACCATGGAGGAACCACACAACATTTGCCTTTATAGGCTAGAACTGAAGTCGCGCCAACTGCTTAACTCAAAATACAGTCAAGAAAGTAGCTCTGAAGCAGAGAAACGGGATCGACCATAAGCACTACCGTGAAATTACGTACAATTTTCAAATTTCTTGTACTTGCTAACTTTGCGACCTCGGGCAGCTATGTTCCCATGGAGGAACCACACAACATTTGACTTTATAGGCTAGAACCGAAGTCGCGCCAACTGTTTAGCTCAAAATACGGTCAAGAAAGTAGCTCTGAAGCTGAGAAACGGGATCGACGATAAGCACTACTGTGCAATTACGTACAATTTTCAAATTTCTTGTACTTGCTAACTTTGCGACCTCGGGCAGCTACGTTACCATGGAGGAACCACACAACATTTGCCTTTATTGGCTAGAACCGAAGTCGCGCCAACTGCTTAACTCAAAATACAGTCAAGAAATTAGCTCTGAAGCCGAGAAACGGGATCGACCATAAGCACTACCGTGAAATTACGTACAATTTTCAAATTTCTTGTACTTGCTAACTTTGCGACCTCGGGCAGCTATGTTACCATGAAGGAATCACACAAGATTTGACTTTATAGGCTACAACTGAAGTCGCGCCAACTGCTTAACTCAAAATACAGTCAAGAAAGTAGCTCTCAAGCTGAGAAACGGGATCGACCATAAGCACTACCGTGCAATTACGTACAATTTTCAAATTTCTTGTACTTGCTAATTTTGCGACCTCGGGCAGCTACGTTACCATGGAGGAACCACACAACATTTGACTTTATAGGCTAGAACTGAAGTCGCGCCAACTGCTTAACTCAAAATACAGTCAAGAAAGTAGCTCTGAAGCCGAGAAACGGGATCGACCATAAGCACTACCGTGAAATTACGTACAATTTTCAAATTTCTTGTACTTGCTAACTTTGCGACCTCGGGCAGCTATGTTACCATGGAGGAACCACACAACATTTGACTTTATAGGCTAGAACCGAAGTCGCGCCAACTGTTTAGCTCAAAATACGGTCAAGAAAGTAGCTCTGAAGCTGAGAAACGGGATCAACGATAAGAACTACTGTGCAATTACGTACAATTTTCAAATTTCTTGTACTTGCTAACTTTGCGACCTCGGGCAGCTACGTTACCATGGAGGAACCACACAACATTTGCCTTTATAGGCTAGAACCGAAGTCGCGGCAACTGCTTAACTCAAAATACAATCAAGAAAGTAGCTCTGAAGCTGATAAACGGGATCGACGATAAGCATTACTGTGCAATTACGTACAATTTTCAAATTTCTTGTACTTGCTAAATTTGCGACCTCGGGCAGCTACGTTACCATGGAGGAACCACACAACATTTGCCTTTATAGGCTAGAACTGAAGTCGCGCCAACTGCTTAACTCAAAATACAGTCAAGAAAGTAGCTCTGAAGCAGAGAAACGGGATCGACCATAAGCACTACCGTGAAATTACGTACAATTTTCAAATTTCTTGTACTTGCTAACTTTGCGACCTCGGGCAGCTATGTTCCCATGGAGGAACCACACAACATTTGACTTTATAGGCTAGAACCGAAGTCGCGCCAACTGTTTAGCTCAAAATACGGTCAAGAAAGTAGCTCTGAAGCTGAGAAACGGGATCGACGATAAGCACTACTGTGCAATTACGTACAATTTTCAAATTTCTTGTACTTGCTAACTTTGCGACCTCGGGCAGCTACGTTACCATGGAGGAACCACACAACATTTGCCTTTATTGGCTAGAACCGAAGTCGCGCCAACAGCTTAACTCAAAATACAATCAAGAAAGTAGCTCTGAAGCTGAGAAACGGGATCGACGATAAGCACTACTGTGCAATTACGTACAATTTTCAAATTTCTTGTACTTGCTAACTTTGCGACCTCGGGCAGCTACGTTACCATGGAGGAACCACACAACATTTGACTTTATAGGCTAGAACTGAAGTCGCGCCAACTGCTTAACTCAAAATACAGTCAAGAAAGTAGCTCTGAAGCAGAGAAACGGGATCGACGATAAGCACTACTGTGCAATTACGCACAATTTTCAAATTTCTTGTACTTGCTAACTTTGCGACCTCGGGCAGCTACGTTACCATGGAGAAACCACACAACATTTGACTTTATAGGCTAGAACTGAAGTCGCGCCAACTGCTTAACTCAAAATACAGTCAAGAAAGTAGCTCTGAAGCCGAGAAACGGGATCGACCATAAGCACTACCGTGAAATTACGTACAATTTTCAAATTTCTTGTACTTGCTAACTTTGCGACCTCGGGCAGCTATGTTACCATGGAGGAATCACACAAGATTTGACTTTATAGGCTAGAACTGAAGTCGCGCCAACTGTTTAGCTCAAAATACAGTCAAGAAAGTAGCTCTCAAGCTGAGAAACGGGATCGACCATAAGCACTACTGTGCAATTACGTACAATTTTCAAATTTTTTGTACTTGCTAATTTTGCGACCTCGGGCAGCTACGTTACCATGGAGGAACCACACAACATTTGACTTTATAGGCTAGAACTGAAGTCGCGCCAACTGCTTAACTCAAAATACAGTCAAGAAAGTAGCTCTGAAGCCGAGAAACGGGATCGACCATAAGCACTACCGTGAAATTACGTACAATTTTCAAATTTCTTGTACTTGCTAACTTTGCGACCTCGGGCAGCTATGTTACCATGGAGGAATCACACAAGATTTGACTTTAGAGGCTACAACTGAAGTCGCGCCAACTGCTCAACTCAAAATACAGTCAAGAAAGTAGCTCTGAAGCTGAGAAACGGGATCGACCATAAGCACTACCGTGAAATTAGGTACAATTTTCAAATTTCTTGTACTTGCTAACTTTGCGACCCCGGGCAGCTACGTTACCATGGAGGAACCACACAACATTTGACTTTATAGGCTAGAACTGAAGTCGCGCCAACTGCTTAACTCAAAATACAGTCAAGAAAGTAGATCTGAAGCCGAGAAACGGGATTGACCATAAGCACTACCGTGAAATTACGTACAATTTTCAAATTTCTTGTACTTGCTGACTTTGCGACCTCGGGCAGCTACGTTACCATGGAGGAACCACACAACATTTGACTTTATAGGCTAGAACTGAAGTCGCGCCAACTGCTTAACTCAAAATACAGTCAAGAAAGTAGCTCTGAAGCTGATAAACGGGATCGACGATAAGCACTACTGTGCAATTACGTACAATTTTCAAATTTCTTGTACTTGCTAACTTTGCGACCTCGGGCAGCTACGTTACCATGGAGGAACCACACAACATTTGACTTTATAGGCTAGAACTTAAGTCGCGCCAACTGCTTAACTCAAAATACAGTCAAGAAATTAGCTCTGAAGCCGAGAAACGGGATCGACCATAAGCACTACCGTGAAATTACGTACAATTTTCAAATTTCTTGTACTTGCTAACTTTGCGACCTCGGGCAGCTATGTTACCATGGAGGAACCACACAACATTTGACTTTATAGGCTAGAACCGAAGTCGCGCCAACTGCTTAACTCAAAATACAGTCAAGAAAGTAGCTCTGAAGCCGAGAAACGGGATCGACCATAAGCACTACCGTGAAATTACGTACAATTTTCAAATTTCTTGTACTTGCTAACTTTGCGACCTCGGGCAGCTATGTTACCATGGAGGAATCACACAAAATTTGACTTTATAGGCTAGAACTGAAGTCGCGCCAACTGTTTAGCTCAAAATACAGTCAAGAAAGTAGCTCTCAAGCTGAGAAACGGGATCGACCATAAGCACTACTGTGCAATTACGTACAATTTTCAAATTTTTTGTACTTGCTAATTTTGCGACCTCGGGCAGCTACGTTACCATGGAGGAACCACACAACATTTGACTTTATAGGCTAGAACTGAAGTCGCGCCAACTGCTTAACTCAAAATACAGTCAAGAAAGTAGCTCTGAAGCCGAGAAACGGGATCGACCATAAGCACTACCGTGAAATTACGTACAATTTTCAAATTTCTTGTACTTGCTAACTTTGCGACCTCGGGCAGCTATGTTACCATGGAGGAATCACACAAGATTTGACTTTAGAGGCTACAACTGAAGTCGCGCCAACTGCTAAACTCAAAATACAGTCAAGAAAGTAGCTCTGAAGCTGAGAAACGGTATCGACCATAAGCACTACCGTGAAATTACGTACAATTTTCAAATTTCTTGTACTTGCTAACTTTGCGACCCCGGGCAGCTACGTTACCATATAGGAACCACACAACATTTGACTTTATAGGCTAGAACTGAAGTCGCGCCAACTGCTTAACTCAAAATACAGTCAAGAAAGTAGATCTGAAGCCGAGAAACGGGATTGACCATAAGCACTACCGTGAAATTACGTACAATTTTCAAATTTCTTGTACTTGCTGACTTTGCGACCTCGGGCAGCTACGTTACCATGGAGGAACCACACAACATTTGACTTTATAGGCTAGAACTGAAGTCGCGCCAACTGCTTAACTCAAAATACAGTCAAGAAAGTAGCTCTGAAGCTGATAAACGGGATCGACGATAAGCACTACTGTGCAATTACGTACAATTTTCAAATTTCTTGTACTTGCTAACTTTGCGACCTCGGGCAGCTACGTTACCATGGAGGAACCACACAACATTTGACTTTATAGGCTAGAACTGAAGTCGCGCCAACTGCTTAACTCAAAATACAGTCAAGAAATTAGCTCTGAAGCCGAGAAACGGGATCGACCATAAGCACTACCGTGAAATTACGTACAATTTTCAAATTTCTTGTACTTGCTAACTTTGCGACCTCGGGCAGCTATGTTACCATGGAGGAACCACACAACATTTGACTTTATAGGCTAGAACCGAAGTCGCGCCAACTGCTTAGCTCAAAATACGGTCAAGAAAGTAGCTCTGAAGCTGAGAAACGGGATCGACGATAAGCACTACTGTGCAATTACGTACAATTTTCAAACTTCTTGTACTTGCTAACTTTGCGACCTCGGGCAGCTACGTTACCATGGAGGAACCACACAACATTTGACTTTATAGGCTAGAACTGAAGTCGCGCCAACTGCTTAACTCAAAATACAGTCAAGAAATTAGCTCTGAAGCCGAGAAACGGGATCGACCATAAGCACTACCGTGCAATTACGTACAATTTTCAAATTTCTTGGACTTGCTAACTTTTCGACCTCGGGCAGCTACGTTACCATGGAGGAACCACACAACATTTGACTTTATAGGCTAGAACTGAAGTCGCGCCAACTGCTTAACTCAAAATACAGTCAAGAAAGTAGCTCTGAAGCCGAGAAACGGGATCGACCATAAGCACTACCGTGAAATTACGTACAATTTTCAAATTTCTTGTACTTGCTAACTATGCGACCTCGGGCAGCTATGTTACCATGGAGGAATCACACAAGATTTGACTTTAAAGGCTACAACTGAAGTCGCGCCAACTGCTTAACTCAAAATACAGTCAAGAAAGTAGCTCTGAAGCTGAGAAACGGGATCGACCATAAGCACTACCGTGAAATTACGTACAATTTTCAAATTTCTTGTACTTCCTAACTTTGCGACCCCGGGCAGCTACGTTACCATGGAGGAACCACACAACATTTGACTTTATAGGCTAGAACTGAAGTCGCGCCAACTACTTAACTCAAAATACAGTCAAGAAAGTAGATCTGAAGCCGAGAAACGGGATTGACCATAAGCACTACCGTGAAATTACGTACAATTTTCAAATTTCTTGTACTTGCTGACTTTGCGACCTCGGGCAGCTACGTTACCATGGAGGAACCACACAACATTTGACTTTATAGGCTAGAACTGAAGTCGCGCCAACTGCTTAACTCAAAATACAGTCAAGAAAGTAGCTCTGAAGCTGATAAACGGGATCGACGATAAGCACTACTGTGCAATTACGTACAATTTTCAAATTTCTTGTACTTGCTAACTTTGCGACCTCGGGCAGCTACGTTACCATGGAGGAACCACACAACATTTGACTTTATAGGCTAGAACTGAAGTCGCGCCAACTGCTTAACTCAAAATACAGTCAAGAAATTAGCTCTGAAGCCGAGAAACGGGATCGACCATAAGCACTACCGTGAAATTACGTACAATTTTCAAATTTCTTGTACTTGCTAACTTTGCGACCTCGGGCAGCTATGTTACCATGGAGGAACCACACAACATTTGACTTTATAGGCTAGAACCGAAGTCGCGCCAACTGTTTAGCTCAAAATACGGTCAAGAAAGTAGCTCTGAAGCTGAGAAACGGGATCGACGATAAGCACTACTGTGCAATTACGTACAATTTTCAAATTTCTTGTACTTGCTAACTTTGCGACCTCGGGCAGCTACGTTACCATGGAGGAACCACACAACATTTGACTTTATAGGCTACAACTGAAGTCGCGCCAACTGCTTAACTCAAAATACAGTCAAGAAATTAGCTCTGAAGCCGAGAAACGGGATCGACCATAAGCACTACCGTGAAATTACGTACAATTTTCAAATTTCTTGTACTTGCTAACTTTGCGACCTCGGGCAGCTATGTTACCATGAAGGAATCACACAAGATTTGACTTTATAGGCTACAACTGAAGTCGCGCCAACTGCTTAACTCAAAATACAGTCAAGAAAGTAGCTCTCAAGCTGAGAAACGGGATCGACCATAAGCACTACCGTGCAATTACGTACAATTTTCAAATTTCTTGTACTTGCTAACTTTGCGACCTCGGGCAGCTACGTTACCCTGGAGGAACCACACAACATTTGACTTTATAGGCTAGAACTGAAGTCGCGCCAACTGCTTAACTCAAAATACAGTCAAGAAAGTAGCTCTGAAGCCGAGAAACGGGATCGACCATAAGCACTACCGTGAAATTACGTACAATTTTCAAATTTCTTGTACTTGCTAACTTTGCGACCTCGGGCAGCTATGTTACCATGGAGGAACCACACAACATTTGACTTTATAGGCTAGAACCGAAGTCGCGCCAACTGTTTAGCTCAAAATACGGTCAAGAAAGTAGCTCTGAAGCTGAGAAACGGGATCGACGATAAGCACTACTGTGCAATTACGTACAATTTTCAAATTTCTTGTACTTGCTAACTTTGCGACCTCGGGCAGCTACGTTACCATGGAGGAACCACACAACATTTGCCTTTATAGGCTAGAACCGAAGTCGCGGCAACTGCTTAACTCAAAATACAATCAAGAAAGTAGCTCTGAAGCTGATAAACGGGATCGACGATAAGCACTACTGTGCAATTACGTACAATTTTCAAATTTCTTGTACTTGCTAAATTTGCGACCTCGGGCAGCTACGTTACCATGGAGGAACCACACAACATTTGCCTTTATAGGCTAGAACTGAAGTCGCGCCAACTGCTTAACTCAAAATACAGTCAAGAAAGTAGCTCTGAAGCAGAGAAACGGGATCGACCATAAGCACTACCGTGAAATTACGTACAATTTTCAAATTTCTTGTACTTGCTAACTTTGCGACCTCGGGCAGCTATGTTCCCATGGAGGAACCACACAACATTTGACTTTATAGGCTAGAACCGAAGTCGCGCCAACTGTTTAGCTCAAAATACGGTCAAGAAAGTAGCTCTGAAGCTGAGAAACGGGATCGACGATAAGCACTACTGTGCAATTACGTACAATTTTCAAATTTCTTGTACTTGCTAACTTTGCGACCTCGGGCAGCTACGTTACCATGGAGGAACCACACAACATTTGCCTTTATTGGCTAGAACCGAAGTCGCGCCAACAGCTTAACTCAAAATACAATCAAGAAAGTAGCTCTGAAGCTGAGAAACGGGATCGACGATAAGCACTACTGTGCAATTACGTACAATTTTCAAATTTCTTGTACTTGCTAACTTTGCGACCTCGGGCAGCTACGTTACCATGGAGGAACCACACAACATTTGACTTTATAGGCTAGAACTGAAGTCGCGCCAACTGCTTAACTCAAAATACAGTCAAGAAAGTAGCTCTGAAGCAGAGAAACGGGATCGACGATAAGCACTACTGTGCAATTACGCACAATTTTCAAATTTCTTGTACTTGCTAACTTTGCGACCTCGGGCAGCTACGTTACCATGGAGAAACCACACAACATTTGACTTTATAGGCTAGAACTGAAGTCGCGCCAACTGCTTAACTCAAAATACAGTCAAGAAAGTAGCTCTGAAGCCGAGAAACGGGATCGACCATAAGCACTACCGTGAAATTACGTACAATTTTCAAATTTCTTGTACTTGCTAACTTTGCGACCTCGGGCAGCTATGTTACCATGGAGGAATCACACAAGATTTGACTTTATAGGCTAGAACTGAAGTCGCGCCAACTGTTTAGCTCAAAATACAGTCAAGAAAGTAGCTCTCAAGCTGAGAAACGGGATCGACCATAAGCACTACTGTGCAATTACGTACAATTTTCAAATTTTTTGTACTTGCTAATTTTGCGACCTCGGGCAGCTACGTTACCATGGAGGAACCACACAACATTTGACTTTATAGGCTAGAACTGAAGTCGCGCCAACTGCTTAACTCAAAATACAGTCAAGAAAGTAGCTCTGAAGCCGAGAAACGGGATCGACCATAAGAACTACCGTGAAATTACGTACAATTTTCAAATTTCTTGTACTTGCTAACTTTGCGACCTCGGGCAGCTATGTTACCATGGAGGAATCACACAAGATTTGACTTTAGAGGCTACAACTGAAGTCGCGCCAACTGCTTAACTCAAAATACAGTCAAGAAAGTAGCTCTGAAGCTGAGAAACGGGATCGACCATAAGCACTACCGTGAAATTAGGTACAATTTTCAAATTTCTTGTACTTGCTAATTTTGCGACCCCGGGCAGCTACGTTACCATGGAGGAACCACACAACATTTGACTTTATAGGCTAGAACTGAAGTCGCGCCAACTGCTTAACTCAAAATACAGTCAAGAAAGTAGATCTGAAGCCGAGAAACGGGATTGACCATAAGCACTACCGTGAAATTACGTACAATTTTCAAATTTCTTGTACTTGCTGACTTTGCGACCTCGGGCAGCTACGTTACCATGGAGGAACCACACAACATTTGACTTTATAGGCTAGAACTGAAGTCGCGCCAACTGCTTAACTCAAAATACAGTCAAGAAAGTAGCTCTGAAGCTGATAAACGGGATCGACGATAAGCACTACTGTGCAATTACGTACAATTTTCAAATTTCTTGTACTTGCTAACTTTGCGACCTCGGGCAGCTACGTTACCATGGAGGAACCACACAACATTTGACTTTATAGGCTAGAACTTAAGTCGCGCCAACTGCTTAACTCAAAATACAGTCAAGAAATTAGCTCTGAAGCCGAGAAACGGGATCGACCATAAGCACTACCGTGAAATTACATACAATTTTCAAATTTCTTGTACTTGCTAACTTTGCGACCTCGGGCAGCTATGTTACCATGGAGGAACCACACAACATTTGACTTTATAGGCTAGAACCGAAGTCGCGCCAACTGCTTAACTCAAAATACAGTCAAGAAAGTAGCTCTGAAGCCGAGAAACGGGATCGACCATAAGCACTACCGTGAAATTACGTACAATTTTCAAATTTCTTGTACTTGCTAACTTTGCGACCTCGGGCAGCTATGTTACCATGGAGGAATCACACAAGATTTGACTTTATAGGCTAGAACTGAAGTCGCGCCAACTGTTTAGCTCAAAATACAGTCAAGAAAGTAGCTCTCAAGCTGAGAAACGGGATCGACCATAAGCACTACTGTGCAATTACGTACAATTTTCAAATTTTTTGTACTTGCTAATTTTGCGACCTCGGGCAGCTACGTTACCATGGAGGAACCACACAACATTTGACTTTATAGGCTAGAACTGAAGTCGCGCCAACTGCTTAACTCAAAATACAGTCAAGAAAGTAGCTCTGAAGCCGAGAAACGGGATCGACCATAAGCACTACCGTGAAATTACGTACAATTTTCAAATTTCTTGTACTTGCTAACTTTGCGACCTCGGGCAGCTATGTTACCATGGAGGAATCACACAAGATTTGACTTTAGAGGCTACAACTGAAGTCGCGCCAACTGCTAAACTCAAAATACAGTCAAGAAAGTAGCTCTGAAGCTGAGAAACGGTATCGACCATAAGCACTACCGTGAAATTACGTACAATTTTCAAATTTCTTGTACTTGCTAACTTTGCGACCCCGGGCAGCTACGTTACCATGGAGGAACCACACAACATTTGACTTTATAGGCTAGAACTGAAGTCGCGCCAACTGCTTAACTCAAAATACAGTCAAGAAATAGATCTGAAGCCGAGAAACGGGATTGACCATAAGCACTACCGTGAAATTACGTACAATTTTCAAATTTCTTGTACTTGCTGACTTTGCGACCTCGGGCAGCTACGTTACCATGGAGGAACCACACAACATTTGACTTTATAGGCTAGAACTGAAGTCGCGCCAACTGCTTAACTCAAAATACAGTCAAGAAAGTAGCTCTGAAGCTGATAAACGGGATCGACGATAAGCACTACTGTGCAATTACGTACAATTTTCAAATTTCTTGTACTTGCTAACTTTGCGACCTCGGGCAGCTACGTTACCATGGAGGAACCACACAACATTTGACTTTATAGGCTAGAACTGAAGTCGCGCCAACTGCTTAACTCAAAATACAGTCAAGAAATTAGCTCTGAAGCCGAGAAACGGGATCGACCATAAGCACTACCGTGAAATTACGTACAATTTTCAAATTTCTTGTACTTGCTAACTTTGCGACCTCGGGCAGCTATGTTACCATGGAGGAACCACACAACATTTGACTTTATAGGCTAGAACCGAAGTCGCGCCAACTGCTTAGCTCAAAATACGGTCAAGAAAGTAGCTCTGAAGCTGAGAAACGGGATCGACGATAAGCACTACTGTGCAATTACGTACAATTTTCAAACTTCTTGTACTTGCTAACTTTGCGACCTCGGGCAGCTACGTTACCATGGAAGAACCACACAACATTTGACTTTATAGGCTAGAACTGAAGTCGCGCCAACTGCTTAACTCAAAATACAGTCAAGAAATTAGCTCTGAAGCCGAGAAACGGGATCGACCATAAGCACTACCGTGCAATTACGTACAATTTTCAAATTTCTTGGACTTGCTAACTTTTCGACCTCGGGCAGCTACGTTACCATGGAGGAACCACACAACATTTGACTTTATAGGCTAGAACTGAAGTCGCGCCAACTGCTTAACTCAAAATACAGTCAAGAAAGTAGCTCTGAAGCCGAGAAACGGGATCGACCATAAGCACTACCGTGAAATTACGTACAATTTTCAAATTTCTTGTACTTGCTAACTATGCGACCTCGGGCAGCTATGTTACCATGGAGGAATCACACAAGATTTGACTTTAGAGGCTACAACTGAAGTCGCGCCAACTGCTAAACTCAAAATACAGTCAAGAAATAGATCTGAAGCTGAGAAACGGTATCGACCATAAGCACTACCGTGAAATTACGTACAATTTTCAAATTTCTTGTATTTGCTGACTTTGCGACCTCGGGCAGCTACGTTACCATGGAGGAACCACACAACATTTGACTTTATAGGCTAGAACCGAAGTCGCGCCAACTGCTTAGCTCAAAATACGGTCAAGAAAGTAGCTCTGAAGCTGAGAAACGGGATCGACGATAAGCACTACTGTGCAATTACGTACAATTTTCAAACTTCTTGTACTTGCTAACTTTGCGACCTCGGGCAGCTACGTTACCATGGAAGAACCACACAACATTTGACTTTATAGGCTAGAACTGAAGTCGCGCCAACTGCTTAACTCAAAATACAGTCAAGAAATTAGCTCTGAAGCCGAGAAACGGGATCGACCATAAGCACTACCGTGCAATTACGTACAATTTTCAAATTTCTTGGACTTGCTAACTTTTCGACCTCGGGCAGCTACGTTACCATGGAGGAACCACACAACATTTGACTTTATAGGCTAGAACTGAAGTCGCGCCAACTGCTTAACTCAAAATACAGTCAAGAAAGTAGCTCTGAAGCCGAGAAACGGGATCGACCATAAGCACTACCGTGAAATTACGTACAATTTTCAAATTTCTTGTACTTGCTAACTATGCGACCTCGGGCAGCTATGTTACCATGGAGGAATCACACAAGATTTGACTTTAGAGGCTACAACTGAAGTCGCGCCAACTGCTTAACTCAAAATACAGTCAAGAAAGTAGCTCTGAAGCTGAGAAACGGGATCGACCATAAGCACTACCGTGAAATTACGTACAATTTTCAAATTTCTTGTACTTCCTAACTTTGCGACCCCGGGCAGCTACGTTACCATGGAGGAACCACACAACATTTGACTTTATAGGCTAGAACTGAAGTCGCGCCAACTGCTTAACTCAAAATACAGTCAAGAAAGTAGCTCTGAAGCTGATAAACGGGATCGACGATAAGCACTACTGTGCAATTACGTACAATTTTCAAATTTCTTGTACTTGCTAACTTTGCGACCTCGGGCAGCTACGTTACCATGGAGGAACCACACAACATTTGACTTTATAGGCTAGAACTGAAGTCGCGCCAACTGCTTAACTCAAAATACAGTCAAGAAATTAGCTCTGAAGCCGAGAAACGGGATCGACCATAAGCACTACCGTGAAATTACGTACAATTTTCAAATTTCTTGTACTTGCTAACTTTGCGACCTCGGGCAGCTATGTTACCATGGAGGAACCACACAACATTTGACTTTATAGGCTAGAACCGAAGTCGCGCCAACTGCTTAACTCAAAATACAGTCAAGAAAGTAGCTCTGAAGCCGAGAAACGGGATCGACCATAAGCACTACCGTGAAATTACGTACAATTTTCAAATTTCTTGTACTTGCTAACTTTGCGACCTCGGGCAGCTATGTTCCCATGGAGGAACCACACAACATTTGACTTTATAGGCTAGAACCGAAGTCGCGCCAACTGTTTAGCTCAAAATACGGTCAAGAAAGTAGCTCTGAAGCTGAGAAACGGGATCGACGATAAGCACTACTGTGCAATTACGTACAATTTTCAAATTTCTTGTACTTGCTAACTTTGCGACCTCGGGCAGCTACGTTACCATGGAGGAACCACACAACATTTGACTTTATAGGCTAGAACTGAAGTCGCGCCAACTGCTTAACTCAAAATACAGTCAAGAAAGTAGCTCTGAAGCTGATAAACGGGATCGACGATAAGCACTACTGTGCAATTACGTACAATTTTCAAATTTCTTGTACTTGCTAACTTTGCGACCTCGGGCAGCTACGTTACCATGAAGGAACCACACAACATTTGACTTTATAGGCTAGAACTGAAGTCGCGCCAACTGCTTAACTCAAAATACAGTCAAGAAAGTAGCTCTGAAGCCGAGAAACGGGATCGACCATAAGCACTACCGTGAAATTACGTACAATTTTCAAATTTCTTGTACTTGCTAACTTTGCGACCTCGGGCAGCTATGTTACCATGGAGGAATCACACAAGATTTGACTTTAGAGGCTACAACTGAAGTCGCGCCAACTGCTAAACTCAAAATACAGTCAAGAAAGTAGCTCTGAAGCTGAGAAACGGTATCGACCATAAGCACTACCGTGAAATTACGTACAATTTTCAAATTTCTTGTACTTGCTAACTTTGCGACCCCGGGCAGCTACGTTACCATGGAGGAACCACACAACATTTGACTTTATAGGCTAGAACTGAAGTCGCGCCAACTGCTTAACTCAAAATACAGTCAAGAAAGTAGATCTGAAGCCGAGAAACGGGATTGACCATAAGCACTACCGTGAAATTACGTACAATTTTCAAATTTCTTGTACTTGCTGACTTTGCGACCTCGGGCAGCTACGTTACCATGGAGGAACCACACAACATTTGACTTTATAGGCTAGAACTGAAGTCGCGCCAACTGTTTAGCTCAAAATACGGTCAAGAAAGTAGCTCTGAAGCTGAGAAACGGGATCGACGATAAGCACTACTGTGCAATTACGTACAATTTTCAAACTTCTCGTACTTGCTAACTTTGCGACCTCGGGCAGCTACGTTACCATGGAGGAACCACACAACATTGGACTTTATAGGCTAGAACTGAAGTCGCGCCAACTGCTTAACTCAAAATACAGTCAAGAAATTAGCTCTGAAGCCGAGAAACGGGATCGACCATAAGCACTATCGTGAAATTACGTACAATTTTCAAATTTCTTGTACTTGCTAACTTTGCGACCTCGGGCAGCTATGTTACCATGAAGGAATCACACAAGATTTGACTTTATAGGCTACAACTGAAGTCGCGCCAACTGCTTAACTCAAAATACAGTCAAGAAAGTAGCTCTCAAGCTGAGAAACGGGATCGACCATAAGCACTACCGTGCAATTACGTACAATTTTCAAATTTCTTGTACTTGCTAACTTTGCGACCTCGGGCAGCTACCTTACCCTGGAGGAACCACACAACATTTGACTTTATAGGCTAGAACTGAAGTCGCGCCAACTGCTTAACTCAAAATACAGTCAAGAAAGTAGCTCTGAAGCCGAGAAACGGGATCGACCATAAGCACTACCGTGAAATTACGTACAATTTTCAAATTTCTTGTACTTGCTAACTTTGCGACCTCGGGCAGCTATGTTACCATGGGGGAACCACACAACATTTGACTTTAAAGGCTAGAACCGAAGTCGCGCCAACTGTTTAGCTCAAAATACGGTCAAGAAAGTAGCTCTGAAGCTGAGAAACGGGATCGACGATAAGCACTACTGTGCAATTACGTACAATTTTCAAATTTCTTGTACTTGCTAATTTTGCGACCTCGGGCAGCTACGTTACCATGGAGGAACCACACAACATTTGCCTTTATAGGCTAGAACCGAAGTCGCGGCAACTGCTTAACTCAAAATACAATCAAGAAAGTAGCTCTGAAGCTGATAAACGGGATCGACGATAAGCACTACTGTGCAATTACGTACAATTTTCAAATTTCTTGTACTTGCTAACTTTGCGACCTCGGGCAGCTACGTTACCATGGAGGAACCACACAACATTTGCCTTTATAGGCTAGAACTGAAGTCGCGCCAACTGCTTAACTCAAAATACAGTCAAGAAAGTAGCTCTGAAGCAGAGAAACGGGATCGACCATAAGCACTACTGTGCAATTACGTACAATTTTCAAATTTCTTGTACTTGCTAACTTTGCGACCTCGGGCAGCTACGTTACCATAAAGAAACCACACAACATTTGACTTTATAGGCTAGAACTGAAGTCGCGCCAACTGCTTAACTCAAAATACAGTCAAGAAAGTAGCTCTGAAGCCGAGAAACGGGATCGACCATAAGCACTACCGTGAAATTACGTACAATTTTCAAATTTCTTGTACTTGCTAACTTTGCGACCTCGGGCAGCTATGTTACCATGGAGGAACCACACAACATTTGACTTTATAGGCTAGAACCGAAGTCGCGCCAACTGCTTAGCTCAAAATACGGTCAAGAAAGTAGCTCTGAAGCTGAGAAACGGGATCGACGATAAGCACTACTGTGCAATTACGTACAATTTTCAAACTTCTTGTACTTGCTAACTTTGCGACCTCGGGCAGCTACGTTACCATGGAAGAACCACACAACATTTGACTTTATAGGCTAGAACTGAAGTCGCGCCAACTGCTTAACTCAAAATACAGTCAAGAAATTAGCTCTGAAGCCGAGAAACGGGATCGACCATAAGCACTACCGTGCAATTACGTACAATTTTCAAATTTCTTGGACTTGCTAACTTTTCGACCTCGGGCAGCTACGTTACCATGGAGGAACCACACAACATTTGACTTTATAGGCTAGAACTGAAGTCGCGCCAACTGCTTAACTCAAAATACAGTCAAGAAAGTAGCTCTGAAGCCGAGAAACGGGATCGACCATAAGCACTACCGTGAAATTACGTACAATTTTCAAATTTCTTGTACTTGCTAACTATGCGACCTCGGGCAGCTATGTTACCATGGAGGAATCACACAAGATTTGACTTTAGAGGCTACAACTGAAGTCGCGCCAACTGCTTAACTCAAAATACAGTCAAGAAAGTAGCTCTGAAGCTGAGAAACGGGATCGACCATAAGCACTACCGTGAAATTACGTACAATTTTCAAATTTCTTGTACTTCCTAACTTTGCGACCCCGGGCAGCTACGTTACCATGGAGGAACCACACAACATTTGACTTTATAGGCTAGAACTGAAGTCGCGCCAACTGCTTAACTCAAAATACAGTCAAGAAAGTAGCTCTGAAGCTGATAAACGGGATCGACGATAAGCACTACTGTGCAATTACGTACAATTTTCAAATTTCTTGTACTTGCTAACTTTGCGACCTCGGGCAGCTACGTTACCATGGAGGAACCACACAACATTTGACTTTATAGGCTAGAACTGAAGTCGCGCCAACTGCTTAACTCAAAATACAGTCAAGAAATTAGCTCTGAAGCCGAGAAACGGGATCGACCATAAGCACTACCGTGAAATTACGTACAATTTTCAAATTTCTTGTACTTGCTAACTTTGCGACCTCGGGCAGCTATGTTACCATGGAGGAACCACACAACATTTGACTTTATAGGCTAGAACCGAAGTCGCGCCAACTGCTTAACTCAAAATACAGTCAAGAAAGTAGCTCTGAAGCCGAGAAACGGGATCGACCATAAGCACTACCGTGAAATTACGTACAATTTTCAAATTTCTTGTACTTGCTAACTTTGCGACCTCGGGCAGCTATGTTCCCATGGAGGAACCACACAACATTTGACTTTATAGGCTAGAACCGAAGTCGCGCCAACTGTTTAGCTCAAAATACGGTCAAGAAAGTAGCTCTGAAGCTGAGAAACGGGATCGACGATAAGCACTACTGTGCAATTACGTACAATTTTCAAATTTCTTGTACTTGCTAACTTTGCGACCTCGGGCAGCTATGTTACCATGGAGGAACCACACAACATTTGCCTTTATAGGCTAGAACTGAAGTCGCGCCAACTGCTTAACTCAAAATACAGTCAAGAAAGTAGCTCTGAAGCAGAGAAACGGGATCGACCATAAGCACTACTGTGCAATTACGTACAATTTTCAAATTTCTTGTACTTGCTAACTTTGCGACCTCGGGCAACTACGTTACCATAAAGAAACCACACAACATTTGACTTTATAGGCTAGAACTGAAGTCGCGCCAACTGCTTAACTCAAAATACAGTCAAGAAAGTAGCTCTGAAGCCGAGAAACGGGATCGACCATAAGCACTACCGTGAAATTACGTACAATTTTCAAATTTCTTGTACTTGCTAACTTTGCGACCTCGGGCAGCTATGTTACCATGGAGGAATCACACAAGATTTGACTTTATAGGCTAGAACTGAAGTCGCGCCAACTGTTTAGCTCAAAATACAGTCAAGAAAGTAGCTCTCAAGCTGAGAAACGGGATCGACCATAAGCACTACTGTGCAATTACGTACAATTTTCAAATTTTTTGTACTTGCTAATTTTGCGACCTCGGGCAGCTACGTTACCATGGAGGAACCACACAACATTTGACTTTATAGGCTAGAACTGAAGTCGCGCCAACTGCTTAACTCAAAATACAGTCAAGAAAGTAGCTCTGAAGCCGAGAAACGGGATCGACCATAAGCACTACCGTGAAATTACGTACAATTTTCAAATTTCTTGTACTTGCTAACTTTGCGACCTCGGGCAGCTATGTTACCATGGAGGAATCAGACAAGATTTGACTTTAGAGGCTACAACTGAAGTCGCGCCAACTGCTTAACTCAAAATACAGTCAAGAAAGTAGCTCTGAAGCTGAGAAACGGGATCGACCATAAGCACTACCGTGAAATTACGTACAATTTTCAAATTTCTTGTACTTGCTAACTTTGCGACCCCGGGCAGCTACGTTACCATGGAGGAACCACACAACATTTGACTTTATAGGCTAGAACTGAAGTCGCGCCAACTGCTTAACTCAAAATACAGTCAAGAAAGTAGATCTGAAGCCCAGAAACGATATTGACCATAAGCACTACCGTGAAATTACGTACAATTTTCAAATTTCTTGTACTTGCTGACTTTGCGACCTCGGGCAGCTACGTTACCATGGAGGAACCACACAACATTTGACTTTATAGGCTAGAACTGAAGTCGCGCCAACTGCTTAACTCAAAATACAGTCAAGAAAGTAGCTCTGAAGCTGATAAACGGGATCGACGATAAGCACTACTGTGCAATTACGTACAATTTTCAAATTTCTTGTACTTGCTAACTTTGCGACCTCGGGCAGCTACGTTACCATGGAGGAACCACACAACATTTGACTTTATAGGCTAGAACTGAAGTCGCGCCAACTGCTTAACTCAAAATACAGTCAAGAAATTAGCTCTGAAGCCGAGAAACGGGATCGACCATAAGCACTACCGTGAAATTACGTACAATTTTCAAATTTCTTGTACTTGCTAATTTTGCGACCTCGGGCAGCTATGTTACCATGGAGGAACCACACAACATTTGACTTTATAGGCTAGAACCGAAGTCGCGCCAACTGTTTAGCTCAAAATACGGTCAAGAAAGTAGCTCTGAAGCTGAGAAACGGGATCGACGATAAGCACTACTGTGCAATTACGTACAATTTTCAAATTTCTTGTACTTGCTAACTTTGCGACCTCGGGCAGCTACGTTACCATGGAGGAACCACACAATATTTGACTTTATAGGCTAGAACTGAAGTCGCGCCAACTGCTTAACTCAAAATACAGTCAAGAAATTAGCTCTGAAGCCGAGAAACGGGATCGACCATAAGCACTACCGTGAAATTACGTACAATTTTCAAATTTCTTGTACTTGCTAACTTTGCGACCTCGGGCAGCTATGTTACCATGAAGGAATCACACAAGATTTGACTTTATAGGCTACAACTGAAGTCGCGCCAACTGCCTAACTCAAAATACAGTCAAGAAAGT
Organism: Merodon equestris; assembly: GCA_958301585.1. Lineage (NCBI taxonomy): Eukaryota > Metazoa > Arthropoda > Insecta > Diptera > Syrphidae > Merodon > Merodon equestris. The sequence continues at coordinate 66,627,928 of OY284417.1, read as the reverse complement.
AGCTCTCAAGCTGAGAAACGGGATCGACCATAAGCACTACCGTGCAATTACGTACAATTTTCAAATTTCTTGTACTTGCTAACTTTGCGACCTCGGGCAGCTACGTTACCCTGGAGGAACCACACAACATTTGACTTTATAGGCTAGAACTGAAGTCGCGCCAACTGCTTAACTCAAAATACAGTCACGAAAGTAGCTCTGAAGCCGAGAAACGGGATCGACCATAAGCACTACCGTGAAATTACGTACAATTTTCAAATTTCTTGTACTTGCTAACTTTGCGACCTCGGGCAGCTATGTTACCATGGAGGAACCACACAACATTTGACTTTATAGGCTAGAACCGAAGTCGCGCCAACTGTTTAGCTCAAAATACGGTCAAGAAAGTAGCTCTGAAGCTGAGAAACGGGATCGACGATAAGCACTACTGTGCAATTACGTACAATTTTCAAATTTCTTGTACTTGCTAACTTTGCGACCTCGGGCAGCTATGTTACCATGGAGGAACCACACAACATTTGACTTTATAGGCTAGAACCGAAGTCGCGCCAACTGTTTAGCTCAAAATACGGTCAAGAAAGTAGCTCTGAAGCTGAGAAACGGGATCGACGATAAGCACTACTGTGCAATTACGTACAATTTTCAAATTTCTTGTACTTGCTAACTTTGCGACCTCGGGCAGCTACGTTACCATGGAGGAACCACACAACATTTGCCTTTATAGGCTAGAACTGAAGTCGCGCCAGCTGCTTAACTCAAAATACAGTCAAGAAAGTAGCTCTCAAGCTGAGAAACGGGATCGACCATAAGCACTACCGTGCAATTACGTACAATTTTCAAATTTCTTGTACTTGCTAACTTTGCGACCTCGGGCAGCTACGTTACCATGGAGGAACCACACAACATTTGACTTTATAGGCTAGAACTAAAGTCGCGCCAACTGCTTAACTCAAAATACAGTCAAGAAAGTAGCTCTCACGCTGAGAAACGGGATCGACCATAAGCACTACCGTGCAATTACGTACAATTTTCAAATTTCTTGTACTTGCTAACTTTTCGACCTCGGGCAGCTACGTTACCATGGAGGAACCACACAACATTTGACTTTATAGGCTAGAACTGAAGTCGCGCCAACTGCTTAACTCAAAATACAGTCAAGAAAGTAGCTCTGAAGCCGAGAAACGGGATCGACCATAAGCACTACCGTGAAATTACGTACAATTTTCAAATTTCTTGTACTTGCTAACTATGCGACCTCGGGCAGCTATGTTACCATGGAGGAATCACACAAGATTTGACTTTATAGGCTACAACTGAAGTCGCGCCAACTGCTTAACTCAAAATACGGTCAAGAAAGTAGCTCTGAAGCTGAGAAACGGGATCGACGATAAGCACTACTGTGCAATTACGTACAATTTTCAAATTTCTTGTACTTGCTAACTTTGCGACCTCGGGCAGCTACGTTACCATGGAGGAACCACACAACATTTGCCTTTATAGGCTAGAACCGAAGTCGCGGCAACTGCTTAACTAAAAATACAATCAAGAAAGTAGCTCTGAAGCTGATAAACGGGATCGACGATAAGCACTACTGTGCAATTACGTACAATTTTCAAATTTCTTGTACTTGCTAACTTTGCGACCTCGGGCAGCTACGTTACCATGGAGGAACCACACAACATTTGCCTTTATAGGCTAGAACTGAAGTCGCGCCAACTGCTTAACTCAAAATACAGTCAAGAAAGTAGCTCTGAAGCAGAGAAACGGGATCGACCATAAGCTCTACTGTGCAATTACGTACAATTTTCAAATTTCTTGTACTTGCTAACTTTGCGACCTCGGGCAACTACGTTACCATAAAGAAACCACACAACATTTGACTTTATAGGCTAGAACTGAAGTCGCGCCAACTGCTTAACTCAAAATACAGTCAAGAAAGTAGCTCTGAAGCTGAGAAACGGGATCGACCATAAGCACTACCGTGAAATTACGTACAATTTTCAAATTTCTTGTACTTGCTAACTTTGCGACCCCGGGCAGCTACGTTACCATGGAGGAACCACACAACATTTGACTTTATAGGCTAGAACTGAAGTCGCGCCAACTGCTTAACTCAAAATACAGTCAAGAAAGTAGCTCTGAAGCTGAGAAACGGGATCGACCATAAGCACTACCGTGAAATTACGTACAATTTTCAAATTTCTTGTACTTGCTAACTTTGCGACCCCGGGCAGCTACGTTACCATGGAGGAACCACACAACATTTGACTTTATAGGCTAGAACTGAAGTCGCGCCAACTGCTTAACTCAAAATACAGTCAAGAAAGTAGATCTGAAGCCGAGAAACGGGATTGACCATAAGCACTACCGTGAAATTACGTACAATTTTCAAATTTCTTGTACTTGCTGACTTTGCGACCTCGGGCAGCTACGTTACCATGGAGGAACCACACAACATTTGACTTTATAGGCTAGAACTGAAGTCGCGCCAACTGCTTAACTCAAAATACAGTCAAGAAAGTAGCTCTGAAGCTGATAAACGGGATCGACGATAAGCACTACTGTGCAATTACGTACAATTTTCAAATTTCTTGTACTTGCTAACTTTGCGACCTCGGGCAGCTACGTTACCATGGAGGAACCACACAACATTTGACTTTATAGGCTAGAACTGAAGTCGCGCCAACTGCTTAACTCAAAATACAGTCAAGAAATTAGCTCTGAAGCCGAGAAACGGGATCGACCATAAGCACTACCGTGAAATTACGTACAATTTTCAAATTTCTTGTACTTGCTAACTTTGCGACCTCGGGCAGCTATGTTACCATGGAGGAACCACACAACATTTGACTTTATAGGCTAGAACCGAAGTCGCGCCAACTGTTTAGCTCAAAATACGGTCAAGAAGGTAGCTCTGAAGCTGAGAAACGGGATCGACGATAAGCACTACTGTGCAATTACGTACAATTTTCAAATTTCTTGTACTTGCTAGCTTTGCGACCTCGGGCAGCTACGTTACCATGGAGGAACCACACAACATTTGACTTTATAGGCTAGAACTGAAGTCGCGCCAACTGCTTAACTCAAAATACAGTCAAGAAATTAGCTCTGAAGTCGAGAAACGGGATCGACCATAAACACTACCGTGAAATTACGTACAATTTTCAAATTTCTTGTACTTGCTAACTTTGCGACCTCGGGCAGCTATGTTACCATGAAGGAATCACACAAGATTTGACTTTATAGGCTACAACTGAAGTCGCGCCAACTGCTTAACTCAAAATACAGTCAAGAAAGTAGCTCTCAAGCTGAGAAACGGGATCGACCATAAGCACTACCGTGCAATTACGTACAATTTTCAAATTTCTTGTACTTGCTAACTTTGCGACCTCGGGCAGCTTCGTTACCCTGGAGGAACCACACAACATTTGACTTTATAGGCTACAACTGAAGTCGCGCCAACTGCTTAACTGAAAATACAGTCAAGAAAGTAGCTCTGAAGCCGAGAAACGAGATCGACCATAAGCACTACCGTGAAATTACGTACAATTTTCAAATTTCTTGTACTTGCTAACTTTGCGACCTCGGGCAGCTATGTTACCATGGAGGAACCACACAACATTTGACTTTATAGGCTAGAACCGAAGTCGCGCCAACTGTTTAGCTCAAAATACGGTCAAGAAAGTAGCCCTGAAGCTGAGAAACGGGATCGACGATAAGCACTACTGTGCAATTACGTACAATTTTCAAATTTCTTGTACTTGCTAACTTTGCGACCTCGGGCAGCTACGTTACCATGGAGGAACGACACAACATTTGCCTTTATAGGCTAGAACCGAAGTCGCGGCAACTGCTTAACTCAAAATACAATCAAGAAAGTAGCTCTGAAGCTGATAAACGGGATCGACGATAAGCACTACTGTGCAATTACGTACAATTTTCAAATTTCTTGTACTTGCTAACTTTGCGACCTCGGGCAACTACGTTACCATGGAGGAACCACACAACATTTGCCTTTATAGGCTAGAACTGAAGTCGCGCCAACTGCTTAACTCAAAATACAGTCAAGAAAGTAGCTCTGAAGCAGAGAAACGGGATCGACCATAAGCACTACTGTGCAATTACGTACAATTTTCAAATTTCTTGTACTTGCTAACTTTGCGACCTCGGGCAGCTACGTTACCATGGAGGAACCACACAACATTTGACTTTATAGGCTAGAACTGAAGTCGCGCCAACTGCTTAACTCAAAATACAGTCAAGAAATTAGCTCTGAAGTCGAGAAACGGGATAGACCATAAGCACTACCGTGAAATTACGTACAATTTTCAAATTTCTTGTACTTGCTAACTTTGCGACCTCGGGCAGCTATGTTACCATGGAGGAATCACACAAGATTTGACTTTATAGGCTACAACTGAAGTCGCGCCAACTGCTTAACTCAAAATACATTCAAGAAAGTAGCTCTCACGCTGAGAAACGGGATCGACCATAAGCACTACCGTGCAATTACGTACAATTTTCAAATTTCTTGTACTTGCTAACTTTTCGACCTCGGGCAGCTACGTTACCATGGAGGAACGACACAACATTTGCCTTTATAGGCTAGAACCGAAGTCGCGGCAACTGCTTAACTCAAAATACAGTCAAGAAAGTAGCTCTGAAGCCGAGAAACGGGATCGACCATAAGCACTACCGTGAAATTACGTACAATTTTCAAATTTCTTGTACTTGCTAACTTTGCGACCTCGGGCAGCTATGTTACCATGGAGGAACCACACAACATTTGACTTTATAGGCTAGAACCGAAGTCGCGCCAACTGTTTAGCTCAAAATACGGTCAAGAAAGTAGCTCTGAAGCTGAGAAACGGGATCGACGATAAGCACTACTGTGCAATTACGTACAATTTTCAAATTTCTTGTACTTGCTAACTTTGCGACCTCGGGCAGCTACGTTACCATGGAGGAACCACACAACATTTGACTTTATAGGCTAGAACTAAAGTCGCGCCAACTGCTTAACTCAAAATACAGTCAAGAAAGTAGCTCTCACGCTGAGAAACGGGATCGACCATAAGCACTACCGTGCAATTACGTACAATTTTCAAATTTCTTGTACTTGCTAACTTTTCGACCTCGGGCAGCTACGTTACCATGGAGGAACCACACAACATTTGACTTTATAGGCTAGAACTGAAGTCGCGCCAACTGCTTAACTCAAAATACAGTCAAGAAAGTAGCTCTGAAGCCGAGAAACGGGATCGACCATAAGCACTACCGTGAAATTACGTACAATTTTCAAATTTCTTGTACTTGCTAACTATGCGACCTCGGGCAGCTATGTTACCATGGAGGAATCACACAAGATTTGACTTTATAGGCTACAACTGAAGTCGCGCCAACTGCTTAACTCAAAATACGGTCAAGAAAGTAGCTCTGAAGCTGAGAAACGGGATCGACGATAAGCACTACTGTGCAATTACGTACAATTTTCAAATTTCTTGTACTTGCTAACTTTGCGACCTCGGGCAGCTACGTTACCATGGAGGAACCACACAACATTTGCCTTTATAGGCTAGAACCGAAGTCGCGGCAACTGCTTAACTAAAAATACAATCAAGAAAGTAGCTCTGAAGCTGATAAACGGGATCGACGATAAGCACTACTGTGCAATTACGTACAATTTTCAAATTTCTTGTACTTGCTAACTTTGCGACCTCGGGCAGCTACGTTACCATGGAGGAACCACACAACATTTGCCTTTATAGGCTAGAACTGAAGTCGCGCCAACTGCTTAACTCAAAATACAGTCAAGAAAGTAGCTCTGAAGCAGAGAAACGGGATCGACCATAAGCTCTACTGTGCAATTACGTACAATTTTCAAATTTCTTGTACTTGCTAACTTTGCGACCTCGGGCAACTACGTTACCATAAAGAAACCACACAACATTTGACTTTATAGGCTAGAACTGAAGTCGCGCCAACTGCTTAACTCAAAATAAAGTCAAGAAAGTAGCTCTGAAGCTGAGAAACGGGATCGACCATAAGCACTACCGTGAAATTACGTACAATTTTCAAATTTCTTGTACTTGCTAACTTTGCGACCCCGGGCAGCTACGTTACCATGGAGGAACCACACAACATTTGACTTTATAGGCTAGAACTGAAGTCGCGCCAACTGCTTAACTCAAAATACAGTCAAGAAAGTAGCTCTGAAGCTGAGAAACGGGATCGACCATAAGCACTACCGTGAAATTACGTACAATTTTCAAATTTCTTGTACTTGCTGACTTTGCGACCTCGGGCAGCTACGTTACCATGGAGGAACCACACAACATTTGACTTTATAGGCTAGAACTGAAGTCGCGCCAACTGCTTAACTCAAAATACAGTCAAGAAAGTAGCTCTGAAGCTGATAAACGGGATCGACGATAAGCACTACTGTGCAATTACGTACAATTTTCAAATTTCTTGTACTTGCTAACTTTGCGACCTCGGGCAGCTACGTTACCATGGAGGAACCACACAACATTTGACTTTATAGGCTAGAACTGAAGTCGCGCCAACTGCTTAACTCAAAATACAGTCAAGAAATTAGCTCTGAAGCCGAGAAACGGGATCGACCATAAGCACTACCGTGAAATTACGTACAATTTTCAAATTTCTTGTACTTGCTAACTTTGCGACCTCGGGCAGCTATGTTACCATGGAGGAACCACACAACATTTGACTTTATAGGCTAGAACCGAAGTCGCGCCAACTGTTTAGCTCAAAATACGGTCAAGAAGGTAGCTCTGAAGCTGAGAAACGGGATCGACGATAAGCACTACTGTGCAATTACGTACAATTTTCAAATTTCTTGTACTTGCTAGCTTTGCGACCTCGGGCAGCTACGTTACCATGGAGGAACCACACAACATTTGACTTTATAGGCTAGAACTGAAGTCGCGCCAACTGCTTAACTCAAAATACAGTCAAGAAATTAGCTCTGAAGCCGAGAAACGGGATCGACCATAAACACTACCGTGAAATTACGTACAATTTTCAAATTTCTTGTACTTGCTAACTTTGCGACCTCGGGCAGCTATGTTACCATGAAGGAATCACACAAGATTTGACTTTATAGGCTACAACTGAAGTCGCGCCAACTGCTTAACTCAAAATACAGTCAAGAAAGTAGCTCTCAAGCTGAGAAACGGGATCGACCATAAGCACTACCGTGCAATTACGTACAATTTTCAAATTTCTTGTACTTGCTAACTTTGCGACCTCGGGCAGCTTCGTTACCCTGGAGGAACCACACAACATTTGACTTTATAGGCTACAACTGAAGTCGCGCCAACTGCTTAACTGAAAATACAGTCAAGAAAGTAGCTCTGAAGCCGAGAAACGGGATCGACCATAAGCACTACCGTGAAATTACGTACAATTTTCAAATTTCTTGTACTTGCTAACTTTGCGACCTCGGGCAGCTATGTTACCATGGAGGAACCACACAACATTTGACTTTATAGGCTAGAACCGAAGTCGCGCCAACTGTTTAGCTCAAAATACGGTCAAGAAAGTAGCCCTGAAGCTGAGAAACGGGATCGACGATAAGCACTACTGTGCAATTACGTACAATTTTCAAATTTCTTGTACTTGCTAACTTTGCGACCTCGGGCAGCTACGTTACCATGGAGGAACGACACAACATTTGCCTTTATAGGCTAGAACCGAAGTCGCGGCAACTGCTTAACTCAAAATACAATCAAGAAAGTAGCTCTGAAGCTGATAAACGGGATCGACGATAAGCACTACTGTGCAATTACGTACAATTTTCAAATTTCTTGTACTTGCTAACTTTGCGACCTCGGGCAACTACGTTACCATGGAGGAACCACACAACATTTGCCTTTATAGGCTAGAACTGAAGTCGCGCCAACTGCTTAACTCAAAATACAGTCAAGAAAGTAGCTCTGAAGCAGAGAAACGGGATCGACCATAAGCACTACTGTGCAATTACGTACAATTTTCAAATTTCTTGTACTTGCTAACTTTGCGACCTCGGGCAGCTACGTTACCATGGAGGAACCACACAACATTTGACTTTATAGGCTAGAACTGAAGTCGCGCCAACTGCTTAACTCAAAATACAGTCAAGAAATTAGCTCTGAAGTCGAGAAACGGGATAGACCATAAGCACTACCCTGAAATTACGTACAATTTTCAAATTTCTTGTACTTGCTAACTTTGCGACCTCGGGCAGCTATGTTACCATGGAGGAATCACACAAGATTTGACTTTATAGGCTACAACTGAAGTCGCGCCAACTGCTTAACTCAAAATACATTCAAGAAAGTAGCTCTCACGCTGAGAAACGGGATCGACCATAAGCACTACCGTGCAATTACGTACAATTTTCAAATTTCTTGTACTTGCTAACTTTTCGACCTCGGGCAGCTACGTTACCATGGAGGAACCACACAACATTTGACTTTATAGGCTAGAACTGAAGTCGCGCCAACTGCTTAACTCAAAATACAGTCAAGAAAGTAGCTCTGAAGCCGAGAAACGGGATCGACCATAAGCACTACCGTGAAATTACGTACAATTTTCAAATTTCTTGTACTTGCTAACTATGCGACCTCGGGCAGCTATGTTACCATGGAGGAATCACACAAGATTTGACTTTATAGGCTACAACTGAAGTCGCGCCAACTGCTTAACTCAAAATACAGTCAAGAAAGTAGCTCTGAAGCTGAGAAACGGGATCGACCATAAGCACTACCGTGAAATTACGTACAATTTTCAAATTTCTTGTACTTGCTAACTTTGCGACCTCGGGCAGCTACGTTACCATGGAGGAACCACACAACATTTGACTTTATAGGCTAGAACTGAAGTCGCGCCAACTGTTTAGCTCAAAATACGGTCAAGAAAGTAGCTCTCAAGCTGAGAAACGGGATCGACCATAAGCACTACTGTGCAATTACGTACAATTTTCAAATTTCTTGTACTTGCTAACTTTGCGACCTCGGGCAGCTACGTTACCATGGAGGAACCACACAAGATTTGACTATATAGGCTACAACTGAAGTCGCGCCAACTGCTTAGCTCAAAATACAGTCAAGAAAGTAGCTCTCAAGCTGAGAAACGGGATCGACCATAAGCACTACTGTGCAATTACGTACAATTTTAAAATTTCTTGTACTTGCTAACTTTGCGACCTCGGGCAGCTACGTTACCATGGAGGAACCACACAACATTTGACTTTATAGGCTAGAACTGAAGTCGCGCCAACTGCTCAACTCAAAATACAGTCAAGAAAGTAGCTCTGAAGCCGAGAAACGGAATCGACCATAAGCACTACCGTGAAATTACGTACAATTTTCAAATTTCTTGTACTTGCTAACTTTGCGACCTCGGGCAGCTACGTTACCATGGAGGAACCACACAGCATTTGACTTTATAGGCTAGAACTGAAGTCGCGCCAACTGCTTAACTAAAAATACTGTCAAGAAAGTAGCTCTGAAGCTGAGAAACAGGATCGACCATAAGCACCACTGTGCAATTACGTACAATTTTCAAACTTCTTGTACTTGCTAACTTTGCGACCTCGGGCAGCTACGTTACCATGGAGGAACCACACAACATTTGACTTTATAGGCTAGAACTGAAGTCACGCCAACTGCTTAACTCAATATACAGTCAAGAAAGTAGCTCTGAAACCGAGAAACGGGATCGACCATAAGCACTACCGTGAAATTACGTACAATTATCAAATTTCTTGTACTTGCTAACTTTGCGACCTCGGGCAGCTACGTTACCATGGAGGAACCGCACAACATTTGACTTTATAGGCTACAACTGAAGTCGCGCCAACTGTTTAGCTCAACATACAGTCAAGAAAGTAGCTCTGAAGCCGAGAAACGGGATCGACCATAAGCACTACCCTGAAATTACGTACAATTTTCAAATTTCTTGTACTTGCTAACTTTGCGACCTCGGGCAGCTATGTTACCATGGAGGAACCACACAACATTTGACTTTCTAGGCTAGAACTAATGTCGCGCCAACTGCTTAACTCAAAATACAGTCAAGAAAGTAGCTCTGAAGCCGAGAAACGGGATCGACCATAAGCACTACCGTGCAATTACGTACAATTTTCAAATTTCTTCTACTTGCTAACTTTGCGACCTCGGGCAGCTATGTTACCATGGAGGAACCACACAACATTTGACTTTATAGGCTAGAACTGAAGTCGCGCCAACTGCTTAACTCAAAATACAGTCAAGAAAGTAGCTCTGAAGCCGAGAAACGGGATCGACCATAAGCACTACCGTGCAATTACGTACAATTTTCAAATTTCTTGTACTTGCTAATTTTGGGACCTCGGGCAGCTACGTTACCATGGAGGAACCACACAAGATTTGACTTTATAGGCTACAACTGAAGTCGCGCCAACTGCTTAACTCAAAATAGAGTCAAGAAAGTAGCTCTGAAGCCGAGAAACGGGATCGACCATAAGCACTACCCTGAAATTACGTACAATTTTCAAATTTCTTGTACTTCCTAACTTTGCGACCTCGGGCAGCTACGTTACCATGGAGGAACCACACAACATTTGACTTTATAGGCTACAACTGAAGTCGCGCCAACTGTTTAGCTCAACATACAGTCAAGAAAGTAGCTCTGAAGCCGAGAAACGGGATCGACCATAAGCACTACCCTGAAATTACGTACAATTTTCAAATTTCTTGTACTTGCTAACTTTGCGACCTCGGGCAGCTATGTTACCATGGAGGAACCACACAACATTTGACTTTCTAGGCTAGAACTAATGTCGCGCCAACTGCTTAACTCAAAATACAGTCAAGAAAGTAGCTCTGAAGCCGAGAAACGGGATCGACCATAAGCACTACCGTGCAATTACGTACAATTTTCAAATTTCTTCTACTTGCTAACTTTGCGACCTCGGGCAGCTATGTTACCATGGAGGAACCACACAACATTTGACTTTATAGGCTAGAACTGAAGTCGCGCCAACCGCTTAACTCAAAATACAGTCAAGAAAGTAGCTCTCAAGCTGAAAAACGGGATCGACCATAAGCACTACTGTGCAATTACGTACAATTTTCAAATTTCTTGTACTTGCTAACTTTTCGACCTCGGGCAGCTACGTTACCATGGAGGAACCACACAACATTTGACTTTATAGGCTAGAACCGAAGTCGCGCCAACTGTTTAGCTCAAAATACGGTCAAGAAAGTAGCTCTGAAGCTGAGAAACGGGATCGACGGTAAGCACTACTGTGCAATTACGTAAAATTTTCAAATTTCTTGTACTTGCTAACTTTGTGACCTCGGGCAGCTACGTTACCATGGAGGAACCACACAAGATTTGACTTTATAGGCTACAACTGAAGTCGCGCCAACTGCTTAGCTCAAAATACAGTCAAAAAAGTAGCTCTCAAGCTGAGAAACGGGATCGACCATAAGCACTACTGTGCAATTACGTACAATTTTCAAATTTCTTGTACTTGCTAACTTTGCGACCTCGGGCAGCTACGTTACCATGGAGGAACCACAAAACATTTGACTTTATAGGCTAGAACTGAAGCCGCGCCAACTGCTTAACTAAAAATACTGTCCAGAAAGTAGCTCTGAAGCTGAGAAACGGGATCGACAATAAGCACTACTGTGCAATTACGTACAATTTTCAAATTTCTTGTACTTGCTAACTTTGCGACCTCGGGCAGCTACGTTACCATGGAGGAACCACACAAGATTTGACTATATAGGCTACAACTGAAGTCGCGCCAACTGTTTAGCTCAAAATACGGTCAAGAAAGTAGCTCTGAAGCTGAGAAACGGGATCGACCATAAGCACTACTGTGCAATTACGCACAATTTTCAAATTTCTTGTACTTGCTAACTTTGCGACCTCGGGAAGCTACGTTACCATGGAGGAACCACACAACATTTGACTTTATAGGCTAGAACCGAAGTCGCGCCAACTGTTTAGCTCAAAATACGGTCAAGAGAGTAGCTCTGAAGCTGAGAAACGGGATCGACCATAAGCACTACCGTGAAATTACGTACAATTTTCAAATTTCTTGTACTTCCTAACTTTGCGACCTCGGGCAGCTACGTTACCATGGAGGAACCACACAACATTTGACTTTATAGGCTAGAACTAATGTCGCGCCAACTGCTTAACTCAAACTACAGTCAAGAAAGTAGCTCTGAAGCCGAGGAACGGGATCGACCATAAGCACTACCGTGAAATTACGTACAATTTTCAAATTTCTTGTACTTCCTAACTTTGCGACCTCGGGCAGCTACGTTACCATGGAGGAACCACACAACATTTGACTTTATAGGCTAGAACTGAAGTCGCGCCAACTACTTTACTCAAAATACAGTCAAGAAAGTAGCTCTGAAGCCGAGAAACGGGATCGACCATAAGCACTACCGTGAAATTACGTACAATTTTCAAATTTCTTGTACTTCCTAACTTTGCGACCTCGGGCAGCTACGTTACCATGGAGGAACCACACAACATTTGACTTTATAGGCTAGAACTGAAGTCGCGCCAACTACTTTACTCAAAATACAGTCAAGAAAGTAGCTCTGAAGCCGAGAAACGGGATCGACCATAAGCACTACCGTGAAATTACGTACAATTTTCAAATTTCTTGTACTTGCTAACTTTGCGACCTCGGGCAGCTATGTTACCATGGAGGAATCACACAAGATTTGACTTTATAGGCTAGAACCGAAGTCGCGCCAACTGTTTAGCTCAAAATACGGTCAAGAGAGTAGCTCTGAAGCTGAGAAACGGGATCGACCATAAGCACTACCGTGAAATTACGTACAATTTTCAAATTTCTTGTACTTCCTAACTTTGCGACCTCGGGCAGCTACGTTACCATGGAGGAACCACACAACATTTGACTTTATAGGCTAGAACTAATGTCGCGCCAACTGCTTAACTCAAACTACAGTCAAGAAAGTAGCTCTGAAGCCGAGGAACGGGATCGACCATAAGCACTACCGTGAAATTACGTACAATTTTCAAATTTCTTGTACTTCCTAACTTTGCGACCTCGGGCAGCTACGTTACCATGGAGGAACCACACAACATTTGACTTTATAGGCTAGAACTGAAGTCGCGCCAACTACTTTACTCAAAATACAGTCAAGAAAGTAGCTCTGAAGCCGAGAAACGGGATCGACCATAAGCACTACCGTGAAATTACGTACAATTTTCAAATTTCTTGTACTTGCTAACTTTGCGACCTCGGGCAGCTATGTTACCATGGAGGAATCACACAAGATTTGACTTTATAGGCTACAACTGAAGTCGCGCCAACTGTTTAGCTCAACATACAGTCAAGAAAGTAGCTCTGAAGCCGAGAAACGGGATCGACCATAAGCACTACCCTGAAATTACGTACAATTTTCAAATTTCTTGTACTTGCTAACTTTGCGACCTCGGGCAGCTATGTTACCATGGAGGAACCACACAACATTTGACTTTATAGGCTAGAACTGAAGTCGCGCCAACTGCTTAACTCAAAATACAGTCAAGAAAGTAGCTCTGAAGCCGAGAAACGGGATCGACCATAAGCACTACCGTGCAATTACGTACAATTTTCAAATTTCTTGTATTTGCTAATTTTGGGACCTCGGGCAGCTACGTTACCATGGAGGAACCACACAAGATTTGACTTTATAGGCTACAACTGAAGTCGCGCCAACTGCTTAACTCAAAATAGAGTCAAGAAAGTAGCTCTGAAGCCGAGAAACGGATCGACCATAAGCACTACTGTGCAATTACGTACAATTTTCAAATTTCTTGTACTTGCTAACTTTGCGACCTCGGGCAGCTATGTTACCATGGAGGAATCACACAAAATTTGACTTTATAGGCTACACCTGAAGTCGTGCCAACCGCTTAACTCAAAATACAGTCAAGAAAGTAGCTCTCAAGCTGAAAAACGGGATCGACCATAAGCACTACTGTGCAATTACGTACAATTTTCAAATTTCTTGTACTTGCTAACTTTTCGACCTCGGGCAGCTACGTTACCATGGAGGAACCACACAACATTTGACTTTATAGGCTAGAACCGAAGTCGCGCCAACTGTTTAGCTCAAAATACGGTCAAGAAAGTAGCTCTGAAGCTGAGAAACGGGATCGACGATAAGCACTACTGTGCAATTACGTACAATTTTCAAATTTCTTGTACTTGCTAACTTTGTGACCTCGGGCAGCTACGTTACCATGGAGGAACCACACAAGATTTGACTTTATAGGCTACAACTGAAGTCGCGCCAACTGCTTAGCTCAAAATACAGTCAAAAAAGTAGCTCTCAAGCTGAGAAACGGGATCGACCATAAGCACTACTGTGCAATTACGTACAATTTTCAAATTTCTTGTACTTGCTAACTTTGCGACCTCGGGCAGCTACGTTACCATGGAGGAACCACAAAACATTTGACTTTATAGGCTAGAACTGAAGCCGCGCCAACTGCTTAACTAAAAATACTGTCCAGAAAGTAGCTCTGAAGCTGAGAAACGGGATCGACGATAAGCACTACTGTGCAATTACGTACAATTTTCAAATTTCTTGTACTTGCTAACTTTGCGACCTCGGGCAGCTACGTTACCATGGAGGAACCACACAACATTTGACTTTATAGGCTAGAACTGAAGTCGCGCCAACTGCTTAACTCAAAATACAGTCAAGAAAGTAGCTCTGAAGCCGAGAAACGGATCGACCATAAGCACTACTGTGCAATTACGTACAATTTTCAAATTTCTTGTACTTCCTAACTTTGCGACCTCGGGCAGCTACGTTACCATGGAGGAACCACACAACATTTGACTTTATAGGCTAGAACCGAAGTCGCGCCAACTGTTTAGCTCAAAATACGGTCAAGAGAGTAGCTCTGAAGCTGAGAAACGGGATCGACCATAAGCACTACCGTGAAATTACATACAATTTTCAAATTTCTTGTACTTCCTAACTTTGCGACCTCGGGCAGCTACGTTACCATGGAGGAACCACACAACATTTGACTTTATAGGCTAGAACTAATGTCGCGCCAACTGCTTAACTCAAACTACAGTCAAGAAAGTAGCTCTGAAGCCGAGGAACGGGATCGACCATAAGCACTACCGTGAAATTACGTACAATTTTCAAATTTCTTGTACTTCCTAACTTTGCGACCTCGGGCAGCTACGTTACCATGGAGGAACCACACAACATTTGACTTTATAGGCTAGAACTGAAGTCGCGCCAACTACTTTACTCAAAATACAGTCAAGAAAGTAGCTCTGAAGCCGAGAAACGGGATCGACCATAAGCACTACCGTGAAATTACGTACAATTTTCAAATTTCTTGTACTTGCTAACTTTGCGACCTCGGGCAGCTATGTTACCATGGAGGAATCACACAAGATTTGACTTTATAGGCTACAACTGAAGTCGCGCCAACTGTTTAGCTCAACATACAGTCAAGAAAGTAGCTCTGAAGCCGAGAAACGGGATCGACCATAAGCACTACCCTGAAATTACGTACAATTTTCAAATTTCTTGTACTTGCTAACTTTGCGACCTCGGGCAGCTATGTTACCATGGAGGAACCACACAACATTTGACTTTATAGGCTAGAACTGAAGTCGCGCCAACTGCTTAACTCAAAATACAGTCAAGAAAGTAGCTCTGAAGCCGAGAAACGGGATCGACCATAAGCACTACCGTGCAATTACGTACAATTTTCAAATTTCTTGTACTTGCTAATTTTGGGACCTCGGGCAGCTACGTTACCATGGAGGAACCACACAAGATTTGACTTTATAGGCTACAACTGAAGTCGCGCCAACTGTTTAGCTCAACATACAGTCAAGAAAGTAGCTCTGAAGCCGAGAAACGGATCGACCATAAGCACTACTGTGCAATTACGTACAATTTTCAAATTTCTTGTACTTGCTAACTTTGCGACCTCGGGCAGCTATGTTACCATGGAGGAATCACACAAAATTTGACTTTATAGGCTACACCTGAAGTCGCGCCAACCGCTTAACTCAAAATACAGTCAAGAAAGTAGCTCTCAAGCTGAAAAACGGGATCGACCATAAGCACTACTGTGCAATTACGTACAATTTTCAAATTTCTTGTACTTGCTAACTTTTCGACCTCGGGCAGCTACGTTACCATGGAGGAACCACACAACATTTGACTTTATAAGCTAGAACCGAAGTCGCGCCAACTGTTTAGCTCAAAATACGGTCAAGAAAGTAGCTCTGAAGCTGAGAAACGGGATCGACGATAAGCACTACTGTGCAATTACGTACAATTTTCAAATTTCTTGTACTTGCTAACTTTGTGACCTCGGGCAGCTACGTTACCATGGAGGAACCACACAAGATTTGACTTTATAGGCTACAACTGAAGTCGCGCCAACTGCTTAGCTCAAAATACAGTCAAAAAAGTAGCTCTCAAGCTGAGAAACGGGATCGACCATAAGCACTACTGTGCAATTACGTACAATTTTCAAATTTCTTGTACTTGCTAACTTTGCGACCTCGGGCAGCTACGTTACCATGGAGGAACCACAAAACATTTGACTTTATAGGCTAGAACTGAAGCCGCGCCAACTGCTTAACTAAAAATACTGTCCAGAAAGTAGCTCTGAAGCTGAGAAACGGGATCGACGATAAGCACTACTGTGCAATTACGTACAATTTTCAAATTTCTTGTACTTGCTAACTTTGCGACCTCGGGCAGCTACGTTACCATGGAGGAACCACACAACATTTGACTTTATAGGCTAGAACTGAAGCCGCGCCAACTGCTTAACTCAAAATACAGTCAAGAAAGTAGCTCTGAAGCCGAGAAACGGATCGACCATAAGCACTACTGTGCAATTACGTACAATTTTCAAATTTCTTGTACTTCCTAACTTTGCGACCTCGGGCAGCTACGTTACCATGGAGGAACCACACAACATTTGACTTTATAGGCTAGAACCGAAGTCGCGCCAACTGTTTAGCTCAAAATACGGTCAAGAGAGTAGCTCTGAAGCTGAGAAACGGGATCGACCATAAGCACTACCGTGAAATTACATACAATTTTCAAATTTCTTGTACTTCCTAACTTTGCGACCTCGGGCAGCTACGTTACCATGGAGGAACCACACAACATTTGACTTTATAGGCTAGAACTAATGTCGCGCCAACTGCTTAACTCAAACTACAGTCAAGAAAGTAGCTCTGAAGCCGAGGAACGGGATCGACCATAAGCACTACCGTGAAATTACGTACAATTTTCAAATTTCTTGTACTTCCTAACTTTGCGACCTCGGGCAGCTACGTTACCATGGAGGAACCACACAACATTTGACTTTATAGGCTAGAACTGAAGTCGCGCCAACTACTTTACTCAAAATACAGTCAAGAAAGTAGCTCTGAAGCCGAGAAACGGGATCGACCATAAGCACTACCGTGAAATTACGTACAATTTTCAAATTTCTTGTACTTGCTAACTTTGCGACCTCGGGCAGCTATGTTACCATGGAGGAATCACACAAGATTTGACTTTATAGGCTACAACTGAAGTCGCGCCAACTGTTTAGCTCAACATACAGTCAAGAAAGTAGCTCTGAAGCCGAGAAACGGGATCGACCATAAGCACTACCCTGAAATTACGTACAATTTTCAAATTTCTTGTACTTGCTAACTTTGCGACCTCGGGCAGCTATGTTACCATGGAGGAACCACACAACATTTGACTTTATAGGCTAGAACTGAAGTCGCGCCAACTGCTTAACTCAAAATACAGTCAAGAAAGTAGCTCTGAAGCCGAGAAACGGGATCGACCATAAGCACTACCGTGCAATTACGTACAATTTTCAAATTTCTTGTACTTGCTAATTTTGGGACCTCGGGCAGCTACGTTACCATGGAGGAACCACACAAGATTTGACTTTATAGGCTACAACTGAAGTCGCGCCAACTGCTTAACTCAAAATAGAGTCAAGAAAGTAGCTCTGAAGCCGAGAAACGGATCGACCATAAGCACTACTGTGCAATTACGTACAATTTTCAAAATTTCTTGTACTTGCTAACTTTGCGACCTCGGGCAGCTCTGTTACCATGGAGGAATCACACAAAATTTGACTTTATAGGCTACACCTGAAGTCGCGCCAACCGCTTAACTCAAAATACAGTCAAGAAAGTAGCTCTCAAGCTGAAAAACGGGATCGACCATAAGCACTACTGTGCAATTACGTACAATTTTCAAATTTCTTGTACTTGCTAACTTTTCGACCTCGGGCAGCTACGTTACCATGGAGGAACCACACAACATTTGACTTTATAGGCTAGAACCGAAGTCGCGCCAACTGTTTAGCTCAAAATACGGTCAAGAAAGTAGCTCTGAAGCTGAGAAACGGGATCGACGGTAAGCACTACTGTGCAATTACGTACAATTTTCAAATTTCTTGTACTTGCTAACTTTGTGACCTCGGGCAGCTACGTTACCATGGAGGAACCACACAAGATTTGACTTTATAGGCTACAACTGAAGTCGCGCCAACTGCTTAACTCAAAATAGAGTCAAGAAAGTAGCTCTGAAGCCGAGAAACGGATCGACCATAAGCACTACTGTGCAATTACGTACAATTTTCAAATTTCTTGTACTTGCTAATTTTGCGACCTCGGGCAGCTACGTTACCATGGAGGAACCACACAACATTTGACTTTATAGGCTAGAACCGAAGTCGCGCCAACTGCTTAACTCAAAATACAGTCAAGAAAGTAGCTCTGAAGCCGAGAAACGGATCGACCATAAGCACTACTGTGCAATTACGTACAATTTTCAAATTTCTTGTACTTCCTAACTTTGCGACCTCGGGCAGCTACGTTACCATGGAGGAACCACACAACATTTGACTTTATGGGCTAGAACCGAAGTCGCGCCAACTGTTTAGCTCAAAATACGGTCAAGAGAGTAGCTCTGAAGCTGAGAAACGGGATCGACCATAAGCACTACCGTGAAATTACATACAATTTTCAAATTTCTTGTACTTCCTAACTTTGCGACCTCGGGCAGCTACGTTACCATGGAGGAACCACACAACATTTGACTTTATAGGCTAGAACTAATGTCGCGCCAACTGCTTAACTCAAACTACAGTCAAGAAAGTAGCTCTGAAGCCGAGGAACGGGATCGACCATAAGCACTACCGTGAAATTACGTACAATTTTCAAATTTCTTGTACTTCCTAACTTTGCGACCTCGGGCAGCTACGTTACCATGGAGGAACCACACAACATTTGACTTTATAGGCTAGAACTGAAGTCGCGCCAACTACTTTACTCAAAATACAGTCAAGAAAGTAGCTCTGAAGCCGAGAAACGGGATCGACCATAAGCACTACCGTGAAATTACGTACAATTTTCAAATTTCTTGTACTTGCTAACTTTGCGACCTCGGGCAGCTATGTTACCATGGAGGAATCACACAAGATTTGACTTTATAGGCTACAACTGAAGTCGCGCCAACTGTTTAGCTCAACATACAGTCAAGAAAGTAGCTCTGAAGCCGAGAAACGGGATCGACCATAAGCACTACCCTGAAATTACGTACAATTTTTAAATTTCTTGTACTTGCTAACTTTGCGACCTCGGGCAGCTATGTTACCATGGAGGAACCACACAACATTTGACTTTATAGGCTAGAACTGAAGTCGCGCCAACTGCTTAACTCAAAATACAGTCAAGAAAGTAGCTCTGAAGCCGAGAAACGGGATCGACCATAAGCACTACCGTGCAATTACGTACAATTTTCAAATTTCTTGTACTTGCTAATTTTGGGACCTCGGGCAGCTACGTTACCATGGAGGAACCACACAACATTTGACTTTATAGGCTAGAACTGAAGTCGCGCCAACTGCTTAACTCAAAATACAGTCAAGAAAGTAGCTCTGAAGCCGAGAAACGGGATCGACCATAAGCACTACCGTGCAATTACGTACAATTTTCAAATTTCTTGTACTTGCTAATTTTGGGACCTCGGGCAGCTACGTTACCATGGAGGAACCACACAACATTTGACTTTATAGGCTAGAACTGAAGTCGCGCCAACTGCTTAACTCAAAATACAGTCAAGAAAGTAGTTCTGAAGCTGAGAAACGGGATCGACGATAAGCACTACTGTGCAATTACGTCCAATTTTCAAATTTCTTGTACTTGCTAACTTTGTGACCTCGGGCAGCTACGTTACCATGGAGGAACCACACAAGATTTGACTTTATAGGCTACAACTGAAGTCGCGCCAACTGCTTAGCTCAAAATACAGTCAAAAAAGTAGCTCTCAAGCTGAGAAACGGGATCGACCATAAGCACTACTGTGCAATTACGTACAATTTTCAAATTTCTTGTACTTGCTAACTTTGCGACCTCGGGCAGCTACGTTACCATGGAGGAACCACAAAACATTTGACTTTATAGGCTAGAACTGAAGCCGCGCCAACTGCTTAACTAAAAATACTGTCCAGAAAGTAGCTCTGAAGCTGAGAGACGGGATCGACGATAAGCACTACTGTGCAATTACGTACAATTTTCAAATTTCTTGTACTTGCTAACTTTGCGACCTCGGGCAGCTACGTTACCATGGAGGAACCACACAACATTTGACTTTATAGGCTAGAACTGAAGTCGCGCCAACTGCTTAACTCAAAATACAGTCAAGAAAGTAGCTCTGAAGCCGAGAAACGGATCGACCATAAGCACTACTGTGCAATTACGTACAATTTTCAAATTTCTTGTACTTCCTAACTTTGCGACCTCGGGCAGCTACGTTACCATGGAGGAACCACACAACATTTGACTTTATAGGCTAGAACCGAAGTCGCGCCAACTGTTTAGCTCAAAATACGGTCAAGAAAGTAGCTCTGAAGCTGAGAAACGGGATCGACCATAAGCACTACCGTGAAATTACGTACAATTTTCAAATTTCTTGCACTTGCTAACTTTGCGACCTCGGGCAGCTATGTTACCATAGAGGAATCACACAAAATTTGACTTTATAGGCTACACCTGAAGTCGCGCCAACCGCTTAACTCAAAATACAGTCAAGAAAGTAGCTCTCAAGCTGAAAAACGGGATCGACCATAAGCACTACTGTGCAATTACGCACAATTTTCAAATTTCTTGTACTTGCTAACTTTGCGACCTCGGGCAGCTACGTTACCATGGAGGAACCACACAACATTTGACTTTATAGGCTAGAACCGAAGTCGCGCCAACTGTTTAGCTCAAAATACACGGTCAAGAGAGTAGCTCTGAAGCTGAGAAACGGGATCGACCATAAGCACTACCGTGAAATTACGTACAATTTTCAAATTTCTTGTACTTCCTAACTTTGCGACCTCGGGCAGCTACGTTACCATGGAGGAACCACACAACATTTGACTTTATAGGCTAGAACTAATGTCGCGCCAACTGCTTAACTCAAACTACAGTCAAGAAAGTAGCTCTGAAGCCGAGGAACGGGATCGACCATAAGCACTACCGTGAAATTACGTACAATTTTCAAATTTCTTGTACTTCCTAACTTTGCGACCTCGGGCAGTTACGTTACCATGGAGGAACCACACAACATTTGACTTTATAGGCTAGAACTGAAGTCGCGCCAACTACTTTACTCAAAATACAGTCAAGAAAGTAGCTCTGAAGCCGAGAAACGGGATCGACCATAAGCACTACCGTGAAATTACGTACAATTTTCAAATTTCTTGTACTTGCTAACTTTGCGACCTCGGGCAGCTATGTTACCATGGAGGAATCACACAAGATTTGACTTTATAGGCTACAACTGAAGTCGCGCCAACTGTTTAGCTCAACATACAGTCAAGAAAGTAGCTCTGAAGCTGAGAAACGGGATCGACCATAAGCACTACCCTGAAATTACGTACAATTTTCAAATTTCTTGTACTTGCTAACTTTGCGACCTCGGGCAGCTATGTTACCATGGAGGAACCACACAACATTTGACTTTCTAGGCTAGAACTAATGTCGCGCCAACTGCTTAACTCAAAATACAGTCAAGAAAGTAGCTCTGAAGCCGAGAAACGGGATCGACCATAAGCACTACCGTGCAATTACGTACAATTTTCAAATTTCTTCTACTTGCTAACTTTGCGACCTCGGGCAGCTATGTTACCATGGAGGAACCACACAACATTTGACTTTATAGGCTAGAACTGAAGTCGCGCCAACTGCTTAACTCAAAATACAGTCAAGAAAGTAGCTCTGAAGCCGAGAAACGGGATCCACCATAAGCACTACCGTGCAATTACGTACAATTTTCAAATTTCTTGTACTTGCTAACTTTGCGACCTCGGGCAGCTATGTTACCATGGAGGAACCACACAACATTTGACTTTCTAGGCTAGAACTAATGTCGCGCCAACTGCTTAACTCAAACTACAGTCAAGAAAGTAGCTCTGAAGCCGAGGAACGGGATCGACCATAATCACTACTGTGCAATTACGTACAATTTTCAAATTTCTTGTACTTGCTAACTTTGCGACCTCGGGCAGCTACGTTACCATGGAGGAACCACACAACATTTGACTTTATAGGCTAGAACCGAAGTCGCGCCAACTGTTTAGCTCAAAATACGGTCAAGAAAGTAGCTCTGAAGCTGAGAAACGGGATCGACCATAAGCACTACCGTGAAATTACGTACAATTTTCAAATTTCTTGTACTTCCTAACTTTGCGACCTCGGGCAGTTACGTTACCATGGAGGAACCACACAACATTTGACTTTATAGGCTAGAACTGAAGTCGCGCCAACTACTTTACTCAAAATACAGTCAAGAAAGTAGCTCTGAAGCCGAGAAACGGGATCGACCATAAGCACTACCGTGAAATTACGTACAATTTTCAAATTTCTTGTACTTGCTAACTTTGCGACCTCGGGCAGCTATGTTACCATGGAGGAATCACACAAGATTTGACTTTATAGGCTACAACTGAAGTCGCGCCAACTGTTTAGCTCAACATACAGTCAAGAAAGTAGCTCTGAAGCCGAGAAACGGGATCGACCATAAGCACTACCCTGAAATTACGTACAATTTTCAAATTTCTTGTACTTGCTAACTTTGCGACCTCGGGCAGCTATGTTACCATGGAGGAACCACACAACATTTGACTTTCTAGGCTAGAACTAATGTCGCGCCAACTGCTTAACTCAAAATACAGTCAAGAAAGTAGCTCTGAAGCCGAGAAACGGGATCGACCATAAGCACTACCGTGCAATTACGTACAATTTTCAAATTTCTTCTACTTGCTAACTTTGCGACCTCGGGCAGCTATGTTACCATGGAGGAACCACACAACATTTGACTTTATAGGCTGGAACTGAAGTCGCGCCAACTGCTTAACTCAAAATACAGTCAAGAAAGTAGCTCTGAAGCCGAGAAACGGGATCGACCATAAGCACTACCGTGCAATTACGTACAATTTTCAAATTTCTTGTACTTGCTAATTTTGGGACCTCGGGCAGCTACGTTACCATGGAGGAACCACACAAGATTTGACTTTATAGGCTACAACTGAAGTCGCGCCAACTGCTTAACTCAAAATAGAGTCAAGAAAGTAGCTCTGAAGCCGAGAAACGGATCGACCATAATCACTACTGTGCAATTACGTACAATTTTCAAATTTCTTGTACTTGCTAACTTTGCGACCTCGGGCAGCTACGTTACCATGGAGGAACCACACAACATTTGACTTTATAGGCTAGAACCGAAGTCGCGCCAACTGTTTAGCTCAAAATACGGTCAAGAAAGTAGCTCTGAAGCTGAGAAACGGGATCGACCATAAGCACTACCGTGAAATTACGTACAATTTTCAAATTTCTTGTACTTCCTAACTTTGCGACCTCGGGCAGCTACGTTACCATGGAGGAACCACACAACATTTGACTTTATAGGCTAGAACTAATGTCGCGCCAACTGCTTAACTCAAACTACAGTCAAGAAAGTAGCTCTGAAGCCGAGGAACGGGATCGACCATAAGCACTACCCTGAAATTACGTACAATTTTCAAATTTCTTGTACTTGCTAACTTTGCGACCTCGGGCAGCTATGTTACCATGGAGGAACCACACAACATTTGACTTTCTAGGCTAGAACTAATGTCGCGCCAACTGCTTAACTCAAAATACAGTCAAGAAAGTAGCTCTGAAGCCGAGAAACGGGATCGACCATAAGCACTACCGTGCAATTACGTACAATTTTCAAATTTCTTCTACTTGCTAACTTTGCGACCTCGGGCAGCTATGTTACCATGGAGGAACCACACAACATTTGACTTTATAGGCTAGAACTGAAGTCGCGCCAACTGCTTAACTCAAAATACAGTCAAGAAAGTAGCTCTGAAGCCGAGAAACGGGATCCACCATAAGCACTACCGTGCAATTACGTACAATTTTCAAATTTCTTGTACTTGCTAATTTTGGGACCTCGGGCAGCTACGTTACCATGGAGGAACCACACAAGATTTGACTTTATAGGCTACAACTGAAGTCGCGCCAACTGCTTAACTCAAAATAGAGTCAAGAAAGTAGCTCTGAAGCCGAGAAACGGATCGACCATAATCACTACTGTGCAATTACGTACAATTTTCAAATTTCTTGTACTTGCTAACTTTGCGACCTCGGGCAGCTACGTTACCATGGAGGAACCACACAACATTTGACTTTATAGGCTAGAACCGAAGTCGCGCCAACTGTTTAGCTCAAAATACGGTCAAGAAAGTAGCTCTGAAGCTGAGAAACGGGATCGACCATAAGCACTACCGTGAAATTACGTACAATTTTCAAATTTCTTGTACTTCCTAACTTTGCGACCTCGGGCAGCTACGTTACCATGGAGGAACCACACAACATTTGACTTTATAGGCTAGAACTAATGTCGCGCCAACTGCTTAACTCAAACTACAGTCAAGAAAGTAGCTCTGAAGCCGAGGAACGGGATCGACCATAATCACTACTGTGCAATTACGTACAATTTTCAAATTTCTTGTACTTGCTAACTTTGCGACCTCGGGCAGCTACGTTACCATGGAGGAACCACACAACATTTGACTTTATAGGCTAGAACCGAAGTCGCGCCAACTGTTTAGCTCAAAATACGGTCAAGAAAGTAGCTCTGAAGCTGAGAAACGGGATCGACCATAAGCACTACCGTGAAATTACGTACAATTTTCAAATTTCTTGTACTTCCTAACTTTGCGACCTCGGGCAGTTACGTTACCATGGAGGAACCACACAACATTTGACTTTATAGGCTAGAACTGAAGTCGCGCCAACTACTTTACTCAAAATACAGTCAAGAAAGTAGCTCTGAAGCCGAGAAACGGGATCGACCATAAGCACTACCGTGAAATTACGTACAATTTTCAAATTTCTTGTACTTGCTAACTTTGCGACCTCGGGCAGCTATGTTACCATGGAGGAATCACACAAGATTTGACTTTATAGGCTACAACTGAAGTCGCGCCAACTGTTTAGCTCAACATACAGTCAAGAAAGTAGCTCTGAAGCCGAGAAACGGGATCGACCATAAGCACTACCCTGAAATTACGTACAATTTTCAAATTTCTTGTACTTGCTAACTTTGCGACCTCGGGCAGCTATGTTACCATGGAGGAACCACACAACATTTGACTTTCTAGGCTAGAACTAATGTCGCGCCAACTGCTTAACTCAAAATACAGTCAAGAAAGTAGCTCTGAAGCCGAGAAACGGGATCGACCATAAGCACTACCGTGCAATTACGTACAATTTTCAAATTTCTTCTACTTGCTAACTTTGCGACCTCGGGCAGCTATGTTACCATGGAGGAACCACACAACATTTGACTTTATAGGCTAGAACTGAAGTCGCGCCAACTGCTTAACTCAAAATACAGTCAAGAAAGTAGCTCTGAAGCCGAGAAACGGGATCGACCATAAGCACTACCGTGCAATTACGTACAATTTTCAAATTTCTTGTACTTGCTAATTTTGGGACCTCGGGCAGCTACGTTACCATGGAGGAACCACACAAGATTTGACTTTATAGGCTACAACTGAAGTCGCGCCAACTGCTTAACTCAAAATAGAGTCAAGAAAGTAGCTCTGAAGCCGAGAAACGGATCGACCATAATCACTACTGTGCAATTACGTACAATTTTCAAATTTCTTGTACTTGCTAACTTTGCGACCTCGGGCAGCTACGTTACCATGGAGGAACCACACAACATTTGACTTTATAGGCTAGAACCGAAGTCGCGCCAACTGTTTAGCTCAAAATACGGTCAAGAAAGTAGCTCTGAAGCTGAGAAACGGGATCGACCATAAGCACTACCGTGAAATTACGTACAATTTTCAAATTTCTTGTACTTCCTAACTTTGCGACCTCGGGCAGCTACGTTACCATGGAGGAACCACACAACATTTGACTTTATAGGCTAGAACGTCGGTCGCGACGGTCAGCAGGCATTAATTGATGCACTGTTTGTACTTTGTACGGGAATATGTGTAAGTTCTTCATTAAAATTCGCTGTAGTGTCCGTCTGGTTATGCCCATTTGCGTGGCCCGTAGTCTGGTTGATGTTTCTTCGTTGTCAGCAACATGTGTAGCCACAGACGCGATATTCTCGGCGAACGACCAGGCCGGTGGCGGCCACGTCCTGCATGCTCTCCTATGGTTTCAGTCTGTTCAAATCGAGTAGCTAAGCGGAATGTTTGCCCAGTAGGCGCGACACGAATAGGAAATCGACGTCGAAATTCACGCTGCGCTAACACAACCGACCGATTATTGGTCAAACAAATCGACACAAAATTCCACGCTCCTGCGAAGTATAACACTACATTGCTCAATTGCTTATTGTATATCAATAGCCATCAAAAACATAACTTGTAAAAAAAACCAAGTCTCGCAACTCAGTTCTTCTACCGTAAAAAGTTGTGAGATCTATGTAATACCAAGTCGGTTAATTTATTCAGCCCCTACTTAAGGGACCTTCTGTCTTAAGTTATTACGTAATTAGCTAACCTAACAACATCTTATAGTGACCATATTAATATTAAAAATCTTTTATGTTTTAAATAAATAGATTGACTTGGCAATCGCACTAAACAATCTAATTTAATATAATATGTATTACTTGTGAGATGCATGCGATGGACAAGTCAATCTATTTATTTAAACGTCAGCGTTATTATCAGTTGTGTCCATTTTATGTGTGATCAAATCGAAGACTCTTTTTTGATCGGCATTAAGTTTTGCGATCATACTTTGAAGATCAGTCTGCTCTTCTTCTACCAGATTGATTCTGTGAAAGTCATCCATTGCGTTTGCAGCTTCCACAGCTTCAAAGTCTAAAGGGTTTTCAGGACCATCGTCATCATCAACAATTTCCCTTTCTTCGTTTATCTCAGCAACTTTAGATTCTATCATTTCACATGCTTTTTGTATCTTATATCTTGACTCTATCATTGAATTACCATAATCGACTCCTTCTTTTAAATCTTCTTTCGCCAAATTAAAGGCCTCCGTGTAAGTATCACACCCCATTTTGAGTTCATCTAAGGAACGCCATGGCTTGAATAAAAGAAGTAAAGAGAAGAAATATTTCTCTGGTACTTGTTCTCCGTCGTAGAAATAGTGATTGATCAAATATGGGTTATCTCTTCTTTTCAGGAACTTTTTACCGTCATTTATCTCGTAGCACTCGACTTTAGAGGAGACTGGGCGTGTTTTAACAATATCGTAATTTTGAGCGAAACTGTACAAGTTAGTAGTCTCCAACTCTGACACCGAACATACAATTTGTTTTAAAATTGATTTAATTATAAGTTCGTCAAATGGTTATTAAATATAAGTATGTACATAATAAAGATATTTATTTTATATTCCGTCAAATACATGAACCATAATGACAACCAAACCAATTCCCCAACCGCCAGTTGCTGGTTGCTTATTTTTAGAAGTTAATTTTTTAAATTCGCCATGAACCATATTGACCACTAAACCCAATTCCCCAACCGCCAATTGATTGTTGCATATTTTTAGGAGTTCATTTCTTAAATTCGCTATCTAGATAAATTGAAAAAGGATATATATATGTATACACATATATATACACTATCCTATTAATAATAATATTTGGTGTATCTAGAAAACTGGACCGAAATTGCAAAATATTTTAGTTTTTCCTTGATTTATACACTAAACACTAATTGTATTTTAAATTTCAAGCTTCTATGTCTGCTAGAAGTGCCCTAGAGTTTTGATGATCGGTCAGTGAGTGAGTGAGTGAGTGAATGAGTGAGTGAGTGAGTGACAGAATTAAGAAACTTTGACTAGTTATAATTCTTAAACTACTGGTTCAAATTTAATGAAATTTGAAATATACCGTGTCTATGCGATGCTGAAAATCCAGGCTTCTAGTTTTATCCACAACGAAGTTATAGGGGGTCGAAAATGGCCCGAACTGCTTCGAGAAAAAGATGGTACGGCCGTGCCGCTTTTTTGCTCGACTTGGCGGGGGCACTACCGTGCCCCCAAATATATCAATAATGTCAAATATGATTGAGGTACGACGCCAATTGCAAAAATTATAACATCTCCCGATAGGATGATTCATTTTGCGCCACTTAAAAGAGTTGATGGCAATAAAACGTCTGAACGGATCTTCATAAAATGTAGCTAAGAACCATTTCGATTACGTTAGCTTTCAAACAAAAAATCATAAAAATCAATAAAATCGGTCCATTCGTTCAGGAGCTACGATGCCACAGACAGACACACAAAAAACGCACTTTGAAAAATTTTATTTTGTAAATATATATATTTTTAAATCCTTGACAACTTGATAAATCAAGTCAGCTTAAATGTAGAGAAATATATTTAATTTATTTTTTTTATATATACAAATCGATATTTCGTTCTCATTTTGTTAATAAATTATTTCTACTGTTAATGACTTAAGTATTGGGGTGGAGGGGAACTTTAAAATTTAAATAAACTGAGGACAATCGTAGTTATGGCACTGGGGCAAATGCGTACACTTACACACGAGAATTAAAATTAAATTACACACGATTTATGTACATATTGTATATTATTGGTATTAATAAATAATAAAGTTATGATAAAAGGTTAACAATGCATTCTTGAGGTGCAAATAACAACATTAAGTACAATTTCACCCTAAGTGGTAGGGAAGAAACACCTTTCCTATTGCGTTCACTTTGCGTGTTATGTCTCATTAAAATTGAGAAATAGCAGTTTTGAACAAAAAGACAAGAGAAAAATGAAACAAACTTGTCGCGCATACTGTTGCAGAACACGGCACATTGGTACAGGAATTATCACAAGAGGTATGAATCCATCCGATGGATTGCTTTATAAAAAACGTTTTTCTACTTAGCTCTAACAGCTTGTTGTTGCCTGTAGTTTTAGATACCGAGCTCCGTGTTCCGGATCAGCCAGATGAGCGATGCGTTCCGACGCTGCGTAACACGTTGTGGCTGTCGGCGTGCTGGGTCGGCTGCTGCTTCGTATTCTGGTCGCACCCCAAATTAGGACGAATATACTTGTGACCAATATGCCCAGACCAAGTCCTGGCAAGAAGCTCTTGTTGAGGCTGTCGATGAAGTTATAGGCGCGTGTGACGTCTTGATGAGGGTAATCCGAAATGGCAAACTTGCGGCTTCCGCTGGAAGGCATTGGCTTGTAGTCGTCATCGGTACTGGTGATTTCGTCGCTTCGCGTGGATATTCGATCTAAGCTTGATATGTCGGAAGTGTATATTGGTCGGCGATTGAGAGACGCTTGTCGTGATTCGGCGTTGAAATTGCTGTTGCTCAGTTGAAGTTTTGTGATGTTTGAGCAACCAATGACTAGGTCGGACTTCGGATTGTCTTCTTGGACGAGCACTAGACAGAAACGGTAACTGTAATGAAAGTAATATCAATAAGAAGTTCAGTATAGACTTATTAAATATCGAATGTAGCTACCTCTCGCCTATTTCCAGGATGGAACTCTCAGGCACAATCACGCTGACTGTATTCTGTCCATTTATTATCTTGCTTTCGCAATGAATCTGTCAAGTAAATGAGGCACGATTAGTTAGGAATATATAGAAAGAGGTTTGCCTAAAAATTATTTGTGGAGCTAAAAAATTATTTGCTCTATCGCTTGTAACATAATATTTATAGATTTTTTTGTTACAGGGGTGGAATCTCGCAAATCATTGAGATCTTCGTATACGAGTATTGCGGTGTATCTTCCCAACACGGTGGTACTGAAAAAAAACTCTATAGTATACTTGTCTAGAAAAAAAAACGCTCGAAATGCGCAGGGAATAGTATGTCCCTTTCACCTATGAAAAGATATAAATCACACCCAAGATAGGGGATAGGCTTCCGCACTTTTTCCTCCACAGGCTGCAACGTCAATTATTTCTTAAATGTTTTCCATTTTTCTTTGACAGCATATTAAGCAACCGCTTTGACCTACTAACGTAACCAATTTTCTAGCCCAGGCTTAATCACCGAGTCCATGCTTCTAGAACTCTTGTTATCATGACACAGGTAGACTCATTAGGTGCTTTTCGCCGAAGTAAAATTACTTTGTCCGTCAGAATCAGAACCTCGGGGCGCCTAATCTCTGTGACAATGAAGTTTCTTCACTTAATTATGGCGCGTTGACGGCACGGGCAAGTTGATTTTGGGTCAAAACCCGTTCGGAATGCTGGCTACAAAGATTATAGAATGGAGACAGCGTTAGGCTATCCCCGTATGGGTCAAAGCTCATGCCGCAGACCTAGCGGGCGTAAATCGATACTTGGTGACAATGCTTGACCCGACCCGTCTGGTTCGAAACCCGAACCAGTTTTACCGGAATCCACACAAGGTGGCACTAGTCTAAACACTCCTGGTTTAAAACTGAAATCAGAGTATAAGTCTTCGTGATCTCTCCGTCTCGCTGACGGTTCGATGTACATATGTGCTAACTATAGACTTGTTCAAAAAGTAAGGTGACTTTTAATTTTTTCTCGGAATATATTTATTTATTCATTAATATCTGTTTTAAATGAAGCTAGTAGCGGAGAAAGGAAAACTTATTGCTTTATGGTCTATAAAAATATTGTAAAAGGGACTAGTGATCGTGAGACTCATAAGCTGGACGAGCTGAGTTAAAGCCTTATTTTTGAGACTTCGATTACGGGTTTAGTACATTTTACTAACCAAGGTTATCAGAGATCGGTGTCAGAACTTGTTCCTTGCAAAATCAGTGATTAAGTTTAGTTCACAGTCTAGTTTATAAGTTTGTGAAAATCTGGTGCTCTCGGATCTAAGTTTAAGACGATTTGAAATAATAACATGTTGATCTATCAAAAAGTAAACTTTAAGTCTGGTAAGTATCGGACATTTAGTTGACTAGAGTTTCGGGTGTTAGAGCTTAAAAACAGGACAAGATTCGATGAACGATACATTTCGAAGCTAAAGAACCGACTTTTGACTAATTACCCTATAACAATTAATGTTGAAAACTTGTGACACAAGGTCTAATAATCTTGCACATTGAATCTGTTGTTCTGAGATCGACCAACTGGGCTTAAAACTCCATTTAGTGAAATTCAATTTGATTGTTGAACGTTTGAAAACGCCTAAGGTGTGATCTAACATTTGATTTTAATGTTGAAACATTGATAAACCACAACTAGACGTACGCCAATATGACCTTTATACAATCTAAGCCTGACCAATGGTACATTTTGACTTACCGGTGATTTGTCTATCAGAATCTCGTTGATGTTCTCCTCCTTGTATACGAAAATAGCGTCGCACATATAATCATCCTGACTTAGGTTCAAAATCCATTGGAGGATAAGACCATAATCAGCTGAGTAATGCAACTCCAGGAGGGAAATCTGAAAGCAGAAAAATGTAGGATTACTGAAAAAGAACCGGAAAGAAACAATGTTGACTTCTTACCTTCTCGCTGAGATCTCTAATATTCGTCGAATCATTTTGCCGTGAAAATGCTTCTAGTTGTTCCAAGATGTTAGCATTATCCTTATCAACATTGTCCATATCACAGTGCAATGACTCGATTGGAACCTGAATTAATGGAGCGCCCTCCAATCGGGGTGGTGTCACGCATGTTGGGCTTATGAGATCTTGCGATGGTAACTTAGCTACTTGGAGCCATTCAGCGAATGACTTGATGGTGCAATCACACGAAAGTGGATTCTCTTGCAGAGAAAGGCTTTTAAGTTCCTTGGCGCCATCTAATGCGTTTTTGGCTACTATTGAGATGTCATTTCCGGCCAAGCGGAGTTCAGTTAATGACGGTAAAGGCGAAATTAAATCCGAAGTTAATGCTCGTAGAAAGTTATGAGTTATATCCAAGACCCTTAAACGGGACAAGTGCTGTAGGGATGCGCTTGATATGGCTACAATACCGTTATAGCTTAAGTCGAGTATTTCAAGAGCACCAAGACCAAAAAAGGCATGATCCTGAAGAACATCGATTTGATTGTGACGCAATGATAGGCTCGTTAGTCGTGTAAAGTTTTGAAGAGCCTTGTTTTGGATGCTTTTGATCAGATTTTTTTCGAAATTG
This sequence comes from Merodon equestris, assembly GCA_958301585.1. Lineage (NCBI taxonomy): Eukaryota > Metazoa > Arthropoda > Insecta > Diptera > Syrphidae > Merodon > Merodon equestris. Next base: position 66,595,239 of record OY284417.1, on the reverse strand, counting down.
AGAATTTCCAGATTGCGCAATGGTGGAAGGATAGCGGTCGTCAGTGGGCCGTTGATGGAATTCGAACTAAGATCAAGTTGTCTGGAATGAAAGAAGGTTAACTTACGCTTAGAATAAGGAGACCAAATCGGCATTACCGAAGATTTAAACATTGACTTAGGGATCGTAAACTTGATGGATAATCCCCTAAACGATTGCCGCCTAGCTTTAGAACTTCCAGGCGTTTCAAATTATTGAAGGTTCTTAAGGATATGCTTGATATTTGATTGTTGCTTAACTCAAGATAAATCAGGTTTTGCAGGCTGGCAAAATCTGTCGTTCCTAATGCCTTGATCTTGTTGTTAGACAAATCAAGACGTTCCAGTGACGTCAGCGGTGATATTGAGTTCCATGGTACACTGAGTAAAGCATTGCTCGGCAGACCTTCAAAATAGACAACTTAGAGTTGGCTTGTTATATCCTCGTGAGAGCTAGCCGACTTACCTAGGGCCTGAAGCGGAATTTTAAGTCCCAAAAAGGCTGACTTGTGAACTCGCTTGATTTCCCCTGATGACATGACCAACCCGTGCAAGGATATGTTTTCAAAAATCCGTGCATCACTGAGAAATGTTACGTTTTTCAGCGAGCAATCCAGAAGTGATATTGAATATGGAGATGCCCTAAGATTCTGAGCTAAAACCTGGAAAAAGACAATATCTTTAATGAAAGCAATGTCCGATGGGTTCGTATATGTGTACACCCACTGTGAGGCCATGAAGGTCTCCATTGCATCTGAGTGTGTGTGGCAAATCGCATCCACACTCCAAACTGCGCGAGCTCGTTATATTCGGACATTTCCAATCTCCTGAGTTCTGGCCGATAGGCAATGACGCCGACTCAACCTTTCTCTTCTTTGGTGTACTTTTATTCACAAATTTCACGGAATTCTTTGGTGTAGCATGTGGCGCGACTTCACTATTCGCTGCCGTAGATGTTGATAGGGTTGTCGTAATTACTTTCCCACTGTTGTGTTCCTCCGCCGCTGGATCAAAGTCTGTGGCCGTGCTGCTTCCAATAACATCTTCGGCCGCATGAGCGGTCAGTAGCATTAGTATCATGCAATAAGCTACAAACATCGTGGGATATCTGCAACGAATAGAAGAATAAAGATTAGAAGAACATCCATCAATAAAAGTTGAATAGTATTGTACGTTGTTTTTTTAGGTCAAGAGATGCATCTGTGCATCCATTGAGCGCTAAGAATGAATGCGTTACGCATTATTTGATTAGCACGGCACAGTGTGTGCACATCTCACGAATGCAATTGGTAAATTGAGCAACAATTTGCCAGTTAGAGCATACGCTCTAATCAGACAATAAGATTTATATCTTGGCTGCTCTGCCACTATGAACGGCCCATGGAGAAAACTAATCCGAATGAATACTCCATGTGTTCTGTGTGGCAGCATACGTTGCTCAGCATGAAGCTTTTAATTTGGCGTGATTTTATTTAGGTGATTGCCGTTGACCTATTATTTGAATCATATGATGATGGCTGCATGAAAGCGTGGATCACTTCGGATATGGCTAAATAAAATAATTGATTGAAATCTTTCCTGTGAAAGACGAAGCCGCGGCACATAGTATGAGAATTGGGTAGTGATGTGACATGAACGTGCACACGCATTTTAGGGTAGGCACTATTGTTGCTCATCGTGGGCAGAAATTTGGCCCTACCGAAAAAGGGAAAAGCAAATGCTAATGGTGCTTGATTGAAGATAATCTAGCTTAACTTATGGTACATGTCGAATCTAGTCCATACTAAATGTATTCATGTGTTCTTGACCTAGTTTTTTATGACTTATGACGTGGGACAGACAAATAGTTACATAATTTTAGTATGTATGGTTGAAATGAAAGGAGACAGAGGGTGCTCTTGGTGAAAATACTGGCGAACGTGATACAGCACATGTCGGTTGATGATTAGCAAGACAACTTCCAACTGTACAAAACTTAGCCTAGCTCTAATACTTTGACTATCAGGCAGAGACAAGGATTTGTCATCAGATATGTTTTTGATTTGCTTTGAAAAAGTCAAGAGAACACTTTCAGTACCGACGAAAGTAAAAGTCATTCGATTTAGTTGAAATTCGGTAGGCTAGGCACTTTTAAGTAAAAAAATAGGAAAATCTATTTTTTTTTCGGTTAGATATCCAGGATCCTTAAAAAAAAGGCCTGCACAAAAGTGCGGGTTGGTTTTTAAACAATTCAAAAAAGTAAAAAGCAGTTTAGTTTTAAATAATCTTTATTTCATTGTAAATTCATTTGACACGTTAACTCTTATTAAAAAAACAACAAAAATAATAAAAAACAATAAAAAAAACTTAACAGTATTTCTGTACTTTTTGGTTTCACATTTGGTTCAAAAACATTTATCCTATTGCTCGTGAAAACTTTTAAAACATTTTTTTCCTTGAGCAAGACATAAATAAATGTTGCACTTTTCGCGTCTTGTTCGCGTTCGGCTTGAACAATTTTTCATCCGGCACATACGTGCACTTTTAAGATTGTCTATCACTGGCCAATGGTTCAGCCCATCAAACCTTTTGCTTGCTCCTGGCAATGATGCACATCGTTGAGTGGAACTTGGACGTGGTTCGTCTTCATCATCTTCGTCATCGTCAACATCTCTTCGCTTTCTTTTATTATTGCAAAGAAGGGCTTCAGCTATTTCCAAGCGAAAGTGAAGCAAATCTAAGACTTTGTTTTTTGGAATCCGGTTCAATTCGCAATCCTTCTTGTACTCCAACCAGCAATTGACAACACCCAAGTCAAAGAAGTGAACGGCCGTCTTTAAAGTCCATTTGACGGTTTTTATCCATGTACGGTAGCATTCCATTAGCTGGTCGCAAATGTCCACTCCGCCCATGTCACTACTGTACTCCTTTACGACCAAGGACACGGTATATTTTTGCAATCTCTTTTTTCTTTGGTCCACCTAGAGACTGTATTCATTGGATTCATTCCGAAGCAAGTGGATGCCATCGTAACGGTTTTATTGTCTTTCCACTTTACTACGACAATCCTTCTATCCGCCCGAACTCTCTGGTCAGCTTCTCCACGAGACATTGACTTATCAACCTTGAGTTCAATATTTTTAATTCTATTGGTTTGAATGGTTCCAGTTCGGTGGAAGTTTAAATCTTTCAACGGGTCTAGAAGTGGTATCGTAGTAAGATAACGATCGAAAAATACAAACGAGAATTCGGGTAAAGTTCTTATCAGTTTCAAAATAACACTTGGGCCGAGACCCAAAGATCGGTCTCCAAAGGGGGTAAGGGCACCTTGGTAAATTTCAAAGTCCAACGCTAAACCTAATAAAACCATTAAACTGTGGAACAAAATTATTTAAAAACAATTACCTGTTGATGTACAAAGAACGAAGTTTTTGAGCCCAACAGGTCGAGGCTTGTTCCGCACATACTACCGGACATCTTCCTAGGAAAGGTATCATCTGCTCATCTATAGAATAGTTTTGTGAGCTCCTCGGAATCTGTAGGCATCGATCTCGAACAGCGTTAATAATTGGCTGAACTTTCCACAGGGCATTGGTTTCAGCATCTGCAAGGGAATGCAGCCAAAGTAGAGATGAACTCCATACAACTTTTTTATTTCCACAGCGTCAGTATTCACCTTTTTTCCAGTAGCAGACAGACCGTATATTATGGTAAATTTAGCAGCATCTTCAAAATGTTTGGAGTCGAAGTAGCGTCTGAAGTATTCAATTGGAAGAAGCAATGGTATCGAAGGAATTGGGGCTGGCTCTGGTCGAAGATTGGATTGAAATTCACAATTTTTCCAAATCATCCGGCGTGAACTATTTGTTCCTTCTTGCTCTTCAACTTCCTCAACTTCCTCCTCAACATTCTCTTTTTCAATCATTTGAGCAGTTTCAGACTGTCCTCGGTCATTCTGAGCACGAACTAATTGTTCCTCATCTGTAGAATCCTCACTCGCCGATGAAAAATCCTCAAGATCTGAATTCTCAGCTAAAAGCTTTTCCAAACCGGATTCTGTTTCCATTGGGTTACATTTTATGTTCGAATTTTGAAATATTTCTTTCCCAAAATAGAGGAATTTTTTTACAAATGAATTATTTTTAACATTTATTTTACAAAATATAAAATTGCATCACTTAAATACACTATAAATTTAGAAATATTAACACTTACGTTGACTACGTTGACACGCGCCTTTCACACAAAAATGTCAAGAACAAGACATTTTTAATGTGAGTAGCCCACACTATAGATATTTGGAACTTTAAAATTAAAAAAATTACAGAGAGAACTAAAAAAAGAACAAAGAAAAAAAAGAGACTAATTTACCCGCATAAATGTGTAAGTCGGTACTGAAAGGGATAAGCACCATACGGCTCTGCAGTGAAAAAATAGGCGTTCTGTACAAAGGCAAATGAGTTCAAGTGTAAGACGTTTGTAGTTACATATTACTAATTCCAACCGCGAAAAGAACTCCTAGGTTTTACACATTTTCCACTTTAAATTGTTGTTTTTTTGCCTTTAAAGCCCTTAAAAGCCTTAAAAGGACGTGATATGTATTTTCATCTGCCTTTCTAAAATCTACGAATAGTTGGTGTAACGTTTCTTTCCTCAAAGCCTGCGTATAGTGAAAATCTGGTCACTCGTTGAGTGATTCCTCCTAATCCACTAGTAGTCTCCTAGTATTTCCTTTACATTTGATGTCAGTTTCTGTAAGGGAATATTTGACTGCGCCTTGTAACCACTTGATAGTGGCGATATTCCTCAGTAATTGTTGCATTGTGTTCGGTTACCCTTTCTATGTACGCGAATGATGACGGAGATTTTCCCCACTTCGGGGTTTCATTGTTCCATATAACCTCTCTGTTATTTTTTCTCCTCCATATTTTGTTAATTTCAATGGTAATAAGTCGACTCCTGCAGTCTTGCTATTCGGAAGTCGATGGTTGCTTCCTTTACTTCCTTTACTTTTCCATTGCTGCTTGCTCTCCATGTGAGTTATGCAGTTTATCGAAATATTTCCTACATTGCGTTGAAACCCTACGCCGTTGGAAACAAGCGCCCATTATCTTTGTGTATAAATCTTAATCTAGCATGAAATCCTTTTTGTGTAGCATTTATACCTGCTCGTACATTACATGATGTGTCAACGATTGATGCTGTTTTGAGTGTGGTCTTTTAATGGTGAACGAGTTGTTGGAGAAATGTGAGTGCGCGTATTGTAGTCATCAGCTCTACTCTTACCTCTGGTATTTTTTTTCATGGGGTAGAGATCCATTAGGAATTTATTTGCGTTTTAAGTCTGGTACTCCAAGTTGCGAGTATATAATGAGAAGGAAAAAGTTCGGCGTTGATAAAATTGTCATGAAAAATTTCTTTCGCAGAATATTTCTCACTCGACTGGTTTGTGAATGCGCAAAACTTTGCAGAACATAATTTTAAAATATTGGGTTGACAAAAAAGTACGAGGGTGGTCCGATAAGTACTTAGCCTATAAAAGAAAAACAAACATTTTGGAGAAATGGCGATTTATTTTTCAATATAGTCTCCTTTTAGCTCGATACACTTGACCCAGCGATGCTCCAACTTCTTTAACCCGTCTGAAAAATACGTTTTTTCAAGGTCTTGCAAAGTAGGCCTCCGCGGCGGCGATGACCTGCTCATTCGACTGAAATTTCTTCCCGGCGTGTGACTTTTTCAAGTTTGGAAACAAAAAGAAGTCGCACGGGGCCAAATCTGGACAATACGGTTGATGGGGCAGCAGTTCGTAGCCCAATTCGACCAATTTGCCCGTGGCGAGGGCGGAGGTGTGCGCCGGTGCGTTATCATGGTGGAAGAGCATTTTTTTCTTCGCCAAGTGGAGCCGTTTTTTCTTCAGTTCGGCGTCGAATCGGCCCAAGAATTTGACGGTGGCCATCACCTTTCAGGCCGATGGGACAGTCTTCGCCTTCTTCGGGGCACGTTCGCCGGATGAAGTCCACTGTTTCGACTGTTCCTTGGTCTCTGGTGTGTACCAGTGGATCCATGTTTCGTCGACTGTCACGAAACGACGCGTCAAGCACTGCTTTGAAGTGGTCTCACGGTTACGCTTGTTGTCCGGAATGAGCAAACGCGGCACCCATCGCGCCGACAGCTTTCTCATGCCCAAAATTTCATGCAGGGTAAGACCCACGCGATCTTTTGAAATGTCTACTGTCTCAGCTATCTCGCGTATCTTCAATCGGCGGTCTGCCAATACGAGATCGTGGATTTTTGTCACGTTATCCTCTGTGGTAGCCGTTTTCGGGGCACCTGGACGTGGCTCATCAAAAACCGACGTGCGACCACGTTGAAACTCGTTAAACCAATTTTTGATGGTCGCCATCGAAGGAGAAGAGTCACCGTACACAGCATCCAAACGCTCTTTGATTTCGCTGCGCGATTTCCCTTCCAAAAACAAGAATCGAATCACCGACCGATATTGCTCTTTTTCCATTTTTCTAAAATCCGCGGACACTCCCGCTTCCACACGCGATCAAAACAAAACTACGAGTCCGATCCGGCTGAAATATTGACAGTAGCTGTCTACTAGAATGTACTATACGATAGTAAGTTGCTTTTGCGATACTGGCGCCATCTGGCGGTGCGGCTAAGTACTTATCGAACCACCCTCGTATTTTCGGTGCTCACACATAGATCGTATTGTGATTGTTTTAAAGGACTTCTGTCAATGTTATGATTTTTTCCTTTTGACATTTGATATCAGTCACAATTAGGTTAGCTTACAAGCAAGTTGTGCGTAATTTTGTTTGTAGCTGTTATTTTAAGGTCAATTTTAGCATGGTGTGCAAAAACGAACATTTTCGGCATATTTTACTTTTTTATTTCCATAAAGGAAAGAAAGCTGCTGAGGCTCACAAAGAGATATGTGAAGTTTATGGTGTTGATTGCATAACAGAGCGCACGTGTCAGAATTGGTTTAAAAAATTCCGTTCTGGAGATTTTTCACTTAAAGTTGACCAAAGTTCTGGTCGACCAACTGAAGTTGATGATGACCAAATGAAAGCCATAATTGAAGAAGATCGTCATATAACTGTTCGTGAGATTGCAGAGAGGTTAAATGTATCGCACACAACAATTGGAAATCACTTAAAATGTCATGGACTCGTTAAGAAGCTCGATATTTGAGTTCCGCGTAATGAACCAGCACAAACCACATCGAAAGTTGACTTGCATCAAAAAAAGGTCATGCTGTCAGTTTGGTGGGAATACAAAGGTGTTGTGTATTTTGAGCTGCTTCCAAGAAATCAGACGATCAATTCAGATATTTACTGTCAACAGCTGATGAAGCAATCAAAGAAAAACGGTCAGAATTGGCAAATCGCAAGGGAATTGTGTTCCACCATGATAATGCAAGGCCTCACACATCTTTGGTAACTCGTAGGAAACTATTGGAGCTTGGCTGGGAAGTAATGTTGCATCCCCCATACAGTCCTGACCTGGCGCCATCTGATTACCATTTATTTCGAGCTTTGCAAAATTCTTTGGATGGTAAAACTTTCAATAATGATGATGACCTGAAATCACACGTGGTTCAGTTTTTTGATGATAAGGACCAGAAGTTCCATGAGCGCGGAATCATGAAGTTACCAGAAAGATGGCGAAAGATCATCGAACAAAATGGAAAATATATAATTGACTAAAATTTATTCTTTCTATAAAAAAATTGAGTTTTATTTCACACTTCAAAACCGAAATTACTTTCTTGCTAACCCAATAAAATACACCATTGCGAGTCGAGCACATCGATACACACTAACAACGTTGGCCAATTTCGTTTTTGCACAGGAGACAAATATCTCCGCGATGCTAAATATTATTTACTCGCTTGGCGAAAACAAGTCCTCAGGAATCGATAGAATAAGTGAAGTTAATATCAAGAGCTAAACGGATAATGAGCTCCTTGGCATATTCAAACAGAGCATTCCATTTGCTTATACCGATGACAAAGCGTCAGCGGTGCGTCACAGGTTTTTGCAGACAGTGACAACCGTAATGCTGGAAGACTTTTATTTGGCAGTGGAATGATGCCATGACCACGGATTGACGATCAACGCCTCAAAAACAAAAACGATGCACATCTACTATAGGAATGACATCTGCAATAGGTCAACCAGCTCGATCGATATAGTGCGTAGCTACAAGCATGTTAGAGTCATTATCGATAGCAATTTTTTTATGGAACAAACATATAAATGATTTTCGCATGAGTATCAAAAGAACTTTACATGCTCAGATGCTATTTTTTTCCAAATTTTCTTAGGTTGAGAGACATGGTTTTAAGAACGTGCTGTCTGCTTTAGAGCAAGCTGCCTGGGCAGTTAGATAGTTTTAATTATTTTAGATAATGAAACTATGCTTAAGTATTTTTGTTTAAAGTATGTTTAAGGTAAGAAACAATATACGCGTTAGCCCATTTACAGTATCATGCCACAACTTCCGTGCTACAACGGGAGTCGAAGTTAAGATACGGAATATTAGCCATGCATTGAAAAATCATGTCCAGAAATTTCAGAAACTTCGAAATTCAGCATTTAGATAAAAAAAAGGAAACAATCGTAATTTTTTTCAACAAGAAAGGCATACAGTTCTGCAAGTTGAAATTATTCTCAATATGACGCTTATACTTGAGTAGTACGACGATACGCGATTTATTATGCAAATGAGCCATGAAATTATACACGAATTTTCACGCTAGTCAGCCATGAAATAAGCACAAAAAGACGTGCTTAAACTACTCGTATGTTCGAAGTACCCCAATAATTCTACAGTAACTTTAGGACAACACAACTATAATACAGCTGTATTTAATAAGCATTCAAGGCTAATAGGAAATTTATAACCATGATAGTTTTATATAAGGTGTACAACTTTGCTTCTGCCGTTTGTCGATATGTGGCGATAACGGTAAGTATCGGTCGAAAAAAACAAATCGCAGACGTCAGGCAGTTGGTTTGGACCTCGGTCAACAGAACACCATTCAAACATTAGTCGATTTGTGTCTGCATCATAAAGTTGTTCTCAATTGAAAATGTCAGTTTACGAGCCAAATTCTCGTCATTTGCGGGAGTTGTTAACGTTTTGTTTCAATATGAAGAAAACAGCGGCCGAGTCTCATCGAATGCTCTCAGATACGTATGGTGAGGACGCTATTAGTGAAGAACGTGTCGTGAGTGGTTTCAACGCTTCAAGAGCGGTGATTTTAACGTCGAAGACCGGCATAGTGATGGAAGAGAGAAAGTTTTCGAAGATGCAGAATTGGAGACATTGCTGAGTGAAGACTTGTGTCAGACTCAAGAAGAATTGGCACAATCAGTGGGAGTGACACAGCAAGCCATTTCAAAACGTTTCAAGGCCATGGGCATTGTGACCGGGGACGAAAAATGGGTTCATTACGATAACCCTAAACGCAAAAAATAATGGGGATATCCCGGCCATGCTTCCACGTCGACGGCCAAACCGAATATCCACGGCTCCAAGATCATGCTCTGCATTTGGTGGGACCAGCTCGGCGTCGTGTACTGTGAGGTGTTAAAACCAAGTGAAACAATCACAGGTGCTCGTTATCGAACGCAATGAATGCGTTTGAGCAAAACATTAAAAGACAAACGGCCGCAATATAGCGAGAGGCACAATAAAGTGATTTTGCAACACGACAACGCTCGTCCCCACGTTGCAAAAGAGGTCAAAACGTACTTGGAAACGTTAAAATGGGAAGTCCAACCCCACCCGCCGTATTCTCCAGGCATCTATCACCTGCTTCGATCAATGGCGCATGGCCTGGCTGACTAGGACTTCCGATCTCATGAAGAAGTCACAAATTGGATCGATTCGTGGATCGGTTCAAAAGATGAACAATTTTTTCGTACACTGCCCGAAAGATGAGATTCACTATGTTATATACTAAACTAAAAACCTATCGAACCGGGTTAATATAACCAAAGTAAACGTGACACTGGTATGGAACAATTTAACTGCCAAAAACCAATTACGAGCAGTCATACCTTGGGTCTTAATGATCAATAATACATTATTTCAATTCTCAATTCTTTCATCAAGCCCGAGATATGGATCAGATAAGCGCAAACAATAAGTTAGGGCTATAAGATCCTAATTGAAAACATGCAACGGCTATTGTGCCTGTATAAAGTTCTTTCTTTGGGGGAAAATATCGACCTCGACTGGTCCAACATGTGCTTACGTGCGATTTAAAATGTCAATATGCTCCAATAAACTGTTTTACAAGCATTTCATTTGGGAAAAGTTGGGCTAAAAATATATGAGGATAAAATATTTTAGTGATACATCCATTAAACAATGCCCCTAACATATGTACATTCAAGTGGTGCTCTAGTGTCGTCAATGTCATAGCACATAATTCATAATTTCATAGCGTTGCTACTTTCATCAATGGTGTGTATCTATATCTATGATAACGCAATAGTCCGAGTCTTTAAAAGGTCCGTTGAGTTATTTTTTGCAATTAGTGTGTTGCAAAGTATCTTGCTGCTTAGAACTCGCTTAGTGAGTAGCAAATCACGGCAGATTGTACACGCAAGATAGTTGTGCATACAGTTTTAGTTCGTCGATGCGAAGTGATAAGAGGAGCAGTGTTTAGTGTATGCTCAATCAATTTTCAGTCCAGGTATGGATTCTTGATTTTTCATTGTAGTGTTTTCTTACAGTTTTTATCAGGAAATAATAAGTAGATATTGTCAAAATAAATATGAAAAATGTTTTCAGTTTGATTGTCGGCGACAAAGGTTCCTAATATTTTTTTATTTAAATATTAATTCCAAGACTATTTCCATCGGCTTATGTTTCGACTAGCAGATGTATATCAAATGTTTGCAAAACACTTAAACGCTTTTTATGACTTTTCTGTGGGAGTTATTTGGATATTATTTTCTTTATATTAGCATTTTCTAGACGCATAAGAATAATTGTTTGCAATCCTGAAATTTCATACGGTCCCATAACTAAACACCATTGCTTTCACACGTTTGTGAATACGTTCAAGAAGAAAGTGATTTGAACGTGAAATGAAACTGCCAGAAAAATACAAACTCTCTCTCTTTTTAGTATTTTTTCCGTATTCACTGTACTGTGACATAGGAGAATACGCGTAATTTAGATTTGATATAGTTCGGTATATTTTGAAAATGTTAGTTTCCTTTGTTTTTTGAATTTGGACCTGCCATGCGGTGGACTTTCTCTGTGTTATTACGTTGAGGTACCGAACAAGACAGCCAGGTGGAAGTCGTCTTCAGCTGGTTCATCGAATATCAACATGGTTATGATTCGATGACATTACGGTGTGAAATATACGTTGACAAATATTGAACACCATTACTAGGAGGTTATTTCTTCAAAGAGCAATCATTTCACTACTTGTATGATACGAAGCCTCGCCTTGTTATATATATTGTAACATATTAATGTTATGGCCATAGCTTTGAGATACAGCTTAATGAATCAATTGATCCGGATTTAATAAGGTAATTCAATCAATAAATATCTTTTTTGAAAAATAGAATTGGGATCCATGGCAATAATAAGTATAATAGCTAATGAGTGATAACGATCACCTGTATGAATGGAGTGAATCGAATCAATCGAAAAAAAAAAAATCTGAGACTCTGCTTACATATATTATATATGTATGTGTTCAACCTGCAACCACACAGTTTTTTTTTTTTTTTCAAGTTTAGATTACATCTGTCCTAAGACTCCAAGTAATTGTTTTAAAAGATATAATTGAATACATTAGATCGTCTTTTTAGTCGTCTTCTCGTGTTAGCTTCTTGGTGAGGGAGATTTCGTATTTCGCTGTTTAGATGATTTGAGATTCTGAATTGGTGACTTATACTATGTTTTTTGATTTCGTCTTTAATAGTGGGTATATTGAGGTCCCGATGTATGCCTTCATTAGAAATATACCAGGATGCATTGACAATCTTCCGAAGTATTCTTGATTGTAGTCGTTGTATGATATCGATGTTTGATTTAGCGGCTGTTCCCCATATTTGTATGCCATATGTCCATATTGGTTTTATTATGCTTTTGTAGATTAAAAATTTGTTTCGTACAGAGAGTTTAGATTTGTTTCCCAGAAGCCAGTATAGTTGCGTAAATTTGTTATTGATTTGGTTTCGTTTTTGAATTATTGGTCGTTTTCATGTTAGTTTGTTGTCTATTATTATGCCTAGATATTTCGCTGAGTTGTCAAGAGTAACTTTATTGTTGTTGATTATGATGTCTTGAGCATTAATACCTACACCCCATTTGTAGAACCAGTCCACTGTTTTGCCGAGCGGTTGTTTTGTTTGATTTGTAGCAGCTTGTAAGCAAGAGTGTGAGGAAAAAATTACTGTGCCGTCTGCTAATGTAGCATGTAGCATGGTGTCCTGTGTAAGTAGCTTAGGTATGTCCGCAGTAAAGAGTAAATAAAGGATAGGACCTAGTACACTACCCTGTGGAACCCCTGTTTCGATTTCACGTAAGTTTGACTGTTCGTCATTATATTGCACGATTGGTATATATTGTCGATTGTCCAACACACTATCGAAGGCTTTTGCAATGTCTAAGTAAACTGCTACGAAGTATTTATGCTCACTCAAGTGTTTAGAATTTTGTTTGTCACTCGATGGACCTGTTGAATAAATAGTAGAGTGATTTTGTCGGAATCCAAGTTGGTGGTCCGGGATAAGGTGTTTTTGTTTTAGTGGTATGTTGATACGGTCAAGCAGGAGTTTTTCGAATATTTTCGAAACAATCGGTAGTAGACTGGCTTGTATGATGATGGTCTTGTAGCATCTTTGCCTGGTTTCGGGAATGCTATTATTTTGGAAACTTTCCATATCTTTGGAAAGTAGTCAAGTCTTAGAATGGCATTAAAAATATTTCTAATATAAGTAAGAGCTCTATCCGGTAGTTCTTTCAGTATTTCTCCTGTTCTTAGGTCATACCCAGGTGATTTTTTACATTTTAAGTTGTTTTTTTATGCAGTGTTTATTTCGTTGGTTCGTATTTTCTTGATTGCCATTTTCGTAAATGTCGAGATATTTCTATCTGGGGTGGTATATTTTGTCTGTTAGAGCCGTTAGTGAATGTTGTTTTAAAATATTCTGCTAGTGTTTTTGCTTTTTCGGTGTCTGTTCTGGTCCAAGTTTTCATCAGAGGCGGTTGGTGGCTAATTCCTTTCTTCAGCTTTTTGTTCAGCTCTCACAGCGAATAGTTTGTTGCTTAAGTTGCTGTGAGGTTTAACAATAATATATTAACATGTTGATTATTATGTTCTTTGGGGAGGTCTTTGAGTTCCTTGCTCGATTTGTTATAGTTCGCTTTGTCCAATGGTTATATGTTATGTTGCCAAATTTTTCGTAGTGTTTTCGTTTTTCTTTGATTTTTTATCGTATCATTTTTGGTGTAATAGTTGTTAGGTTTTTTGGTATGATTTCAGGCGTTGACCTACTTGCTGCTAGGTGTATTGTGTCATTCAAGTGTATAATAACGTTTTCAAGGTCATGGTGTGTCTTAAGAGTAATCCTTGGGTCAATTTTTGGTTCAATTACTCTTCGAAGAGCATTCCAATCGGTTTTATGGTTGGTCAGAGAAGGAATGGAGCATCGTACTTTTGTAGTAGTGGAGTAGTCGATTATTAAAGAGGAATGGTCAGATGACAGTTCAAGACAGGAGCTAAGCATAAGCTTAGTATGATTATTGTTCTTAGTAATACAGAAGTCAATTAGGTCTGGCTTTTTCTTGAAGTCACTTGGCCAATAGATGGGCTCACTAGTGCTTATGAATTTGCAATTAATTTTTGTTATCGCCTCCATAAGATTTTTCCCTTTTTGCTGGTTAATCTTGAGCCCCAGTCGATATATTTCGCGTTAAAGTCGCTCCCTGCCATAAAACGCGGGCCCAATGTTTTGATGTATTCAGAATACTGCTGAGGACTTATTGTATATTTTGATGGATAATACAGAGCAGATAGACTTACTAGTCCGCATGCATCCTCTATTTGAATTTTCGTTGCTTGTATGTAGTCCCTTGCATATTCTTGAAGAGCATTGTATTTAATGTCTCGTCTAATTATTATTGCTGATTCTCCATGGGCTCGTCCGCTAGGATGGTTAGTGTGATTTAAATTGTATTTAGGTATTTTTATAAAGCATTTATTTGAAAAATGGGTTTCTGAGATTAAAAGGATGTCGATGGAGTTATCAATTATGCATGTTGATTGAGCCCCTTTTGTATTCCATACGACTACGAGTATTTTCAATTTTATATTATTGTCTATTTATTTTTGTAATAAGTAAAGTTAACATGTTCATCATGGTGGATATTTGTGATATAAGCTGTTATAAGTCGTTAAGGAAGAATAATTTTTGCTCGGCGTAGTCACATACACTCTGTAAATGATGATGAAATAAAGAATAAATTTGAGTCGAAAAGTATCATTCCCGTTCATATCAATACGATTGATTCAGAACTGGTCACAAATTCTGTAACTATTTAATTTAAACCCAATATCAATTGAAATATCGGTCGATTAAAGTAAGCATCGCGGACCACTTTAACGCCTTCAGAATACGTTAAAGTAACCGAAATGTATTGGAGTGGCAAGTAGTTCTTTTATATGTTTGGGTTGGTATTGGCGAACAAAAATGGCTACTAATACTATAAGGTGTACAACTTTGCTTCCGCCGTTTGCCGATAAGTGGCGATAACGGTAAGTATCGGTCGAAAAAAACAGATCGCAGACGTCAGGCAGTTGGCTTGGACCTCGGTGAGCACAACACAATTAAAACGTTAGTCGATTTGTGTCTGCATCATAAAGTTGTTCTCAATTTAAAATGTCAGTTTACGAGCCAAATTCTCGTCATTTGCGGGAGTTGTTAATGTTTTCTTTCAATATGAAGAAAACAGCGGCTGAGTCTCATCGAATCCTCTCAGATACGTATGGTGAGAACGCTATTAGTGAAAGAACGTGTCGTGAGTGGTTTCAACGCTTCAAGAGCGGTGATTTTAACGTCGAAGACCGGCCTAGTGGTGGAAGAGTTTGGATGGAAAAGTTTTCGAAGATGCAGAATTGGAGACATTGCTGAGTGAAGACTCGCGTCAAGGCCATGGGCATGATCCAGAAAGAAGGAACTTGGGTCCCGTATGAGTTGAAACCAAGAGACGTTGAACGGCGTTTGTGTGTTTGTGAACAGTTGCTTCAAAGGCAGAAACGGAAGGATGGGTTCATTACGATAACCCTAAACGCATAAAATCATGGGGATATTCCGGCCATGTTTCCACGTCGACGGCAAAACCGAATATCCACGGTTCCAAGATCATGCTCTGCATTTGGTGGGACCAGCTCGGCGTCGTGTACTGTGAGGTGTTAAAACCAAGTGAAACAATCACAGGTGCTCGTTAACGAACGCAATTAATGCGTTTGAGCAGAGCATTAAACGACAAATGGCCGCAATAAAGTGATTTTGCAGCACGACAACGCTCGACCCCACGTTGCAAAAGAGGTCAAAACGTGCTTGGAAACGTTAAAATGGGAAGTCCTACCCCACCCGCCGTATTCTCCAGACACTGCTCCCTCTGACTATCACCTGTTTCGATCAATGGTGCATGGCCTGGATGACCAACACTTCCGATCTCACGAAGAAGTCATAAATTGGATCGCTTCAAAAGATGAACAATTTTTTCGACGCGGGATTCGTACACTGCCCGAAAGATGGGAGAAAATAGTGGACAGCGATGGAAAATACTTTGAATGATACATGTGTAACCAATTTGTTTCATTAAAGCCTGAAGTGTTAGGGTAAAACGGCGGAAGTAAAATTGCACACCTAGTACATTCACACTACATTATCGTAGACGAACGATTTTTTCTTCAACTATTACCATTCTTTTCAAAAATATACTTTCAGAAATAATGGGTAACGAATGCATGGCGCATCCTTTCGATTTTTTATACCAACCGGTGAGGAAGGTCCAAACATTTTACGACCTACATATCAAACAGTAGACAATAAAGGTCATTTATTAAATTCGAACCTTTGAAAATCTAAGATTAGAGTTATTTAAGCTTAAAATTGTGGGCACGGCATTTTTCTGTTTTCTATTTTGAAAACTGTTTTGGTTTTCGTAGCTAAAGTTATACTCATACATATGTATATTGTTGGTGATGTGACTTATTATTAAATGCAGAGATGTGCATCTAATTGTGGAAGGGAGTCAAGCACTTTTCTCGGCCTTTTAGGGGTTTTAAGGATGTGCCCTTACAGCTTTTGATACTCCGGCCCAAGATTATATTTTGGTATGCTCTCTCGAACCTGAGTGAGCAAGAGTTCAATTATCAATAAATGCAATAAATATATTGTACATATGTACACATCTTGTTTTTCTACAGATTCAACGGCAAAAACAAGTACAACCAGAAATGTCCACAAAACAGATATCAGTAGTATTCCTTATAGCCTTCCTGTCGCTTCTCGGCAGTTGGCAGGTTGACGGGAAGATCTTCACACGTTGTCAGTTGGCCAAGGAACTAATCAGACACGATTTCCCACGCAATTATCTTTCAAACTGTGAGTACGCAACCTTTCTGCCCACATTTCCAGATCATTTTGTTTTTTTTCATTTCATTAATTCAGGGGTTTGTCTGATTGAACACGAGAGCGGTCGAAGTACTTCAAAAGTCATGCAGCAGCCAAACACCAGTGTTAGTTATGGGCTGTTTCAGGTATTTCCAAACCGATATTTCACATCAGCTGTAATTTTTCTAAAGTTTCGTGGCAATTTCAGGTCAACAGTAAGAACTGGTGCAGAAAAGGGCGCAAGGGTGGCATTTGCAACATGAAATGCGAAGGTAAGTGATATTGCTCCTTATTATTAATTATAGTGCCATAACTAGGTATTGGATGGAAGAGTAATTGCACAAGTGGGCGATCGTACGAGGAGAGCAACATGCATTACTCGTTCTTGATTTTGATTTTGATTTTATTTTCTTCTATATAGCACAAATCAAAATCTGTACTTCAACCCACGATTGTCATTGTCTTTTGTAGATTTCCTCAACGACGACATTCTGGATGACTCGAGATGTGCCAAGCAGATCTTCAATCGTCATGGCTTTCAGGCTTGGCCCGGTTGGGTGAGCAAATGTCGTGGGCGAAACCTTGCCGACATCTCGAGATGTTAAATAAAAGCAAATACAACACAACTACTCACAAGCCCCTGCTCGAACTAAGCGACAGACGCAAAGAGGCAAAACAAAATCTATAAAAACAAACCAAGACGTGTAGCCGACGACTAAACTCGATTTGGAACGGAGCAGTGGGATCTAAAATCTAAAACGCAATATGATTTCATCTTTACTTCTTTTTATCTGTTTTTTTCATTTTTTATTCAATAGGCCTAGAGTGTAAAGATTCAATATCTTTTTATTATTATTTCATGCAAAAGAGCAACGAAATCCATGAGACTAAATTGGGATTTACAAAATCTTTGTATTAGAGGATGTATCTATAATATTAAAATTGTATTGGAAAATTTAAATTGAGATTATAGTATAAGTTAGTGAAATGTAGTTGTGATAAGGTAGTACGTATAAGCTTAGGACTAGTGTAATGTATATTCTGATACACGTGCTTTGAGATGTTATAAATAAATTATTATTTACGCATTAGCTTTAGCTATATGGAAAACTGTTTGGTCATACAAATTGCAGGGAACTTATTGGAAAAATAAAGTTTATTATACCAACAAAAAACACCTGGTGTCACTACAGTTTTGGTACTTCTAAAGCCTCTTTTATATTCCATTAGTATAAGTTGTAATAATGAGAGAACTACATACTCCAGAGACAAAGCCTCAGACATGTTTTGAAAGAATTTATTAATGATGTAAGTTGGTTGTAAACAAATTCTGTATTTTGGAGCTAATTGCAGTATTTTTAAAAATGTTCCAACAATAGCCCAAGAAGACTGAGAAGGATTGCAAATCCAAGGAATCCGTGCCGACTTTTCCATTAAAAAGGAATTTATGAAGAAAACAAATATTAAAATATGCAGTCCCATATTGTTCCAATCTAGGTATACTACATATGCTTGAAAATAGATTCTATCGCATTTGAAGAGCGTTCAAAACTAAACTAAAGGGTCCTAGACTTTTGTCAGAAGAGAAAGCAGTAAATTAGGAAATTATGGTACACAAAAACAGTTATGGCATACCTGGTCAACAAGTAGACAAACAATAATCTAAATTGAAGTCCAGACCAAAAGCCTTATTAGCTTAGCTTAGTCGCCAAAAAATTAATTATAAAAAAAAATTAAAGTTTTGTATATATTGTGCATAACCTAGTACAAGAAAAAAAAAACATAAAACAAACATCATTAAACATTATATTAAGAGGGTGACACACTAGTTTACAGTTAGGCCCAATACACACGGAGCAACTGGAAATAAACTAAACTGGTTGGCAACTCAGGTTACCAGTTACGGACTCAGCGGAGACTTGACTCCACACACGAGGAAACTAATCACCAATCAAAATCTCTAGTTCGTTCAGTGTCGTCATGGAAACCAGGTGTTAAACATCTTCGGAAGACTGGAGCGGTGATGAAATCATCATGATGTAGTACTATCTCAGCAGGAGGAGAAGAATAGAAAAAAGGTTTCGGGTACACCCATACCTTGAAAACAATTTTCAGAACTGTTTGTTTGTTGCAGCTAAACAGTTAGAACTTTCTGATTCAAAATGTTTGATCATCCATTCGCACTTCTTGATCATCCCTTTGCATAAGATCTGTAAGTATGCTGAGAAGAAACGTTTTTAATGCTTCCTTTCTGGGCTCTGTAGCCACCTGCCTATCATTGGCCTTTTTACGGTCTAAATATTCTATGAAAGCTTTGTCCACATCATCATTCTTCGTAGCACGCTTCTTCTTTGGTTTATGCTGTTTGATTGGCTCGGATCGGTGATCCCGATGCCGTGGCAATGCCGATATTGAAGTTGAACTATATGATGACGACCTTGGGCGTGGTTGTGGAGATGGTGATGGTAAAGGAGTTTCTGATGATATTTTCGTGGCACTCTGCTACAAAACTCTCTTTAGGATATTGAGGTAGTTCATTCCATATTGACCATTCCATAGTCAATAAACTACAATTGACCGACCCTCCTAGCAGACATACATACATTCCCACATCGTTGCACTACCATTACCATGTTTCACTCTTACCTGAAGATTGGATTCTCTCAGCTCAGTATTTGATTTTCGCCAAGCCCATTGTTTCCCATCATTGCTAAAACTTGCTGTCTTCTAGTCTAGAGTTTTATTAACATACTCTATGGCGAATGCGAGTCTTTTTTCTTTGTTAACATGGTAAATAAATGGTTCGCGAGGTACAATTCTGCCGTTGAAATTATTTGAACTTAAAATTCGCCTTACTGTTTTGATAGAATGTGCTTTTTGTTATGATTCCCGACATCCCTGCGGGCAATCAATTTGCAGTCATCTTGGGATTCTTCTTGATTTTTTGACTCTCATTTGCCTCGGATATTATTTTGTTTGAATCCTGTTTTTCTTATTTTCTAAGCAGCCCTTATTTTTCAACTTATGGACAACACCGCTAACTACAAAATAGGATTTTCGAACAAATTCAGCAGCCTTCCGGTGGGTTTGCCAGCTCGGTCATTGTTCTACGTCGTTGGCTCGGCTGAATATTCACGCTGCGAATGTTATGCTGTTTATTTGGGTGGTGTTATTTATTAAGAGCTGTTGAAACCAAACGTTATGCGAGCTCTGCCAGAAATATGGGAAATAGTTATCGCTAGCGATGGGCAGTACTTTGAATAATTAATTTGATTTCATAGAAAAAAAAAAAAAAACAGCGAGAACTTAGTTGCGCTCCTAATAACTTTATGATAAAGTAATTTATAGTCTTAAGCCCTGCTATCTCGAGGTGGCCATCTCACACGTAGAACCACTTGGCATCTTAATTAACATAGTTAGTAAGTAAGGTAACATAGTAAGGATAAAAATATATTTATGTTCACTAATGATGAGCGGGCACCGCGGCTCGTTATAGCGCTTCCCGGACTATTGATTTTCTTCAAATGATAGTCTTTTTCGATAATTATGAGATATTTGGATATCTTATAACTTAAGTCAGTCGAGTCTTCAAGTTACTTTGACCGAATGGAACTCTCTTCATCACCTCGCAATAAAATAAATAACTTTTTATTAATATTGAAAATTAGACGGAGTAAAGAGTTTTCTTTATACCCAAATAAAAAAAAAATAAGAATCACCGCCTTTTCTCCTTCTAAAACAAGATCATTGAGAGGCTTCTACATATTCATATTTATTTTTACATCCGAATAGGTTGTGGGCAACTTAGTAAGTTCACAACTATTTAAAAGGCAAATAAATTAAAAATAAGTATTGAAGACAACCTACATCAGGAGCACTATGCTTTAACAAGAGTCACTACCACACTACCCACTGCGCCACGGCTCTCTCTTACTTCGCCTTGTCACTGAGCCAAATAAACCACCGAGTAAATAAATCGCTATAAGCAAACTTTAAAAGTCTCCTTTATAAATAATTAACAAAATAGTAAACACAGTCTTTCAATAATTTGATATTTGATGACTTCAGAATTTTCAGTCTAAACTGGCCACCGAATTTGCCCGATTTAAATCCAATCGAACATTTGTGATATGTAATAAAACGTAAGGTGGTTGAACACACAGCAATACAAAAAAACAGCTAACTGAAGTTCTGGGCTTGTATAGAATACTGAAATATCACCGGGTATTATTGAACTTCTAATAAACTCGGTGCCTTCTATAATAAAAGCGGTTATTACCGCTAAATGAGGAATAACTCGGTATTACAATAATGATTTTGTGCTTGAAATAAGATAAACGTCTTATATGCAGATTAGCTGAGCTGGTTACCCGTTGCTGTGGCTCAGCAGTTATCCTTACCAACTATTCTTTTAATCAAAGTATTTTTTTTTTGTTGCGTTAAACATGTTATCATTGAACTTGCTCATTCGAGCAATCCTAAGTAGTCAAATAACAAAATGATATTTGTTAAAAATTAAATATTTTTTTTTTATATTTATAAATTGAAATTTGAATTTTATAAATGAGAGAGATAAAGTTGGTTTTTAAACATTTTAATAAATATTTTCATTACTTATTATATATTAGTATTATATATATATATTATTTATATATATATATATATATTATATATATGTTATTGATTATAATTTATAATTTTAATTTATCTAAATGCTTATTGATGCACAATATTTTTGATTAGACCGCCTTTTGCTAATACGCATAGATTTTATGGTTTGCTCACACGTGAGCAGGCGACATATCTATAGTTGTTCATATTTACGTATGTAGGATAAGGTAAGATGGCACCAACGATCAACTAACTCTGCTCTGCAATCTACAGCCAAGGGCGCTGGCATCCTGGATTCGAAGGGAAAAATAAAGTGATAATGTCACACAAAACTCCATTATCAACCAATCTTCAATTCTTTCTTCAGGCAGGCGAAGGTTCTTAATTTTTCTTTCTTTTTGAGCGCTGAAAATAATGGGTGATAGTCATTCAGTCTAGATAACCAAGTATTGTCGGTATTGTGCCGGTAAATTAACTCACAACGCCGCCTGTTAGAAACTTATGCTACTCACAATTGCTTACATACATATTATTGTCCCATAACAAAGATTTAATGAACATTAAATTTACAAAAGTAAATATTGAAGTCAATAATCGAGATAAAAACTGTCAATATAGCCTATGTTAATCAGGGATAATGTAGCATTCTAATGGTGAACGATTTTTTGAAATCGGTCCAGTAATTTTTGAATTTATTCGTTACAAACATTCAAATCTTTATAATATTATTGTAGATGTACCTATAGATATGTATATAAAAATAGAAATAAAGAAATTTCATTGTTTTCGCTCCTACGCTACTGAAGAGTACTCAATAAAACCCTCCTTTCATTATAAAAATTATGACCACAGTTATTAACAATTGTTCAATAATTTCGAAATGGTGCGGTTTTTATGACCGTAAATATATATTCCATACCAGGTTGTCGACTTGAGTTGCAGTTATTCTGATAATGCAAGGTGTAAGTCAAGGTAGCCTTTTAGTTAGGTTTTTGTTATTGAAAGAGTGTGTTAGCCTTACTTGTACTCAGAGATCATTTAAATCCCTTTACAGTTTTGGAATACAAACTTACAGATTATCCTGTTTGAAGCGGTTGCATTTTGTTTTCAAATTTCACGACACCCATCCCATCTAGAGTGCTGGGCATTAAGTGTCTAACAGAGGCGTTTTAGAAATAGCATTCGCCAACGGGTGCTAGTTCGCTAAAAAGCGAATAAGAGCCACAGCTAAACACCTTGCAGAACAGTTAGTTATGTCCTACTACCATCTACTCGTGGTACCATCTGGAAATTTCCTAACCATGGAAATTACTAACGGAAGAGGGCGAATGGCGAACATCCTGCGCCATATACCAGGATTAGTGGTGGCGACTGCTATAAAGATAGAAAGCAACTATTGTCCGGGTGCGGATTTATTGCTCGAGGTAGACTAAGGAAAAAAGTCTTAAGCTTTCGGCATGTGAGCGGACGCCTGATAACGATCCGCATAAAGGCCAAATTCTCCAACATCAGCCTGATCTGCGTTAACGCCCGCAAGGAAGATAGGGATGACTTGCCAGAAGATTGTAATGCAAAACTGGGTAAAGAAAGTATCTTTGAGAAAGTCATCGGCAAACACAGTCTGCACGACACCACATTCGATAGCGGTCTCAGGCTTATCGACCTTGCAACGAGGCGAAATCTTCTTCTAGCCAGTATGCCCTTCCCGCACCTCAAAATATACAAAGGCACCTGACGGTCGCCAAATCAATCAATCACTAAACAAAATGCAGATTGATAATATCGTGATCGACGTCAGTTACCCTTCATTATTCTCGACGTTCGAATATTCCAAGGAGCTTACATCGACTCGGACCATTATCTTGTAATAGCCAAGATGGGCTTACGGATATCAAGGACGCTGTGGATTCTAGCCAAAACACAAAAACATAACGTCGGAAAGCTACTATCGCCAGAATCCGCCAGTGCTTTTTCCAATCGCGTCTCCCTCAAGCTCTCTTATACACCTCCATCCCCCACTCAGTCAATAGAACAACAATGGAGCCTTTGTAAGCATTGAAAAACACTGCTTCTGAAGTTCTGGGCTACAAAGTTCCACCACGATGAAACAGGTGGTTCGATGACGTGTGCAGGGAAATACATGCAGCGAAGCAGGATGCATATAAAGCCTTACAGCATAGAAGGACGGGAGCTGCCCGTATGTTCTACGAGCTAAAATGAAAGGAAGAGCATAGGCTTCTCAGGAAAAAGAGAAAGAACATGAGAAGCGTGCGATTAAAGACTGTGAGAGGTGCTACTACATGCATGACGTTCGAAAGCTTTATCAAAATGTAAAACGAACATTCAAAGGCTCTAAATATAGAACAGGAGCCTGTAAAGATGAGAACGGACATCTAGTAGTAGAATCACAATCGATGAAAAAACCACTTCTGCAGACTGTATAACGGCGACACCAGTCAACATACCGCTGTCAGGCAGAATCTTTCATTTCTTAATGAAGAAAATCGCAGAGAATTCCGTCCCCTGACCTAGACAAACTTAAGATTGTCATATCTTAACTGAAGTCTTACAAAATTCGTGGCGCAGACAAACTGCCTGCCAAATTTTCAAAGCAACCAGAGCATGCACTAGCTCATCTGTAAGATATGGTCAGAAGAGCCCGAGGAATGGAATCTCGGTGTCGTTTGATCCACAAAAAAGGAGACCCTTTTGACTGTAACAACTACAGGATAGGTCTCCTTAACATCGCTTATAAAAATCTGCCGTTTTATGGGAACGCTTTAAGCCGTTGGTTATTAGTGTGGCTTCACTACATACAACGTCATGTCTATTTTTGACATCCCCGCTAAGCTCGTCAGACTATGCAGGATGACTTTGAAGAGTGCTCGTTGTCCCATTCGAGTAAGTGCAGACCTAACCGATAGCTTTGATGTCAAAACAGAATTTAGGCAGAGCGATGCGCTGTCGTATGATTTTTTCAACATAATTTTCCATCCCGATCCTACTGTATGGCGCAAAAGCATGGGCTTTACCAAAAATTGGATGAAGAGGCCGTTTCGGTGTATGATATTTGTTTCTGTACGGTTTGTACAGCGACATGAGCCTAGTCAGACGTCTGCGGATTCAACGCCTAAGATGGCTAGGCCATTGAATGGATGTCATAGCTCCAGCCCGGAGAGTCTTCCAATCCATACCCGAGGGATGATGGAGTAGAGGACGACCGCACCTAAAGTGGCGCACCCAGCTCGAAAAGGACCTCAACCAACTGGGGTAGTAGGTCAACCCAACCTATTATATTAGGTTCAGTAGTCGTGGGGTATTTTCTTATAGAAAGCTGTATATTAACTAACATATTTACTCGTATACTCGTTTTCTTTAAAGCATTTAGGATAAGCCACGTCTTCGCATCACATTAATCATCAGAAAGGCGGATTGATTTTTTTGCAACACTGATTACGATTACCCAACATCGAACTTAGATTGTTAATTAAAGTCAAATCATATACATACATATGTACATGTAAATAGACATAGAAATATCGGGATTCACACATAAACTAAGTTGTTCGGTCAACAAATTGCGCTGCATGTTTCACATACTACTTATCAAGCCCGTGTATCAGATGAACTCTAGGAAATGCCCAGCTTTAGACCGAAACAACATTTCCGCCCATCTACTGATTAATCTTCGCTCCAGCAACCTACTCGCCACGTCTGAAGGTACAATAACACATACTTACTATCTACAGAACAAAAACAAAATCCAACACCAAGACACTCGGACGCCTAATAAATGGAAATTCATTGCCTTCTAAGAATAAAACGTGTGTACACAGTCGAGAGTAAGTCAGTTTTCTGCGCATCGGACTTAATCAACGTGCCTCATCTCAATAATCCGGCTTCAGTTCAACCAATTGTGTATAAAATTTAGCCTCAGTACCGGTGGCAATGTTGTTTCAACTGGATTACCAAGTGCCTATACTTTAAAGTTTAAATCGTTTAAAACAGGTATCCCAATGTTCGAGTCGATATATATTATAGTATAGCACAGATCAAAAGACCGATAGTGTGCTTCAATCAGTCCTATATCGCATTTATCTGACATGTTATACAATCTATCGACCAGATAAAGTCAGTAAGCCAGATAAGCAGAAGAGACAAATTCGGAGTGATTCACTTCCGATTCGAACATTTCGGTTTTTATTCGTATTTTTTTTTAATTCTATTTGATCCGCTTAAAGAGACATGAGCTAGAGCTTAGTCATGGGAACAAGCGACTTGCCGGTGATAAAAATAATCTAATTGTTTATTGTTGACAGTTTGTTTTAAGCATTAACAATTTGTGCATATATTTTTGAAAGTGACATAGATTAATGAACTGTTCCTCCAAGTGGAGCGGCTTTGTTTAATGTGGAACCATGGATAGAAACTCTTACTAATTTAATAGACCAAAGTAACTGTTGACACCTTTGCTCAATATGGTCCTGTTATTTGAACAACGCCTGATCTAGTTAACTAGATCTGTTATTACCCTCTATATGCCATATTGATGCGGACGGATTCGAAGGTCTAAACTAAACCAGTGGAAATCGTGATTTTGTATCGCCTGATGTTTTGGTTTCGAGAAGCTTTGCTTAAAGCTCTTTTTGTCATCATTATTACTGACTAGTATATCCTCGAACGTCTTTTTGCTCAACCTTGTAAGTTTTTATTTTCTGAAATCTCAAAAATGAACATGCCTTAGTACAGCTTGCCTCAATATGCTCTCACTTGTGGGTTTAAAGTTAGCAGAGATTGCATAACCTGTGATAATCTGCATTTTATTCGAAATCTTTTATATATGGCTGATGGTGATTATTGCTGACTCAGGCCTAGATTGACTAGACTGGTATAAAACATAATACCTTGTGAAAAGGGTCAGTCACAAGTGAAACCAAGTTGTTTTTAATTAATGTCTAAGACACATTGGTTTATGCTCCTTGGGCTCTTTCTGTGTTCGTGCTTACAGTACTACGTTGGGCTGGCTCTAATAGCTACATGATTACTTCCTATTGATATTCTTTAACTCGGGACTATTGTAGTACCATCAAAAGTACCATATAATAAGCCCGAATCGATTTCTAAAATATACAATAGAATTTATAACCGATGATGATGATGTTAATAAATTGAATACTCCATATTCTCAAACTAAAGAACAAGGTATGGCATCACTTTTCATACGCCTTGCTAATTCGAAAGGGTGTCCTTTTGACTTAAATGATTATTTTCTTATTAATAAATAGTGTAATTATGCGACTCTTTACTTTTTAAAGTTTCTAGAAATATAGAATATGTGGGCATTACAACTGGTACTGTTGATATTAATAATTGATATAGCGTCGTTGAATGCCAAACAATATATGAGATGTGAGCTATGCAAGGAGCTTATTCAGAAGTATAATTTCGACAAAACCTTTTTATCCAATTGTAAGTAGATCGCTTGCTAATAATGTCCATATGTTGTAAAGAATTGTAAATCGCTTTTAGGGGTTTGTATGATAGAACACGAGAGCGGAAGGGACACATCCAAAATGACGAGGAAACCAAATGGCAGTATGAACTATGGTATATTCCAGGTTTGTTGACCATGAAATCATTCTAAGGTGATCGCCAAAAAAGATGATTTATTTCTAGATCAGTAGCAAAGGCTATTGTGCTGTTGGTCATAGGGGTGGCATATGTAACGCCAAATGCGAAGGTATGTACTGCATGTGGGATGTAAGATGAATGTAATACGTCATCTCCACAGGCAATATAAGAAACGATTAATCATCTCTTCTATTGTGTTTGCCTAATTTATGGACAGGTGACACACTTTAGCAGTGGCAATGGCATATTCGATGGAGAGTAATCATTGCCATCTGGAATGTAAGGAATATGAATTATCGCCTTTTTCAAAATTAAAGAGAAACGAGAAACGGATAGCATTTAAATATTTGCCGTTGAATGTCATGCTGACAGTTCGCAAGGGAACGAAATGCCCACCTTGGTTTTATATTGCCATTGCCATTGCCTCGTACACCACACGTGGGGGCATAGTGTAAGCTCTGATATCGTATTCTGTTCT
This sequence comes from Merodon equestris, assembly GCA_958301585.1. Taxonomy (NCBI): domain Eukaryota; kingdom Metazoa; phylum Arthropoda; class Insecta; order Diptera; family Syrphidae; genus Merodon; species Merodon equestris. The sequence continues at coordinate 66,567,841 of OY284417.1, read as the reverse complement.
TTCAGATTTTCTCTCAGATAATATCGCTGATGATGTGGCATGTGCAAAAAAGATTTATGCGAGAGAAGGCTTCCGTCACTGGAATGGCTGGCTACAGAGATGTCGGAAACCGGAAAATCTCTTAAATCTCAGTGTGATATGTGGCATAGACGACATGAGATAAGCTGCAAATATTAAACATGAAATTCTATTTTATATCAGTCACTATGGTACTAAATACAGAAATAAATATTTTCGCAATATCACGCAATATCAAGATATCACGATTGTTCACTGAACTGTGTTAAAAGCACAAGTCTGAGAGGGCGCGCAGCAAAGGTAGACCACACGCGGAAGAACAGGAGAAATACAAAAGTTAGAAATTGAAGGCAAGGCTAAGTTGATACTGTTTTGGATGATTTTTGATGACTTCATAACTGTCATTGTTCATTTACTGAAACTTTAACAATCTTCAAGCATTTTTGATTTTTTTTTCGCTTGTCTACACCATGTTCACTGATGTGAATTTCCCCATCATCTTGACTAGTTCAGTGGCTTCTATTCATGCGCTGCTTCGTAATCGTCATGTCGTTACGATAGTTAGCTCCCTTCCATTTCCAACGTCGAGATTGACTATGATAGCGAGGGGCGACGATAGGCTGAAAAGACTTCAAAATGCTTGGTCCAGAATTTCTCTAATATCAGTATTCCATCCCGGAAATGAGAGTCAAGATTATGAAAATATTCATCTACAGCCTAACAACTCGTTCACTGAAAACGAAGCGCTTCCCACAAAACGAATTTCTTTAAGTTTTATAGGAGGTAGAAGTTTAAGGGTGCTTAATCTTAGGGTGGATGGACGAGCAAATCGCAATTTTCAGAACACCAATGCACTCTTATGTACAGGTGTGGTGTCCTAGTCCAAAAATAATTTTGTCTACTTTAAGCCAAATTATATCGCGAATTTTGGCATCTAGCTGGTCGAGAAAATTGGAGTAATATTAGCTTGTCATTGTTCCCCATTTTGCTTTGTACTCAATTAACGGGATCCCTTTCGCATCCCAAAACACGCTAGCCATGACCTTTCGGGCGGAGGCGAACGACTTCGCCTTCTTTGATAATCTCCGCACGAAATTGATCGGATCTCTATTGAATCGGCCCAAATAATAATCGTTTGCGCACTTGCTATTGATTGGCATTCAGAAAATGCGGCACGATTCATGCACAGAGCTTTCGCATCTCACGTCGAGAGAGTACATATGGGACCACGTTTAAATTCAGTTGCCCCATTTTTTACAGTTGGCATTAAAGAAGCAGGGTCCTCGTAAACTTTTGCAATATCCATCCAAAATAAAGACTTTTATAACAGCACGTTATTCAAGTTTATCCAGGAATCCAGGCATATCTCTGTATCAGACCGTAAACTTTTCAACTTATACTCGCTTAGCAATGCGCAATTAAGCCATAATTTATCTCCTAAAAGCAAGTTTGGTCCTGCTGATTATGTTACTAATATCTTTTTCAGATAAAATGAGATCCCCAGGTAAAAAGCACTTTCTCGATTTAGAATGAAAAATTGAAACAAAAAGCTTAAAATGCTTTTGTATTATAATACATTGGTTGTAAACCACTTTTATCTGAATCTGAATCTCATGATTCTTAAATCCTGGCCATGATTAATATATGTTCTTTACTGTTTCGGATACGTGCCCACGTACATTTTCACTAGCTCTCTGAGAAATGTTTTTGTTTTTCATTCCATTTTTAGTAACGTGAAAGATTCCTCAGTAATTACTACTCCTAACCTTTTGTTTCAGTCTCTTTCTCTACGGCAAGCACAAGGCTTTAAATGAATGTTTCTCTACGGCTGCTGAATAGTTGGCCTACGAAAATGCCAAAGTCTGTATTATAACGGATTTTCTTAGTCATAATGACAAAAACGCTAGAAACGAAAGGGTTTTATAGTTATCTGCTCCTGTTTTGAAAATGGTTAAGATAACTTCGGAAACGTCGACTAATAGCGATCCCAGAAAGATAGATAAGACCCAACTCGATTCGATGGGCCAAAGCTTAACTGGTACTCTTTGGTGGTAAGCTTGACTTAAAAATTTGTTAAGACAATACCAGGCATATCACAGTGTAACCTCAAATATAAAAGTTAATTTAAAGGATGTCACTTGCCCTTAATCAGTTGAAACTCAGTTGACCAACTGTCCCGAGAAAATTTAAACAACAAATCTCACCACAAAGTAAACTTTTGCAAAATTGGTAGACATTTCTCCAATATTTATGATGCCTAGGTCCTTCAAGGCTCAATGTTGACTCCGCTACGATCATCAACAATCTATGTCGAAAAAATTAAATTGCTCGTCGCATTTCCTGCCTGTTTCTTATATTCCATATCCAATAACTCGCGAGATGAAGATGTGAAGACTAAGTGGATAAGCATCTATGCATGTAGCTACCTTACCAGCATCAGCAATTGCACAGCCGCCTTCAGGACAAGAACCAGCGTACTCGCCTCTTCAAGAGCAATAAGTTCACAAAGTGCGAAGTACGTATAGCTGCCCGTTATCAATAGCACACGTCTTCCATACCCCCACTACCGTGTTTGCACATGTCTTCGCTGCAGTATGAGCAGCACAATGTGAACAAACACAAAACGTGAACGAGAAAAACAAAAGCCTTCGCTGGCAAAACAACGATTAGTAGAGACATTGTTTTTAGTATTATAAATAAAAGCTTTAAGCAGTTCCCAATTGCCTTTAGTATCCACACGCCGGTGTCTGTAAACGTGTACTTTCGCTATCGTCGCTGCTGTCGACAATCAACCGAAACACGATCACTTCACAAAGTCAAAGCTCAATCCAGTGGTTTTGGATTGCGAAACATCAATTGATTTCAGATCGGATTAGGCGAATACTTGTTAAATCGCATCCAGATACTTTTCTCGGTTCAGTAGTGTAGGAGTATATTAGGCGCGCACAATAGTTATAGTGAAATTCGATCTAGCAGTGATCTCGACGTCTCGGCTCAACGAAACGCGTCGTACCGGCACGTAAGCACATTGGTAAGTGATTGCTTTTTTGTTGCCTTTTGGATATGCGAGAACATTAATGTTTTTCTCACGTTTTTGTTTAGACAGTTTTTGGGTAAATACTGGTATCACTATCCGCGACCTTGAGAGCGCTGTTTTTGGTTTTCTACTTTGCTTCTGGGTTTTTTCCTTGTTTCTTTTTTGTCGGCCTATCATTTATTATAAATGTATTATATTGGTATTCAGTACTATTTGTCCACTATATATTGTAATTTTGTATCACTTGGTGACTGGTAAGTTACTACCTCGCTTTAACTTCTGTATGGAGTATAGTCCGGAAGAGAGGATTTGAATATTTTAGATAAAAATGTTGACGTTTTCGAACTGCTTGGGCAATATTTAACTTGCTGTGACGTAGATTCCATTCGCTTAGTTTGCATTAACTTGTTTAACTACTAATTTTTGCTTATACTACACTCAATTGGGAATTATAGCGTATTGAAAACCTTTAAATTTCGGCCGTCAGATCCTCGCTGCGCAACGTTCGCCATCCATACAGTGTGTCCTTATTATAGTCTACAATGTAATTACATATGTAAGTATGTATATCAATAGTGCCTTGGTTAACTTAACTCGGTTAAAACTTAACATCATCAATATTTTTTTTAATTAACACTGGGGGCACGGCAATGCCGAATAAACCGGTTATGCAAGGAAGTTCTCAACCTTCCCAATAAAACTTACGAACTTGTCCCAAGAAGTAGTTGACAAGTATTCTGATATCAAATCTACTAAAATATTTTCAAGAATTCGTTCACGATTTTCTTTGATTGACGATATCCTTAAATCCTTTTCTTGTGGGAACAGATGTTGTGATACTTTCTTACTATCTTAGAGTAAAATTTGCTTTTAGGAAATCCCCTGCAAGGTTCGTTATCTTTCAGGGGATCCCCTTCTGGTTTATAGGTCAGCAATTTCAATTCCACTTGCTTTGTGTCCACTAAAGCTTGTTTTACTTTGCTAGGGCTTGTAGAACATTGTGACATAAGCGTCTTGAGTAAAAGTACAATGCTCCTGGACAATGCGACTGGTGCATAGGACTTCGCGCTGATACCAGTTTGCGATAAACAGCGGCTGCCAATGGTTTTCTGATTATGAGTGCTCAGTGTTCTAAATGCCTATCATTCTCTCTCTCGGTTCATGGTGACTGTCTATTTTCACGAGAGTTTCTCTGTTAATTCTATCTTTGTTTCTGTTTACGAGAAGAAAAAAAAAGGAATTACTCAAATCGCCACCATTCCGGTCTTCAATAAAGCAAAATATCTGGGAACCATTTTAAATAGTAAGCTGTAGATGGAGACTTTGATGGGAACAAGTTCAGTTAAAGCTGTTAGAGCTCTGTCAAAACAACCTTCCAGATCTACATGGCATTAATAAGGCATAGGATTTCATACGTATCATTTGTATGGTGAAACAGGCTATCACACGAAGGGTGTACATCGAAAGCCATAAGTTAAAATTGAAATTGATTTTGGTACAATTTTCACAGGAATTCCGGTAAACTTGCAGAAGAATTATATTATAACCTGTCGTATAGATACACTATCTGATCCAGTGACATAACCCAGCAAATTGTGGCCCAATTATACACTCAGCTTTTGGTAGCATCAGAACTGGCTCTATCTTGATAATAAACTTATAGCCAGATATAATATTTTCATATTGGGTTCCACATGAAATGTTCGATTTGTTTGTTGCTTCTCCTGGTTGAAAAAATGAAAAGTGGATTGGTCCTTTCGATGTCCACCAAATTATCACGATAACCATTTTTGGGTGAAGATCGGGCTCGGGGGAGTTTTGGTTTTTCATCTCCATCTAACCACTATCCAGGTCTTTTATGGATATCATACACAATCCATTTTACATCACAGGCGACTATCTATCTGGTACGAAAACGGTTCAGCTTGGTTTGTTAATCTAAGCGAATCGCAGATTTCCTGGCGCTGTAGTTTTTGGGACTCATTCAGATCATGGGGGGCTCACTTATCGAGGAAAAGTGAAAAAACTCCTGTCCCCCATTAATTGAACGAGGCCTAAAAGTCTAAGGCACCGAAAAGCAGCGTTTTTGCACCGAATAATCACATGTGATGAAAAGTAGATTTTGTATGACAGATGCAGACGAAAACCCAAAGCACACCCCCAAACTTGGTCTTCACCCAGAAAAGGTTATGGTGACAATCTGGTGGACATCGAAAGGACCAATCCACTTTTCATTTCTTCAACCAGGGGAAACGATAAATGCAGTCAAATATTACGAGGAAATCGATATAATGTATGCGAAATTGCTGAAAAGCAACCTGCATTGGCATGGTCCGATCCTGTTGCATGACAATGCTAGACCCTTACTTCACACGTAACGTTGCCGCATCCACCGTACTCTCCTGATACTTCTCCAACGGATTATCGCCTTTTCCGCAGTCCGGCGCCATTTTGTGGGCCAAAGGTGTTCCGAAACCGAGCAGAGCTCAGCGAAGCCTTTAAAAACTTTTAAAAGAAGAAGGTTATAGATATCAATGGTTCATATTTTGACTAAATAAAATTTTATAAAAAAGAAATATTGACTTTAAATATTTTACAATACAAACATTTTTTTTCTGAAGAAGTAATTCATCCCGTGTGCACTTAAAGGAAAACTGGTGTAATAGTTTTCCTTTTGGTAAAATTACTACCGTGTGCGCTATCCCAATGGCTAATATAATAGCTATACATCATTTAATAAAGCACATAAAAGAAAAGGAGCAATAGCTTATGCAGTGGCAGTTAGGCTGCGCTCAAAGCTATGGTCGAGTATCCGTTCCGTCAACGACTGAGTAGTCCAGGTAAGAGTATGACGGAATTGATCTGACAAAGAGAATACCTCCTGGACCTCCTTTTTGTCACGATGCACTGTAGAAGACTTACAGATGGTATTGGTGGCCGCTATACTTCCGCTTGGTGAAGACGATATGGCGAAGCATATAAAAAAAAAGTGATTTCTTAAATTTGGCGAGTCTATTGTAAGTAAAAGAAAATGTTTATAAGTGATAGAAGCTCTTTACAGAATTTCGAGAGGATGTTAATGACGATGCCCGCCCTGTCAATATGGAATATCACCTTGAAGCAATTTTACGTTGCAATAATGCATCTGGTCGCTCATCGTGGCTTGTCATTTTTTGGCTAGGCACATACCGTAATCATGACTGAGCCACCGTATTAACCAGAGTTGGCCCTCTGCGACTTTTTTCTCTTTCCAAACTGGAAAGACCCATGAAAGGACGGGCGGGGGACAAAGGAGACAATAGAGTTAGTGATGAATAAATAAATATTTTTCGAGAAAAATAATAAGTCGCCTCATATTTTGAACAACTTCTACTGCCTATGGCTTGTTTCTTCGTTCGACTTTATTAAGTGATAATGGGACGTAAGACAAGTAATGTTGTGAAGTTTGCTTATGAATTCGTAATCCTATTCAAACAAAGTTTCCTGTAATTTAGATACCAGTTTACTTTACCAAAACTTAGCAATTTTTTTTTCAAAAACCAATTTATGTAACATAAAGACGATATATTAGTTTCAGCTCGGAACAATGAAAGTCTTGACCCACTCAGTCATAGCTCTAGTTATCTTGTGCGGCATATATTACGGTGATGCCAAGACGTTTATGCGATGCGAGATGTGCAGGGAACTAGTACAGAAGTATAAATTTGACAAAACCTTTCTATCAAATTGCAAGTATTTTTTATATTCTTTGAAATTAATCGGTTAATGACACATTTTCCTAGGGGTGTGTATGATAGAGCACGAAAGTAATAGGGATACGTCGAAAGTGTCACGAAAGCCGAATGGCAGTGCTAGCTACGGACTGTTTCAAGTATGTAGAGTATATCTTAAGAATTGCAGAATTATTATATTTGTAATTGTAATTTGTAGATAAGTAGCAAGGAATGGTGCAAGGAAGGGCGAAAGGGCGGCATTTGCAACGTCAAATGTGAAGGTAACCAAAACATAAAAAAAACATTTACAACCCAATCATTCGCTCCTCTCTTTTGTTTACAGATTTCATTGACGAGAACCTGTCGGACGACGTCGAGTGCGTACGGAGGGTATACGAACGCGATGGTTTCAAGCATTGGGCCGGCTGGAACCAGACATGTCGTTCACCGAGCAACTTGCCGAATTTAAATTTAGCTTGTAGAATAAATGATTTTCGACGTTAGCACTCCAATTGAAGTTCTAAGCGTCTAAGAAGGGTTGTGGTATATGTATATATAAAAAACAGTATTCGAGCTGTAATAATTATATTTTCTACCGATGTTGCCATCCTACTTATAATCAGGTGTTTCAATATTTATAAAAAAATTATGCAATCACAAGGCCCAATCAATACGATATTAGTTAGGTCACAAAAGTTCATGTAAATAAATTTTTAAGTCGTATTTTTCAAATCGGGCTCTCCAAAGTTTCGTCATATTATTATTGAGTTTCCAATCTCTTTTGAGAACAACACGATGGAAGTCTTAAGAGTCTGCTAAATAACAGCATAAACAAAATGAATTGTATTAGCAGAGGCCGATTTCTAATCTGTTGCCACTTATCATAAGACATCTCAAAATATTACATTCCTTGAGCATATATGGTACATTAAGATTAGTCTAACAAACTAAATATATCATTCTTTTCGGTCCCCTTTGTTCATGGTAAACAAAACATATACTAAAGGCGAAAATATTACACTAAAATATTAAACTGCTCGTAAGTAACTATCCAGATGTATAATTTACAGAGTAGTGATTTCTTTCAACTCTAGTTACTTCAGTTTACTTAATTTTGCCTTCGAACGAGCGGGACATTTGCAAAATAGGTGAAAGAGCGTTTTGTTATCTATTACTAGCTATCCTTACGGCTGAGGCAATGGTTACTTCCAAAGCTAGTTATTATTGTATTGGCTCAATGATTCATAGAGTTCTGCATTAGACACCGAAGATGTCCGTGGCCGAAAGTTTTTCCTAGCGGACATGGAAACTTAACACACTAGAAATGCCAAGCAACATCTGGAGAATCCAACCATTTTGTTGCCTACCATATCTTAATGGCCTTTGTCAAATAAGCAATAAAGCTTATTAAATAAATCTATCGTTTAGTGCATTTTTAGGCTCTTTAAAAATAGGTTTAAAATCTTCTTTGAAACTCTAAATCCATGTTAACTTCCAGTCCTGCTTTACCAAGCGGTATGCTAGACGATTACCAAGCAAGTTGAGCTTATTTAATCTCTATCGAAAAATAAATTCTCCATCGAGCACAACCCTGAACCCTACAAGCTATAGGGGGATGTGAATGTAGTACGGAAGACAAAAATCTGACCACTGGCTTGGCCATAGTGCTCAGCCATTTGTGAAGGTACTTGAAAAACTATCTCTCCAACTGGATACATCGCGTCCGGTCGATAGCCTCAAAAATAAGTAAGTTATGAAACTAAGTATAAGATAGGGTCTTCGTCCTTCATTTAACCAAACCACACACAATGGACTTCATATTGAGAAGTATGCAGATTTTATGAGTGTCTTCAATTTTATGCTTGCTTGATAAATATCATTGGATTGGTTAACATACCCATCACTAGGTTTCGTACTGAATGATCACTCTTGTGATTGTATCTCAATAACTGATTTTCATAATATCGCTCACTCTGCATGCATGCCCGGGATCTCACCGAGCCTAATAGGCTTCAGTTAGTTGCCGGGTTAATCTAAGCATGCCTCAAGAAACATTTCCAAACTTACGAACTAAGGGTTGAGGACTGAAGATGAGAAGGTAACACACCCTTCTGGGAAGCGTTTTCACCCGACAACCACCAAAAATCAATATACTTAGCAAAATTGACGAGATCTCATCCACCTGAGACCCTGAGGCCTTGCCTTTTCAAACACACCAATCAAATCCATATAAGAAGGCGCTACAGAAAACCACAACGGACAATCATACGCGATGACGGGCCTTTAAGGGCCACATATGTACTCGTAGCTTATGATTTTTACCCTAGGGTCAAGTTAACTGCTGTGAAACAGCTTCCTCGTCATACCAACGACAAGCGTCTTAATGTTTATACCAAGATGTCTAACTGCATTTCTCGTCTCAACATGTTTGTCTATTTTGCCACTTTTTTCTGGTATCCCTTGAGACGCTATACAGTGGAGTCCTGAAAAATATCGTTTCTGACCTTTGGAAGTTAATTTAAACTTTCTTAATATGACATTACAACATTGCATTGAAGACCTACATTTTTTGAACTGATCTCTAAACTATTAAATCATCTCTATACGAGAAAACCTGTAAGATCTATCTATATTCTTGTTTTTGATTTTACATGAGCATAGTTCAATTAAGAGCTGTTTTAATATTTCCGCAGCTCGAGTCGATTACGTCTGCATGTTGGATGAAAGTTGACGGAACATAAACTCTACTAACAAAAAACATCGAATACTAAAGTCCAAACCATATATATTCTGAACTGAGTTAAATAGTGGAATTTACGATCGTATCTTGGTTCAACAAAAGGTAGGTAAAGGAAAACTTATAACAAGTTTAAAAGTTAAAAAAATTGAAGTAACACTGGTACTGGAGTGTTCAATGAATTACAACATCAGTATAAATGAGAACAAGGACAGAAGGACATTAAGCCCGTAATGCTTGTAGTCATAAAATATTAAAATTTGCCGCCGGTGACTTGTATCAAAGGAAACGACGATGGTACGGGTGGTGGAGGTAAAACAGGCATACTTAAGAGGACTTTTGAAAAGCAATACTAGTGGAAACCAATAGGACCCCAAAGAAGCAAAACAACGCCCTTTCAGATGAAGGAGAACTATAAAAAAAAAATAAGATGGTCCCACATATCGCAGTATTATTAGTATCTCCGGAAAGTAAGTGGGGCCTGATTTCAAAAATAGGGGAATGGCACACTTTGTAGCCAGCGAATGGACCATTTTTACTTACTATACGAGTAATATGAAGCTATATTCACGTGAACTTTTAAAGTCGATCTCTTTCTTAGGACATCTAGATCAGCGTATGAACACCCAAATCTATGTGATATAATAGTGGTCCAATTACATCATCTGGGGGAGGAACTCAGAAAGAGAAATTAAATTTTTACACCCTCACCCATATACATTGAAGGAAACCCAATACACATTGGACTTCGTAGGAAAGATGACAAATGAATTGTTTGGAGTATTGGATTCAGAATATATCGACAAGCTGTCAAAAACTGTAAGCAACTCTAAGAAATTTGCATTGTGTATTGGGGTTCGATTTTGTACCCGGTTTAGAGATATAGGTATCGATTAAATGGCTTCGTGCCTCTAGGCTCATGTACCTACGATAACCGGGCGGATAAAGGCATCGTGGAAAATTTATGAAAATTCCTCTTGGAGAACAATAAAATCGAAATATGAAGGAAACCTTTAGATAATTAAAGCCAAAATAGCAACTTTAATTTTAATTATCATTTGAAAAGCATTGGGTCGCAAACAAAGATCAGGGGCAGTGACAGTCTGGGAGGAATTCCTCCTTTAATATGTGTATACTTCAAATATTCAATAGATCTCTTCACCCGTCGCATTATCAAATGAGCTTTTTAAGCTGATACTGACAATGAAGATATCCATATGTCTTAGGTTCCCCTAAGTTACTCTACCGCTGATCGGATTTTGGTATTATTAAAATCCTTGAAAATTATGGAGTCCTCAGTTATTCGTTTTCAAGGCAGTAAGGTCACAACAGTCTTGGTTGGATTAACAATAAACTGACAAGGAAAACCCTTTAAATAGTTGCTCTTATAGTTAAGATCTAAGCAAGAAGAAGTTAGGGAAGTTATTTCTCTATCACAGCTTTAATGGCGAAAAAATCGTTTGCTGTTAGTAAAAAAAACACCAAAAAAAATTCTCAAATTCAAGTTTATTTTTTCTAAGTTACTTTGAAGCACGAAATGTCTAAACAGAAGTAATTGCTTAAAAATCTGTAGTAGAAATCACTCACTTACGGAATCAGAAAACTAACCTCGAATATAATATGAATATACTCCTACACGCCTACCTACGTATAGGCTTACGTCTATAATGCTTACGTTTACATTATACTATAACATCATAGCTCTTGAACAGTCGGTCCGAACGCTAGCCATTAACTCCATTGACCGTATGTTCAACGCTCACGACATGGCTACAACCATCCGCCCAAGCACAAAAGAATTGCTCAACACTCCAACAGGTATGAGCTACTAAAACAAATGTGGGCGTAAGTGCGTGGAGCTTCAAAGCCACTGCAACTCTCATAAACAGAAACTTAAAAAAACCGAAAAAAAAAATTAAATAAGACAACAATGTCCGATGACTGAAATGATGCCGTTCAGGGAGAGTGACCCTTTTTAATCCCATATCAAGAGCAGATCACAACCGGCTATAAACAGGTAGCCTAGCAGACAAGCATTAATCTTTCATCTCTTGACGGCAGCAACTATTTACTTATCATTATTAAATCCAATCTGTCGGTTGAAATCAAGTCGCCCCAACACCTTTTCGATTGATAAGCGCGGCGAATCCTTTTGTCTATTTTCGGATGGTCTCAGCTATAGTTCCCAGAAGCTCTCGACATTGCTTCGATTTGAATAGAGTAAACTTGCAAAACAGTCGTACAAAGCTTTAATACTATAAAACACTCAATGTATTTGCTTACACGCAGCTGTTGGCACGATCTTAATTAGCATTATCTGTCTAGTTGGAAACTTGATTAGCCGAGAGTGTGTGTACTTGACTGGACAACTGCCTCCACGTGATGTTTAGTTTTTTGTATGTTGTGATTGGGTTTTTTTTTCAGTGCTGGACAATAAAATCACACGAAGCGACCTTCAGGTTTCGAGATGCATCAATGAGAAGCAGCAGTTAGAAAGCGCCGCCAGCTTAACTATCGACGCAAAATTCCATGTGCTTCTGCATATGTACATTAGTGACTTCCACAGTAGTATTGAACTAAGCTTGGTTGGGTTGACGTGGGACTTAATGGGTGACGTTTAAACTTATTAGGTAACAGTTTAATGGACATGCTTTCCTTGAGCGAAAAGGAGGACAGCCGGCGTTATCGTTATGGAAATCCTTGTTGTGTCAATTTTCAGTGAACATCTCTTGTGAGATTAGGTAAATAAGTACAAGCATAATGAAGAGAACACGTGACCGGTACGACGGACAAAATGCGCAAACGTGTAATCTCAAATATGTGCTCATATACTACAGGGTTTTCTAGAGACACAACTTTACTCTTTGGGAAAACCTGATTCACACTCGCTAAAGCTAATTAAAGACATTTGATAGATAATCCGCAAAAGCTTGGGTGTCTAACTTGTTTTAAATGGGGGACAATATAATAAACCTGCAAGCCTCTAAAATATGTGTTGGAAGTTCAATAACTTAGTGTGACATCCCATATCCTTTTTGTATTTGTTATTTTAACATAATTCCAAAATAGTTGACGACCTCTATTCACCCTAAATGGAAAGTTGGCCTCGACAAACATACTAAGTAAACATATACGTAAGAGGTTCAAATGCGACACCATTCGGTCTGTGTAAAAACACAACCATATGGATGTCCCTAGTCTCTGTTTTAGGACACCGACTCCCATCGCCACGAAAGTAAATCTTGGAGTCCAGTACCTTGACTGATTTGGAATAAAGGAATGGTTTATGGTGTAAAGTGTTTTGTAAACGGGAGAAGATAGAAGGCTACAATGGCAATTATCAGAACAGGCTTATTTAAATGATAACAGTTTTTTTTTTATTACAGGTGGAGAGTTGAGGCGTCTTAGGCTAAGGCCACGCACTGAGCGGCAAGCGGCAAAAAGCTGAGCGGCAAGAAGCTGAGCGGCAAAAAAATTTTAAAACACATGAAATCGTATGGCTGTGGCCACACAGTCTCTGAGCGGCAAGCGACGTTTTTGAGCGGCAGAGCGGCGTCGCTCAGCTTTCAATTCTGTTCTATTATTTTAGGGTAGTGCTGAGCGGCAAGAAGGAATAATGGCAAATTTAAGAAATATTAACAGCAAATCAAATGATTGTATTTACATACGTAGGTATTGTCTGAATCGGTCTTCGTGTTGTCGAAGATTATTATACAAATGGTGAAATTCGCCATAACCTGATCTTTTTCGGTTTATTGGATGAACTCCAAATCTTCTTTTTTTAAGCTTGAGATAACTCTGTAAATGTTAAAACGACTTTCTAGTAAACTATTGCGGCGAACAGCACTCATTAACGACATTTTCAGAACTAATCGCTAAGAATTGCCGCTCAGTGAGTCGCCGCTCAGAAAATTGCCGCTCAGTAAATGGCCACTTGCCGCTTAAGTTTGTCGCTCAGCTTTTTGCCGCTTTGCCGCTCTGCCGCTTGCCGCTCAGTGCGTGGCCTTAGCCTAAAGAGAACAAGCACCCGGGACTTGGTTTTTGCGTTGTAAGCGAATGCCTTATAAAGGGGTGAAAGGAGAAAAACGAAAAAGAGGAATTTAGAGCATCGGATACTGGACGTCCTCTTGGTTTAAGATCCTCTGATCTTAACCGTCAACCAGTTAATCGCATTACAGTACGCGACATTCACTACTTCCACAGTCTATAAGTAAAAGGAAATGATCTCATCACTACCTGCAGGATGAGTACCTATGCGCATGTAGAAGCCACAATGAAGTCGAATCGGCCAATTTTTGAGATCGGAGTCACCGCGTAGATAAATTAAAAAAAAAATCCTACGACATTAAAAGTAATTAAGTATGTAGGCCAAAAAGTATTGATTTCTGTGGAATATACATCCAGAGCGGGAGCTTTTTTTTTTTGGAGGCTTCTGCTATCTGTTTGAGCACTCAGACACCAATACTGGTCCATTGTACTGCCAGACAGACACCTTAGATGATGTTAGAGCTCATGAAGAGCCAGAGCCAAGCTTTTTTTTATTCACTTATGTTGTGTGCGATTTGTTTTTTTTTTTTTTCACATAAGTGAACGGAACCTAAAGCTTAATGGCGATTCCGAACGGCGAGAGCATAGAAGCCGAGGAGGGAAGCCGTGAAATAAAATTTAAATATTTTTCTGTGGTGACGGCGTTGGTGTTATCGGGATGCGAACTCGCTCATCTTGCGTCAGCGGCCGACATACTACCCACTGTGCCACAGAATTTTAGCCAAATTCTACTATCATCCATAAAAGTCTCTAACAAATTAAATATAAATTCTCAATTGTTTTTTAATTAATTTAAACAAATAAAAACACAATAACCGAAAAAGATAACACAATATCCAATTTTTAATTCATGCGTCCACGTCCCAGACTTTCGTATATGTCTCGCTGTGGGCACGAAGTGTGTTTCTATTAAATTATACATTCATTCAAATTGGAATCGGTGCCTGTGCTGTGAACCAAGAATCGGTGTGATTTACATTTCATTAATCGCGATCAGTGCAGTAGCTGTTCGGTGGTTGGTGAGCAGGTTTGGCGCAAGAGATATATACAGTTTTAGGACTATATGTGTCAACACCCGTAGGATCCTTTAGTATTTGGAGTGAGATCTGCGGGGTAACCCGTGAATTTTAAACAAATATTTCTTTGTCGTGCGCGTTATCTTTCACAGTGATCGCTATGAAGGCAGCACTTTTTCTATTCGTTCCTAAGCTTAATGATTTATTTGCATTCACGCCCACATGGAGGCCAAAGATGACACTACAGCGGGTTATTTTGTAGTCACGACCCCAATTTGGGGCCAACTGCAAAAGAGCAGTTTCAAAGTGGATTGAATAGCGCGGTTCAACGGCTCTATGACATGGGACTTGTTATTAATATTCGACAACGAAGGAGCTGGATACTTGACAATCACAATAAAGCGAATCAGTAATGCACATCAAGTTCGACAACTAAAAATGACCCAAGTTCGGATCGAATATTGAAGGTGGTAGACGAGTATAGAGTGGTGTTCGAAATAATAAAACCAACAGATCTGTAAACGCAATTCGTCCTAGTTAATTGTTCAAATAATTTATTTTAAGATATCCCTTTACTATTCTAATAGTTTACACACATTCAGCTTTTATATACCTAACGATGACCTGTAATGTCATTATTTTGTTGTATTTTGTTGAATTGAGTCGATAATCGGCTGTTCGATAAATAAAAAAAAAGTCATATTGCAGCGCTTACATATATTATAAGTCGGGTATTCCGGTCATTTCGATTCAAACATAACCCATAGATTATTGTCGCTTATTACAATATAACAAGTGTATTAGTGTAGGCTCTAGTTCGGCAGAAACGAACCTGACACTGTTTGGCGAAACATATTATGGGCACATAGGACAAAAGTCTTACAGTTGAATAGATGAATTCATCTACAGATGAATGAAATGAAAAACTGTATGTTAGACACCCTCCTTAGCAACATTACAATGCGAAGTTTAAGACTAAGATCATTAAGCATGCATGTCTAAGGCTGAGCTGTGAAAATCTATGGAATAGGTGGGTATCATGGATGCCAACTACTATGTTGAAAACATGTTGACACGAAGCACACCTCAATAAAGGCGAAAGAAGCGGTTCCGATCCCACAATATACGAATAATGTTATGAAGTGGTGAGCGCATGGCTAGACCTTAATCCAATAGAGTATCTTTGGAAAGATGTTAATAAAGGAGCGATAGATGCCAAAAATGCTAAAGACATGACAAGCAGCAAAGAATACATGGAAGAATATTCCAATGTCGAGCTGTCCCTACTATTCTTATAGAGGGTGATGTTTTCGCTGTTTGGTATTCAGTGATATATTATTTACGGTTCACGTACGATTTGTGACATGTGTTAAAATCAAATATGCTTAGTTAGTATTGCCATTTTACCGCAGAAAGATTTATACTCAAAAAGTGCTTACAAGTGCTTGAGTGTTATTATCGAAAGTCGCACCACAAATGTGGTGCAGTGTATGGTCCGGTGGAAATATTGCCGATATTTATCGCTCAATAATTCCGGTCTTTTTTTACCCAAAATGCACGTGCTGAATGTGGTCGACAATACAGCACACGGTGATCAATGGAATTATGCAGGGCGCGGTCTACCCTGACTATTTTTTATATTAATTCATATTAAATGTAACGGGTATTTATAGAGTCTAAAAATTGACGAACCTTTGTTTTTTATTTGTTATTATTTTTTCGAGCAGCCTATTATCAACTCAACTCAACAAAGTTACTAGTACAACAAAATAAGGACATTGCAGGACTCTTTACGTATATACATATTATAAAAAAATATTTCGTATTGGCTTTCCGTGCAGGGACGGGTTAAGAATATCCCTGCAGCGATACCTCTCGCTTGTCGTAAAAGGCGATTAAAACAAAGGTAAACAAAAATCACATCTAGGCAATTTAGAAAACACCAAGGTGAGGCTAGGGACACATATACCACCATTAAACTGCCCCACAAGTGTGCATGCAAATCAGTGGGTTGACACGACTGGAGATCACCGGTGTTGTAAGAGTAAGATCAAACAAAAAAATCTGGAGCATGCCCGTGTCACAAAAAAAAAGGCAGGCCGAAAAACAATTGGTGCAAACAAATGCAAAAACAACAGCATTTGATTGGCCTCAGCGATGAAGTAATCCCAAACCGGGAAGCCTGTCGCTACTTTCTGAGGTCAAACCGGCGGACCCCACAAGCGGACCAGTAGGAATGCAGTTAAGTGGGAAGGTTATGGTCCTACACTTCTGACCATAACAACGCCGGAAAAAGGAAAAGAAGAAGAAGAAGAAGAAGAAAAAAATATTTCGTAGACAGCTGTAAGTACTTTGGAGTAATTATATATAAACATTTTACGCGGCAAAAGCATACAGCAATAAATAATAGAGACAATAAAAAATGCTACCTTTGCTGTTTTCTATAACGTGACGAATCAAAGATTAAAGCTCGTGTACTATGTTTTGCTGTGTAAACTAAAATACGATATTCTAGCTTAGAGTAACTTCAAAGCACCATCACAGGGCACATTCGACAAGGTTGCCAACAACATGATTACGATTGTTATAATTCGAATGACAGTAGTATTAAAATATTACGAAGACGCACAGACGCGTCCTTTCACAGCAACTGTAGTAGGAGCCATTTAAAATATCTGGTGCCATACAAATTTAAAATGACCTACCTATACTTTGAAATATATAAATAATTGAGAAGAAAGAATATGTTTGTTCAAACAACACGTAAAAGTTGAGTAATTTAGTATTAAACCTTCTGGGAGATAGTGAGGACACAAGGAAGATAAACCAAAAAAGTCGAAGGCAAAAGGTTGCATATGACCCTTTACTTACTAAAAAAGGGGAAAATAAATGTTGGGTCTTTGAAAACGAGATCTTAATTATTGCACTGAACAGATGTTACATGCCCGTAACTTTAAGGTACGCTGGCGCAATTATTTTTACAGATAGCAAATTTCCGGTGATGTTGATTGTAAGAGAAATATGTTAACGATCGCATTTTACAAACTTGGAAATGCGATAAGGCAGCGTATAATGGATGACTTTATTATGGGTAATTCATCAAAAAATATCTCTGGAATATCATAAAACAAAAGAAGTAGCTTTTATGTATCGCGGCGCTCGACCACGTAACGACGCTCTGTTGGTCAAACAAAGTTAAAATAGAATCCTTCATTTCTTCGCCAGAATTAGTCTAAGAGTTTCAACTAACAGTAAGTGCTATAACGATTTTTCATCGTTTGGCGCTCTGCGATTCGTACACTTTTCGGCATGTTGAGAAACCATTAATTTCGTTCCGAAACCAGCGAAGACGAATACAGTTTGCAACAGAGCAAGCAATGAAAACGATACAATAAACACGAAAGTAATATCATGGTTAGTGATGGAATATTCTGAATTAGAAGACCACTTAGCAAACGATTCCAATCGCGATATCGTTTAAAAACTGTTAAGACATTGCATCGCATTAGTGGGATCATGGACAAATTGAAGCACCCAGTGCAACAACCAGATAACTAAACTTTTTTGTGGAATATGTTTTTTAATGCAGAAATAAAGGGTGTCTCAGTAAGAGTGCACTTTTTAAAATTGGAATATTTTTTTTTTCATGCAAGTGGCAACTCTGAAATTTGACACCTGTCACCTCTGTTTATTCCGATTATTAAAAATGGAGCGCTTTTCGAAAGAACAACGCGTTATAATTGTGAAAACTCATTACAAAAATGGGGAAAGTTACGCTGAAACCGTTCGCAAACTTAGCCAAATTTTCAGCCGAGAAAGTGCACCTAATGTGTCAACCATTCGAAGAGTGGTCAAAAAATTTGAAGAAACTGGGTCAATTATGGATAATAAGAATCCTTTGCGTCAACCTACCGGTCGGTCTCTTGAAAACATTGCTGCTGTAAACGAGAGTGTCGCCGAAAACCCGAAAACATCAATTCGACATCGTTCTCAACAACTGCAAATTTCACGAAGCACTACGCAGCGAATTTTGACTAAAGACCTCCACCTTCATGCATACAAGATTCAGTTAACTCAGGAGCTCAAACCAGCAGACCACGGAAAGCGCCAGCAATTCGTTCAATGGGTAATGGAGTAAATGGAGTGAAGTCGATGCCAATTTTTCGAAAAAAGTCATTTTCTCCGATGAAGCGCATTTCCATATGAATAGCTTCGTGAATACACAAAATTGTCGAATTTGGGACTCAGAAAATCCTCATGCAATCCATGAGAAACAAATGCACCCACAACGAGTAACTGTCTGGTGCGGATTTTGGTCAGGCGGCGTGATTGGGCCTTACTTTCTTGAAAATGAGGCCGAAATTGTAGTGACTGTGAACGGCATTCGTTACAGGAATATGATAACGGACTTCTTGTGGCCTCAACTGGACGGAATGAATCTGGACAACATGTGGTTTCAGCAGGATGGCGCAACCATGACGCATGAAACAATCGACTTATTGCAGCAACGATTTCCAGAACACATTATCTCACGAAATTCTGATGTCAACTGGCCATCAAGATCGTGCGATTTAACGCCGTGCGATTTTTTTCTTTGTCGTTTTGTGAAATCTCGGGTTTATGCGAATAAACCCGAAACAATTCCTGAGCTCAAATCGGAAATCCAACGCGTCATCGGTGAGATACAGCCACATCTCTGTGCAAAAGTCATCGAAAATCTCATGAAAAGAGTAATGGCCTGTCATCGGAGCCGTGGGGCCATTTGCCGGATATTTTATTCCATACTTAATCGGAACATGTCTTCTTTACAATACAATAAAAATATTACAACTCTGTCATAAAATACTTGTTTTTATTTTAAAATGAAAAAGTGCACTCTTACTGAGACACCCTTTACAAAAAAAAAACCTGAGTGTACAAAAAAGACATCTACGTTGACTCTTGGATAAGGAAACTCGCTTATGGAGTTATCGCTGTTTTTAAAACGGAGAAATAGAATAAGACACCATCTGGAGTTTTCCCAACATTTCAAAAAGTGGAATTATCTGATTGTTGCACTGGGTGCTTCAATTAGTCCTAGAACATGTCATAGTTCCATATGCCATATTTCCGTTGGGTTGATTCTTTCAGCAAGAATTCCAATGCACAGGTCGAAGTCAATATGCGGCTGATAACAATCCCATAGTTATGGATTGTCTACCGCAATTACCCGATTCAAACCCAATAGAAAATGTTTGGGAGACCGTTTAGAAAAAATATAACCGAGGAAATTTTATAAATGCGAACTATTTATTAAAATAACAGAAAATGTAATTGAATAGATGCCAACATCGGTCGATGAAAAACAAAAGTTTTGCCACTAAATAAACTAAATACTATTTGGGGTATATTGCTCATTCAGTCTGCTAATGTCATTTTGCTAATGTCATCGTAAACATTTTTAACTGAATTTTGAAAAGGAGGCGTTGGAAGAGCATACTCGTCATATTTTATTACTCATTAAGTGCAGCCACTAGAGAAATCCTAAATGTGCAAAGAAGGGGTAGTCTCAGTGTCGGCATTAATTGGCAGAGTTTAAATGGCAATTTTGGCCTAGAAGGTGAACCTCGGTCGGAGTAAGCTTGCGTTTCGGTCCCTTGGCAATCAAGAACCGTTCTTGAACCGGGTTATTTCCAGCGGGCGATGAGTAATGGGTATTGTAGAATAACATTAAACGTCGCCACCAATGGCTTAGTCCAGAAACCCGCCCATCACAATTTCCGATAGATGGAATTCATGATCTCAAGGTATTATTGAGTGTGTGCTGAACCATATTCTTATAACCATCGCCTCATAACCAGGTTACCACCGCAGAAGTAGATTAAAGTCGGCACTAGAGCTGAAAAGGCCATGCCTGGTTGTTGGATGAGGTTTTCTATTCCATTTGGATAACGCTCGCTCTCATACAGCTGGGACTATCTGCACACAGTTACAGAAGTTCGGTTGGGAAAAATGCACCCGCCTTTTTTTCCAGATCTAGCACCTTCAGATTTCCACTGGTTCCGAAGTCTGCAAAACTTGCTTGATGGAAAAATTTTAGATCTCAGCCTGATGTCCAAGACTCTCTTAAAGTGCTTTTTTCGTCAAAGCCAGAAAAATGTTAAGTGGCGGTATTGTCCGAGAGGTGGACAGAAATGTGAAAATAAGTCTTCAAATATTTTTATGGATAATATTTAATTTGAATTTTCTTAGCATTAAATGTAGTTTTTAATAAAGAAATTATCTTTGAAATCCTTATTATTAATATTGTCATATAAAAAGCACATGCCTTACTTAAATTGTCCGTTTTTCTACCAGGTGTACAACTTTGCTTCCGCCGTTTTTTCCCCAACATTTGAGGCTTTAATGAAACAAATTGGTTACACATGTATCATTCAAAGTATTTTCCATCGCTGGCCACTACTTTCTTCCATCCTTCGGGCAGTATACGAATCCCGCATCGAAAAAATTGTTCATCTTTTAAAGCGATCCACGCATCCATCCAATTTATGACTTCTTCATAGTTGGTCAGCCAAGTGTTGGTCGGCCAGGCCATGCGCCATTGATCGAAACAGGTGATGGTCAGAGGGAGCAATGTCTGGAGAATACGGCGGGTGGGGTAGGACTTCCCACATTTCCAAGTACGTTTTGACCTCTTTTGCAACGTGGGGTCGAGCGTTATCGTGCCTCTCGCTGTATTGCGGCGGTTAGTCTTTTAATGCTCTGCTTAAACGCATTAATTGCGTTCGATAACGAGCACCTGTGATTGTTTCACTTGGTTCACTTCATAGTACACGACGCCGAGCTGGTCCCTCCAAATGCAGAGCATGATCTTGGAGCCGTGGATATTCGATTTAGCCGTCGACGTGGAAGCATTGCCGGGATATCCCAATGATTTTTTGCGTTTATGGTTATCGTAATGAACCCATTTTTCGTCCCCGGCGACAATGCACAATCCCTTCGGTTTTCGCCTCTGAAGCAACTGTTCACAACACACAAACGCCGTTCAACGTCTCTTGGTTTCAACTCATACGGGACCCAAGTTCCTTCTTTCTGGATCATGCCCATGGCCTTGAGACGTTTTGAAATGGCTTGCTGTGTCACTCCCACTGATCGTGCCAATTCTTGAGTTGGACGCGAGTCTTCACTCAGCAATGTCTCCAATTCTGCATCTTCGAAAACTTTCTCTCTTTCACCACTATGCCGGTCTTCGACGTTAAAATCACCGTTCTTGAAGCGTTGAAACCACTCACGACACGTTCTTTCACTAATAGCGTCCTCACCATACGTATCGGAGAGCAATCGATGAGATTCAGCCGATGTTTTCTTCATTTGAAACAAAATAGTAATACCTCCCACAAATGACGAGAATTTGGCTCGTAAACTGACATTTTCAATCGAGAACAACTTTATGATGCAGACACAAATCGACTAATGTTTGAATAGTGTTCTGTTGACCGAGGTCCAAGCCAACTGCCTAAAGTCTGCGATCTGTTTTTTTTTCGACCGCTACTTACCGTCATCGCCACATATCGGCAAATGGCGGAAGCAAAGTTGCACACATTATATAATTAAAGCTAAACTTAATTAAACTACGTGTTTGGTGAAAATGAAAAATGACATGAACTTCAGTTTTTAAGAGTTGCTTGAGAAATTTTAAGCTTGACTTGTATTATACATAGTTTTCGAAGGAGTTCTTAAAACTACTGTTATAGTAAGACGGTATTCTTAACAGCACAAGAGTCACTGAGTCCAGTGACTAGGGCCGTTTTTCAGCGGCCCAATTCTTTAAACCAGATTGTGCGACAAAACCTGACACATTTCTTTTTATTAGTTCTATACAAATTAAGCAGCATTTTCTATGGTCACCTACCTATACTACTGCAGGGACTCAATTTCACACTATAACTAATTAAATGGTTGGACATCTTAATTGCGTTCGATCAAAAAACAATAACTTATCATTTATGACTCCTCGAAAGCATGTGTGTACGAGTATAATATCCCAAACAACAATCTGCTGTTATTAATACATACGGTATTTATCAACACAACGTGACTCCATAAAGGCAGGTCGGTTATCCATACCCAAACACAAAAGCCGATGTCATGCTTGGTCGGTTTACTTTAATTTCCGGTCAGAATATTTATTTAACTCAAAAGATACACGATCGCCTCTCCATAAACAGATGCACGCAGTGCCACCAACCCAAAAAACGGCGATGACTTCGACGCCAACGGCCCTAAATTTCTAATGCGATTAAAATAGCTTACTATGACAAATTTAGCCGCAACAATGAATCATCCATGAACAGCTTACAGGACAAGTAAAAAATTAGTGAAAAATACTCGCAATAAAAATGAAATGCGGGGGCAAGAGGGAGTCATTTAAACTGCTAGATGGGCATGTGTGCGCGGATAATTAGCATGCAAGTCAAGAAGACTGCTTAACTCTTTCCATAAATGACTAAAGAAACAGAGAAAGCGTGGAAATCGAGTACATCCGCAGTTGTCATCTATGTACCACCATAGGCAGATACATTTTGACACTAGTTTTAACTAGTTTTTCCGAAGTTTTGACCACAAGCTAACTGCTAGTTGGGTGAAGCGTTAATTTCAAGTGCAAACCATGTTAATGTGTGGCCAAAAGAACAATATAGTAAGGCTAACACTATTTTGAATAGAAAGACATCTGCATGGGTGCTCAGCATCAAGTGCTCCATGTCAACAAGCTTAGATGAGGGCTAAAAATTCGGATAAAACCTAGAAGCAGCAATTACCGAAATGTTATATCAGAAAATAATTCAGGTGAATGCATCTGAAATTAATGTTTATCTCCAGACGAAGCCTCTTGTTACGTACATAGGCAATTTGAGTGAAATTAAGAGCAGATTTTGACGTAATTATTAATTTTTTTTTTTTTGTTGAACTTTAATTGGTTTTAATAATAGAGTTTGGAAAAACGAAAGTTTAAATGGGGAAAAAATATTGGATAATTGGATGCAGAAGTTGTTGTGTAATTCCAAAGGAGATTTGTGTGAAGAAACTTAAAAAATTAAATTGTAGATTCTAAGAACACATATGTAAGCTGATCATTACCTTACTTAAAGCTAAGATGGTATATTTAAACCAAATTAAACAATCAAAGTAATGCTGGCGAAATATATAATGAATATAGAATATCACTTCTATTCCTAATATTCTGGAGGTTGCCAACTTATTCAATAATTCCTTTCCATCAAATCACTTCAAAATGCATATTCTGTGTGTGCATTTCCAATACAACACCTTAATGACATGGAAACAAAAGAGTTATTGTGACCTACAACCAACGCAAATTCAATGGAATCTCTCAAATCCTATCTAGGACAACCACCCCCGGAGAGTAGTGAACGAACATCTTCGACACAAACCATCTACACCCCGTCCAGGTTGTGTGACAAACACCAAAAGAGCGTACACTTTTGAACCTGCACGAATTATAAAAAAAAATATATACGAAGCCTGTTCCTCGTTCCCCTCGTTTTACGCAGATAAAAAGGTTTGACGTGTTTTAGTGTGCTTTGCGACTTGGATCAAAGAATTTGTATACAATTTTGTGAATTATTAATAAAAAATAAAATTAAGTGCTCCGTCGTACATAAAATGTTGACTGTGGTATGTAATGAGTCTACTCTGAGAAAAGAGTGTTTATAAGTGGTACAAGCCCTTCACAGAAGGCTAAGAAGGCAGCACATCAACAGCGAATGAAAGCGTTGTAGCAGTGAAGAAAATTGTTATGGTCGCATCACTTTCAGAGGAGTTGCTAAGGATATAGGCATATCGGTTGGCTCATACCATACAATTTTTCCAAATATTTTGGGCATGTAACGTCGTCAGCGAAGTTTGCACCGAAATAGCTAACTTATAAACAAAAGAACAATTGCGTGAGCATCGCTCAGGAACTGTGAATGGTGATCACTGCTTTTTTCAACTGCAATGGCGTGGTTAATCATGATTTTTTTGCCGGAAAGTCGTACGACCAATAAGGAATATTTCCTTGAAGTAATGCGCCGTTTTGGTATTTAATTTTTTGGTAAATATTTTATTACAATACGAGTATTGTAATCCTGCACTTTGAAAGCACTTTGCCTCTCACAATCTTCTTCTCTTCACAAAACTGAAAAGGAGAAGAAACTGAATCTTCTCCCATGAAAGGAGGTTTGCCACGATTGAGACTGCATAAAGAAATCAAAGCAATCTGTGAGGGATTACCTTAGAGGGGACAAAATAGTTAATGATGAATAGATAAATATTTTCGAGAAAAAAAAAGGTCACTTTTTTTTAACAAACCCCGCACTACATAGAGAGTTCGCCAAAATTAAAAGACAAGCTCACAACTTGATCAACAGCACCCAATTCGAATCTGATCTTCCAGTCGTTAAGGAAAAAGAAATCCCAGGGGTTAACGGAATACCCAACGTTGTGATTAGACCCCTTCCAGGGATGTACAATGATGTCATTCCAGATAATCGACGCTATTCATGACGCGCCGAAACCCGTATCAGATATTCAGAGGATCAAATATAAGAATCAATGCCTGTCTGATTGAATTCGAAAAGGCTTTCGACACCATATGGTTAAAAGGTCTTTATTACAAGTTCGGCCGGCTGGACATAAGTAAACCACTGCTATGTATGGTTTTTGACAGATTAACAGGCAGAATGTTCGTTGCGACAATTGCCAACGTGACGCAAACATTTAAAATTCAAAATGGACTATAACAGAACACGGCTAACTCGCCGATCCTCAGTTACATATCTAATAGTTTCTCTTCATCATTCAATAGAGTACACGGACGTTTTAATCGCGTATAGATCAGGTCCAAAGATCGACGTTATTGATATTCTTTTGCAGCATGACAACGGAAATTCAGTAGAATTGTAATGATTGGAAGTTAAAAATCAACTATTTCAATATCTATATTATTCAGGACATCTTTGTCTAGGGCCTCTCGGGACACTAGAATTTTTCGGTCAATTTTGTAGTGAGAAACCCCGGGATCTATATTTTGATAACAATATAGATGCTGCTCTGGCAAAAGCCCGGGGCGTTTTCGCTCTGACAAGATGGCTGTTTCATAGCAGGGTGAAGATAATCTGCTAGATGGCCTTAGTCAGGCCCATTAATGCCTATGGATGTACCGTGTGGTGAGAGCCAGCTTAATGGAAAAAGTTCGGCAGTTAGAAAGATAATGTCTCAGGATTAGTTTTGGATTACAAAGAACACCCTAAAACAATAGGGCTATGATTTTCCTCTATTTAGATAAATCTGAACTGATCCAGGATAGATTAGCGATGCCGCGAATCTCCCAAATAGTTCGCAATTGGAAAATCATACAACCATTCTATGTAGGTATATTGTAGTTAAGCTAGGCTAAGCTAGTTTTCTCGAGATCGCTTTCTTGCAAAGGATACAAGTCGTCAAGACTTGAATTTTCGATTCCCTCAGATCTAAAGGGTTTTCCAATGGGGACTTGACAGCTTTGAATTTAATTTGTGAACGTACCCTTTCATTAATCATCGAACTGTCATTGTCTCAACGTTTTCATCATGGTAAAATACACGAAAGAGTAACGAACGTCTGCAAATTATAAAAAATTTTCTACCGAAATTCGAAGTCGGCGACCGCAACTTTAAGAGTGTTAACTCCAATTTTCGGTAGTAATTCTCGTCCTAGTAGACAGGCAATAACAAGCTTAGTGCAGAAATTTGAGTCTACATATTCGTTGTGTGATGTTGCCGTGTCAGTGAGACAACGGGCTGGTCGAAGTGTCGAAAATATCGCTGCCGTTCAGGCGTCCGTAGCAAACGATCCAAATCAGTCAATTCCACGGCGTTCTCAAGAATTGGGCATCGCTCAGACCACATTATGGCGTATTTTGCGTAAGGATCTTGGTTTACACCCATACAAGATCAAGCTGACTCAAGAATTGAAGCCGATGGATCATTTGAAGTGACGTACGTTCTCCGATTGGGCTCTGCAAAAGATGCGCCAAGATGATGAATTTCATCGCAAAATCATCTTCAGTGACGGAGCTCATTTTTGGCTCGATGGGTTCGTCAATAAGCAAAATATGCGTTATTGGTCGGGTGAAAATCCACATGTGCTTCATCAATCACCACTTCATCCACAAAAAATAACTGTTTGGTGCGGATTGCATGCCGGCGGCGTTATTGGGCCATATATTTTCGTCGACGAAACGATCGTCACGTTACTGTGAATGGCCAGCGTTATCGCGCCATGATTATCGATTATTTTTGGCCCGAATTGGAAGATATGGATTGGACGACATGTGGTTTCGACAGGATGGTGCCACAAGCCACACAGCAGATGAGCGTGTTATCTCAAGAAATGGGCCAGTCGATTGGCCGCCTCGTTCGTGCGATTTAGCGCCTCTAGACTATTTTCTTTGAGGCTACGTTACGAAATGTATGGCCGAGTCATCGAAAGTTGGGTCCAACGAATCGACCACTGCAAACGTGCTCGCGGTGGCCATATGAACGAAATCGAGTTCCATTCATAAATGTTTTGATTGTACTTCAAACCGATAATAAAGTTTTTGAAATATCTCAAATGGTTTGCGTTTTATTTAAAAAAAAAGTTGTCAAGTCCTTTTTGGAAAACCCTTTATTATTATACACGCTTAAAAGGGGGAACAAGCATATAACTCGATTAACCGTACTCAATTCGAATGTTCTAATGGAACTATCCTGAATCCAGAATGTATTATGACGGTTCGCTAAAATTTTACATTCAAAATTAGTCGTAACCGTATTGCTGTCGAAATGATAGATATTTATTCCGTCGCCCACTTAAATCAAGGCGTTTTCGAAATGCATTGCAATTCGAGCATTACAATACGAGCCCACATTGCGAATGGAATATCTAGACTTAGCTTGTTGTTACTGCGTACGTTGTGCGTTTATAAAGTATCGTTTTCACCTATTGTAGATACGACTTCACGAAACGTTGTCTCTTATTTTATTATTTTTTACCTTAACAATGGACAAATCAGAATTGCAAAATTGGAGAACGATGCATGTGGGTTGCTATTGCTATTGTTCAGTTCCATATGAATCGCTTTGAGTGATTTTTTATGTGAGAATTTAAATGAAAAGTATCTGCTTTCGTGGTCGAGGCATGTAACCCCAATTTGAACGAATAAATGCGTCAAAGATACTTACGGGTCTTAGCACGGCAGGGGGTCAACAAAGCATCGAATTGAATCACAGTCCATCATACCACACGTGTGTAATCTATTAGATAAACAGCATGAATCAAAACAACCCACGAACTATAAACAAATTAATAACCAAGACTGTGCTAAAGCTTCCTTAACTTACAGAACGAACATTCTTTATCATTTATTATTACATTAGGTGTCATCCCGCTGGTCGTCGCCTCCCACATCAAACGTGTCTGAAGAAGATTCACACAAAGCATTTCATTGCACCACATTCTACTAATCAAAAAGAAACCAATCACCTAAACACACTGTATTTCTATTCCAAAGTCGGATACCTACTTTCTAAGAGATACCAAAGAAACTACATATAGAGCAGAAGACTTTCATATGCCACCACCCGAAACCGGCCAACGCAACACTGGCACCCACAAGCCGTATCTCCGTGCAGTACGAGTAGATGCTTGTCGCCAGCATGAAGTGAAGAACATCTCTCGCACCTCAGTTCCATCCGCTTGTGTGCATTAAGGCGCGGAGAAATGAAATGCATTGGTTTGGTGAAGGGACACTGGTTTTTGAGCCGCCATGCCAACCACCTTCCATGGTGCCAACAGAGAACAATGCATGTCCGTAGGTGTCAAATGTTTTCGTCTGCACTGGGTTGGAAATTGAATATGTAACTTGCAGATGAAGAATACCAATTTTTTTTTTCTTCGTTTTCTATTTTTCGAGTCGACCGATATTTTATAGCGGAAATGGAGAAATGAAGATGCACAGTGGGAGAGTGAGATTGATCGTGTGGAGGCACTATGGATTTCTAAAACAGATTTCACTCGTGGGAGTGAATAGATCTATTAACGTCCGTTTGTATGCATATATTTTATTATGATGAGAATCAGATACTTCGAGGGCGTCTTGAGTCAATACCTTATACTATTGTAATTATAGGTTTTTTTTAAATTAGTACACGTCACTATAATGAGAAGTTGGACAGAACAAACGTCATTGGCATATTTACCTTTCGTCAAATTGACACACCTTTGCAGATAAATTAAATGTTTGATTGGAATTACATAGTTCGACATGTTGTCGAAAGATGGCGCTGGCTGTTGTAAATAATTGATAATTGAATATTTTTTGAAAAGTTGAATAATTTTTGACATTTTCAGAGTGGTAATTTCATCGTTGAGAATAAGCTTCGCTGTGAATAAACAAAAAAAATCGAAGGCAAAAAATTAGAGGCATTGTTCGATGAAGACCCGAGTCAAACGCAAACAGCAAGTAGTTGCTGTACGACTTAAATCCACAGAAATGATTCAAAAGCAAGTCAATTGAGTTTCTCATGAATTGAAACCGGGAGATGTTGGAAAGCGATTTTTCACTTGAGAGCAGCTGATTCAAAAATAAAAAGGAAAAAGTTTCTTACATCGGATTGCGACTGGTGTGAAAAATGGATAGTCTACCATAATTCCAAGAAGAAAAAATAATACGCTGAGCGTGGCGAATCGTTAGCATCAACCTACTTACATATCTGTGAATACTAACATTCTCTAGCGATTTTGTTTTTGCAAAAAGGCTAGGGGATTATATAAATCAACACATTTGGCAGGAGATTTTGATACACAAACGGACGAAGGGTTCTTATTAAAAATAAGGCATTATATGGTTAAGTATTTTTTTTTTGTTAGTTTTTAATTCCTTTATATTGTTTTTGTTCTATTCTTGTTTAAATCTAATTTTAAATATCTCTGTGCGGTCACTCTTAGTCTACAATATTTATTAATTGCTATTTCCTTTCACCTTTCAAGACATTTTAAAATTGTAAGTTTATTAAAAACCTATTTTTTTTTCTTATCCTAAAGCTTAAGCTACCATCTTCTTCTTTTCCTTTTTCCGGCGTTGTTATGGTCAGAAGTGTAGGACCATAACCTTCCCACTTAACTGCATTCCTACTGATCCGCTTGTGGGGTCCGCCGGTTTGACCTCAGAAAGTAGCGGCAGGCTTCCCGGTTTGGGATTACTTCATCGCTGAGGCCAATCAAATGCTGGTGTTTTTGCATTTTTTTGCACTAATTGTTTTTCGGCCTGCCTTTTTTTTTTTGTGACACGGGCATGCTCCAGATTTTTTTTTTTGTTTGATCTTACTCTTACAACAACGGTGATCTCCAGTCGTGTCAACCCACTGATTTGCATGTACACTTATGAGGCAGTTTAATGGTGGTATATGTGTCCCTAGGCTCACCTTGGTGTTTTCTAAATTGCCTAGATGTGATTTTTGTTTACCTTTGTTTTAGTCGCCTTTTACGACAAGCGAGAGGTATCGCTGCAGGGATATTCTTAACCCGTCCCTGCACGGAAAGCTTCACCTACCATAAAAGGCTTAATTCTAATCTTAAACATAAGCAGGTTGGTTTACACTCGTGTGTTTCGTTTCGAATGGTCACTCTGCTGATTGCGTCTTTAAGCGACTGGTCTTAACCATCTCGCTCAATCTGCGTCCCCGAGACCTCACCAAGGCTAACATGCCTCAGATATTTCTCAGCTTCATCTAAGCACGATGACGCGCCCAGCCTCCAAAAGATGCCCTAGCTAATCCTAACTAGGTTTAGATTTAGATTAAGGTGGGGGGAAGGACAATATCACGTAATCACTGCGGCCTCTGATGGACCTATTGTGATGTCCCCCATTCAGGTTCACTCAGAAATCCTGAGTTCATGATAAACCTTAGTACGCTTTTGAGTGAACTAGCAGCGATTTCTTCTGCTTCAAGATAATGCCTGCCAAAGTGTTTGTGTCGTGTATTGTTGAGGCAGTTACAGTAGCACAGTATGTGCTCTGCTCTTTCTGCCTCTTCGTTACACATTCTATAGTTGTCATCTTGTGTTATGCCCATGGCTTTAAGAGGTTTGTTCACCGGGCAGTGTCCAGTGAGGAATCCTGTGACTATACGAATCTGACTCCTAGAAAGTTTAAGGAGTTGTTTCGTTCTTTTAAAGGAAGTGATTGGTAGGAACATCTTGGCTTGTCTGCTACCTTCCTTTTGTGTCCAGTAGTGGTTGGCCGTGTTGCTCAACCATTCCTTTATGTAGCATTTTATGGTGCTGATAGGTATGCCGCAGAATGGTCTTGGCATCATGAATGGTGATGCAGAGCCTTTTCTTGCTAATAGGCCTGCTTTTTCGTTTCCTATATGGCCACTGTGTCCTGGTGTCCACATGAGGTGAACCCTGTTTGTGTTGGCCAGCTGGCGTAATAGTTGTAAGCAGTCCCATACCAATTTAGAGGTGACTTCGTAGCTTTTGGGGGGCTAAAAGTGCAGCCTTACTGTCAGAGAGAATATAAATGATTTTATTGGTAATAGCTCTGTTTATATTTTCTCTAAGGCAGAGTTCAATTGCGAATATCTCTGCTGGAAATACGGAGCTGTATCTGTCTATCCTGTGATAGATGTGTGTTCCAGTGTTAGCTCCGTATACTCCAACCCCAACACGTTCGTGTCGAGAGGGAATTGTGACCTTAAAATTTTGGCTGAAGTTATACCTTGGAAGATAATTGTCTATATGGGGTATCTTTAGGATTTCATGCCTGTTTAGTTCATTAAGAATGTCAGGATGAAAGAGCCCGGAATTAGAGTCAGCCTTCGCTATATCTCTAGTATCCTAAACTAACTGAAGAACTAAGGAATGAGGTGGATCTCATCGGAGTAACGCACGTAAGAGTTTCCACCCGACAACCACCAATAATTGGCGTGCTGTCTAGCAACATCGGCGAGAACCCAGTCTACCAGTGCGGTGAGCTCATGAGCCGTTCACAGATGAGCCGTTTGTCACTGACATCTACGTCTGAAGAATTGACCGCTCCTTGTTGTAAACTGTTTTTTATGTCAAAGATCCTGCTCAAAGTAACATTGTCACGTAAATTATGTACAGAATGTGATTTGGCGTGCCTAGTGAAACAAACAAGCATCCGTACATTGGGTTTTGCCTTATTCCACTAAATGTCGGAAACCAGTTTTGACGCAGCGTGTATTATTCACTTGTCTTGCCTTAAAACCAAACGGTATATGTTGCTATAAGCCGGATTTTAAATATTACACTACTTACGAGGGTAAGTCTCGGCCTAACAACGAAAGACTGCCAAAAAATGATTTCATTTTCATATATGCACATAAAATCTTGCTTGACTTCAAGACACTTTATACAGTTTTTCTCCAACATCAGTGTTACTTCCCGGAAGTGAGAGTTTGAAAGGCTGTGAAAATACTCATATTCGGCCCTCCAAACTTCAGATGTAAGTCTGAGGGTGCCAAAACAGGAAAATAGAGGAGAAGGCTATCCAAATCGTACTGGTCAAGAAGATGGTAGTAATATTTACATGTAATTGTTCTGCCTTTTGTAAGGTAATGAATTGACAGGACCTACTTTGCATCCCAAAACACGTTGGTCAGGGACAGCTTGAACTATTGTTTCGTTTCTGGCAGTGGTCAAAATCGCCGAAAAAATCGCCCAAAAGATTGCTGCGAAAATCGTCAAATCAGCATATATGGCACCTATCTCACTCAAAGCTTTCGCATACCTAATCCCTTGTGCAAGCTGTTTTGCACAGTTTCTTCCAATATCCTCACAGCCTCAGCTTTTTCATGCACTTTTTCGATGGTTTGTTTACAGATGTTGTTGAAAAGAATTTGAAATCAGTCGTTCAGGAGGCGTAATCCCGGTATCACCTTCGTCGTTAGGTCGAAGCTCGATTTATGAATGTGGCACGTTACTCTGTGTCTGCAAAAACGAGTCGTTAGGCAAGTTAGACTATCAAAATTCAGTTAACATTTCAGGGAATGAAGTTTAAATCAAACTTTATTGTCAAACAAATAAGAACAAATTTAAACCGTAGACCAGGTCGCCCTTACTTTTTTCGTAACAAATTTTCCATAAAAAGAGTAGGTGCGCATCGGCTGCAGAGTACTTACATAATTTCCTGTCACATGGCTATAGTGCTTGGAAGGCAATATTAGACATGTTATACAGGGATCTTTTGTATACAACTGTACACTAGAGTTACAGCATGGGTGTAGAACTTTGAATATTGATTGCTATTCAGACAAATAAATTCCCAAAATAATTCGCAAATACTCGAAGAAAATAAATTATCTTGGATATTAATTTTGATATAACACGATGGCAATATAGGTACGGATGCCTCACTAGTGTACATCCTGTGAATCAGCTACTATTTGGCGATCAATAAGCATGAGGGCAGTAGATCACTAGAGTGATGATTATGTTCTCTCTAATCAGAAAAAAAAGACAAGGCATGCAAGTTAACCCATGGCTGTGACAATTGTCCCAAAATAAAACACAAAAAAAATAATGACATCCTCCCAGCGAAATATGCTTGTATCTGCAACCCATTTTTTTTTCCGTTGGAAAAAGCCCGGACCATAGCTTCATCCTACGGTCGCAGCTTTGATACACAATAAAATTGGCTCTCAGTTTGGACTTGTTTATGTCAAATTAAAATTTATTTCCAAAAGGTGCCAATAAATGTTTCGCACTCAACGTTCAATCGCGAACCAGTCCAGCGACTTAACCAGTGGTGTGAGAGGTAGGAGAAGCAGTTTGGTCAGTTTTCATGCGAATTCATCTCAAAAACTTAACGCAAAGTAAACGCGAAGCAAAGACACCCAAGCGGCGGCGCAGCCAAATGTGTATGGCATGAAGAGAGCGATATGTAAAGCATCGGAGTCTTATGCTGCGATCATCTCGATGGTTGAACTAATGGAAACCATGGAGGGCAGATGTGATTAATGAACGCACATATTATACTTATGCGATAGTGACAATCCAAATGGTAGCAAAGCAAATAAAAAAAAATGTTTTCATAATTTCCAAAAAGTCAATTCAGTACCTGACTTCGCGATTTGAAAAAAATCGATTTTAAAATTTGGGTTTGAAGGTAAGTTTTTCGTAAGCTTTTAATACAAATAGCTTAGTTCAAAAACAAGAAATAGAGTAGATTTCTCGCTTTAAGAATAAGTTAAGATATTTATTATAATATTTATAATAATTGTTGCCGTTATTTTAAAATACTTTTTTTCATTTTAACTAATTTTTTTTCTTAAACGTTCCTCCTACCTAAACGGAGGAAGATACATCCGCGCTTCCATAGTAAAAATATTTGTATTTTATCCCTCTGCACGAATCCGTCAATATTTTGCACCGCCTAAGTTATCGCATTCTCTCAGGCACTTGGGATTATCTAGATAGATCTATCTTTCATCGCATTCCACAATTCGATGCAATAGTCTTCTTATTCTACCGTTCAAGCAGCTGTTCACATGTGAAAAATCGCGTTTCAACGCGAAAATGTTCAGCTAAAAAACGGTCACCATAAACTTGTATTATCCAAGCTCATTCGACTACTCTTTCCATTGGGCCAATGGTAAGCCATATGGCCATATGAGTCAACATTTCAAGGAAAGAAATGCGCTGTTATAATGGCGCGCTTAAAGCTGTGTTAAAGCATGTCACTATACATGTTGAATTCTCTCTAAATAAAATTAGAAAACTGAATTCACTTGAGATTCAGATTCAAAGTGATCTTTAAGATTTGAGGCTTTAAGATTCTTTAGAAGATGGGAAAATTGTCCTTTATGTAGAGAGAAGAAGCATGTGCTCCGCAATGTCTACAATAATTCCACGGCTTTGATCTTAACACTCATGAGCATCATTGCGGGTGACTTAGTGCTGTTGTCAGGCTTAGTGAACACTTGTAGCTGTGCTACTCCTGGTAAGCATAAGGACAAATCTTTAAAATCATTACAAAGCTCATAAGGATGTTTAGTTACCCACCAGAAAGACTCTGCACTATTCATTTTGACAATTTAAACAATATTCTGGGCTTCGTATAAAAAAACCTTGAAACAAGGACTGGTCTGGTTTTCAAAAACACTCTTGTTTACCGAAATTGGTAATTATATGAGAATTATATTGATATATTGTTATTTTGAAGGTTTGCTCCGTTGATCGCCACTGAGGCGATCAGACACCGCAGTCAAGCCTTTCTCGCAGACTTTAAATAAAAAGCAAACAATTTCGAGTCCCTTTAACGACAATAGCCCCGGGTCATACGTTTTAAGCTTCTAATTGTAAACTGATAGCAGCTGCTGTTGTTCTCATAAAATTCATTTTTTTTTATAATACATATATACTTTTAGCAGAATTTTTGGGTCAATTCCAATCTTTTATGGCAAATTACAAAAACATAATAAAGGTCGCCATCAATTTAATTCAGTCGAGTAATTTTCTCTTCTAATGTGCGTCTAGCAATTATGATACTACAATAATATATTAAGCACCGGCAGACAAATATCGTGAGAAAACGTTCCGGCATCTCGCGTAAATCACATCGAACCAAAACACCTCGTGCATTCTAATTGAAATCCGTGCACAAATCTCATTTAGATTCATCGAGCACGTAACGAAGCCAATAGAGCCCCGCACACAATTACTTGAAAACTCTTCTCGCGGCGCTAAGTGCGTTAAGTACGATCCATCACCACCAGTTTATGTGCATCCAAGCAGCTCGAGAACGTGGCTAATGTCCATAAGTCCAAGATACAGAAAGCTCAAATTGTGTAATTAATCAACCGAAAGCGAACCCCACCTGCCAATCACACAAACTTATCGACTAATTTCTCAATACCTGTCTGGCCGGTGCGCCACGATTCAATTGTAATCGCGTCGTTAAAAGTCACATCAAATGGTCTGCATGAGTCTGGAATCGTTGAACGTCTACGATCGATTCGATGGAACGGGTATGGGGTGATTGTGTCTGTTGGGAACCGTACATTAGCTAGAGCATCGAGGGGCCCCCGTGAGATCAAGGAGAACGTGATAGCGGCTGTCATTCTTGTGGCCAAGTATCGTCTGAGTTGGATGTGCCTACTGGAGATGGTAAACACCGAAATGCTGGTGAGCAACATAGCATAGATAGACAGGCATTCGGCGAATTTGTTGTTACTTGGTACGGTTGGGAAGGTTTTCGATTTAACATGAGTCAAAGCTTTTCATCAAATTATTTATCTTTCAAGCCATAATGAGAAAATCCAGAAATCAGGATTTGTCAAATAATGTTCTTGTAAGACTTTTTGAGTGGAGGAGCGGAGATACCGGTACTGCTATTTTAAAAAGTAAATCTTCAATATTCAGGGCCCTTTGTTATCATTATTTCAATAGAAGAACAAGAATTTAGAAAATAAGGAGAAAAATGTCTTCTTCTCTGAACAATTGCGTAATTTTCTATTTAAGTTACCTAACTTAATTGTTTTAACTTTCTAAAATATAAATCATTTTAGTTTGTAGATCTTTCCGTTCCAAACCGGTTATTAATAAGTTTCCAGAAATTCTCAATGTTTTTTCTCAAATAGGCTTTTACATCTCAGCCATATGCTAGAAATGATCGTCCTGCGTGAAGGTGCTTCTGGCACTGTTGAACACATAAGTATTTTGTGACATGAACATTTTTGGGTGTTTCAGATAGATTTCGGAACCCTAAAAAATATGAAAACAGAAATTGCTTATCACCCATTTTTTTTACCTATAGTAAAAAAACTGTTTTATATTTATGTATATGTATGGAACGCATGCTACATAGAATTGTTTATGTAAAAGAATAAATATTGCACCATTATGCGTGATTTGACAAACATCGTGTTCAGACAAGTTCATTCTGTTGTAATAAATACGCATCTAACTCAATAGCGTGTGATATTCTATAGCTTACGGAGTTATTCTCTGTCTCATATCGCGAAAAGTCGTAACTATCGTGTTTGTGTTCTACATCTTCATGTTTGTTTATTACCGTGTATTAACAAGTAAATACAATGCCTAGGAAGTGTGTGAATAATTTCAACCATTTTTGTTATGTGTGTGGGGAATTAACTTTTAAATCCCAAAAACGTAATTTCACCCAACTTGTCCAAAAAGCTTACGAACTTTATTTTGGAATTAAAGTAGGAGATCAAGATATGTCATGTGCTCCTCACATATGTTGTAAAATTTGTGTAACATTGTTAACAAGTTGGTTGAAAGGTGCAAAACGTCATATGCGCTTTGCTGTACCAATGGTGTGGAGAGAACCGAAAGATCATGCCACAGATTGCTATTTTTGTCTCACTAACGTACATGGCATCGGCCCAAAGTCCAAGCATACTGTGCAGTATGCCAATTTACCATCAACTTTACGGCCTGTCGAACATAGCAAAAAATATCCTATTCCAAAACCACCAGAATCGTGGGGCTTGGACGAAGGACTTGAAGTGCCAGTGATGCAACTAACGATGATATGCAAATTGAACAGGAAATCGACAATGATCCAGACTTTCAAACACCAGAATGTTCAACAAAGCCACATTTAATTTCAAACGCTCAATTGAATGATTTGGTTAGGGATTTATTGTAAAACTAGCGAAATTACAGTCAGAACTGTTAGCATCCAGATTAAAATAATGGAATCTCCTAGAAGGTGATGTACATATACTCGTAAGTGGCTTCCGAAAACGTAAAAAAGGACTTGCGCCTTGTTTCGCTCAAGAAGGGAAATAAGTATACTGCATGAATGTTAACAACTTATTCGATGCGTTGGGAAAGAAACATGAACCAAGCAATTGGCACCTAATCTTAAAAGCAGTTTTACTTCACAACGGCAATAAATACCGATCTGTACCTATAGCTCATGCTGTTATGAAGGAATCATACGAGAATATACGATACCTGCTACAACGCATTCAGTATAAAGACTATAAATGGTCCATCTGTGGAGACTTAAAAGTTATAGCGCTTCTTGTTGGACTGCAGCTGGGGTATACAAAACACTGCTGTTTTCTGTGCGAATGGGACAGCCGTGCACGAAGTCGTCATTATATACAGAAAGAATGGCCAATACGTCGAGCACTAACTCCGGGTGTAAGAAATATTACTAATGAATCCCTGGTTCATCCTAAAAACGTATTCCTACCACCGCTCCATATCAAATTGGGCTTAATGAAAAATTTCGTTAAAGCTCTAGATCGGACCGGTAGAGGGTTCTTATATCTGAAAAAGAAATTTCCGAAAGTAAGTGAGGCAAAAATTAAAGAGGACATATTTGTTGGACCACAAATACGGAAACTCCTGAAAAATAATAAATTTGACAACATGCTAACCGATGTTGAATTAAAAGCATGGAGCGCTTTTAAAACAATTGTGACATGTTTTCTTGGAATTGTGAAAGCCGAAAATTACAGAGATCTTGTAACTGAATTGCTTAGTGCTTACATGGAAATGGGATGTAACATGTCACTTAAAGTTCATTTTCAGGATTCTCATCTCGATTTCTTTACGGAGAACTTGGGTGCAGTGAGCGATGAACATGGAGAAAGGTTTCACCAGGACACCGCAGCAATGGAAAAGCGATAACAAGGTAAATGGAGTCTTACTACGAGTATGCTTGCTGATGCACTGCTGGACGTTACTCCGAGATGCCACAGGAATAAAAGGAATTTTATTTTCAAGGAATTTGATTGTACATGTTAACTAAAGTAAGTCCTGAAGTTTGTTGCTCTTCTTTATATAATCTTATTATGTCGGCGACATAGTGCGGGCAGAAGGTAAAAGGGAAGAGGGATAGAGGAGATGCCGATGGACGTTGTACTAAGGGGGGAAGACCGAATCCGGCAGGGCATTCCAGATTCGTGTGGTTCGATTAAAGAAGGATTCTCTATATTTGACAGTATGTATGTCCGAAAGTGGACTTCAAAGTATATTGGTGAGCATTCCTAGAAAATCGTGAGTTGCGGGAGAAAACTTGAAGAGGTGAAAGGCAGGCAACATTCCTGCGATGTTCCAGCGAATCCACCCTTGGAGTTTGGTGGTTTTGTCGCGCGATTTTGTATTCTGTCCAGTAGGTCTAATGAGGTCTTGGGTGCACCCGAACAGACATGAGCGTTAAATCCTTAGATTGTAGCCAGATCTAAGGATGAGAAATATTTATTGCATCTGAATAAGAAGCCTGAACATTTCGCAGCATTCTTGGCGACATTAAATATGTGGTCGTTCCAATTAAGATTGTTAGCAACATACATACCCAGTATGGAAAGCTTTTCGGTTTCTGAGATGCAACTACCAACTAATGCCTGCGGTTTAGTGATACGACAGGAGACAGCACGGTGTTTTGGAGGCATTAAATTCCACTCTAGTCTTTTTACCCCTTGCCGTCTATATCGGAATTTAATGAGCTTAACATACACTACTATTCACTGTCGAAGAGCAGGGTCATGAAGTAGTGAGCAAATACGAGAAGCTAAGGGGACTGTCGTCGATGTATTGTATTTTTTAGCATTAAGGTTCTATAAAACCTTATCTCTATGCAAGGTTGAAAAAAATATTCTATTATTGTCAAAAAAAATGCAGGTAATAAATATCTATCTATCTATCTACATGACTTATAGGACAGTAATAAATCTACATGTGGTTGACGAGACCCCATAAAAAGTTAACGTGTGGTGTGGAATTCATGCAGGAGGTGTGATTGGAACGTCAATGAAAATGATCGCCATCTTACGGTTAATGGAGTTCGCTATCTAGTCAGATTGAAAGACTATTTTTGGCCAGGACTTGACATCAATGACAACAAAATACCACTTGCCATACAAAGCAATTTCTATTGAAGATAAATCTCGACAATAACGGAAATAATCCGATACGGAAACAGAATCTCGTCGTTGGATTTATTTTAATAAGGCCAAGAGGCCAGCAACGTTAAAGGAAATCAGGGACGATATCGAACGTCAAATTGCCAATGTTCTAGCCGATATGTTTGACAGAGTGGTGGAAAATTGTGTCCAAAGATTCGATCGCTGCAAACATGAGCGAAATCGAATTCCATTCTTAAAATGGGTCTGGAATACATTTCCATTTTATGTTTGGATGTCCTTATTGAAAAGCCCTGTACACAATTACATCAAAATTGCATCAACTTGGTGTAACTGTCAATATTGACAGCAAGCAATATTGCAGCTTCAGTAGATGTATAAGGCAATTTTCAGACATTAAGCTGAACATGGCAGCATAGTATTTTCAAACTCCCTCGCTCAGAAGAACGGCAGAGAAACGCACACGGACGAGGTTTCTACAGCAAATTGGTCCCGGTCCTAATGAGATATTCCACGATAATTAAGCCTCTTGAGCTCCTAGCAATTATTTTTATATCAAAAAACTATTTTCACTCATTGCATTTGTGTTCACCATAATTGCTTCCATATGCAACCAAACGGTCGCTACTTCAACATCAGTTTTCTTCTTCGCCCTCAACTAAGCCTTCGCCAAAGTACAATTAACGTATTTATTCACCTGCGCTAACATGCCATCTTCCGTCATGCATCCACTCCGTTACGGTGTCCAATTACCCGTCTTTGATGACAGTAACGACAAAACAAAATCCAATTTTGAAACAATGAACGAATCCACCTTCTCTACGTTGACTCCGCTACTCCACTCTGTTTCGCAGATCATAGACCGTACCAACTACGTTTCAATAATGGATGGCTAATACATGTACTATACATGGACAAGTATCTGTTTACCTTTTCTATATGGATTTCCTGGATTACGCACGCGTGACCATTTTTATTTGCATTATACATCTATACGCTCATGCGCTCGTCAACCGTCCCAGAGTTCGGCTTACTTCCGTTCGAACAAGTTTCAAATGACAAAAGACGAGACGAAACGAAACGGAACGACAGTGACAAAAGGTAAAATGCGATATCAACGAATCCGACGCGGCGGTACGGAATTCATTAAACAAAACCTTTTACATCCCACTCATCTGTAGCGCGTCACTCGCGCATTTCGTTTCAGTTTAACATATCTAGATACTCGTACATGCATGCTGGCACCCGTATGGTGAATGCAATAGAACAATTCAAAACGAAGAGTAGAAAAGCAAAATGGAAGAAAACAGAAAGCGG
Source organism: Merodon equestris (assembly GCA_958301585.1). Classification (NCBI taxonomy): domain Eukaryota; kingdom Metazoa; phylum Arthropoda; class Insecta; order Diptera; family Syrphidae; genus Merodon; species Merodon equestris. The sequence continues at coordinate 66,527,024 of OY284417.1, read as the reverse complement.
ATGGAATGCTTTAATGCCTGTGCGCCTTTGTTTGCGTCTATTGTTGCCAAAATAAAAAAAGAAGATCCGCTCAAGAACAGCAGCGGAGCTGCGCGTCTAATCGTTTACCACTCGGAAGTCTCACGAGTTCCCTAATTATCAAGATCTTATGAATGGAGAGCAACCAGGCTGCCAGGTCGCCAAATATACCATTCAAGCAATTTGTGTAGCGTAATCCGACGTATCTGCGAGTCGACCACGATTTTCGAGGACGTGGATGATTCCACTGAATTGTGCAATACAGTCGCTACGTGCCTAAGGCCGTAATTCAAGAACTATATTTCGAAAGAAAATGAAAATAGTACATCGCACTCCGTAACAGCAGCTGAGTCAATATTTCAATTTCTGGTAACGTGTAGGCGTAAAATCATTCGATGAGCCAGAGTTCATCGTCGTTAAACACTCTGAAGGTTTAGGTCTGATTAGTGCCGGTTGGCAGCGAAAGCAGCATAAGAAACTGAAATTAATTCAAATAAATGAAAAGAATTTGTTAATATTACATATTTTCAACTTTTAAGAGATATATGTATATAAGAATTAGGCGAAAATAGGGTCGCAAACCGAAATGATCTTAGTAGGTTTTAATGGTAGAAAGTAAGACCAAATGAAACTCACCGTGTGCAGTGATGCGCGAATAACATAGCACGAGAAGATGATGAATTTAGTAATATACTGCCCTGATTAAATTGGAAGGAGACTTTCATCAATTTTAGAACCTTCTAATCTAGATATTGTATATATTTTGTTTCCTTCAAAGTAATGCCCCTCAGATATAACACTCTTTCCGCGAAGCAGTCTTTACTTCGTCAATCGTGCCAAATCTCAGTCTGTTCAGTTTTGAGAGGGCAAGGGGCCAAGTCCGATAAATACGATGGTTGAGGCATGTTGTTGTTTATGGCCAAACAATTAAACACAATTGAAGAATTTTGTGATTTACCATTTCAAACTCTTTGAATATACCATATATACAAAGAAACTGGCGCAAACGTTACTATTATTAAGTCCCTTGTATATACGAGTATTTTGACAAAAGTTAAAAAGAGCGTCTTCAGCAAACGAGCTCGGAAACTAAATTGAAACTTGCTGAAAAGAGAGGTAATAACCAGATTGTACACATTCACCTTTATAGAATTAGCGACTCAGCCGCGACTGTAATATCAATGCGTTATGGCGAGGTTTTGCCCCATTGCGGAATCATCTAAATATACAACCAGAAGGGTCACCACGCGCAACTAATAGCTCAAACGATTCTTTTTAAATATAGACTTAACTAGCCCAGAATACAGGTTCATTTTCACTACATCCGTCTCGCAAAGTTATGAAAATAGTTTTTCCGATTTTTTTCCTGGAGTCTGCCCTTTAAAACTATAGTCGTAAGATAAACAGATTCAAGCCGAAGTACTTGTAATAGATTGTAATAGAAACTCAAATGTAATAAGGACATTAATAATTTAATTCCACGATTTTTATGTAAAACTTATGACATTAATTAAAAGGAATCGAGTGTGCTGACCAACGACCATATGGCTCTATGCCCTTCGTAGACCCACTATGGGTAGAGTTTAAATGACCAAAAGTCACGACGACTCTAAGGAGATATGATTCCAAGCATCAATTGGATTTTCCAGAACAAAAGGTTTGGAACCACCTAAGCATTGATTGTCTCAAGTTAATCGATAAGGATATGCGACTACGGCCAGGTACTCATTGTTTGTCAAAACTAATGAGAAAGTACCTAAAATGCGCAACTGTACCTATAACATCTTTTATACTATTTAATCGTAAAAATGTATTCGATTACCTTACTCAATTCATGTAAAATCTAGACTATTATAATAGAGTTTATCCAACGTGACGTTTCAACATCCTCCTCCCACACTAGCGAATGTGTCATCATCTTTACCTACAATAAATAAAAACAAATCGAAATCGAATTTGAAAACCTGATCAAGCAATGAATGAAACCTCATCCGATCTACACTTTCCCCTAATCTTTCATCAACGTCTGTGCAGCCTCACAAATGTAGACTTGTTTTCAACTTTTATGAATGAAAAACCAACGCTATCGCCGAGATTTGACCCCTCCACGAATGAGTATATGAACATAATTATCCCAAACTCCACGTAAATAGAACAACAGCTTTTCTCCATCGACGAATGCGGGCTCAAAACTCATGTGGGCACAACGTCGTCACCACCGCCAAACAGAATATATAGATTTATATACGCTCCATGCATGCATATAGCCAAGGCAGCGGAACAAGACCTACACAACGCTCACTCAGTCATTCATGTCGCAAGCGTTGGTGGAGGCGTCCGTTCCAAGACCACCTTGATTAGAGCATGCACCTTTTATTCAAATTTGAGCAAATTAAAGCGTACATGTTACTGGCGGATAAAAGATACTCTTGATTCCCAAACAGTAGTATAACGAATTTTGAAGCACTAGCTAGGTAACTACCCTGGAACTGGGACTATTAATCAAAACCTACACGAGCCTATACTGGTTCTTTGGTTTTTGGAAGCTTTTTTGTTTTATTATTTACAAGTCCTGCAGTTGACACATGTGTGACGCAGGCTGGGACAGTTTGAAGCTGCTATTCGTCGCCGAGACTTGTTTGTTATGCTAACCTTTTCTCATGCCAAATTCTTTTCTTTATTCTCTTGCCATTACTTTAACCAAATTTGGAATCTGAGAAGCAAGATATACTTGTAGACATGATGTGATGTATTCAGCAAAGTCGTATTTCGAATAAAAATATGCAAATGCATGGTCTTTGTGGGCTAGCCAGATTCAGAAAATAGAAGATCCCGATATGAAGCACTGGAGAACCGCGAGACGGGTAACAAGGAACGAAACTGGGGAGACATATACGACCAGTGATGGTCACAGACGCCTACATATGATCACAGCCTACATACAATGGACAGCGATAATCCCGTGTTTACGGACACAACAACCTTTTGAAGATCTCTTTATGCTCGTTGGGGGAATTCTTTTCGAATTTTGAATACTGGAACCTGGACTGACGCCCTCTTGGTTCGCGATAATTGATATTTGACACGAATGGGGGAATATTGAATATTTTTACATATTTTTGTGTCGTACGGTACATAACTCAGTAACGAATTCATTTACATTTGAGTGATGATCGGCAGTGTCAGCGTCAGAAGTCGCCGTGAGACCTTAAACCTTATACAGTTTGGCTGTTAATGGACACTGGGTCAAATGCGTTTACTCGATCTACTCGTAGTACTAATTTCAAACGGAGTGAATGATACAAACTCATACCAGGTAATTACGAATCTAGCGAGCACAATTGGTTTAGTAAGACAACCAAAATCCTTGCGGTCATGAAGAGTTACAGCTCTCTGTCAAAACCCTGCTAAAATGTACATGTACTCTTAACGAAAATATTAAATCTTTGCCGACATCGACAACTACTGGAACAAAAAGTTCAACTAAGAGTTATGCAAGATTTTTAGAGGCGATGTCTGGACCTTGTTTGATTCGAGGAGCTTTCGATCCAGTACAGTACAGTATAATCAGTAACCACATGCTCACTGGGGCGGGTTATTATTGAAGAAAACTATTTTTCCACTTCAGTAAGAGCATAGCTTTCTGGTTGACATATCCTATCATCATTTTAAAATTCAGACTTCCCCGATAACTTGACAAGTAATGAAGATAATGTTTTTTAATAAGTATATCTATGCAGTTCTAAATTTATGAACATAGTAGACAGTGGCGAGATCAGTGGCCAATATACCGAACATAATTTTCCTTTTTATAAAAATACATTCATCCAATTTGTAATTCCGAAAGTAAATTTTAATTAGTTTAACAGTGCGATTAAGTTTTCAATCAAATTGTATTTCAGTATATTGTCTGGGTTGTCATTATAAATGAAATGTTATATTAATGACATGTCTCCCTGAATTCTTGCAGGCTTGATTATCACAACTTTAAAAAAAAATGGCAATAACTTAGCCATAACTTGACGAATCCATGAGTTTACGGATTCGGGTCGTAAGCACAATCTTTTACATAGCTCAGCAAAAAGAAATCCAACGGTGACAACGTTGACGTTGCCTTGGCCTTGGTGGCCAATTCAAATTATCAAAGCGCGAAATAACTCGCCCAGGAAATCTCTCTCGGAATAAAGCCGAAACGAGTCGAGGTGCATTAGGTGTGGAACCATCTTGTTGAAACCACATGTCTTTCACATCCGTATCATCGATTTGAGGCAAAAAAAGGAGTAACATATAGCTATATCCTGAAATTTGGATCTTCTTCAACTTTTACTAACAGCCATATATACTGTAGACACTTTGATGACGGATAAGTTTTAGAGCTTCTGTAACAGAGCCAGTCTCTTTGTATTTTTTTCTGCATATCGACCATAATCTCTTACAGAATTACTTGTTTTGTAATAAGTTTTCACAATTTTAAGGCATTCAGCGTCTGTTATACGATCCATATTTTAAAATAGAAACTAAACGTATACGAACTGAGATGATGGCTTGGTTTTGCGTATATGACCAAAAGAGGGGGGATGTCAAATCCGGGCTTTGGATCACGTTGTATAATATAATACATATACATATTTTGCTGTTTTGCCAGTACCTAGCAAAGCTGTCAAATCTCGATCTCCGTATATACTTTTATAAGAGACCACCTCACTACTAGATCTTATTAATATCGATATATTGCTAGTTTTAAGTTTCGACCTGTTTTTTGAAAGAATATTTACGTCTGAAAAATGACTTTCTGGTATTGATGCTTGTGAAAGATACCGGCGTTATCCATTAGAGAACCATAATGTCTAGCAATTTTATTATTCTTCAGTGGTTTAAGTACAAAGTTTTTTTTCATTTTGCTCATCCCAATTAAATCACATCAGCTCAGCTGGGACGATAATAGAATGATTCGGACCAAATACCCACTATGAGTAGAATTAACTCACCAGAGTCTATAAACAAAAAAAAAAATGTGGTCAAGGTGTGAACCGTAAAGTCCACACGACTAACTTCCCAGTGAGTCGAATTAAAGAACAATTTTTTTTTTTTTTATTATTATTTATTATTATTATTATTGTATAATTTTAAATTTATTCAATATTTTCTTTTATAATTTTAACCGTAGTTGATTACAGAGAACATGAAAGAGAAAAAAATCAACAACTTATGGCGTCGCTACGAAGTGATGGAGGTTATCGAAGTTTTGAGAATCTGAAAAATCTCTAATGAGTCTCTGACTTACATAAAGACGATGAATACAGAGAACTCGAAAGAATGAGCACTCAAAAACGCATGGCATCATTACGTAGTGATGACGATTTTAGAGGCTTCGGAAATCTGGAAAATCTTCAACGATTGAAAGAAAGACGAAAAGATGAAACTTTCAAAAAAAATGAAAGTATTAATACAAAACGACGTATCCGTAATTTACGGAAAAACTGTATTTATCATACCGAAGAAAACATTCGAAATCTTCGTCAGATCCACATGTTGAGACATAGTGAACAACACATTGTTAATAAACAAAAAAAAAATGATTCGAAAATTCATTTTTTGCGACGTAAAATGCAACTTGCTGTCGTAATTACATGACAGAGAATAGCATAGATAATGCGTTAACCCCAATAGAAAGAATATCGATCCAAACTAGTGTTACACAAGATGATAAATATAAAATCTTAAAAAATCAATTGCCTGTTATACCTGCGGAGGCAATAACTATTCATAAGAGCCAAGGTCAAACATATGACAAAATATGTATAGATTTTTTGGCGCAGGAGAGGCGAACTTTATCGATGCTATATGTTGCTCTCACTAAATTGAGTGGACTATTTATAATTGGTAAATTTAAATTATCAAATATTCCAAAAAATTCAAAAGTTGTAAACTCAGCACTTATTGAATTAGAACGTCTGAGATCTAAAAAAATGTTAAAATTGTCGTACAATAATTTAGAGAGCGTAGTAGCCACAAAAGTATGTTATCAAAATGTTAGTACATTAAGAAAGAACTTAACCCACATAATTGCAGATGAATGGTATCTGCGTGCGGATATATTCATTTTCAGTGAGTCTCGAACTACTGGTAGCGATAAAATAGACATTGATAATTTTAATATTGTTTTGAGAATTGATCGCAATAAAAACAATCATGGACAAATATGCTATGTAAAAAATAGCGTACAATCTACAATATTATCGTCAAAGCATCTTTACAGCAATAAGGGACATGCAAAGCTATTTACAATGAAAGTAGATAATTGGTATTTAATTAGTGGGTACAAATCTCCTAAAACAACAACGACTATGTTCGAAGAAGCTATCGATGATAATTTTTTGATCAATTATTTAAAAAAATATAAATTATTAACACAATTGCCGCCAGACAGTATTCCTACGTCATTAAATACTCAAATAGATGTCATTTTCTCCAATGAATCACATTTCACATACCATAAGCCAATATATGCTATTTATAATAACAGTTTCAATAGAATTCTAACAATCATTGTAGCACTAGTGTTAACAGTACAGATGAAAACAAAAATTGCGATGAAATTATCATTAGTAGCTATGTTGGCATGGACACTTACAATGACAATATCAAAGATTTAATTCCTATAGATGTTGATAATGATGATATAAATCACAAAGAAACTAATGGAAATAGTATTCATTCTGGTGTTCAAAATGATATGAACAATATTTACGATAATACCGATGATAATGACGTACCATATGATTTTGATATTCCGATCGCAGAATGTCAAGAAGTGGCTCATAGTGAATGAAAATAATGAACAGAAAACTCAAAGCTCAACGGGTACATAATTTCGCACAGGATGTAGGTTACGTCGGCGCGTTTCTACGTAATTTACAAGTAATACCCAAATCTGAGATTAATATTCAGATCATTTATAGCGGTCAAATTGGTGTTAACATTATAGGTAACTGGATTTGTACAAAATATGACGGTAATGGCAATGTCCACATCTACGACAGTTTAAATAAGAATTACTTGGAAAACGATCAAATCGATTTTTTGAATGCTCTGTATAGATTTAAAAAAAGGTATATATGTATTTCATAAGGTTCAGGAACAGAGCAATGGCATAGATTGGGGGGCATTCGCAATATATTTTGCAACAGTGTTATGTTACGATAAGTTACCGGAAGAGCAAATGCCATATGATGTACCCATTATGCGGAACCATATAGTTGAAGTGCTGCTGAATAAAAAATTGTTACCTTTCCCGAACAGTGGATATTTGAACTATTAAAACTTTGTTTTATTATAAACAAAAATTTATCGACACTATTCTCTAAACGTTATCAACAATATCCAACTGTTACAAACAATATTAATTTTTTTTCAAATGTATTCAATTATTATTTACAATATTCGATTGTTATTCACAAAATTCAATTCTTATCAACAATATTCAATTGTTATCAACAATGTTCATAAATAAATTATACACTTCATTCATTTTAAAATTCAGCTTGTTTTTTGCTTTTTTCTTGGATTTATCGTTAAAAAAAAACGGCTGGACCGATTTCGCTGAAAATTCTTTCAGTTCTTTGTTATATCTTTGGTTCTCAAGATAATCGAGACGAAAAAAATGAATACGAACACACATACACACATACGTACATACACACACACGGGCATCTCTATAAAAACGTTGGATTTGGATTCTGGTGACCTTGAAACGTGGAGATATGTCAAAATTTGGGATTCACAAAATCGGCCCCATTACAAGAACTTCCCACTGGGAAGTTAAAAACAGCTCCTGCCCTTTCCTTGCCACTGGAGCAATAGTTGGCTCCTAAAAAAATAGAACACCATCCGACGTCTCTCGCATGACACCGGAAGTCCGTGTGACTAGGACGCGCGTTGCCTTCAACAAAGTTACCACTTTTGTAGCGTTGAAGCCATTTGCGACACGTTCTTCAGTAATAGAAGCCTGGCTTATACAATCAGTCGATGCGCCTTATCCGCTGATTTTTGTGAATTGAAGGCGAAAAACAAAACTCTCCCTGAATGACCCTGATTTAACCAGAAAGTCGACATTTCTAGGCACAATGATATTTTCAATGTACAAATGTAATACTGAGCAGTTGTTGGCAGATACGATGTTTAAAAAAATATTATTTATTTAATTATTAAAAAAATGTGGATTCCCATTTGAATACCTGATACCTAATGTGGAATTGAATGTGCCAGAAGCACTTTTATATCCAAAAGAGCTCTAACGCCACCCTGGTGTTAATAAAAGCACTACTCAGACGTGAAGATATGATAATGCCATTGGCAACCTATAAAAGCTGCCTCTATCAATTTCGAAAAACGTCAATTTACCTACAAGCTGGATTCCTGAAAAAAATAGTAAACTAGGAAATCAGGGGTTGTGAATACCATTTAACACATTTTCTATCTATCGTAAATATCCTCAATGTTTTCACTTCTGTTTACTTCTGCGAACAAATTGCTCGGCGTGCGGTTTATTGTTATGCACTAATATTGCAGATTGTAAAAACAAATATACCTAGCTTGAGAACACACAAATTTGAGTACATGCCAACCAGCCGACGTGGGGCAAGAACAATTATGGATACATAATTGGTTAGGTTGTGACTTAGTACCCAAATACCTTACGTTTCAACGTAAATCGTGCGAGCCAATAAACCAGGCTATAAAATTAATTTTACAATAATCAGCTTCACATGATGATTGCATAGACGTATGCAAAACTACGACTACAGAGTTTATCGTTGGGAGAACAGTTAAAACGGTACAAAGTATTCATAAGCGAGAGTTGCGACCTTAAACGACTCATTGGTCAAAAAACTTTGTCATTTTCCTGATGCCATGTCATATTGAAAAACCTCTTTCCATGCCTTCCTCACAACAAATCGGAAAAATATCAAACTTTAAATCAGTCTCCGACATTAACCGACACGTCAATATCTTAACAAATATACTTTCCCTTATTTACTGACCAATTCGATTTAATTATCAAGTTGCGGTCTCCAAAGCAATAAAAACTTGATTCAGAAAGCAAAACAAAATACAAAGTCACCACCCACTCACCGAATTTTGAATTTCGAAACACGAATAAATTAAAAGCAAAGCATCCAACTTTATTGAAGTTCTTGTTGGAAACTTGTTATGCGATTCAAATTCAGTAAAGTTCTTCGTACACATGCCAGTAACTCGGGAGCCAATTGAACTGGAATTGCACCACGACAAGCTCTGGGATGATATCAGATGAAGACTATGACTACAATCAAGCAATAATTGCAGAAAGAATTAATTTGCTCGCAGTTAGCAGTTTTTTTTCCAGTCCCATTGAACCTTAAAGATTCACCTTTCGGATACATTATGCGTGGTGGTATTGAGAGCATCTTCGAAGTCACAGCTGGAAATGTGGGTGTTGGATAATGAATAATTAAATCGGGGGAAACATTGGAAGCGTGTTTGTTTCGACTACGTTTACCAGGAACAAACAATTGTTAGAAGCTGCTTAAGAGTATTGTGGTAAACAGGTTTCAAGCAGCCTTCAAACCTATGTACATTCCCGTATATGACAAATTTTTTTCTCATTAACTATTTGATTTATTTTTGATGGGAATTTACTTAGGCATGCAAAGATGACTATTATACGCAAAAGGGTTCATTAGTCTCCAACGGTTTCTAAGCATATATCTATGACCAAAACTGCTCTCATGAAAATGCGTTTCTTGTCTGTGTCTCAAATAGGCGTCGTTCTCCAGCCCTAGTTAGATGGTTAACCTAGGTGCACATTAGAGATCTGCATGAATGCATTCAAAGTAGCATATGAAACATTCATTCTCAAAACACATGTATGTTTCGCGGTTCCCTTTTAAGTGAGTGCGTATGGATTATGTACTTGTTTCTGTTTAAGAGAATAGTGTCCCTATTCAGATATTCCTATGCACATGAATTATTGGTTGAATGCTGAATAGTTTACAGTAAATTAAGAGTATAGTGTTTACTGCACACTTTACTTACTGTGCAGTGAATGAAATGGTTTGGTCAGTTTTTTTATATATTTATTATAGATTATAAAATAGATTTATTACAGACCTAAAACGAAGTAAATACCATCAAAGTAAATATATGTACATGTTTTTTTATTAGTCTAACACATTTTCAATATTTTTAATCAATATAAATAATATTCCCCACTTATAAGTTTAGCTTTAATAAGTGCGTTTTCGTACTTCGGAAGAGACGCTTCGTTCGTTATATCCAATGTTGAAATCTAATTAGAACACGATTTTTATTTATTAATATAAGAAAAGACTATGACAAAGACACGTGCCCAGATGTGCCTGCCGTTATACATGTGGGCCTGTTGTTTGCACAGCTCGTGCCATACGGTTTATTCAAGCTTGTGCAACTTCTGACCGGCCTACATGTAGGACGTCAGGTACATCTGGGTTAACACTAAACTTATGTACATGCATGCAAAAAGACAATTCACACACAAACAGGCAGAACAATCAATTCACTTCAACAATAATATGTACTTACATTTTCCAAAAAAAAACTCATTTTTCGGCTTTAATTCGATTTCTTGATTTTTTAATTTGATTTTCGCAACATATATTTTTGTTGTGTCCGCTTTCTTCACTCTGTACACTACTGATCTTGTTGCATTGGTTCCATTATCACTATACACATCCTTTTATCTTGTGTACACGATTGTATACAAAGAGCATATATAGCATTCATTTAGCCTGAGTATAGCAAAACATTGAACCCTTTCTCCTTCGCTTGCATGTGTACACAGTACAACGCGAATAGTGTTCAGTAAATTTGAGTACAGCATAGTACTGTACATACTGCAGTGGAACAAATGAATGTATTTATGCAGATCTCTAGTGCACATGTGGGGCTATATGTCAGTAATAATGTGTATGTCCAAGTCGTCCACCACCTTTGTCACGATATATAGTCGCAAACAAATTCTTCCACTATCTGTCTTATTGTTTGTATTCATAAGGATGAGAAGCGAATTGAATAACAGGGTAATTTTGACAAAATAACTCTATATGAGAATGGATTTTATTTTATGTCTTTTTTATTTTGATTCTTTTCAGATCCCGATCCTTTTTCTGTGGTAAAACCTTACAATTTTAACGCCATCAGCAACCTAATTTTCGCGTAATTCAAATTCTACAAGTAGGTGATGAACCATTCGTTATTACAATGCTGTTTCACCAATTTGAACAGTTGTTTTTAAATACTAAATTGTTTTGCTAAGATTGGCTTAAGACCATTTGGCACCCTGATTTAATATGTTAAATTCGCCGTTAGTGAAAAGGTATATTAATATCAAATGCAACTATTACACGTCATGAACGCACTCTCATTATTTCATTAATCAGCAAGAGTTTGGGGCACGATAGACTTAAAATGTAAAGGGTTTTTCAATGTGACAAGTTGTGTTAGATATCTACTGATTTATTTTTATTTAAAAGTATGAAATATAATATTGTTCAAATGTCCGAAACAATTTTGCGTCCAATTTAGGATGACTTTCTCTCATAAGTCTGGCTGATTCCACTGGATGGCGTTCGCTATGTTGACTTTGAGGGCATCAATTGTTTGCTACTTATTCACATAGACCTGCGAGTTAAGATAGCCTCGAAGGAATAAGTCTAAAATCGCGTTGTGAGTTCACGACCCCGTTACGTTTCGAAGAATGGAAAAAGCATTTCTGGCACAAACCCATACGCCACCCTGTTTGACCTATACATTGTCAATATTCACATCATCCAGTTTGGGCCACAATAAGCTGCTTAAGATCGATTAGCAGCGTTTGCCGCTGACGGTTTCGGAAGAAAAATGGAAAGTTGGTTCCACCAAACCAAAATCCGCAACAAACAGGGACTTTCTCGGCATGCAGTCATCTACGAATACAGGGCGTTGTCCATGGTCGTTTACTTTATGCCAGTTTAATATTGTCCGGGTGCAGACATAAGTTCTGACAAAAAATTCGCCAAATTGGAATCAGGTTTCAAGTTCACGATGTTTCAGCATTTTGGTGACGTATCGTAATTGGACGATTATCAATCGAGCCCGTTGACTAGAAATTGGGCACCAAACGACGAGTAACCAACTTAGTAACACGGTTGTGATAAGATAAGAAAGGATAAGATTACATAATATTCGGAACGTTTGTTTAAAGAAACACTAATTTTGAAAATTAAATTTTATGTTTCGCAAACTTGACGCTACTGAACAATTCACAATAAATTTCGAGCGTCCCGATTGAAAAGCCCTTATAAATATGGCGTCCTTTTTTCGTAAACCTATGCTAGTTTCAGATTTATGTTTTGTGAATTAATTTAACATTTTACAAAGATAGGCAAGTATACGTTTGCCATTCATAAATAATGCGAAAATCAAAAACACCCACCAATTTAATTTCCGGTGCTTTAAGAGTGAGGGTTTTACTTTCAGACCCTACTGACCGTAAAAGGCACTGTGATTTATGGCTTGATAGGAAGCATTTGCCCACGTAGATATGATATTTTATAATTTGCATTTTAATTTTATTGCCGTGTGGTAGAGTTAAATCATTTATATATATGTATGTATGTATATTCGAGTACCGAAAATTAATTAGCTTTTGAATAAAATTATCCGGTAAGGCCATGAAACGGTTATAAAACGCTTGTTTCTTGGAGATATATCCATACACAATAAAAATTAGAAATACTGGATGAATATTATAGTTTTCCTTGATACTCTGGTCTACTCTGGATTGAATTTAGAACGGTTATTTTCAGGAAAAATATATACACGTAAACATTAATTGATCTTGTACAACTTTCTCAGACCTTTCAATGGTATCTTTGTTCTTCGTAATAAGTGTTTTTTTATATTGTATAAGAATTATAAATTGGTAACTACTAATAAATTTAAGTATTTCTAATGATCTTCTTCAAATAATAATTTTAAAGATTTCGTTTCTAGATTAGATTTAGAGATTAGAGTAGATTTTATTTTTCCATTTGATTTACTAGCTTAAGGTATAACAAAATCAATATGCATGGCATTGCCGTCTGCCAGATTGACAATTGTACTAATAGCTCCGTATCTAATTTTAAGTGCTCCTATTATTTGAATCGATTTCAAAGACTTCTGTTAATATGCTTTCTCTATATTTTAAAGCAATCCTGCAATACGCAAATAGCTTCTTGACATCGATTTCGTTGAGAAGTGATATCATATCCCTCTCCGATAAAAAATCCTTTTCGAAAACACTTCTTCTAGTTTCTCTTAGGACTGGGCACTTGCCCAAGAAATGTAAGGTATCTTCCCTCTCCCTTAAATTGCACATACTACAGAGTATAGGCAGGTCTTCCCTATGCGGCATGAAATTGAGCCTTAGAAGTTCTCCTCGAAGTTTGAACATTGTTGAAATTTCTTGGATAGTATGAAGGTCTTTAAAATAGTTTCTACCCTCAAGGTTGTGATTTAGCCGGCTGTATGTACTACGATGTAATGATCCCGCCGCTTCTTCTAAAAACTTCTTTCTGGCCTGGAGGTCGACTTGTTCTATTAACTTATATAATGAATTTTCCCAGTTCCTGTCTTCCCCGTTCAGCTCTACTCCACACCCACCTGCTAATTTCAACCACTCTTCGTACCATGTGGATTTATTCCTAATTGCTAGTAGGGCAACTATCTTGGGAAGTCGATTGTCTGGCATTTTCCCCACCCTTAATATGTAGTTGATTTGCAGTTTAAGTGTTTTCACAAATAGAGGAGATAAGCCTGTTTCCAGCATAAGCATATAGTTCGGCGTATTAGGGGGGAGGTGGAAAATCTTTTTAATGAAAAACCGTTGTAGTTTCTCTACCTCTTCATAGGGCCTATATCCCCATACCTGCGCCGCGTATAGCATTATTGTCTCAGATGCGGCTTCAAATACCTTAAATTTGCTGCTGTGGTATATATTTTTATTGTTGAAGCAGTTTTTCCACGTTGCATTAATTGCGTTCTTAGATTTCGCAAGCTTTTCGTTTCTATATGAACCCAGTTTCGATAGACTTTAGACGGAATCATTGATATACCTGCACGAACCTCTTTTTTATGTGTCCTTTCAAAATTCGTTCAAATAATTTAAAGCCCTTTCACACCCTGCAGCTGTAAAAAGGGCTCAAAATATAAGCATAAATTATTGATGACGAATCGAAATCTTCTTTACTGTCACTCATAAATTCAAAATTATCGATTTCAAGTCATATCCAGATATTAGAAATATACTCCATCGAGTAGAAATTATCGGTTGCATATGAATTCAATATTGTTGATCTTTTTGTAAGATGTTAAGTACAGTCTTTCGTAATTTTACTCATGGAATCAATAGGTGTATCTGTAAAAGTTACATTTCGTAAAACTCGTGAATTTTCCGCTTAACATAGTCGCCTTTGTGAATCCAGAATTTGTACAATAATTTGAAAAAATTTGAAAACAGCAAATTCAGGACAAAATGTTGTGAAACCGCTGTAAGCGAATGTGTTCGAAACCAGCCTTAATTTCTAGCCAAAGTCAACAATTAGGCTTCACTTATGGCGCTTACCAACTAATCTTACAAGTTTTCATTAACATTATTATAAAACCCAAATTGCATAATAATTAAATATATTTGGCTGTTTAAGACGTCGCCAACACAAGTTATCATCAAATTTGGTGTTTTCCAAAAAATCACATTTTTGGATGGATGGGTAGGTAAACAAATAGACCTGAAGACTCGGAAAACCTGTACGAGATTTACAAAAATCCAATGAATCCCAAGGCGGCATCTTCGTTGAATGGGGCCTGCAGGGGCAGTTATTGAGAATGGAGAATGAATTGGGTCTGGACGATCTTTGGTTTCAATAGGATGGCTCTACTGTTCACACATGCAACAATCAATTTATGGCGTACGAAATTTCAAGACCGCTATCTTCTTCTTTTCCTTTTTCCCGCGTTGTTATGGTCAGAAGTGTAGGACCATAACCTTCCCACTTAACTACATTCCTACTGGTCCGCTTGTGGGGTCCGCCGGTTTGACCTCAGAAAGTAGCGGCAGGCTTCCCGGTTTGGGATTACTTCATCGCTGAGGCCAATCAAATGCTGGTGTTTTTGCATTTGTTTGCACCAATTGTTTTTCGGCCTGCCTTTTTTTTTTTTTGTGACACTGGCATGCTCCTGATTTTTTTTTGTTTGATCTTACTTTTACAACACCGGTGATCTCCAGTCGTGTCAACCCACTGATTTGCATGTACACTTGTGGGGCAGTTTAATGGTGGTATATGTGTCCCTAGGCTCACCTGGGTGTTTTCTAAATTGCCTAGATGTGATTTTCGTTTACCTTTGTTTTAGTCGCCTTTTACGACAAGCGAGAGGTATCGCTGCAGGGATATTCTTAACCCGTCCCTGCACGGATCAAATTTCAAGACCGCAATATTTCGGTTAAAGCTAAAATGGATGGCCCTCTGAAGTCATGCGATTTCACACCTTCAGACTTCTTTCTGTCGGGTTATTTGAAGGGTAAAGCCTATACAAATAACTCAGCGACAATTCAGGATCTTAAACATACTCGTAATATCCAAACTCATTAACCAATAAAGATCAACGACGTTCATACTAATTATTGACTCACACTATAGTATTAGTGAGCATAGTAGTTTCCAAAATAATAGGAGAATCAAAGCAAAAATACAGGAGGGTATGTGGCTACAAGTTCTCGGTTAGATACTTGCAGGCCACAAAGCCGAAATCGTCGTCACAGGCGCGTTCAGATTTGTCCCAGCGGATATGATAAGCGTCATGTCAAGCCGAATACGGCGGTGGAGGATCTTAAAGAAGAGGGTAAAAATAAATGGAATACCACAAGCAAATGACAGATATCAATGAATGGGAAGGGCGGGACATTGAGTTACCTTATATATGCATAAAGAAAAACTGTAATTTTACTTAAAGGTATTAAGTTCCGTATAAATGGGGCATATAAGTTCGTTAACTAAAGGCAATGTCATATCTGTACCATTTAGGTATTGGTCAGTCCTAATCCTGTTTACTTGAACATCTTAACTCTCTCAGTCAATCATACACCCTAAAGGGCATACTCTTTTACTTTCTGACAAAGCCATTTTCCTACTTAATTTTTCCAAAATTACACAAAAAAAAACTAACATTGCAAACACTTGAAGCAAGGGATATATTGTCTATTATTTTTGTTACAAAAAAAATGGCAAAATAGAGATCTCCCGCTTTGGATATATATGGCAGTTGCCTATTATGTTCGCTTGCTATTGTGAAACAATATATTAGGCACGAAATCTAAAAAAGTGCGAAAATTGGCCTATAATTAGGTACCAAGTCTAAACCTATCTACGATTTCCTAGGAATGGATGGTCATTCCGAAATTCCCGAAGTCGTCTCCCTTGCTTATCTCCTTTAGGGAGAAAATGTAAAGGAAATCTGAAGCGAGATTCAAAAAGTAATCTGCAACGACGAGTCGAAAATGCGCTAAAGAGCAAACGTTTTCTTTTAAAAAATGTAATGTAATGAAATATGCTTGAGACCGAGGTTCGAGTTGTAAAAAAACATGTCGAGAATGGAAGCGGTGAATTGTCTCAAATAGCCCCTGGATCGGCAAATAATGCCGTCACCAATGAAGGGGGTAATACCCTGTTCATTTCGACGTAAGATCTCCAGATGATCTTTCGGTCATTGAAAAGGAAAAAATCCACGGGTATCGACGGTATATCCAATGTTGTGCTTAGGCACCTTCCGCCAGTGGCTGTGGAGAGGTACACAATCCTGTTCAACAATGCACTGAATAATGCATATTATCCAGTGCACTGGAAGACAGCGGTGGTGCAACCAATCCCCAAGAGGGGTAAGGACACCTCTAACCCGGCAAATCTCCGGTCGATAAGTCTCCTTCCGAGTGGCAGCAAGGTCTTCGAGAAGGTGTTCCATAGAGCCCTGTCTAAATGGGCTGAGGACAATAAAATCATCCCGGATAACCAATTCGGTTTCAGAGCGGGGCATGACACAATTCATGCCGCGTCAAAATTCGTTTAGGATATCCAATGGAATAAATGCAAGAACCAATGCACGGGTGCCTGTCTGATCGACTTGGAAAAAGCCTTCGACACCGTATGGCTAGAAGGTCTTTATTACAAGCTCAATCGGCTGAGCATAAGTAAACCACTGCTATATATGATTTTTGACAGGTTAACAGGTAGAAAGTTCGTAGTGAAAATTGCCAACGTGACTTCTACCCAAACATTTGATATTACCAACGGACTGCAACAGGGTACGGTGAACTCGCCGATCCTTTTCAGCATTTACTTCAGAGATTTGATAGCTTCTCTTCACCATTCACTAGCGTATGCGGACGATCTAATCGCGTACAGATCAGGTCAAACGCTCGACGTCATTGTCACCCTCTTGCAGCGTGACTTCGAAAAAATTCAGCAGTATTGTGATGACTGGAAGTTGAAGATCAACTACCAGAAATCAGAAACTATTTTCTTCAGAACGCCAGAAAATTGGCGCGGGTTCTCAATTCTTGGACAGGACGGGCACCCACTGGCGAAACAAAGTGTAGTCAGATACCTTGGGATCTGGCTAGACCAGTATCTATATTTTGACAAACATTTAGATGCTGCTCTGGCAAGGGCCCGATGCGCTTTCGCTCTGACAAGATGGCTGTTTCATTGCAGCCAACTTGTTTCCAGGGTGAAGGTAATCTGCTACATGGCCTTAATCAGGCCCATGATTGCTTATGGATGCCCCGTCTGGTTCAATGTGAGAGCCAGCTTAATGGAAAGGATTCGGGTGTTTGAGCGACAATGTCTTAGGACTTGTCTCGGGTTACATAGGACACTGGAATCTGATTACACGAGATTTTACCCGAACGAGGTCCTATACAATAGGGCCAGGATTGTTCGGGTGGATAACTTCCTGATCAAACTGATTCGAGGCCACGTTACGAGAGCAATGACTTCGGTCAATTGCCTAATCTCTGGGGCTTACTACCCCAATGATATATAACACGAGAGAGTGCGCCTTAACAGCTTTGTCCCGCCAAAAGCATTCCTCTATTTAGATAGATGTGGGCTGATCCAGGATAGATTGGCGGTGCCGCTAACCTTCCACGTGGGTCGCAATTCCGTGGAACGGCGATTCCTCTACGGACCCGATGTCGCGCTCAGTGAGCCCGAGCGCCTCAGGTTCTGTAGATCGGTCTCACGCCGGGATCGAGGAGACGTAGTGCGTCAGCATCAATGCTTTTGGTGGCTGGAGGGAGCTGCGTCAGTGGACATTACAATAGCTTCAGCCTCTTCCAGGCAGGGATTGCCTAACACCAATGGCAGGCTTACATAGGGTAGGGTAGGGTAGGGTAGAGTAGGTTAGGGTAGGATAGAACAAAAAAAAAATATTGAAAACCAAAAAATTATAAATATATTAAAACCAAAAAAAAAAAGGTATACATATATATGTATGTATATGTATATAATATATATCAAATATATATATATATATATATATATATATATATTAGTTAAGTTAGAATAAGATATGTTTAGTTAGGTTTAGGTAGGTTTAAGGATTATATAAAAATATATAAAAGAATTATCATATGCTAAGTTTTTTGAAAAAAAGAAAAATTTTTTTTAGCTTAAGTTAATTATAATAATGTTAATTGTAAGTTATTTATATAGTAGTCGAAAGGCATACGTAAAAATTATACAGTTTATTTTAGAGTGTCCGCCTAGGGCCAGTAAGATTCCTAAATTTGTAAGGATAGTTAAGCTAGTTTTAAGCATTTTTGTCTAGGATAAGATAGATCTAAGAAACTATAAATAAAGATGAATTACAAAAAAAAAAAAAAAAAGCCCCTGGATCAGGTAGACATAAATCTTAAATCATAAAACTTGCAAGGCAACTAGAAATCGAATTGACTCGTTAGACTCAGTACTCCCAGTGTACTGATCATTGGTAGTCAAAGTCACCTTGTCCCCCACCAAAATCTTAAATAGACCTAAAAAATATCTCACATGTAAGATAATATGATAAATCGTCACTGGCCTCTTGCCATCAATGCAACAACAATTAAAATCTCACACAAGAATTATTCAATGATTTGAAGGACTTCTTACAAATACCTGAAGCTGGTAAGCCCAGCTACTTGTCTTAATCATGTCCATCTGCTTCATTATAGGTTCCAATGTGTCGTCGTCGCTAATAATGTCAGGTTTATTCAAAAAATAAAATGACTTTTAATTCTTTTCGAAAAATAATTTATTTATACATTAATATCTACATATGTTGTCCCTTTCAAAGTAATCCCTGTCAGATATAATACAATTGTGCCAGCGCTTTTTCCAATCCTCGAAGCACTTATCTTTTTGGTATACCCATGTCGTCTTTATCGTGGCAAATCTCCGTCCTTTCATGGTTCACATTTGGGAAGAGGAGACGTAAGGGCCCGACTCTGATGAATACGCTCACGAGTAAGTCACCTTACTCGTATTATTGGGCAAGACCCGTATGTTAAATTAATCAAACAATCAAGGGGAACTCAGTTTGAATGTTAAGGTACTTCTTTAACTTAAACGTTTTGCTTATAAACAGATTTATTCGTTTATTCTGTTTTGGCCGGCGATAGTAGTTGTTCGATTTATTACCACGTGGTTTGTGAATGTGCTATGCAATGCTCTTTAATTAAAACCAACATCCGATCAGTATTCATGAAGAATGTTAACAAAGATAAGAAAGAAGTCTTTTTTAACGTATTTGTTAAGTTGAAATTAAGCCTTGCCATGGATCTCAGTATCTAATTTCGAAAACGACAAAATAACAATCGGCGAAATCTCAATCAGTTTGTTTATGAAACATTCCCGTAGGGCATTCAGCTAAATTGGCAAATACTGCGTCTTCAGCTATATTTCATCACCTGCACCTGCCCTTAGGATATGTACTCAATTTGTTCGCCAATGAAAATCTATAATAGAAACAACATTCAAGCAACTGACATATCGCAGCTTATTCGATAAAACCAGCCATAAAACAACAAGCTAATACCGATTGGGAAGGAAGAAACGGCTAAGGGCAAAATATAAATTTATAGGCGTCCCCTCTGGACCCAAAAGACTGGGCTTCTACGAGTCTATATTTGCGACATTACGTATACAGTTTGGCGTTAGTCTGAGCGAATAACCTTTTTCTCTAAGTATATTCCTCTGTTCTACGCCTACGCAAAGCATACAACCGCAAAAAGTGATCGAATCTACTCGATCACTAAGATCAAGCTGATTGAAAATTAATTCACACCTTCCACCCAAATCGAGATTTTGGTTTTAGATATAATATAATCCGCCGATTGCAAGGAAATCATCTTCGTTTGACAAACGAACTTTACAAAATCCATCTTACCTCATTCCTAATGATTTCATTGATAAATCCATAATTTAGCTTTTTTTTCCTGTTCTTTCCGGTTGTCTGGTGGTTCGCCTTTGTGGGTTTAGAATTCCATTCAAGTTTGTTAATTAGATGAAGAGTGACGGAGAAACATTGAACGCCACCTTTTGTGAAGCGCTTGAGTGGGTTGTTTTCCCACAGGTTATCAGCGTGCGAAACACAAACACCCGCGAGCGCAATATGGAATCCACCTGTTGAGACAGACAAACAAACCGATGCACGCACACACTTCGTATACGAATCGAAGTGAGGATTCCTTGGGAGTCCACGAAGACAATTGCTTATCGAAAACGGAACCGGTACGATAGCTGGTTGGAAATTTATCACCGGAAACGGACTACAATAGGCCACAGGTATCTATAGATATGTACATTTCTTCTCTTATGCGGGGTTGATTCGACTTAAAACTCGATTTTTGGGACGACTAGGTTCAAGAGACAATTAACATATAGTGAATGACTTCATTGAGGAAGATCCGAAGAGTCCGAACTATGTATGAGACGCAAGCACTATCCCATCAGACTGTTGTGATGACAACAATAACGAAGGTAGGCAACGTAAACAACAATATCCAGATGCACTCGTACTGTCCTGCGGACACGATCGCTACTATTCAGAGTTTTGTTTATTTTAATTAAAAAATCTGTAACCGGCTTTCGCGTGAGAGAACAATGGATACTCGATTGACGGGACACCCAATATTACAAAAGGAGAGACGATCGCGTTCAAGCAAGATCGAATCGAAATAAAACGATTGCGAATCGGAAGCAACTAAGTAAATAAATAAATGAACGAATACGCCACGGATCTTCACAGTAAGCCGACGAATTTCTATCTGAAACGTTCGTAGCTGTTGGATCGTTGAACAACCGTGATCCGTGGGATGATGGTTGGTTTGTTTGATACCCACACGGTTTCTTCTCTCTCCTCTTTATTTTGTTTTCTGTTTTCAATTGGTTGTTTTTCCTTTTTGCTCGTTCTTCTTACCTTTTTTCTTAATAAATATTGTAGTCTTACCATTTGTATAAAATAGTTGTATTGGGTCTGTAGTGGTAGTCCATTCATTCATTCAGGGGAACGCAGCGCACGCTTCGTTACACGCCAAATATTGCAGCTTGGCTTGGATGGACGGGACATGCTGGGGTTCGAGCGTTGTCTGGTACCCGGTTATGGAGGTCTTTGGATACCAAATTGGAAATACTAGAAAACTGTAAAATTTTTTTTTTAATGTGTTGCGAACCGAATGAAAATATGTATGTATGTATGTATGTTGACGCGAATGTTCACTTTTTTGTGTTGCATTCGCCAAGTCAAAATTAAAATAAAACTGTTCCCTACAAAAATAGAGGGAATTTGATAAGATTTTTGATAATATCTGTGGATGTAGCGATTATTTTCCGTATACCAGTTTACTAGTTACTATTATAATTGAATACTTTGTATGCTGTGATTCTTTTGAGGAACTGGCGGTTCAGAAATTAGAAACGTCGTTGATTACTGCTTCCAGCAAGGCTGCATTGACCGGATAACCCGGATCCCAAGGAAACTAGGATTTTGTATAACTCTAATAGCTGTTTGTGTACATAGTGAATGATAGCATTCATCCGAATCAAGACCTGGAGAACAGAGTTCTGCTTCGGCACTTCTACCTTCGAAATGATGTCGATCACTGGAGATCAGAGAAGCTTGGTTTTATCAGATTCAATGAAGATTTCATGGAAAGCAATGCCATCGCCAGTGAGGGGGCTAATAGCCTGTTCATTTCGACGGAGGATCTCCAAATGATATTCGAATCATTGAAGAGAAAAAAATCCGCAGAAACAACATTCCAGGTTGGGTTGTGGGGAAGTAAAATCATTCCAGATAACCAATTCGGTTTCGAAGCGAGCGACACTATTCATGCCGCGTCGTAACTCGTATCGGATATCCACAGGTTAAAAATGTAAGAACCAATGCATGGGTGTGACCAATTGACTTTGAAAAAGCTTTCGACACCGCATGGTTAGAAGATCTTTATTGCAAGCTCAGCCGGTTGGGCTAAAGTAAACCGCTGCTATATATGTATGATGTTTGACATGTTAACCGGTAGAAACTTCGTTGTGAAAATTGACAACGTAACTTCTACCCAAGCATTTGAAACTAACAATGGACTGCAATAGGGTACGGTGAACTCGCCCATCCTTTTCAGCATCTGATGGCTACTCTTCACCATTCAATAGCGACGGTTTACTTGCGTACAGATGAGGTTCAACTTGATTTCAATGTGACTTCTAAAAAATTCAGCATTATTGTGATGACTGGAAGTGGAAGGTCTACTCTCAGAAATCAGAAAGTCTGTTCAATGGGACTCTTTCGAAACACTTATTTCATTATCAGGGTCCACCAACTCTTCCAAAGCTGTACTTTTCTGGTCTAACTTGATCTGACACTTTTCAGGAATCTGTTCTGTCCTGTCCTGTTCTGTTCTTGTTTCTTCCTCATTGAACACAACTGGAATCTATTTTATTCAGAACGCCTCTCTTTGCCTAGGGCCTCTCGAGACACAGGAAAAAATTGGCACAGGTTTTCAATTTTTGGACCGGACGGGCGTCCACTGGCAAAACAAAATATAGACAGATACCTTGAGATCTGGCTAGACCAGTATCTATATTAAGATAAACATATGTATGTATATGTAGATGATGCCCGGGGCGTTTTGGCTCTGACAAGATGGCTGTTTCATAGCAATCAACTTAATTCCAGAGGGAAAATAATCTGCTACATGGACTTAGGCCCATGGATGCCTATGGGGACATCCAGATGTCTGATTCAATGTGAGATCCAGCTTAATGGAAAGGATTCGGATGTTTAAGAAACAATATCTGAGGACTTGCCGAAATTTTACTCGAACGACGGTCTACGCAATAGGGCCAGGACTGTACGGCGGATAATCTTCTAATAAAACTGATTCAAAGCCAATTGGCAAGAGCAATGGCTAAGCTTAAATTGTTCATTTGCTTTAATTATTTGATGTTAATAACAAGGCCAAAAAGGCATAATCTTAAGTTGTTCTGTTCACTTTAGGTTATTCCTATAGGGCCAGTTACGTATTTTAAGTTACAATAGTTAAGTTATTTAAGCCAGTTTTCAAGCATTTTTGTCTAGCTTTAGAAAGTTCTAAGAAATGTGAAATAAAAATGGATTAAAAAAGGATCAGCTTTGACAAATCAATGAAATTAGTAAGTATAAATTAGACATCGCAGTAGTAGAAGGAGTTTGACTTTCAAATGTAACAACCGTCAGCGACGGAAATGCATTTATTTGTGGCGGTACGGATGCACACAATCTCGGACCAGAATTCTTCATCAGCAACAAAATTGTGCAAAATGTAATGAACATAGTATTTTACAACGACCAAATCCGAGGTCACGAGTCCGGAGTCTACGGATAATAAAGACCAGGAAGTAAAGTGCGCGTTTAACGAAATACTCGATGAAGTATGTGACAATTTTTTATCCTCAACGTGAAAATCGTACTCGAGGACTTTAACGCGAAAATAGGAAAAGAAGCAATATACACGCCAACAATAGGAGACGAAAGTCTCCATATTTCACAAAATGATAATGGTCTTGGGACAATAAGTTTCGCCAGCTAAAAATTATGATCGTGAGAACAACAACATTTAAACATATGTACACAACGCTACGAGGTATGTCAAATAAGTTCCCGGACAACCGCTATAAAATTTTTTATTTTACAAATTAGGCTCTATAACAACGATCCCCTTCAAAGTAGTCCCCTTGTGCAGCAATGCACCGCCGCATTCGATTTTTCCAGCTCTCGAAACACCTGGCCCACTCGGCTTTTTATGTCCTCTGCACTGCCCAAATGGGTCCCTCTCATGGAATCCTTGATCTTGTCGAATAAGAAAAAGTCGCAGGGTGAGAGATCATACTCGAACACCCAACTCTCATCCCCTGTAATCACGCGAGAAAAAATATCCTCGCTCTCGTCGGCCACCAGCCAGTCGCAAACGATCCCCACGCGAACTCGGGGAACCATGTGCGGCGACACCTTATTCATTTTGAAATTCTCCCTCAAAACATGACGAACGGTCTCGTGCGAGATTCCAACAATGTTAGCGACATCTCTCAGTGGTTTTCGGCGGTCTGTGTCAATTTCATTTCGTATCGCAGCCACCTTTTCTTCCGAGCGTGCTGTGATCGGTCGACCTTCGCGTGCATCGTCTGCTACCGAGGTACGCCCCCCTCTGAACCGCCCTATCCACTCGTACATAGTCGAACGACTCATGGTATTCTCGCCGTACACACTAGAAAACATATCTTTTATTTCCGTGTTCGTTTTACCACTTTTTACAAGAAATTTAATCACGACTCGTTGTTCAATTTTTTCATCGATTTCCATTTCGGCATGCCTCACGTTACTCACTTCGATAAATAATTCACTAAAATTCGAGAACGCAACCTATCCACTTGAAACTTCGTATGCAACAACTAGACAGATGTAGGAATATGGAACGTAACTCGGTACCACGTCAGTGTTACCACACAGCGCGCAAAAAATGTTGTCCGGGAACTTATTTGACAGACCTCGTACATGGATATCACTGGATGGAGTAACGCGCAACCAAATTGATCATTTTCTGATAGATAGAAGACATCATACCAACGTACTAGACTTTAATATATGTATACAGAGAAGCGGATTGGGAATCAGATCATATCCTAATCATCGCCAAAGTCGAATCCAAATTCACAGAAACGAAATATAGGAATGTACATATGTATAGGTATATAAAAAAATTAAACGGTGAAGGATCCTCGTATCCAGCGTCAATACCAGGACGAAATTAATAACCGGTTTGCTCCATTAAATGGCATAGGAACTGACGTCCAAACAAGATGGATAGAAGCGGTATGGTCAAAAATAAAGTGTTGAAAAGGAGGAAGTGGGAAGCAAACTTGGCTATTGCAAAGCCCCCAAAGTAAAGCCTTGGTTCGACGAAAAATGCGAATAAAAATTAAAAGCCCGTAATGTTCTAACACAACAAGCTCTGACAAATAGTGAATCGCACGTACATATAAGATATCACACCCTAAAGGCCTAACCATAATAGGCAGGAGCAAGCATATGCAAGCAGAGGGGAATGCAAAGCATATGATATGCCCACAATGGGAAGATACGACGTTTCGTTAAATGTTCTGTAACTGATGCGAGCAGACGGAAGGTCTTCTTGAAAAAAGACATTCCGGACGGAATTTTTGACAAGTGACATTTGAGGTTAGGAAAGAGAAAAAAGTTAAAATAAATATGGAATACGAGTTTGTTAACAAGTTGATTTCACTTGTGTAGGACAATAAGTGCCTCTATTATAAAGCAGATGGCTTTTATTTCAATAAAAAGGAAAAAGCCAAAGCCACACCGAAAATAAACAAATCGAATGAAAACAATTTGACAGTTCCTTTCCTTCTGCTTGCTTCTACTTGCACCTGTTCATTATGGGTATCGTGACGGTTCGTTGAAACAGAGAGGAGAATTTCGTTCGGTTCTGACATAAGCTTCTGCTTGCTCCTGTCTATTATGGTTAGCCCTTTAAGAATAACAACTGTGTTCAATGACGAAAAGAACAGAACAGAACAGGACCGGACAGCACAGATTCGTGAAAACTGTCAGATCAAGTTAGAACAGCCGTATGTTAGTTGTCAAAAAGCGAAAAACATCTTATGTGTCAGATTGTATTAAACATGCTTTAGAATTAAATAATAAACTAAAAATGCTTTGGAAGAATCGTGATATTACTGTGGTACTGATAGCGAAATTAGTGTGATTAGTGACTCATCAACAACATTTTTCAGTAATGATATGTATGTTTTGGCCAAGACTTTAGTATTTTTTCAACGACGGCTGCTTTTGACACTTTTCACGAATATATTCTGACTTCAGAGTAGGTGCAGAAAACTATGTTTTGAAGAGTCCTCACTGAACACAAAACAGAACACTTTCGGACAAAAAATTTTCTCACTGAAAAGCAAAACGTGTGCTTTTCTGTCGGGAACAATCCAGAAGAGTCTCATTGAACAGACTAATAAGGTATTGTCAAACGTTCTCACAAAGAGACATACATATGTACATACATATGTACATCATACGCGAAAAAAAATAATCGGAGACTACCAGTGCGTCTTCAAGAGGAATCGCTCGATGAGTGGCCAAATTTTCACTATTCGACAGCTCCTAAAAAATAACTGGGACTTCCAGGAAACGATCCACTAGATATTTCATAGAAATTTCATAGATTTTAAAATGGCTTAGAATAACGGTACAAACCTATCAAACCTATTAAAACTGAAAATATCCCTAAAAGCGAATAAAGGTCAAATTAAAATAGGAAACGCCTTATCTGCAACATTCGAGTTACGTAAAAGATACAAAAAAATTTGGTGCTAAAATTAATAGAATGACACGATCTGGATATTTCGGCTTGGTCACTGAACAACTGGGATCGATCTAGACTTTGCACCTGAGTGTACACCTGAGTAAACGCTTTGAGAAAGTGAACGAATTCAAAAACGATATAAAGATCGAAATAAATGAGGGCTACATATGTATGAGATGAGGGGATTATTCAAAACAACTCTTTTGTCTCGCAATTTTAAAATCCGCATTTATAAAATCTGATTTCGGGTCTTTGAAAACCAAAAACGGCAGATGGAAAAAACTTCACTCGAGGAGGTAAAGAAATCCTTCTCACGGATCATTTCTCTGGCTCCGGCCTTCTGCAACTAAGTAACATCACCAATAACATGGACAGACAACTCGACCTGATTTTCTCGTCTGATGCCGTAAACTACGTTGTTTCCCTGAGCAACCATTTTCTCTCTACTTTAAACCCCTTTCATCCACCTATATCGGTAACTCTTTCACTCGAGACCCAATTCACGAAAAGCTAAATTCGCGAAACTAAATAATCTGCTCAACAATGTTAATTTTAACTTCCTCCTTAACCCTAACTCACACATATCCTTAAACGAAACCCTTGCGCTATTTCACACTAAAATACTCAGCTGCTTCATTCTTTCAGTCCCATACTCACCAAAAAAGAACTACACTTCATCTCCGCCCTGGTTTACCAAGGAACTACGCAATAAAAGAAATACGCCTATCTTAGATCCTCCTCTGCATCTGACCTTTCTAATTACATGCAGTCCTACAGTCCGATATCTGAACAGACTGCAATCCACCCTTATCTCTGACCCCAAGTGTTTCTTCCACTTCATTAATACAAAAAGAAAGACCAATAGCTACCCCGCTACATTTCATTTTCTCAATAACTCTTTCAACGAACAAACCCGATTAGGATCTTAAACCCGATCACGACTATTTTCGATATTTGAAATACTGCCCCCAGACGTCTCTTGTTTCACTGAACATAACTCCCGACCTAATCACCGAAAAAATACGCAACTTAAAGGATGACTACTCTCCCGGTCCCGACTGTCTGCCTGCCATAGTTTTAAAAAAGTGCGCGAACCATCTTATTTTACCCCTTACCGCTCTATTTCAAAGCTCTATATCTCAAGGACTCTTTCCTAAGCTTTGGAAATATGCTTATATCATTCCAGTCCACAAAAAAGGTCTAAAAAACGATGTGTCTATCTATCGTCCCATTGCCAAGTTCTCATGCATACCCAAACTTTTCGAGAGCATCGTTTATGATGCACTATTCTTTCACTGCAAACCCATATTTTCCAATCCAGTCGAGTTTGTTTCCCAATGTTTGTGTGCACTCGAAGCTGGCAAAGAAGTAGAGGTTGTCGAAACTGACTTCAGCAAAGTCTTTGACAAAATATCTCACCAAATTAATCTCCTCAAGCTCACTGCCCTCGGTTTCTCTCCCGGTTTTATCTCATGGATCAAATCTTATCTTGAAGATCGTCAATATAGCGTTATCTGCAGATCTTATATCTCTGATCTAATTAATGCTACCTCCGGTGTCCCCCAAGGTAGTCCTCTCGGCCCACTGATATTTATTCTAACCATTAACGATGTTGACAGTGTTATTCTAAACTCTCAGCTCTCCATATATGCTGATGATATGAAAATATTTAAGCACATATCTTCCCCTGTCGACTCCTGCTCTCTCCAATTGGACCTTTACAGGTTCTCTACTTGGTGTAAAAAAAAACATTTCGTACACAATGTCAGTAAATGCCAAACCCTCACTTACTCCCGCAAGCGCTCTTCCTCACCACCCAGAACCTAAACTCTTCGTAATGAAACCGTTTCCCCTGTCAACTTCTTGGTTGATCTAGGGGTTATTTGTGACCGTGAACTTAACTTTCGCCTCCATATCGACAACATTATCAAAGTTGCTAACTCTGCCCTCGGTTTCGTGAAACGTTGATCCAAAGAATTCTCGAATCCTTACATTGCGAAATCATTATACATCACTTTCGTTAGGCCCCTTCTCGAATATGCTAGCCAAGTCTGGTCCCCCTCTTACGAATCCCATACTACGCGTATTGAAGCCATTCAATGCAGGTTTATCCGTTTTGCCCTTCGTGGCCTTCCCTGGGCCGACCCCCTTAATTTACCACCTTATATGGATCGCCTAAAGTTAATCAACCTCCAACCTCTTAAAGAACGATGTGATGTTGCATATATTGTATTTATTCACGACCTTCTCGGCTGTAACATTGACAGCCCTCATTATTGCATATGATTCCCCTTAACACCAACTCATGTAACCTTCGGTCCACGCCCCTTTTCAGTATAAACACTCATCGCACAAATGATGGCTACCACGAACCAATGTCCAGAATGCTTCGCAAAGCTAACACCAACCTTTTCAACCTTCACCTCAAAAAGTCCAGTCCACTCTTCTTAATCGTTTCCACCCTGCAACCTAGTTAATAAGTTGTAGTTTTTTGTTAAGGCTTGCATTATGCTAATAAAGTGCCCCTATGGGGGCGTCAAAACCACAATGTAAGGACCTACAAGAGATGGGACAGAACAGCGAAACATGGAAGAACCACACTCATGACAGGGAGGCTTGGCGAAACGTGGTCAACAAGGTTTGAACTTCCGAGTTCCAAATGGCCGGTAATAATAATAATAATAATGGGGACCGACTGCGTATAAGTCAATAATGTGTGAGATTTCATCAGAGTAGGAGTTGAATTGAGATCGTAATAAAATCCCAGTTGCATGTTGGAAATACAGAGCCATAAGAACGACTCAAAGTGAAACAGATACTCATGTGAACGAAAAGGACATTGTTGAGGGGTCGAATCTGGTCATCTTTGAGTACCTGCTCGGTCAGTACTCCTAATAATTTCAAATTCTTAATGCAGTACCAAATATACCGAAAACTAGACCCTGTTGTTGTCCGAAGGTCATATCTTTTTCTTAAGGTTCCTCTCCGCTGCGGAGGTTGGGAATCATCAATTCTAAACTATGTTTGTTTGTGGCTCCTCTTATGATTTCTATCGTTGGGAGGTTCAGCCACTCTCGCAGGTTAGACATTAATGGCAGCCTTTGTCCTCCCACCGTTCTTCTTCCTTCTATTTTCCCTTGCAGTATATGTTGAAGGAGCCTGTATTTGTCGTTGCGCAGGATATGACCCAAGTAGCATAATTTTCGTATTTTAATTGAGTGTAGCAGTTCTCTTTTTCTGCCCATCCGTCACAACACTTATTCGTTCGTTATCCTGTCGACCCAGGAGATTCTAAGTAATCTTTGGAATATACACATTTCGAACGCTTCTATTTTTCGTACCATTACGCTTTTTAACGTCCAGGTTTCTACTCCGTATAACAGAACCGACCAAATATAGCATTTCACCATTCTTGCTTTTATATTTAACCCTATCTCTCTGTTGCAGAATACTTTTTTCATTTTGCAGAAGATCGACCTCGCTTGCTCTATCCTGCATTTTATTTCTTTGTTTGGGTTGGCGTTGCTTTCAATTATTGTTCCCAAGTATTTGAAACTGCTGACTCTTTCGATGCTTTTATTGCTTATTTTTAGCTCCAGATTCGGTGTTTCTTGTCAAAACCATGAACTTTGTTTTGGCGGTGTTTATACTTAGTCCGTAGTTATTACTCACATTGTTGAGTTTGTTCATCATGATGCTTAAATTGTTTATGTCGCTTGCTATTATGATAGCATCATCCGCGTATCTTAAGTTGTTGATGTGGACTCCGTTTACCTTTAAGTAAGTTCTTCGGAGTACATATTGAAGAGTAATGGTGAGAGAATACAGCCTTGTCTTACTCCTCTTTGAATTTCAATTTCCTCTGATTCTTCTTCCTCCATTATTATTTTCGCTTTCTGGCCCCAGTATAGGGTTCTAATCACTCTCATGTCATTCATGTCTATGCCCTTGCTTTCGAGGATCTCCATCATTTTCTTGTGTTGTACCCTATCGAAAGCCTTTTCGTAGTCTACGAAGCACACATAAACGTCTTTGTTCACTTCCAAGCATCGTTGGACTAGTACGTTGAAAGTGAATAGTGCTTCTCGGGTGCCGAAGCCGTTTCTGATACCAAATTGAGAGTCGCTTACATCATATTCAAGTTTGGTGTATATTCTCTTCTGAATTATTTTTAGGAAGATCTTTAGCGCATGGCTCATTAGGCTGATGGTTCTGTAGTCACTGCATTGCACCGCTTTGCTTTTCTTTGGGAGGTATGTTTGTAACCAATCCTTTGGGATCTTGCCGTATTTGTAAATTGCGTTGAATAGGTTGACTAGTACCGGGATATTCTCCTCTTCAATAAGCTTCAGGAGTTCATGAGGCAATCCATCTGGACCTGTTGCTTTTCTATTTTTGGCCTCCTTCAGCACTTTTACGACCTTCTCTTTCATTATTTCCGGTCCCTCAGATCCATGCAGCGGTTCCGTATGTTGTCTTTCCTCTCTAAAAAGTTCTTCGATGTATTCTTTCCATCTTTTTAGCTTGTCCTTCGCTCCCACCAAGATCTTTCCTTCCTTATCTTTTAATACACCAAGTTGTTTTTTTCTTCCAGTGCCAGCGATTTCCTTTATCTTTCTATGTATGTTGAAGCTGTCGTGATTTCTCTCATGTGTCTCTAGCTCTTCAC
Organism: Merodon equestris; assembly: GCA_958301585.1. Lineage (NCBI taxonomy): Eukaryota > Metazoa > Arthropoda > Insecta > Diptera > Syrphidae > Merodon > Merodon equestris. The sequence continues at coordinate 66,495,336 of OY284417.1, read as the reverse complement.
ATTGCTCTTGTAAATGTCTATTCTTTGCCTCTCTAATCTTATTCCTTATTACTCTTTGTATTTCTTTGTATCTGCTTTCATTTGCTTTACTTATCCTCGTTTCTTCCATTAGCTCCAGAATCTCATTTGCCATCCATGCCTGCCTCGGCCTTTGTTCTCTGCTGTTCAGGTGTCTTTTCCCCGTCTCTAATAGATTCTGTTTAAGCTCATTCCATCTCGATTCTATATTCTCTTCATCAATTTGACCTGTGCCCATGTTTAGACATTTTTCTCTTACATCCTTTTTAGCTTGATCCTGTATCTCACGGTTTTTTAGCATGTTTAGTTGTATTTTTTCCCCTTTTTGTTTTTTTTTGCATTTTCTTTAGTTGTACCTTAACTTTGGCAACAACAGGGTTGTGATCTGATGCTACGTCGGCGCCTGGCTAAGCTTTTGCCGATTTAATCGCATTCCTGAATCTCCTATTTATGATAATATAATCAATGTGGTTTCTTATCACGGTTTCCGCTGTGTGTCTTGGCGAGGTCCACGTATAAAGTCTTCTGGGGGGCTGTTTGAACCAGGTGTTTGTTATCGTTAGTTCGTTAAGTTGACAAAATTCAATTAGTTTTTGCCCTCTTTCATTTTTATTGCCTAGTCCATAGTCCCCCACTACATCTACAATTCTTCCTTTTCCCACTTTTGCATTTAGGTCTCCTATTATCAATGTTACATCCTGTTTCTTTGTTAGTTGGATACATTGGTCCAGTTGTTTATAGAAGTCTTCGATAATCGCGTCTTCGCAGTCAGCTGTTGGGGCATATACTTGGATGATGTTAATCAAGGTGTTTTTAGCTTTAAGTTGCATTACACGCTTAGATAAGTAGACTACTCCTGTGATAGATTTTTAATTTATCTGCGATTAAAATCGCTATTCCGCATCTATTTGGGTTTGTGTCGTCGCATGCATAGTATAGCGTGAAGCTTCCATTACCGGTCCATTGTACGTCGGCTATTCCCAAAATGTCTATTTTGAGCCTCTTCGCTTCCTTTATGGTGTTATCTAATTTTCCTGCTTGGTACAGGCTTCTTACATTCCATGTACCTATATTTAAATACCCACCGGGGATTCTTAGCACCCTCTGACCATTTGAGGTCCGCCGGAGACTGAGGGCCATTGTATTTGTTTGTGAACTCATGATGATTGTTTCTAGGGATTAGATATTTATATACAGTTCAATATAATAACTCGAGAGGTGGTTTCCCGTTGCCTTCCTCTCTTACTTTTTGATGCTCTATAACTTGTGATTTCTATTCGTATTGTGTGAGGTGGTTCTCCATTGTCTGATGGACAGATAATGGGTCCCGATTCATTGGTAAAATATTTACAAATGATATGTACGTGGCTTTGGCAGTGCCGCTGAATTAATTACTCAAATGCCACGTAAATTTATCAATATTTATTGGGTACACAGCTCGGGAAAGGTAAAAATGGGAAGTGGGAAGTGACGTTGCCAGCTCGAGGGTTATTCTCCAAATGATCGAAACTTCAATTACTCTCTAGACCAGAATACTTCACACACTGCCCAAGCTTATGCCATCGGTTGAGTTCTCCCCTAGAGCCGAATTGTCTGGCGGAATCAAATTTGCGGGTATATTTAGAGTCTGAAACGAGAAATTGACCAATCGAGTAGCCTATTTTACAGGTTGAACTTTTATACCTTTCCCGGACATGCCGCCTCATATTGATGCTTCAAACTCTCTAATTCGTAGACACACGTAGTCAAGGCTGTTCTCAGTTCGCACAGAAGTACCATATCCGAACGCAATTCGTTGAAACTATTACAAATCTCTTCAGTAGGTGGTGGTGCCGGGTCTAAAGAGACAACATTTGTATCCATTGCCTTAGTATGAATCGGTATTCCTTTAAATACTAACCAACTTTGAACTCCTGTATGGCTTGTTCTAAAGCCTTCACCTTTCTCTGGCCGATGTTCGCTGGAAGCTTCATTTTTTGCGAGCGGAGGGACACCCCAGAACCGCGCAAGTCAGCGAACTTGATTCCACTTCCGCCTATCTCTATTGCCTATATCGTATTATAACGTATGATTATCGGAAAAGTAAATACAACCAAATAACATACGTTCACAACAGAATCCACCTTTGACGGCCGGGGTTGATGATGAATTTTCTTCTTGTACAATTTCTTCTCATGCTTTCTCGTTGCCTGGGCATTGAGTGCGGCTTCTCCCTGAGGAATAATCATGAGAACAAATATAATTCGTGAAGCTTTTTCATTACCTTTACCTGATCAGCTTGCGATATCAATTTCTGCAAATCTTGTGTCTTGCGTTCTCTCTCCTTTTTTCGCGCCTCTATCTTTTTGAGTTCGTTTAATAGCATTTGCTCTTCCTCCACTTGCTTCATTGTGCGTTCAAATAACTTCTTGAGTTGGTCCTTCCTCCTGCGCTCGTGATCGGCATCAAATACATACGATTTCTTCTCGGTATTGGATCCCTTGGCCTTTGCTAACAGCCCTACAATCTCGTAATACCTTTCTTTTAGATCCTCCACCGTTTTCATGCCAAAACTGACGTGATCCCAACGATCAGCCATCACAATGAAACGTAAGTCGAACCTAATGAATAAGTTATGAAGTTATGAACTGAGGGCAATCTAAACAATTTAGCCGGAATTTACCTCTTGGCCAAGTCGAAAAGGTGATCTGTTTGTTCTTTTGACCATTTGTTTGGCTGTGTTCTTAAATGCGTGTTGTACTCGCTCGCCGTATACATGGGAATTTGGAGCTGCTTGTTGAATTTCGCAAAAGGGTACTCCCGTGCATCATCGGATACCCTTTTCCAATGATGAAATACTGCACCATCTGTCCTCGCCGGATTACTGAATGGGGCCCACTCCCATTTTCGAACTTTTTTCATACCAAGCCGTGCCTTAACTTGCTTATATCCAGACCCGATACCCAAAGCTATGTTAAATTGTACCCTTGAACAGCCCGTGATAAACTATGAAAATTCAATATTATTACCGGTGTCTGTCGGCAGAAGTGGGGGAGCATCCTTGTTATCATTGTATAGCAATGCGAAGACTTCGCGGTGCATTCCTTCTGGTCTTTTACTGGTTTTTACCCTAAGTCAATGACAAAAAAAGAAACAAACCGATTTAGATTCATGGTATACTGAGAAGGTTTTTTGGATGCACACTTCTCAAAGTTTCTCTTCTTGGTCGCAAGGAATGACTCCCGAGTTACCTCGGGAGTATTCGCTCGTTCTATGTCCAAAATATCACGGACATCCGATGTCATTTTCAACTTTGTTTAACTTTTATTAACTAAATTGTTATTAGCTTCAAAATGTGTTTAATATATTGACATTAATGAGGACCAATCGGCTATTCCAAATTGGTACGAAATGAAATATCAATTCTCGTATTTGACATCACAAATAGTCAGCAAATTGACAGTGCACATCGCCAGTGCTGCCAACATTCTGTTCTTAAATGTGATATAATTTTTTTAAATATACATATGTATGTGGGAACGGGAATAGTAGGAAATAATATCAAAATTGGGATTCTAAAGTTAACGGAACTTGAGATGCTTCATGCGAGAATTTAATGATAAGAAAGGTTACAATAAATTTGTAAGTTTGCATTGCGTAAAATCCGCGTCGGTACCGCTACAAATAAATAAATTTCATTGACAGAAATATAATGACATGGAATGCGGATGATGAATTCAATCATCGCGGTTCTAGGCCTTTTTTTTACACTCCCACTTTCGAATACAAATAGAGCAGTTATCTAAAAAAAAACTGCAAACGGTACAGCTTGGTCGTCAGAGTTTTCACTTATTCACTTGCATAGTTTTAGTTTTAACTTACGGGCACTCCAAAGAAAGGAGATCAATTAAGTATATGCTTTTTTTTGTTTTGGTTTCTTATTCTTTCATTTGGACTTTGTAATTTTTTTTATCTTTTTACTTTAATTAAAACTTATATCAAACCGAACTTAACCTACCATCCACCCTAGCGTACCTTCAATTACCTTAACCTGCCCTAACCTACTCTGTCATTAAGCTGAAATGACAGAGTTGACCAAAGACGAAATCTGCTCCAGCTGTCAAAAGCGTTGAAGTTGTCGGGTGACGTCTCCCTGATTTCAACGTGAAATTGACCTACTCAACCTGAGGCGCTCCGGCTTGCGGAGCGCGACATCATGTTCGCAGAGGAACAGCCGCACCACATAATTGAAAACTAGATGGGAGATTAGAGGTACCGCAAATCTATCCTATGTATATCAGTCTATATGGTTCTAAATTGAGAAATGCCTCTGGTGGAACAAATTCGTTAAAGCACACCTTCTCATAGTCCAAGTCGTCAGGGTAGTAAGCCCAGAAGATCAGGTTATTGACCGAAGTCAATGCCCTTGCAACGTAACTTCGAATCGATGTATCAGACGATTTGCACTCGTAAAATCCTACCTCTCGTATGGAAGCTTGTTAAAGTACAATTTCGTGTTCTCAGGTTCGGGTGTTCTATGTAATCTGGGATAAGCTCTGAGACATTGTCTCTCAAACACCCAAATACTTTCGATTAAGTTGGCTCTCACATTGAACCAGATGGGACATCCATAGGCAACCATGATATCGATATGTCGTTGGGGTGATGTTGTACTGTTCATCGTCTGAAGAAGGCTTTCGATGTGACCGCTTTCGTCAGGGAATTGGGAAAGCGTGGCCAAAGCGCCCTATCATAGTCGTGGCGATACATTTGGACATACTCTGCCATCTCCGTGAACTCGTCAGATACCGTGATTACAGCACATAGTCCGCGATGATAACTGTCGTATACGAATGGCCGCAGACAGTTAATAGACCATTCATTCGTGTCAGCCAGTCTCAATCGAGAGTCTATCAGCATGAAATCCCAATAAGATTAAAAGCGAACAGATACTGCCTGCCTTCTCACAAATCTGGCTGGCCAATTTGCCCTGCGATAGCGAACAAGATAAAACAGACCGCCGGTGCCTCGACGCTGAGGATTTAGGAACAGCCATGGTATTGTCTTTCCCGAAATTACCGCCATTTGGGCGTAAGTCAACTTTTTTTTTTTTTTTTTTTTTTTTATAATTCGTGCAGGTTCAAGAGTTGCGCTCTTATGATGTTTGTCACACAACCTGGACGGGGTGCAGATGGTTTGTGTCGAAGATGTTCGTTCACTACTCTCCGGGGGTGGTTGTCTTGGGATTCGAGAGATTCGACTGAATTTGTCGCGTTGTTTGTAGTTTTACAGTAACTTTATTCCATGCCATTAAGATCTTATATTGGAAATGCACACGCAGAGTATGAATTTTGAAGTGAAGTCAACTGGAGTGTGTCGGCTGGTGTTTGAAAGTGACCTGAGGGGCGCTTCCCCTCGGCCTTCCTCTTACGGGCCAGGTCTTTTTCTTGATGTTCTTGAACTTAGGACATCCCGGGTAGTTTGCAGGTTGTCCTCGGTTCCTATTGTACATAAGACACACTGTAGCTTCCTCATTTTTGTGTACCTTTGCATACTTAACACATCGAGGCTGCATTTCGCAGTTCGAAACGGCGTGCCCGAACCATTGGCAGCGGATATATTTTAAAATGTTTCCGCTCCTTCTTAAAAGCCGGGGATGCCAAAGAAATTATTGTCCTTAGCCTCTCCAGCTTGCGGTTTACCCGCCTCTCCCGTCGGTAGCTCACCGCGGAAAATGAATTAACGCCCACGAACTTGAGCATCGTCTGTAATCTCTCGGTTTTTAATGTGAAGGGGAAAATCCGAAACATGGCTGAGTTCCACCGTGGTCTATGATCAAATGATCTCCTTGTTCTTGTACGCAGATTAATATTCCTTAACTGGGCTTTGCGTTTTTTGTGGTAGTGAATGTTGAGAAGAGAGAGCCACTATTTTTTGTGAATAAATTAATGGAAGTTATTCACAGCGGCTATTACTTAGCTTATGTTGGCTGTTATGGCTGTCGTATGTACTCGTAGTTGTCTGTGAGTCTGGCTGAGTCTAGGATTTGATATCTGGTTTTGTGTTTTTAGCTATTTGTAGACCTCACAGCTTTTGTAATTTGCGATGTGATTACATCCGCAAGAGCACATTGTTTTTGTTTTTGTTGTCGTCCTTCTTAAGTGGGATGAACTTGTCCCTTGATTTTTGTTTAGAATTTTTAACTCATTCTTTAGTTTTACTTCTAGAGCCAGTACTTTCATGAGCGGGTTGAGACACTTAACTTCCGAAATGTACGAGTATATTGGAGAAGGCTTATTTGTTTCACGAGATGGTTCGGTTTCTTTCACGCTTGTTTGGGGTTTTAAGAGACTTTAATATCAACGTCAACACTTGGGATGTCAAAACAGTTTAAACGGTTCTTGATTGTGTTAACGATAAGTTGTCTCAGCCATTTATACAGATGATTTATCAGATCAAGTCCGTAATCGAGATCATCTACGTTCTGCTGGAGCATGGCGATCATATTATTTTGTTCTTATGAACGAGCCGTTTTCATGGTCGTCATAGGTAACGCAAAAATCGTTAGCGCATATATACTGTTGGATATTGTATTATAAGGTTTAAGTAGTATGTAAGCTCCCCTCAGTGAAACAGGGAAGTTACTTCATAACTTATACCACGCACCATACGTACCGTGACTATATCGTCAGCTATCGTCCCTTTTAGTTGGGTTTAAAGTAACGTCATCTTATATGGAAAAAAATTTAGCTTAAAGGGGCAGCATTCTAGGTTGTTTTAAATTTTACAGAATGTAAAACAAGTATTATCCGAATAATGTTCTCTATAATTTCTTAATTAAAGTACATTGTAAGAGCAATGACTAATTCTTAGTCATTAGGATCTAGCAACTCAAATGTCAGAATACTTTCCTATTCCATTGCATTTCTTTGGAAGGTTAGTTAGGTCAAAAGTTAAAGGCTTAACTGAAAGGTGTTGAGAAACTGAACATTTTATCACATATAGAAAACACAGCAGCTTTTCATCGTTGATAATGCATCGACTACGCAGAGTGGACATTTGGAGCAAAACTTTTTTAATTACAATTTAAGGTTAGAGTAGCTTAGGTTATACCATGCTTATACAGGGATAAGTCTTTTAGATACAAATTATGGAAATCATCATAAGTATTTAATTTATTCTCAGAGTTTGAAGGTAAGAGTAGATGTAAGTTTTAAGATAAAATTTTGAAATTAGATTTAAGCATTATGATCTGAACGTAAGTGATAACAAACGTCAAATAAGTTATTGGTAGATGTGAGCGCATATCAGGTTTGTTCAAAGTATAGGGTGATAGGTATTCGGTTTCAATATCATCTAACAAGGTTATACGTACTTGGTGTCTTTTTGCTGTTGAAAAAAATGAATCAAAGGAACTTAATTAAATTGTCTGTGGAAAATAAAATCAAGTGCTTAAGATTGTGGCATTTGGCGAGGGTACTCTGAGCAAAAAAAAATTTTATAAGTGATACAAGCTCTTAGCAGAAGGCCGAAAAGATTTCAATTAAGATTTTAATAGTCATGAACGTTAAAAAAGTGAAGAAAATTGTTATTGTTACTTTGGGCGATCACAATAATGCAGCTGCTCACTCATCGTTGCTTGTACTTAATCTTTTGGCTAAGCACAATACCTTTTTTCTCTTCCCAACAGCAAACCTCATAGTTTTATATGCCTTCGTTCCGCCAAACCATATGGTATGATGTTATGAATCCATCAATTTCATGTCTGCCAAGTTTGCTCGTTTTTTACCTGACTTGGGATAGTGTTTCATTAAAGAATCCATTTTGGAAGTGTAAGCCTAAATGCTTCCTTCGTAGGAAGCATTTACCACCTTTACCATGTGTATGAAAAAAGTGATTTATGTATTTGCTTTGAGTCAAGCTCTTCAGGCACAGATTCATCAGCTCATCCACTGATAAAAATATTTTATTGAAAAAAAAAGTAGTTTTGGTATTAACCTCAAAACGGCACAGGCAACAGTGATGAAGCAAAGTATTATGCCTAATGGTCTAATGGGGAAACTAGACCATTCCACAATCTCCTACGTTCGCATATTCTTTTCGACTTGACTTGTAGCAAGGCGAGTACAGAAAGCGAATATTGACTCAAAGCAACATTTTCAAAAACAAATCACCCCTTCTCTTTCGCGCTCTTGTCTGTTTCATATAAACAAGGTGCTCCCTTTCCAAACACGTTCGAACAGGTCGCACAATAAAAGAAGGCAAACTTGCATACTTCTTTTCATTGGAGCCAGTGTTCAAACATATGCTCGTCAGCTGGTGGAATACTAGAAGAAACTGTCAAAGTGCTGTCAAGGTGACAAGCACGTGGTCCCTGTTTATTTCATTTCATACGCGAATAAGTCGGCGGTGTCCTGCAGTTCTCATTGAGTTACAACTATTTCCGGTATGCCGATTGCGCTTACGAAATGGAGGTTAATATAAGAACATTTAAAAAGGCCGTACATGATTTATTAGGCTTTATTAAGGAAGATCGAGTGTTGAAGGAGTTTTTAAGGTTACCGGTAAGTATAGGTCTGCTCGGGGCACGTGTTTGAATTCGGAACGCTAGTAATCGCTTTTACTTTTAGAAAACGACAGCGGACGATGTGGAAAAAATATTGAAATACTTGAGCTCGCAATTATTGGATGCTCGATATACGGAATGCATTGCTGTGGCTTTTCCAAGTTATTTGCTCTTAGTTGTTTCGTCAGCTATTCAAGGGGACGATGAGGACTATGCTAATCATTATGATCAATATCAGAGGAAATGCATAGCTCTTTCAAAGCTAATTGGCATTTCAAAGGATATGTCACAGTAAGTAGTAATTTACAAAATAGATTTTATGAGACTCGTAGAAAAAATATTTCTGGACATAAAAGATAAAGTCTTACAACTATTATCATATTCTATTATCAATATACATGCAGCGGAAAGCCAAATTAACAAATTTTGTTGATTGTTAATATCTGCTATTCACATATGTTCTGATAGAGTATACATCTGCCCACAGATGTGTACATTACTACGGATTTAGGTACAGAAACAAAGATCCTAACCATTCTGTTTTCTGTATATGTATTTACTTAGTTAGGTAGCGCCACAGTTCGTGGTGAACCAAGGCCTGAACCAAACGCCTCCCCTGCCGGCCATGTCTTGCGTTAGCCGGCATTATACCCCCAATTGGTGTTGGATTAATAGGCAGACTTGTCCGGACGTGGTCTTTGTACAGGCCGTACAGTCTATCTCCAAAAAACTCTTCAAGTTTACCGCAAATCTCCGCAGAATTGTCGTAACAACAAATCCATCATCCGTCGTTCGCATGATCAATGTTTCTGTGCTATAAAGTAGGACCTGGATGATAAAGAGTTTCGTACAAATTCACCTTGGTCTTTCGAGAGATTACCTAATTGCCTCCTACTCTATGTTTGATTTCTGTAGTGGTGTCGTGATGACGACGTCCATGTCTAATTTAAAGTTATATCTCCCAATACGTACGTTCTGGTCAGGAGGCCGGAAATGTAAGCCCTTCCTTGACGACAGCACATACGAGGGTGGTCCGATAAGTACTTAGCCTACAAAAGAAAAACAAACATTTTGACCCAGCGATGCTCCAACTTCTTTAACCTGTCTAAAAGATACTTTTCTCGAGGTCTGCAAAATAGGCCTCCGTGGCGGCGATGACCTCCTCATTCGACTGAAAGTTCTGCCCGCCGAGTGACTTTTTCAAGTTTGGAAACAAAAAAAAGTCGCACGGGGCCAAATCTGGAGAATACGGTGGATGGGGCAGCAGTTCGTAGCCCAAATCGACCAATTTGGCCGTGGCTAGGGCGGAGGTGTGAGCCGGTGTGTTATCATGGTGGAAAACACTTTTTTCTTCGCCAAGTGGGCCGTTTTTTCTTCAATTCGGCGTCGTATCGTCCCAATAATTTGGCATAGTACAACCTTGTGACCGTTTTGCCCTTCTCCAGGTAGTCGATCACACCTTGTGAATCCCAGAAAACGGTGGCCATCACCTTTCCGGCCTATGGGACAGTTTTCGCCTTCTTGGGTGAAGTCCACTGTTTCGACTGTTCCTTGGTCTCTGGTGTGTACCAGTGGATCCATGTTTCGTCGACTGTCACGAAACGACGCAGAAACTCCTTCGGATTGTGCTTAAAAAGCGTCAAACACTGCTCTGAAGTGGTCTCACGGTTGCGCTTGTTGTCAATAGTATTTTTTGATGTTGTAAGCGGGCGTTACATTGCTTCTAACTCTTATAAAGGATCGAAAGTTCAACTGTATCGTAGTGTAAATATTTTGTCGATGGTGGACTTTTGGAACCTGGAACCATCCTGATATGAACTGATCAGTTTATTTACAAACGTTGTAGTTGCCACGGTCAAAAGTGTTTAAATCGGGCAAACAATACTATGGTTCCATTCATCGGGCGCCCTTTTCTGTGGCTATATTATACAGATGAGCTTTGCACAGCTCAGTAGACATCGGTACTCAAGTAGCTTTGTTGAACTTTTGTTTCGATGTGATCATCTTGTCTGTGTCCGACTCTGGGAGATTGAATTCTCGCCTAACATCGTCTGTTATGATTAGGTCATTCTGTCTGATAGCGAAATCTTCTCCATCGCCGTCATTATGGGTACAGTCTGTGGATTTTTTTTTCACTCCAACAGATGGACTGCGATTACTAGTAGTGGTTCATTTCATCCTTGCAGTTCCCGTTCTGGATTAAATATCTTCCGTGTTTGTTTTATTTTTCGCTAAAACGTTTGTGGGTCATATCTGTAAAAGCATTTCTTCAACCCTTACATTGCGTGCTTCTTAAGCTTTTTCTATTTTCGGGTGAAGATTATCTTCAATCCTCGTTTTCTTTTTGAAAACTTAGCACATCCAAAGTGGCGGATAGGTTTTTGGTAGCATTTCCAATGGTGTTCTATAGATTGTTCTTTCGATATAAGAGTTTCAGAGAGTTTTAGCAGGAGGAAGGGCACTAGTGGTCTCTTGCGATCAAAGGTCTAACTTGACTCCATCCAAAATGTTAGAGGTTGATCATAATGTTGTCAATCTGATTGAAGGCTGATTGATCCGGTGACCGATAGATCACTTGGTGGATATGGAGGTGTGAGATTTCGTCAAATTATGTTTCTCAACGACACCCTCCAACACGGCTTCCTTTCTTAACTCTGCATTAAGTCTCCTAAACATTCAGCATAGGTCTTCACTAGGGGATCATAGAAATAATCATTTGTGGTATCTTCTTTGTCGTCTGTGGGGGCATGAATATTGTCCTTATGCGAATGGTTATTTGGCGCCCGTTAACTGCTAACGACCTTTTGCCTTAACTCGTTCTAAAAAAAAATATACCATCAAGGCGGCTTGCCTTATAGCAGTCGCCGTAGTAAATTTCGCAGTTTTCCATTTAGTTTTTGCCCGGTTTGGCCCATCGCACTTCCTGTGTAATAGTGATATCTGCAGTTTGGCGCCTAACATTGGATCTGACCGTTATATTTGAGGCTAATGTTTGGGTCTGAATTAGTTTCTTTTTCTAGGAACGGTTTACTAAACCGTCCAATCGATGAATAATTTTTTTGGCACATTCACCATTGACCCTTCCCCATTATTTCCAATGGTAATCTCCAAATAGCATCGCGAGATTGTCGCTCGCTTTTTACAGAGCCGACACCCATCGGACAGAAGCTACGAGACCTTTATTAATTAAGTAGGTTATTGGCTGATTGTTTATCAAATTGGTTAGATAAATTATCAGATAGAGAGATAGAGAGATTTATTGCTTTGTTTTGATCAAGATCAATTGCGGTTGAATAACGTTGTGTTTAAGGTTTGCAGGATCCTAGTGTTAAATTTATAACATGGATTTTCCCTGTACGAAATATTGAGTACAACAGTACCTCGTTTTTTACTGGGAAATAACACATTTGTAGTGTTGAGCTTCAAATGACATTTCATAGGTGAAAAATGTTGTAATGTCGCACGTGGTATTCACTGGTGATATGGAATATGTTACTTTTGTCAATACATTCTCCATTACAGTTATACGAAACCTAATGATTTTGGCAGGGATATATATTCATGGACTATTCGTCGGTTTCATGTGAATCTCTCCAGCCTATAAAATCACCATGTTGCTATCAATTTGAAGCCATTTTTTGGTTTTTGGAATCGAGGGCCTGCTCATGGTTGGGATTCTTGTTGAACAGAAAATTTTTCATTTTCCAAAGCAAGATTGTTGGCAAGAAAATCGTAAATAAAGTCAGTTTGCAATTGCAGTAAATGGCTCTCTTAGTTGCCCCCTCGATATCTAATGTCTTTGTTGCCATTAGATAAAGATCAAAACCCCGGTGCTTATTTAACTAAGTTTAGAAAGAATGGATTCAATATATTTCGTCTTGCCAGACAGTGGGATTACGGCTACTATCGGCTAAATCATTTATCCATGTTTTTAACAATTTGAATGTTGCTTATGTTGTCATCTTATTGTCGTTTAAAAGCCTGAGTTAACATTGAATTCCCTTCAAAATTGAAATCATCAACCAGATAAATGCTCTCGCATTAGAAACTGTAAGCAAGTGCACTTGGGAGTAATCTCTTAAAGGAAATACGCTTTTCAGATTTCATAGAGCGAGTATGTCCAGTAGGAGTTCAGAAATCAAATATGACATGCCATGATTTATACAATTTTTTTATTTTTTTTTCTAGGTATACCACAAAATATTTCAGCGGTAGACCGCCACCATATCTGTCGCTTATTAAAGATGTTTCCGCACAGAAAAAAGCGAAAGCTGCAAAGCTAAGTGCAGTCACCGAATTAGACATCGTCAAGTGTTGTTATCGATTACTGGCATGTGATCCTCTTTTCTTTAAAGATCTCTGGGACTGGTCCCAATTCATATCGTTTTATTTGAATAAGGGATGCCCGCTTCAGAAAGTTTACTATAATCACGCAATCGCTCTTATCACGTATATGACACCAAGTCAAATAAAACAACTAAATAACGACATTGATGAAGATGTGATTTTGTTATTCCATAAAGACAAACACAGTATCCCGCGTATAAAATCATTGAATGATGACGAAAGTCCTGCATCAGATATAACTGTCCATCTACCCTTGACTAGTGATGTTGTAATAAACGTTGAAGGCGTCCTTCTCCCGATTTTTAACAATCAAAATAGGTTGTTTTATGAAAAGACTGATGGGAATTATGATACTATCGTTGCAGTCGATTCGACGAAAGTAAACTTAAGGAGCATAGCTTTAGGAATATCTTCAGGCAAAGCAGTATGTTTATCAGGACCAGTAGGATGTGGGAAAACTACTTTGGTACAATATCTGGCCCGCAAGACGGGAAGAATTCGTCCAAAGCAACTGGAAGTAACAAATGACGAAATGAAATCCGTAAAAGACAAAACCAAAACCGAAAAATGTCTCAAAGAAAACAAGGGAACTGAAAGAAAACGGCGGAGTAATTTAGTTGTCAAAGAAGACATAACCGGTGCAGACGAAAAAATGGATAATCGAAATGGATTTCTACGAATTCAGCTGGGTGATCAAACCGATAGTAAAATGCTTTTGGGCCAGTATCGGTGTACAGATGTTCCAGGGGAATTTGTTTGGCTGCCGGGTGTCTTAACACAGGTAAGGCGTGTTTTTTTATGTGATCATATTAGAACATATACAAGTTGTCATACATAGAAATTCCTTCGGTGGAGTGGACAATAAACAGTAGGTTAATAGGTAATACACATAAATATATTAGTTTGTACAACTTAAAAAATCCGATTATGTGGTAAAATTGCAAAAGCTTTTAAAATGCTTACTCAATCACATAGTAAACCACTAAACAGTTGAAATTTATAAAAACTGTTTCTTCGTCCCGTTTTCCACAATTCATCTTAAGATCTTATTTTCAAAGACTCGATCTATTTTCCTCCTTCTTAGTAAGAAACCAGGCTTCACATCGTTAAAGTGTCTCGGGCATTGTTATGGTTTTATAAATGCGGATTATAACATAAACAAAAGAGTTGTGTTGAATAATTCCTTCATCGCGAAGCAGCACGCGTTGCTTAAATGCAGACTTTTATTTATATATATTTTAACTTGTCTTTTGTCTCCCTTTAGGCATACTTGTATCGAAATTATATACGAAAGCATACCCGTCATTAACGGTTTTTCCGTTTGAAAGTCGAGCTTCTTGTACCACTGCGATGTCCAATTTATACTTATTAATTTGACTGTGAATGCTGTTGGGAAAGCACCCGGTCTATATAAGCTGCGTACGTTCCACAAGCTTATCCTCAAATTTCGTGCTTTTCGATCGGGGAACTAGTTTAACAACGGAATATTTTACCCAAGGAAGAGAAGCCATATTTAACACCACGGTGGGACGGCGATTTTTTGATGTTGTAAGGTTGTGTTGCTATGGTGTATTGTTAATGTGAACGTGCGTAATGCAAAGCCATCAGCTCTGCGCCTACCTCTGTAATTTTTTTCATAGTGTAGAAATCCCATAGAAATTTAGTCACCTCTTATAGCTGGCACTCTAAGTCGCGGGTATACTCTAACCCCTAGCAGGAGGATTTTCCTCTTTTATAAAAGGTTTAATGATTCAACGTTACAATCTATCGAAAGCTCTTATTACCTCTACTCTGTATTTCAAACCTCCATAACATAATGGGTAGGTTGGATGCGGGAGAATTTCAAATCTCGATCGACGTATGATCGATAAATGTGGTATAATGTTGTCATGCAAAAGGATTGGCTGCTTTTCAGTAGTATTTGGCTGTGTCTAGCATTTTCCCTGGTTGAAGAAATGTAAAGTGGATTGCTCCTCGTGATGTTCGCTAAATAACCTTTTCTGCATGAAGATCGAAATTGGAAGTTTAATTTCTCATCTAAATCTAATTACTGCTAACAACATTTAGTTTACGGCTGTCATACAATATTGGTCATTGGTGCCTTAGGCTCCGCATTGCACAGGTTTCTTAGCGGCGTAATTTTTGTGTCAATACACTGCGAAATGTTCATTTCATCTACTGTTGCTTTTAAAACATAGTATTGTCTACATGCTTCGTTTTTGGAGCTAAGATCTCCCGAGTGGCACTCACCAAATCAACGTGGAATGCTACATTCTTAAACGAGTCGACAATATTTTGCGCTGCTAGAAACGCATTTCAAAGGTCTACAGAATGACAAATAATTTAAAAAAAAAAGTCTGTACTTGCAACGAACCTTACCACTGTATGACTTCATCTTATTTAAAATTGTTGTCTGGAACACGAATGGTTTACAACAGCAAGCCAACGAACTAAAACACTTCGTTAAAGCAAACTCTGTGGACATTCTGCTTACCTCAGAAGCACATTTTACAAAAACTACCCGAATTCAAAACGTACCAGACAAATCATCCTGACCACAAAGCTCACGGGGCTCAGCTACGATAATAAGACAGAAAATTAAATCCCTCGAGCTCAATCATATACAAGCGATCACTTTCCTAATTGTAGACTTGTACGGACCACTTATCATATCCGCACTTTACTGCCTTCCAAAACAGATAATACCAATAGAACTATACTCTAAGAAAAATATTTCTTGCAGGAGGGAACTTTAATGCAAAGAATACCGACTGGGGCTCAAGAATAACAAATTAAAAGGGTAGAATACTGAGTGCTTAATTCAAACAATATAAGCTTCCTGAACACAGGGGATCCAACCTAATGGCCCAACGACATTAACAAGAAACCTGACCTAGTAGACGTTTGTATTTATAAAAATTTACAGAGAACAAACTTGACAGCCATAACTTGTCTTGACCTTTTATCTGATCACTCTCCCATCATCTTCTTCGTTTCCTTTTTTCTCTGGCGTTGTTATGGTCAGAAGTGTAGGACTATAACCTTCCCACTTAACTGCATTCCTACTGGTCCGCTTGTGGGGTCCGCCGGTTTGACCTCAGAAAGTAGCGGCAGGTTTCCCGGTTTGGGATTACTTCATCGCTGAGGCCAATCAAATGCTGGTGTTTTTGCATTTTTTTGCACCAATTGTTTTTCGGCCTGCCTTTTTTGCGTATTGAAATTGGAACGTTGATTGATATCGCCTTTTGGACGGGGTTCAAAGGATCTCTCCTTTGAACATGGCAAAACCAACTGAGTCGGTCGCGCTCGATATTCGGATCTTTGAACTTCTAATTCTGTCACGCTTTGTTACTCCCGCTGTCATGCGAAGCATCTTCATCTCAGCTGCCGTTAATTTGCTCTCATACTTTTTGTGCATTGTCCAGCATTGTGAACCGTATGTGAGCACCGGACGTACAACTGAAGTGTAGAGCCTTCCTTTCAGCTTAGGGGGCATTTTTCGATCACAGAAGATGGCGGAGTTTTCCCGCCACTTCATCCACCCTACGCTTACGCGATGTTTGATGTCGTCATCACAAGTTGCTTCTCTATTAATCATAGATCCCATATATTTAAACTTTTCACACTTGGGAAGCACTCTTCCATTCAAGTAAATGTCTGGAATAGGCTGATGAGGGTCAGAGAACGGGCAGCACAGATACTCTGTCTTCTTTGAACTAATACGATACCCGTGTCCCTCAAAAATGTCCACCCACACATCAAGTGCTCGTTGTAGGGACGCCTGATCATCACTTATAATGGCCCCATCGTCAGCAAAGAATAGCTGGTGCACATTGGGGTCCGTCACTTTTCCTTCAAGCAAGCAATCAAGGACTGCTATAAAAAACAGTGGGCTGAGGACGCTCCCTTGGTGTACACCGACTTTGATTGCGAACTCTTCGGTGACTCCTGCGGTGCATCTTACTCTTGTCGTTGCTCTCTCGTACATGTCCATAATCATTCGCACATAGGTTTCTGGAACTCCTTTTTGTCTTAGCGCTACCCATAAAAGATCTCTTGGTTGCCGGTCAAAGGCCTTCTCGAAATCAACCAACACCATATGCAAGTCCTTTGAAGAATCACGATGCTTTTCTATCATGATCCTTATACTTTGGATTGCATCTGTTGTTGATTTACCCGAGACAAACCCGCACTGGTCATCAGATAGTCGTATTATTTTCCGCAGTCGGCTATCTAATACCCGTTCAACGATCTTCATGGTGCGCGACATCAGCTTGACAGAACGGTAGTTATCACAATTTCGCGTATCACCCTTTCCTTTGTGCAATGGAAGAAGATAGCTTTCCCTCCATTGATTAGGCATAGTGTCGCCTCTCATAAGTTTGGAGATAAGAACCATGAGCCATCTAGACCCGATGTCTCCCATCTTTTTCCAGAACTCAGAGGGTATCCCGTCCGGCCCAACAGCCTTTCTTTTCTTGGAGTTTCGACTGTGATGTCGGATATTTCGGCATGATTCGGGGCGGCTCTTGGAAAGTACACTCGGGGAAACTGTTCGTTCAGAAGTTCCTCGCAATTCTGTCGCCATCTGTGGAGAATTTTTTCGTCTTCCACAAGGAGTTGGCCTTCAGCATTGTTAATAAACTTTGGGAAACGAATCTCCTGAACATTTCTTCTTCTCTGGGCGGCTATCTTAAAGATATTTGCTCCTTTGTTCAAATTGTTTTGTCGAAGCTCCTGGGTAGCCTGGTTCCTGTCAGACGCGGAAGACGATATTTCTTCCAACTCCTGATAGAGGCCTTCCATGCTTTTCGCTTTGAATTCGGCGCATTTTTTCTTCGCGATACCTTTGCAACATCTATATACCTTTTCACGGCGAGCTTTTTCCTCTCTATTAGTAGAAGAGCACTTTGACCAAGCTTGGAAAGCCATTTTCTTTTCGTGTATCACTGCTTTGGCTTCGTCTGTCCACCACCAGGTTTCTTTTGCGTGTTGGCAGGGGCCTTTAAATGTTCCGAGCAGTGATTTGGCTTTCTCCAGGCCAGATTGTTGTAGGGAATCCCACATGTCTTGTGCTCTGCAATCCTCATTACCGACCTCATCGATAATGGAAGAGAGGTAGTTTTCCATGTTGGTAATAAAAGCTTCGCCTTTTCCTTTATCCACCACTTGATTCTCTCAGACACCTTCGTTTGCTGCTTTGACTTCTTTCTCGCATTCATAAAAAAATCAGTCAGGAGGAGACGGTGTTGAGGGGCGATCGCGTCTCCCAGGATCACTTTGCAATCTTTAGCTCGTGGCTTCATGAAACTGGATACCAAATGATAGTCTATTTGAGTTTCATTTCCGCCGCTGCTATAAGTGATCAGGTGCCGGCTTTGTTTGACGAACATGGTATTTAGCACTATAAGACCGTACGACTTGCACATGTTTAGGATATCTTCACCTGAAGAGTTCCTGGTGCCGTATCCCAGCCCTCCGTCATGTCCGTTTAAATCTCCCCCAGCAAACAAAAGCTCTTCCTTTGGGATGATTTTGACAAGGTTGTGGAAATCTAGCTAGAATGCATCTTTTTCTTTTTGTTCGCATCCTACTTGAGGGTCATATGCGCTTACGATGTTCCACACCTCACCATGCATCACCAATTTGAGAGCCATCAAACGGTCACTGGACTTTGAAATGGTTAAGACGTTGCCAAGTAACTCTGCCGCAAGGATGATGGCGATTCCGTTTTTTCCTTGTTCCAATCCATAGTAAAACATCTTGTTGGCTTTTGTTTTAACGTCCAAGAAACGTGCCCGATTACCGGTGTTTCGCCATTTCGTCTCTTGTACGCACAGGATGTCTACTCGCCTTCTAACCATCATTTCTTCAAGCTCATAGCTGCGCCGACTCATGCTTCCAACGATCCAAATCGCGACTCTTAAGTGTGGCTTACGCCGTTGCATTACTTTGCTATCCCCCGGCAATCCTATAGCTCTGACCCGAACATTGCTGCT
This sequence comes from Merodon equestris, assembly GCA_958301585.1. Lineage (NCBI taxonomy): Eukaryota > Metazoa > Arthropoda > Insecta > Diptera > Syrphidae > Merodon > Merodon equestris. The sequence continues at coordinate 66,476,427 of OY284417.1, read as the reverse complement.
CGTCCCAGGATCACGACCATTAGTAGTGCCTGGCGGGGTAGTGCTTTTCCTTTTAGCGTTCTTTTCCATAATGCTACGGTTTGACCGTTTTCTTTCTTCCCCTCCTTTTTGACACGGACATGCTCCAGATTTTTATTTTTTTTTTTTTGATTGATCTTACTCTTACAACACCGGTGATCTCCAGTCGTGTCAACGTGATTTGTGTAGATGTGATTTTTGTTTACCTTTGTTTAGTCGCCTTTTACGACAAGCGATAGGTATCGCTGCAGGGATATTCTTAACCCGTCCCTGCACGAGGCATCACTCTCCCATCATCATCATCAATAATATTCGACTTTGTAATAAAAAACTGACTGGAGTACATTCAAAGATATAATAGAATCGTGTGTAAAATTACGCGAACCATTTGGGGAGGGGAAATGTCTTATACTACAAGTTAAGGGAAAAGTCTGGTGGTTTTGATGAGGTGTGCAGAGTAGATGGTTCATCTATAGCTAATGCAAATCCAGATTGGGGATCTATCACATACATATGAACGTCGCAATCTTAAGAACTCTGTATCAGATGGATCATGTAATAGATATAGTTTAAATAATCTGGGCACTGAAAACGGACACTGTGTGTGTATACATTTTGTGATTTGTTTAGCATATGCTATTACTTTCCACAAATCACAAGGCCTTAGTCTTGACAGCGCTCTTCTCGACATAGGCTCCTCTATATTTAGTAAAGGGCAGGCTTACGTTGGACTCCCCAGAGTTAAAACCTTAGATGGAGTACATCTTATCGATTTAGATCCAAGCCAAATCAAGGCACAAGAGAGCTCTATTATAGAGTACAACCGCCTGCGCACGTTATACGATTTTTTTTTTGATATACGAATTATATAATAGCCTTCGCAAGTTCTAAAGCTGTAAGTTCTCATTTTATTCATCCGAAAATTTGGCTTGCTGGTAGAAACAAGCCATCGAACATAGGGCTCTTCCATGACTGTTTTAGTAGTACTTAATAATAATTCACATATGGGAACTAGCCAAATCAGACCTTAGGCTTCAATATAATATCCTAAGTTATAAGAAGAAATGATTTAAGGGTTTGTATTTGAATTAATTTCAAAATATTGACAAACGTTAATCAATTCGAGTGATGTGTTTTAACACTACGATTCAATACGAATTTTGAATCGAATGTGTGATTATAAATATAGAGAGAAGGTGTCTATATCTAAGTGGACTTATACCACAAAATAACAGCTCAAATGTTGAGCTGTTGAGATCGATGGCGAGTTGATGTTCGCGAATTGCGTCTCACACTCTCGACCACAGCAGCCACATTCTCATCAGTTCGCACCGTACGACGACGGGGACCATGAGTGTTGTCCACTAGCATACAAGACTCACGAATACAAACTTGCGTACAGCAGTCGCGATGGGTGCTTCATTTCGGCCAAAACTTATTTTTAAAAAACGCACTGCTTAGGCTACAAGCACTCACTTTGGAAATAAGTTTTCAATATTTCCCAACGTTGTTCAACCGAAAAGCGACTCATTTCGTTCCGCGGAGGTATGATACTGATTTTCTGTTAAGATTTCGAGCGGGAAACAGGGATAATAACCTATGATTTAAACAAAAAAAAAACATTAATCAAATCTGACTCTTACTCCACAAACAAATGACTCATTTTGGAAATAAATAACCAAAGCCAACAAAAGTACTAGCTATGACCTAATAAGTGGACAAATTTTAAAAGAATTACCGGATCTTGGCTTAGTACTTATAAGAAATATTTTTAATGCCATATTTCGACAGCAGTACTTTACGAAAACCTGGAAAGTTGCTGAAGTAAAAGCTATCCCCAAGCCATGTAAAGATCGACCAAAAACTAATAACCATCGACCCATTTGCTTACTACCAGTAATCTAAAAAATGTTGGAAAAGAATATGCACGCTAGACATCAACCATTACTTGACCAAAACAAAAATCTACCCAATCACCAATTCGATTTTAGAAAATAGTACTCAACAATCCAAAAGATTCATCGAGTCAAAAATAAGATTTCAAGCGAAGTAGAAAATAAAAGATACTGTTCCGCTGTATTTCCTGACGTATCCAAGGTTATACACACGAGACTACTTTAGAAACAAAGCAACATATTACCACAATTTTTTTATCTTTTATTAATATCTATTTCGAACAAAGACTCTTCTACGTGAAGTATAACGAACAATGCTCCAAACTACTTAGGGTCTCAACCGGGGTCTCTCAGGGAAGTGTCCTACTTGATCTATACAGCGGAACAAAACAACATTCGATGTTAGCTAACAACACCAAACATGTGCAATTCAAAAACTACAAGAGCATCTAGACAACACAATTCAGTGGTTCACAAGATGGGGCATTGAAATTAAGGAAGAAAAGACTATACATGTGACATATACGCTAAAAAGAATTGACAATGCACACCCTTTAACAATAAATGGAAGACACATTAAAACTGTGTCCAACGTGCCCAATGATGAATTCCACAAAGATTTACATCTAAGAACTATGGTAGAGGAAATGAAGCTACTCAACATCAAGCGTACATATTGTACAGCATACAATCCCTATTTACCAACGCAGCAAAAACGACGACTAACATGATTACGACAAACGGACTTAGTTCGTAGGTTTAAATGAAAACTGGAGGCGGCCCAAAACCTCTAAGGGGACAACAACGAGCGACAAGAGGCGCTCGGAGTGAAAAAAACCTCTAACGTTAGGGTAGACTAAACCCTACCTCTGCCACAACACCATGAGAGAAACAATTGTAAAGGACATTGGTCCTACACTGCACTTACTTCCTTTCTGCTTTTGTTCTCTTATTTTAATCATATTGTGTAGTAATAGTAACTACTAAATGTCAAAAGACAGAGGTTAAAAAAAATCTTATTTAAAAAGAAATAATCCCTTTCTAGGATATATGTATGTTCAATCGAAAGTTTTTTATTAATAACTGAATGAACTGAATGCATTTTTGCCCACAATTTCGTCTCCTACTACTATATACACGTACATACCTTAACCGAGCCTGTCTGTTTCTTTCCTTTTCATTTTAGGCTGTAATGAATGGGTACTGGCTGCTGTTGGAGGACTTGGACTCTGCTACACAAGATACTTTTACGATACTCAATGGTTTACTTGAGAATAACTTCTTAAATGTACCCGGGTTTAGGGATGCCGTGAAAATTCAACCTGGATTCCAGCTCTTTGTCACAATCAGGTAACTCAAGACAAACATTTTCCTTTCGTAAAACGCTTGATATCAATTTCATTTCTTAGAACCAATAAAGGCTCAAATGCTTCTCAGAAAAGCTTACATTCCTTACTAGAGAAGTACTTATATACAATCAACATTCTACCACTGTCTCGCAACGAGCTCTGCTCCGTAGTCAGCACGAATTATCCGAAATTGAAAACAGTCGCTAATCGAATTGTCGATGTCTTCCTTACATTTTCGCGTGGCGATCACTCTGTAGCTGATAATTTACGTTTACAGGAGACCGATGATAAGGCAGATAAAACGGAGGAGTACGTTGCACTACCCTTTGAGGCCGTTTCGCTTAATAGTATACCGAATTCGGGAAGGCTCGTGTCCACAAGAGACTTAATAAAACTGTGTGCCCGTTCGAATCCCATGTTCTCGGTAACGAGCACCGAGTGTGCTTATTTCGTTTTCCAAAACGCTGTCGATGTATTCTGCTCCTACCTGCCGGCTGGAAGAGAAAGAACCCTTCTCATAACAAGTATCGGCGCTAAACTTGGTATTATTCAATCGCGTTGTGTATTTTTCTCCGAGGAATACAAACCTGATATTTATGTAGAAGATGAACGGATCAAAGTGGGTCGGGCAGAGTTGGGCTCGAAGGCGTATGGGTTTTTAAAAAAAACAACAAAAGACGACGAATTCCTAAGACCTGTGAAAAAACAGAAACTATCTAAAACAATAGAGAAATCAATCATTCCACAAAAGAGAAACAAGACCACTACCTTCTCGTTCACACGAATGGCTTCTTGTCTGCTGGAACGTATCGCAGTCTGTGTGGGACAAGATGAACCCGTTCTTCTTGTCGGTGAAACTGGAGTGGGAAAGACATCATCGGTGCAGTATCTGTCTGAAAAAACACTCCACAAACTAGTCGTTGTGAACATGAACAATCAATCGGACGTATCGGACTTAGTTGGTGGTTTTAAACCGGTTGATCTAAGTTATGTTGTTGCACCACTTCGAACTGAATTCGAACACCTATTTCGGAAAACCTTCGATGGTATAAAGAACGAAACGTTTCTGAACAAATTCAGCATTTGTTACAATCAGGGCAATTTTGAAGTACTGATCAAGCTGATGATAACAGTTGTTAATTCTGTTTTCAGTCGAGTTAACAAGGATGAGTTCAAATATAAGGAGGACTTGCCACAATGGAAGCAACTGGAAGTGAAGCTGCACAAGTTAGATTCTCAGCTAACGAAATCAATTAACATTTCGTTTGCCTTCATACCGGGGTCGCTTGTGAACTGCATCAAAAACGGCGATTGGGTTCTTCTTGACGAAATCAATTTGGCTTCAGCCGAAACCCTGGAATGTCTGTCCACCATCTTAGAGCCCGACGGATCTGTAGTCCTTCTGGAAAAAGGTGACTTTACACCAGTGAAACGACATCCTGATTTTAGGATATTCGCTTGTATGAACCCCAACACAGATATTGGAAAGAGAGATCTTCCTGTTGGTATTCGAAATCGGTTCACAGAATTTTTCGTTGACGAACTAACCACAGAAGCAGACTTAACATTGCTTGTCAGTGATTACCTTAACGACTCTGGAATTGAGAAGAAACGAGTCATGAATATTGTTAAACTATACAAGAAATTGAAGGCACTTTCAAAACTGGATCTTAATGACGGTTTGGGTAATCGGCCCGTCTTTTCCCTTCGTACACTCTGTCGTTCATTAAGGATCTGCGGAAAGAATCTTTGCGGTTCTATTGAGCGAAACCTTTATGAAAGTTTTTGCATGTGTTTCTTGACTCAGCTGGATCCACAGTCGCACACTGTTGTCTTGGAACTAATTAAGAAATCAATGCTGAGCAATGTGAAGGCGGTCTTATTACAGGGTATTCCTCAACCAGGTGAGGATTATTTGAATTTTGAAGGCTATTGGATTCAGAAGGGCCCGAAGAAGACACAGGAGTGCAGCAATTATATTCTGACCGAAAGTGTCGCTGAAAACTTAAAAGATTTGGCTAGAATCATATCAATCGGAAAGCTTCCCATACTGCTTCAAGGCCCAACAAGTGCTGGTAAAACCAGTTTAATAGAATATGTTGCGCGAAAAAGTGGAAACCACTGTTTAAGAATTAATAATCACGAACACACTGACCTGCAGGAGTACATTGGATCGTATACCTCAGACGTGAGTGGCAAACTCTCCTTCAAGGAAGGTGTTTTGGTGCAAGCAATGAGAAATGGCTTTTGGATAATCCTGGACGAATTGAATTTAGCATCGACAGATATTTTGGAAGCCTTAAATCGAGTTCTGGATGACAACAGAGAATTATTTATTCCAGAAACGCAGACTGTAGTAAAGGCCCATCCCAACTTCATGTTGTTTGCCACACAGAATCCACCCGGCCTATATGGGGGTAGAAAAACTCTATCGAGAGCCTTTAAGAATCGTTTTATTGAATTGCATTTTTCTGATATTCCACGCAATGAACTAGAAGTGATTCTCGAGAAAAGATGCCTTATCCCGCAGTCTTACTCGAAGAAAATGGTCCAATGTATGTGTGATTTGCAAAAGAATCGAAAGACAACAACGAAGAATATATTTACACTTCGAGACTTATTTCGTTGGGGGAATCGATACACATTTGCCGATGAGAAACTGCTCGAAGACACAAAGTATGATTGGAACCAACACTTGATTGAGGAAGGATATTTAGTTTTGTCGGCAAAAGTGCGCACACAGATCGAAATCGAGGTCATCGAAGAGGCTCTCTATAAGAACTTTAGAAAAAAAATCGACTTGGATCAGTTATTTGGTGAGAAGGCATCGCCAGTTACCAAGGATATCATCGATTCAATAAGAAACTTCACGAAACGCAACGATATTGTCTGGACGAGGAATATGACGCGAATGGCTGTTTTGACAGCAAAAGCATTGCAATTTGACGAACCAGTGTTGTTGGTTGGGCCGACTGGTTGCGGTAAGACCACTGTGTGCCAAATACTAGCCAGTATCAGGAATGTCACCCTGCGGATACTAAACTGTCATATGCATACTGAAGGAGCCGATTTCCTCGGAGGTCTGAGACCATGCAGAGATAATTCAGATCAAAGCAAAGAACGAAAGTTGTTTGAGTGGGCGGATGGTCCTCTGATCATAGCCATGATGCAAGGCAGTTATTTCATGGCCGACGAAATTTCTCTGGCTGAAGACTCTGTCCTCGAAAGATTGAATTGCATCCTAGAACCTGAGCGGACAGTTTTGCTTGCCGAAAAGGGAGGCATAAGCAGTAACGTTGAGTCAGGATCCCTCTCGGCTTTATCCGACGATTTTGTTATAAAAGCAGCTGATGGTTTCCAGTTTCTAGCAACAATGAATCCCGGTGGCGACTTTGGAAAAAAGGAGTTGTCGCCAGCATTACGTAATCGATTTACAGAGATATGGTGTATGCCCTCAGATTCCAAAGAAGATTTAGTCAATATTGCGTACAACTGCATGATGTACAACGCTGAAGGTGGGGATTCCGCTCGAATAAAACGCGTGGCTGAGCTTTTAGTCGATGTGGTGTTTTTCATCCGCAGCCAAATAGACAAATTTAGGTTTTCAGTGAGAGATATCTTGGCCTGGTCAAATTATATTACAATTAACTCAGATTTAAATTTCCCGGAAGCTGTAGTATTTGGGCTAGAGACCATATTTTTGGATTCCTTGGAAATGCTACCGTATGAAACGTTAGACAAAGTCGAGAAACTAAAATTTGTTATAATACAATACGCGATATCCCAAATTAATCAATTGCAAGGAACGAATTTGTGTGCAGATGATATTTTTATGAAACGAGGAGTGACTATCAACAGTAGTGAGGACACATTTGGAATCGAACCATTTCATATCCCTATTAATCCAATTCGAAAAGTAAGCGCAAATGCGAATTTCTTATTTGATGCTCCTACGACAAAAAAGAATCTATTTCGGCTTTTATCGGCGTTAAGCTTGAACAAGCCGGTGTTACTGGAAGGACCACCAGGAGTGGGTAAAACATCAACCGTAGAAAGTCTTGCACAGGCGATTGGCTACAATGTGGTTCGTATAAACCTCTGCGAACACACCGATTTGGGCGATCTTTTTGGCACAGATCTGCCGGCAGAAGACACAATTAACGAAACTCCATCGAAGAACGCAATCGGATCATTTGTATGGCGCGATGGCCCTCTTCTCGCTGCTTTGAAGTCAGAGAGTACTTGGATTCTTCTTGATGAATTGAATCTTGCCCCTCAGAGCGTGTTGGAAGGTCTGAATGCTATCCTCGATCATCGTGGAGAGGTGTACATTCCCGAACTAAACAAAACTTTTTCCCTAAACAAAGTAACACGGATCTTTGCCTGCCAGAATCCCCTGCGGCAAGGTGGTGGACGTAAAGGTCTACCACAATCTTTCCTCAATCGATTCACCAAGGTGTATCTACGCAAATTGACAACAGATGATCTTCTCTTTATCATAAATGGCAAATACGAATCTCAGTTTAATGAAATCGGCGCGTACTTCAAGGGATTATTGGAACGAGTCCAAATCAAACAACAAGAACCTATCAATTTATTCGACGTACTCAATCAACGGGAAAACCTTAGTCTGAGGTCAGAAGCTCATTCAGTAGCTATCGCTTTTGATTTATCCCGACGAATGGTGCAATTTTCGGAGAAGTTGGATAAAGACATCAGTGATATGGTATTTGGTTACAAGGGTGGACCGTTCGAGATAAATCTCCGCGACATATTACGATGGTGTGACTTATTGATAAGCCCAGATACTGGATTCGTTCAGAAAAGAATAACATTCCCGAGGGAAGATGCAATTAAGCAGTTTTTAAGTGAGTTTGAACAATTTCTGGATGTTCTTTATGAACGAATGAAATTGGTCTACTATCAAAGGATGAGAACTGAACAGGATAAACAATTTATTCGAAATGTATTCAGCGAGGTGTTTAACTGTGATGCGGAGAAGTTGAATGAAAAGTCGGAAGATGTTTCGATGTATTGGACGGATACGAAGATATATCTCAATGATATAGTTCTGGAAAGGGAATTGGCGAATCAGGATGTGATGCCTCCGAAAAACAAATTAACACCGACCATACTTCTGGCCTCTCAAAGAGAATATTTGAAGAACTTAGCAGAATGCGTGTATATGGAGAAGCCAGTTTTACTTTGCGGCCCAACTGATTCTGGGAAAACAAAATTGATTGATACGCTGTGTGTCCTGTCGAATAAAGTTTGCAATACAGATTCCATTGATGACTCTGTTACTGGCAGCTTCCAACAGGTGAGTCTTATTGAACAATAACTTTATATTCACTTATGTAAGTAATTGTTAATATAAAAAGGACAGAGTTATGGTAGTGGTATGGAAGTAGGGTTGATTTATATGACTTGCCCAGAGGTGACCTTCTGCTTCATTGTAAAGGTATACTACTTTACACAGTCCTAGTTGAGTACCTTAAAACCATTAAATTTAATTTCGCCGACTAAACATCTTGGTCCGTTGGACAACATTATTTTTAAATCGAATTCCTAAAAACCTCATCCATAATGTTCAAAATGTTGGACTTTTTCTGATTTGTTTTTCTTTTTTCACCAAAAATAAATTATCTGATGTCGAGCTGACTGATAAGACAATCAGAATGAAACACTTGCAGCGATCGTAATAACCCCTTTTTCATTTGACTACGAAAAAACAGATCGTTTGAGTTCTTTCGGTCTTTTGCTGTATACTGCCAGTAAATCTGATTTCTGATGGATTTACACTGAACATCTGATTTGACTTGATACTCCTTTTGAGCTTCCAGTTTCGCCCGAGCCTGTGCAATTGCCGTGTTTTCAAGTCAACTACCTTAGCTTTTTATATGTAGCTTCGATTTATGGATGGATGTCCCTCCATTATAGGATCTGCTTAGATGAATATTCAGTACCGAGTCAACTATAAGGAACGAAACGAAGGCTGGCAGTTCATGTTTCTTTAGTGACTTTTATTACAGATTAATATTTCTATATACAGGGTGTCCCACGAGCAGTGTGCCAAAAAGCTAGAGCGTGTAGGTCTGGTCAAGACAAGAAAAAAATCGTATATCGTATGCCGTGATATACTTTTTTGTAAAGCCAGAAACCTCTTCTTTCATCTTGTTTTTAAACGAAGCTGTTTTAAGGAATATGTAGTTTTTGAGAAATTAAATTTCAAACTCAAAATTTTGAAAAAAAAAATTTCGAACTATTTTTTTTCAAAATTGTATGTAATTAAGTACTAATTTTTTTTCAAAAATTCAATTCTCTTATTAGTTTTTAGGTAAAAACAGAAAACCGGATACAAAAATGTCTTGTAGTTTTTGAGAAATTAAAAAAAAACCCGAACCATTTTTTTCTAAGAAAAACCTTTTTTTTTGGTTTTAACGCGGCTGGACTTGTAGGCAAATTAATGTATGAAACATTGGCCTCTTTTTTATTATTTTTAAAAAATTCGGAGTTTTGTGAGGATACAATAAAGTGACACAGTATTGGAATAACCCTGGATTAATCTTTTTTTTTCATTGATAACGCCTGAAAACAGACCTGCCAATTTCGTCTGGGGCCGCCCGCCGCCGATGGGTTCTACCCGCTAGGACCTTAAGACAATAAAACCGCAATTTTTCTTTATTGAAAAACAAAATATTATGTAAATAAAAGGCATCGCATTTTTAATGAAAAACCATTTCCAAATTTGATGTTAACTCATCAACACATTACGATGTCAAACTCATACTCTCGAGAAGAATTAACGGACATGCACTTCTGCTAGGGTTTAGCTAATGGTCGAGATCGTGAAGCCGAAAGACTCTATGTTGAAAGATATCCCAATCGGAGGTGTCCCAGTCGTAGCATGTTTTCAAGAATCCACCGACGTCTGCTCGAAGAGCATCGAAGAAGCGAAAGATCAGTTCCAGATGGATCAGGAATCTTAGATGAAAGAATTTAGGATTTGGTCCGACGTAATCCCTCCCTTAGTACAAGGAGGATAGCTATTATGCTTGGAGTGCCCAAATCTAGAGTATGGAGAGTGCTTCATACCGAAAACTTACACCCGTACCATTTTAGGCCAGTTAGGAACTCACCTCAAGCGACAAGTTTTTGAGAGCAAAATTTTGTCGATCATTACTGCTTCGAGATGAAACTGAACGAAACTATTTTGCAAGGATATTCTGGACGGATGAAGCACAGTTTACCAGAGATGGGGTTACTAACTTCCACAATTTGCATCATTGGAGTAGCACCAATTCACACAACAAAAAACAAAATAAATCACAACACCGCTTTAGTTGTAATGTTTGGCTTGGTACTGTTGGACAAACTGTAATCGGGCCTTGGTTTTTGAATGCCGTTATTAATGGAGAATCATACCTGCAGTTGCTACGAGACCTTTTGCCCGATTTGATGGACAACGTTCCTTTGGCCATAGCAGATAATTTAATCTACCAGCAAGATGGAGCACCAGCACACTACAGCTTACGGGTTAGAAACTGGCTGGATGATCATTTTAGTGACCGTTGGATCGGAAGAAGGAGCCCCACGGAATGGCCACCTAGATCACCAGATTTAACTCCTCTAGATTTTTATGTGTGGGGATTCATGAAGAATTATGTTTACGAAGTGGAAATAGTATCTTTGTAACAACTGAAACAACGGATTGAAGTCGCTGGAGTCAAATTGCAGGAAAATTTGTCAAGCATAGACTTATGTGCAGCCATTAGAAGGAGATATAATCTTTTCCTTCTAAAAAATGGGGATCATATTGAAAATTTATTATAATAAAACTCCGAATTTTAATAAAAAAAGAGGTCAATGTTTCATACATTAATTTGCCTACAAGTCCAGCCGCGTTCGGGTTTGGGTTTTTTTTTAATTTCTCAAAAACTACAAGACATTTTTGTATCCGGTTTTCTGTTTTTACCTAAAAAATAAGAGAATTGAATTTTTGAAAAAAAAATAGTACTTAATTACATACAATTTTGAAAAAAAATAGTTCGACATTTTTTTTTTAAATTTTTTTTTCAAAATTTTGAATTATTACCGTGTTCACATGTGTTTATATTCTTTACGAATCCAAATCAATAAAAATAAATCGTAAGCGGGCGCGTTTTGATTCTGAGGGTGGCGAGGTTGCCTACCCCGAAATAAACTTAAATGACAGTGCACATTCTCATTCAAAAATGAGTAATGAAAACTATTATCACCTGCTTGAAAATCAAATAGGTGATTCGGATGCAGTTGATGAAGTGATCGAAAATGAACGTTCTAACGTCATTAAAACAAGTATACCACCCATTGTGATTTTAAAATCGACGAGCGATAAAGTGCGAGACATATTAGATAGCATAATTGTGGAAGACTACTATAAAAAATATCTCACTCGGTCAAAAGATAATTTCTCCCACTTTGGACACCTACAATAAAATCAAAAATGAACTTGTGCGGTTAAAAATGGAATTCTTCTCTCATCCCCCTAAGGTAGCGTCCTTTAAAGTTATAATATCGGGGTTAGACATGGTTAGTAACTGTGCTATTAAAAATGAATTAATTTCACTCGGTATCAAATGCACAGATGTTAAAACCATATCCATTAATTCCAATGTAAGATCACATAGCAAACACTACTTATATATTATCTACATAGAACGTGAAACTGTTAAATTAAATGAGCTTAGGCGAAATATTTCCAGTTTTAAATAAACCATCATCCGCTGAGACTACAAAAAACATAATTCTGGTAAGGTAACGCAGTATTACAACTGCCAACTGCAATTGGCCATGGCTCAATGCATTACCACTTGAAAAATCCTCGTGCTGTCTGTTCTGGCAACCACAGAACATCTGAATGCAAATCTAATGAGACCATCCGTTGCGCCAATTGCATTGGACCACATAAATCATCCGATCCAAGTTGCTTTAGTCGTCAGCAATACTTAGACATGCGGGAAAGACTCTCTTCTAACCGAAGAAACAACTCTAAGAATACTATACCACAGCCATCAAATCAGCAATTACAAAAATCACGCTCCACACTCTTCTCCCACTCAACTAGGCCACAACAAGCACCGGCGTTGTGTCAAAATCGCTCTCAACAGTCATCTAATAATACTCTCCCAACGATCAAATCAAATGATAATAATTATCTGTTCTCTATTGAAGAGATAAACTCTCTCTTAAACGAACTTGTATTCACTAGGTATGTATACATTAACAAACATGTTAAGTAATTCACTCAATATTGTTACCTGGAGTGCCAGAGACATCAATAAGAAACAATTAGAATTTCTCAATTTTTTAATGAACGTAAAAGTTGACATTGCGCTTGTAACCGAGACATGGCTTAATGAGTCGAAATCATTTTCGCATCCAGATTTTTTGTGCTATCGCCTAGACAGAATCCAAACAGCAGGTGGCGGCGTTGCCATTGCTGTTAGAAAAGATATCGAACATTCTCTCCGCCCTGCACTCACCTCAAGTTGCTTGAAGTTATTAGTATTGATATAACCCTATTAGAAAATCGAAGTTGAGTGTTTTTTCCGCCTATTTCCCTGGTGGAAATAGAGCGTTGAGAAATAACTCACTTTAAAACAGACTTGCAAAAACTGTTTAGAATAAACAACAAAACAATTGTTGGTGGTGACCTCAACAGTCGTCATCAGCAATGGCTTTGTTTAAAATCGAATTGCTGCGGTAATGTCCTACACGATACACCTAGGTTCCAACCCCTTCCTCCAAAAATCCATCAACTCTCGATATTTTCTTCACGAATATTCCTAACTTTTGTATTCAACCTAGAACGCATAACAAGCGATCACCTCCCAGTCTCTATTACTGTAAATAGTATTAACACCCTCTTGACTTATAGATATTTTGCTGCCAACTGGACTTTACTTACGATCTCAATCCCATTGAAATTGAGTTAAGCTCCGTGCAAAACCCTGAACAATTGGATGAATTATGCGAGACTTTCTCAGAAACTATTTATTACTAGAGCAGCTGAATATGAAATTCCTAAAAGTTATAAAAAATATGTAAACACTATTCTCCCGGCTTCGCTACCGATTTCACTGCTTTCTTCAAAGTATGAAGCTATGAAACAACGCAATTAGAGACGAGATAACGGCATACAAAAATATTCGCTGGAATAAACTTCTTGTTTCGATAAATCATGTAAACCATTTTGGAAAGTTTCCAAAATCCTGAAAAAAGGGGCACTAGCATCCCACCCCTTAGAGATGATACTAATCTCTATCTCACCCCTAACGAAAAGGCCAATATCTTAGCTTCTATTTTTACAAAGAACCTCACAGTATCAGCGCATTTAAATGATGCAAATACTATGTCCGAAGTAATATGTACAAAAACTACTTTATCCAATTCACCTGTTTTCTTGAACGAATCTTCAATAATATCAGCCACCAGCGTCTAAACCCAAAAAATCAGCTGGTCTAGATAAAGTCAACAATAGGATGCTTAAGAAACTTCCACTCAAGGGTATTAATTACTTAACTTTTATTTTCAACTCGTGTCTTAGACTATGCTATTTTGCTATATAGTGGAAAAAGGCGTTGGTTGTACCTATTGCTAAACCTGGTAAACCCAAAGAAAGACCCGACAGCTATAGACATATCAGCTTACTTCAGCTTACCCTCGGGAATTGCTCTATAAGCAAATTATTTGAAAAAATTATCGAAGAAAAATGGATATAATTTTAACCGACAAAAACATAATACCTAACGTTCAATTCGGTTTCAGAAAGGGACATAATATTAACCATCAAGTAGTCATGGTTAAAATTGTACTGAATTGACATTTCCAAAATGCTATGACATATGAAAATCGGTTGACAATTGTTGAAGTTATTCGAAATTTACATCGACCCATATGAGATGGAGCACGTTGTACCTGGCTTGATCAGGATTTATACGCAACATCGGCCTCTGACGCACGATGAGCGAGTTCGTATCCCGATAACACCAACCCCATCGAATGTTCATTACACGGCTTCTCTCCTCGGCGGGGTACTGGCGAAACCCCCCGTAGTACATTATCCTTGAAAAAGTTTCTCAGCGCTCGCCATTCGGAATCGGCATTAAACCTTTGAGAGATGCTTGGCTCTGGCTCTCCGTGAGCTTGTAACGCTACTTAAAAAGAAGAACTATCAATCATTGGTCATTAATCACTATTTATGACTAATTTAGATTATTATTTGATATATGCCAAACATGAGGTACCTGAATGGCCATTTACATAGAGAATGTGTGGTAAGGAAAGTAAAAAAAAAACATATAGTCAATTGTCAATTGATTGACGGTTAGTCATGAATAATGATTGAACTTCAATCATGACTAACTATCAATCATATGTATAATTAAAAACAATTCATGACTAAACTGCAGTCCTGAATAAATCGTACGAATAATTTAGTAATTTTTCTTTAGTCATTAGTGATATTCTGCCCAACTCTGCTTTGGAACTGCCTCACAAATGATATGCCCTTCCTCAATGTAGTAGTTGCAAAGAGACGGTCACAAACGAAATTACTGCACGTTTTAGGCAGTGTGGGTCAAATGCACAAAAGCCCACAAAACCATTCCGTTGTCCAATAAAAGAAACAACAAATGATGCAGGACGTGCCTTTTGTGGAAACAATCACATAGCAAATTTCATATGCAAAGGCCACAAATTCCCAAATCATTGAAGCCACACCATCCAACTAACCTTCTCCCATAACAATAAGCGCACCACAGCAAACTCAATCCCTAAATGACCTAATAAAATGGTACAAAAAAAAACATAATCTATTGTGAGTACATTGGTACTAATAACAAAACTTAGTATTTAAAAATGAATATGGACCGACTAAAACTCGTCATTTGGAACGCTAACGGACTCCAGCAGCACGCGAACGAACTGAAACTATTTACCAAGAATAACTCCAATAGACATCTTGCTGATTTCAGAGACACATTTTACAAACAGCAATTACTTTGAAATGCCAGACTATAATATGTATCAAACAAATCATCCTGACAACAAGGTCACAGCTCATGATGGCACAACAATTATAATAAGAAAATAAAGAAGAACGTTAAATCAATAGAACTTGCACTCTACAAATCTGAACATATCCAATCACGACCATACAGCGAAGTCATTTTACTGTCCACCTAAATTCAAAATATCGGCAAATTCACACAGACGGGGGCTCTAGAATAACGTAATGAAAAAGAAACATCCTCCTAGATGCACTTAATTCATTAAACGTAGATTTTCTCAGAACAGGGTAACCAACATCCGACCTACAGTCATGAACAAGAAACCTACATAACTTCATGACTTCTGTATACACAGAGGTATAAGGAGGACAGTCTCAACCGCAAAAACTTGCCTTGGACTCTCACCTGACTACTCCCCCATTATTATCACATACATGACCAAACCTACCCAGCTTACTAACAACACAAGGCTTTACAACAGAACAACTGACTGGCAAACATCCTTTTCTAAGTACTCCCACTCAGTATTCCCCTTAATTATGCAATAATTCACCTCAATATCACCATAATACATGCATTGAATAGATCCAGACCCGGACAATATAAATCCTTTATTTCCCAGCATATGTATACTAAGGTTAATTAGATACTAACTATGGTAATCAAATCGATCGCCTCCACTAGAAACCAAATTAAATAAGACAATAATAGAATCTAACTAGCTTCTGCAAAATTATAAAAACAAACGCCTTGATAACTACTTGGAAAATGTGACTCCGACTTTCAAAACAAATTCTTCTCTTTGCAAAGTCACAAAAAATCTAAGGCCGACCACTTCACATAAACCTCCAAAACTTAGCGAAAAAAAACATGGTTTCTTTGCCAACTGCTTCACAAACGAAAAAGACAACAATCCACATCACCTACATTTTCAAAATACAAACGAAACTAAAGAACGACTAAAGAAGAAATTATCCTTCATATTCAACATAGTATAAAATCTAATAAAAGTCCAAGTTACGACCTAATAGAGGGAAAAACAATAAAAAAACTGCCTGACCATGGAATTATTTATGTTAGAAACATATTAAACGCCAAATTTCCAACAAAATATTTCCCAAAAACATGGGAGCTAGCTGAAATAAATGCTATCCCGAAATATAGAAAAGACATTACAAAAACATGTAACTATCTCCCAATTTGCCTGTGGCCAATCTTATCTAAACTCTTGGAAAAAATCCTACACAAAAGGCTACAACCCATACTCGACCATAACAGAATTGTATCGAATCCCCAATTCGGATTCAGACAACGTCACTCGACGTTATTCACGCACAAAGTAATAAATAACATTTCGATTTAAGGGCTACCTTGACCAAAGGCATTTTTATGTAAAATACGGGGGTGAATACTGCATACTGTACAAGCTGGCAGTCCCCAGGGTAGCGTATTGGGGCCACTACTTTACTTGATTTACACAGTCGATATACCTATCCCGAAAGCGCAAACCCCATGCTAGCCACGTTTGCGAATGACACAATCATTTTGCAAGTTAGCAAAGCGTAATAAAAGCGAACAATAAACTCCAAAGCTATAAAATACAGTGATTTACTAACTGCAGAATCCAAATTAACGAAGAGAAAACTATCCAGGTAATTTACAGCACAAGGAAAATCGGCAACCCATCTCCTGTAAAATTTAACAACAGAAGCATACTCGTAAAAACTAGTAATCACGCCAAGTACTCAGGAATGGATATTAACAGTAAATTAACATGGAAGCAACATATTCTAGAAATGAGAAACCAAATAAAAGAAAATTCTATTGGATGATTGGTAAAAACTCTAGGTTATCAACAGATAACAAACTACTCATTTACAGATCCATGGTGAAACCTTTCTACATACGGGCTTCAATTGTGGGGAACTTCAAACATTCAAATAATCCGGAGTATGCAAAGCAGGACCTAAGAGCTATTGTCAATGCAGAATTTCTGAGGGCAATTAAAATATCTTGCAATAAATATACACGCAAACGGCGAAATACATAAACTCCCAATCGACGAACAAACACAAGGCGAAGACTTAAAGGCTACAGACCAACAGACTTAGGCCATAGGAATAGGTGAAACTGGAGACACAACGGAAGGTTTAATATAAATATAGTAATCGAAGCAGTCGATGTAAAAGACACTGGTCGAGCACTGAACCGTATACCGTATGTACCACAAAAACATAAACTTTTTGTCAATTTAGGACGTAGACGGTAAATTATGTCTAGTCTTGATCCCCTTTTTGCTAGGTAATATGTTGTAACTAGGTTCTCTATTAAAACAGTTTTGAATTGCACTCTTTCGTTCCAATTTATTAGATTCCAAACCAGACCCAGTTTGTTTTCTTTAAAGGGTACTATTGGTATCGTCTTGGCTAATGTCTTTTTTCCAACGACTTAAGCTCAAACTTAAATCCATTTGGCAATTTTCGAAGCAATCCAATATTACTAAATCTCGAAAACAGCTACATGATTTGGTTGCTACGAGTATAAGCAGTTTTTATTTGCTTTTGAATTAAAAACATTTTTTTGTCTTCTTCACTTCTAGATTGATTTAAATCGGCATTTAGAAGAAATTTCCCAAATAATTGAAGCAATCTATATAGGCGAGACACAGAAACTGATTCTTGAAGTAAAAGCTTCATTTGAGCCTCAAACCTTATCGAAGCTGGAAGAACTTATTCACATGTGGAGCAAGCTTTCAGCGCAGAACAATATTAAGATTGGTAAGGTTCGATGTGCTTCCTGGATTTCCCTTTATTAGTTTTATCGTTTCAGATCTTTACAACCAATCGGCTGTATCCAATGAGTTACTAACGTTCCGCAATCGCATTCAGCTTTTGACCATAGTTATTGACAAAATGTTTTCAGTTCATACGATTAGCAATGAAGCCCTGTCAATTTTAAAACAGCAACTTAATGCTCTTTTAGCTTTGAAAAACCTGGTCAACAATTACGAGTCCCTGAATACCGGTGGCAGTTTCGAGTGGGTTGATTCAAAAATAGTAAAATCACTCAAAATTGGACAATACGTTAGTTTGGAGCACGTGAATCTATGCTCGTCGGCTGTACTCGATCGACTAAATCCTGTTTTCGAGCCGAACGGACGATTGCTAATTTCAGAAAAAGGTGTTACTGCTAAAGACGAGGCTGAAATAGTTGAGAAGCACAAACATTTTCGAGCCTTTCTCACTGCCGATCCGAAAAATGGGGAGCTATCGCGTGCCATGAGGAACCGATGCGTAGAAATGGCTCTAAGTAAAGATAAGTATTCCATTGATGATCTGCGTGTGATTGTTTATGAGAATGGCGTACAAAGCATTAATATGATTAACGCGATTTTGAAGATACACGAGCAAATTTGCAATGCAACGGAAATCAATCATTTCAATGTATCCCATCTGACGCAGTTTGCATTTTTAGTTAGTTCCTATAAGAGAATAGGCTATGAAAACGAGAGAGCCGTCTATGTCGGCGGGATGGAGGTGTATGTGTATTCCTCGAATGTAGATTTGATGGGTTTCGGATTGGCGTATTACCAGAATCAACTGAGAGAGATAGTTATTCAGGGATCGAAGGAAATAACGAATAACGATTATTTGAATGTTGACTTGGAGAATATTATTCTTAGTGCGACAAAGTTAGATGCTGTGGCGCTTGTCAAATTGCAAGCAGAACCATTTAGACTGTTGTTAAAGGGCGAACCAAACTCACTTAGACAGCTCTTTAGCGGATTTGAGAATCTCGAATTCAAGCCCAGTTTCGAAATGTTAAAGAGTTGCTTGTACATGTTATATGAAACTAGTTCGATGGAAGACAGCAGGCTACGATATATATATTTAAAAGGAATGATGGCCCACGTGACGTCTTTGGATGGATTCAATCTCGGAGAACTACAAAAGCTTAACGAGCGATTCTTTGCAAGAATACAACATTGCAGGCCGAATTTCGAGAACAACTTTGAATGTCTTCCATGGAATAGCAAGCTATTTGCTCGCATACGAGACTACGCTACACAATTAAATCCGGAATATGACCAACAAGCATTTGCATTAAGTGCAATGCTACTTTCCGAACTTCTGATCGATAAAGTTGAAATCAATAACACAGCCAAACTTAGCCAAATGAGTGCGCTTGCCTACTCTCAAGCTGTTCAAGAAAAGAGCATCAGTGACAAGCTGAACAATGTCTTCCTAAACAATTTATCGTCATTTGTAAACAGTATGGGAAACATCCTTAATGCATCGTTAGAGTATGCAGGCTTTACAATGAACACTTATGTCCACATCATCACTGCTTTTCTTTGGCTGAATCGTATGATGAAGGTATCCAAAAGTAAGTTGTTTGTTGAAAAAGTAATTAATAAGAACCTGATGGACAAGCTACTGTTGCATTTCAAATGGCTTGACAAGAACTTACTTCGACTTCTGGAGAAACTACTTCCCAACTACAAACAATTAAATTCAGAGTTCGATTCTAGTCTTCAGAAAATCACCAACTATGCACTGAGTGTAAACCACCCATTGAATCTAATAAGGAAAGTGTATAGCAAGCAGATAACTCAATTCCAGCCGTACTTCAGTTTCTGGCAAATTCAACGAATACGGTTGAGGCATAGGCTCGATGATTTACTTGCTCTTGTTCCGGCATATGGAACACTTACTCACGAACAAGTAATCAAGAAACTTCTTATACAAAAATGTGATGCCGTACGAAGTCTCAAGGCAATTCTTCTTAGAGAAAAGACATATAGTCTTCAGTATAGTCACTTATCAACTGTTAATACAACTCCAAATATCCCTGGAACACTCATAGAAACAATCAGAAATTTCGCGGCAAATTGGGAGGATACAATGAGCGAAGAAAGTGAAGATTTCGATATGGAACAGTGTGAAGAATATCTTGCTTCAATTCATTCCATTACTAATACCGATGTGGATCAAACTCAATTGCCAAGCCAGGCCGAAGTTGACATGACACCTCTTCGCGAGTTCTTTATTGCCAAATTTACATCGCAAGTCCTAACCAATCAGTCAAGTGCAACAAAGCTAAACGAGTTCTTTATTGAAAATATCACCTCATTAAATTCAACATCTCTCGAGCTCCTGCGTCTGATTCAAAGTACTAAGTTTAAACTCTTTGAAACCTTATACCAAGAAGTTCTTCGTTATATTTCAACAATTGAAACAGACAAGGAATTTGAAAACTTGTTCAAATATCTTGCAACAAACTTTAAGGCAATCTCCACGTTTTCCCGCTTGGTCCATAAAAACCTACAACAGCTTTTGCTTACAAACTTATCGTACCGCAGTAACGCGTGTGTCAATCTGGAGGAAAAAGAGATGGAAATATCATCTACATACATTCACAATGGTCCACCATTCAGTGAGAGCATAATGAGGCTGCTCTTCCATAGTGACGGAAACTTTAAGGCGATTCCGTTGAATGATCTGGGCATCTGGAAAATATCACTTTCGGAAATACGCCATCTAATGTGGAATAACAGCTTTTTAATGACGAAACAATTTAGTCTGCAGGAATCCCTAATCGAAGACAGTCTAAGCAAAGCTAAGAAGCTAGTTCTGGAAGTCGAATATGTCCAAAAATTATGCCAATCGTTGGAAAACGAAAATTTTTCCGATTATAATGACAGTTTCCAGAAGCTCGTAGCCAAACTTAAAGTCCATTGCACGAAAGCTCGAACGGAAGTAAATGCCGAGTTACATCCGATTTTACGTGTGCACAACAATTTCTATAATGCTTCATTGACTTACTCCCTCATCGGGGCTATTGAGTTAAGTCTCTTAACATTCACCCCATTAATCGATCCAGTCGAGAAGAATCGACTAAAAAAGGAATACATCATCGAAGACATTAATTGCTTAACCATCCTAATGACTGCGTATGATTTCATGAAGATAACAATGCAATACAAGCATTTCGGTAAGGAGATTTGCAACGAAGTCAAGTCGCGTCTCGACGATCTAGCAGTACAGAAATCGAAATTCTCACAGAAAGTAGCTCTGCGACCAAATGAGTGTTTGTATGCTAATCTGGTGCAGGATTTAACCCATTTCCTGAAGACGAACTGTGAACCGAGTTCTTTGAATTCACTTCTTCAATTGGTGGAGGACAATTGGCACAATTGCATTGATTTTAAACCTACTCAAGACGAGACGAAACTGCGAAATCTTACAGAAGTTTACAAAAAGCTAGATTTGTGGATATCGAACTCGCAAAGATTCGTTAATCATATTTTGAAAAAATATCGCGGTTATTATGAAGACTTTTTGCAACCAGTGGAGTGCTCGATTGGAATGGTTCGATTTGGATTAGAGGGACTTAAAGTGTCGTTTGAGCAGCTACGAAGTTCGATTATCACGAATTCCACTGGAACACTAATAAATATTAACGAAAGTGGCAAACTGGCTGATTTGTTGGTGAATTTGGCAGAGTTTCCTAGCGTGAATGATTTGCAGGCATTTAATGTGAATAGCTCACGATATATTCACAATAACCGGTCGACGATATTTACGGCTCTGGAAAAAGTTGAAGGCAGCGAGTTTGAGTATTTCAGGTAAATAATACATTTGATATGTCTATGTCGCGATATCGGTATATTAAAAAAGCAGCTTTGCTATACCATTTCTGATCCTTGAAAATATATTTGGATCCCTGCGGTCGTCTTATCTTGAGAATGAGGAAGAATATATACCATGGTCTGTATTCAAGCTGTAGTTCAAATTGTTTTTAAGTATTTTGCATCCTCAGTTAAAATATGTAAAACATGTTTCGAGGCGAACCAAGAATCGACTTTTTTTGCATCTTCATAAGAACGGAAGTGCGTTCGCGGAAGCCATTAGCCATTGAATGGAACAAGTGATAATCGGAAAACGCATTGTTAGTACGATCTTGAGATAGGGTAGAACTATACGTTTATTTCCCTTCAATGCTTGGCTGAAACGCATCATTTGAAGTCGATAGTGATATCCTATAATGGATTTGTTTAGTTGGAGTAGCTCATAAGAAACTGCATCCTGCTGATCCCACCGAATGCGGAGCAAAACCTTCGAACGAGGGATATTGACCTTTGTCCATAATATTAATGCATGTCCAGGCTACGCCCACGACCTTTTACGCTTAGGTAGTATCAATTTTTCATCGCCAATTACCATATGATGCTAAAAATCTTTTCTTTTCTGCCGTTAAAGCAGCGATTCACATATCAAAAAACGCCGATAGTTGACATAGCTCAAGCCACCTTTTCTAGGGACCGGACGGATTTCATTCGTTGGAAATACATTCATCTGGGTAGATGTTTTGAATAAGACTGCTTCATTGTTGTTTTTAAGCTTTTTTTGTTCTTAACTAGGTAAACCCTTATACTCGTCCGCCATGCAATTCGAAAGTTATGTTCCACCCAAGCACTGAATTATGTTCGTCACCGACGTTGCGTTCAATGAAATTGCATGAAATTGAAGGCTTTAATTAGTATACAGTAGTTAAATTGATTAGATTTAGGTCAAATATGGACCATTTTGCCCAAAACCAAAGTTCCTGAGCTTCTGACGAGTCATTATCGATGTGTGTGGCGTCGTCCTGATAGAACACAATTCCTCTTCTATTGGCCAAAGTCGGCCACTTTTATTGGCTTCCTTCAGAGAATATTGACAGTACAGGTCTGAATTAGGTGTTTTGCCGTAGGAGAGCCGTTCATAGTAGCTGACTCCCCACCAATCCCATCAAACATACGCAGCAAAACCTTCCTGGCCGTCAATCCTGGTTTGGCCACCATTTACCATCGTATTCGCTTGAAGTTGTGATAACACTTTTCATAATCAGTCGTCATTCGCTTTAACAATTTGTTCTTTTTAAGGTTTTCTGCATAGTACATTTTGCATTCCTGCATTTGTACATACTTCTTTTTGTGTTCAGCGTTATGCAAATGATTCTAAACGATTTTTTCAGCAATGTTTAATACCTCGGCAATCGAAACAGCGCCCATGTAATTTTTCTACGTTCACATTGCTCTCATGTTTTTAGCCGCACATTCTTCCTAAATACAAGCGAACTTTTCCCTTTGCCAGTATCGTTTTTTATTCGCAAGGAAATGGCTAACTTCCTTTCGTAGGGTTTGATCTCTTCACTATTTTCTAGGACTTGAATTCTTAGAATATTACGGGCTTTTACTTTAACTCGCATTCGTCGTCGAACCAAAGCTTTCATTTGGGAGTTTTGCAATAGCCTAGTTTGTTTTCGGCTGCCTCTTTTACAAAACTTTTTATTGTTAACCACACTGCTCCTATCTGTCTTTCTTCATCGCTAGTTTCTATGCCGTGTATTAAGGCAAACCGGATATTAATTTCGTCATGGTATTGACACGGGATACGAGGGTGCTTTAATTGTTCAACGTTAATTTTTTTCATCCATACCTGTGTTAAGCTCCTGCAAATTTGGCTTCAGTTTACAAATTTGCCAGTGATTAGGATGTGATCTCAATCGCGATCCGCTCCTCTGCATGCTTTAACATTTAATACGTTGGTATGATGTATTTTATCTACATAGGTGTAGTAAAAATAAATCCCCTTCCTGCGGGATAAGGGTAAGAATATATCCGCGGCTCGGAGTGTCAGTCTTAATAGGCGATTAATGCCCCATGAAAAAATGACAGAGGTAGGCGCAGAGCTGATGACTCTCCACTACGCACACTCACATCGCTACAACAATACACCGTAACAACACCGCACTCAAAACAACATTAAAAATCATTGAGCACCATAATGTTAAATATGGTTGCTCTTCCTTGGGTAAAAGATTTCGGAGGTAAACTAGTTCTCCAGTTGACCTGGTCCTTTCCAATAAGTACTCAATGAAATTATTAAATGTAAAAGGGATTTATTATTCTGTTACATAAATATAAATTGAATATCACAGCGGTAAAAGGAGAACAACCATCAAGGACGGCTATACTTGCGTTTGTGATAGTATGTATACCCACAGTCTTGGAACAGGATTCATCAGGAACAAAATTAAACAGAACGTAATGAACATAGAGCGTGCGCCATCTCATATGGGTCGATGTAAATTTCGAATAACATCAACAATTCTCAACCGATTTTGGAAATTCAAAAACGTTTATTCAATTTAGACCTTTACAATTTATTGTGAAAACAATATCAATTAAATGACCGCCTTTATTGCCGATGCAAAAATGGGCTCGTTTTCGGGCATTCTCCATGACATTTCCGAGCATATCGGTCGAAATTTCTGCGATTTCCGCACGAATGTTTCTTTTGAGCTGTTCTCTTGTCTTCGGGCTGTTAGCATACACCCCCAAAGAAAAAAGGCTGGAGGAGTCAAATCCGGCGATTTCGGAGGCCAGTCAATATCGCCCTTTTTTGACACTAATCTTCCAGGGAACTTCTTACGCAAAAGGTTCATTGTTTTGTCCGCAGTATGGCATGTCGCGCCGTCTTGTTGAAATCATAAGTGAAATAAGCCTTTTTTACGCATTTCTGGGACCACATAATGGGCCAACTTCCACCGATATCGATCCACTGTATCGCCAACTTTGAAGAAATACGGTCCAATGGTGGCTTTAGCGCATACACCGGCCCAAACACAAACTTTTTGATCATATAGCGGCTCTTCGTAATTAATGTGAGGATTTTCGGAAGCGCCAGTTTCGTTTATTAACTGAGGCAGAGAGCGTAAAATGTGCCTCATCGGTCATCAAAATTTGCTACCAGAACTCCGACTCAGCATTAATCATTGCAACGACATTTTGTGCGTATGCCAAGCGCCGTAGCCCATCTTGTGTCAAAATTCTTTGAGTTATTTGCACTTTGTATGTAAATAATAATAAGATCATCCTTTAAAATTCTCCGCAAAGTGGTTCCACTGATGCCTAACTGCTGCGAACAGCGCCGATATGACAAACTTGGGTCTTTTTGAACACTGGCCTTCACAGACCGAATAGATGAGTTTGAACGCCGCGGACGTGGCCTAGGTTGCTCACGAGGGCTTGCCACAGAACCAAATTGAAAAAAAGTCGAGGCCCAACGACGAATTGTATCTTTTTTTGGGCGCAACACGATCACGATATTTTGCACGATACGCATGTTGAGTTAGCACAATCGAGCGTTAATTTTTAATGAACATTGAAACTATTTCCGCGCGTTCTTTTGGTGTGAACCGATTTATGGTTAAAATTGTGCTGAGTAGACGTTTCCAAAATGCTATGACATATGAAAATCGGTTGACAATTGTTTAAGTTATTCGAAGTTTACATCGACCCATATGAGATGGCGCACTCTGTATCATTATTTATCTGCTTGTGCTTTCCTGCACTCATTGTTGAACCATTTTTGTCTTGATGGTGTACGTTGATAACTCATTAGGTCATTACTCATTACAACTCATAGGCTCATTGACTACTTTCTTGACTGCACCCTAACAACATAAAGCATAAGTTGTCTCTCGCAACCGTAGCTTTTTGATATTAATTTTTATTTCATTTTCATTTAATTATATAATATTGCTGATATCTCCATTTGTGCCCTGGATGTAATATTGTTGTGGCTCGCTTCAGTCGTTTGATTCTGCAATGTGCTCTTATATATTTCCTATCAGCAACGTGCTTTTTAGGTCATTTTGCACCGCAGACAATGTTCTTAAAGGAATCCAATTTTCCCAAATTGGCGGTCTTGACGATCTTGACCTTCATAACCGAGGAGGTAAAGTAAGCTATTTTTGGTCATGTCATCCTTCCGCTCTATTACACACATGAGTTTCATGTTTTTGAATTAAGAGTTTATTCAGGTGTAGATATTCCAGTTTTTCATTGACCTTATGCCTGGTGCATTCCTACGTACATCCTCTATCCCTAAAACAAATTCATTCAGTTTTCTGATTGTATTTGTGTTATAAGAAAATCGAAATTTATCGATAAGACCTTTTTCCCATGTTATATTTTCAGTTGTTTAGTGAGACTCATTTATATCTTTTAGACTTCTAAAAGCCAAAGTTTTGGAATTGAAAAATCGCATTACCATTTCATTGGAGATCAACGAGGAAACATTTGTGGAACTTGATTTCACTCTTAATATCTGTAATCAAATTTGGCAGAACGAAGAAGAACGTAAACGCAAGCAGAAGGCAGAGGATGAGAGCCTTTATGTAACCAAGTAAATCAATTTAAGGCTTTTATAAATTCATTGTACATTATTTACGTCTTCAATTTGTTTTTGTTTTTTTAGAACAAAATGTGAAACGGAAGACGAAGAACTCGAAGAGCTGCGAGAGATTGAGGAATATTTCCCCACAAATGTCCATGAAGACTTTGGAGAGTTCATTTTGGAAGATTCATTAGAAAAAGTCATGAAACTAACTGTTGACAAAAAGATAAAGAACACATCCTTTGTCATCCGGGATGAAGATTACGCTTTCTTAGCACAGAACTTTATCTCCATCATGGCACAATTTTCAAAGTATTAATATAAAAAAAAATTGTTTCTGACATATTTATACTATTTTGTTCATGTTTCAGGACTTACTACTACAACCCAGACAATGCGCCAAAAATGAA
Source organism: Merodon equestris (assembly GCA_958301585.1). Classification (NCBI taxonomy): domain Eukaryota; kingdom Metazoa; phylum Arthropoda; class Insecta; order Diptera; family Syrphidae; genus Merodon; species Merodon equestris. The sequence continues at coordinate 66,449,474 of OY284417.1, read as the reverse complement.
AGCTTCACTGGACTTTATTTCGCCATTCAAGGATCGCATAAAAGTATTTTTAAGACTATATTCAAGGTATAAGGCCGCTCTGAACGAGTGGATGGATGAGAGTGTTTACAATACGATGGCTCTCGCTGTCGGAGTTCAACAAGAAATGCTTGGCCAAGTCTCATTTGGTGGTGAGTATTTTCTTATACTAGATTGAACATCGTTGTAAGAAATCCGTTGCAGAGCTTAATGCTAAGGCACACAACTTTTATAAAGACTCAAATATACCGGAGTTAATGCCATACATTGGTGTTTTGGATAGAATTGAGCTCAGAGTTGGACGTCTATTAGAGGAGTTCCCAGATCATGCTGGTTTGATCGATGTAAGTTTTTTTTTTATATATTATTTATATTATAGTCACTTCATATTGTTGATACATTCAGATTATTCGAGTTATAAAGAAAATTCGATCTTTGCCATCGACATCACCTGTAAGCCGTTTCAATGCTGGCTTCCAAATCCTACGCCAGAAAGTCGCCTTGTGGAATGAGGTTGCGCACAAAAACAATCATCTTCGAGACCTTGAAGTTGAAGTTGCTGAATTCGTCCAAAAATGGACCAAACTTGAGCTTCAATTCTGGCGCACTTGTCTCTGTCAAACTCACGAACAGTAAGTTGCGGCATTCTTTGAATCACCAAACTTTTAAAATACGATCTTATTCATTTTCAGAGTCCAATCGAATGCATACAAATATTGGTTCTTCATCTACAACCTCCTCCAAGAATATATGCAGGATCATGAGGTCGACACTTCCTACACTGACATCAAATACACAGAGAAACGCTTTGTCGAGGGCGAAACAATAGACGACGCTCAGGAGAAAGTGTCGAAAATTTCATCAGATGACATAATTCGAATCCTAAGACAGTTTATGGAATCTTCCAGCTATGGAGACTTTGAAGTGCGTATGGACCTGTTGCAGTCATTCGAATTGTATTTACACTACATCAAAAACGTCGACGAAGACAAGAAACTTGTCCTGATTTCGGGTTTGCATAATCTGCAAATCTACTTTAACCAATTCTCCTCCGAGATTGGGGACACTATAAAAAATATTCGCTCCCCAATCGAAAAGAAACTCAAGGAGTTCGTAAAAATTGAATCCTACAATAAGGACTTATCGTACTTTAGCATGCGCAGTAATGTCGCAAAGGTTCATAAGAATCTAAACAAATTCCTCAAGGAGTATAGAAATCAGTTGACGCAGAAGATATCCCCAGTCTTCCAACCGAAAGATTCTACGGTTAAAGATTACAATTTCGAAAGCGATAAAGGGAAGGAACTTCGTTACGATCCAAAAATAAAATACTACATGGTCGATGCCAAGGCCTTCCTAGCGTCTCAAAAGCTCAAGGAGAAATTCGAACGAGATTCGGACAATATCAGTGAAGAAGCAAGTCTCTTACACAAAGTCGGGAAACTTTTCCTTACCGCACGGAACGTTGTAAAGGAAACCATCACAAACGTAAAGTTTCCATGCCTGATTAATACCCTCGATGAATTGCTAAGCCAACAAATGGAAAACTGCGATTATCTTAGAAATTTGCAGGTAGATAGAAGCCAAGAACGTCCCAAACAAGTACTCGAAGCCAAGGCGATTTTGCAGCAGAAGCGGAAAGCTTTATCGGATTTCTTTAAAACGCTCGCAAATCTCGGTCTCAGCTATAAAACAGGTCTACTCGAGTTGTCTTTGAAATCAGAATTCGAAGATTTCGGACTTCCGCCGTTTTGCATCAAAACCATGCTTGGAGGTTTCAAGGACCGAAAAATTAATCAGAACATAATCTATTTGAACGAGAATCTGGATAAATACTACGCCAAGTGTGTTTTCAAACTGAAAGTGCTGAAAAACATTATGTCATCACCGCTGAGTGAACTTGGACCACCGAATATTGACCGTATAAAAGGCTTTGCTGTGGAAACCTTCCTGCTAGTTCAAAACCAAAGAAAGTTGCTTAGCGACTCGACCCGTGATATTCATGATTTGCGAAGCATCATTTTGAATTTAAAGCAGTTGGCTGAATTGGACAGTGCAGAAACGGAACGATTGGAGTTCTCCAAGTGGAGGGATCAATTTGTAACGATGAGAGACAGTATCATTCGGGTTCGGTTTGTCATGGAACAGTTTGTGTTACTTTTGAAATGTGTCCCAGAGGACGATGCGTCGGAAAGTACACTTTTAACGAACACTGACGTTGTTCTGATTCAAGGACAAGATAAATTTAAGAACATCACTTCTCAGTCAGACAGACTCCTAAGGGATGTGAGATCAATTCTGACCAGTATGGCAAAGAATGACGTGGAATTCTTGAGTGCATGCAAAATAGAATCAATGCACTTGCAGTACTGTAAAATTCATTCCGAGATAGAAGCTCTCCGTGAGCACTTTGCCGTGCCTAATAGCGATTATCTTCCTGCTGCTAGGTGTCTTTCTGATCTACTTAATCATATGTCATCGGTTCGGAATGCTCTTCAAAAGCATCGACTATATTCGGAGAACGTCTCAGGCTTTGAAAACATCGACAATGAATTAGAAAACGTCATTCATTCAATACTCATGGCCATGCAGAAGCTATTTAAAAAATACCCGAAGCCAGTAGCTGTCCCCGAATCTGGCAAAGAAAGCAAAATATCTCCAAATAAAAAACTGAATGACGAACAGCAAATTCAAGACAATCATCTCAAAGGCAAGTTATACCACGAACTGCTGGCTGATTGGGAGATTTTAAATTTCTCGCATGTCACAGAGAAAATGTGTAACATCCTCCTCTCTGTTAAACACACCCGAATCGATAATATGGAATACATTCAAAAGCTCATCTCTATTCTGCCCTTATTGGAGCAGTACAGCTTAATCGCAGACTATTACCTATTCCAGCAGTTAGGCGCACACAAGATTTCTGCCAAGATGCTCTCCATTATGCTGACTGTGTTCTTAGAACTCAGCACAAAAGGGTTTTGTGTGCCTGCTGATTTAATGCAGGACGAGGAGGGAGAAGCTAAGAAAAATGAAGAAAAGCAAGGCGAAGGTTTTGGATTGGAAGATGGTACGGGCGAAAAGGACGCTTCAGATAAGATTGAATCTGAAGATCAATTGGACGATGCCAAACGTCCGGAAGATCGTAAGGACGAAGATAAAGTAAATGAAGACTGCAAGGAGGAGAAGGGTATTGAGATGAGCAACGATTTTGAGGGAAAAATGCAAGACGTCGAGAAACCGGATGAAGATGACAGTGGTGAATCGGAGGAAGAAGAAGATGAATTGGACAAAGAAATGGGCGACACGGATAAAGGAGCCGACAAGCTCGACGACCAAATCTGGGGATCTGACGAGGAACAAGAAGAACAGTCGGAAGATGAAAATGAAATGGAAGAAGAAGACGAAGGTAAGGGCTCGAAAGACGAGTCGGATTCGCATAACGACTTGGACAAAAAGAACGAATCAAAAGCGGGAGACGAAGAACATGATAAGGATGGTCTGGATGCCACTCAAGATCCAGCTCAAGAGAAGGAGAAGAAAAAACAAGAAAAAGATATCAACGACATGAAAGAGCCTGAACTTGACGAAGAGCAAATCAATCCCTATCACAATCAATTAGAGGATCCACCGGAAGCTGAAGAGATGGACTTGGGAGAAAATGTTAACGTCGATGATGAGAAAGAAGGAGACGATCAACAGCAGGACGACAATCCATTTGACATTGACACAATGAAAGATCAAATGCAAACAAATGAAAACGAAGATGCGAATGAAGAAAACGACAATGAGGAGGTGGGACAAGAAAATGAAGAGAATGGTGCTGAGGACTCATCCGATTCGGAAGCAGAACCCGAAGCTGGAACCGAGAAAAAAGACAAAGATGAAAATGAGGAAAATCCCAATGAAAATAAAGAAAACGAAGAAGAATCTGCGGACACGAAAACACGGGGTGAAATAAATGAAGAAGAAGATGAAAAACCAGAAAATGAAACGGAAGAGCGCAAAGCTGAAGAGCCTGAAACGGAGTCATTTGAGGAGTCCAAAGACAAACCGAGTAAGGAAGAAAACGTCCAGTCGGTGTCGGAAATGGAAAATAAAGGTTCGACAGATCAAGTACAAAACGACGACCTAGAAAAGGATGTCAATCAAGAACAAAATCTCGACGAGCAAGACACGGGCGAGGATAAGGACGGTGTGGGGCAGGCTGAGAATGAGACATCCGATCAAGGTCATCAGGGAGTCGCAGAAACTAAAGAAACTGAAGCAAAGGCTGACCAAGCCAAAGACAGACAAAAACCAGAAGAAAAACGCAAGCAAGGTCGAACCGATAATGAACGAAGTCTTGGCGAAGCTGATCAAAACAAACTGAAACAATTGAAAACGATAGACAAACTAAAAAAACAGAACAAAGATTCGGACGATGGAAAAGAAGATTCGAACGAAGAAACTGAAAGCGAGGAATTCCAGCATGTAAAAGAGCCAAAAAACAGTGACAAGACAACGTTAGATAATGCCACCGAGGAGCAATCAAAACAGATTCAGCATAAGGAAGAAGAAGAAATGCATGGGGAAGAAAATGCGAACGATGAAAACGCTGACGAACTAATGGATGTTGACGAGATTCCGACAGAGGAATCGGAACAGGATCAACCAGAAATAAGTGCGGAAAAACTTGAACATAGATCAGATAAACCATCGAAAACGGAAAAGAGCAAAGAACAATCGGAAACCAAAAAAGAGGTAGACGTTGAAGGTGAAGTGGTGCAAACCCTAACAGTGCCCAGAGGTGATGATACAACAGCGCATTGCATGTAAGTTCCATTGTGAATGTTGGATTTCACTATGTTATTTGTTTGCTTTCTGTTTCAGAAAAGACATTTTATTGGATGCCAGTCCATCTCAAGACTTAAGTACAGCGGAGACCATGGAATTACGGAAAGCATACCATAATCAAATAACGACAGGGTCCCAGAACCTCCCCAGACACGAAGACTTCGATGTATGGCAAACAATTTCCCACAAGATGCTACCCAATGCCCGAGAACTATGCGAGCAGCTTCGTCTTATTCTAGAACCGACAAAATGCACTCGATTGAAGGGTGACTATCGGACAGGCCGACGTATAAACATGAAGAAAATCATTCCCTATATCGCGTCACAATTTCGCAAGGATAAAATCTGGCTTCGACGAACTAAACCGGCACAGCGCGATTATAAAATTACAATCGCGATCGATGATTCCAAGTCGATGGATCACAATAACTCTAAGGAACTGACATTGGAAGCCATTTCTCTTGTTTCGCAGGCACTTACATTCCTCGAAAGTGGACGACTTAGTATTGTTTCGTTTGGAGAAGGCCCGAAAATAATACTCAATCATACGGAGCAATTCGATGGGCCGAAGGTGGTTAGTTCATTAAACTTTTCACAGGAAAAGACGAATATTGCCGATCTGTTGAACTTTATCAGAACTGTAAATACAGAGGAGGGCTCATTGGGATCGGACAATGGGATATTTGAAAATCTTCTTCTCATATTGAGTGACGGGCGGAACATATTTAGCGAGGGAACTACTAAGGTAAGTGGAAACACGAGCTAAAACTACTAAAGAGCAGTCGTGGGTTTCACGTTGTTTTAAATGTGTTTCTCATTTTTAACTGACGAATTTCGATATCTGTGTCTTTTGCGTGGTGAGTTAAGGTAGAATAGACTTTGCAGTAAATATTTCGAAAGAGGCTGAAAGAATATGTAAGTCAAATAAGAAGCGAAACACAAACTGAAAAAAAAACTTCAGCCGCCATGCTCAGATAATGAACAAGACAAATGATTTTTCCACCATTAAGAGAAAATCTCTGGCTTCCATATGGGTTCTATCCTGGGGTGCCAAGCTTTTACACTACTTGCCCTTCTGATATCCGAAAAACGCATTTATTTATTTATGCGTTTTCTTAAGGCCAAAAATTTGTAATATTACATATAAGCCGAAACTATGAACGCACTAACAAATTATATTCGTAATTTTTCTGGCGCAGTGTAATTTTTTGTCTTTTTGATATAAGCAAAAACCACAAAACTGATATAGGTATTCCTCAAAAACTCTCAATGCAAATCACATCAGCATTGAAATCTGTTCACACATTTCGAATTAATTGTTAACCACACGCGACAATCCCAGAAAAATTACGCGCTTTCAACATTGTGCATTTCAGTGGCGGTCGTAATACTGTCCCAGACCGTTTATCTTGGTTTTCAATGAGTTTGTGATTAACTAGTAGAACAACTGCGAATTATACAGATCTTTGCCAATGTGTTGGTGACTTACGAATTACAATATATTCAAATATTATACAATATAACCCTCCTCAACTTGTTTGATACTTGTCAATACAGAGGTCTTGGTTTACCGATGTCATGCCTCTCGGACCTCGATTAACGATACTGCTGTACGCAATGGAGACTTAATATAGGTAATTACCATACTTTTACCTTGCCTGAAATAATGTGATGGTCTCAAAGATTGCTCATTGATGTTGGACGTTAGAGCAACGTCAATAACGAAATAATCCAATGGAACCTTTTCACCATAAATCGTTTTCAGGCCAACAAAAAACAATTGATAATTTTAACATTTAATGAAATGAAAACTCGTTACTTATTAGGTCTACCTTGTCTCATCATAAATACTGATATAAAGAATAACGCAGGCCAAATGAAAACGCACGGATATTTAAAAAAGAATTTATTAGGAGAAAAATTGAGTTTTTTTTTTTTTTTTTTTTAACTTTGTCATATCTTTGTTTGTATACGGGCGGTTTTTTCGCAATGCTCGGCTGAAATAAATCACTTGTAACCTATACCGATCGCCCATAATGGATACACCAGGTTGTAGCATCTTATGGTACACAACACCTTTTTGTTAAAATTTAGTTTTGGCGTTGAAGTTGAAGTGAATGGTAACGATTCACCAGGCTTAGCGCAGTATTTTTTCTCCTTGGGATTATCGAATTATCGTAGATATCCATTTCTTATCTCCAGTAATAATTCGATGTGAAACAGACTTTTCTTTTTTATCTTTGAATCTGCTGCTCACAATTGAAAAATCGCCTTTCAACATCCCTCAATTTGCTTCTGAATTATTCTTGAGGAACCCAAGATTGCTTCCGAATCATTCCCAAGAATTTTAATCGTACAGAATCGAATGAAGAATGAATCATAGTTTCATTTGCGTTTGACTTTGGATCTTCATTAAGTAATGCCTTCAATTCTTTGTCCTTGATTTCTTTTTGGTTGTACAGAGCTAGGCTTATCTTTAGCTCTGATATCACCATTCTTAAAACGTCGAGAGTATTCCGTATGTGATTTTCAGTTGCAACATTGTCACCATAAATTTCCCCGAACATTTGATGCGCTTTAACTGCAGTTTTATTCTCATTTAAGCAAAAAATTAGATTGAAATAGAAGTTGAATATTGACAGATGGCTAACCTCTTTGGAACCGCCGTGATTAGCTGTCACTATGAAACAATTAGTATACCTAGCTAATTTGTACTCCAAAACATTTTATTTGTCAGTTCTATAGTTACAAGTTATGAAACGCTTCATTCAAAATAAACGCATTTGCCATATAGCGCATTGGCCAATCATGAATTGCTTTTCGGACCCCATTTCTTGAAAAATTGACTACAGCACCGATAAGGACTCACTTCTTAGACTTAATATTTCGGTTGAATTCCTCTGACTAATCATCCTGTGATATGAAACGGGATAATATTTTCTATCCAAGGTTAAGTGCCTTTCGCTTTGTAGGCTGGAACATAATCTTGTTGGAGTGCCCAGTGCTTGGAATAGGTTCTGAAGCTTTCTTTGATCTCCGAATATACACTCGATCTTTTCCTTGTCGCTGAACAGAGTCTGTAAGCATTTTTAGCGTAACGCCTTGAGATTTTTTGATTTCTACTTTAATGAGACGCTAAGCAGGTTTCCAGTGCGTCTTGTAGGTACTAAGTCCCAAGTCTTTTTTGTTGAGACATGGATTTAAAATGTTAATTTCCCATGACAAGATCTTCTGTATCCTCAGTGGTTTGCGTCTGATACCAGTCTGCACGGCTTTGATGACTCCCTGTATGGTCACATTGCATGGAAGGCCATCAAACTCTACCAGTATCCGAAAAATATGAATTCATTAATTCAGGTATTGAATCTGTTGTCGCATCATTCTGTTGAACTTATGAACCGACATTTCCTCTCCTGGCTTAAAAAAAATCACGACTCTGTTATAATACCTGACTAAAGATGTTTTTCTTTTTTTTTTGTTCGGAGCAAGTTTAGATCTCACTCTATAAGTTCAGAATAAATTGACCGAGTATTGACAATAAGAGCTGAGCTCACCCATTCGATCACGGAGAAATCAGAGGAAAAAAATCAAAACGATTCAAATGGTGGACGAGGCTTGTTGTTTTAGGCAATGTTTGGTAAACGTTTTTTATACAATACAATAGTCCTTCGATCATGTGAATTCACGTTACTGAAACTTTTTTTCGGTTCTCATAAGCTGATTAAACAACTTTCGAGTACACTCATTTCAAAAAGTAAAGAGTGTCAGTTTAAATTCTTGGTAAAATTTATTTTTTCTTTTGGACCGTTGAATTGCTTGATTTGATGATTATATTGCTGCTGCCCTTAACTTTAGTAAACTGGAGATCGTTTCTACGTCCAATTCATTTTGATCTGCATACTCAAGAAGCGTATTTTTGCATTGTATTGCTTGGGAGCTCGTTATTTTAGGAGCAGCTGGAGTGAATTTGCCACTTTCATTCTCCGAAATGTCGTCAGTCGGTTCAGGTTTAGTGCCTTTTACGATGACCCTCTCTCTAGCTTCTTCACTTGTTGTGTTCTGTATCTATAATTCAAAGAATATCATTAATTTCTTGCAACTCTCTTTAAAGGTGAGGTTCGGGTACTGTGTCCTCCATAATTGAATATTTGACAGTATATATAATATTTAAAGCACTTAGCAATAGGGGAAGCAAGTAGCTGCTCCCAAGAAAATTTTAAATTCATTACAGCATGTCTCAAGGTTAAGATAGCAATGTCTTCACTTTCCGCCTCAGTTATTTCAGTAAGCAATTTTTTTATGTTTATCTATGCCTTGATTTTGACATTATTAATGACATTTTGGTCCATGCATTAGACCAATGTGGTGACGTTTGCACGAAAACACAAAACTATGATGTCCCCATCAGAGCTAGTTACCTTTTCTTTATTGCAGTGACAAGTTACATTGTTAAGAAGCAACAATCCTTTTTTTCGTAAATTATTTAATTCCCTATCATTTTACCTGGTAAAGCGCACAACAAAAAAATGGTCAGTTTAGAAAAGGTAATGATGTGATTCGTTTCAGACAAAACAAATTTAAATTTATAAAAAAAAATTGCTTACCTACTTAGTAAAACGTTCGCTAAACAATTTTTGTAACTTTAAAAAAGCTCAAGGGCATTTAGGCTTCCCGATAACTAATGGAGTGAGCTTATGCGTTCCATTTGCATTCCAAGATAGGCTGGCTTATCAGCATTATAGGTTACTTACATTATAGGTAACTTTTCCAAAGACGGATTAACTGAACTTTTATTATAATACATGACAAGTTTTCGCCGCATAATTCTTACACCATGCCTTTACTTAAATTTGTATACCTAACTTTGACTAGCTCTGAATTTCCAATCTTCTTTGAATAACAGATTGAAGTACGTTGCGTAAATCTGTTGAAAGTGGGCGTGGTTCCCTCGTTGCCTTTTTAGCCACTCCACTAAAGGCATTTCGGATTTCCTAAGCGTGTTCCTCTTCTCTGGTCCAGATTCGGTTTGGTCCAAAGACTTATTCGAATTTAATTTTATTCCACTAATAATTGTTGACCTTGATATACAATTTTTTTTAGCTAATGCAAATCCAATTTTACACTTATCTTTTATCGATAAAAATCAGTGCACTTTTGTTTACGTGCCATTACACAAACTGTCGTGTAAAGTATACCTACACAATAGACAGGAGACATTCTCCTTTTGCAGCTGGATTCATAGCCTTGAAATATGTATTCAAAATCCTAAAATTGCACGCAAAACTAACAAAAAAAAAAAAGAAAAATATAAAAACTTTACAAAGAAAGTTCAGATTATAGAGAGGGAGCGCCGTGGCGCAGTGGGTAGTGTGTCGGCCGCTGACGCAAGATGAGCGAGTTCGGATCCCGATAACACCAACGCCATCGAATGATTATTTCGCGGCGTCCCTCCTCGGCGGGGTACTGGCAAAACCCCACGTTGTATACTTGCCATGAAAAAGCTTCTCGGCTCTCGCCGTTCGGAATCGGCATTAAGCTTTAGGTTCCGTTCACTTATGTGAAAAAACAAATCGCACACAACATAAGTGAGTACAAAGAAGCTTGGCTCTGGCTCCACATGAGCTCCAACGCCATCTAAGGTGTCTGTCTGGCAGTACAATGGACCAGTATTTGTGTCTGAGTGCTCCAACAGATAGCAGAAGCCTCCGAAAAAAAAAAAAAAAAAAAATAGAGATGACGATGTAAAGTTTTGGCGGTTCACATTTTATCCGGGGATTTTAATATTTCACTGGTCATTTGGAACTCGGAAGTTCAGAGTCTCGTTGACCATCCTTCGGCTAGCCTCGCTGAGTGTGTTCCTTCCATGTTTCGATGTATATCCCACCTCTTGTATTGGGTTGTACCACATAAAATGTCCGATTTTCTCTCAGTCGGAAATAAGAAGTTCTCGTTTTTTTTTTCTAGGAATTGTTTACCATGCTTTCGGCAGTTCAAATTCGAACCCACTTCTTCAAATGGGACATAATGCGCCATTGGTAGTGAAAAACATTAATGACGCATTTGAAGATGTAGCGGTAAACGAACGCACTACACGACGTTGGTTTGGAAAGTTCCATTTGGGAGATTTCAGCCTCGAAAATGAACCACGTTGGAAGCGAGAAACGTTAGTTGGCGACTGTATTTTAAGAGCGGTGGATGCGGACCCAACGAAATTTGTACGGATTTCGAGATTGCATTGATTGGGAGTATCCCCAATGACAATAAGTCGACACCTTTCTCTCATAGGAAAGGTAAAGAAACTCGATAAGTGGATACCCCACGAATTGAACGAACCCCAAAAACTACGGAATCTGGAAATATGCGCTCGGCTTAGATTAAGAAACCAAACTGAACCATACCAGATAGTCGCCTGTGATGAAAAATGGATTCTGTATGATAACCGTAAAAGACCTGGGCAATGGTTGGATGCAGATGAAAAACAAAATACACCCCAAGCCTGATCTTCATCCAAAAAAGGTTATGGTGACAATTCGATGGGCATCGAAAGGGTAAATTCACTTTTCACTTCTTCCACCAGGAGAAACGATAAACGCTGTCAAATATTGTAAGAAAATAGACACATTACAAATTGGCTGATAAACAACCTGCGTTGGTCAATAGGCCCGATCCGATCCCTTTGTATGACAATGGTAGACCCCATACCTCACAAGTAACGGTGCAAAAAGTGCTGCAGATGGGATTTGAAACTCTTCCGCATCCACCGTACCCTCCTGATATTTTCCCAACGAATTACCATCTTTTCTGAATCTGGATTCATTATGCCGGCAGAAGGTCTTCCGGAACCGAGAAGAGGTCATAAAAGCCTTTGAAGATTTCATTACCTCAAAAAGTCAGCACTTCTACGAAAAAGGAATACTTGACCTTGTACCACGTTGAAAGAATGTCATAGATACATACGTGTCACTGGCATTATTAGGGTTTTATAAAACCGGATTTGAACATTGCGAGCCAAAAGAGTTATTTTGATAAATTCGTCCACCACGAAGACGCACACGTTGCCCATATGCAGCATTTTATTTATTTCGATCTTTGTCTTTTTTGGTAATCAATATGGTATTAGATATTTGAATTCGTCCACTTTCTCAGAGCGTTTATCGCGTACAGTAAGGTGCGAGGTTTGGATCGATCCATTTCGGTCAGTGATCATATATTTGGTTTTCTCTTCATTTACTTCTAAGTCTACATCCTTTCCTGCTGTAATTGGACTTTCTACATTTCTTTTAACTGTTTCCTCACTATCTCCCAGCAGCTCCAGACCGTCAGCGTAAGCTGGACCGGATGTGATTCCGTTAAGGGTTATTGCCTTCTCCTTTTCTTGAAGGAGTCTCATTACGAATTCCAACACCAAATTAAAAAGAAGAGGTGACAAAGCATCTTCTTGATTTTTCCCCTTTCTTATACCTTACTCGTACCCTATCTCGAATGTTTCCGATAAGACATTTCCTACAATACTTTAACTTGTCCTTTGTTTCCCTTAAAGGACATGTTATTTTATCAATCGGTTTACGAGTATAGTCATGCGCCCATTTTAAAATCAACAAATAGCTGGTGAACGTTTCGTTTAATTCTCATTTCTTTTCTAAAAACTGTCGTTTAGTTAAAATCTGGTCACTGTTTCGCCTGAAGCCTTTTATTAATTCCGATTGTATTAGATTGATCCCTTGCGGCCTTGTTATTCTTAAGCCGTTGGATTACTTCTTTTACTCTCTCAATGAATGGCAGTTCTACTTGGACCTCTGCTGAGTGGATAATACCCTGGCTCCCAATGTACATTGAGCAGTTTATCAGAATATCTCCTTCATTGAACTGCAACTCTCGTTGTCCGAAACGAGCTCCCCATAATTGTTTCAATACGTCTCCTGGTTTAGTCTGCTATCCTTTTCGTACCGCGCTTAGCCGTGCAAACATTGCATTCCTGTTTTTAGCCACATTCTTCCTTAATTTTAGCAAACTTTTTCCCTTGCCATTGTCGTGCTTTATCCCGAAGGAGATGGCTTATGGTTTTTTATCTTGTACACGTGATCTCTTCGCTATTTTTTTAGGAGGCTTTTACCTTGACCTGTCGAGGGACTACTGTAAAAATTTATTCATTTTCTTTAACTATTAAATGGCAACGTCAACCTGTATATTTTAACTGCTAACTATATGAGACTAGATGCACAAGTATGCTTAAGCCATGTTTAGTATTCTTCTATGAGCTAAAAAAGAAAGACGCCTTATCAATTTTTTGAATCGTGGCGACGCTCTTCTTTTTAAATTGAACGATTTTATTCAGCGTAAAAGCGATAGTTTGAACTATTTATCGAGCCAAAAATAACTGATTATTTCTCACCTGACATAATGATGCCAGAATTCGTCAATCAGCAGCGACGATGATTTTTCACATAATCGCGTAATCAGTTGGTAGCAAACAAATAAGTACAGCGAATGGGTGGTACGGAACGATTGCGAATGAGTCACAGTCGTCTTTACTAAACTAACTCTTAGATGCTGAGCCGGTCATTTAAAGGTCTTAGCGAATCATCTCTTTCTTGTAATTAACGTCAGCGCCATTTGTTCCACTTCATTAACGGAGATAATATTAAATACTAGAACTTAATCTCCAACCAATGTATTGTTTTAGGTACGAAATGCTGTAAAATTGGCAAGATTGCAAAGAATCTTTCTCGTGTACATAATAATGGATAATCCTGAAAATAAGGTACTTTTTTTTTAAATATGTCTATCGCTTATGTAAATCGCTATCTTTCTGTTCCAGAACTCGATTCTCGACATCCAGTCAGTAGAAATGTTACCAAATCAAAAACTCAGCATTAAGTCCTACCTCGACGACTTTCCCTTTCCTTACTACGTGATCGTGCGAGATCTTAACCAACTACCGATAGTGCTTAGTGAAGCAATGCGCCAATGGTTCGAGTTAGTAAACAGCGAACAGTGATTCAATGTTTGATATACAACGATAGCGTTACTTAGTCATAAATTAACTTAAGACGAAATTAAATTGAAAAGCGTTAAGTTTGTATTTTTAATGGATTTCGAATCAGTGAAACTTTATTTTGTTTTTAGTGAAAGTCCTTGTGTGTTTTGTAAATTAGTAGAATAAGTCCTGATTATTCCTATTAACCTTTAACATATATAAAAATATATTTATATATTTTGTTAATATATTTATGTCGTTTTTCTTCATCTTAGTGTTTTCGTAACCTATTTATACAGCATTCACCCCCTCCCCCGCTACAACAGCTTCGCTTATCAACATAACTCTATATTTAAATCAAATGGAAATTCTTTGGAATTGAGACTTTGTCGAAACAATTGGGTATGTTGCCATGCGACGTCACCCTTTCCTCCGGACAGTATTGCCGTTATCACAAGATCTGTTGAACCGATTACTTCCTTGCTGCCTTCTGCGGTTCGCACTAGGACATTAATAACTCCATCTCCGAATCTCTTTTCGTCAAAACGCAGGGTAAAATCTTTAACTTTGAGGTCGGCCTTGGAGAAATCGAATTTCCACACAATTTCAGCGCATTCACTACCCTCTGGAAGGATATGCTCATGAAAGATTGTTAATGTGTTTGGATAAAAATATACCTTGTCTTGCTAGGTAGACCATCTTCCAATCTCTTTCGACTTTTCTGCAAATGTTTTTGGATGAGAATTGGGCACTCTGCCATGTTTTGTATGTGTCGATTATGGTTGTGTTGGTTCTATCTGTTTATGGAGGAAATAAGTTTATAAATTAGGTAAAATCGTATGTGATTGATAGAGGACGAACCTTTGATATAACGTTCGTAGGTATCGGTAACACATGAATACCTAAGATTGAGCTGTTTCATCTCGGCCTCGGTTTTATTTGGTTCAAACACAAATATCTGAAGGCAAAATACGGTAAGTACATGTTAAATTTATTCGTTAATATTTGAGTTACAACAAACTAAAAATCAATATTTTTGGCTGACTTCCTAGAGCAGTAAATTTAAAACTGACTTAGAAACTCACTCCAAAATCAAGTGCTCACTAAGTAGATTCAGAAGAGTCATTGTGTTCTTGCTATGGTTCTGCAAACCAATGGAAAAGGAAAGAGTAGGAAGCTTGACAAATAAAAACGAGAAATTGAAGAAGGATTTAACAGTAAACAAGTTCGAACTGTGATCCAGTTGACAACCACCGCCAAGGCTGCGAAAGTGTTCATTTTTGTATATGGCATTCATTGGCACCAAGCATGCGGGACTTTAACACTAGATTTGCGGCACCCGTCAATTTGACGGATTTCAAACGTTCATATGGGAAAAATTATAAAAACAAATTAAATTTGTTGTTGTTGTAAATTATTGAATAATCAATTTAAATATATAGTCTAGTTCATTTTCCGTTTGACAACCTAATTGCGTATGTAGTATATCTATTTTTTCGAAAACCCGTCAAACCCGTCGACGGAACAAAGTTTTTCAGCATAAATTTATATTGTTTATCTGCTCAAAATATTTTTTATACAGAATAACATACATATGTACATATGCTTATGTAAAATTTGAATTCGGGGATTTCTCGTATAATAAGAAGCATTTTATTTAAGTTTTGTTTTTGGTTAAAGGGCTCATTTGTCAAAGTTATATTGAAGCTAACAGTTGAATAATCAAAAATCGTTTTGATATTTATAAAAGAAGAATTTAAAAATATAAGAGTAAGTTGAGAATTAATTTATAATTTTAATGTATCTATTTATTTATATAATTATTCATTATCTCTAAACTCTCTAAAAAAAAATCGTAGGGATTTAGAATTGCTACAAAAAATAGCCAATATCAGAGAGGACACTTCTGAAGGCAGCTTCGATGAAAATGAATTTGATCTGGGTGAAAGCGAAAATGAAATGGATTATTCAGATTTTAATAAAACGTTAGAAAGCGATCTTCAGAGAATGAAAATGTGTCCAATGTACGGCAGGGTAGAAAAAAAGCGTATTCTATCAGAAACTGAAAGCAATGTGGAAATCACTGATAAATCCCAGAATCGAGATAATGAAACACAAACTGCTGATGATGGGGCGTTACGGAAAAAACTGGAACAAGTGGCAGACCTTCAGTTGACACTATATTCAAGGATGTGGCAGGACCAACGGGCTACGCCAAGAGAAATGTTATGGTAGGTAGCGTTAGTAGCGCATTTGAGCTGATTATTGATGAAAGCATATTGGAACAAAAATGCAGCGCCGCACATTCATAGCAATTTTGTATGCACGAGGAGCTTATAAAGCAAAATCTTTGAAGGCTTCATATTTGTGGTCTAAGAAATGGGGACCCAGGTTCTTTTCACAGACCATGCCCAGAGATAAGTTTATGGAAATTCTCCGGTTCTTACGTTTTGACAAAAGGAATGAACGTAGTAAACGTTTACAGACCGATAAGTGTGCGTTAAATAAATTTATTGAAAATTGCAGTTTGTTATAAGCCTAGAGCTAATATTACCATTGATGAACAATTGTTTCCAAGGCCAGATGTCGATTTTCCCAGTATATGTCCAACAAACATTATGTCAACAGTAAATATGTTATAAATGCCTTGCCGTACCTAGGTAAAGATGAGACCCGTGCAGGATCCGTATCTTTGGGCGAGTAGTAATGAAATTGGCGGAACCATATTTAGGACGAGGCAGAAATACAACAATCGATAATTATTTCACCAGCATATCACTTGCGAAAACATTACATGCAAAAAAGACAACTTTGGTTGGGACTATAAGGTCTAACAGAAGGGAATTGCCAAAAATTAGCAAAAAAAAGAAAGATAACTTGAAACGTTTTTCTACTCTGCTTTACAAATCTGAAGTTTGTACTCTTATTGTTTATAAAAGCAAACCCACAAAAAAAATATTGCTGCTGAGTTCCAAACATAAATCTGTCAAAATTGATAACACTATAAAATGCCTGCCAGAAACTATTGAATTATACAACGAAACCAAGTTTGGAGTCGATGTCGTAGGCCAAATAGCAAGAATATACAGTGTTCTCGCAGATGGCCTTTCCAAGTATTTTACAATATCTTGATTTGGCAGCGTACCCGCGTGGGTGCTGTACAAGGAAATTACAGGTGTAAAAATATCGAGAAAAAAATTCATTTTTCAGTTGGCCGAGGAACTTGCCGATAAAAAAGTCAGAAATATTAACGATTCGCTGTCGCCAATAAAAAATAGTATACGAGTACGTGAATCTTGCCAAATTGGATATTGTAATAAAAATAAAATAACAAATATTTGTCTAAAATGTGAAAAGTATGTTTGTAGTAAATCTATACAGAAAATAATGTGTATGTAAAAGTTGTAATTAATAATATGTATTAAAAAACTGTTAATTTTGACAATAAAGATTAAAAACTAAATTTATTACTGAAAGTCTTTTTAAATTATGAGTAGGAGTAAGAAACTTGCATCTATTCGAAAAATTTAAGTTAAAAAGACGCAATTTAATATTTCCGTCAATTTGACGGGTTTTAGTAAAAAAAGGTAGTAAATTTTGTCCGTAAATCTAGTGTTAACTTGGGTTGATTTATACAATTATACATTAACATAAGATTTGAAATTAAATAGCATTTCAATAGCAAATAACTTTTGAATGGCATGATTTAAGTTTATTTCAATACTTTATTCTATGAAATATCAATCCTAAAACTCTATAGCATGCTCACTGTTAGGTTGCACCACATGTCCGATTTTTTTGTAAAAAAAATTAAAATCAATATTTCTTTTTTATATAATTTTATTTAGTCAAGAAATGAACCATTGATATCTATAACCTTCTCCACCGTGATTTAAGGTCCATTATTCCCTTTTTATAGAAGGCTTGATTTTTTGACGTTAAACATTTTTCAAAGGCTTTTATGACCTGTGCTCGGTTTCAGAAATCCCTTTGCCGACAAAATGACGCCATACTGCAGAAAAGGTGATGATCCGTTGGAGACATATCAGGAGAGTACGGCGGGTGCTGAAAAAATTAAAATCCAAACTGTAGCAGCTTTTGCACCGTTACGAGGTATTACGAGGGGTCTAGCATTGTCATGCAACAGGATAGAACCAAGCCTATTAACCAATGCAGGATGCTTTTCAGTTAATTTCGTATGCATTATGTCGATTTCCTCACAATATTTGAGTGCATTTATCGTTTCTCCTGGTTGAAGAAATGAAAAGTGAGTTGATCCTTTCGATGTTCATCAGATCATAAACCTGAAGTCCAAGTTTGGGGGTGTGCTTGGGTTTTCGTCTGTATCCAACCATTGCCCAAATCTTTTACGGTTGTCATTCAAAATCCACTTTTCATCACATGTGATTATACGGTGCGTTTCGGTGCCTTAGACTCTGCGATGCACAGGTTTCTAAACGGCGTAGTTTTTGGGCCTCGTTCAATTCATGGGGTCCCACATGTCATGTTTTTTCACTTTTCCTATTTGAGATTGGGGTCGACTTATTGTCATGGAAGATACTCCCATGTTGTGTGCAATGCCCCGCAGCTTATTTGTTGGATCTACATCCACCGGTTCTTACCGTTTTCGGTTTCCCACTGGGTGCGTTTTCGAGGCTTAGATCTCCCGAACGAAACTCACCAAACCAACGTCGAATGGTGCGTCGGTTCAGCGCTATATATCAAATGCATCATTTGTGTTTTTGGCTGCCAGAGACACATTATGTCCCAGTTTGAACTCGTAAAGAAAAAGAGTACGAATTTGAACCGACGACAGCATAATATAAAAATTCCTAGAAAAAAATAACAGTACTTGCAACGGACCCTAAAAGTCGCACACATTAAACACACATATCACTTTATCTTGTACAGATGTTCACTCGGCAGCTTCTAATGGATGACTTAGTGAACAATCGGACATTTCATGTGGTACGACCTAATATTTTTGATGTATATGTAAAGGATGTACAGGTATACGAATTCAATATGAAATAAAACAGTTGAAGCTAATGATAATGTCTGCGATATTAGCTTTATTTTATGCCATTGGTGTATAAATATGATTTCACATATGCGCGTCGAATGAAGCTCAATCGTGAAGTTCAATTTTCGACAATTTTTGTCGAGCAACTAGGGCCGTAAATCAGCAATAACACGACGAATGTTGACTTCCAAATCGACCAATGTCTCTTGTTTATTGGCATAGGCTAGTGACTTCACATACCCCCAAAGAAAGTAATTTAATGGTGTGGGATCACAGGATCGTGGAGACCAGTTTACAGGTCCATTACGCGAAATTATGCGCTCAGCAAATATTTACCGCAATAAATTGATGGTGTCGTGCGCCGTGTGGTATCTTGTTGAAACCAAAGCTCTGCCACGTCAATGCCATTCGATAGAGGAACGAAGAAGTCAGAAATCATTACCCTATAGGCCTCAACGGAGAACAAAATTTTGCCTTGAAAATGAGGATCAGCTCAGATTGTTGTGCGCGATGGCGATTTGACTCATTCGGATTCTCCTCAACAATGTGCACCAAACGGCAATAACTTCTTCTCTTCGAACTGTGTCGTTTTTGAGAATGCGTATTATCCACCAGAGTGTACGTGGTGCGAAAACGAAACCAAAACCCGAAAACGATAGACGATTATGTCTACTGGTGAATGGACGTAACGCGCGAAGAGTTAGGCGAACCGAAAAAAAACATGCTCTGTAAAAAGAACACTTTTTGGGTCGAAGGCTAAGTACGTTCATCCACTGTTTCGCAAGACGCGTTCTTTACCTCTATGTTTATTCTTCCATAGAACAGTGTATGTTCAGCGGATCGTTATAGCGGATTTTGGCAATCGACGTTGTAAAATACCACGTTCATAACGTTCTATACGATTTTGTACTCAAAAATATATCTATATATATCCTATATATATATCCTTAACCGTTCCATTTGAAAGTCGAATTTTTTGTACCGTTGTGATACCTAATTTTGTTTTTTTATAATTCGTGCAGGTTCAAGAGTGTACACTCTTATGGTGTTTGTCACACAATCTGGACGGGGTGCAGATGGTTTGTGTCGAAGATGTTCGTTCACTCGTTCACTACTCTGTTGTCCTAGATAGGATTTGAGAGATTCGACTGAATTTGCATTGGTTGTAGTTCACAGTAACTCTTTAGTTTCCATGTCATTAAGGTGTTATATATTGTAAATGCACACACATAGAGTATGAATTTTGAAGTGATCTTACGCTGCGAGTGTTATGCCTTCGTCAGCACTTTGATCATCTCTCATTCACAACTGATGTTGCACAGTTTTTCCCTATAGGAATTGTTCTTGACTATGGACGGACTTGAATTACAGACCTTTGGCTAAACAGTCGGTGATGATTACCATTGCACCACGACCACCCACGACCATACTTTCTAATTTCATTGAGTACTGTTAGGAAAGCACTGGATCTGTACAAACTTCGTACGTCCCGCTAGCCCATCCTTAATTTTCATGGAATAATTCTCCGGAATATTTTCCCTAAGGAAGACCAACTATATTTAAAGTAAGGTGGTCAACGTTTTTTAATGATGTTTTGAGTGAAGTGTTGTAATGGTACAAAACTGCCCTGTATAGGAACCTAAACTCAATCAAGAGCGAAAGTTAGGTTTATGATATAGGTAGATTTTGCGACGTCGAAGCTAATACCTTAGCCAGCCAGCTGTATACGGCTCGGTTGGTGTGATTCTTCAAGCAGCGGGGTAAAGCGAGAAATGTAAGGTCTGTTCCGCTCTTCTGTTCGAGTAAAAAAAATTGGTATTTGTTCATAAAAATGAGAGGGTTCAAGGGAGTGAGAAACTTCCCCATGCTCACACTGTTATACTGTTATAAAATCTATCATAAACAAATTGAACAAAACAAACAACAACATATTCTTTTTTGCCTTATTCTTTTAAGCTGCTTTTGAACATTTCGTTCCTCCGCATTCGTTCAGAAAGCACGCGAACATACCTACAATAATCCAAGCTAGATACTTAAGCTACTTGCAGTTTGTAGCGGTTCCGTATTCTCTGTTAAAGAAAAGTCTATCCTTTTCTAACGAAATTAAAGGTCATTGAACTCCGCTTACCATGAGAGTAATTAATTAACAAAATGGTTGGATAGCATAGTATACTGCATAGTATTAGGACCATTACTCAATGGATTCAAAGTATGTGATAAATCCCAACTAAGAAATAATTTGAGTATGATAAGATGCTAATTGCGTTAGTGCAATGGAAACTTAAATCAATTCTACTCAAAGAGGATAAGACATTGTGGAAACTTACAATTCGATTCAAAGCACAAGGAGGCGTAATGTTATCAATCGAACAGCTCCACAAACAAGAATTTAAGTATAAAATGCCGTACTTTGGCAGAGACGAAAATATTAGTTGCCTTTGTAGGCCATCAGACTTCGAGCACATTTAAGATTAAAGGACTAGGAACACAGGGACAACTCCTCGTAAGAACGTGTCGAGCTGATAAAAATGAAACGCAACCCACAAATCATCGGACGGAAACTATTTCATTCGGATGAAGGCGTAATAGCGACATGACGTAGAGCATGCAGAAGAATTATCAACGAATCATATGAAAAAAATAGTGTACTCCGAATAGTTTTTGCATGATTTAAAATTCAATAACTTGCCAAAGCCAAGGTGAATGTCACCAAATAAATGCTTGAGGAAATTTATTTTTTCTTTCTCTCGGTCTGGACCTGAAAAAGAACAGCAGATAGGAGGAAAACAGCTTTTCCTGACTAATGTGTAGGTAGCTTCTAGTTTTCAGCAATCATAATTAAATAATAAAAATTGGATTGTTCAACACATGTTCTAAGACGTCTGTTTCGCAAGCAGCAAGATATAAAATAATTTTGCATAATAAAGGAAAGATAACTGGCACAGGCCCAGATTAATTAAAACAACAATTTAATTATTATAATGTAGGCAAATTTAAAACGTTTAGGATAGAACTTACGTTGTTGAATGTTGTTTCGCCACGCGATTGTCTCCATGCTAAGCTTCCAGAGCTTCTGCCTTTCAACTCACCATCAGTTGGGGCTCTATTTTTAAATTACTGCTAAGAAATGATGAATAGTGTCATTATTGAAACGCTCACCTCTCCACGGTCATCTGAATTAATTCAAGCATGCCCCGTTGACTTAGATATTTTTTTCGCTCTTCAGATATATTAGCCTGACGCTTACTTCTTAGAGTGAGTAATGTGTTGATGAGATCCTTTTCACTACAACGTTTGCGATGTTTCCTTATCTAGAAATCGAATTTGGAAAACGATATCAACACCGAGAAAGAATGCTTCAGCTGTAAAGTAAACTATTTTAATACCTGTTGATGATTGTTTGTATACCTCCACGTTACATCTTGGATGTCGTCCCTGGAATAAGCAATCACATAATCGATTTCACGTTTCCAGCCATGTTGGTACATGAGAGGGGAGTCGATAACGTTCTCCGACGGGTCTACATGAAGCCACCGCAGTTGATTCTCTGAATACACCTACGGAAATGGTAGATCAGTCCGTTTTTACAGGATCTACATAGGTGGTTAGCACGAGTCACATACCTCTGTCCAAACGTGATCAAAGAACGAATAAACTAGTCGTGCGTCATAGTCCAGACAACGGCATATGAAAGTAAAGCATGTTGCATACTCCCCACATCGACCGCGTCGTGTGGCCAAAAGGTGCGATATATCGTTGTAACGGTAGAACTTCGTTTCCTGCCCACAACAGATGCCTACTTCTACGCGAACCCCATCCTCAAACTCAGTACGACGCAATCTCATTTCGTCGCTGCCACATACTTTGCACGGCAAATTATTGACCCATTCGAAGAACTCAGTATTAAACCAGTTGACTAGTTCGGTAAGTAGGAGGTCACGTATACAAGGTTCCTTTTCGCTGCATTTTCCCGATGCGATATCATCCTGGATAGCAATTAGTTTCTCTGATGCTCGTTGCGTTAGGTCTTCGATGGGAATGATTTCTCGTCCTGCTGCTAGCAAGTTCTTATCTTCAAATTGCATAACAGAGTCGGAACAGTTTTCCAACAGCTGAAGAAATTTGTTTTGTATTTTCTAAAAGAAAAACCAAAAAAAAAATATATTCCATGGTTTCGTATTAAATATGAACTAATTGAAAAAATGCCTGACGGTTAATTACAATACTATTGTGCGGCATTACTTAATGAATTGCACGTTAAAAAAGAAAAAGAACTTGGGGTGTGTGTCATTGCATTCATTTCCAGTTTATCACACATATGAATGTGAAAATATTTGAATTTGAAAAGTTCTCGGCTGCAAATAATAGGTTCGAATTTACCATACACTTTGATGCAATGCATTACTAATATACATGTTTTAGCTGGGAAAACCCATATTTTACCAAACATACCTTCTATAATATGTTATATATGTATTTCTGGGCTTCGTCGAAAGACTCCCAAGAAAAACCTATCGGAGAATTTTAAGATGGTAAGAATTTTATTGTACAATACTAAAAACAAAAAGCTCTGCTTACGGTGAACATGGTCTTTAAAAAACAACATTCAGTTTTGAAAGACCAGCGCAGGTTTGAGATTTAACTTTGTGCCACAAACTTTATTTTTTCGAACTTTTTTCCAACCTATGATACACCTATGATGCAAAGTTTTTTTTTAACATTTTCATAACTTTATTTTTGATTTTTTAATTATTAAGTTTAAGTTTACCATAAGGTCGAAAGGCATAGTTTAAATTGTTCTGTCTACATTAGTTTAAAGCATTTCTAGCTGGCTTAAGGTAGTTCTAAGTAAAAAATTAAATTGGAACAAAAACAGACATAGATGGTTTCCAATGTTTCAAAAATAATGATTTTAATGTTAGAAAAAAAAAAACGCTCTCGCGCACGGTAAAAAAAGAAGAATTTGGGGTACAACTTCGGCGAAAAGGGTTTACTCGATTCGTGGTGACCGAGGGCAAATTGTGGCCAAGCCGGGATTGATGACAAGATTTTGCCGTGTGTTTGATGAGATTGGAAGAGAAAAATATACTTTGAGTTGCTCCACTACGGAAAAACAAGTATGAGGAATTATTCAGAAGTAAGGACATACAAGTTGAAGCCGAGGGACATATTTTCACGTATGAACTGCTTTTCCAAAGACAGAAAATGTACATTTTTTTTTGTAGCGTAACTGGCGCCTCAAAGGGGATACTATATGACAATCCTAAGCATAAATGATTGTGGGGTAGCTCGGTCATGCACCAACATCGTCGACAAAAACAAATATCCATGATTTGAAGGTTTTGCCCTGCATTTTATAATGAGCTGTTCAAACACACTTAAACTATCGCGAGAGACTACTTTCGAGTGCAGTTGATGGATTATATGAGTCGAGGCTAAGGTGATTATGCTAAATAACAGCGTTCGGCAACATGTTGCAAAATCGGTGAAAACCAACTTGGAAGTCATACCCCACTCGTCTTCTGCCGTAGACATTGCCCGTCCTGATCATCACTTGTTCCATTCAATGGCACATGGCTTAGGTGAACAGAAGTTCCATTCTTATGTGCCAAATAATGGGACGATTCTTGAATAGCATCAAAAGATTTGTTATTTTCCTGACGTGGAATACATATGCTGGGGTAAAGATGGGCAAAAGTTGTTGCTAGCGATGGACAATATATTAAGTGACATATTTTTATGACCTACCTTGAATAAAGCATTAAAATGTTAAATAACTTATGGTTTTGTGCAGAATTTCATCACGTATATGTTGAAAAATTATTGAGTCACGCGACTATATAGATTAAGATAATCTTTAGCTTATAAGAATTCATAGAATGTATGTCTGAACACAAATTATTGAAAATAATGTCAAATTGTCGTGGTCTTAAGCAAAAGCGACGAAAATTTCGCCGTCGGAAGAAAAATAAACTCAGTCGATCGAACTATGTAAGCTGTGTATGGGTGTACTTTCCGAACGTATTTACGGTGATTAACCCGTGATATCTTTGCTGGTGACCTACAGAGGAGTTACAACGGAATAATTTAGAATTCCATAGGTGAATATCCGTCGAGAGAGGTGAAAGGAATATTTGAAAGAAGGGTGACTCATACAAGATATTAAGAAATGCCGGATTTGTCCTCAGGGGGAAAGTCTGTGCGATAAGGAGCATTAAGACCATAGCTTGCTCAGACCTTGGGCTGGATGGGTGGGAACGTTTGGACATCTGGTGATAAGATTCTTCTTACATAATCACGAACCACCAAGCTCAAAATATTGATTGCCTTTTGCTTCAAAAGCAGCGTCGATTTCTCTCATGCCGACACACTACATTGTCAGCTAAAAGGTTTGATATGAAACGCTATGTATTCTAATAATTTAACAACGATATGTTAGATAATAATAGCTAATCGATACTTTCGTATAAACTGCACTTACTCAAGTAGTGGACACTTCAATAATTTGATTGCATAATAGATAAGCACTAATGAATTTTCTCAAACAATATGTTCTTGTTTGTAAAAATATCCTACCTATCGAAGCATGAGGGTAATTGCTTGATTGGACAATCCATTGTATTTACTAATGATGTGCTTCAATTCACGTAAGTCCTTGTTTCGAATTCCGACTAAAATGAAACGGCAAAATATATAATATACAGGGACAAACGACGCAGTAAGTATGGCATAGAATAGTTCCAAATTACCACGGAAAGTGAATTGGAATTGAATCGATTTTATGACATCAAATCAAGGGCCTTCTGTTAATGTGTTGGAGAGAGTGTGGTCATTAGGGTGTAAAGGTTCACTAAAGTGTATGTATAATACATATTTACTAATGTAAAAAAATAATATATATATAGATAAGTGTGGTTATAACATATCGTGACCATTGGGCATTTAGTCGAACCAATTTTTGGTCCCGAATACTTTACTAAATAATTAATTCAAGTCTATGTAAGTCAATAACTTTTTAAGGCTAGTTTTAGTTTTTTTTTTTATAAAAATAAATAAATAAATAGAAAAAAAATCGATATGCATCTTAAGGTGGATACTGGCCCAGCTATCTATAGCCACGGGTCGAATGCAAAAAGATGAATTGCTTGTCGCGAAAAGAAAACATTTTACGATCGTATGAGACTGAACAACAGACGTAACATAAAAGAAAAATACAAGACATGAATCGGAAGCCATCGTTTTCTTTTGGAGAAAGGATTAGATCTATTCATCAATCTGGAGTTCATCGTGCATGATAGTTAAAGGTCAAATTTAAAAAAAAAATCTTGCATTCACGTATGTATCTGATTAAGCGATAAAAGAATCAATTGAATCCTCGAACAATCCGTTTATGGAGGCTCGGAAAGCACTACACGTTGAATGTGGTTTTTGCGTACAGGTATTGCTTATATTCCAAGGGTGAATAAAAAAAAAACGGCGTAATTGTGAATGTACGAGGGGTGATCGAAAAGTAACGATAATCGGTTATTTCCGAAAATCCCAAAAAAAAAATTTACTTGCTTATATACCCCCTAGGCTAGCTTAAACAGAGAGCGTTTTTAACGCCGCGGTGAGATCATTTTACGCCGCGGCAAAGATGGTCAAACAGAGAGCGGTCAAAAATAATTGAGATATTAATGTCATTAACATGTCAAGCAGCTTGGATGAAGAAATATTATTATTTGTCATGCTACGTTCTCGAAAAAGAAAAAGAATTTGGGTTCACAACATAAATAAAAAGAGAAAGAAATGAAGTCGGAGAATACCACCGGTTGTGCCGAGAACTAGAATCAGACGAAGACCGCTTCTTTTCGTATTCCGGTATGTCTCAAAATGCATTCGAAGATCTTCATGAATTGCTTCGCCATAAAATTGAAAAAAAATTAACAAACTGGAAGAAACCCATTTCAACAAGAGAAAGACTGGCAATTTGTTTAACGTAAGATATATTCATCATTTTAAGCTATGAAATGTAAGCTGTAAGCAAAATATCAAATGCTTTCAAATATTTAGTTAATAAGTTACATATTTTTAATGTGATGGACCAGACTTACATTAAAAAAAAATATTAAAACTTGCCGCAATAAAATTGAGAGACCGACATTAGCAAAAGACACAACAAACAATTCCACGAGATAATTACAATAAGTTATTAAGGGGTTAGGCCACTGTAGAGAGGGAAAAAATAGGCTTTTTTAGGATTTTTTTTCTAGAAAAACTACAAAATAAATCGAGATTCCAATTAAGAATATTTATTATATGTATTATTAGCTATTTACAAAATTTTTTTTAGAGCGATTAATTTAAAAATGGCGGCTGCACAGAATTTTTCTGATAACGTTTTCACTTTCTCAAGGTCCACGGCCGGACAAACAGCTCGCGTAATTTTTGAGTTATAATTAGCAACTTTGTTTTTTTTGAATCTATACAATAACTGCTAGAGAAGTACGTAGGTTTTTTTTGATATTTTAATTTTCTGCAAAATGGTGCGCTTACAAAGTGGAAAGTGAAAAATTTGCTTTAAAAATCATCAAATAATTGTTAATAACAAATTAACTATGCAATTAAAAAAAAAATTCTATGTACTTCTGTTAACAATGATTTTTTCAAGATATGTTCAAAATTTTAAGTAAATCGGTTGAAAATTGTCTGAGTTATGTTTCCGGCCAACTCAAAAAATACAGTTTTAAGATAAACGCGTTTGAAATTTTGAGAACTCTCGATAAAAATAAGCGTGTGTCGACTAACGTCCTTCTCAAATGCTTGGCTGTGCCTAACTGAATGAAAAAGACAAAACTTGTCTACAATACTCGAGAATCAAATGATTTCAATAATATCTGCCGTATACCTGCTCCAATCCCCTAACGTCCCTTTTTTCGAGTAGTCTTGTTCGAGTAGGCCTTGTACTAAAATTCAAAAATCGTGTACTTAGAAATTTTTCCCGACTTTAATCTTTTGACACATCATTTTTAAGGTCTTAAGGGATAGTTTAAAAAAAAAAAAAAAATGATTTTTCTAAAATTCTAGAGTGGCCTAACCCCTTAAGTTATATGTAAATACATAAATGAAGGGTTCATGTGCTATTGCTCTGTGGGTGGCGGAAAGACAGTTGGCTGTCCTGATTCGCGTCAACACCGAATGATGAAAATAATCTGAAATTTCACACAGATTATTGAATTCAACGCGACGTTAAAAACGCGCCCTGTGTGACAGGGGCTATGTGTTTTAGCATAATACAACGCGACGGTAAAACTCGACAACGCGCTCTGTTTGACGGAGCCTTTAGAAAAATCATATATGTATGTTATATAGATAGACCACGGTTCCCAAGAAGTACAATCATTTGAATACGAACCGTCGAAGGGCTAACAAAAAAAATGAAGAAAAACGAAATTGGAGTGGTCATCAATTACCTCTGCTTTGAAAAACTGTCTTTTAAAGTCGTACACAGGGACTTGGACAAATCATTGAGGGACTCTATTCCTCCACATTCCGTAGTTGCACGCACATCCACGTCCCTCACTGAAGACAACGTGAAACAAATCGAAAATTTCGCTTTGGTAGGTCGAACGGTAACCATTAGGCACATAGCTGAGGTCACAGAGATCTCATATGGCAGCGTTCAAAGAATCTTTGCGAATGAATTGCATATGAAAAAGGTCTCTGCACGTGACAATACGAGTCGACATTCTGTGGGTGAATCTCGTGAAGTTTAAAACAGATCGTAACAGAAATGTTTTTGTTATGTTTTGTGACTAAGAACCCACCAATTTGATCCTGAAACCAGAGGACAATCGATGACTTGGAAGTGAGGCTAATTATGGTGGAATATTTGGAAAAGGGAGTAAATGACGATTGATGATTGAAGATTGCGGGAGGTCATTAAAGAAAAAATAGGCGCCAAACTAAGATTTGGAGTGCAGTTTCATCAAGACAATGCACCAACTCACAAAGCCGATGTTGCGATGGCTGTTATTCAAGAAAAGGGATTCGAACGGCTCGAACATCCGTCCTATCCGCCAGATTCAGCTTCCATTGATTTCCACCTCTTTGCTCGGCTCAAGGAATACATCCGATTAAAGAAATTTAAGGACGATAGCGAAGTAATGGCCGCCGGCCGTTGAGACATTTTGGGATGTTCCAGGTAAAGAATATCTTTCTAAGGGAATCCTAGGTTTAGAAAAAATATAGACTAAATGTATTGACTTCTTAGGAGACTATGTAGAAAAATAAAGATTTTTTTTAACTATAATTACTGTGTTTTATTTTAATTGTTATTACTTTTGGATCATCGCTCACATGTTAAGCACCACATTGAATTTCACGCTGGTTATGAACCCTTAATGTCTGAGTTCAACAGCCAAATTTGATTATAATAATGAGGCTTCATCTAAATCAAATTTAGCAAATATGGAAAGCCTTAAAATTCCATAGTCTGGATAGCGTGAACCCGTTATGACGTGAATACCTCGGTAGCATCCACATCCGCATATGTATACAGAGAACTTTGTAGCGTGAAGAGCAAAAAAGGCTTGCAATTTTCTTGTTCTAGGCATGTGAACTGCGACTGTGAATATAACATGTTTCACGTATACGCAAGCGCATACAGCGAGCTTGTGTTTCACAACAAATCCTTTTTTTTCTGATAAGAACTGATAAGAAAGTTATCGGTTGTAAGTGGGTATTTAAAACAAAACGAAACGCAGATGGGTCAATCGAACGCAGATGGGTCAATCGAACGCAGAAAAGCTAGACTAGTTGCTAAAGGATACGCACAAATATATGGAACGGATTATCTTGAAACATTTGCACCTGTAGCAGAAATAAGTTATATTCGAATATTATATGCCATCGCTGCAAAAGATAATTTAGAACTTCGTCACATTGATGTTTCCACCGCTTTCTTGTATGGCGATCTAGACGAGGAAATTTACATGGAACAAGCAGACGGATTTGTTGAAGATGTTAACAAAGTTTGTAAACTTGAAAAATCAATTTATGGCCTAAAACAATCGGGACATCAATGGAACAAGAAATTGGACGATAAACTAAAAGATATAGGTTTTTCAAACTCAAATTACGACAGATGTATGTACTTTATGAAGAAAAGTAACAAGATCATATACTTAGCTGTATATGTGGATGATTTAATCATTGCTACCAATGACTTAACCTTTTATAAAAAACTTAAACTATTTCTCGCAAAGCATTTTGATATTCGTGATTGTGGGGAGCCAAAGTTAACAGTTGGCCTAGAAATTTCTCGAAATCGAGAAAAGGGAACAATCTCGATATGTCAATCAGGTTATATAAAAAAATTATTAAAAGCTTATAATCTCGATCATTGCAGGCCAAACAAAACACCATTGTCGCCAAAATGCAAACTCCAAAAGGAACCCGACATCGAAGGAGAAAAACAAAAAGTACAACAAAAGGATTATCAAGAGCTAATAGGCAGCCTGTTACACTTGTCACTCTTTAGTCGTCCTGACATAACATATAGCGTTAACATACTTTCCCAATTTAATCAAGATCCCAGGGTGCAACATTGGAATTCTGCTCTATCTGTTTTAAGGTATTTAAAAGGGACTCAACATTTTAAAATTTCTTATCGCCAAACAGGAAAACGACTTTGCGCTTACGCCGATTCAAGTTGGGCTGAAGACACCGACGACCGGAAATCACAGTCTGGAATGGTTTTCGTTTTATCTGGTGGACCTGTGGATTGGGAGTCGCGAAAACAAAATTTCATCACCCTGTCAAGTGCTGAAGCAGAGTACGTAACACTTACCTCCTGTGCTAAGCGAGCCAAGTACTACAAACTCTTACTAACTGAACTGGAATTACTTAACGAGGATACACCAATTACAATTTTTACGGACAGTCAAAGTGCACAATACATCGCAAACTACCGAGGCAAGAGATCGCGTTCAAAACACCTTCATATCCGTTACCACTACATTC
Organism: Merodon equestris; assembly: GCA_958301585.1. NCBI lineage: Eukaryota > Metazoa > Arthropoda > Insecta > Diptera > Syrphidae > Merodon > Merodon equestris. The sequence goes on along the minus strand of OY284417.1, from coordinate 66,418,617 downwards.
GTGAGGCAATTACCGATGGGACAGTTACCTTGAAGTATCTCTCAACGGACAAAATGTTAGCTGATGCTCTTACTAAGCCTACAACAGTATCTAAGCATCATTATTGTTTTTCAAATTTGTTAGATTATAATCTATCTCCAAACGTTAATTGAATTAATAACATTGATTAAGTTAAAATTTGATTAATTTCGTTAATTTTTTTATGAATTCCTTTTTTTTTGTTTTGAATTAGTTTTTTGATCATTTGTATAAGATAGAATATTTAAGCGTTGAGGGGGTGTGTTAAATATTACTTATTAATGGCAACACTTAAATTACTTTTACTTCCTCCTACACTTAAATTACTTTTACTTCCTCCTACCGCCATTTTGTAGTTAGCCACCATATTTTATATTTTCACTTCCTTTTCAACCATTCAATAAAGCTGTCGTGTGCTATTGCTCCTCGTGTTTTATTTAAAACTTCAATAGCCTTAAAATTCCATAGTCTGGATAGCGTGAACCCGTTATGACGTGAATACCTCGGTAGCATCCACATCCGCATATGTATACAGAGAACTTTGTAGCGTGAAGAGCAAAAAAGGCTTGCAATTTTCTTGTTCTAGGCATGTGAACTGCGACTGTGAATATAACATGTTTCACGTATACGCAAGCGCATACAGCGAGCTTGTGTTTCACAACAAATCCTTTTTTTTCAATTTAAAAAGCCTAAATTTCTATCATTAAAAGAAAAAAAGTGAAGTGAGAAATTATTGTAGAAAAAGATGAAATTACAAGAAGTTTGTCTAAGCAATACGGCCAAATCTACAATTTCGGCCTTAAAAAAAAGGACCAAACCTTATGGTGTTCGGCTTTTATAAATATGTGGCGAAACACGTTCATCACAAGTGAACGGGACCTACAGTTTAATGCCGATTCCGAACGACGAGAGTCGAGTAGCTTTTTTAAGGCAAGTGTACTACGGAGGGTTTTGCCAGTTCTCCGTCGAGGAGAGAAGCCGCGTAATGAACATTCGATGGCGTTGGTATTATCGGGATCCGAACTCGCTCATCGTGCGTCAGAGGCCGACACACTACCCATTTGTGTTAAAGAAAAACAAATCGCACACAACATAAGTGAATGAGAGAAGCTAGGCTCTGGCTCTTCATGAGCTGTAACGCCATATAAGAAGAAGAAGAAACACGTTCATCTGATCAAGCCGCGGTTGCAATATTCAAATCAAATTTGGAAATATTATTTCTGAGCTACCACTGTTTAAAAAAAATAATTTTATAATGCTGATGAGCCGGCTTTATTTTGGGAGTTGTTGCCCAAAAAATGTATGTGACCCGTAACGAAAAATCTGCTTCTGACGGAAAAGTTCAAGAAGTTAGAATTACATTCCTGGCGTGCGTGATTTTACTGACCTTCACAAAGTTAACCGTTAATTACTGGGAAGACAAAAACAATACCGGTAGCTTATTGTAGCTCTAAGAATGCGTCGATAAATGCAGACATGTTTAATGCGGGTGGCTACACATGCTATTTATTCCGCAGGTAAAGTAAACGGAAAACTTTTTCCCAGGCTCAATTTTTTTACGAAAGGAAAGTTTGTCGATAAAAGCCATTCTACTTTTGGATAACTTGGTCATCAGCCATAGGCATTATTAAAAACACATGAGGGTTCTATTTTTCCGGTACACATTCCAAATGTGACACTATTGATTGATCCAAGAAGCAAGAAGCAATCCTTATGGCAAAGTTTCTTGAGACTAGCTGTTGGGGAAAAAAATGAAAAAAAAACTGTATGAAGCATCAATACCAGGACGAAATGAATAACCGGTTCGCCGAACTAGATGGCATATAAACTAACGGCGAAACAAGACAGGTTAAAACAGTATGGTCAACAATAAAAAGTGTTGTTAAGGAGGCAACGGAAAGTAAACTAGACTAGGCTAAGCCCCCAAAGGAATACCTTGACGAAGAATGCGAGGAAGAAGTAAAAGCCCATAATGTTCTAAGACTTCAAGAACTTGATAATAGCGAAAGAAGATCAACCATCTACTTCGGAATAAAAAATGGGAATGACAAAGGCTAAAAACACTAGAGCAATGCACACATGGTTAAACGCTGTACGAAAAGAATACCAGGTCAGATAAGGTTTTATTCACAACGGTAAGGGGGAGCTCATTTCGGAAAACGAAAAAGTTGCAGCCCAATGGAGAAGATATTTAGAGAAAATCTGCTGAAAATGCATAGAGAACCAGCACCAATGGAAAATCCAGCCGGGATTCGAGTGAAATTCTACCAACCATAGACGAAAGAAGCAATCGTCGACCTCATATCATCGGTTGATAAAATAAGCAAAAGAAGAATTAACAAAAATGTTACAGAAGCTCATCACAACTACATATATGGAACAATGAAGCCATCTCGGGCAATGGAAAAGCTCCATCATCAGTACTGTATTTTAAAAGGATCACCGGACGCAATGCAAAAATTACAGAGGAATACTATGAAGGTGCTCTCAAATATTATCTTAACGAGGCTGCCATCATACGCAAAGGAAATAATCGGAGATTACCAGAGTGGCTTCAGGAGGAATCGCTCGACCCCAAACATTGTCCGAGTAATTAAATCGCGTAGATTAAAATGGGCAGGACACGTAGAACGAATGTTCAGAGGGCGAATGTTCAGAGGGTTCAAAGAATACTGAGTGGAAGGCCGCACCGTAGAAGAAGCAGAAAAGCTATTTATATTATTGTAGTTATACAACTCATTCTGTAGAAGACATCAACAACTGGAATGCAGTTGAAGATCGAGTACTGTTAAAGCAGACAAAGGAAAATGCAAAGAGATTGTAATAAACCTGGAGAAAGCACCAAGAGCTGGTATTGGCTTCTGCAGAGTATTCTGATAAATTAGTTTCAAGAAAAAATCATGAGAAAACTGTGTGGACAGTATTAAAAAATAAGAAGAAGTAAACAATAGTATCAAAATTCGTGTAAAAATATAAACAAAAAGGATAACGTGAACAAGTTTGTTAGGGAAACCGCCTGTGCGGTAATTAGTTAGCGTTATCCAGGCTTTTCTGCAGTTATACAAATTATGGTTATGGACCATTCTATTATGGTTGGATAATTTAATAATGATCTGTATTAAAATATCACAGACCGACAGCAGCGCTCTAAGGTTAATATCAATAATCAATCAAAACAATATCGAAAGCTCCATATCTTACTCTCCTTTGTGAGTTGATCAATCTCACCAGTCTTACAACATGACCAACAGCTAGACAACATATTATGAATGGCCCATTAAGAATGAATACAAACCACAGTCAAAGATGAATTCTCACTTTAAAGGCCAATACACTCAACACTGTGATAATTCGCCCTCAAAAAGAGGAAATATGCCAAAATTAACTTAGTTATAAATATCATTAGACATTTAACTGCCACATTTGTTGATTTTTAAATACGAATTGAGTACTCGAAGGCCACAACAGAACCACTTACTCGATGCAAATAATTCGTCTGACAATTTGAATAGACGAATATGCGCTTAAGCTATAAATTTCATATAAACCGTGGCCTTCCTTTTTTATTGGGAAAAATATCACAAGCAAAAAACGGTTCTCGGATGCTCCACAAAATAATGTTTAATAGCATAAAAAAGGCTCTGAATAGACTACTGTAGGTATACCTTAGTTTCTTACGTTAAGGACCTCAATTAACATTCAAATTGTTCCTTTGAAAAGTACAAGGCAAAACTTCTCAACTATTGTAATTACTCATATTCATTTATAAGAAATCTAGCGCATCGGCAACGCTGCGGGTATTTGGGTCCAAATGGTGCGAATCCCCTTCATCAAGCAAATAAAATTATTTTTATACAAAGAAAATGAACTCGACGTCTATGTAGTATGCACTTGCATACATACCTACAGTGGCATACATTCCATGGTTTAGTAAACAGTTTAAATATAATATTTCAGCGCCACTAACGGACAGTCGCACACTCTGATGTGTTTCATATTCCTTTAAATTATCTCTTTTTTCTTGTATCTCACCAGCAGACGCCGGCGATTCTCACTAAGTTATATGCTAATTAAAGAGGCCAATGGCCGACCAGACCATGCCTACGAGCAAACTATCTACCTAGTCTTCCATGGATCTTAGCAAGAAATGTTTAATAACTTTAGGGCATCGATACTTTTTTTTCTTCTTCATTTTCGTTGTAAGCTTCTGAAAATAGAATAAATCGTCACCATAGATGGTTATGTTCTTGAAATATGTATAATGCAAATCGTTCCATACCATCGCGTATACGTAACAATCTCAGGTGAACGTTTTTGATTTGTATACTCATATCAGCCACGGGAGTGTTGGTGTTACATACTCGTACTGACTCGAAATAAGCAATTCGACGAGACAATGCAATCTTACTAGAGAGCGCTATAAAACATTGCAAGTGAACAAGGCTCCCATATGAACAAACACTTGTCCATGCATATGTACTAGATGTACACATTAGAGGGACGTGTGAGCTTGCATGCCAGTAAATAAGAACGTTTATTTGGAATACATTTTACTGATAATTTGGATACAACGCAGCTGACTCACACACAAGAGCGTATTATTAATTTATCTTTACCATTCTCTTCAATGAAATGTACGTACACAGCCAACGAGATGGAATATAAATTTAGATGTTGGCCTAAAAAACATCACTCAATAGCCATACAAAGCAGATGTTGATGCCCAGAAGTTTTGCAAACTGCACCGACACTCAAAATTATTAATTGGAGAAAGACATTGCGTGTCGAAAACACAACACTACACAGCACAACAGAACAACGCACTGAAGACTTAAATAGAACACATACCTCACCTCCACTGGTGTAATCGTCAAAGTCGAACATTTTTCTTTGTTCTAAGTCTTCTTTTCATATTTAATTTTGTATTAACCAATTTATTTACAATATTACTTGAACAAAGCGGTACAAGGAGATGGAAAATTCCGAAACTTTCTATTTTGTTGCTTTCGTTGTTGTTCGTGCTGATTTATCATCAAGTTCAACTACGACGTCAATAAAAAAAGTGAAGCAAGTAATCGATAAGCACCTCCCAACAATCGGGACAATCCAAGAGGAACTACTAATAACACTTAGTGGTCGACCGATTGAAGGTACTCATCACTTTGATTGACTTTTCGGACGAGATTCACACCAGACTGCTTCCAATGCTTTGATGTTAAATGCATATGCAGCGCAAGTACGTCGAGTTACTGATTTTGCCGGCAAACTATTATATTTTGTTACACTCTCGCTCTCTTATGTGCTGTTTTCATTGTTTTTGTTTTTTATGTTGGTTTCTTTTTCTAAGAATTTCAAGGCCAAGGGTGTGACGGGAAGGTCAACCGCCTCCACCGTATGGAAGAGAAATAGTACGAACAGTTACTCACAGACACTATCTTCAGTGAAAACATATATTACTAAAAACGATTTTAACACTATAGTACGATAGTATTTGGCTGTTTCGCTTGCTCTGGGCACAATCAAATACAGACGGGTGTCTGGAATGATATTTGTCGTATTTATAGATGCATTGCAAGTGGTCATTGCTTTTGGCAAGAAATAACAAAATGAAATAATAACAACCTGAAGTGACACACGAAACACCTGGATTTAATAATTAAAATTATATGCAATTACTTGGAAAAGAAATTGGTTTTGGTTATCTCCGTTTTTTTAACTGGTCAAAGCCCAAGATACTCTCAACGTGACAGTTTTTATTTTATTTTTCCCACTGAAGGAAATATCTGCATATTGCCCACTCTGAGCAGTGCGTTGGATAATTATTTTATTGATAAATATATGTATTTAAAGGTGGTTTGTCAGTACTTCATTGAAGGAAAACAACGCCAATGATGTTTTGCTATTCCAACCCCATACTTAAGTAACTGATCGGCGCCAGGAGTGAACATACTGCCTGGTTATTACTACTTAGAGTGTCTTACTACGGCTTAGATATTTCTTACCGCTCCTACGAATGAAGCAAAATATAAAATTGGAATCTGTACAAGTTTTGATAACCTTGAATAAACTCTCTGTGGCAAGGAATTGTGGGAGACTCTGGTTGTCGTTTTTATGTTCAACTTTCGTGAACAATGTAAAAAAACGCCTTAGAGACTCCGATATATCCATGAGAATGCTGTCATGAAAAAAATCATTAGATAACGACCTATTATTAGCGCTTAGTGTTCGTTTGCATATGCAGTCTTGTAGGTAAAATTGGTGCTGATATAAGGCTCTCGATCTCTAAAAATCATACTAAAACAATATTCTCTGCCACTCACGCGCTATATCAAAGAAGCCGTGAATTACATTTTCAAAAAAGCTCAATGCCCGTAGAAAATAATCACCGCCAATGACCTTCTTACATGGAATTTTATACTTATAAAAAACAGACAAAGACGAAGAACATTTGTTCAGAAGAAATGTTTCCCAACAACTTGAGCATCCACATGTACGAATTCAATCGCGTGTGACATCATGGATTGAAGGCCAATTGCAGGTTTTTTTTATAGTAGAAACAGTACCACTCTTTCTTCGGTATGTTTACCTTATTAGTGCATTGTCAGCGGCATTAGGCCGCCTTTGGATCAAAATGTCCTAAAAATCATATTCCATTTGCGCGATGTTTTTTTTATATACCTACTTATGTAGGTACATTTGGCATTTTCTTATACCCCCAAGTCTTGCATCATGTTAAAAGTTATTCCTGGGATAATCTAAATATCTGTTATCTTCATATATTGTTTGATTTCGAATGTGTATCACTGTATCACTGATATTTTATCAGAGAAACTGCGCACTGTTAACCAAATTTTAAGCCGCGGAAGAAGGAGAAGGAGAAACAAAAGATAAAACCACGTAGAAAGACTACTTACCACAACTCTTGGAAACGATATCCTCTGGCGATATGGCACTGATGGATAAATAAATGACTTCCGATTGCTTGCGCTAGCGACTGTTTTTTTTGGTTCATCTATAATTTATAAGAAGAGAAAAACAGGAAACAAAAGTCAAATCGATAAACCTTTCGCTTTGTGGGTAAAACATTTAAATGCGTTTTTTTTTTTGTTTTGCCTAATTCTCTTATTCTGATTTGCACTTACTTGCTCGCAACATAGCACCGCTGGTCGAGGGCAAGGCTTGAATGAAATTTTCCACACGACGTTGAATCACCTCACGATACTGTTTAATATTTTCCAACACGGTATTTTCAGGTAAAACGTATTCACTTTGTGTTCTGATAAAACCAATTTCACGTAGTAAATCCGTAACGCCGGAGAGCGATAACAATTTCTCACGAATAATGCGATTCTCTAAACGTATGGCCCGATATTTCGGATTGTTGGGCTCGCGAATTACGTTATCCAGTAGAATGAGGAGAATGCGGACGGCCTCCAAGTATGATTCTCGAGAATTCCGCTCGATTGCCATCAGTGAATTAGAGTTAATTGATTTCATTGTTTTAATGGTATCGCAGTTATTATTATGGTGTGCACAATTGTTGAACGCTTCTCTTTGTTAACTTATAACTTTTTTATTTGTTTTGCTCTCGGGGGTAATAATTCCGAATATATGATTCACCAGTTTGCGACAACACGCAACTCCTCTGCCGAGTTGGAGATCCGACGTTTGGAAATGTACATACTTTGTAATCGTTCTGTGTATAAAAGCGCCGAGGAAATTGATTTTGACAATCAGCTGGACAGTCACCTTAAAGAGATATCAGAGACATCTGGCGGCATTTTCGTTGGAATTCTATGTAACCTGAACTTATGCAATAATATTTTAGAGATTTGAAATAGAGAGGATTTCCTAATGTGTGAAGAAGTTGTAGGATTTGGTTCAACCATCAATCGGGTTACTTCTAAGTCATCTAGAAAGAAATTACAAGAGTATGGCTCTTCCGTCCTTATTTTCCTAACCCACCACAATGAAGACCCCATATAGTAACACAAAACGACGTTTTATTGCGAGGATTTGACAGTATTTTCGGATTTTTAATGAGAAATCTTCTTTGCGAAATGGGAAAGAATTGTTTTCTAAAAATTATTTATTTATTTTATAATAAGTATAATAAACATCAGAACTTTTGTAATTAAGGTGCTATACTATAATATGCGACTATTATTTCATTAATTATCGGAAAGCAAACGTCATGACCCGTAGACAGACAAACAATTCAAAAATGTCAGGCTTTCAAAAGTTTAAAGAAGACATCAATCCCAATACATCCTTTTAAGAGATGACGGCCCGGCATTGAAACCCTTACTAGTAACTATTCTCCATATTTCATAAAAGTTGTTACGAGGATAAGGTGGGAAGTTCCCGGCCTGACACAGAAGTGGCGTTCGATCAGCACAAATGTATGTTTCCTGGCTGGGTGCACGTGTCATTAGTTAGTATGAAAAGTTGCAACTTATTCGCTCAAGTAGTTTTTGCAGTAAACGTCTTGCGTGTTTTCGTTTAAAGGGACCTCGATCATAAAAAAAATCGTTTTGAATGGATTAACCCTGAAGAAATTCCTCCAAAGTTGATAAAAATTTACTGCCAGATCATGTTAGAACAGAAAAGTACAGCCGTATTTTAGTTGTCAAAAAGCGGAAAACATCTTATACAGTACCTCACAAAATTGAGCATACATCTATCAGATCTTCATATTTATGCTAGTTCAGGACCATCCACTATTTTGATTTTATTTTTAAGTTTGCGTTCATAACTTAATACATGTTCTCAACACGGGCACACAGCAAATACATACAAAAGCGACCACATGTCGGTACTTTTTGCACTAAAAAGGAAACAACCCCTAAAATCAACGCACAAAATTGAGCATACAGATACATGTGTGCGTGATACACGAAGGTCCGCAAGATCGAAACATGGAAATTTGGTGAAGTATGAAAGCAATAATGGTTCTGATGATCATTTCTGCATATTTCTCTTACTGGAAGGACATAATTTCCTTGTTTGTGCGAAATAATGGAACGTAAGCGAAAACAAACCGACTTATCAACAAGAATGCATATTATAAGCTAGCTGCGAAGGGAAGTCGATGCGACAAATTGGGGAAATTGTGGGGCGATCGCATGCAACGGTGAAAAAAATAATTAATAATTATATGATCCATAGATATGAAGGGACACTGAAAAATAGAGCTGGGAGGAGAAGAAAAAAATGACTCTCAGAACAAAACGAACGGTATATTGTTCGGACAATCAAGTCTAATCCGAAAACCAGCGTTCCGAAGCTGGCGGCTGAGTTGTCATCTGCTATCAATAAACCTCTATCCGTAGAAACCGTTCGCAGAGTCTTGCAAAAATCTAAATGGTAGGATTACCCGAAAAAAGCCGTACATTTCACCAACAAATAAGAAAAAACGATTAGAGTTTGCTAGACAATATGTTGATCACCCTCTTAGTTATTGGGAAAGTGTCATGTTTTCAGATGAGACAAAAATAAACTTATTTGGATCAGATGGTAGACCAGTTGTTTGGAGAGAACCAAATACAGCTCTAAAAACAAAGAACATGAAATCAACCATAAAGCATGGAGGGGGTTGTGTGATGTTGTGGAGTTGTATGGCATCAAGTGGCTGCGGGAACTTCGAATTCATAGAAAATACCATGAACAAATTTGGGTATATGAATATTTTAAAAAGAAATTTACGGAGTTCAGCAGAAAAACTAAGTCTACTTTCGGATTTTTACTTCCAGCAAGACAATGATCCGAAGCACACCTCCTATTTAGTGGGCGAATGGTTGCTTTATAATGCCCCAAACCAGCTTAAAACACCACCACAATCGCCCGATCTTAACCCCATTGAACACCTATGGCATGAGATAAAAATGAGGGTTAAAGAAAGTGCCTGCTCTAACAAGCAGGAGCTGAAATTACAAAACCAGGCAGTTTGGGATAGCATTCCACCATCTTTTACCGAAAAACTGGTAAAATCCATGCCCCGGCGCTTACAAGCTGTCAGAGATCCCGGAGGAGGTGCCACGCGTTACTAAAATTTCATTTGTTATTGTTTTGTTTTGTATTTAAGCCATAACCTGAATTTACTTTTAATTTTTTTTTAGTGTATGCTCAATTTTGTGTGATAATATGAAGTACTTTTTTTTATATTTTGCTAGGAAATAGCGTGTTTTGTTAACTTTTTTGTTATTTTGATTTTGAATTTATTAAATGAAATATGTGCAATCAGAACTATATTTTTATTTTCTCAATAAGTTCCTTTTTTTGAGACGAAAAAACCAAAATTATTTTTTAGTTGTGGGTGTATGCTCAATTTTGTGAGGTACTGTATGTTAGATTGTAATAAACATGTTTTAGAATTAAATAATAAACAAAAGTGAATTCACATAAAAATGCTTTGGAAGAGTTGTGGTGTGGGCACTGATAGTGAAATTAGTGTGATTAGTGACTCGTCAACAACATTTTTCAGTGATGATATGTATGTTTTAGCGTGAACTTTAGCTGACAGCTGCTTTTGACACTTTTCGCGAATCTGTTCTGACTCCAGAGTAGGTGCAGAAAATCGCGTTCTGAAGTGTCCGAAACACCGTCACTGAACACCAAGCAGAACACTTTCGGACAGAAATTTTTCTCACTGAACAGCAAAATGTGTACTTTTCTGTCCAGAACAGTCCAGCACAGTCTCATTGAACCAGAAACCAGAATGAGACGTGCGTCTTTCGTACGTCTTCCCCCGTGACACCCTGAAATTTTGAAAGAAGTTCAGGTTCGTAGCGACAAAACCCGTTACAAACGAGCTTCTATCCTCCGTGAATACATGTGAGCTCATTTCATTTTACCGTCTCATTCAGTGAGACGTACCACTTAAAATGGCCGCCGACGTTTGCCTACAAGCTCGGGCGAGCACGTGGGTACCTCAAGTGCTGTCAAAATTTTGTAAACAATCACGCACATTGTTATAATTCCAAGAGTGTGTGTGGCTGGAGTACACTGCGGTAGAATGAAATGAGTAATGTATTCACCAGAAACCAGAATGAGACGTGCGTCTTTCGTACGTCTTCCCCCGTAACACCTCTCTAACGTGCGTCTTTCGTACGTCTTCCCCCGTAACACCCTGAAATTTTGACGAGATTTTGACAGCGGTTCAGGTGCGTAGCGACAAAACCCGTTACAAACGAGCTTCTATCCGTGAATACGTGTGAGCTCATTTCATTTTACCGCACTGTACTCCCGCCACACACACTCTTGGAATTATAACAATGTGCGTGATTGTTTACAAAATTTTGACAGCACTTGAGGTACCCACGTGCTCGCCCGAGCTTGTAGGCAAACGTCGGCGGCCATTTTGAGTGGGACGTCTCATTGGTGGTTTCTGGTATTCACATTAGGCGATGGTAAGTATTCAGTTAGTTTCGGCAATATAAGGACATTAAGCTTCCATTTTATTTCGCTTGTAAAGCGAGGAGCGATGAACACTGATGTTTGAGTCTTGACAGTATGACATGAAGCACCTCCAACGCCTGATACAGGAACGAATGCTGAACGTCGAGATAACTTTAGGCGTTGGACCAATGATTCTCCAACAAACGAAGCTTCAGAACAGGGATCAATGAGTACCCGAACGGGAGCCGAGCGATGATTTTCTGATGAGGCGATAACGATAGCGGTGGCCAGAAGCATACGATAGGACTGCGGGGTAATTGTATTCACTGTATGCACGGAAACCTTTCGACCTTGAGCAGAATTCGATTGAGCTGCAATGTCGTTGTTGAGTTGACGAGCTGAAGACACGGAAGAGTTGACATCACCTTGGGCCATGTGCAGGAGTGTGTGATGTCGTCCGTGACAAGAAGTACATCTTTTGGTTGATCGACAGTCACGCCTCCAATGTGATCCCAAACAATTGAAACACAGCTGTTTTTCTGAAACAAAATCAGAACGCTTATCTTGGGTAAGAGTACGAAATTTATCACAACCGGCAATGTAGTGATTTCCTTGGCAGTATGAGCAAGTGGACTTCTTGGCTGTCACATGACTTGTGATTTTAAGCTGGAGTTTCTTGGTTGATGGAGGTTTCTGTTTATGAGCTGCGGCTGACGTGGTGGGATCTGCTTCGGATCTTTCTAACGCTTGGATTCTTGTCTTCATGATTGAATTTAACTGAGACCACGTAATAGGTTCCGAGCTATCGTCTAGTGACAACTCCCAATCACGTCGAGTCCGAGAATCAAACCGTTGCACCGTAATGAAGACAATGATATCCTCCATTCCATCAACAGGCCTTTTTAGCATTTGAAGTGTTTCGATTGTTTCCGAAGTACCGTCCTTCAATTGTTTCAGGGCAGTATGAGATTCGGACGCCATTGACGACAGATGAAAAAAGGAACTTAAGCATGCATATATGAGCGCTCTTTTATTGTCATAGAATGACGTAAGTTTCTCCCAGGCTCGGTTGTAATTTTCAGAGATGATAGGAATACCCTTGATGAGGCTAACAGCTTCGTCACTGAGACTCGACTTGAGGTACTGCAATCGCTCCACGTTCGACAGTTCCTGGTCGTCAATTATCAGCGATGTAAATAAGTCCCTGAATGAGGGCCAATCTGAGTATTTTCCTAAGAATGTTGGCACTTCAATCGGAGGTAATTTTCGACGGGATACATTGTGAACAATCGCAGTGGTGTTGTTTGATGATGATGGAGAATGCGTCGACTGTGGAGTTATTGTCGGTTGAAGTTCTTCCAGCGCATCCAGAAATTTAGCCTTTTCTTCCAAAAACACTTCTTCGGCTTCCTCCAAGAAATTGGTTTTGAAGTATTCCCATCGTCACTCTCGGCTGTGGAACCTAGCATAATTTTTTCATGGCGCTTCTCGATCTCCGTCATCCTTTTTTGCAACTGTTCCATGCGGGCTTGAATTTGACCTCTGGATGACCGTTCTCCTTTCTTTTTGAGATTAATATATGCCCGTGACATTAGTCCCAATTCATCCCTTTGTTGTTTGATCAACTTTTCCATTATGATGATGATTATACTTGATCCGCCTTCGAAGGACCATAAAATTGTTCGATTAAACATTTAAAATGTATTCACGGATAGAAGCTCGTTTGTAACGGGTTTTGTCGCTACGAACCTGAACTTCTTTCAAAATTTCAGGGTGTCACGGAGGAAGACGTACGAAAGACGCACGTCTCATTCTGGTTTCTGGTCTCATTGGTGGTTTCTGCATTGAACAGACTAAAAGAACGAGGGATGCGCATGATGGGTGCCGTATTCGTCTAATACCGATTTTCACAGACATTTTTGGGCGGCGATTTGTCACCGAATAACGAAACAGCAGCCCAAGCAGTGGGCGAAGTCTGGGCGGTTCAGCGCCAAAGAAAGCGAAGTCGATCGCATTTGCCGGAAAGTGTGTTTTGGAATGCGAAAGGCATTCTGTTAATTACAATGCAAAAGACGAAACAATAACAGCTTTATGCCAAAATTCACGAGAAAAGGCCTTGCTTGAAGAAGAAAAAAAATATTTCACCAGGACAATGCACCTCTATACAAGGTTGCGTTGGAGAAACAATCATAACGATATCCCTTATGTCCAGTCCCTCGGACCGCAAACAATACAGTAGATAGCATACTATCCGAAACGTCGTTTCAAAACATCTGCCAATTGAAGCAGTAGATATTCTCAACACTTTGTTTAACAATGCTCTGAATAATATTCATGATCCAGCGCATTAGAAAACAGCGGGGGTCCTCCATCCCTAATGGGACAGTTTTCCAAACAGTATTTATTAAAATTAGTTTGTTTCCCAACGTAAGCCAGCTTTTTGAAAATGTGGTAACCAAAGCTCTGATTAAATGGGTTGAGGAAAAGAAAATAGTTCCGGACAACCAGTTTGGTTTTAACGCGAGGCACGATATTATTCAAGTTGCGTCAAAGCTGGTTTCCGACATTCGGTGGAAAAAGGCAAATGTACGGGTACTTGTCTGGCCAACTTTGAAAAGGCCTTCGACATCGTATGCTTAGAAGGACTATTTTAAAATCCACCAGACTAAGCGTGCCAGATCACCTTCTATTCGTGACTTACGTAATGACTATGGGAAAGAAGTTTAATGTTAAATGTGTCAATGTTACTTCGAGTATCATCTTTGACATTAAATACGGTTAATGTCTTTCTCCAACACTGTTTAACATTTGCAAAAGTGATCTTTCCGGCTTTTCTCAGCCACTCAATAGTGTACGATTTATTTAGTAGCGTACAGATCAGGTCCAAAAATTGTGGTCGTTAATACAATCTTGCAGTGTAACTGTAATCATATTTATAGATATTACGAAGTTTAAAATTAACTTCCAAAAGTCGGAAATGGTACTGTTTAGGATTCCGTTGTATAGAGCCTCAAGGGAAACACGCAAAAAAGGCAGGCCGAAAAACAATTGGTGCAAACAAATGCAAAAACACCAGCATTTGATTGGCCTCAGCGATGAAGTAATCCCAAACCAGGAAGCCTGCCGCTACTTTCTGAGGTCAAACCAGCGGACTCCACAAGCGGACCAGTAGGAATGCAGTTAAGTGGGAAGGTTATGGTCCTACACTTCTGACCATAACGACGCCGGAAAAAAAGGAAAAGAAGAAGAAGAAGAGCCTCAAGGGAAACTAGAACGAAATAGAGGAAATTCGCGATCATATGGCAACATGTGAGACACGCGGTTAGATGGTTTCTGCTTTGACCAGTATCTACATATAATTTACCAGACATAGACGTTTGTCTTGCTGGAGCTAAGAAAGCCTTCGGTATGACAAGGAATCTGTTTCACGACAGTCAACTTGACCGCAGGATAAAAATCATATGCTACGTGGCCCTAATTAAGCCCATCATCGCCTATGATTGTCCGGCGCGGTTTAATGTAGCGCAATCTTATACGGAAAAAATCGTGTAATCGAGGGGCAGTGCCTAAGAATGCACAGAACGTCCGAGTTCCAGTTTATTAAGTATTACTCTAATAAGGCCCTGTATGACGGATCAGATATAGAATCGACAATTTTCCTGTTAAAATGAGCCAAGAACACATAGCGGAGACTATGACTAACGACAATAACCTGATCTCTGGGGCTTATTACTATACTCCAGCTATAGATACTACGAGAGCACACTTGGAACGGGCTTTATTCCCCCAGAATTCTTTCTCCATATCGATTACGAAAGATTAGTGGAAAAAAGAGATGGTGTCACGGAAATTTATCACCTCCATCAGGGTGTCAGGGACAAACTGCCCATCCAAGACGGGTACGTTGACAGCGCTAATGAGCTCATTCGTTTCAGTGCCGCAATGGCGGACTGGAATTTCGTCAATGTTGCTAAACAGTACACCGATTTTTTGTAGTTGTTATGTGAAAAAACTTCCCAGAGAGGTGCGTTACTCCGATGAGATTCCCTTGACTCGCTGGCTCCTAAATTAGATTAGGGATGGCTAGGGGATCTTTTGGAGGTTAGACGCGTACTCATGGACTTCACCGGATAGAGTAGCGCGCAACCAAAAAGATAATTTTTTAAATTCACCTTGAAAAGTTAAAGTAACATTTGGCAGCATCAATTCTAGGGCGAAATCAATAACCAACTCGCCCTACTAGTTGGCATAGAAAATAACGACGAAGCAAGACAGATTCCGTCAAATTGCTTTACGTGGACACCTGCTTTGTTAGCTTAATTCCACGGCAGGTCTTCCCGCAAGGGGTTGATTTTTTGGACGACAACCAACGTCCTTAATTGCATGTATTAGTTCTTAAGTACCAATTCGGAGCCATGCAGGGGCATGGCTTCCCTCTTGGTATGGGGCGAGGCCTACCTAAAACCTCTTACCGATATTAAGGGTATCGGCACCCTTCGAACAACTGAGTAAATATTACTATTGTTCGTTATTGCATTCAAAATTCCCACGATTTGGGATAACCACAGCCCCCACAATACTCCCACAAGGGGGCCTACCGCAAGACAGGCCGGGACTGTCATTCAGATATCTGACATTACTGTCATTTATCATGTCTGACATTACTGTCCCGGGAGCAACCTGTCTCCCGTGGTTCCGGAATTAGGCCGAGCCGTTACTCCCAGTAGGGTTACCCTACACCCAACTGAGAGCCTTAGATTTGCTAAATAGCCGAATAGCAAAAAAGCCAACAGCTAAATAGCAAATGTCTGCCTTCGTAATCGATTATCTGTCACAGCATAACCAATTAGTTCTCGGCCTTTCGCATTAGATTAGCTAAATAGCTATATAGCTAATAATAGCCATACAGCTAAAAAGCTATGTATGTAGGCTACGCCACTTAGCCTTTTTATCTAGCCCCCCGGGTATATGAATCGCTTATTGAGGATGCGACCCGTAATTAATCAGAGGGCGGAACGAAGCAAGACAGGTAGAAGCAGCATGGTCAACAATAAAAAGTGTTTTAAAGGAGGCAGCGAAATACAAACTAGGCTATTGTAAAGTCCCAAAATAAAGCCTTGGTTCGACGAAAAATGTGAGGAAATAGTTAAAGCCCGCAATGTTTTAAGATTTCAAGCACAAGAAAATAGTGAAGAGATCATGAGTGTAAGTTATCAAACCCTACAATAGGCTTCGGGATAAAAAACGACTATTGCAAATGAAAAAGTTTTGGTAACATTTAGGAAGAACGTGCGGTTAAAAACACGGGAGCAATGTAAGCGAGGCTAAATGCTAGAAAAGTTACATGGCCCCAACACAAGTATATGGAACAAAGGAACTACATATCTCTGAGGAATGATAAAACTCGGTCATCATTCCATACTTAAAATGTGTAACCGAACACAATGCAGCAATTACCGAAGAATAGCTGTAGCTGCTATTAAGTTGTTACAACGTGCTATCAAATAATAAAGAGACTGATATCATACTACCTTCAAGAAGAATCGTTTGACGAGTGCAGAAACCACCAATGAGACGTACCAAAATGGCCGAGTATACTGCGGCAAAATGAAATGAGCTCACACGTATTCACGAAGAGAGTTTGTTTGTAACAGGTTTTGTCGCTACGAACCTGGACTTCATTCAAAATTTCAGGGGGAAGACTTACGAAAGACGCACGTCTCATTCTGGTTTCTGGACGAGTGACCAGATTCTCACTATACGGCAACTGTCAGAAGAAATGGGAATTCCTCGAAACAGTACATCAACTGTTCGGAGATTTTAAAAAGGCATATGACTCTATAAACCGATCGAAAACGTATCACGTCCTTCTAAGGCTGGGACCCCGAAAAAGTTGGTGAAACTGATACAAGTACGCCTAAAGGGCAACAAAGGACAAGGTTATAAAATGAATTATCTTCAACATTCGAGATACGTGAAAGATTAAAACAAGGAGTCGCCTTGTCACTATTTCTTTTCAATTTGGTGGTGGAATTCATAATGAGATCACTTCAAGAAAAATAGGAGCGGAATAACCCTTAATGGAACTAAATCAATGTAGTACGCTGACAACGATGGACTTGCTGTGAGGTAGCGAGGAAATAGTTAAATATAAAAAATCTAACATTAGCAGGAAAGGAAGTAGGCTTGAAATAAATGGAAAGAAAACCAAATACATATATGGTCATTGACCGATTTGGATCGACCCAAACATCGCACCTGACTTTATTGGATAAACGTTTTGGGAAAATGAAAAGAGTTCCAATATCTGGATGTCATATTGACTGCCAAAAACAACATAAAGATCGAAATAAATAAAAGATTGCATATGGATAACATGTGCTTCTTCACTATAAAGGGTTTATTCAAAACATCTCTTTTATCTCATTATGTCAAAGTTCAGATTTATAAAACCATCAACAACACTTTATGGATGTGAAACTTAGCCTATGACTGAGAAGGAGGAAAATAGATTTCAGCCCTTTGAAAACAAGATCTTAAGGAGAAATTATAGTGAAAAACAGGACGAAAAAACAAGCAAACTTCATTTGTTTGTCTTTCATTCATTCACTTCATCGTCTCTAGTTCCCACAATTCATTTTAGTCAATATTTACCGTCATATTTTTGTTTTGCTTTTCCTGCACAACGCACATCGTGTTTATTTTGTATAGCTGTAGTTCCAGTGTAAATATGTTGTGGAGTTTGATATCAAAGAAAAATACCGCAATACGGGGCAATACAGAAAGACCAAGAAAGACTACTATGAAGTAGTTTGGAAAAAAAAATGCAGTTCTCATTGTAAAGGTATTGCAGCCAGGAAAATTGCGAAAAACTATAAAAATTAGTCGTTCCACAGTGTTAAATGGAAACGAAACCTAGAAGCAGAAAAACTACCGGGAGGTTGCCCTGACTGCTGTCAGTTTAAGACCCCAAATGAGGTCGCAAAAGCAATGAGCAAAAGCAAAGTGGATGGCGTCAGCAACCAAAAAGAAGAAAACCGGGGATGTCTGTAAAGAACAGGTTCGATTAAAATTCTGCAAGAAACAGAAGGACGTGTAGTCTGGACCAACGAAAAAAAAAAGGAATATTACTTGCATCCCCCGCGTGAAGTAATTCAAAAACAGCAACGTTAATAGACAATGGGGAAGATGGTGAGGAGTACCATTAGAAAAGTCAACCTCGATACTTTGCAAACAAACCTTCTCAAATTTATGGACTGGGCCGCTAATTCAATTAATGAAATTGCGATGAGGAACCCAAACAGATAACCAAAATTATAAAAAAAACTTTCAGGCAATACCTTTTCCGAACCCAAAGCCCTGACTCGATCTTCATCAGAAATATGTGGGTATTCCTTTAGGTTCCGTTCACTTGTGTGAAAAACAAATCGCACACAACATAAGTGAATAAAAGAAGCAACGCCATCTAAGGTGTCTGTGTGGTAGTATAATGGACACAGTATTTATGTCTGAGTTATAATTTAATTTACAGACTGTTCTCTGGATTTTTGCAACCATTCGACCAGTTTTGCTTGTAGAGGAAGAGCCAGTGACCAATTTTAGGTTGTCATTTCAAAGGGCATGGAATTTCAAGTCACAAAAGGCAGCCCTCTGTGGCCGGGGTGAACTACCCTACAATTTTAAGGAGGGTAAGAAATAAGATTTCTTTTAGTCAAAATATCAGCCATAACATTTTAGGAAATTACTTTCGACAGTATTTTGTGTTCATGGAATTTAAGGTTATTGACCGAAGTCATTGCTCTTGCAACGTGGCTTCGAATAAGTTTTATCAGAAAATTGTTGATCCGTCAAATCCTGGCCGTATTGTATAGGACCTTGTTCGGGTAAAATTTCGTGTACTCAGATTATGCAACCCGAGACAAGCGCTGAGACACTGTCACTCAAACGCCCGTATTCTTTCCATTCAGCTGCCTCCCACATTGAACCAGACGGGACGTAGGCAACCATTGGCCTGATTAAGGTCATGTAGCAGATTACCTTCAGCCCGGAATCAAGTTGGCTGCTATGAAACAGCCATCTTGTTATAGTGAAAGCGCCCTGAGCCCTTGCCAGAGCAGCATCTACGTGTTTGTCAAAATATAGATACTGATCTGGCAAGATCCCAAGGTATCTGATACACTTTGTCTCGCCAGTGGTGAACCATCCGGTTCGAAAATTGAGAACCTGCGCCAACTTTTTTTAGTGTTCCAAAAGGCCCTAGACACAGGCGTTCTGAATAAATGAATTCTGATTTCTGGAAGTTGATCTTGTAAAGTCCTTCTTAGCACACGGTGTCCAAAGCTTTTTCGAAGTCAATCAGATAGGCCTCCGGCCTATCTACTGGATACCCGATACGAGCTTTGACGCGGTGTGAATAGTGCCATGCCGCGCTCCGAAACCGAATTGGTTATCCGGAATGATTTTATTGTCCTCAACCCATTTAGACAGAGCTCTATGGACCGCCTTATAGCTTATCCACGATGATGAACAATTTTCGTGTCAGCTTGCTCGTGATCTCAGTAAGATAATTGACATTCTTTGAAGTTAAGATAAATGATTTTATTACCAATAAACGGAGCCATTTCATCTGTTGCCCAGTGTTGGATGAAAAAATTTTCTATCGCTTCTTTAAACTTATTATTTCTTAATTCTTCATATCTTCATATATTATCATCATCATCATCATGACATAATTTTCTGTAATACCCCAGTATGAAATACTTATTCTGATAGCAAAATCAATGCACAGATAAAATTCAACTGCACTCCAAAAATGTTCGTACACGACTACTGACATGTTGAATCGTTTGCAATACCCCAGATCCCCACTTTTTGTTTATACCTGTGTTAGGACCTTCGAAATGTAAAGTAATGAATAGAAAATTACGTCACAGTTTGGACGTTCCCCCTAAAAGAAAAAAAAAACCGTTTCAGAGTTTCAATATTTTTCACGGTATCATTGAGAATGACTCAGAGAATGCCTGTGTCAAGGTACAGAAAAAACTTCCTAAAGTGATTTTTCAAGTCCAGGGATGCCAAATTAGCCCTCTCTTTCTAACCCGCAGGTTTACATATTGCTATTTCACTTGCACTCGCACGGACACATTTTTCGCTCTGGCAGATTGTTAGTGATCGAATTTCGTTCTGGCCTTTTATATTATTTATTGTACATATATTTTATTTATTTTGTTAAAATTTGAAGACTGATAAAATGACAAAATTTTTGTTATAAATACAGTGCGACCTAAATAAAAGCAACCCTCGATACGTGCAACTCCTTGATAAAAGCAACACCTAAAATTTTGCCATTATTGACTCAGTAATTGCAACTCCTCAAAGAAAAGCTGACTCGATAAAAGCAACTATTGTTTGATGAATTCTTATTTCGTTCGCTATTTGTATGTATATTACTAGTACTTCTTCTTCTTCTTTTCCTTTTTCCGGCGTTGTTATGGTCAGAAGTGTAGGACCATAACCTTCCCACTTAACTGCATTCCTACTATTCCTACTGGTCCGCTTGTGGGGTCCGCCGGTTTGACCTCAGAAAGTAGCGGCAGGCTTCCCGGTTTGGGATTACTTCATCGCCAATTGTTTTTCGGCCTGCGGTTTTTTTTTTTTTTTGTGACACGGGCATGCTCCAGATTTTTTTGTTTGATCTTACTCTTACAACACCGGTGATCTCCAGTCGTGTCAGCCCACTGATTTGCATGTACATTTGTGGGGCAGTTTAATGGTGGTATATGTGTCCCTAGGCTCACCTTGGTGTTTTCAAAATTGCCTAGATGTGATTTTTGTTTACCTTTGTTTTAGTCGCCTTTTACGACAAGCGAGAGGTATCGCTGCAGGGATATTCTTAACCCGTCCCTGCACGGAACATGTATATTACTAGTACTGTGTGGTATTAATTATGGCTATTGTGAAAAGTGATCCTAAGCTTTCTATAAAGCAAAAAAGTGAAATTTTAAATCAAATAAATAAGGTTGTAACAGTTAAATCGCTTTATGAAAACTATAAAGTGAATAAGTCCAGCATAAGTAGAATTAAGAAGAAAGAAGATGCGCTGACAAAATTCGTTGCAAATTCTGAATGTGGACCAGGAAAACGAATAACTTTGAGAGCGTGTGAGTTTCCACGTATGGAGAAAGCCTTGTCCAAATGGTTTCTGGAATATCGACATCGAAATGTACCTATTTTCATCGAAGTTCTAAAAGCACAGGCTTGTAAACTGCACAACAAGATCAAGGAAAAACCAGGATCCTTTAATGCCAGCAATGGTTGGTTTTCAAATTTAAAAAAACGAAATGGAATTCGCTACCTAAAAATTTCTGGAGAATAGCTCTCAAATAAGCCGAAACTCGTTGAACTCGTTAAGTTCAAAGATAAAATTAAAGAGCTCGGTCTATCACCTGATCAGATTTACAATGCGGACGAATCCGGCCTACTTTTTAAGCTTATGCCAAATAAAACCCTTGTCAGCTTTAAAGAAGCAACCGCTCCAGGTCGGAAGGCAAGCAAAGAGAGAATATGTTTCTTGCTTGCACAAATGCATCTGGGATTCACAAAATAAAATTATTCGTTATCGGGAAAGCTCTAAATCCTAAAGCATTTAAACATTTTGAAAACAAACCTGTTGTTTATAAGGGCAACAAAAATGCATGGATGACATTCTCGTTTTTTGAAGAATGGTTTCACACAACGTTTGTTCCAGAATGTTACCTCTGGAATGAAGATCAATGACATTGATCGGCTTTTACAACCTTTTCTTCTTTGTTTATTGGTTTCTCTATTTAGGTAAGACAGTTTTTTGGGGTCTAAAAATCTTCCAAAGAAGGCTCTGTGGCTGATGGACAACGCAAATTGTCATCCAAAGGACAGCGAACTGAAAAGTGATGGCGGAATAATAGGCACTATGTGTTTACCAGCAAACTGCACCGCTATCCTGCAACCAATGGATCAAAATGTGAGCAACTTGACCAAACTATATTACAAAAAAAGTCTGTTGGCACATTTGGTCGGAAGCCAAGGTCAGATTTGGAGACCAAACTAAAAGCGTTTAATTTGAGGCACGCCGTATGCCTCTTAGCTAATGCATGGGATAAGGTGCAGTCTAGAGCAATACAAAAGTGCTGGAACTCTTTGATGAACCCAAGCAACGATTATGATGAGGTTTAAGTATCATACCGCGAAATAATATCCTCGATTAATCAATTGTTTCAAGAACTAGCCCCTATTGACTGTTCCGAGGACATAAACGATTGGATTGGCGAGAATGAAACCGATCTGGAACCGACTTGCAACAATCCGAGAGCGGAAGAAAACAAAGTGAAACTGCCGAAAACACAGTTGAAGAATCTCCACTGCCAAAAGTTATAGCAGAGGATGCAATTAAAGTACTTACCACTTGCCTTCAATGGGCTGAAGAAAATGATCCTTTACTGAGAAACATTTTAGCTCTACTACTATTTAGAGTCAGCTATGGAAAAGAATTATTCTGCGTCTAAGTAAAAAAAGCAATTAAAAATTTTAAATTTTTTAAAACAATTGAAATTTTAGTTTTTTTTAATTTTACATAATATGAATTAAATTATCAGCTTTAGTCTGTTTACCAGTGTAATACACGTTTTTTTACTATTCCACTACTATTTACTTCCTACAATTTTTTGACTCGATTATTGCAACAAACTCAATAAAAGCAACTGCCCAAATTTCTATTTTTTTTTTGTTGAGGTCGCACTGTATTTACAGCGTTCTGTTAACAATAAGGAGCGATGAAATGTTCTGGCAAAAATTTCATGAACACCAAATACTGTCGAAAGTAATTTCCTTAAATGTTATGGCTGATATTTTGACTAAAATAAATCTTATTTCTTACCCTCCTTAAAATTGTAGGATAGTTTACCCCGGCCACAGGGGACTGCCGGAAGTGACTCGAAATTACTTGATATTTGTATGGATTTCCAGTGTTGTTTGGAGTTAATTATCTAAGCTGTCTCTTGTTATTTTTTTTTGTATATAAGTTCTATACATAAGCATTGTAGGTTTTTTTAGGGGCTGTTTTCCGTTCGCCATTAAATGCAGAAAAACAATGCTGAAACCGTGACTGAAATAAGTATTTCGGGTATATTGTTCATGCAGTTTCATTGGGTTTAAATCATTGTATACATTTTTAACTAAATTTCGAAACGGATATATCGGAAGATTCCCGAAAAACCAGAATGGTAGTGAAGCCACTAGAGAAATCCAAAATGTATATGGAGAGCGGGTTCTCAGTCTTAGGGCCGGCATTGGTTTACAAAGTTTAGAAATTGCAACTTTGACTTAAAGAATGTACCTCGTCCGGGTAGGCGAGAAGAGCTATGAGCTCGTGAAGCCCACCGTCGAAAAAAAATCCTACCCTTACATCGAGTGAACTTGTAAACGAGCTCAACGTAAGTCATATGACTAATAAAAATGGGCAAGGTTATAAAACTAGGAAAATGGGTACCATACCACCTATCATAAAATATTCTTCAGCAAGGAATCGAAGCTTGCACTGCGCCTTTGTCGCGTCAAAATCAAGAATCGTTTTTGAACCAGATCGTTACCGGAGGTGGAAAATGTTTTTTTTTTTTTTTTTGCAATAACATTAAGCGTCGCCACCAAGGATTAAGTCCAAAAG
Organism: Merodon equestris; assembly: GCA_958301585.1. Lineage (NCBI taxonomy): Eukaryota > Metazoa > Arthropoda > Insecta > Diptera > Syrphidae > Merodon > Merodon equestris. The sequence goes on along the minus strand of OY284417.1, from coordinate 66,394,505 downwards.
AACCGGCACATCCCAGAGATTAACTTTACCCACTCTAGGTGTTACTGAATGCATAGTGTGCTGAGGGATTATGAGCTGTCAGACCAGACTATCATAACAAAAGTCTATTGTCAACAGATGTGCAGATTAACATCGGCACTAGAGCAAAAACGGCGAGGTACTGTTAATCGAAGAGGTGTTCTATTTCATCACGATAACGAAAGCTTTCATACAGCTAGTACCATGTGCGCAGTTACAGGAGTTCACATTTTCTTGATAGGAAGAAATGTTAGTTCTCGGGAAAATGTCCAAGAGGCTCTTGGGGTGTTTTCTTAAGCCAAAACATTCTTTTAACATTGCGAACTAGAAAGATCTACGTTGTCGAGAAAAAAGAACTCAGATATCGTTAGAAGTTGGTCAGTTAGCCAAAAGAAAATTCCACGCAATTACGTTCTTTCATATCTCTGACGCTTAAATTTGAATTTCTATGGCATTTTAAGCAAACTTATACAAAGGAAAAACAAAATGTTGTTTTTAAGTCGTCTTTATTCTTACATACATTTAGAGGCAAAAATTTGAAACTTAACGATCGTATTAAGTAAAAACCAATTAAACGTGCATAGTTATATATAAATACATGTCTGTATACACATATTTGTAGAAGGCATATTCAAAGTGGACTGGTTAATTGTAGAGGTTCTCGTACATTTTTATAATTTGTTTTCTCTTGTTATTAAATATAATTCTCTTCACAAGCGTAGGCTTTAGCTTTTTATTTTAATACACAATATCAAGAGGGCAAGTAGTAGTAATAAAATTATTTTATTTTCTTTGTAAAAACGAGCAAATGTACCATGAGCTGATAAGTAAAAATATAAAATGCGAATGCAATGCATGAAAGACAACGTTAAATGATAATATAAATGTTTCGCCTCGATTATATAGTTTTAACGCTAACACAGTTATCTAAGTTTCCCTTTTAATGTCACAGAATGGGGTACAGGTTATTCGTAAATAAAGGTCTTCATGTCTTCATCGCGTCGTTGCAAAAATGATTGTTGTTTAATTGTTTGTTTTTCGATCTCTCTTTTATTTACACTTCCATTTAAAGCATTTGTTTTGTTTGTTTTTTTACAAAATTAAACTTCCAACATGTTCCCATTATCTTTAAGCTACAAGTTAAACATTTATTTCAAGAACTAACATTTATTGCGTTTAAATAGAAAGTACATTCATGGTAATTAGTTATGTAGTCGTTTCCATTAATTCATGTTTAACAATATTTCTTTTGTTTTCTAAATGCCGTACAAAACTGAAGCATTCAAAATAAAATTAAGAAAAATAATAATCGTTTTTCATATTCATATATATTTAAATAAAAAAAAACAAAAAAAAAAACGATAAAGATAAATATATAATTTAACCGGCGTTATCGCTCTGTTGATGTTGTTCGGATTTTTATTTTTATTTTTTTGCTGTCAATAAAGTATTTTTTTTATATGGATAGGATTATGTTGTTGTTCTTGTCGAAATAAGAACAACGCGGCTGATTGTTGGATAGTGCTGGATTGGGTGTTGGTATTTGAATATTGTTATTGTTGTTCTTGTTTCTAGGTTGTTCTAGGTTTATTGTTTTCCTTGTAATTCTGTAGGTGAGTTCAATCCGGATGATGTGTTATTGTCGAGTAAGGGATCGTTGAAACTTGCTACCGAATTCGATCGTGATGTTACTTTTGTCTAAAATGACGGGATTCGATTTGTAATGATAATTGTGTTTTGTTGCATTTAATAAAAATAATCAATAAATTATAGAATAAACTAAACAAATATGAAAAAAATTACTGGGAGATTATTTTTGGTTTTTACAAAATACTGTAGAAAAAATTAAATTTTGATTGATGTCGCTGCCAGATTGATTTTTTCAATTTTTATTTTTTTATCTTTGTGTGTATTGTATAGACTTACTTTGACATTGCCGTATGCCGAGCCGACACGCTCTTCGATTGAGCGCATCGATTCCGAGTTCTTCATTTGAGAGAGCTTTGAAGAAATGCCACTTGTGATATCGCCGAAAATTGAAGAGGTCTTTTCAGCTGTTGTCTTGAATACGGATTCTGTGCGTTGATAACTGAAAGTTGAGAGTCGAAAAATTAGTTACGACAAATTCAAATGGATCTTATGAGATCGTGTTAGGTACACATTCTAAGGCACCATTGTGTTAGTAATGCATGACTTCCAAAGACATCTGCGATAGTGTAGTATTAGGTTGTTTTTGATTACTGGACAACATTTACGGCATTCTAGATATTGAAAGCAGGACAGACTGCAACTTTGTTTAAGCAATAAGCGTTGATGATCAGTTAATAACTAATAACTAATATCGTTTGAATTGTTTGAAACGGAAGCTTTGGAAATAGTTATTTTGTGTATAGTATAGTATTTAAAACACGATTCGCATTCGAAATTAAGAATTGGCAAACTTTATGTTAAATGGAGGTGAAAAGGTATTACTGAAAGACTTGTTATTGTGATGAATTAGTGTTATATGTTCCGCATGGAAACCTTCATTCGCTAGGACTGCAAATAATATTTTAATAACCTCGGCATTTGTTTAATATTAAGTTGTATTCATTCCTTCTAGAAACACATTGTTTTACGGAAGATCTTAAAATAAATAAATATACCTAATCATGTCACAAATATTGATGATACAATTTTCACTGCAACTATTTTAAATAAAGTATTAGTTGCACTATTTAATCTTACTCGTTTTTTTTTGTCGTCGAAAAAGCTTTTTTTTTAGTCGTTTACAATCATGGAATAGTTGTTATTAAAGTGTAATATGGCAGGTGATATTTTTCGGACACACCGCGACCAGATCCGTAAAATAAATTTGTTTTCGTGCTACGCGCAGATTATACTATTCTGTCCCTTCTGGGTTATAACCCGTCCGAGACACTTGTAAGTAGTGGTTTCTTAGTTGTTTTGTTGATACGCTGACAGTACCTACTCAGTTCTGAGTCTGGTTACTGACTGGTAGCGAATGGTTGGGTGTAGTGTCAGACCAAGGCCGTTTGGGTAAAAACCCGAGACAGGGTTCTAACTGTTGTGGGCTTGTGCGGCCATAACGCTTGGGTTAAAATCCAAATCAGAGTGTTAGTTTTGCGGTACTTACCTAGGGAGCAATTATTGGTAATACTTGATTAATCTCGTTTGGGTTAAATCTCGAGTCGGAGTATTAACTTTCGTATTACCAACCGAACCGAACAATCGGCCAAATCTCTAGACTGCTATAAAGCAGACATTAACGCACTCCTAGGAGTGCGATAGGAAGGACTGGGTAAAAAACGAACGAAAAACTGTGACAGATTTTCTTTTCGAGGTAGACTTAGGCGAAAAGTTTTAAACTCCCGGCATCTGAGAGAACGTCTCATAATTATCCGCATCAAGGCCAATCTCGGCAACATAGGCTTAATATGCGATGACTTCTAGATGGAAAATATGCCGAATGTCCCAGCTATGACACGAAAAGAACAGCCTGTGAGCTCTACAAACAGAAAAGGGAGGAACTTGCGTTTCAGAGAAGGAAAAGAAAAAGCACGAGAAGCGCGAGATTGAGGAAATGAAGTGACGTTGGAAAGTATTATTTGATTTTTTTTTATTATTTTCTTTTCCCGGTCCTGGGAAGTAGAAGTGGGACCAAGGCGGGCTCTAGTACTTCGTCCCGATTCTCGGTCCTAGGGTAAACCGTCCATAAGGCGTGGCGTGATTTCACCATCTTGATCCACGACCACTCTCGCAGAGTTGGTTGGGCGGCCATGGGGACGACAAAAGTAAAACGAACATGCCAAGGCTATGAGCAGAAAGCCTGCAGTGATGGGCACGGACAACTTGTAGTAGAGTCACAGTCGATGCTGAGAATATGGAAAGATAGCGATATCGAACTTAAGTCTTATGTAAAGCTGCTGGAACAGACAGACTTCCCGCTGAACTATTTAAAGCAGCTGGTGATGAGCCGGTTACGAACATGCACCAACTTATCGGCAAGATATGGTTGAAAGAAAGGATGCCCAAAGACAAGAATCTCAGTACAGTTTGACCGGTCCATAAGAAAGGAGATTCATATAACTGTCCCCTAAACACCGCATGTAAGATCTTTTCTGCCACGCAGGACTCAGCGGCCAATACTAGAGGTACGGTCTACTTCAAGTCTGCACAATTTCTTGTTTACGCAGATTATATTGACGTTATTGGACGGACTAACTGAGACGTCAATGAAGCGTTTAGCAGAAGCGGCTAAAGTGAAGCAGAAGCGCAACACAGACGTCAGAACGTTATCTTCGGCAGCTATTATTTTGAAGTGGTCGATAGTACAAGTAGCAACATCAGTGCCAAGGTCAAACGCAGAATAGCTCTTGCTAACCGCTGCTTCTTTGGGCTCAAGAGGCAGTAGAGCCCTCTTTCGAAAAACCAAGGTAACTCTCTATGGCACTGAGGCTTGGACATTATCGAAAGTAGATGAAAAACAGATTGAAGAGGAAGAAGATGCAACCAGGGGCTGTACGGGCTGCTGTACAGCGATATAGTCAGATATTTACGACTCCAACCCCGAGAGACGATGTAGCAAAGGACGACCGCATCTAAAGTTGCACACACATATGGAAAGGAATCTCAGTCAACTCGGCGTGTGGCACTGGAAGCAGTTGGCCGGCTTGTTGGTTAAGGCTCTGGTTCACCACCAACTGTAGGGCCATCTAAGTAAGTAATTAAGTTGCTAATGATACCTACTGACCGTTTTACCCGTAGCGACAGCTCTAGTTATAGGCCATAGGTTAGGTGCGTAGTTCGCTTATAATCACGCGTTTTAAAATTTTTTTTTTCTTCCCGTGCAGTGTGATAAGGGCTTAAACAACACTGGCTACGTTCGACGTCGTGCAACCCCACTTTGGTAGTACACAAGCAGTTTCCTCACCTTCGAAATTAGGTTATTGTTGTTGTAGCTCTACTCCGTCTATCACAACCAAAGCTATACGCTTTGCAGTCCACCACTGCATTCCCTTATCAAAATTCACTCCCCATATCTTTTATGTTACCTGGTGGAACTCCAAATTGGCTGCACTACGGCACAATAATAAACTCCTCTGGACGCTCTTCAAGACGCACCCCACTGAACTTAACCTTATAAAATATCGTAAGGCAAAAAAAACTTTCTGAAGTTCTCGACAAAAATCAACTCTAACTCTACTAGCAAAAAAATCTGGGCAGACACTAAAACCCTCACTGGTAATTACATCCCATACACTGTTAATACAATAACTATAGAAAGTAATGCGATTACTAACCCTGCTAACATTTGTGAATACTTTGGTAAGATATGGGCAGATTATTGTAGCGACGATAACTTCCTTCTTAAATGCCAAACAATATACTATTCAAAGAGCCTTTCCAAATTACAACATCGGTATTTCAGCCAAATCAATGGACAACCCATTAGTAATCTTGAACTGCTCAGCTGTTTGATATCTCTTCGTGGTAAAACGTCAGGGTACGACCGTATTTCATGCCCTATGATAAGCGACACACCGCCCTCTTGTAAACAACGCCTCTTGGCCCTATACAACAGCATCTATGAGGAAGGCTTATTACCTCAAGTACGGAGGATCGCTAGTATATTTCCAATCCTTAAACCATCAAAAGAAATTAACGACCCAAAAGGTTACAGACCAATTTCATTACTACCTTGTCTCGGCAAGTTGATGGAAAAAATGATTACTATGGTATATAGGAAAGAACAACTACCTAAATTCAAATCAAGTTACAAATGTAAACACCTTAAACATCTTAGGCATTGCATTTGACAACCACTTTATTTTTAAGGATCACTGTCTTATTCTGAAGAAAAAGATAGCTACCAGGTTTAATATTAGATTCATAGCCTCTAAGCATAGAAATACTTAAGACCTCGTCACCCATATATTTAGCTCTAAGAACATCAAGCTGCCTAGGCATCACCCCAACCCTTCAACCATCAACACTTGGTAACTAGCCCTCATGGCTTCTATCTACTGACATTATCAACACGACACTGTTAAAGCTCAACTAATGATCAACCTGTGACCAAACGCATTCCCAACTATTTCACGAAATTTTGGAAAACCTCAATAGTGACTTATGGGATATCTGGTATACAGATGGCACTGGATTCGCGATAGCCACAGGCACAGGCGGCGTCATTCATACCGGAAAATTACCGGACTACTTTTCAATTTTGTCAACAGGACCCTATGCTATTCCAAAAGCCACTGAAGCAGCATTTAACAACCCAAAAAATACTATGATCTGCTCTGACGCCTGTCGTCCTTAAAACCTACCAAAAATACTAACAACTATACTCCCACAATAGTCAAGATTCGAGATAACATATTTAATAACAAGAACAAGCTTAAAATTAACTGGATATCAGGACACTCTGGCATCAAAAGAAATGAGTTAGCCGATAACGCTGCCAGAACTGTTTCAATACTACTGGGAACACAAGAGAAAAGCTACATACATACAATACTCCATCTTAAACCCAACAGCTGACTCGAAAAAGTACCCAACAGACACGTCCGTCCATATGATCAAATGTTTCTCAAATCAGAATGTTCAAAATAATTGAAATTTGTAAGGCAATCTGTAATAAAAAATTAGAGCTTCTAGACCAACTAGACCTTCTTTCCTCCGCTTCTACAGATAATATAAAATATATACATATATAAAATATAATATCTTTAGTTTTAACACCAGCCGAAAGCTCTGGTAGCTAGTGCTGCTAAGTTATAATATTTATAATGTAAATTTATTTATATAATAATATATAATAATAATAATAATGATAGTCATTAAAATTACTTTTGGATCACCCCCTGTGGATTTTTCCTTCACAACCGCTTGGGATCACATGCTTGGTTATCGTACGAGTACTATTAAATTATTTAAGGATATAGGTACGAGTACGTGATCGTCAAAGATTTGGCCGACCACACACTGTGAGGACTTCTGGAGCGATCAAAGCCATGCACAACCGAATCAGAAGCAAATCACTGGGAATGTAGAAGATCTTGTCGCAGGAAAAGAACATTTCGCAAAAATCCTCATCAAAGAAATGGCATTGAAACTAAAACGTAAGCTGTCCTAGGTAAGCCAAAATAGTCACAGACAAATGCTAGGATATCAAAAGAAGCTTCAAAACTTATTCCAATGTTTGCAAGAGGCCATTGTTCTGCAAAAGTAGTAGTGTGGTTGGGAGTTACAATGACATTACCGACCTCCATTTTTGTAAAAAAAAAATGGGTCAAAACTTAGGCAAAATTTAAAGACGACGATATAGCAAAGCCTCTTATTCGAACAATGTTCTCAAACAAGCACTGAACAACAAGATTCTGTTCCAGCCCACAAGGCAAAAAGCATTCAAAAGTGGCTAAAAAAAGTACCCGACTTAATATCACTGGATGATTGGTTGTTCGGATCGCAACCCTTTGGATTACAGGATGTGGTTTTTAGAGGGAATAGCCTTCTCTACTTATCACCGAAATATTGAGTCTTTGACGCGAGCCATTGCCACCCTGCCGACAACTTTCGGATGAACATATATAAAACGTTTGGTGATTGGCCAGTGCCTCAAGTTTTGTTGTAAGACAAATAGCGGTCATTTCGAATGAAATCTTTTATAACTTGCTGCTAGAGACTTGACAAATAAAATGTATAAATTTGATTTTAAAAATATCACCGTGTTTCGATACCTTGCAGCGATACCTCTCGCTTGTCGTAAAAGGCGACTAAAACAAAGGTAAACGAAAATCACATCTAGGCAATTTTGAAAACACCAAGGTGAGCCTAGGGACACATATACCACCATTAAACCCACAAGTATACATGCAAATCAGTGGGCTGACACGACTGGAGATCACCGGTGTTGTAAGAGTAAGATCAAACAAAAAAATCTGGAGCATGTCCGTGTCACAAAAAAAAAAAAAAAAAAAAAAAAAAAAAAAACGGCAGGCCGAAAAACAATTGATGCAAACAAATGCAAAAACACCAGCATTTGATTGGCCTCAGCGATGAAGTAATCCCAAACCGGGAAGCCTGCCGCTACTTTCTGAGGTCAAACCGGCGGACCCCACAAGCGGACCAGTAGGAATGCAGTTAAGTGGGAAGGTTATGGTCCTACACTTCTGACCATAACAACGCCGGAAAAAGGAAAAGAAAAAGAAGACCGTGTTTTCACTTGGCATACGCTTTTCTTTGTATCAGTATTTATGACTAGACTAGATAAATAATATTAAAACACGGTGGGACGGTGTTGGTTCAGTATAAGCGTCTGCGGATTGCTTCAAAACTCATAGGATCTAGAGCTGGTTGAGGTAAAAGCCAAAATAATTTTCCAGCTCCCATTTACAGATATTACACTTTTTGTTGCAGCTAGGATTATTTCGATTCCCATAGATTCTTATTGTGCAAATCATATCCCACTGCCAAAGGTGTTAAGGCAAAAAAAAAACTTGTGTTTTTCTCCCGACTAGCTTTGGCTAGCAGCTACGGAAAAAATTTAAAATAAATATGGTGAGAGTTCGCTATTCGATTGAATTGTACTCGTATATACGACCAGAATAATAAAATAGTTGCTCCATCTCAAATACCAAATGTGTTTAACTAGTACTTCATTGATATTGCCCAAAGCACTCACTTTAATGCTGGTTTCTCTAACACATCGTACTATTGTACGAAGGAATGTTTTAATAGAGAGTTATTTCAAAGCAACCGTTTTTTTTATGTTCCAATTTCATCATATGAAGTTTATCATACTATAAATCTGTTAAAAAATTCCAATTCATTTACTAAAGACTATGGCATAAAAAAGATTGCATTTAATCTAGCTGATGTTCTAGCCTACATCTTTAACAAAAGCGTATATAGTGGTATATTTCCAGATGCTCTCAAAACAGCTCATGTTATACCTATTCTAAAAAAAGGTGATAGTTCTAATCTAAACAATTATAGACCTATTTCAATTCTTCCAGTGTTTTCCAAAATTTTTGAAAAAGTAAACCAGAATAGTGTGCTTCCTTGAAAATTCTTCATTTTTCAGTGATGATCAATTTGGTTTTAGGGGTGAAAAGTCTACTGAAGATGCGCTCCTGAGTTTCTGTAGCTTCAACTATCTGAGTCTTAATAATAAAAAATGCACAGCTGCTCTTTTTATTGACATCACAAAGGCGTTTGATACTGTTGACCATGTTATCTTAGCTTCTAAACTAGAGAAAGCTCGCTTCAGAGGTTTTATGCTTAAATGGTTTCGTTCTTACCTCAATAATCGCAGGCAGGTTGTAAAGATTGAAGATCATTTCAACCAACCTTTAGACATCAAAACTGGCGTTTCACAGGGCTCAGTACTCGGCCCCATTTTATTTTTGGTGTACATACAATCAATTTTTAATATAACTTTTAGAGGCCATCGTACAGGGTTTGCTGATGACATAGCATGCTCTTATTCTGCAAGCTCTCCATTAGACTTAATTGCCGATATACACCATGATTTAGAACAACTTAGGCATAGGTTTCTTGTGCACAAATTGGTGATAAGTGATAAAACTAGAATTATGTTCTTTAATCTGTCGAGTAACTCTGTTAACCATCCTTCTTTGGTTTTTCATAGTGCTGGTTGCCAACACTTACTACTTAGTCCAAATACCTGCAACGCAAGCTCTGACCTCTCCTTATATAATTCCAACAAAGGGTGTTCGCCTCAATGCTTTCATATAGAATGAACGGAACTTTTTAATGATACTCCCTCTTAAACATCTGTACTTTTACAAAGTTCTTAAAGCATTTTTTGTGAGGAGTGGCTACATTATTAACAGACGCCCGACCTATCCTTCCCTTCGTAGTTGTAGTATGCAATTAGCCGTAGTTCCCTCATTCAAAACTCATCATTATTCAAACTTCTACTCAACAATTGCCTCCAGATTGTACAATAAGTTGCCGACTGAGATTAAATGTATCAATAGCGTTTTTATTTACTGTAAAACGGTTAAACTTTGGCTTTTTAATTTTGATTTAAATGAAATAAATTTCCTTGCTAGTCGCACAGTTTAAATTTACTTACTTTCTTGGTTTTTGATGTACTTTAAAATTTGCTTTCTTTGTCCACTCCGTTTTAATATCTCTCCGTAACCGAAATATTTTTACGCTAAATTGTTTATATACTACATTCGTCCCTAGTTCTCTAACTACAGAATGTATCTTTCATTTTCATCTTAATAACTGTTATATATTTTACTTTACTTGTTATTGAATTTTGTACTATAGAATTTTAAATTGTACTAGATTTAAGCTATCTTACATAATATTGTAAATTGTGAAAATGAATAACAAATACAATACAATACAAAAAAAAAAAATACAAAAACGCGGCCATAAAACTGCAAGTAAGACCTTCTGTTAGTTATGCTTTGATTTTAAAGTGAGCTAGGAAATTTTTCCCCACATGAGAATAATAAACTGTACATATCACATGGAAAGGATTGGAATTACACTTGTGTTCACAATAATAGGAGAGCTTAAAGGTCCTAAAGTTAAAGTTATAGGCCCTTATTTGGTGAACATCTTTCACAGATTATACTTTCACCCATATGCATGTATTCCAACGGTTCTAGAGAAGCGATGTCGATAAAAGATAGGAGCAGCTGCATTTGCATATTTCTGTATGTCATTAGTGAAGTAAATGTGTCTGAAAGTGTTGTGTTCAGAATAATAGGATTGTTTAGTTTGAAAGAAAAAAAAATGCATGTTTCATTGTCAAAGAGTAAGAAAATAATAATAAATAAAATTACAAGCTAGCTGAGGTAAGCCGGAGCAACGGAGGCCTTCGACTATCTTGATTACAGGGGTTATATAAAATACAAATTTGTGAGTTTGAGGAAGTTTTTATGTATTTTCTGTTAGGGTTAGAAAGGAGGTTGATTAAGTTGTTATGGGAGGGGAGTTGAAGTCTGGATGTGTGGAGGGCGGAACACTGATTGCGGATGTGGTGGATGTTGTGTTGGGTTTGGTTACAGTGGAGGGTTTGTTCTTATCGAGGTAGTGTTCGTGGGTAACTTTGGTGTGTTCAAGTCGGAGTCTGATTATTTTTGTAAGGTCTGTCCTGGATGTGATTGGGTGTCGTTGGCGTAGTTTTTAATTGTCTGTCTTTGTTAATGATTCCATATCAGTGGGATGATTTGTCGAAAAGGAATTGTTGTTCGGGGCAGTGAAATGTTCTAATATGTTTGTTTATGTCTTGCGGGTTGAAGCTTGGGAAGTGAAGGGTCCGTTTGGCGGTATTGTCGGCGAATTCATTGCCAGCGATTCGGATATGGCTTGGAATCCATATTAGTGTTGTTCTTGCAAACTGCTGGTGGAGGAGGTTGCGGATTAGGGAGGGGTAATAACTTTGTTTGTTGCTTAACTTCGTTCAATAATATGTATTCAGTCTTATGAAAAAAAAAAACTAATAAAATATAAATATTACAACGACACTGCCATTTTTTCAAACTATTGGTTTCCGTTCCTATTACTATAAACACAGCTATGCGTCAAACTTATAACTTGTATTAGATTTAGAGAAAACTTTGAGAAAGTGCTCTTCAAGAGTATAGGGTTGATGTTCGGCTTTTGGGTACCATGCAACACAGTCACCACCAGGTTGTGGAGAAGTTTTCAAATTAAAAAAATGATTGAAATAAATTTATAAGCCATCGACGCGATGGAGGAGTCTTCTAATGGATATACTATTTATAATGAACCAGAGTATTGATTATAAGTATACAATGCATGAAAAGCATTGAACATCGCATTCAATATAACTAGTATTACTTTAGTTTTCTTCTTTTATTAGTAAACGGGTTAGGTAAATGATAGTGTTAGTTGAGCAAGTAACTTGCTGGTTAAAGTAACATTGAGTGAAATGTGAAACAAATCCTGAGTGGTGTTAATTAGTTGCAAACATATCAGGGAAACATCGATTTGTTTACGAACATTAGAGCTATTTTAACAACACCAATTTGTCTTTGGTTTTTACACATAAAACTGGATTCCACTATTTAATTACTTACATTGGAGCAGCGTGCACAGCTTTAGCGATATTTTCCACATTTTTCTCAACTGATTGGTAACTTAAAAACGTATAATAAAATTAAAATCGAATATTAAATCTGATGTCAAACGAATATGAGGAAGCAATAGTTCGGTGCAAGAGCTGCATCTAAATTTTAAGTTTATATGGCAACACTTAGCAGCATAGACCCTTCTCCATAAAATGAGCAAGTTTCTTTTCACGTGGCATATGTATGCAAAAATACTTACACTGAACTTTCTTTAACCGTCTTTAGGCTCTGATTCACATCATCGGTAAGCTCTTTCCACACGGTAATACCTAGTTTACGTTTAAGATCTGAAGCAAGTCTGGTTTTTGATGCTAATACTGTGCGAAGGGTGTTGATTTCCTCTTCGACTTGTGCAAGTTCCTAAACCATAATAAAAAAAAATATTAGACATGATGACAAAAATAGAAAAATTAAGATTAATAAATGTTATTTACTTGACTCCATTGAGCTCTCTGTTTTTCTTGTTCCTCAGTTGTAAGAGCTGCGAATTCTGCGGCAATATCTGCTGAAGCAACAGATGCTGGCGAAGCCGGCTCCGACATTTTTTGTGAGTTATCTAGTAAAGAAGAATACTATTAACATGATTTACATTGTAACACGATCACTAAGTTCAGACAAGACAATTTCCTCGATACCGAATGCCCTTACTTAAAATATCTACCTAAATCATAAAGCACGGGTAATATTTCTTCGAACCCATTTTCACTATTTCTCTGCTACCTGATGATAAGCTTGTAAAAGTTTAAGGAAGTAAAAATGAAAAGCGACATTTGATTACCATCATCAGTTTGTTTTCAACATTCCGAGCGAAAGGTCCTTTAAAGTAAGTAAAACTGTGTTCTACTTTATTGCTACTTATTAATTATTAAAATTGTTTTTGTTTTAGTTGTATTTTAGAAAAGATGGATCAAGGTAAAACCCTAACAAATTTAGAAATTGACAAAATTCTTGGATTCAAGAAAGAATATTATCTCAACCGGGAGCTTGCTAAAGAATTTGGTCGAGAACTATAGACAGTCAACAATTTTCTAAAAGATCTAGAAAACTATGGCAAAAACCGAAGATACATATATGCGAGATTGTAGGTCCATTTTACGCGAAGCTTCAAATGCCGTTGCGATCGCTCGCCAAATAAAGAAAAAAATTGGAACTTTCCCAGTGTCCGGCCAGTTCAAACAATGTCCACATCTCCAATGGCAAAAACTGAAGGAAAAACCATGCTTACTTCAGCGCCATAATGATCATAGATTGGAAATTTGGCGGTGTCACATAAGCTGGAAGAAAGAATGGGAAACCGTATTTTTTTTTCCGACAGGAAAAAAATTAATTTGGATTCCCCTGATGGCTTTCCATATTATTTTCACGATTTGAGAAAATCGAAGATATTCCTATCGTCACACAGTTGTTGGTTCCGTCATGGTATGGATTGCAATTTCATTTCATGGCCCAAAAGATCTGGTTGTCTTCGATGGCCTACAGAATTCAGATTACATCGAGCTTCCTGAAACTCAGACAATCAATTTCCACGAAATGCTTGATGGTCAACGTTGGATTTCCAGCAGGATAGCTCAGCCATTCATACAGCAGCATGTGCAACACAGTGGTTGAGAGGTGAAAGTTCTACATTGGGCACCTCTTTCTCCCGATCTAAACGTTATTGAAAATGTTTGGGGATGACTGTCGCTGAAAGTTTACGTAGAAAGAAGACAATTTGAAATTGGGAAAGGTCTTATTAAGGCCATTGAAGATATTTTTGAGAACATTTCAATAAGTTATTTAAAAAAAAATTATATCGATAGTTAGAAAGTAGACTTTTTGAAGTTATACGCAGTAAAGGAGGACCTACAAAAAAAAGTGCAGTGAAAAAAAAAATAAAAACATTGCTTTTTTCTTCTAGATTTAAAGATGATGTAATCGCGCTTAAAATAGGTAAAAAGCCGCAAATGGCGAGTTTTAACAACGGGTCCGAAGAAACATTACTCCTGCTTTAGTAATTAGGTAGACATTTTAAGTGAGAGTATTCAAGTGTCGTGGAGTGTATATGAATTTCAATCGATTGAAGCAAGATAACGATAGACAAAAAGCATATTATTAACGTAAAATGTAGAAAAGAAAATGCATTATATAAAATTCTTCTAAAATATCTGAGTTAAGCCATGGCAACCAGCTCTAATTTCAACCAATCTCAATACGAAAAAGTTCCTAGAAGATAAATCTACTTATTGTTCAGGCAGGATATAAAATATTTTGCTTTTTTATAGCAAATTTGGGCTACGATTTTGATTTTATGAACATTATATGAGATCATCGATGAGGCGACCCCGCTAATAATGAGTCTGCGCGAATACCTGACAATGCGGATAATTGGGCTAAAACCTTAGACAAATTATTAAAACACATTTCTAAACGGACAATATGACGAGAAAGCCCCTGAAGCAGATTAAATAACTTTTTTAGAATCCTAACTAGTCACAGGGCTTTTACGATAGTGATGTGGATGCCGCTGCTAATGCGACCGCAAATATGGGTTCCATACTGGGTATGGGAACCTTCATTTTTTATAGAGTGAAGATTTTCAAACCCATACAAATGCTTAGTACGACTCGAGTTGTAAAGAAGCTATCAGGTTGAGAAATTGTAATTTTCGGACTTACAAAACCAACGTTTCCGAGGTAAACTGGAATTAGTTTAAACGAGTCAGAAATTAATGTAATGCTTTGACTCCGAGTAGTAGTATAATGCCCCTAGGGGAGCAAAAACTGTTTGTCGTTTGCTAAGAACTTAAAGAATTCCGCCTTATCTTCCATTCCAAGGCTCAATTGTAACTACATCCTAGCTGTCAGCTCTTTAGACAAATTAAATCTGCTTGCTGTACATTTTGCAGCCAGCTCAATGCTCCCAGAGATTACTTTGTCTACGCCTGTAATTGACGGCGTCGAATCTTCTATGGGAGAAATTTACTTTCACAGTTATATAGTTGCAGGAGTACTCAAAGATCTCAACGTGAACGAATCCATTGATCCTGGTGGTATTCCCCTGTCTAAGATAAGTTTATGAAATGTCTGGAATCAACTAAAACTTCTTAATGGCCTGCAGTACAGTTCCCGTACAAGTCTGCTGGTGATTTGATACCATATCTTGCAAAAAATGGAAGATCGTTGCGCTGGGTATTTCGAAATCTTTTGACAGAGTTTGTCATTAGATGCTTTTGTGGAATCTTGGATTAGAAATGACCTTGCCTGTCGTTCAATTTGGGTCGTTTTGGATGGTTTCAACACATATGTATATACACCAAATAAATGTTGGCGTTCGATCCGTTTCCCAGCGACTCTGCCTCATTTTCATAAATCATCTCCTGGCGCCTAATTCTTATCCAATTTTCTCCTTCATTATTGACAGTACTCTCTCTACTCTACTCTTTAGGGAGCGCCGTGGCGCAGATGAGCGAGTTCGGATCCCGATAACACCAACGCCATCGAATGATTATTTCGCGGCTTCCCTCCTCGGCGGGGCAAAACCCCCCTTTGTACACTTGCCATGAAAAAGCTTCTCGGCTCTCGACGTTCGGAATCGGCATTAAGCTTTAGCTTCCGTTCATTTGTGTGAAAAAAACAAATCGCACACAGCATAAGTGAATAAAAAGAAGGCTCCACATGAGCTCTAACGCCATCTAAGGTGTCTGTCTGGCAGTACAATGGACCAGTATTTGTGTCTGAGTGCTCCAACAGATAGCAGAAGCCCCCTTACAATCCGCAAGCCTTTAAAATGAATGTGCAGCGCTATTTCCTTCCCCTTCTCCCTCTATACCTTCGGCGGGACTTGATAATGACCACTTAGGGATATTCACAAACTCTTTTGCACGCGTCTAATTTAAAAAGAAAGGTAAAAGAAACGAAATAATCCAGGACTGGTGTAATACTTAGGAAACATTTTGGGTAGAAATGTCTTAAGGTGAAAAGGAGTAAAATAACTCGCGTTATTGGCATGAGTAAGAAATATATGAGCATCTAAAAAAGCAACTCAGCGGATCGATTAGAAGAAAGTGTGATTCAAATTTGGTTCTTTCGGCTTCTGAAACCGTATTTCGCGGTGTTTCTCCTTAGCGGGAAGGATATTTGTCTTGAAAAAGCTTTTGCAAAATCGGCGTCAGTAATGAAAAGTAGGTTTCTTAGGAGAAAAGTAGTAACAAACGAGACTGAGAACAGCTTCAGCTCTAGTCCTCCAATCATATAATATTAATAAATCGGATCGGCGACTTTTTTTAGGATATTCATCAAGTGATTTCTAGTAAATTAAACGAAGAGCGCAATGGAAAAAAACTGGGATGTAGAGGAATCTTAGGCAATTCTTCTCTCAGTTAAAAACTGATTCATATGAAAAAAAAAAGAATAAAAAAAAAATACGCCACGATCGGCCTCCATTCAATTCTTTTGCTTTACTTACATAGCAAAAGAAAAAGTAGAAGAAGTGGCATTAATAACCCCGAAATAAATAAATAAAATAAATGAGCATAATGAAAGATCACCATGCAAAAGTATAATTTTATAAGAAGCCTGACTTTCTCCTGAGAGCTAACTGGGAGCATGTGATTAAGCGCACAAATTTCAATCAAAAAACTGTATGAAAAGAGGCAAGTGAAATCACAAGGAAATTATTTTAGAATGACATGATTTGCATGCAAACATGACTGATTCTCTACAGCTTAAGCACGTCAACAAGAAAAATTCATATTCCCTATTAATTTATCATCGATTGGAAAGCACAATATTTTAATTGAATATACATCGATTGAACTGTAGTCTAAAATAGCAAAAACTAAACTCCAATCATGTGCAGTTCCTTCGAGAGATTATAAGAGAGCCCATTACTCTATTTACACTATGTGAACAGAGTAAACTCTTCGGTATAGGTATTTAATGCAGACATCCGTATGTGCAAGCACTTGAAGATATTTGCTATTTCAACGGCAATTTCGAAGAAATCAAGAAAGAGAATACTTCATAATGAATAACAAGAGTTTTTGAAGAGCATAATTGCTTCTGTGCTTTTTTTGCTAGAAGTAATCATGCCATGTCTCTGACTTTGAATTTGATTTCATTGACTTCAAGGTTGTACATATAACCGTTTGTACTGACATTTTCATCGTATCATTGTAGAATCTCTTCTTATAAGAATTTAATTGGTGACACAGAAGCATGGACGCGCGCGAAACTGTTGAATATCCAAACAAAACTACTATGTATTTCACTTGAAAGCTAAGTTGTCGATTTTCAATTCAGTCATTAGACCTCTGTCCCATACCAGCGCACCAAAGTTTTTTATTTTATTCATTAGCAATGCACTAACTTTAAAAAGCACTTGCTTTAATTCGAATTTTTATTATACTAATATTTATAATTTAATATAATTATAATGAAATTCATTTCAATGTAGTGTAGAACAATTGCGTATTGTTTCGATTGATTTGTAAATATAAACAAGCG
Source organism: Merodon equestris (assembly GCA_958301585.1). Taxonomy (NCBI): domain Eukaryota; kingdom Metazoa; phylum Arthropoda; class Insecta; order Diptera; family Syrphidae; genus Merodon; species Merodon equestris. The sequence continues at coordinate 66,376,858 of OY284417.1, read as the reverse complement.
AATATGATATTTAAAGCATGCGTTTTTTCGTATAATTAAAGCATACCATGTAGGGCACGGGTATTGCTGTCTACGACTACAATTAGAGTGAGTTACGAAATTCATTTTCAATAGTCGTACTTGCATCTTTTCACTGGTTTGAGGGAGAGTTGTGAGAGGCGAATATATGCTTTGGGCATATTTCCGGCAACCAAATAAAAGTGGTTACCATATAAATATGAATTTATATAAGTCTACTAAATAAGAATAAAATACTAGGAAAGCCTTAATCTAAAAAGGAGAGGAAGTACAAACGCCATTTACTTATGACCTATTTTCTTTTGAAGGAGAAAAATCGTTTTTGTTTTTTTTTTTTCTTCTTGAGTGGCGACAAACGTTCGATGGAAGTTTGTTTTATTGGTATGCGAAAGAAAATTGTATCATAAATGAGAGTCTTTGGCTCGAATATAAACGAGGGTCTTGCTTTTCTGTAGCTTTTTGCGTCAGTTTTGCTCATTTCACAGCGTATGTTGATTTTTAAGACACGAACACCGTTTCAGATTTCAGGATTTCAGATATTCTCACAATAATGAAAAGCGGAAACATCAATGCTGATAAAAATAGCGGGGAAATAACAACAATTTACCGATACGATATGATTCAGAAATATTCACTGCTACAATTTCATTCTTACGCACTCAGCATGTGCTGTGGCGTTATCCGTTTTGAGCCAGTAGACTTGCATTGCATTTTTTTCACTTACTAACTTCGCATTAACGCGTATTATGGGCCAATGGCATACTCCAATATCATGGAATAGACCAAATAGGTGATTGGGCCCTTTAAGGATTTTCTACAGAGTTCAAGGGATAATTTGGATATTTGTCGAGCCAGAGAGCGCCTCATTTCATATAATTATTATACGACAGAGTTTATTTTCGGTAGCCACATTTATATGACAATTTCCGTATATTCAATGCGTTTTGATTGATGATGAAAGATGAGAGCTGAGTACTCTGTACGGATAAAACGTCGTTGTTGCAAGTTTAAGGCAATCAAACCCGACGATGGTCGTGGATTATGGATGCAAATGACTTCACTTGAATTTCTCAGCTGTGGAAAAATATAGTGGCGGAAAAAGAAATAGCACCGTTATAAACAACCTTATTATCACTCATATAACTTTTTTCAAGCTAAAACTAAAATAATTGTTTCGCGTCCCTGTACACGTCGAACATTTCCGCGTATAAATCAGTTAATTTCAACCGTTCAAACAAATCACAAAGTCACGTGTCTTCATTTGAGTACGTGAAGTCATTGAAACAGCTGGAAAAAGAAATAGCGCCTTTACTTTCTTGCGTCAAAAAATTAATTCTCACCATTTGTTTATTGTAAGTTTAATTTAATTCTATGTTTTAAAATATATCTAAGTAGTTTCGTATTACTTTAATAATGGGAAGAGGAATTCACTGCTCGACTGAAAAAAGGAAGGTAATCTTCAACATGTTCGAAAGTGGAAGGCCTATTTTGCAAATTGCAAACGATCTGAAGTGTTCAAAAAAATGGTCTATAATGCCTTAAAACATATTAACACGTTGAGTGCCACATGAGACCAACGTGGACTCACATGAATTTGGGACAATTAGGCCGCGTGAGACCAACGTGGTCTCACAGTAGTTTTTATTTAACTCCGTTGTACTGTACTTAATACCTATTTCACTGCTAGAGGCCGGGTGAGACCAATGTGTCACTGCAAAAGATTAGCTGTACAATGTGATGAAGAACAAGATAAACTATATTTTTTTTAATGGTTCCTTTTCATATTAGTTATAGGCTACATGTTCGCACAAAAAAAAAACAGCTCGGCCAGTGGAGCCGGTTTTTCGGATTACATGGTGGCACTCAACGTGTTAAAGAGCACAAGACCTATGAGATCCTGCAAAGAAAAAAACTTGCCAGAAAAACATAAAAAGTCATGGACAGAGCAATGGTAGTGGCAAGTCGAAAAGACCCATTTAAGACGTCAACTGACATAAGGAATCAAATCCAAGATGAATATGGTGTTAATATCATGTCAAGACGGGTCCGCTACTAGCTAACAGAGGCAGGGCTGAATGGATGCATTGGAAGGAGAAAGCCACTTGTTTCAGCCAGGAATCTTAAGAAACGTTTGGTGTTTGCTAAAGAGCATCTAAACCTTTTCAATTTTGGAAAAATGTTTTGTGGAGCGACGAATCCAAGTTCAATAGACTTGGATCTGATGGCAAAGTGTACGTTCGTCGCCCAAAAGGTCAAGATATTAGTCCAAAATACACGATGAAGATGGTCAAACACGGTGGCGGGAACGTAATGGTTTGGACTGCATTTTCGTGGCATGGTGTTGGTCTTATAACTAGAATATGTGGCAGGATGGATCAACATCAGTACAAAAATATATTGCAAAATCATATGGAGCCTTATGCTTGCGAAAATCTGCCCTTAGCCTGGAGGATTGTCCATGATAATGTCCCGAAGCATACACCCAAAACTGTACACGTTTGGCTTCGGGATAACACAGTTCAAATGTTAAGTTGGCCGCCACAGAGTCCGGACTTAAATTCAATCGAACATCTGATGTGGACAAGGCTTTAAAAACAAAAAGAATTGGAAATTTAGATGATTTATGGACATCCATCCAAGAAGCTTGATATTCCATTCCGCAAACACATTGCCAAAGGCTTGTGGAAAGTTTGCAAAGGAGATTGTCTGATGTCCAAAATAATAAAGAATACCCCAATAAATACTGAATGTAAAAATATGAAAAGTTGCTATTAAATACTAGGTTGTTCAATAAAATTCGTAGTCAGATAAAAAAATATTCTATGGTTTGAAAAAAAACTTTTGGTAAAGATGCAGATCGTGACACTCATCCCCGGAGGGGTTGGCGGTAGGGTGGATTGAAAGAGGGGTCCTTCCACACTACTGTGTCATAAATTGTATGTGGCTGTCACGCCCCCATATAAAGTCACAGGGGTTGAAAGATGGTTATTTAGCAAATTCTTAGAGACAATAATGTCATGTAAAATTAATTTGAAAAAGCATATCCAGACTTTTTTAGACATTAAAAATATTAGAAAAACCCAGACAAAAAATAAAAATTGGTAAAAGTCCAGATGATAGGACCGTCGACCAGAGGGCTGCAAGGGATACTGAAAGATCAGGTGACTCTATTCTGATTAAAAACTGGGGGCGGGGAAGTGGAGGCGCAGGCGATAGGGATGATAAATCAATAATTATTTTTTAGTTGACATGTGAAAAGTGTAAATTAATTACTAAATGTATGATTATCTAAACGCGTATAGGTATATTTCCATATATCCATCTTTCGTATCCGCGTAAAGAAACTACACACACCCAATTCCAAATCCTACAGGTGGCCAAGCAGGGGACAGCATTACTAACTCAACTCCTGGGATTCTATTTAAAAAAAAAAAAAAAGATTGATTTATCATCCCTATCCCCCTGCGCCTCCACCTTCCCGCCACCAGCACCAAAACATTTTTAGTGTTATTCAAGACCACCCCCATACTTCCTTCTCCGATCGACGGTCCTATCATTCTAGGACCATCTTAATTGGCAAAATAATCACCACCCCCGTAACTTTTTATGGGGGTGTGACAGTAGCAAACTTTTTATGGTATTGTACTCAGGAACATCTCCTCTTTCAGAACCGTCAACTTGGAACAGTTGTAAATATACGAACGAGTTAACAGATTTACATAAAACTTCACATATGTTTATGATAAAGTAGTGTCAGTTTTAGAAAAATAAAACAACGAACCTTATAGCACCATTATAGAGGTCAAAAATAATATCGGGCCTGGAAAAAGCCTTGCGGAGTCTGAAGACATTTTTTTTATTTTTATTATTTGCTTATGGTCCATTATGTATGGTCCATAAAATGTAAGCCCTAAAACCCGTATAAAATAATTTGTTTAATAGGAAAATAAAAAAAAAAACTTTAGTCACAACTAAAGGCGTACCTTTAGCTTACATCTTTCAGTGATGACTCTACTGTTATATTGCTTAGAAAACAAGCCTTCATTTGCCTAATTTTAAGAAATTTCATGAGGAAGTGTCTTATTCGAAATAATCTGCATCTGCTAAGTACAAAGTAACAAAGTTTCTTCGTTAATTTTGTTAAACATCTTAAGCAACTGCTTTATCAAAGCTCTTTATTGCCCAATTTAATATTCAATCCCCCACAAACACCTTTCGCTTTTAAAATAATCCGGCAGTTTCCTCACCGTTATTTGTATGATGGTTCCCCCAGAGTAAATTCATCAGAAAGCGGAAAGAACTGTCAAGACAAACATGCGAGAAACAAATTCCTACGTGATACTTTTACGAAACTTAGTATCAGGCACGATAAGACGTAGGACATTAACTGGATAAATTAAAGGATACGGTAGCTAAAAAAGTAAATATGAGTCATCTTTGCAAAAATATGTACGAGTAAATGTATGCGTGCTATGTATACCCGCACTTTTGTTTTTCTATACACCTTGAAACATACTCCAAGTAGATGAAAGCATTTCTATATGACTCGTGCCTCATACGATTTCACTTACAGTTTAGCGGTAATTATTATTTGAAATAATTCCGAGCCACTCATTAAGCCTTTCGTTTATTTCTGCAATGTTTTTGCTTACAAAACGAAAGTCTCACCTCCTTTATATTTATCTCTCTTAAGATGAATAAAAAAAAAAAAAAAAGAAACCACGTCGAGTGCGGCTTCCTCAACGATTCCACGATAGAAAAAAGTTCATTACCTGCTGTTACCGTCGTCGATGGACTGCCAATGTTCAGGAACTTCTTGTAGTTCTCATTGCTTGAAATCTTAGCCAGATATGGCTTGGAAAAATCTATAAAAGTTACTTTAACATCTCGCATTGTGCGTTTGGTGAAGAACTTCAAACGAAATCGTTTCGCGATTGACATTTGCGGTTGCGTGAGGTTTGGTTGATGTACGCTCGTGGTGCAGGCGGTACTATCAAACTCAGCCTCGACTGTCTGATATTCCAAGCTATCTAAGTCATTATGTGTATCGTAGAAGATCTGGTCTAAGGTTAAATTTCTCAAGTATAGCTCGGTTTCGTCTGACCAATCACAAACGCTTGCATGGCTTGTGGATAAGTTGTTTGGATTTCCATTGTCATCGACAATGTAACGCTGATCGAGGTCGGTAATTTCATCTAATGATGGGGTCAAACAATTTTCCAGCTTTGGTATGTATGGATCTTCGATGAATTCGAGACTTACAGGTTCACTGCTGTTATTCAATGTATTGTCGTTACTATCGTTGTGGGTGTTTGGGTAAATCACAGACATATTGAGGAGAGAGTACAGTATACACTGAATACGATTATCACATGGTCAACTATTTCAATTTTAAAGGATATCAAAAGATATACAATATATCTGCCGCACACACACTCGACCGATCGAACAAACTCCGGGAGTTAGTTTAATGTTGCACCAGCACACCGTAAAAGCCAACTGAAACGAAAAACGAACGATAGTTCGTAAATCATGCACGTCAGTCAGCCAAACAGCCAACCGCACTAACCAACTCCATTACACGTTGCCAGTTGTAGTGAAGGTAACTTTGATTTTTTTGTGTTTTTGTTTTCACTATGGTCGATCTTAACGTTATTACGTTTACTTTACGTTAGTGTTGATTCGCTGTTCGAACCAGTTTGCAGAGAACAGTCGGTCCGTTCTTTCAGGTGTGGAATACCGTGACTTACTTGGGACAATGGAAAAGCCACGTAAATTGGTTGTACCACGTCACGGGTGTGTAATTTGAGAGGCTAAACGACTCTTGATATAGGAGTAAAAAAAAAGAGAAGTGGCTCTCCGAAGTTGCTAAATGGATTTTGAAGAGAAATTTTGAAGATAAGAATAGCGTTGAAGGTAGTGGTGCCACTAATATAATGATGACCGTTGAATTACTGGAAAAAGCTTTCTGTTTGTAAAAATGTTGTTTACATCGTTATGATCTGAAAATACTATGCAGTGGAACATTGAATAATGTTGAATGCTTGCCAGACTCATGAGCGAAAATTCAAATAAATATTATCTAATGAATGCAAAACTATAAAAGTTCCAGACGTCATTTATGCGATCGAGTTTTGAACTACGAGAAGGCTATTTTAAGGGAGTCTTCACTTCAGTGTCAAGATGATAAATTTCGCCCTCAATATCTCACGTCGAATAAAAAAAAAAGAACGAGTTTGTCTCCCAGTTATTCTTATGATTTAGTCTACAAAAAGACATAAAAGAGGAAGATATTCGTTTTCAAGCTGGTTTGCATGTAAGGCGAAGAAGAAAACAAAGTCGAATAAGATGATTCACTCTACTGGGTACCGAGAATTGACGAGAATAAGGTAAAAGTGTATACCAAATCAGTAATTGTGTTCGGCATTCTACTGATTTGAATAGAATCGATATGTTATGAATATGGATAATCATAATGCAGGCTGATTTCAAGACGGACGCTACATTTTAAAAATCCGTATTAGTGGATTCAGTTCTTTTCCTTTCGAGAATTAGTCACGCTATAGATCGAAATGTTCTCAAAAACATTGCGATGTGAACTGTGGTGAAAGTAGAATGCATGAAATAGAAAGAGGGCACTGAACTTAAAACAGCCAGGGGCAGCTTTAAACATCATTCAATTCACTACATTGAAAGAGTGCCTATAAGATAAGGATAAAATGAAATGCGAAGTTGGATAAAAAACACCGTGATCAGTTTCTTTATTAGAAAAAAGAGATGAGCCAGACTATTTATGTATAAGCTAACCAATTTAATATTGAAGTAATTATTGGATTCGCCTATGTCCTTAAGACATGAAAAAGCCAAACATAAATTACTCAGTCAACATGTTTGGTACCCATACATAGAGTAAGCTTCTAGGTATGAAATGTCATCAATAGAAAAACTTAGCATATTCCATGAATGGATAGAATGGAATCCTTTTTTACTACAGTAGAGGCAACGTTACAAATTTAAAACTCACTACATCCGTCCGATTTGTCTACTGATTCACTGTTTTTGACTAACAGCGTGCTTCTTGAAACCACCTGGAACTGAAGTAAATATTCACGGTGCAATCGAACACCGATTATGTACACCTCTCGGAGGCACACGCACCATTTGCTCCACCATCGATTTATTCGCTTATTTTTCAATCACTGCCACGAGTGGATTGGGAACCAGTCTATGCCTGCAAGTCGCTGGTTACCTAATGAACAAATCGATAGGAGAACAATTTTATATTTTCTTATCTTTCACTTTGCGCTTTATTAAGTAAATTCTTTGCTGCAATAAATTATTTGGCCATGACCACGACGAAAAAGAGGAAAAATCAACGAAACAGAGCATATTTTGGCACATTACATTCTATATTCGCCTTTGTTTCATGATGCCACGACATAATCTACGATTATTTGGTTTTGATAAAGAAACATTGACTCTAACTGGTTCGGGTTGACTGCGCGAGCATATACCATATTCACATGAGCATGTATAACACAAATATGAATCTAAAACACCGGCCCAACTCTATTGTATTATGACTATCTATAAGAATCCAGACATTTTCTACTGTACGTTGTGCTGTGACTCATTTTCGGTATGATTCGATGTAGGGTGAACAGTCTTTGGGAATATACATATTTTTGATTTGATGAATCCACGGAAGAATCAGTATGTTCATATGCTTATACACATTCAACATTCTGGAGGTGTTAATGTGTTAAGTAAGATAATTATTAGCAAAGAGATTAATTAATATTAATGATAAATTTAGATTTAGGTCTACTTTGTCAACTCAAGCGATGGTTAATAACGGATGTGGTAATGTATTCATTACACATGACGAAGGAAGAGACTGTTGAGATGTTTACTATGGAACGAAGATAAACCTATACTTCACCAGGTGAATTAGAAAAGACTCTAGGTACCTAGGTAAGGTGAACAGTTCTCAGTCAAATTCCAAAAAGGACTAAATTATATTTTCTACTTGGGCGCACATGTCATTACTTCATATAACAAGTTCTAACTTATTCTCTCAAGTTTGTTTACACGCATTTTCTTGCAATTAAAATGGATAGACCTGAATATCATGCGGTCTTCTTCGTTTTGGATAGATTAATCCGTAAGGAAATTCATCCGAAGTTGACAAAAGCTTACGGAGACGCTGCTCCATCGATGTCAACCGTTAAGTGGGCAACTGAATTTAAACGTGTCGCACATCCCTCGAAGATGACCCACGTTTAGGACGGCCGAAAACAGCAACCACACCGGAAATCATTCGAGAAAGTGAATGATATCATCTTGGATGATAGACGAGAGAAGGTGAGTGAGATAGCTAAGACTGTGGGGACATCGAAAGAAAGGACACGAAACATCTTGCACAGAGAATTCAGGATGCAAAAGCTGCGCGCAAGTTGGATGCCATTCAATAGGGATCCGACCGCTTTTGTGCTTTGTCATCATGGATGAGACATGGGTCCGTCATTACACTTGAGAAACGAAAAGAAGGCCAAGCAGTGGGTGGAAACCGGTGGTTTAGCACCAAAGAAAGTAAGGTTGATCGCCTCTGCCGGAAATGTCGTGGCCAACGTGTTTTGGGAGGCGAAAGGGATTTTGTTAATTGATTACCTTACAAAAAACAACAGTTACACATGTGGTCCAACCTTATTGAGCAGCTGGGTGCCAAAATTCGCTAAGAGAAGAAGAAAATAAATCATATTTCACCAGGACAATGCACGCAAGGGTGCTTTGGCCATGCAAACTGCGACATTTTGTTACCCCGATTCTCCTTCTTTGACCCCATCAGGCTTCTATCCGTTTCCAAACTTGAAGAAATTTGTTTCAGGGAGCCTCTTCACATTCAATGAAGAAGTTAATAGAGCCATAGATTAATATTTTTACAATTTCTGAAAAACTCAATTCCGGAAAGGAATACTCATGTTGGAGGACCAAATGTGTTGAAGTCTAGAAAATATTTTTTTACCTGAAAATCGCAGTTTATTATCATTGACAAGATCTGTTTCTGCGCCATACAATTGGACCGTAACCGGCATGTCTCAAGATACAGCAGTTATTGGGAGTGCGATTCTGCACTGATGTCGTTGGTGCATGTTTAAAAATCTTTGACCATCTCAAAGCTATTTCCTGACTCCTTCTTAATGTCGGCATATACTTGGTTTTGTCGGCGTATCGTAATATTATATAGCCCACACGGGTGCCACTTGCATTTATAGTGATGGCACTACTTGTGATAGAATATGTCTCTTTTTGCTGCTGCTATGTCTTTGTCGCATAGAGGTGAGACTATTATTACTATGTAGAAATCTACAGAGCACTGAGCAGTGGGTTGGTACTAAACAGTTTCCTTTTCAACTTTGCACAGTTTACTAGTACCAAAGAGAACACGGGAAGAAAAATAGTCTCCATCTCTTTTTTAACATAAAGCAAAAATGCGCGTAAGAGAAGTTGATTTCGTTTTAGCTTTTTAACAGATGGCAGATCGCTGTTCAAAGAAGAGCTCTAAAATTGCAAAGAATTGTATGAAGAAAAGATAAAAACGTAAATCTGGGGTGCGATTAAGTCTTTGTTACTGACTTATAACTTCAAATGAGGAAGCCTAGAAATGTGTTATTTTGCATCAATAGAAATTGGCAAAGCATAGATAATTTTTGAGCTTATTCCCTATCTATCTATACATATATATAAAAATTGTTGCAAGTTTTGGTGTGACTTTATAACTCATGAACGGTCAAACCGAATTTGATCAAATTTTTAGGGTTGGTCGTGTAGATGGTTTATGTAAAGTTTGAACGAAATTGGTCAACGCATTCGTGAGTTATGACTGTTTATATTAGGTGTGCAACTAAGTTCTCGCTGTTTATCAGGAGATGGCTCCAGTAGTAAGTGCTGGTCGATTATGACGTTTCCAAAACGTCATGAACCAAGCTTATACATATGGTAAATAAACCGCTTTGACACATTAACGATTTTGTTTTTGCGCGATATACCTACTTTTGGTTGTGTGAAAATGTCTGATTTTGTGCCAAATAATCGTCATTTGCGGAAAGTGTTGCTTTTCTTTTTTCATTCGAAGAAAACGGCGGCTGATGCGCATCGAAAACTCCAAAAAGTTTACGGAGATGCTGCTCTAAGTGAAACAACGTGGCGTGATTGGTTCTGTCGCTTCAAAGACGGTGATTTCGATATTGACGACCGTTCGCGTGAAGGAAGGCCAACATTTTCGAAGACTCTGAATTGGAGGCATTGCTCGATGAGGACCCATGCCAAACGCAAAAAGAGTTTGCTTCAGTATTAGGAGTTACCCGTCAAGCTATTTCCAAGCGATAGCATGCGTAGGGAATGATTCAAAAGCAAGGAACTTGGGTTCCTTATGATTTGAAGCCAACCGCTTCAAATCATTTATACCGCTACGAATAAAAAAGACGCGGTAAATTATCCGATTGAATTTTTGAATTCTTTGGAACCACCCGGCATGCCACCGCATCGTTTGAATTTAAAAGTTGGTTCATCGATCATACTTCTTCGAAATCTCAATTCACCAAAACTTTGCAATCGAATGAGACTTTCCGTGAAAATATTAATGCCCGATTTGATCGAAGCAACAATTCTCACGAGAAGTTGTACTGATACCGCAGATACCATTAATACCAACAGACATGCCATTTCAATTCAAACGTCTTCAATTTCCCGTGCGTTTATCCTTGTTAACGGTCAGTTAATAAAACTCAAGGACAAACGTTTCAAGTGTCTGGAGTGAATTTGGAGGAACCGTGCTTTTCTCGCGGACAATTATACGTAACATGTTCCAGAGTGGGAGCACCCAAAAATTGATTTATTCATGCGCCACACAATCAAACAAAAAATATTGTATACATTATTGTATTGATTGATTAACTATCTTTATTTTCATTTTGTCCAAATAAAAATTGCTTCGAGATGTCCACGCTATCTATTACACCCTCCAAGTATCGTATTACCTGTTGCTTATTTTCGTTTATTACGACTGCTCCTTAGCTCTTCAAATTCTTATTCAGCAAAATCTATCCAATGCCTTACTTTCCATATGCACATGTAATGTCGTATCAAAGCCAATTTGAAATTCTAAATCTTAACCGTAGACCGTGGGGCCGTTTTCGATCAAAATGTTTTTTCTACTTCTAATATTTTAAAAACTAATTATTATTTGTCGCTGTTTCTTCATGATTTTGTTACTTGGGCTATTACCTATCGAAGTATATCCGTTTTATATTTTTAAAACTAAGATGGTTTTGTATTTTTTGAATTTGTGTCATTTCTGTCAAGCTGAGTCGTTTTCGACCCGTTATATGCCAAAGCGTTTTCTTTTTTAGAATTTCGTTGTGATTTCATAGCAAACGAAAGTAGAAGTACAGGGTGCGGCACGGAAATTTCTAAACGCTATTTTGCCTAAAATAAAAAAGTGGGGGAAACGAGACTTCTTCTGGTAGTCTGGTCCGTCAATTTTTGTTTACTAACAGTTGCCAGTTGTTATGGCTGAATGGAACATGGTTCACCGCGTTTTTGCGGTAGAGTGGTTTTTCAAGAGTCAGGAATCTTACATGTCCGCCATTCGCGCTTTTCGCAAACATTTCGTTATCGCACCGCGTAAACCAGTACCCAGTGAAAAAACTGTCCGTCTTTGGGTAAAAAACTTTCGGGAGAAAGGTACTGTGAATAAATTAAAGCCGCCGGGGCCTCTCAAAACGGTTCGGACACCGCAAGACATTGAAAAAGTTCGTGTTACTTTCAAAAAAAGTCGGCAAAGATCGGCGACGTTAAGCGATCGAACCGTACGACGCATTCTGCAGGATGATTTACACTTCCACCCATATAAAATGATGTTGACGCAAGAATTGTTGGCCACCGATTCCCAAACTCTGTTACAATTTTGTAAACGCATACTCGAAAAAATCGCAAATGAAGAGCTCCCTCTTAATCGCATTCTCTTTTCCGACGAGGCCCATTTTTATTTACACGGCGATGTAAATAACCAAAATATGCGTTACTGGAGCGACGAGAATCCGAGAATAATACACGAAGAGCCTCTTCATTCTTCGAAGTTGACTGTGTGGATGGGAGTGGCGTCTTACGGTCTCATCGATCCCTTCTTCTTCGAGCAGACAGTTAACGGAAACAGGTATCGCGAGATGTTGGAAGTTCGCCCAATTTATCGTGTTGCGATTACTTTCTCTGGGGATATCTGAAGTCTAAGGTATACAGCAACAAGCTGAGAAACCTGGAGCAACTCAGGGACAATATTGAACGGGAATCTGCCGCTATTTCTACCGAAATGTTAAAAAAGTTACTGAAAATTTCAGAAAACGCGCAGAGGATGTCATCAAAAATGAGGGTGGTCATTTATGCGATATTATTTTTAAGACATGAATCTGTGGTAAAATATGATTATGCCAAATGTATGAAATTCTGCATCTTTTCGTGTAAAAAAATTTCCCTACGGTAATTTGTTCCTGAGCTTGAGTGTTTAGAAATACGTTCAGTTTTCGTGCCACACCCTGTATAATAATTCTTTTTCTTTCAAATACAAACATTTATTTTGCTAAAATGTCGAGTTGTTCTTCAAGTGATGATTTTTCTTCGGGTAGTGATGAAGATTTTGCGCCTGAAATCGAAAGTGCTTTTGAAGAATATGATTCAAGTGCATCAGACAACGAGAGTGATAATGCACCTGGGAATTCAGGGGATAACGATCTGTTATTTGTTTCAAAGAACAATACAATTTTTTGCTTTTGAATGAATTTGGTTTTTTTGTAGATCAAAAACAGAGCGAATCGAAGATTTATTTGATGCTAATTTTGGTCAACCTACATATATTCCGAGCAATTATGTCCAAAGAAACTTTTCAATATTTTACAAAAGTTTTACGTTTCGATGACCCATCCAGTCGTAGAAAAAATCAACAAACGGTAAGCGATAAATTGGCTCCTGTTCGCAATTTATGGGACAAATGGGTCGAATTGCTGCCTCTATATTACAACCCATCCCCATGCGTAGCAGTTGACGAGCAATTACTCGTCTTTCATGGCAGGTGCTCATTCAGACAATACATGCGGAACAAATCTGAAAAAAAAATGGGTTGAAGTTTTGGGTTAGCACTTGTACTGAGACTTCCTACGTTTGGAAGATTAAACCCTATTTAGGAAAGAAAGTCGGTGTTGCAGCTGAAAAAATCAAGGCGAGCGTGTGGTTCTGGACCTAGCTGATGGATTGAAGGGTAACAATGTTACAATGGACAACTTATTTTCTTCCAACGAATTGGCGCAAAAATTGCTACAAAAACATTTGACCATGGTACGGTACGGTGGTACGGTGAGAAAAAATAAGAGAAGTATACCCCCAAAATTATTATTAGAAAAAAGCAACCACTGTTCCCATCCACATTCGCTCTTACGGACACAACAACACTTGTCTCATACATCAGTAAAGAAAATAAGTGCACTGTCGTCCAAAGCACGATGCATCACGGTGTTGATGTGGGGCCTGAGCCTAAAAAGATGCCTGAAATTGTGCAGTTTTACAATAAAACAAAAGGCGGTGTTGACAATTCTGACAAAATGCTATCCGGCTTCAGGGCAAAGCGAATAACAAATCGTTGGCCAATATGTGTTTTTGCGAATATCATAGATATTTCTGCTTTGAATGCTTTTATCGTTTTCGCCCGGATCGATCCAGGGTATCGAGTTGACAAGAGATTATATCTCAAAGAGGTCAAGAGCACTTCGTTCCTCAATTTCTCTTGGACTTCAGACAACAATTGCTAACGATGAGGGCGAAAATTCAAGCACGTTTGCAAAAAGACCGAGATTTTTATCGCCCCAACCGAAAAAGCGTGGACGATGTGCGGCGTTTTGCGTGGATGAAAATGCAAAAAACAAGGAAAATAAAACAGAACTTGTCCGGTGGGGATGCGGAAAAAAATTTGCGCAACCGTAATGTGTCAGTTAAATGCCTTGAAAATGTTTAAAACCCCATAGAATTACATACTTCCATTTTGATTGATTTTTAGTTTTTGGATAAATCGTACCATGAAGTATTGTTTTTTTTCGAAGAAATGTTAATTTTTGTATTATCTTTCATTATAAAATATATGAGTATCGAAAACGACCCTAAACGTAAGATTAGTCGTTTTTTCTTAACGTAGGTCTACGATTAAGACCTTATCGTACATCATATTGGGTCTATAACTTAATTCGTGCGGTTTGCTAAGAGATGGCGTAACTTGTATTATTCCATTGGAACATGCGTTGGAAAGCTACTGTCATTGTACGTCATTTCAGTATATGTCATTCATTTGAAGCGTAAACAACAATAATTTTTTTTCACTCAAATATGTCGAACTTTGTGCCTGAAAAAGTGTTTTTGTGGGGAGTTCTTCTTCATTACTTTAATATGAAGAAAACTGCTGCCGAAAGTCATCGTATTTTGGTGGAAGTTTATGGTGAACATGCGCTAGATGAGCGAACGTGCCAAAAGTGGTTTGCACGATTTAAAAGTGGTGATTTTGGCTTGGAAGACGATGAACATCCTGGGCAGCCAAAAAAGTTTGAAGATGAAGAACTGGAAGCATTACTCTATGAAGATTGTTGCCAAACACAAGAAGAGCTCGCAGAATCTTTGGGTGTCACTGAAGCAGCCATTTCAAAACGTTTAAAAGCAGCTGGATATATTCAAAAGCAAGAAAATTGGGTTCCACATGAACTCAAGCCGAGAGACGTCGAAAGGCGGTTTTGCATGTCCGAAATGCTGCTGGAACGCCACAAAAGGAAGTCATTTTTGCATCGGATTGTTACTAGTGATGAAAAATGGATCCATTACGACAACCCCAAGCGCAAAAAATCATATGTGAAACCCGGCCAAACAGCCAAATCAATGGCAAAGCCGAATATCCATGGCGCGAAGGTAATGCTCTGTATTTGGTGGGATCAGAAGGGTGTGCCGTATTATGAGCTGCTAAAACCGGATGAAACCATCAATGGACAACGCTACCGAACACAATTAATCCGTTTGAAGAGAGCAGTAGCCGAAAAACGCCCGGAATATGCGACCAGACACGAGGCAATAATTTTCCATCATGACAACGCTCGGCCCCACGTTGCTATTCCGGTTAAGAACTATTTGGAAAACAGTGGATGGGAAGTTTTACCCCATCCGCCTTATAGCCCAGACCTTGCCCCTTCTGACTACCATTTGTTCGGTCGATGCAGAACGCCCTCACTGAAATACGGCTCACATCAGAGCAGAATATCAAAAATTGGTTTGATTCATTCTTGGCTGCCAAGCCGGCGCAGTTCTTTTGGGATGGGATCCACAAATTGCCAGAAAGATGGGAAAAAGTGATAGCTTCAGATGGGCAATACTTTGAATAATACTATTGTACATGTTTTTCTTAAATAAACGTTCAAATTTTGAAAAAAACCGCACCAATTAAGCTATACTAGTAAGCCACTTTGTCAATGGGAAATTTATGACAGTTTAGTTTCTATGGTATAATCCCTCGAAACAGATGGAAGTATGCGATAATGTCACACACATCAATGTATTGAAACAACAAAAATGTTGTGCTGTTGAGGGGTGGAGAAAACAGAAATTCAATCAAAAACATTAATTTGAAATTATGATATATTAATAAATCACGCGCTTAATCTTAAATCCGGTTTAAATCACTCCAGCATTAAGTTTTTGCTAAATTTTATTACATAGTGCACCACTTCAGACAAATACCTTTCCAACGGTGTATCGCACTTAATTGTGCGACTTTTAGTTTAGGAGGAGAAGCGTCTTCACTGGCGTATTATATATATAGAATACCCAATATTTTATTGTATATGTCATGGTAGAGAACCTTGCGTAACTCCATGTTTTACACGGTAACGGGTAAATTGGAAGAACACGTACGCAGCCGATGAAAAATTAGACTTGTGTGTTTATACTGGACTTTGTAATTTTCTCAATATTCTTTGACTTTGAGTAAATCCAAGTTTGATGGTCAATCCAAGTATCGAAATAATGACGACACGTATGTTAAAACTATGATATACTCGTATAACATTTTATAAACTGTAAGTGAATACTGTATTAAATGCACTTAAATTTTTTAGTATTTCCATATAAAATAAGCAACGTTGTTTATCCTTAACGAGGGGCGTTAAGAGGTGTGAACATCTTTCATTACTAACTTACTTACTTATTCAAATATCGATGTACAATATATCAAACAAGTTGAAAACTAAACTTGATTTAGGATTTCAATAATCCGATCTGAGGTAAACGACAACTTGAGAAAATTAGAGTTCGCAAACACACCTGATAGTGAACGTATGTCTTTGTATATTTTTAACTTTTTTTTCTTCCTTTTCACCTTATGTTCTTCTTTCATTTGTTCTCACATTTTAAATTGCGGCAAAATAGGTTTGCAACCAAACACTGACTGCTAACAAAGCAAAATGTGTCCTTTAATGACCTCGATGATAACGTGAGAAAGTTTGTGGAGGAATTGTTATGAGCAGACAAAAAGTGGATGATTTCGTGTGTGGGTATGTCTCTTGTAGCAATATTCTTTGAAGTCATATTCTTTTCTTCGTATAAAGCGATAATACATTGATATCTTGCAATTTACTTTGATTAGGGCTTATTAAAAGTTTTGTTTTATCTTTCAGACATCAACATACGAGTAGGTACGTAAAAAGATGATAAATTACTTCAAATTGATAATAAATATAATAAAAAAGCACCTAAGCTGGCTATTAATGATGTCTGCCTTTCCCCTTTGACGATTTTAAATAATTTGATAACAATAAATATGTATATTAAAGCTTTCTAAAGTTCAAATTTACGTGAAATTAGGTTTCAATTTAATTGTCTATTCTGAAAATATACGGCTGAAATAATTGCCGAAAGCTTTGAATATGTTTTTCGTTTTAATGAAGTTCGGCTATCGCTAGCCGCTATATTGACACTATATAGCGCCCCTACGAGACCACTCAACTTAGAAATCTAAAAAGGAGGACTTAGTTGCCATTTAAAAGTAGCATAGAAGACGAATAGAAGGCGGAAAGAATTAAATTCGTATGAGCGAGCACGAGTACAGGAAAAATATCTCAACTTCTTCATTGGATGCGAAGCGCTTTCCAAAACCAAATTTCTTCAAGCTTGGAAACAGATGCAAGTCGGGGGGTGAAATCAGGAAACTGGTTGCGTATCCAACTAGTCGAGAAGGTTGGAGCAATATTCGCCTGTAATTGTTCTGCCTTTTGCAAGATAATACAGAATACCCCTCGCATCCCAAAACCCGCTGGCCACGACCTTTCAGGCAGATGCAATGGATTTCACTATCATTGGCGCTTAACTACCAGCCACCATCCACTGCTTGAACTGCTATCTCGTTTCACCGCAAAAAAATTGTTTGCGCATTTGCTTTTGATCGGCTTTCCGTAAATGCGCCACTCATCATGCGCAGAGCTTTCGCATCCCTAATTCTTTGTGCAATATGCTTCATACCCTTTCATCCGATATCATATATCATAATCTGAGCTATCTCACTCATCTTCACTCGCCTATTGTCCAACATAATTTCAAGCACTTTTTCGATGGTTTGCGGTGTGGTTTGTTTATATGACAATTGGTCAAGTTATAATACATAGCTAGGAAACCAGATCAATTAAGAACTTAGTAAATTGTAAGCATACGAAGCAATTTTGCACACATCCCCGAAAACAAAGCACTCGAGGGATTCACCCTTTTTCCACTAGCTGGCATTGAGCATAAGAAGCGGATAATCGCAAGAACCTAGTTACAGAGAAGTTGGAATTCGTTCGTTACTTATCGCAACAAATCGCCCTTAAATAAAGTTGATTCTCGCAAATCATTGACGTTTTCGTTGAGCTCTTGCATTGCGCAGGTGATCATTTGATGAGAAGGACTATATTTTAGAAGATTACGGAGTTTCCAGGATATATTACGCATTACAAAATTTGCAGTAAACATGTTCCAGTCTATAATTGTTAATGTCAGTTAATCTGGTCGTTGGACATCACCAGTGTGAATACTATCACGCGACACTATCATTTATAAACCGAATGCTATAGAGCTACAGGGTGAGCCAATGGGTATTTCAACATAAGAGAGAATAAGGTTTAATTAAAAAAAAATGTTTCATATTGACGTCTGTCGTTTATAGTCATTAACAAATTTAGTTATGGTTAGATATTCGGTGGCACAACGAAAGAAATTAATTTGATTTGTTTTGTGTTAATAATCGATTTCAAGAAACTGGGCCGCTAGTAGATGTGCAATCAGATGTGTACATATATATTCGGGAAGAAAATTAGGTTTGAAGCTTTAAATTCATTCTCAGCAGCCTACGTTAGCTGATTGGATGGTCATGCAAACAAAAGTCGATGACAATTTTTAAAAGAAAACTAATTTCAGTGACCGATGTTCATTTATGCGGACACAATGGATTATCAAATAGTCATTGTGTGTTACGGTTTTCAAGCTAGAAGATTTCCTTTTTTCCAAATTAATGTCAGCAATGCTGATACTGTCAATGGTGAGCGCTATTGCGTATCATGATAAGGCCAAATGATATTGAAGCGGACGATTAGTTTCGCTCAAAAGCTTTTTTGTACGAAAGATGAATAGTGATACAATTTGACCTCCGAGATCATGCGATATGGCGATCTTCTTTCTTCGTTAGCTAGCAACTAGACTAGATGCCGGGTATGTTGTGGTCGGAGCAGATGTGTAATTATGCCAGAATGTCATTCTGTTCTTGTACAGGAACAATACGAAGATTTTTTATATAATTTTTAATGATAAACCATCGTTGTCCATGCTCAACCTCACAGATTGTGGGTAAGGTAAAGCAGAATATGAACAGGATCACCGACAGCGAAATACTCGTAGTAATGATAATTCTTTATGCTTAAAGATGTGTATCGTAGAGAACAACAAAATAGTGCCGCAAGCATTATTTATCATTGAAAATAAATAGAACTTCAATAGAAGTGAATTGTTTTATAATATGATTAGGTTTGCTTGTTTTTTAAAACTTACAATGGGCCGTGGCAAACATTGCACCGAGGAAGGAAGGCAAATAATTCTGTTAATGCGCAGGGAAGGATCAATTTATCGGGAAATCCAACGAACTCTATAGTACTCAACTCAGAAAAAAGTTAATTCAAACAGCATAAGACGATCATAAATATATTATCGCAACTAAACAGAATAAGGAACGAGACAAAACCACCTGTCAGTGTAAAGACAGTATGAAAAAGGCTACTGAAGGCTGATTTATTAGCATGAAGTCCAAGAAGGAAACTAGTTCTTTCTAAAAATCTATAGCGAAATGTTTCGTTTAAATTTCTGCTGAGGTATACCGCAAAGACAATTAAACATAGTGCTCCAAAAATAATGAGAAGAGGATTGATTTTCCTATAATGGTATTTGATGCTATGATAGACCAACATGTTTACGTTAATGTCGTATGCATCACGGAATGCCGTTAAAATGGATCCTACAGAAGGTTAACGACTCTAAACACACCAGTCGACGGGCAAAAAATTGGTTTCACAACAATGGGATTCAAGTTTTAGAATGGTCAGCCTATCATCTGACTTGAATCCTATTGAAAATCTTTGAATTAATATAAAAACTGCTTTTTTGGGCAATAAACCCCAAAGAAAGTCGTACGGGACGCATGGTCTGGCATATCTTTACTATTTTTTTGTTCGCAGCTGCATTTGTTGCGCGAAGGAATCAACGTGAAGCCCATTTTTCAATTGGAAAATGCACTTGGACAACCAAGACGTGCAAATTTAAAGCATGCTTTGAATATCACCATCGTTTGACGGATGGGTTGAGTATAGATGAAACCGGATCATTTTCTTAGGCAGTTATCGTGCTTCTAGATTGGATAACTAATGGCTTATTGTTAAGTGTTTACCCAGAATTTCAAATCAGATTTCCTACCAAGCACTATCGATATCCATTCAATAGGTTGAGGTTAAATTAAGTAAGTAATCTGTCATAAGCCCAAGAGATCAAAGAAAAACATGCAGAGATCAGCTCTCAATTATTTTGGGATACCTTTTATTGAAGAGGTGTATATTCATGCTAAGGGACTAACCTTTAATTTTAAAGGTCCGCCCCTGTGTGCAAATTTGCTTTTAACACATACATCAAGTAGGCATCGAATCATTTGAAGAATGAACCCACAGTGGAAAAATACCTAACTCTTGCCGATAGTAAGTTCAAATTATAAGGCAACTGGTAAGGACATGGCGTGGCTCTAGTTTGTGTCCGTTTGCTACTTGAAAAGAGCTTGCTATACCATTACGTTGTAGACTAATCAGATGTCTGTTCATTACTTTTAGCATGTACAATGTAACATGAAGTAATATCAAGCAATTATCGCCTCCGCCTTCCAACGACAAGTTGGCATCAGTAATAGTTATCGTTATTTGGCCCATACATGCACGAAAACGCCTCGTTTAAGCGTTATAAGGCAAGAACAAAAAATGGAATTACACTACACTCATGTGTCAAGCTTTGAACTGACTCTACACAACACAATCTCCGGCACACCGCACAATGACAGCTATAATCCAATCATGTCAGCACGAAGCAGGAATAGGGTACCAAGTGTAACACGAAACGAAAAACAACAAAAAGGGGAGACAAAAATGAAAGAAGATGCTGCTGCACTGAAACAAAAGAGTTTCCCAACATTTTCCTGTCTGCCACGTAGCCGCACCGACAAATCCCATTCCAGCAGTCATGAATTACTGTCAGATTTCCCATCTGCATAATGTTTTTACTTCAATACAAATATGTACTCCATTTTCGACTAAAAATTTAATTTACGGTTTCTTCAAATCCAAACCTTCAACATCATACCATCGAAACAAGTAAACATTTCCAGCTTTTTCTCGGATACATTGCTGCCAGCTATGTCAGAAAATGTTCTCTAAATTAGCGGCTTTCATGGTCATAAAGAA
This sequence comes from Merodon equestris, assembly GCA_958301585.1. Lineage (NCBI taxonomy): Eukaryota > Metazoa > Arthropoda > Insecta > Diptera > Syrphidae > Merodon > Merodon equestris. The sequence continues at coordinate 66,355,745 of OY284417.1, read as the reverse complement.
ATTCTAGGCTTAAATTAAATGCGAAAACACAAGAAATGAAATAACATCTGTAAAATGCAAAGGGAGGTAGTAATTGCAAAACAGAAAAAAAAAATAACGAGGAATGGGAAGAGAAAGGGAAAAGCAAAAAGTTAGCCCGACATGCCATTGCGTATGAGAATTCGATCTACAAAGTCTACTCAAAGGGTTGTTTCATGTCGTTTTCTGATTGTACTTACGGTTCTCCATTGCTTAGTTAAAGTAGTTGATAAAACACGCACCGCGATTGTATAAAAATAGAAATTGGTATTTTGTGGATTGAGTTTGTTTAGTTTAGTTGAAAATTTGGATTTGTTGCTTTCGAACGGGAGTGAGAATCCACCGCACTTGACAAAAACTTCTCAACGACAAGGCGAGAACAAACAGTACTCGTCAATTGGTATTGTTTTTGCTTATTAGACCCAATATGACGTACTGCTTGGAACGAGTAGCGAGCGAATGAGCTACAGAAAGCGAAACGTCAGAACGTGAGCAGGGATGGTTTCTAGAATTTAACGTGACATGACGTACAAATGAGGGATTTCGTTTATTTTGCTGAAGTGGAAATGGTTAGTCAGGTATTACACGTCGCATCTTTTTGGCAACTCTTGGCGATTTCCTTCTGAACTGACATTCTGAGCTGTAGGTGTTATTACATGGAGCATCTATTTATTGTATTTCGTAGTGTTGCGCATCTATTTGACATTTCTGTTTTACTTGATGTGCGTTTTTTAGTGTCGACGTTTTTTAGCGGAATTTGTTTTGATATACTCGGAAATACTATAATAAAGATGGAATCCGAGGTAAATGAGTTACTGGACTATGCAGACATCTTTCTGGAGTCTATGGAGTAGTGGTGGGCTTGTCTGCTCTTTTAGGGTAGCAGCGATCGCAACAAGCAGTTATGAGGAGGAGCAGTTAAGCGAAGCTGTGATTTGGTAGCACATTTGATCTAATGATTTGAATATGGATTCTGCTCTTAGTATCGCAAATTAAATAGTGAATTAATATAATGAGATAGGAAAAGTAAATAAATAACAAGTAAAGTAGTAAATTAAAATAAAATTACATTTATTTCATGTTTTTTTATTCATGTTCCACCATTGCAAGGGATTGTCCGCCCTTTCGACCACCTTATCGTTGAGATACCGCTGCACTCCAAGTACTGCATTCGACATTCCACTAGTGCTGGGTTCCATACTGGAAATTTTGTTGTCGAATAAACTCCAGTAAGAATAGTCTCCTGCAGTCTCTTCGATGCCCTGCGATGTACTCGCTATCGACTCCTGATTTCTTCTGCTGTTGTTAAAATTCGTGGCCACCCAGTTGGTTATGTCTTTTTGGACGGCGTTGAGGGCAGTTTTGTTTTCGAAGACATGTTGTTTAAACCGATGGTCCAGAAATGAGTTCAAAGAGATGGTTAAACTCGTTTCGAGATTATTAAATCTTATCCTGAGCTCTCGAAGCAGGTTTTCGGCAAAGGTTTGCGCATTTTGTACACTTCCATCGCTTAGCATCCTTTCCAGTATTTTTACAAGCCCGGCAGATATAGGGATAATTTTGCTGGCAGTAAAATAACTCTCTGCCGACATTTCCCTGGTTGCTTGTTCGAAAGGACGTAGAATGGTGCACAATTCGGAAGCGATTAACCACTCAATATCTTTAAGCATTTGAATTTGTGTGTTAATGCTTACAAACATTATTTTTATAGCTTCTTCCAGAGCAACAAATCTCTCCATCATGTAGAATGTTGAGTTCCACATTGACCACACTAAGGGGTTGTTCATTACCCAACATGACCTGGCTATGCAAAAGTTTCTCACTTGCCTGAGGACTTCACTTGATGAAATTTACAATGTCCTTAATTTACTTAATTGTCCTTTGCGTAGTTGACATTTGCAAAGTATCCTCAGGCTCGACATTACTTCGAAAACCCAACGCCGTTTGCACACACAAATTCAGTTTATGAGCAAAGCAACCGACGTGACGCTTGTTCAAATGATCTCTAACTGCTTTGGTGATGTTTGCAGCGTTGTCAGTTAAAATAATAAAGACCTTGTCCTTTATTTCCCATAACGTCAGAACACGATTGATTTCGGTTGCAATGGAAGCTGTGGTGTGAGCCTTCAAACTTAATGCACTCTAGCATGGTATTTTGAAACACAAAATTATCATCGATATAATGAGCGGTTATATCAATGTAATTTTCATTGTTTATGGAAGTCCACTGGTCAGTAGTTATGCAAACACTCCTTACATTACTGAGTTTTGATCTTAACAAAACGAGTTGCTCATTGTACATACTGTCTAATAAAGTATTTGAAAGAAATTTCTTACTTGGAAGACAGTATGTAGGAGCCAATGTTTTTTTTTTTCTCTAAAGCTTTCATCCTCAATAATGTAAAAAGGTTGATAGCCTTTTATAAATAACAATTCATTACCAACCTGTCGATTTTTTCTTTCTGAGTAATTTACATTTTTGATGGAATGAATTGGAGTACCTGTTGCCTTAAAACTTGGGTTGAATGCTGAGGTGGACTTCGATGGACTGATATGATCTCACTGATGGACATATCTTCTGCAGGTGGTATGGTGTTTTCAACGTCCATGGGAGAATTTGTTCTCGTAACAATTGTGGGATGGCGAACGTTCATATGTTTTTTCAAATTAGTTATTGATGTTTTGAAGGATAACGACTGCTTGCAAATTTTACAAACAGCCATCTTACCAACGGCTTGTGTAAAATGCATCCAAATGTCACTGGTCTTTTTTCGCTCCATTTCAAAAAACTATAACTTTAAAACTTATCACAAATACTTTTAATTTCACCACCTAAACTGCTACTTTCAAAAGTACGGACAAATAGAACAAAGCAGACACGGTATATTATCGTATCGTTTTCTTTGTATTTTATCAGTTACTGCTGATTGTCAATTTTACAACTTAGCAGCGTTCAGTAGCAAATGTAATTTCCCTACCTAGTATTTGTATCATCAAATTTAAACTTAAAATGTTAACAACTTTGAAATAAATTCATTCTGAGAGTAAAATAAATAAATTCCCAATTTCCCCATAGGCATTCAAATGTATCTAGTATGTGAAGAATTGCAAGAGAAATAACAAATCTGCACATCTTAAATAATATTCCATTTTATATACTGAAATCAATCACCACTATCCCAGTGAACGCATCTTAGAAATTATTTGAAATACTGTCCATTGTTTTCTCTTTCGCTCTATAGATTTTCACATAAAAGTAATTAGAACACTGTTCTTCTCTCATGTTCTCAACCATGCTATTGCTATGTTTAAGAGCAAAAGAGCGTTAAAAAAGACCTTTATACGATTTCACGAAAGCCTTAATATTTCTCCCATTGATGTAAATAACGACCTCTCCACTTTCGCAGCCCACGTCAGTTCAAAGCGCATCGCACACTTGCAAAGTACCCGTTCTAATCTCAAAAACTATTTTAAATCCTAACCTAAATACCTCTACATCTCCCCGCCCATCCAATAATAACATATCCCTGTACTATCAGAACGTCAGAGGATTACGCACCAAAACCTACGCAGTACTCCTTAACTCCCAAAACCTACCCTACGATATATTTGCATTAACTGAAACGAATTTATGCTCCAGTATTGGAGACAGCGAGTTATTCACATCAGACTTCATTCTGTTTCGGGCCGATGCGATGGACGCGACAACTCTGCCAATCCTAACGGTCGCGGAGTTCTCTTAGCAATCCACAGTCGCTATGAGCCGTTGCCCTTCAAATCGTCGAATTCCGCTGACTTCAACTTCACTAGTGCCTCAATAAGACTCCCTAAACAGAAACTTTATCTTGTCTGCTGTTACTTAAGACCCTCACAGCCCACACACTGCTACCAACTCGTTGTTGATCTCGTCGACTCCATATTTGACATCACCGAACCCAATGACAGCATCATCATCTGTGGCGATTTCAATCTCCCGCACCTGAAATGGGTTCATTCCGATGATGAGACCTCCTCCGAAAATACGTACTGTTTCAATTTCCGCAAAGCTGACTTCGCGAAACTAAATAATCTGCTCAACAATGTTAATTTTAACTTCCTCCTTAACCCTAACTCACACATATCCTTAAACGAAACCCTTGCGCTATTTTACACCAAAATTCTCAGCTGCTTCATTCTTTCAGTCCCATACTCACCAAAAAAGAACTACACTTCATCTCCGCCCTGGTATACCAAGGAACTACGCTCTTTGCGCAATAAAAGAATCAAAAATTGGCACGCCTATCTTAGATCCTCCTCTGCATCAGACCTTTCTAATTACATGCAGTCCTACACTAAATTTGCACAGCTATGTGAATCACTCTACCTCCGATACCTGAACAGAATGCAATCCTCCCTTATCTCTGACCCCAAGTGTTTCTACCACTTCATTAATACAAAAAGAAAAACCGATAGCTATCCCACTACACTTAACTTTCTCAATAACTCTTCCAACGAACCCGAAGTAATCGCCAATTTCTTTGCTCATTTCTTCAGCCAATCATTCACTGACCAAGATCTTCAACCCGATCACGACTATTATCGATATTTGAAAAACTGCCCCCAGACGTCTCTTGTTTCATTGTACATCACTCCCGACCTAATCGCCGAAAAAATACGCAACTTAAAGGACGACTACTCTCCCGGTCCCGACTGTCTGCCTGCCATAGTATTAAAAAAGTGCGCGAACCATCTTATTTTACCCCTTACCGCTCTATTTCAAAGCTCTATCTCTCAAGGACTCTTTCCTAAGCTTTGGAAACATGCTTATATCATTCCAGTCCACAAAAAAGGACTGAAAAATGATGTGTCCAACTATCGTCCCATTGCCAAGCTCTCATGCATACCCAAACTTTTCGAGAGCATCGTTTATGATGCACTATTCTTTCACTGCAAACCCATATTTTCTCCTAACCAACATGGGTTCCTAAAAGGTCGATCGACAACCACTAATCTAGTCGAGTTTGTTTCACAATGTTTGTGTGCACTCGAAGCTGGCAAAGAAGTAGACGTTGTCGCCACTGACTTCAGCAAAGCCTTCGACAAAATGTCTCACCTAATTATTATCCTCAAGCTCACTGCCCTCGGTTTCTCTCCCGGTTTTATCTCATGGATCAAATCTTATCTTGAAGATCGTCAATATAACGCTATCTTCAGATCTTCTATTTCTGATCCAATTAACGCTACCTCCGGTGTCCCGCAAGATAGTCATCTCGGCCCACTGATATTTATTCTAACCATTAATGATGTCGACAGCGTTATTCTGAACTCTCAGCTCTCCATATATGCTGATGATATGAAAATATTTAAACACATATCTTCCCCTGTCGACTCCTGCTCTCTCCAATTGGACCTTAACAGGTTCACTACTTGGTGTCAAAACAACCATCTCGAGCTCAATATCAGTAAATGCCAAACCATCACTTACTCCCGCAAGCGCTCTTCCTCACCACCCAGAACCTACATTATTCGTAATGAAACTGTTCCCCCTGTCAACTTCTTGGTTGACCTAGGGGTTATTTGTGACCGTGAACTCAACTTTCGCCTCCATATCGACAACATTATCAAACGTGCTAACTCTGCCCTCGGTTTCGTGAAACGTTGATCCAAAGAATTCTCGAATCCTTACGTTACGAAATCATTATACATACATCACTTTCGTTAGGACCCTTCTCGAATATACTAGCCAAGTCTGGTCCCCCTCTTATGAATCCCATACTACGCGTATTAAATCCATTCAACGCAGGTTTATCCGTTTTGCCCTTCGTGGCCTTCCTTGGGCCGAACCCCTTAATTTACCACCTTATATGGATGGCTTAAAGTTAATCAACCTCCAAGAATGCTTCGCAAAGCTAACACCAATCTCTTCGACCTTCACCTTAATAAGTCCAGCCTTAGAATTGCCCTATACCACAACCCTTCTCACTCTCCTTAATCGTCTCCACCCAGCCACCTAGTTAATAAGTTATAGATTTTTGTTAAGGCTTGTATTAAGTTAATAAAGTGCCCCTATGGGGGCGTCAAATCTTCGTTAAAAAAAAAAAAAAAAAAAAAAAAGATTGAACAAAGAGCAATCACAGTTGCTCCCTGCTTTCGTGAATAACATAGTTCCGAGTAGCAGCGATCGCAGGAGCAGTCTCATCACTAGTATGGAGTGACGTGGTCACTGTAGTGGATAGTGTCTGAACAGAGCCAAGTTTCCACAAGTATGATGACATCATATTCATGAAGAGATGAAGACGAAAAAAAATCTTTATAGTCCAGTCAAAATAGACACTTGACTTAGCCAAAATTCGCATAGAGCTGAAAATTGGTAGAGACTTTAAATACACCATTATAAATAAAATGTCAAAAATCCCCTTCGATCCTACTTCTGCAAAAAAAATTATCCAAGGTCAAACGTACAAAATTAAGGTTTTTTCCTTTTTTCTCAAAAACGGTAAGTTTTATCGTGAAAATGGTTCGACAAAAGTTGTAGAACATACAACACAATTCTCTACAAAAATCGTTAAGACACTTTTTTTCGTACGACTCACCATTCGTGAGATATCGCGGTTTTAACAGTTGGAAAATTCATAATTAAAAAAAATTGAAAATTTCATAATCAAAATCCTGCACAGCTATTTAGCAATATCCTACTACACCATCTGATTCCCCTTCGCTCTTCGGGCGCCTTGTCGCGGCGGAGGGGCTTAAGAGGTCAATGACCTCGAACTAAGACCCGGAGAACCCCGAGTTAGTCATGAATGAATGGACAACCAGATGGATGGAAATACTCCAGGTGGCACCCGCAATAGCGGAAATCCACCCGCGATCTCCCTGGCAAGGATTCTGGAGGCCCCACCAGTCCTTCTTAACTCTCCGGCAGCCCGGAACGACACCGACTCCTGCGGCTCATTGTCCGACCACTTGGTTGGACTGAGCGTGAGCGGTGCAACCGACAGAGGCGACACCGACGATGGTGCGGCACGGGAAACCGCCAAGGTTGAACGAACCCCAGAATTGGGACGTGCTGTAGATTGCACTGCTAAGTGCCCAAAAAGAAGGAGGAAGAGGCGTGCCCGAAAATCGTGCAAAGAGGCTGGCACAGCCGAAGGCACGAAGATTGAGGGCGAACCTCTGGGAAAGGCAGGTAAGAGGATCAGATCGGCGGAGGTATCCCCTACCGAAGCCCATCCGACCCTCTCACCTGCAGATCCCGCACTTCTTGCCGGCGCGCAGCGCAGAAAACGTGGGCGGCTAGTAAAGGCTGCTGCTGGAGGCACAAGCATGCCAGCACTTTCGGCATGCGCCTCAAACACTCCTCCTCTTATTGGTGACGGTCAAACTCCCAATAAGAGCGTGCCAAGTTCCAAAACTGACGGAGCTGACGATGTTCAGGGTCCTGTCATGGTCGGTGCCACCGCCGAAAAAGGTGATGATGCTGGCAGACAGACTCTGATCCCAGAAGGCGAAGCGGTCTTGGATCATAACAACCCTCAGGCTGGCAAAGCTGTTCGAAAGCGGCGTCGGAAGGGAGCAGGAGCTCGAACCGAAAAAGGTAAGAGCACTTGCAAGCGGAAGATGGCCGCCGGGGACAATCTTGCTGGGGAGAGAGAACGTGATGTCTCCTCCTCTGATATGGCGGCGGGAAATCGGAGTCCAAAGGCAGATACGGCGATCAATAAAGATCAAAGCAAAAACCTGAAGACGGAGAGGACCAAAGGCTGCTCATCGGAAGCGGCCACTTCACACAAAAAAACCCCTTCCTCTGGAAAGGCAACACAAATGACCGTAAAGAGTCGAGACAAGCACCTCTCCTACAAAGAGGCAGCCATCTCCTCCGAAAAGGTCAGGATAGGGAAGGCTGGCAGTGACAGCAGAATAACCAGCGCAGATTGCCAACACTGCGAGGATCATCTACTGGAGCTAGCTTCAGCAACAGGCTTCTGTATTCAAGCGGAGAGGTCTGCTTTGATGAATGGTACCTTCGTGGTGAGCTGTTCCTCTCAGCAGACATCTGCCTGGATCAGGAGCATGGTGCCGAAAATCCCCCCCCTGGGAACTAGCACTTATCAAGTAGTTAGTCTCCCGAAACTAACGCGCGCCATCTGCTGGATTCCGGGAAAACCCGGAAACAAGCTGAAAGTGCTGACGCGACTACGTGCGCAGAACCCGGGACTCGACACGAGGCCCTGGACTGTCTATTCCTACAAGGAGAAAAAGAACTCTCTGAAAAAAGAGGGCTTCACTCTGGTAGTGGGAATGGACAATGGCTCTGTTGAGGCCCTGAAAACCGCGTACGACTCACGTCCCTACTTCGGCCTTGGTAGGATTGTATTCCATTTTGATGTCAAGTAGTCGAAGGATGGAACGTGTTCCCCAGTATGAATCCATGATTTTTACTCAGATCAACCTACAGCATTGCAAGGCTGCTACCGCTCTTCTAAGTAGCAGAATTGCATGCAGTAGTACAAATCATCACATTGTATCCATTCAAGAACCATGGGTGTGGAACAAACGCCTGTGTGGTCTTGGTGGCATACGTGATGCTACAATCCTTTATGATGAGCGATCCGAAAGGCCCAGGGTCTGCCTCATCATATCGAATACGCTATCGGCAACCAAACTTGGTCAATTCTGTGGTCAAGATCTGGTAGCTGCGAAAGTGAGCTACAAGGCGCACGGAGAAATTGAACACTTCGTCGTGGCGTCTGCTTACTTCCCCTACGACTCGGTGCTACCCCCGCCACCTAAGGCGGTTTCCGAACTCGTAGAATACTGAGAAGCCAGAAGGATTGGACTCATCATCTGTTGCGATGCTAACGCTCAAAACACATTTTGGGGCAGCAGCAAATGCAACCGGAGAGGAGACCATCTTTTAAACTTCATTCTTTCGTCTGACCTTTTCATCAACAATGTTGGCTCTCAACCAACCTTTGTGACGGCGGGACGACAGGAAGTGATTGACCTAACCCTATCTAACAGGCATGCGAAGGCCATCACTAATTGGAGAGTCTCACCAGATGTTACGTTGTCAGACCATAGATACATCGAATTCCAATTGAAGTGCGGGATCTCCCCCTCGCAGCCCAAGCGGAATCCGAGAAAAACAGACTGGGTGCGATTTAGGGAGGAGCTTGAGAAATCCACTCAAGCCCCGCCTAAACTCAAAACTAATCAATCGGTGGAGGATGCAGTTCATAACCTGAACAGCGCCATCACCAAATGTTTTGAACTCGCATGTCCTGTCATAAAACCTCCCAACAGGAAGCCGGTTCCCTGGTGGAATGCTGAGCTCCAACGGCTTCGTAGGGAAGCCAGAAGTCTTCTGAACAGATCGCTTAAATCGAACTCGGAAGATGACTGGAATAAATATCGATCGAAGCAGAAGGAATATAAGAAGCTTATTCGAAAATCGAAGAATGATTCCTATAAGTCCTTCTGCGAAGAGATCAAATCCCTGAGCGCGACCAGCAAGTTGGTTAAAGTCCTCAAACGAGGAAAATCGACAAGGCTGGAGGTACTCAGAAAATCTGATGGTACCTTTACCGAGTCTAAAGCAGAAACTCTTAGTTTACTGTTTCAGACCCATTTCCCGGGAAATCAGACTGTCATCGGCTCGTTGCACACTCCCTCCTTGGATACTGCGGCTGTAGCGATGAAAACAACTCGGCGTAGCTGGTATGTTGCGTCACGCGTGGCAACTACTGAGGCCATTGAATTTGCTGTGGCATCCTTCGATGGCTTTAAATCGCCGGGCACTGATGGGATATACCCCGTTATGCTGCAAAAAGGTATAAGACTGAAAAGAATTTTCGCTGCTAGCCTGGCACTTGCCTACATACCTATCCCTTGGCGCGCGGTGAAAGTGGTCTTTATTCCCAAAATAGGGAAAGAAGATTACTCACTAGCCAAGAGTTTCAGACCAATAAGTCTAACATCATTCCTGCTGAAAAGCATAAAAGCATGGAAAGACTAGTAGAGTTGCACGTGCGCAAAGTTGCCCTTCGAATGCATCCTCCGTCGGACATGCAACATGCTTATCAGCGCGGAAAATCCTGCGAGACTGCGCTTCAAAACCTAGTTGGGAGAATTGAATGCGCTCTCGAAAGGAAAGAGTACGTACTAGGCATTTTTGTCGACATTGAGGGAGCTTTTGATAACGCTACTTTTGACAGCATGTGTAATGCTGCTAGACGGCATGGCGTAGATGAAGCACTGGTTTTGTGGATCAAAGCAATGCTCGTGCACAGGACACTGATCGCTGATGCAGGCCTCGAACATTGTGTCAAGTCTGGAGTAAACATGGGCTGCCCGCAAGGTGGCGTCTTGTCTCCGCTGTTATGGTGCATGGTGGTCGACTCTCTGCTAGATGCTCTCAATGCCTCTGGAATCTATGCCCAGGCCTATGCGGATGATGTTGCTGTTCTCTCTGTCGGCTCATGTTTAGCGAATGTCTGTCTCAAAGCGCAGGCGGCGCTAAACGTGATCGAAGACTGGTGCACGAGAAATGGGCTGTCGGTCAATCCTCTTAAGACCGATGTCGTTCTCTTCACGAGAAGGAGGAAAACAACTGGCATTGCTCAGCTGGTGCTAAAAAGCATTCCCATCCCTATATCCAAGGAAGCTAAGTATCTGGGAGTCATTCTAGATAACAAACTTCTCTGGTCAAAACATGTTGAGTCCAAAACCACCAAAGCGCTGTCAGCTTTCTGGCAATGCAAAGGTGCCTTTGGCAAAACATGGGGCTTATCGCCAAAAAAGGTCCTTTGGATCTACACGGCAATGGTAAGACCGATAATCTCATATGCATCGGTTGTTTGGTGGAGCAGGCTGACACGAAAACACGCTGTGGCTTCACTCACCAAACTCCAAAGAGCGGTCTGCCTCAGTTGCACGGGGGCTTTCCCCAGCACACCGGGAGCTGCTTTGGATGCTATGATGAACCTTCCACCCCTTGACATATATATCAGAGGGTGTGCACTGAAAACTATTTCTCGCCTAAAGAGGAATGGTCTTTGGTACAACTCGCAGTGGAGTGAAAGTGTACTTGAGAGAGAAATATCCTACGATCACTGTCTCATGGATATGCCCTCTGACGCAATGACACCTGCCATCCTACTGCGCTGTAACTACACAGTCACATTTCCTTGGCGTCAGGACTGGCTTTGGCCAGACACTGAACCTGGAATAGAATGTCTTCGCATCTTCACAGATGGCTCCAGGACTGATCAGGGATCCGGCGCCGGAGTTTTCTTCGAGCGCGAAAACATTCGACTGCACTTCTCGTTAGGAAAATATGCGTCTGTCTTCCAGGCGGAGATTTACGCAATCCTAATGGCCATGCACTATGTTGTGAAACACAGATGGAGGGGAAAGAGCATATGTGTCTGCAGTGACAGCCAAGCTGCACTCAAAGCTGTATCCAATCCTCTGCCCAACTCCAAACTAGTGCATGAACTCAAGACCTTTTTGAACAAAGTCGGAAGACTTAATTCACTTAGGCTTGTATGGGTTCCAGGTCACTCTGGAATCCCAGGAAACGAGATCTCCGATTAACTCGCTAGAAAAGGCTCAGAGGAGAGTTTCTCAGGGCCTGAATCCGCTTAGGTCTACCAGCTTCAACGGTTAAATCTGACATCAATGACTGGGTCTTTAACGTACACAGTCGCAGATGGAAGGAATATCCAGGATTCAGGATGACTAAGCGCGTACGCCCTGACGTCTGTAAAAAGTCCGCAACATTCTTCTTATCCTTAAGAAGAAATGACTGCAGAAGGCTAACGGGCGTCATTACGGGCCATTACACTTTTGCCAGGCATCTTTACGTGCTTGGCATCAGTGAGACGCCTACCTGTGCTGCTTGTTGCGAGGAGGACGACACAGCGGAACACTTTCTCTGCGACTGTCCCGCCTTCGCTCGTGCACGGTGGCGCACCCTTGGGGCCGACGTGGTGGGTGCCGAATCTCTTAGCTCAACATCACTGAAGCCCCTTCTCACTTTTCTCCGGACAACGGGGAAAATACAATAAAGACAAGGTGTCTGTCTGGTAGTACAATGGACCAGTACTTGTGTCTGAGTGCTCCAGTAGATAGTAGAAGCCTCCAACAAAATAAAAAAAAAAATAAAAAAAACACCATCTGAGTAGCACATGAGCTTTTTCTGCAAAATGTTTCGCTGAAGGAAGTGTATTTGTTCGTAATATAGGCTCTTCTGCTGTAACTGAACTTTTTGGAGTAATAATTTTAATCATCACCATGATGTTAAGCGTATTATGACCGGCCGAAGTATGTACATTTATATCAGCATTGTCTGCAACATACTGAACAAATGTGCCAGTTTCTGGTGGCGAAATATGTGGTGGACGATGCAGAACTGCTGCTGCCTCATACATTATAGTATCATTATATGATGCACATAATCCAAAAGACGAAAAAATCTTTATAAGACGCTTTGACCCAAATCGTCGATGAAAAAAAAGCACAATATAACCCAATTGCAATTTTGATTTGAAAGACCTAGGCCGAACAGCAGTCATTTTATAGTGGCTGATAGTTGTACACATTAATTTCAAATGATCTAATTTAAATCGTCGATTTTTCAAAATTACTTGCTCCAAAAAGTAAGTTAAGGACTCCGGAATATCGCTCTTAATATTTTGAAACATTCGACTCGGCGGGGGATAATTATCATTGTCAATCACTACAGATTGAATATCCTCTCGAATAATTGCTGCGGCAGCTTTCAGTATTCTGAATCGTTCTCCGTTTGTATTTTATTTTTTATTTTTATAAATACCAAGCTTTATTGAGAATATCGTATTGATTGTCAATAAAACAGATATTAACAGTTATCTGTTTTTTTTCTCCCTTTTTTCTCAGTTATAATAATTTTATCACCATACTTTAACTTTAATCTTCTTTTAGATGTTTTATTATCTATAGTTGGATTTTTGCCAACGTCTTTTAATTCTTGCAATGAAAATTGGCAATCATCATTATTTTCAATGTATTGAAATATTTCCTCCATCGCCAAGTTCACTGAATCATCTTTGGGACGACGGGCTTTATACCCCGTAGTGGGCCTCAGAAAGATATTATAACATTTATCGTGGTACTTAGCTTTAGCAGCAACTAAGTCAAATTCATACTCAATACGGGCAATAACAGATTTTTTCTGCGCTTTCTTTTTTTCAGCTTCTTCATTTGCTTTCATCGCTGTAAAATAAGCAATATATTGTATTTTAAAGTTGAAATCTGACTCACTTACCCGTGCTCTAGTATGAGGTGGACTTATCGTGGATGTACTACCTTATTCTGTCTCGCGCTGTTTTTTAGCTGCAACAATACTACTCTTTCGAGTGTACATCTTACGACACTGCACGTGGACTGTCACAGGTTGCTTGTCTTTCAAGTATTCAAAAAACTTATCATTTCTTTCAACACTTGCATCAATCAAAGTCTTCATTCCATGATCAACAACAACAACTTCACTTTTTTTCAAGGTTTATCACAAATGACACAAACTTCTGACGTTTTGTTAAAATTATTTAACAGCACAAATTAAAATCGAAAATATTACCAATAAGCACGTCTGCTCACTGCAAAGTAATTTTCAAAACTAACAGTATATACTGAGTTATTTCGTTGACTTCCTTCAAAAATAGGCAGGTATGCGTCCCTCCACACTCGAACAATGACGTAGTTAGCAGATGTTACTCAAGGTTACAGACGAAGTGAATTAGGGACTGACAGTATATTTTTTTTATTTTTTATACTATATTTTATTTTAAAATACTCATTTAATTTATACAAGCTTTATTGTGTGAGTAATACAAACCAATAGTTTATTATTTTTATTTATATTGAACGTCCAATGACGTGTACAGGCTGCATTTAAGTGCACATGTAGAATATGAATTTTCCAACTGTTAAAACCGCGATATCTCACGAATGGTGAGTCGTACGAAATAAAGTGTCTTAACGATTTTCGTAGAGAATTGTGTTGTATGTTTTACAACTTTTGTCGCTCCTATTTTCACGATAAAACTTACCGTTTTTGAGAAAAAATGGAAAAAACCTTAATTTTGTACGTTTGACCTTGGATAAAATTATTTGCGGAAGTAGGATCGAAGGGGATTTTTGACATTTTATTAATAATGGTATATTTAACGTCTCTACCAATTTTTAGCTCTATGCGAATTTTGGCTAAGTTATAACTTATTTTTGTCTATTTTGACTGGACTATTAGTTTTTGTCCGTAGGCCACCGGCATTTTGGAAATAAACGCGCAAATCTGACAAATTTTCCGTGGGTTTCGCTACACTGCCTTCGTTTTTTGAAGAATTGATGAATCTCTTAATTTTCACTCCAACAGGCCAAAGAGAAGAGTCAAAAGCAGCATCAAACATGTTGTATGGTAAAGCAAGTTTAAAATTCACGAAGCGGAGATTTGTCTCATCAATATCTCTTTTGATTAAGCGAGAGCATTTAAGAAGATTTTGCGGAATATTACATTTTTTTGCAGCATACACAATGACATTATCAGCTGTTAAACATTTGTCTAGATGGGAGAGGTGCATGAAACGAAGGCTAGGAACGGATGGTAATTCATTTATTGCGTAGGTGTCTGTGCCGAACGTAACTTTAGAAGGGCGATGAACTCTTCTTTCCATGCATTGATTCGATACATTGTTTTTACCCAAATCCCCCGTCTCGCCACTAACGTCCCCAACTTGCTTTGCACTGGTAGAAAGAGACTGTAATGGAGTGGTTAAGTTCTCACATTGGAATGTTCTGTCGATTTCTGCTGTAAACGCTTCACCACGTTTAGATGATGCAAGTGTAAATGGGACTGATGAATCTGTTGTTTCTGTTGCTCCAATAGGAACCATAGGGTCTGAGAGCACAGTAACATCGTCATCCCCCACTACCGCGCTTGCCAGTACATCCAATGTCGTCCAGTCATCCAGTCATCCAGTCGTTGTTGTTGTATTTTGCAAAAAATGTTTTTTTGTTTCCTCACTACTATTGAGTTCATTGTTGTTGTATTAATGCATTTCTGGATTTTCCTTGTTTTTTATTAGAATTAGTAATTTTTAAATTAGGACATGGGTCAGAGTTAATGCATAATTTTGATTTAATATCAGCGACATCGTTTATCAACTTAGAAAACATTGAGAAAAAACAATCACCAATAGCAACACAATTATCACATCTCCACTGCAGATGGTGATCGGAAGTTAATGCATTTAAGGAAATGTCACTCAATAAAGTGCAGTCTTTATGAAATTTACGATTGCAAATGCCACTACAAGAAATTAATCTATCACGCACAATTCTAGTATTGCACATAGCATTTCCATATTTATTAGAATCCGTCATTTTTAAATTAATTAAAATTAGGGAAGAATAAATGAGTATAAATGAAATATGGACAAATTGAAAACCGAACCGAACCGTGTAACAACGGCGACAACAATTCGATGGTGTTCTTGAACTAAAGCAAGCAGTCCAGGTTGAGTGGTCTAAAATTGTTATCAAATACCTAAGTAATTCAATGCCAAGGAGGTTGAAACAGAGGTTCATCGACGAATTATTGATACTTTTTGTATTTTTTTATATGTATTATTATTTCATATCGTTTGGTCGTACCATTATATCGCTTGACTTAAAGTTTTATTTTGTTGGTTCGTTTTTAAATAAATTTTCAATGATTATTTTTTTAAATTTAGATACGCAAATAATACTAACAAGAGTAACATTTTTTCTTACAAAAATGATCCAAAACATCCTAAGAGAGCATGAGTATTCAAATCGGATTTAATCCAGGACAGAATAGAGGGTGGCACCTCAAACTTTATTTTCATTTCACTACACAATACACAATATTTTCAAATTAGCTTTAATTCACAATACATTTGTACCATTGCCATTGCTGGTCATACATGTTCGTAACATTGAATTTGGACGGTAAAAAATAGGTTTAAGTATATTACTTATCGGCTAACTTATATTTCTAATCTAATATAGGAATATCTGAGGGTCTTTTATATATGCGTTCATTGTCTCTATTCAACTTTCCCGCATTTTTCGTTTGGCTATCTAGCTGGATTTGGATCCTTAGCGTGGCGTCGTACTTGTAGGTACAGCAACTGGTTTGTAACACTTTTTGCTGAATTTTGTTTCGTGGAAGTTAGATTGGAGTCCTTATACTTGTTGCAGATTGGTCGTAATCCCTTGTGTCTGCATTTATCACCTCTTACACCGGAAACATATCTTGATCACTCTTTTGACCGCCCTCATCTGGTGAATAACTTGTTCCTTGGGAAGATGATAATACAATAAGTAAAGTTCACAGTAGAACTGACATGATTCCCATTGCTCTTACCTGCATCAGATTGAAACACATGGCAATCAAGGCCATACCAAGTAGCAAGTACACGGCGCACAATATGAAACTCACTTCGACCTTATCCTTATCCGCGGTTATCTGGAACAGCACAAGCTGACTGATGAATCAGTTTGAAAGCTATTTCAGTTCGGACACACTTACCACCTGTTCGCCAGGGACAATGTCGCCAAATCCTATACTGCTCAGCGATATAAAGCAGAAGTAGCTTCCATCCAATAGATTCCAGTTTTCCCATTTTCCAAAGAGGAAGGCACCGAACAAAATATATCTACAATTGGAGAATGTTTGATTTAAAACCGTTTACAATAAATATGTAAAGAATTCTTACCCAATCATAATGAAGATACAAACTGTGACCGGAACTGTTACTGCAGATGTATTGGTTTGAATCTCTGCTTCGATTTGAGAGTCGTCCTCAGTGTAGATGTCATCGGTTTCAGTCGAGGTTTCTTCACAGGTTTTACTCGATCTAGATTCACTTTGTCCTTCCTCCATGCTATCGAACTAATCAGAAAGAACGTTTAGCAATTTACTGCTAAGTTAATACAGAGATAGTCTTACATCACTGTCTTGCATCATACGGCGAACTTTTCGTCGTTCTCGTATTATCCGTCGTCGGGCCACTCCGGGACAAATTCGACACAGGCAAACCTTAGCATAAATCCACTTAAACGACTTGGCTAGAATGTCACCAATGTTTGAAAGATACAGCAGGAATAGGGGCATGCCGATGATAGCATAGAGAATTGTAATTAGTTTACCCCAATTTGATTTGGGAGCTATATTGCCGTATCCTGCAAAAAATATAATTAGGAAGCAGATATTTCATAAATATTGATAGATGAATTTAGTGTTTTTGTTATCCAGAGAAATTACACAAAAATTATTCATACAAAGACTTAATAGCTGTAATGGAAGGCAGGAAAGGAAGTCAGTTTCTGTTTTTCTAGTGAAAAGTTAGATTGCACTTAAGTTAGGTTGCACATTTCTCAAAAATGATCTACGGAAACCATCGAAAAAGTGCATGATATCGTGTTGGACTATATGCGCGTGTAAGTGAGTGAGATAGCTGAGGTTGTGTGTTCTATTCGGGATATGATACCAGAAATATCGTGGTACAACCTGGACGGGGTGCAGATGGTTTGTGTCGAAGATGTTCGTTCACTACTCTCCGGGGGTGGTTGTACTAGATATGATTTGAGATTTGTTTCCATGTCATTAAGGTGTAATATTGGAAATGTACGCATAGAGTATGAATTTTGAAGTGATCTTATGCTGCGAGTGTTATGCCTTCGTCAGCACTTTTTGATCACCTCTCATTCACAACTGATGTTCTTGACTATGGACGGACTTGAACTACAGACCTTCGGCTTAGCAGTCGGTGATGATTACCAGTGCACCACGATCATCCCTGTCGTCTCACAATCTTTTCTGGTAATCGAGAGATAAGTGAACAACAATTAGAACTCCATTTTCGTAGCTGAAGTTTAGCCGCCGATAGAAGTCCAATCAGTTTAGACTGCAAATCGATTAACGATTGAATTGAATTTAACATGTCGTTAACATAGACATCATTCAAAAGGATCCGAGATGCATTTGGATATTCGGATTTGTATTCAAGAGCTAGCTGCTTTAAAAATCGAGTTGCCAAAAACGGAGCAGAAGCGGTACCATATGTGACGGTCCGTAACTGAAAATTTTGTACCTCTTCAGCTGGACTTTTACGCCGAACAATGCGTTGAAAGTCGGTATGAATTTCACCAACCCAAATTTGCCTCAACATTTTAACCACATCAGCGGTGAAAACGTATTGATGTTTCCAAAAGCGCAAACACACTCACACTTCAAAGACTGCACATACGAATCCTTCACTGACCCATCAAAGACGATACGTAGTTTAGTTGATGAGCTACCTGGTTTTAAGACTGCGTGATGTGGAAGGTAAAAGTAGGGTTTCGATCTCATCCTGGGGAATCTTACTCATGTGACCAAGCTGAATGTATTCCTGCATAAAGTCACAACCGATGCAATTCTGGATCCTTTTGCAAACTGCGTTCCATGGAATTTAATCGGGTCATGGCTGATTTTAGTGTACAACCGAAAGAAGGGTGCTGCGTTTTAAAGGGAAGCTATACAACATACTTGCCATCCGAAGAGCGACTGAATGTTTCTTGAAAATGTTGCTCTGCTTGATCGTTGAAAGAGCATTCATCATTAATGGGAACTACTTCTTCCAGCTCCAAAAACCTCTGCAACAAAACATCAACGTCGACAGTGGAGTAAAGAGAAGACAAGGGAAAATTATGGGGTGAGGTTTTATCAAAGTATTCTCCGGTGATAACCCAACCAAATGACATATTTTGGGCGATTGGAATACCTTCAGGACCGTAGATTTATTCTCCCTTTAAAATACACCAAAGCTTATCAGCACCAAGCAGTATGGTATAGCAGGATCAGCTAGATTAAAATGTGGGTCGGCAAGATCTGAATTTCTTATATGTGACCACGAAGAAAGATCGAATGATTGGGTCGGGAGATTTGAAGTAAGCTTACTCAATACAAAAGCAACCACCACTAAACGAGTTGAGTTGTGCTGCGAACAAAGTTGTAAGGAAGTAGATTCTCTTGTATAGCCTGCTTCCGTTGGAGATAGACCGAGAACTGGAATCCGAGCATGCGTACGAGCAAACCCTAGTCTTTGGGCGATTCGGTAAGACTCGACAGTTTATGAAGTGTCCATGAATATCTTGCACCTTTGGTATCAATATTAGAAGGTTTGCTTTCGATGACGATGTAAGTGAATGATTATTTAGAAGCGGGCAAGTATCTTTTAACGAAGACGAAGTTTGAGGTTGGTGTGAGGGTGGAGACGAGTTGAAATTTGATAATGGTCTTGTGTGCAACGACGATGGTGATATACCCCGTGTTGAATCTTCCGAAAAAAGGCGACTCTTCTCTCCCCTCCAATTACCGACCCATTGCACTACCGTCCCTTCTCTCCAAAGTCATGGAAACGCTGATCAATCGTCAGCTCATGAAATATCTTGAGACCCGGAAACTCATCAATGACCGGCAGTATGTTTTCCGCTGCAACAGATCCACTGATGATTTTATGGCATATCTCACCGAAAAGTGGAATCACTCGCTCCACCAAGCAGGTGAAAGCAAAATTGTTGCGCCAGATATTTCAAAAGCATTTGACAGGGTTTGGGATGATGCCCTTTTGTCGAAAATGCGTGCGTTTGGGATCGATGCATCTCTTCTTCAATGGATTAGAAGCTACCTTTCAAACCGTTGTCCGAACAAGTTGTCTTGGACGGATTCAAGTCTGATGTTCACTAACTAAACACCGGGGTTTCCCAGGGCTCCGTCTTATCTCCGACTCTCTTTCTCATTTTTATAAATGATCTCTTGTCTGCCACTTCAAATCCAACCCACTCCTTCGCCGATGACAGTACCCTCAGCTTCTCATATTTGTGCACATCTTCACGGCCCTGCTCTTTGGCCGAAAGTTGTCAATGGCAGCGTATGTTAAGCTCATTAAATTCCGACATTGACAGCATTCTTAAATGGGGTAAGAAAAATAGAGTGGAAATTAATGCTTCCAAAACCCAATGCTGTCTTCTGTCATTAAAGCGTAACATAAACCCTCAGCCATTGAGGGTTTCACCTCAGAAGCCGATAAGCTTTCCATCCTCGGCATGTGTGTTAGTGACAACTTAAGCTGGAACGACCATATATTCGATATCGCCAAGAACGCTTCGAAATTCCTAGGCTTCCTATACAGATGCAAGAGACCTTTTAGACCTAGCTACTATTTATAAGGCGTACATTCCACCTAAGTTAGAATATAACACCCATGTCTGGTTAGGTGCATCTAAAACGTCTCTGCAGATAGATAGAATCCAAAACCGCGCGATTCAACTCATAGGAGATGCCAGCATAACCAAATCCATAGATTCGCTGGAACATCGCAGGAACGTATCCTGCCTCTCCTTGTTTTATCGTTATTTCCATCGAAAATGTTCCAACGAGATAGCTAGTTGCATTCCGCCCCTTACAAATTTCTCCCGTAATACTCGTCTTTCTAGGAATGCTAACAAATTCACCCTCAAGCCCAATTTCGGGCATACAGTCTCATATAGGGATTCTTTCTCTGTCTTCCCCTCTGTGTATAACATGCAAATATTTAAGACCAATGTCAACCGGCCGGTATCTCCTCCTTTCCTCCTCCCTACTACCTTCTGCCGGCACTCTGTCGTCGATATTATAAGGTGTAACACCTTGAGTGCGCGCATATTATAAAAAAAAAAAAACAGGTGACCATCGTCTTACAACATACAATGACATGATAGTATCAACCTTTGTGCCCATAGTGACACCACTATTGACATTCCATTTTACAAAAAGAAATTTATTTATTCTTCTTATGAACTGTTTAGAAGAATGGTGACCGAAATATTTTATCATGGCATCATTAACAGATCATAATGTCATAAGTGACATATCGGGTTTGTCAGCAGTATGATACCGAGTTTGTTCTAATATCAACTGAACAACAGCGTTTCAAAAATTATAACAGGATTTTGTAAACTCATTTTCATTTCCAAAATTATGTTTTCAAAACTGTTGCCGCTTTTATACCATCGTGGGTAATTTTTATTCTGGTCATGAATTGAAGCTAGAACTTCATCATCATTATCGTATTCTTCATTTCTGACAAGCATTTCGGGGTTACCTGGAACATCATTTGGGATCTGTTCATTTTCCAAATTATCGCAATCATTCTCGTCCGTGTCTGGTTTGTTATCAACGTCAGGTGGTATTATAGCAACATTATACATAGCATTCTTTTCTTCTTTTTCTATTTCATTCGAAAGATGAATCACCTTCCGTAAAAAAGTTGTAAAAGGTTTGAAGTCCATTCTTAAACAAAATACAGGCTGTATGGTTAGAAGGTCTGCTTTACAAGTTCATGAGGCTAAGCATGCCAAATCATTTTCTATACGTGATTTCCGCGATGAATATGGAAAAAGTTGGTTATTAAATGTGACGACGTTACTTCGAGCAGGATCTTGATATTAAAAACGACTTTAAACAGGAGGCGGTTAACTATCCGATACCGACTAGCATCTACACACGCAATAGGGTATACAGATGATTTATTAGCGTACAGATTAAGTTAAAACATTGACGTTATCAATGCAATACTGCAGTGTGACTTCGATTACATTAAGAGATGTTGCGATGATTGAAAATCAAAAATGAACTTCCAAAAGTCGGAAACGATACTGTTTGGGGCTCCATTGTATAGGGCCCCAAGGGATGCCAGACAAAACTGGAGGAAATCGGCGATCATTTGGCAATATGGGCAACCAGTGAGAAACGTGGCTAAATAATTTGGTATTTGGCTTGACCAGTATCTATTGTATATTTCAATAGACACCTATATGCTTTTATTGGTCCAGCTAAGAAAGTTTTCGGTGTGACTAGGGATTTGTTTCACAGCAGTCAATTTGACCGTAGAGTACAAATATACAGATTAGAGAGCAAAAAACATTCAACCGATCGGTATTCAATTTGCTGAATGTCAGCCAAATCTCCTAAAATAATTTTAAAGCCAGACTTACCTATAGTAGTTATGACGGTTAATGAATAAAGGAATGCTCCAGAAAAACTCCACTGCTTCTCGATCTCCATACCAGCTAGCTCAGCCTTTATGACTGCCCTCTGATAATTGAAAATAGTCTCATTCACCCTAAAATGCAAACAAATCCGATCATCTCTACCTACTCCTAAACTTTAAATCAATATAACTTACCTCTTTTTGAAATCAGTCTCATTGAACACATTTGACTCACAGCAAGTGATACTCCATAGAAGCTCCGCAATGACCGACTTGTTACGTTCACCTAAACTTAAACGTCGTCCCATTTTATTAGCTTCCGTAATTTCTATAGTTTGAAACATAAACGCTCCACCTATAGTATAGATAATGACCAGAAGTATGATGCCAACATTGCTAAACATAAACGCTATGAACTTCCGGAAATGGTCCTTAAATCGTTCGAAGGGTGGTTTCTCTCTTCGTCTGAATGAGCGTTTACGGCTCATTGTCGTCATGCCAGTGACTTTTGTGAGGCCTTGTCACCGGTTGCGTCGTTCCAAAATTCTTTCGTTTCAGGGTTTATTCCTTGTGGGCCGTGGAAAATCTCTCGGCAGCCGATTTTGAGCAGTGTGTGGTGTTACGTGCATGCTTTGCCGTGTAGCGCTAACGTGTTAGGTGATTGGAAGATATTTGTGGTTACGGCAGGTCTTGTTTGTTTTCTGGAAGTAAACATGGAAAATACATACAAATTGTTAAATCTTTATTTTAAAACTCTTAGATATTGTACATATTTTCAACTAAACAAATCGTTTCCTACTTCCTAATGCTGAGGTCTTGATTTATGTGAAATACTTTATCACTCATTGGCGGTTGTTTTGCGTGGAAGGCACATGACTCATAAGTAATCTTTCATCACCTTGTTACGAGAATGTATGCTTGTTCAGAATATCGTGAAGATATTTGCCCTGTGGAGTGGGAGAAATTAGTTCGCTGTTGAAAGCATATAACGACACAGTAAAACATCATATTACTTGTAAACGCTTGAGAACAACTACAGCATTTGTTTTAAGATTTGATTATTATTATTAATATCATTTCCGAGAGCCAACCCCACAACCGACTTAACGGTTCTTTAGAGCTTCCATGGCAGAACATTGCTCCTTCTCCTGGCTATGCTTCCAATATTTTGCTAGGAGTCTTCAAGAAAAGCGACAAATGCTCAAACACAGCCTGTATACATAGTTTATGGTTTGATGACGAGGCATAAACGTAATTCTACTTGTCATGGTCTGACAACTAGATTTTTCATACTGTCATTGCGCGACAGCAGAGTCGAGCAAGATCAATCAATTCTAGCGTCTGAAAGTTGGATCTTTGCCAACCACGTTCTTACTCAAATGATGCCAGAAACCTATATTGCCTGTACAAGCCATATTATTGATGTACAGGATTTTCAAGTATCTTCTCGATCGTCACATTATTTTTTCGAGCTAAGACCCAATCATAATAGAATTGAGTGGGCAAACGCCAGCTTACAGAAATGTCTCATTACATGCGAATAGTAAAGCATAGCCGTAATGGTTTTGTGCTTTATGTCGTTAAATTTTGCTAGCTTACGTTAACTTACAGAAGGTCCCAGTAAATTGAGTCATTCGACACGGAATTCTGACAGCTCAAATAAAAAACAAAATGTAGACAAGCCAAATGTAGCATTATAGGGAGCTCAACATGAATTATTTGATTAATTTTGCTGACGGTATTTGAGATGTGTTTATTAAATAAAAGTTTGCTGTCTAATGTTATACCGAAATATTTTATACTATCTGTCTAATTTATTTCGACACCATTTATTGATAAGTTGATGCTCGATAGAAAACAATCTTTTTTTTTTCTTGCAAAGAAGGTACCTAAAATCTTGGAAGCATTTAATTTTAATTTCCATTTATTCAAATAGGGGAATATGTTATTCAGTGCCCGTTGAATTTCGGTTACAATATCGATACCAAGAACATCGGTTGAATAAATTCCTGTGTTGCCAACATTACTATTTCACAATCGGGCAGTTGAGGAAAATCAGATATATATAATTATATGTACGTTAAATAAAATGGAACCTAAGACGGAACCTTGAGGAACACCTGCTGGTATGATATGTTTCGAAATTAAAAGAATTGTTAACTGAAACGACAAAAACGCGTCCAGAAACGAAACTCTGAATTAATTTAATTAGATATTCAGGAAACCAAACTCAAACAACTTGTGTACTAAACCGGCATGCTATACAGAATCGAAAGCTTTTTCGATATCCAACAGCACTAACCCTGTTGACTTATTCGACTGAAAACCGTGCCTTATATGACGAATTAACCGGTCAATTGTGCTGTGAAGGAAGAATATTATTTGCATCAAGGTGATTTTGGATTTTTTTTTTGAGGATACTTTCAAAAATGTTACCTATCGAACTCAATAGACTGTTTTCTGGTTTCCTAGGCTTTAAAATAGGAATAACCTTAGCTTTTTCCATTACGTAAATATACTTCCATACCAATGTTTTCTATTAAAGCAGTTATTTTGTGTTTGATTATAATTTTAATAAGAATCGCTACACCACCGTCTCTTGAAGAAGCTCAATCAAGACGATAGCATTTATATACATACATACATACGTTACTGGATAACGTAATATCATTCGTAAGAATTGTCTCCGAAATAAGGCTAACATCGATGTTATTTCTTGACAGAAAAGATATGAATTCAATAAATTTATTACCAATAATTCTAGCATTCCAACATATAATTCTTAGACTTGTTATTTATTATTAGGAGACAGATATTTCATAGCTAGTTCTGCAATTACATATAATTGTTCAGATTTATTTTTACATTTAGGTTCCACTGCAGAGGATTTGTCTTGCGTTACATAGGACACCTGAACAAGAACAGCCACCTGTACACAGACATCTGTACACATCTACCTGTACACAGACACCTGTACACGAAATTTTACCCAGTTGATCACAAACCAGTGTGTAAGTAAGCAGTGTTTCGGCTAATTGAGTGTGGAAAACATAATGAATAAAAAATGTTTTATGTGCGCGTTTGGACGTGGTAATCGCGGCATCCAAAGCACGGAAGTAAAGCGCCACGCCTGGCTCGCAATCCGGAGGTCAACAGTTCAAATCTCAATTCGGGAGAAAGTTGTTTTTCGTGTGTTTTATTTTCGGTGTTCTTCTGCCGCTTCTAAAGCAAACTAGAAGTAGCAGGAAGTGATGTCGGGTGATGGCGGGGAAAGACCCGTCGTACAGTGTCGGAATCGGATGATTTATCATCCGATTTGACAACACCGGCCGCCGTCATGAAAGGGCGCAGAAGGGTCAACTTGAGGGCCAATTTAATTAAGCGCTCCTTCCTGACTACTTCGACCGAAAAGCTGGACAACAACTAAAACCAGTGGTCTTTTTGTAAGCGGATATTGCCTACCTTTCCTATGGTAGGGAATGCCGTTACGATGAAGAGTGTAGTGAACTTGAGCAGGAAGAACGCATCCTACGCGCCCAGCTTCAGGCCGTAGTTCAAGGAGATAAAAAAAAAAGGAGAGAAAAAAGGCAACAGCCGCCCACAAAAGCAGCAACAACAACAACCATAGCAGCAGAAACAACAGCAAAAACATCAGCCACAGCAGTAGAAACAGCAGCAACAACAACAGCCGCAACAACAGAAGCAGCAACAACGCTCTAAAAAGGAGAAGGTGCCACCCATCTTTACCGATACCCTATAAGAGACCATCGATCTCATTAAATATGCTATTGGTGTAGGTAGATTTCAATTTAAATGTAACGCTTTGCTGATCAATGCAAGACAATACAGCAGAAGCGGATTAAAAGCCTATTGAAAGAGTCAACGACGGAGTTTTTCTCCTTCACACCGAAGGCCGAGAAGTTGCAGACGATGTTCCTCAAAGGTGTGGAGTCGGTTACAGACCCCGAGGAAATGCTCTCAGAGCTCAAGGAGTTCGAGAGTGACGACCTCAAATTCTTGGGAGTTAAACCATTTTCCACGATGAGCTCCCGACGGGAGAAGCGAGTGATTCCCTTCTTCTTGGTGCAGCTCTCACCAAGCAGCAAGCTGGAGAGGCTATGGCTACCACTTCCTTAGCATCCCAGACTGTCACATGGGAAAAATTAAAGAGGAGTGGAAACATTTTACAATGTATCCGTACGGGCACGCTGCGTCGATCTGTGAAATGCAGCTTCTTAGCGTTAAGTGCGCAAAGAATCACAAAAACGAGGAATGGAAAAGACAAGGTGGCGGAGAGAGAGCAGCTCGAGGCTTGTGTAGGAATCGAGGACACCCTGCAAACTGCCCGTAAGCAGAAGATCGAGGAGTAGTGTCCCTCGGGTCGCAGTATAAAAGCCCATGGCTGTTCCTAAAGCTCCAGTGCCTGTCTCTAAGGCACCGGAGATCGACATGGATGTCTGTTCGATCTTGCTCGCAATCTAAGGGCCGATTTTGGGCAGCTCCATTAACAGATCCTTGAGCAGGTGACCCGAGTTGACAGTATCTGGTCGCTTCTGCTGGGCCTAGCGCGCATTCAGTCGTAATGAGTACGCTGGTGGAGAGGCCCTTGAAGATTCTGTCGATGAATATAAATTCACTGATAAGGATCGATCGACGAGCCGTACTTTTCAATCTGTTGCAGAACGAAACCCTCGATGTACTCTTGGTTGGCAAAACAAAGCTAAACCAGAAGCACAAAATCCGGCACAGTTTTTACAGAGTAATTAGGAGAGACCGACCCAATGCTACTCAAGGCGGGGGAAGTCATTAAAAATAATTTTAAAAATAAAGTTATATATAGCGATGAGGTGCGGAGGTTCCAGGTGTTAGAGGCCTGTTCCTCTCTGAAATGGAAAGAGAAAGTACTTTGTATTAGCCTATGCTGATGCACCTCAATTCAACGTTGTCATCGCAGAGCTCGAGACACTTTTTCGATCTCAGCGCTTAAACTCGGTAGAAAACTTCTACATTCTGGCCTTCGATTTAAATGCCAAACATATTGTGATTGGAGAAATAACATTCCCAATACTAGGGGGAGCCTACTAAGTCATTGGGGGGTTATACGCAACATTGAATATAGAATCAAGTGAAGTAGAATCAAGCTCGCAAGGGATAGTCCGTCGCTCCTATCTGGATCTCATGCTAATACGTATATGTATACGACAGTGACCATTACGGACTATGTGCCGTGATCACAGTATCTGACGAATTCGCGGAAATGCCAGAGTATGTCCAAACGCACACCTACGATTATAGTAGGGCGCGCTGGCCATGGTTTGCCAATTACGTGACGAGAGCGCTCACTTCGAGAGCCTCCTTCCCACCGTCCAATAGGAACCTGTCAAACTACGAGATTGACAGGAACCTAAAACAAATGGATGATATAATTAAGCAGACGATGGACAGTACAATACCACGCCAACGACATAACGATACCACAAATGTGTACAGAAACGCGACAATCGACGCACTGCCCAGACAAAAAAGTAGACTCCTGACAAGACTCGAACTCTTATACAAGCGGTTTGGCGGTTTACCGATAAACAAGGTCAGGACACTGAAGTCCTTGATTAAAAATCTCCAATAATTAATCAAGGAAAATAACAGAATATAACGTTTGCATTGGAACAAAAGAATTCGTGCAGTAAAATCCAACAGCGCGAGTATGTTCCCGCAAATAAATGAAATATTTAGGAGAAACAATCAAAAAGACATTTAGGATCTAAAGCTTCGGAGGACCTCAGACAATGAGCGCTTGCTATGAACAGTTAGCATCGATCCAGAGAGCGCCATTCTGGATGACGACTTTTTCATTATCGAGAATCCTCAGGAGAAGGTGGCGACACTAGGAGCTGTCTTCCAGGAAGTGTACAAGGTGAATGATAATATTCGCCCGAACCTAGACCTGGAAAACGGAGCCCTGCTTCATCATTTCTATCTTCGAAATGATGTCGATCATTGGAGATCAGAAAACTTGGTTTTATCAGGTTTAATGAAGATTTCATGGCAAACAATGCCATCATCAGTGAGAGGGTTAATACCCTGTTCAAGATCTTCAGATGATCTTCGAGTCACTGAGAAACAAAAAATCCGCGGGAGTTGACGGTATATCCAGAGACAGCAGTCGTGCAACCAATTCCCAAGAGGGGTAAAGACACCTCTAACCCGGCAAATCTCCGGTCGATAAGTCTCCTTCCGAGTATCAGCAAGGTCCTCGAGAAGGTGGTTTGTAGAGCCCTGTCTAAATGGGTTGTGGACAATAAAATCATTCCGGAGAACCAGTTCGGTTTCAGAGCGGGGCATAACACTATTCATGCCGCGTCGAAACTCGTGTCGGATATCCAGTGGAACAAATGCAAGAACCAATGCACGGGTGCCTGTCTGATTAACTTGGAAAAAGTCTTCGACAGCGTATTAGAAGAGTCAGCGGCTAGAAGGTCTTTATTACAAGCTCAGTCGGCTGGGCATAAGTAAACCACTGTTATATATGATTTTTGACATATTAACAGATAGAAAGTTCGTTGTGAAAATAGCCAACGTGACTTCGACCCAAACATTTGAAATCAAAAATGAACCGCAACAGGGCACGATAAATTCGCTGATCCTTTTCAGCATTTACCTAAGCAATCTGATAGTTTCTCTTCACCATTCTATAGCCTACACAGACGACTTAATCGCGTACAAATCAGGTTCAACGTCATTGTTACTCTTTTGCAGCGTGACTTATTGAGAAATGTGAAAATATTGAGCAGTATTGTCAGAGCGTCTTTGTCTGGTCTCTCGGGACCTTAGAAAAAAATGGCGCAGGTTCTCAGTTTTTGGATCGGACGCCGTCCACTGGCGAAACAAAGAATTATCAGATACTTTGGGATGTTGCTAGATCCCAGTATCAATATTTTGATAAACATGTAGATGCTACTCTGGCAAGGGCCCGGGGCGCTTTCTCTCTGACGGTATAGCTGTTTCATAGCAGCCAACTTGATTCCAGAGTGAAGGTAATCTGCTACATGGCCTTAATCGGACCCATGGTTGCCTATGGAAGTCCCGTCCGGTTCAATGTGAGAGCTAGCTTAATGGAAAGGATACGAGTGTTTGAGTTACAATATATTAGGACTTGTCGCGAGCTACATAGGACACCCGAATCTGAGTACACAATATTTTACCCGAACAAGGTCCTATACAATAGGGCTAGGATTGTACGCGTAGATAAATTTCTGATCAATAGCCTGATCTTCGAGGCTTACTAGCCCACTGACTTATATCACCAGAAATTGCGTCTTAACGGCTTTGTTCCGCCAGAAGCATTCCTCCACCTAGATAATTTTGGACTGATCTTCCACGTGGATCGCAATTCCGTGGAACGGCGATTCCTCTACGGAACCGAGGTGGTGGGTAGCTTAAATGTAATAGTTGTTTAGCTTGGTTTGGTTTTATTTTTATTACAAAAAAAAAATTAAGATACATATGCATACAGTGCATATAATGTATACATATTGTTATATATATTTTAGTTGAGATAGATTAAGTTAGTTCTTATTAATCGTAAGTTTTATATAATTTAAAAAAACGCGATCTGTTGCTAAGTTTTAATTCTTTTTTTTTTAATTCTTTGCTTTAATTGTTTATCTGTCTTAAATTAATATAAGTTAATAATAAGGGCGAAAGTAGTTCTGTATACTTTAGAGTGTCTGTACAGGGCCAGTAAGGTATTTTAAGTATGTTAAGTTAATTAAGATAGTTCTAAGCATTTTTGTCTAGCGTAAGATAGTTCTAAGAAATATGAAATAAAAATGAATTACAAAAAAAAATAAAAAATTTAAAAAGCTCTTCTGCAACTGGCTCTGTATTTGCATTACCTACCACGATCTCTTTCCATATTGTTTGCGGAGACGATGCGAAGATTTGTTGATGCCCTTACTCTGTTTGGCCGCGGAGGGAACTGTTCCAGATAGAAAAGTGGCGGTAGCGGCCGTGGAGGATTAGGTTCGATCCGCTATTTCTACATTTCTTGCCTCGGATGTGTTCCTTGAGTCGAGGAAAGAAGTAAAAGTAACTGGGAGCCATATCTAGCGAATAAGACGGGTGTTCGAGCAGTTCGAATCACGTTTCTTGGGCGGCAGCCAACGCTACTGCAATTTGCTGCGTCTTATTTCTTTAATGATACCCAATCTTTTTATTTGGTCTGCGTAGTAAGATCCCAAAATAATGACACTCTTTCCAAATATTCCATCATAATTATTCATTCACGGTCCCGAAACACGGATGCCCACCCAGCTTGACACTTTGAGTGAGGAGGCTCGCTTCCAAGTTATTGCTTATTGTTTGGTTTCAGGATCAAAATGGTGGGCCCAGGTCTCGACCAACGTCACGAAACTTAGCAAAAACATTTCCGATCTTCTTGGAACTTCTCGAAATTCACCCTCGAAATGTCGATTAATTTTTTGTTTTACTCGATGGTACTCAACGCGCAGAGACGTTTTTCATATGCAATTCGTTCGCGGAGAGTAAAACACTACACGTTGCTTCTATTATTTTATTTAAATATTAAATGTGAGATGCCGTGCTCCTCATTTGTTCTTACGAATCTATCCCCTCTATCACGTACATGCCTTACGAAATTCCTATAACCAGCTATTTTGAACATTTAGTCCAATGCATTGTGCAATCGGTCAAAGGCACTAGCGCATCATCACTATTGTACCCATTCGACCCACTCGGTTTATTTACGTTCTCGGTTTGTTTGGTTTCGCTGCGTGTCTTGCTTTGTTTACTTCGCATTGTTTATACCGCATTTTGTTTTGCTTTTAGGTAAGTACGTGTGGCTTAGATTGTCACTGCTGAGAAAAGCGATGAGCAACATACGTAGGTCGAGCTTTATTGTGATTGGCTGATCATAGTTATGGGTTGGCAAATCGTGGTATTGGTATGTGGTATAGTAGATGCATGTAGTGTATCCACTACAGATTCTTTAAACGATGTCATATGAGATGCCTGATGGTTATTGTGGCGGCTATGTTACTGTTAATTACAACTTTATTATCAAAAGGAGTGTTGGTTAGTGCAAACGTTGCGCACTAGACGTGGACGTAGACGTGGTGGTTTTACACAGATGACTCTTCCACGTTTGGTGGCCAAATTTGAAACGACCGGTTTAATATTCAATTAGCCATTATTCGTACGTCAGTGTACCTTTACAGCAGTACCCGAGGCAGTTATTCCTCGCCTGTCACAGGAAACTCGGCCTTTCGCAGACTTGGGCCTACTTCCGTACAAGATCCAACTGACCCAGTAGCTCCAAGTTCAAGACACATAGACAACGCCGTTTGTTCGCTGACTGAGCTTCGGAGCGTTTGAAAGAGGACCCCAGTTTTGCCCGAAAAATCACCTTAACCGACGAGGCGAATTTTTGGATAAATGACTGTGTTAAGTTAACAAACAAAATTGCCATATATGGGACGACACCAACCCACACGAGTTGCACAAAGTGCCAATGCAACTTTAAAAAGTTATCGTTCGGTGTGGATTTTGTGCCGAGAGCATCATTGGTCTGTATTTTTTTCGAAAATGGCGAGCATTACAGAACGATAATAACCAATTTTTTACAGCCCAAATTGAACCACATGGACCTAGACAATATGTGGTTCCAGCAGGACGGCACTACGTGTCACACAGCGGACGCCACGATTGACAGGCTGCATGAACGATTTGAGGGTAAGGTTATCTTTCGCAAAAGTGCATACATGGGTGTTTGAGATTATCAGAAATATGTATAAAGGGTGTTTTTTATAGAGGTATAGAACTTTGAAATGGAAAAAAGCAAAGATGATTTTTTTAAATTGACATGAAATTGACTTTATTCGAAAGACAATCTTCTAACATTATAATTTCTGGCATATGACCGCCCAAAACAAGATCGCCGTTGATCCCAATTTTCATAAGCGAATTTTGTTTAGCGATGAAGCTCACTTTTGGTTGAATGGATACGTCAATAAACAAAACTACCGTATTTGGAGTGATGATCCTCAAGTGTATGTTGAGGCACCGTTACATCCACAAAAACTGACTGTTTGGTGTGCTTTATGGGTTGGTCCGTACTTCTTTAAAAACGATGCTGGCCAGAACGTTACAGTCAATGGTGACCGTTATAGAGCCATGATTACTGACTTTTTCGTTCATCAATTGAACAACCATGATGTGCAGGAGCTGTGGTTTCAACAAGACGGCGCAACATGTCACACAGCTCGTGCCACAATTGATTTATTGAAGGAAACGTTTGGTAACCGCATAATTTCACGTTACGGACCCGTGAATTGGCCTCCAAGATCGTGCGATTTGACGCCGCTTGACTACTTTCTGTGGGGATATGTAAAGTCGCTAGTCTACGCCGATAAACCCGAAACGATTGACCACTTGGAGGACAACATTCGCCGCGTTATTGCCAATATACGGCCACAAATGTTGGAAAAAATCATCAAAAATTAGACCTGCAGATTAGACTACGTCCGAGCCAGCCGTGGCGGTCATATGCCAGAAATTATATTTAAATTATAATTATAAAAAATCATCTTTGCTTTATTCCATTTCAAAGTTCTATACCTCTATAAAAAACACCCTTTATATTTGAATAATATTTCATTTATTATCCATTTCAACAATTGTTTCCATTGAATTAGTTAGAATTTGATAACTGCGTTTAACACTGCGCATGCACACTATGTTTTATTTCACTCACTATTGTTACTCAAATCTTATATTTTCTCAATATGTAAATCTCTCAATTATTTAATTGTAATATGTATTCAAATACCGTTGTACATGCATGACACGACGAGTGAATCGGTATCTTTTGGTAGTTTTCTGTGGACTGATTTCTCTGCCATTTGGATCTCGACCACAGCAAGGAACATATCGCAATTGGTAAAAATAAAACTGGTAATTATTTAAAAACCAGATTTCATTTCCAGCATCGTTAGAGGACTTTTCTATGGGCATCATCGCTCCCATCTCGCCGTCACCCGTCGCTTTCTGCGTGCTGTGGTATTACGCTTATGGCCTTTCAAATAAAAAAAGAAAAATTAATTTTTCTAATTAATACCTCCCAGCTTGTTTTATTCTATTTCAACATCTACCCGCCCTTATTGAAAAACCCTTTACATATCAATTCTGATCGCTCATACCGCAAGAAAGAAGACCTCTTAGCTGCGCCAATAAATTTAGATTTGAGTGTGTTAAGCTTTCTGTCTGATCTTTGTTTAAGTAATCTTTTTTATCTCGACTATCGAGATATTTATTTATTTAGTTGATATATCAGAATGTATGTATATGTAATCTACGAATGTAAAATAGTATATAAGCCTGTCCCAACAGTAAATTTCTTAGTGAATAACCCAATTATAAGGTCGAAAGTCCTTAGAGTTTTAAGTATGTGCTAAGGGTGTCCGCATAGGCACAATAAGGTAATTTCATTTGGTCAAGATAGTTAAGTTGATGACTTACCGGGTCAATTCTCAACACACTGAGCCCTGTGCTTTGGTGTTTTTAAAATAAGTTTAAGAATCCTCAAGAATGTCGGGTATAAAACATTTTCTGAGAAAACAACGGAAAGGAGTAATCCAAATGGAACCTATAAACTGTGAAT
Source organism: Merodon equestris (assembly GCA_958301585.1). NCBI lineage: Eukaryota > Metazoa > Arthropoda > Insecta > Diptera > Syrphidae > Merodon > Merodon equestris. The sequence goes on along the minus strand of OY284417.1, from coordinate 66,321,992 downwards.
ATGCAAACACTTTAACTACCACAATAAATATCATTTTTGGACCCATATATTATAAACATTTTTGAGCTTTAATACCAAACATAAAATAGCGAAATCGAATCTAATGAAACAAACCGTTAACAAAATTAAATATTAATATAGAATTTAATAATTCTATGAAGAAAATGCTTCGAAGACTAATATAACAAAGAATGCTTCAACAATTATAATGGATTTACTTAATTCAAACTGCCTTTGAAAACTGTGCAATAAATTCAAGCGTAAATAATTTTCGCGGATATTTTGAATTTTATTTCAATTTCAGATTTATTGTAAAATCCTAAAAGCACTGAAAATAAGAAACAATTCTAATTTATGCACAATCCGAGGCACACTTAAAAACAAAACAAATCGATGGTTCGAAAATTAAAAATTAAGATAAAATAAAAAGCAAAAAAAAGTAAGAGAAAAAGCACCCACACTTGCTTATCCGAAGGCTTCCCTCGAAAATGTATTTTTAAATAAGCACAAGAAACAAAAAAACAAAAACGAAAATGCCAAGTCATGTTTACCATTTAATGAACATCATTTTCATTAAGTCAATTAATTACTCGTGCCTAGTGCCGCCACTTCTCCGAGCGAGCACCGGCCATTCAATTCAAAGATTACTTACAATTACTTGCATTGTAGACAATGATCCATATTGCCGCCGAGATTTTCCTTCTTTTATAGCGATCGATTCTCTGGGAATACAAGTTCAGTTTCAGTTTCTATTTTCTATTCTTTAACATTTAAATCAATGTGTATACAAATACAATGTACTCGTACACCTGTTACTAGGCGGAATAGAATTATTCGCCCATATTCCAGATTCCTGTGAAACATTAAAACACTCTCGAATGATTGCAATGATCTGTTTGTTTGGATTCGACTCGAACGATTCGACGTAAATAGTTCATATATAAAAATCTTTACGTTTTGCTATAAACAGTAAATAGGGGCACCCCTGGGAAAGTGAAATATACATTCAGCAAATGCTGTTGCGATAAATGAAATGCAGGTCTCACCATATCAGCCGGATGTGTTAAACAGTTTCAGAAAATGTTGATCAGCGGTCTAGAATTTCGTTCATTATTTCAGTGGCAGTCCAATATTCGGCAAAACCCAGAAAGCAGTTAAACGTATGGGCGAGGCAAGAAAAACCTGGTGATCAATAGTGACTGTACTTTAAAAGCGTTTTTAGAACAGTCCTGTCTTATCAATCTAGAGTATTTTCTCATCCTAGTCGCCAGAAATATTTCAAATTAAGTAAGGATTAAAATTGACTCCTGAGAAAAACTTGAGAAAGTGTATAATCAAGAAGACGGTTTATGTTTTTTTCTTTAGCGCCTGTTAATTATATCCTCTTCTTCTCGTCTATCTATCTATCTATCTTAAAAAATATGTTCCCTAATACAATAAGTTTCTGTGCCGTTATTGAAAGTTTAACTAATCTGAGAACAATATGATCTTTGTTACTCAAACCCATTACATAAAATGGGCGATTTGTAAAGCAGAAAGTACACCGCAGAAGTAAAAACGTTTTTTTATTAACTAATGAAACAACAATGCAAAAATCTTAAGTGGGTAGTCTCATGTGACCACTTCAAAAAATCGATTTTTTTTCATATTTCGATGGTAAAACCTATCGAAAATATGCTGTGAAAAATTCAGACCGAAATTCCTAGTATTAAATAAGTTACAACTCATAGTCGCCGACGCGCCGTAAGCGACTTGTCTGCCGCGCCAGGTCTGCAGCTCCTACCTTTCTATTGTTGTTACCGGTCTTTTATACTTGCGTACGGAGTTTCTGACGGTAAATTTTAGTACATTATCTACCTGTGTATATGTGGAATAGTGTATATAAATGTTTGTTGTGAATATATATAAAATCCTAGAACAAATTTAGTAGTACAATTTTGATACTCTGGGTGTCAACATCAAACAGGAAAAAAAAAAAAAAATGGATCGAAAAGGCTCGAGGAGCTCCACAAGATATCCAGGGCAAAAAGAAAGAAAAAGGAGTTTTCGAGGGAATCAGTATACTGCTGAAACCGATACCGAGTTTTTGAGCACATCACAAAAGACCAGAGTGATTTTGATGTACCGATTGACGAATGATTCAGCATTCCGTGTTTCTCGCTAGTGTTTACAACTTTGCAATCAATTTTAAAGTGAAAGCTGTACGATAGTGACGTTAAATTTTTGAAAAAATCACCGCGAGGAATAGGATTCAAGTTGTGTGTAAAGTGTTCGTGCCAAGAATTTGACATCAATTCTTCTCCTATGGTCAAAAATGCTTATGAAATCAATAGACGTTTTGTGTTTATTATGCGACTACTTGGAGTCATCCTGGCTGGAATAAATTTATTTTGTTCGCTAATGGACTTGTGTGATGGAATTAGTAAAAATGGATATTATGGTATGCTCGACCAAATTTATATTGCTGTAAAGAGTAGTTGATACTGTTTTCAAAAAAGCCGTTGCAGAAGAAAACAAATTAAATGTTTAAAACGGTTGTGCTGAAGATAAAATCACGGTTTCTGGTGATGGATCATGGGCCAAGCGTGGTCTTACCTCATTGCTGGGTGTTGTTTCTTTGATAGGGAAATATTCTAATAAAATTGTTGATTTAATTGTCAAATCAAACGTAAAGCATGCGAGCAATGGATTGGCATGGAAGAGTCAGACGAGTTTTTGGAGTGGTATGAAAATCACATGGAAGTTGACGGTGTGATCGAAATGTTTCAGCGATCTGTCGAATACTTTAAAGTAAAATATAGTAAATACATCGGAAATGGCGACAGCAAAACATTTAAAAATCTACTGGCCGATTCTTACAACGGCGATCCTGTGGTAGAAAAAAAAGAGTGCGTCTTGCACGTCAAAAAAGGAATGTATAGACGAGTGAAAGAAGCTAAAAAAAACTTATAACTAGTATTTAAAAGCTAAAAACGGCTTGGAAGAAGCTGAAAAAAAGAAGGCCGAAAACAATCAAAAAGATAAAGCAGTTAAAGTTGTTGTCACAAAGTGTACTTCGAAAAAAAAACCATCTACTAGTGCTGGAACAAAGAAGTCGACTCTTTCATTGACCGATGCCATGATGGTTAAGCTATGGTTTGGCTATTTTGAGAAATCCAGATTCTCAAGAAGAAATCAAGAAAGCAGTGAGGGCTACATACTATCATTACATTTCAACCGATGAAAACCCCCAGCACTCGTAATGTTCAATTGCATGGTGCAAGTATTTACAACATACGGCAGAGAATACAAAGGAAATTTACACACATCCTCCAGCATTTGATGAAGAAACAGCAAGTTTTTTGAAGCCAATTTACGAAGAATTATCATCTGATGATCTGGTACAAAGGTGCTTGGGAAAAAACACTCAGAACAACAACGAGTCGTTTAATAGTTGCATCTGGAACTTGGCTCCAAAGCATCATTTTGTTGTTTAAAAACGTCCGAGGCATCCAAAAAGGCAAGGGCTTTCGTGAGGTCACAAAAACTGGCAGAAAATGATGCATTTGAAGTCACCGAAGGGTTATTGTATGGTCCAGGCACAGCAGATTAGTGTAAGTATAAATTTTCCCCGAAAATTCTTCTCTTGAAACTTTAAACGCATTTTTCTCGAAACATAATTTTTTAAAACTGTCATGGTCCTAAAAATCAAAACTATTCAACCGATTGCTATGAAATTTATATGTATATGTTCTTCTACTCATTATGGTACCAAAATTGCTAATTTTCGAAAATATCTTCTTATTTTTTTAAGCGATTTTTAACAAAAAATACAAGATTTTTTCTACAGTCCGCCATTTTTTTTTTTTTCAATGAAATTGATTAATGTTGGTAGGGCCGATAGCGACAGACCTACTGAACAATAATCCATTCGATTTTTTTTATTTCAGACAACATGAACAGCCGCTATTACCATGACCAGTGACCTGCTTGTTTTTTTTTTTTGGTATCTAATTTAATTTTAAAAAAATATATAAAAAATGTAAAACAAGAAAAAAAAAATGTATACAGCTTAAGATACAAATAAAAAAATTAAAAATTAAGAACCAACACAATCCATAGGAGGCGTAACGAAACATACATAAAGTTTTTGTTTCCGTTTGTTTCGAATAAAACACACACCAAATAAAACAAATTTTTCGAAATACTATCGTTGCCTATTACTCCACACGTGCTTATGGCGCAACTATTTAATCTCTGGACACAACACACGCAGCATGCAGTAAAGTAACAGACAAAGGCGAAATAAAACTCATTACATTGTCGATCTTTTGTTTTTCAGAAACATAATCCCATTGTTGTTGTTGCTGGTTTTTCTTACACTGGAGTTTTACTTGGAAGTCTTCAATAAAAATGGAATCAGACGCAACGTTTTTTGTATGTGTTTGATTGTAGCAAGAATCCCAATATACCATATTAAAGATAAAAAGCAAGTCATCAGGTTATTAATGGTGTCCTCTGCATCCCGTTTTGATAAGATGAACCGTCTCTATTTTGTGGCATAACTCCATCGTTTTAATGGGCCAGGACACGCAAGGTGAATTCTGTATGAAATACAGTAAAATCTGTCCGTCCTCTGTTTATTCGTTCCCGGCTATCTCAGCCAGCGATTTTATTACTCGGGCAATGTTTGGGGTTGAATAGAGTTCCTCGAGTTCTTGATTGTTCTGTTCTTCATCATAGATTCTCCTAAAGATCTTGTTTTCAAAAACCCGCAATCTATTTTCCTCCTCCTTAGTCAAAGACCAAGTTTAACATCCGTCAAGTGTGGCATTTTTATAAATACGGATTTTGGCATTGCGAGACAAAAGAGTTGGTTGAATAGTTTCTTAAGCGCGAAGAAGCACGGGCTGCCCATATTCAGCTTTTTATTTATTTCGATCTTTATGTCAGTTTTTGGCAGTCACTTTCAGGTACGAAATGTGGATCGTAGTGTGATTGGATCCAAGTCAGTCAGTGAGTTTTCTTTTCATTTACTTCCAAGTCTACTTCCTTTCCTGTCATTATTAGACTTTCTACACTGTTTCCTCACAGGTCCAGTTTGTCAGCGTAAGCTAGAACGGATGTGATTCCATTAACGTTTATTCCCCTATCATTTTCCTGCTGGAATCTCATACGTATGCCAGCACCAAACAAATAAAAAGGAGGTGACTAGGGTCTCCTTGTTTTAATCCTTCACGTATTCGAATGTTTTAGATAAGACGTTTTACGCATATTTTAACTCGCCCTTGGCATATGTTGAAAACGTCGAGCGGTTCTGCCTAACGCCATACTGGTAGTCTCCGACAATTTCCTTAGTGCATGATGGCAGCATCTGAGAATATTTGATATTACCTTGTAAAAACTTGATAGCAGGGATAGCCTTCAATAATTGTTGCATAGGGGAATGATGACCGAGTTTTTTCATTGTGCCATATATGTAGTTGCGGCGAGACAATGTAACTTCTCTTTTAATTTCTCTTCTGCAGGTTTTATTAATTCCGATAGTATTAGGTCGATCTCCACGGCTTTGTTATTTTAAAGTCGATGGTTGGTAGTTGTACGGTAGGATTAAAAGTGGTTTGATTTTATTCAGCTGCGTTCCATCCCAACATGTAATACCATACTGTAGTTTTGAGTTAAAAATATCGTAATATATAGTCTTAAGGAACTTATAGGAACAAACATTTTTCAGATAAAAAGCAAAGTATATAACGAAAATATTTCCTTAAAGATTCTGTATGGTTAGCAAAGCTCATCCTCGAATCAATCGTCAGCCCCAAGTACAATACTTGAATTCCTCTACATTCTCAATCAAAAAAACACTTATCACTGCAATCGAATGTGCTACAAAAAGATGGAAGGAAAGATGGGAGGTACAGGGACAATTAGTCAATTAAAATTTTTGCGGTGCATGAAAGTAAACTTCTGCACTGGTATAGGTCTAGGGGGATAAATTGAACAACACATCATTTTTGTTATAGGGCTGATGCTCAATTTATGTTCCGAGAACCAGATCCTTAATAAATGAAGGTCTCAGTTGATATCCGAAACCAGATTTATGAAGCTATCTGAACTATAGGAACAACCCACATCATCCGCAAAAGGCAGTTAGTTTAGCTTTGAAGTTTAGTCCAAACAGAGAATTTATATATGTAAGGGACAAAATGGGTCCCAACACGGAACCTTGAGGAACTCCCAAATTAATAAGTGGGTGTTACTCCTAGTCTCACCAATCTTCACTCTTTGAGATCGATTGGATAGGTAAGACCTAAACCAGGATAGCATGAAGCTCCGAAATCCAGCTTTTTCAAGTTTGTCCAACAAGATTGAGTGGTTAACCATGTCGAAGGCTTGTATATATTAAACAAAAAGTCCTGCAGTGTATTTTTTAGAGTCTAGACTCGAAAGAATATTTGAGCAAAAATGTAAAAGGGCGTCTTCAGTTGATTTCCCCTGTTGAAAGCCAAATTGCACCGAGCTAAAAAACTTTTTTTTTTCAAAAGTTTTGCAAAAAAAGGGAAGAAGTGATATTGATCTATAGTTACTCATATCCTCCGCAGAACCTTTTTTATAAAGTGGAACTATGTCGGCACATTTGAGGTCGTCAGGGAAAACCCTCAAAAATATGCTCCGATTGGAAATAATAGCTAAAACAGTGTTAGAAATCCCATTACAACCCCAAAACCTAGAGTTCTTTAGAGCACCAATTGTCTGTAAAAGTTCAAGAGCAGTTATAGGCTCGAAGACAAAACTATTTCTTTGCAACGGTTCAAATAAGCTATAAGAAAACGAGCACAAATCACATCTTTATTGGACTCCATGAATTGATAGATTCCCCGTCAATGAAGTAAAATAGTTATTAAATGCATTACCGATGTCGAGTTTATTAGTAATTACACAATCGTCTACACGAATATCGGTGGGTTCTCTAAAAGGGTAGGATTGGCTTAAGATGTTATTGATTACCTACCGTATTCCGTAGCGTTACGCTCAATGGAAACTATAGTAATATGTCCGCACTATGAAAAGCGACACTCTTAGCTTCAATAACTCTGTATTGCTCATTAACAAAGAACCCGACACCGCCCGCAGCGTAACTCTCATTAGGGTTAGCCTCTTATTATGTCCTCTTTGCCTCTTTATCCTAATCCTCCGTAGGACAATGTACATTCAGCAATATATAGCTATAGCGTCGACCCCGGATTTCGGCCATCTACAGTCGGTCGTTGTAAAAGTACACGTCCATAACGTTCTTGTTACTGATGAAGAATCTTGTTCCAAAATTGTGGGTATTAGTACCGAACGAACAATGAGCGCTAGTATCCTCTTCCCTAGAAAGGATATGCTAATTAGCTTGAAAAGTTGAATAAATCCATTAAATCTATATGTAATTAGTCCAAAAACTCATAATGACTGACATACATATAATGCTAAAAGCTGAGTTGATGAAAACTTAATGAACATCGTCTCCATGCTTTTGGCTAAAAATATACATAAATCAAATTCAGTTTCAATTTTATTTTATTTTTCTTGGTATTTCACTTTTAAAAAAATGTAATGCGACTAACACACTTTCTGGTTTTATTGTATGAAGTTCTATTTTAAGGAATATGTTAATAAAATCCATCCGAGTTCAGTGTTCTCTCCCGTCGCACGCTAGACACTTTTGAATTCAACAGTTAATCAAAAATCTTCAGACGCCGCCGATGCAAAATCACTGTTCCAATCGAGCGCACATCATTTCACTTCGTCGCGTCGTTAAAAATGCATTTTTATTATACAGACTTAAAGATACTTAGCAATCCTCTGGGCGAAAGTGGGAAGCCACTGCGTGGGAGCGTGCACCTCTGTCATGGAAACAGAGTTCGTCTACCCGACAACGAAGGAAGCAAGCTGTCAGTTTTAGGCGAATCCTTTTTAGGCTAAGTAGTAAAAGGGAAAATATTCAAAAGGGGCTTAGGCCAAGCGACATCCCAAAAAATTATGGAACAATAAATAAAAGAAATAAAGTGGTACCGTTGGATTTATTATGTCACTGTATGTTCAGGTAAATATGTACATTAATAGAAATGCAATTTGTCTGAAAGATACATATGTTTGTCGGCAGTACTCATTTATGACCTCTACAAATCCTTAATGCACTTGAATGGTATTTGTTGCCTCGCCAAACGGCAATTTGATGTAAGAATGAAATTATGCCAGAAACAAATAACTACGAGTATATTTCAAAATTCTCTATTTTGTACACGAAATTGGCACAATTGCCAAAATACATTAACAAATGAATGTTGTTCGGAACTCAGTTGTTGAATAATCAAGTCTTAAATCTCAGTGAGTGATTTCTTTCGCCCAACGACGAGATCTTTATTTTTATTAAACATATGTATGTATGTATGAGCCATTAAATGATTTTTCGTTAAAGCCCCTCTAAACATGAGGTACATCCCTTTTACTTAACGCGCTAAGTCGTCGTTAGACAAATCAACGATACTGAGAAAAATATAGTTTTGTTGAAAATTTAAACAGCTCTAAAGGGATAACATTGCTGTTCAGCAAATGCCATTTGCTTGACGTTAGGTCATTAAGTAGATGTTTTATTTTTATGTTTCAAAATTCTAATTTCCACAATAAAATTTTATGTAGTAAAACATAAAAGCCGTGTTTCTCAACATATTTATTATTCTGGGTTTAAAAACAGAAAAATTGTATATCCAATTACTTCACTGTTCAACACTGTTGTACATTGTAGTTAGATCAGCCTCTTATGAGGTTTGTCTTATCTTCGGCTAAGTGATATCAGATTTAATAAAGAGTGATTATTTTGTTTTGTTTTTAATGTTCCATTTTTGACTGCTTGCGCAATATTCTTGTCATATGACAAATTCAAGCTTACTCGGTTGGCATTGCAATTTCATCATAAAAAAAAAACCCACATTTAAACAATACTTATAAATTATTGAATTTTACTATCAATATTCTAATGAAGACCGTGATTTATCCACATCCACGTGGGTTTTACATATGGATGTTGGTTCAAAACATTACAAAATACAGCTCGTACAAGAACTTGCTACAGCGTCCAATTTTCGGTGAGTGGGCCTTGAGAAGCTAGACAGAGATCCGCTTTTTCATCGAAGAATTTTCTTGGGCGATGAAGCTCATTTCTAGTTAAATGATTATGTTAACAAATAAAACTGTCTTATATGGTCGAATAAGCAATTTTAACAAAACAATACAAGAGCTGCTGATTCACCAGGAAAAATTCACTGTATATTGCGATTTACGGCCCTTCGGAATGGTTGGCTGGTATTTTATCCGTGATGATTTCGATGTGGTGAAGTGATAAAAACGAACAACGTTACCGTCGATGGCGGTCGCTATCATTCAATGATTTCGGACTTATTTTGCCCAAAATGCACCAGTTGAACCTGAACATGAACTACATGCTACACACAGCACACGAATCGATGGACCAATGAGAGATGAGTTCGGTGATTAATTTATCTCTCGATTTTCACCGATAAATTGACCGTCTAGATCATGAGATGTGACGCCTTTAGAATTCTTTTTTAGGGAGATACGTTAGATCACTCGATTACACCGTTAAGCCAGGGTCAATTCCAGAAGATAATATTATACGTGGTATAATATATACGTGAGTTATCAAAACAATTTTGTGGCCATTGCAGACTGCCAAACAGGAAGTTAAACATTTGACACAGACGGATAATGTTATACCTGGAAAGAATTGCCTGTACAAGTTACTTAACTTCTTAAAGGCCTTTTAAATGCGAATTTATATCTGAAAATCGCCCTAAGAATTTTATGCTGTGGACAGGCAACATCATATTTTGGATTTGTTTCTCAAACGTACTAGTATGTACTCCTCTTTACGTAGTTGAGTTGTAAATAGCTTGTTGGATCAGCAGATTTACCAAATCAAACTCCAAACACCCACGTTCAACGCAAAAGATTCCGGTTAAGGCAACATTTCCTTAGATCACCGAGCCGCCAATAAAATTACGTTTTGTGAAATATTCCGATAAACGCAGTTACTGCACCAATGTGTGTCCTTTTATAAAGACGGCATTATTGCACTTCAAAGAGTACGATAGGTTGGACTGGAAAATGGACGAATGAACAACTACGATGTCTATTAATGATTTTTATAAGAAGCTCGTACAAGATGCGCAGTTCTTATTTAAGATCGGCTTAAGCTTTTGGTATATTACCTTTCATAGCAATCAAAACAACTTTATTGTTCTAAAACATTTTAAAAATTTAAGGGGCGGTAGTCATAGCCTATACGAGAATATTTTTGAAAAGGCTTTATTGCCCTCGATTCCCACAAATCAACATTGACACATTTACTTGTGTACTTGCTGGTCATTATCTTCTTCTTTTCCTTTTTCCGGCGTTGTTATGGTCAGAAGTGTAGGACCATAACCTTCCCACTTAACTGCATTCCTACTGGTCGGTTTGACCTCAGAAAGTAGCGGCAGGCTTCCCGGTTTGGGATTACTTCATCGCTGAGGCCAATCAAATGCTGGTGTTTTTGCATTTGTTTGCACCAATTGTTTTTCGGCCTGCCTTTTTTTTTTTTTTTTGTGACACGGGCATGCTCCAGATTTTTTTGTTTGATCTTACTCTTACAACACCGGTGATCTCCAGTCGTGTCAACCCACTGATTTGCATGCACACTTGTGGGGCAGTTTAATGGTGGTATATGTGTCCCTAGGCTCACCTTGGTGTTTTCTATATAATCACTCTTATCATCATATTAAGACAGATGTGAGACACTTCTTTCGCATCTCAGTTGGCAAAATCTTCCAATATCAGAACCATTAAGTTGCTGAAGCGAGAATTTGAAATCAAATATTGCGGATACTGCAGAAGTCAGTCCCATTCGCTCTTAAAAAGTAAGATGCCGCCGAAACCTTTGCTGACTACTTTTTACTCAAGCTTTGCCAATTGCTTGTCCGAACTATACATAATTGATTTGACTATATATAAAGGACAACATAGTTTAAACAAACTAAACTTAAAGTAAGGTTGATATGTACTCGTATTAGGAGAAAGAAGATTAAGAAGAGGATGAATGGCCGGTAGAGGACATTCCTAAGACAGATTTTGATGAGATATAGGTCGAAAAGAGCGTTGCTCTCTTCTTGTTGCATTCTGGACTTTGGCTCATGGTAGCCGTAGTCCGTTTGGAATCATTTGAAGCATATTACCGGTAAGTAGGTCATGAAGAAAAAGTATCCCATTTAGTGCCCTTTTTCTAGAGATTGATTGATTTCAGGCGATCCGTTTAAGACGCTGTGAAATGCAAATTTGAATCAAGATCGTGAGGAGGAACAAATGGTTGGTGGGAACAATCGTCCTTTAAGTTACATATTCTCTCGATGATGAAGCCAGGAATTATATTCACTGAAGCTAAAAAAATCTGAGGGCCGACTTTTATATAATGTAGTAGTCATGATCGGGCTGAAAAACTGACTAAAGAATCGGGCAAAAAAGTTGGCAATTGTTTTTGGGATATTGAAAGAAATATTGAGAAAACTAAAAGAAGAGGGATTGTCATCAGCTTTTGTCTTTGCATTTGTAAAGTGGTAGCTCTTGGAATCGGTGATAAGAGAGAATTGCATTTGAGAATTACGTGGTTCAGGTATCGGAGGTAGAGAGATTCCCATAGTTTCGCATAGGATTTAAAGTAGCCCTGCCGTTTGTTTCTTTTTTTGCACAGGGAGTGTAGTTCATTGGTATACCTGGAGGGAGATTAGGAGCAGTTCTTTTTTGGTAAATATAGGATAAAGCAACTTTGGAGCCGAAAGGGGCAAAAGTAGGGACATGTGTGTGTTAGGGTTTAGGCGAAAATTATATTGAATATTTCTGAGCAGGTTAGTTTTGCGAAATCTGCTTTTCGGAAATTGAAGAAATAGACCATTCCAAGTACAGGACTGTGGAAATTGCTAAAATGGCGATAATGTCATTGAGGTCAGCGATATCAAATATGGAATCCATGATTTTTTTATTGTTGGTAGGTTGATAAGGATTAGTGGCTTGTGAGAGGCTAAATGAAACGTTACTAAGGCGCTTGTTATGTTGAAATCGGGGGAGTTCAACGATTTGAAAGGTAATAATCGATCACAGCAGCTGTGAACTATTATGAGAACTTCGCGACCGCAATTGGCAATTTGTCGTGGTCATAAGAGCAAAACCGAGTAAATTCAGATATGAATAACTCGATCAGCACATTTTAATTTCAGTTAATATAATGGTATAATATTGTTCATAAAACTCTTTGGTGGAATACTACTCCTTTAGGTATTGATTTATAAAACGCTCCATAGTAACTTAAGACCTAATCCTATTCCAGGACCCTGACCATCTCGGAACGGCTTTGAAGTTATTTGATACGCACATAGAGGCATATAAGAGTACGCCCCTATTAAGAAGCCTAATATTGCAAGACAATAAAGAAACTTCTTTGGTCTTTTTAGAACATATTAATTCTGAAGGAGCCAGGCCCAGTAACCGTAATGGCGCTTATCTTCGTTGCCATATCCAAATGTTGGACACGATCATTTGATCACGTACGGTATTTCGTATTTTTTCACAGTGAAAAAAGTATGAAATTCAGCATAATATTTAGTTTGTAGAAAAATAAATATTTCTTGTCGGCACATCGGAACCCATGTTGAATTAGATTTTCTTGTATCATGTCTTTTCCCATGTCAACACACAAAAATATTCTTCTGTCATATCGGATTTGTAGGTGAAGAAAACAAATTGAACATAAGACGAAATATGCGTGTCTTTTGTGTCTGTCACATTTTAACGAAAATAAATTCTGACGCTCGCCATTCATAACATAGTATAAATAAAAACTCGAGCATCTAAAGCAAATACAAAATCCAGATTATTATTGACAGGGCCAATTGGACGGCGAAAGATTAACTTAAACACACTTATGTCAGTGGCAATAATGTTCCAATGAAATGATACGTATAAGGTCGATAAAGCGTTATGAGTTTTAAAGCCAACACAAAAAATACAAGCTTTTTTGCTTCGATAAACCAACGCATAGAATCGAGAATTGAGATTAACGCACTATGATAATATGCCCACTTGATGCACTTGACATCTGGTCACTCCCCGTAAATCTGCGTTTCCATAAATTCTATAAATGATATGAGCGCTCTACCATTTAATTATTTATTTCTAAATCAGAAGGGAATGAGCTATTTGAAAACTGAAATGTTGAGTGGGCCCCCGAAAAAAAAACTGAAAAAACAGCAAAATGATCTGTTTGGATGCCAAAAGCATCTGAAAACTGTGTAAACTGATGTCGCTATTATGGCGCCACTTGATTGCTTTCTTAGAAATATGTTAATCAAAGGAAATTTTTTGGTAAATAAATAAATTGAATCGTATTTATTCCTTGCAGCTCTAAGCTAGATGAATTTACATATAAAGGAAGATGAAAACCAAACCAAAGGAACAGTTTTGATTTCCCGAATCAAATTTCCCTCCATAAAAACAGTGAAAAGTTTATAACTTACAGCTGGATAGTCGTCACGTTACAATTCACATACTCTTGAAGAAGTTTTGTGACTTAATACTTAAAATCTTTATGTCGCTTAGAGTGAGGACTAGCTTATGCTTTTAAGTGCCGAGAATTGTTTCAAAAATTAGTTTTTTTTTTGTTTTAGCCTGGATTTGGAGCAAGAGAACAAAGAGGGTGACAGTTCTAGAGAATGAGGTCGATATGAATAGACGGAAAGTGCTTAAATCAAAAGTTCGGAATCAGAAACGTTTCGTTATTGTTCTTAAATTACTCTTACAATTAACAACAATCTTCAGAAACCAAACTTAAAGCAAATGTTAAATCGTTATTCGAAATCCGGGATGTGCGATATACACCGTAGGAAAGATCTTATTCATCCGACTCTGGAAACTGGCTAATTTTCCCCCGGTAGGGACTATTGAAACAGATTAAGCTACTGTCATTGGCAGCACATGTCGTTATTCTTTCTTTTTTTTTTTAAGTTCGGATCCTCCACTTTATGCTATTCGTCCGTTAGGTGTCAAACAGATAAGTTACATACGAGTAAGTAATAATTAATGCGGGGTGATGTAGCACCCTCGGGTAGTATAATAGATAGTACAATAGTAATCTTTGCGTAGTACTCGATATACATAGGATTTTCTGGAAATGTTAAAAGTGCCGAAGAGATTATATAGCGCATATACTCGCAAGTGCAAATGGAGCGGACAGCAATATATTTACCTATTTCGTCACGGGTTCCAAAAAGCAACATAATATTTCCTAATGTTGTTGGTATTGCATCGTACAAGGGGTGATCCAAAAGTAATGATAATTAAACAAAACACGGTCATTATAGTTTTTCTAATTCCAGGAGTCCCTTAGAAAACATTTCTTTGTCTGTCTTGACCGTCTCACAACGCCTCAACAGGTGCCATACCTTCGCTATCGTCTTCAAAGTTTTTACCTCGCATGTGTTCCCTGAGCCGAGAAAAGAGGTAAAAGTCACTGGGAGCTAGATCTGGTGTTCTAATCTCGTTTCTTGATTGGCAGCCATCGCAAATTTGTGAGCCGGTGCGTTATCTTGATGAAGCAGCACTCCAGCTCGCAGTTTGAGGTGTCTTTTTGCTTTAATAACCTGCCACAATATTCTTAATTGGTGTGCGTAGTAATATCCCGAAATAGTGGCTCCTTTTTCTAAATATTCCACCAGAGTGTTTCCTTCAGCGCTCCAAAAAACGGATGCCATAACATTTCCCGCCGAATTTGATACTTTGAATTTCTTTGATGTCGGTGAAGAGGCACGCCTCCAAGTAATCGATTGTTGTTTGGTTTCAGGATCAAAATGATGAGTCCAAGTCTCGTCCATGGTCGCGAAACGTAACAAATATATTTTCTGCGCTGCTTGGAACGTCTCCAAATTCACCCTCGAAATGTCGACTCGTGTTTTGTTTTGCTCTTCGGTTAGGTTAGGTTAGGTTAGGTTAAAGAAGGGGAGTGTGATGGTTGGACATCAGTTCCACTCGGAGGCCAAGAGGCCCATTGTGATTCCCTTCGTTTGTGTGGGTACACATAAATTTAACCTGTCCTATCACGTGCTGGCTGAAACCACCCCGTGCTCTTGATGAATCTTAGAAGATCCGATATATCTGCGTTAGCCACGTCCGCAATCTCTGTAAAGAATCTTTGGCCCAGCGATACTAGGCGTCGATTCTGGAGAGCTGGACAGTGGCAGAGCAGATGTTGGAGTTGCTCTTCGGTTAATACTCTCAGACTTTTTTCATAAGCAATTCGTTCGCAAGCATTCTTATAATGCTGCCATATGAGATCCTGTGACCTCAGCTATATGCCCTATTCACGTTATCTTCAGTGAGGGACGTTTTTTGATTAGAGTTCCTAACAAATTGCAAGTATTTATTTCTAGAAAATTTGGAGAGGATCGCCGTAAAAGTGACCGTCTTGCTCGAATCAGAGAACTGTCTAACCATGTAATTCAAAAGTTGAGCAATGGCTGTGCCATGGATCAGCAACTGCTGAGATATCGCCGACGTTGTCCATTACTAATAAAAAGCTTACATGAACAATGGTGATATGTATTTGGATAAAAAATCAATGCCGAGGAACCAACCTATTGCGTGTAATTATCTTCCCACAGTCTTAACCTATGCACGGATAAAACAGAAACCTTTCCTGTTGGAGCATTGAGTCAAAATAGAAAAAATAAACTGAAATTATTCAAAAACAAATTCAGTTTTGACAAAAATGTTGCAATGTTTGCTTTTACGAGTAGTGACCCCTCCATTTGCTATCCTACTGCCCACCTAAGAGAGCATAAGTAAAGAGAGTAAAAGTATTATCTACAATACACATTTATCCTGATAATAATACAACCGTAACCCACTAAAGAAGTTATATTTTTACAATAAAACAAAACGCGGAGTCGATATTAGGTTGTACCACATGAAATGTACTAAAATTAAATGTCAATATTTCTTTTTTTATAAAATTTTATTTAGTCAAATTTAATCCTCACAATATTTGACTGCATTTATCGTTTTCCCTGGTTGAAGAAATTGGTCCTTTCGTTGTAGTTTAGGGGTGCGCTTTGGGTTTTCGTCTGCATCCAATGTTATTATACGGTGCAAGAACGGTGCATTTCGATGCCTTAGACTAAGCGATGCACAGGTGTCGTTTTTAGGTCTCGTTCAATCCATCGAGTTTTTTTCAGTTTTCCTATTTCAGATAGGTGTCGACTTATTGTCATGGGGGATACTCCCATGTTGTGTGGAATGCCCCGCCTCGTTTCGGTTGGGTCTGCATCTAGGGTTTCTCGTAAAATGGCGTCGTCAATTGCCGTTTCCGGTTTTGTTTTCGAAAATGGTGCGTTTGTTCACCGCTATATTCTCAAATGCGTCAGTTATGTTTTTGGCTGCCAGAGACGTGTCATGTCCTAGTTGGAACTCGTAAAGGAAAAGAGTACGAATTTGAACCCTCGACAGCATGATATAAAAATTCCCAGAAAAAAGACATTATCTACGGGCATCATTTTATCGTTACTTGAGGACAAAAAAATTGGCCTTACATACACAGCAATATCCGCCAAATGGTCAACACAATTTTGAAGATAACTGCTCTCAGTTCCACCGACACCTAAGGTTCTAAAATAAGGGCGTCAATAGTTTTGTGCGTACTCGAAGGACCAAAATAGTAACATTTTTTGAAACTAGTACAAAACACTTATCTGTGCCTAGGATCATATTAAAACGTGTGAAAAACGTATCAAATACGTTCTTGATTTAAGCTTTTGTATTTTCCAAAATCAATAGTAAGGAAAATTAGTTGGGTAAAATCCACCCCGATATGGGTAAGTTCTTAGGGTTAAACGATGTAAGGTCAAGCGGCTTACAAAATTCATTTTCTATCAGACTTCTTATAACCTATTGCTTTGCTTGTTTAGTATCAGATTCATTAGAGCAGTTTTCGCCTTAATATTCATGAATGTCCTATTGATAGGCAGCAGTTCGCATCCGACCATGACAATGTTTCATATAAGCAAGCAATTATTGCATATTTAAAATTCATAAGGCTAGAAGCGTCACCTTACGTATCATAGGAATAAGAAAACGATAATTTCCTTACCCACCTTGATAGAGGAGCAATGCGACACGCAAGCATGGGAACTCAAAATTGGCAAACAGATGGTGCATGTAATGGGTCTTCGTGACGTTTCAGGTGATATATGGCATTGAATACAAATAATTTAAGACAAATGTGAACGATCGTTTGAAAGATAAAAGTTTAAGCTTCAAGGTGCGTGTACACAACGAGATTTCGATTTATTTTGAAATATGTACTACTACAAACGCGTTGAAGGTTTGTAAAATAAAAACGTGTTGCTTACAGGTTTGAAGTATGTACATTTCTTTATAATCAGTGACATGGGAATAATACTTGCTTTCATCGCGATAATTTAAGGGTAAGACCAGTCTTCCAAGCACCTTAAAAACTTTTAAAATTAAAAAAAAGTTAGACTAAACAAACATCTGGAGTATAACATTGGTCCCAAAACTATCTGCTTCATATACTCATACAGCGAACTGAATAGAAAAAGAGCGTGAAAAATATAATGAAACTTCAGTTAGGCATAGGTCATCGTACACAATGACTTCGGTATGTAATAATCAGTTATGAAATACAATCGGAAGCGCAAACAAATTTCTAAATTACGTAATTACATAAGGGATTAAGGATTAAGAAATGAAAACAACACGAATCAAGCATGTGTTCTGTGTAATGTGGCACCAAAGCCCACATCTACATCATCCAATTTCGGTCATAAAAATTAGGTTGTAATGATACTACTATTTATTTACGGCGAGAATATCGCAATAAATATTGGTTCGTGGAAAAGTATTCAAAGTTTTTTTTTTTTATCCCTTCCCTCAGTGAATTTTTTTTTCATTAAGGAAGTTTGCAGAGATCGAAACAAGTAGTAGCTACAAGGTTCTTGGAATGTATACATCAAAATGGATCAGCCAAGTTCTCTAATTTTTTTTTTTGCGTCATTGAAAATATGTACATATGTGTGATCTGGCGTTGTCATGAAGACAATTGCCTTTCCCATGATCGATTCTGGTCGGTTTTTTAGTTGCTTGTAGTAGTAGACAATAGAGTAAATTACAATCAATTGTTTGACCAGGTTCTTGTACCTCATAATGTACTTCCGATCTCACCATACATCCAACATAACCGTATGTGGGCTTTAATCCCGGCTAAAAAGTCGTTTGTGTTGGCTTACCTCACTTAGTCCACGTCAAATTTTTCACAGCCAATAGTTGCCGCTCCCAAGTATCGAACGCCTTTGTGTATCCAGCCTTACGCAAACGATTCAAAAATGTTTTGTGGTCAGTGATTAACTATTTAGCAATACCATCTGTGACAGATATAATGTTATTGCAATTGATAAAACATGCCAACAGTAAACACCATAATTTTTTCCCATCCATGCAGCGTTTTGAATTTTTCGTTTATTTCTCAATACTTCTACTCCAAACAAATACCATAGTAGGTCCCTATGGAAGAAATAAATATAAAATGCAAAAGCAAATCAAGACCGCACGGAAATAACTGTCCCTCCTCTTCTTAATATTCGATTTTGAATGAAAGACCACTGAACTAATTCACCTGTCAGCGTGATTGAAATTATTCGAATACTTAACTTGGTAATCCAGATCTTTATTAAAATATAAGCTCCGACCCAAGGTGTTCGAAAGTGATTATCTCACCAAGGATCCATTGAAAATGCAACTTTTACTCCAACATTTTGATTTTAACGTTGGACTCCCAGTGGACTTGGATAATGAACATGATTGAGTAACCACGCAACTCAAACTGATTATAACTGTGGATATGTGAAGCTGATGCACATATGACTCATTTGCAACCAATTATTACTATTACCGGCCATTTGGAACGAGGAAGATCGGAGCCTCTTTAGCAACGCTTCGCTCAATCCTTCCTGTTATGTGAGTTCCTTTCATGTTTCGCTCTACTGATTCTCCTAGGTCCATTTAGCTCTATTGTACTCCCATATAAGGAGCGATCTTCCTGGCTTTATTTTGATCATTATGTAGTTTTTTGCAGTCAATATGGTACCCAGATGGTCCACTTTCTCAAACCGTTTATAGAGTGCAGACAGGTGCAAGGCTCGGATTGATTAAAGACAAGTAATGACAAAGGATTTCCTTATTTAAATTCTTCACGTATGTTTCAGATAAGGCGTTTCGTATTATAACTCGCCCTTTGTTTCCCTTTAGGCATACTTTTTTCGGGGCCCAAACCTAGCAGTATACATTTTCGATGGATTTATAGAGTCATACGCCTTTTTAAAATCTACGAATATGTACACAGTTGGTGGACCGTTTCATGGAATTCCAATTTCTTTTCTAAAATCTCTTGAGAAAATTTGATCATTCGTCGACCAGTTCCCTCTGAAACCACACTGGCAGTCTCCGATTATTTCATTGGCATATGAGTTTCTTTAAGACAATATTCGACAATAGCTTGTAACAATTTGATAGCAGTGTATTCCTCGGTAATTGTTGCATTTCGTTCGGGAAACCTTTTTAAATATGAGAATGATGACCGAGTTTTTCCATTCTTCGGGGATAATTTCAATGTTCCACATAGTTGTGATAAACACATGTAACCTCTCTGTTAATTCCTCTTCGGCATATATTCAATTGATTCCGATGGTATTAGGTCAACCACTGTCGTCTTGTTATTCTCAAATCGATGGATTGCTTCCTTTACTTTTTCGTTGCTAGACAGTTCTATCAGAATTTCTGCTGTGTGGATAATACGGTTTTCCATTGCTGCTTGCTCTCCATGTACATTAAGCAGTTTCTCGAAGATCTCCTCCATTGGAGACTTTTTCTTTGTTGAATAAAACTTAATCTAACCTGGTATACTTTGCGTACAGCCCTGCATATATTGATCTCGTGTCTCATTGATGCTTCCATTAGGAAAAGTACGTGACACGAAGGATGTCAATGCTACAATACAAAATTAGTGATTTCAACATAGATGAAAACGACCGTGTCGGAGTGATATCAAGTCTGAAGATGCAAAACTGGAGGCATTATTTGATCAACATCCCTGCCAAATACAACAAGTATTTGCAGATTTATCGACCGTTTTCCATTCGTCATTGACGTTTTTTATCGCGAACGAAACGACTAACTTTTTTCTGTATCTTCCATAGCTTAAAGTATTCCAACATAACTTTTACTTTTTCCTGGCATTCTTCATTGAACCGAGGCTTGCCTTTGGGGGCTTTACAATAGTCTACTTTGTTTTCCATCATTTCTTTTTTATTGTTGACTATACCTTCTTCCTCACTTGCTTAGCCGTTAGTGCCGATGCTTTCTGGTAGAGCTAACCGGTTATTAATTTTTTTCTGGTTTTGGCGCTGAATTCGAGCATCCATTAACTCAACCAATGTAGGAGATTGCACAAAGCATGGGAGTATCCCCAAGGACAGTAAGTCGACATCTTTCTCTCATATGAAAGGTAAAGAATCTCGATAAATGGGTACCAAAAACTATGGCACCAGGAAATCTGCGCATCCACCACTTCACCAATTCACTTTTCATTTCTTCAACCAGGAGATAAACGCTATCAATGCATGACAATGCTAGACCCATTCCTCCAAAGTAACGGTGCAAAAACCGTCGCACTACTCCTCTGATATGTCCCCAATGGACCTGCCATCTTTTCCGCAATCTGGATTCATTTTGCCGGCAGAAAGTCTTCCGGAACCGAGCAGAAGTCATAAAAGCCTTTGAAGATTTAATTGCTTCAAAAAGTCAGCACTTTTATGAAAAAGGAATATTTGACCTTACATCATGTTAGATGAATGTCATATACAACGGATGTCAACGGATTATATTTTGATTGAATTAAAATAATATTGGCTTTTAAATATTTACTATAAAATAAATATTTCATGTAGTACAACCCAATATAGAATGCTCCAAGATCTCGTGGAATTGAATGAGTTTTATAAACTACTGCCTGAAATTTATAGCTCACAAAATGTGTAGACTACATTGATGATGAGAGAGTACCGTGGCACAGTGAGTAGTGTGACGGCCTCTGACGCGCGATGAGCGAGCCATCGGATGTTTATTTCGTAGCTTCTCTCCTCGGCGGGATACTGGCAAAACCCACCGTAATACACTTGCCTACTCTCTGAGAATGCCCAGTACTGGCTGGTCGAAGGTTCTGCGTCTTTAGCATAAATTTCCTCAATGACCTCTCAGAGGTACTCAATGTCAGCTTGGTCGACATAACGAGTTTTCTTAATTCCATAGGTTGGATTTAAAATGAACATTCGTCTTTATATCACTTAATCTTCCACGAGCTTCATCAAAACGGAGCCAAAACGCCTGATAGTCGGATATCCGGTATTACTATCTGTTTTCTTAAAAATCTTTGACCCGGTTCTTAAAAAATAACAGTTATTTCAGCGAGAGTCAATTTGATTTTCGTTCGGGTCATTCTACTGAGAAAGTTGTTCTAAATTTCTGTTCGCATATTTATAAAGGCTTTGATAATAGAGACCTGACCGCAGCGCTTTTTGTGGACATAACTAAAGCCTTTGACACTGTTGATCACAAAATGCTTTTGGATAAATTGTATGAGAAGTGGCTTTAGAGGTAGTGTCCACTCTTGGTTCAGGTGATGTTTATCCAACCGAATTCAGAGAGTACAAATAGATGATAAGTTAAGTTCAATGCGCATTGTGTCTATAGGTGTTTTTCAGGGTTCTGTGCTTGTTCCTTTACTTGTCTTAACATTTTTATTAACACGATTTTTTTTGCAAAAAATATAGCAGTAAAAAAAAGCATTTGCGGACAATATGGCCTGTGCCTTTACTTTAGGCTCTACTTTAAATCTTTCTTGCAAGATCAATCATGATCTGGAAGTTTTAACTCACTGGCTTAAAGTGCACAAATTGGTCATAAGTGATAAAACCAAAATCTGTTTTTTTTACCCTAGTGGTATGTTATTGGACTATGAACCTTTTGTCTTTCACTGTGGTAATTGTAAAAGATTTAAGCATAGTAAGAACACTTCCATTTTAGAATCTAGTTCTCAGACATATTGTGAGGAACACAAATGATTTGATAAATGCTTTTACGTTGAGAAAGTTAAACACTTCAAATATCTCGGTGTCATGCTCGACTGAAAGATGAACTGGTCTGACCATACAACTGCTCTTAAGAAATATTGCAGGGCAGCTACTGGCAAATTGACGTTTTAAAATCATACTGCCCATGGAAGCTTTTTAAATGAATGTATTATGTATTATATTTTAAATGAATGAGTATGGCTTAGCTTGGTGAGGCTGCACTTACTATAATAAAATATATCCTCTGCTTGTGTCCCAGAAGCATGTACCTTAATATAAATAAATAAATTAATATTCTTCCTTTGAAACATTTATATTGCTACAAACTTTTAAAAATATATTTTGAAAGATCTGGTTATTTATTAAGCAGAAGTTCTTCACCTATCAATAACGAATTAATACACAAAATCAAGACTTTTAACAAGCTACCTTGTAACATAAAGTGTATTTGAAATAAACCGTTTTTCCTTAAAAAGGTGAAATCAAATCATTTAAATTATAAAACGACTTAAAGATGTTATTATAGATCACCCACTTTCCTTGCATGTCACCGAAGTGAAGCTCAGGAAACACAGATTTATTTGACTTTTTACTGGGCGTCTAAATCATTTTAAATGCATATGGTATTTATAAGCATGTTTATTGAAGAAATGAAAAAAAGGTTATTTTGTACTTGTACAGTCTCAACGTGTTTTTACTAGTTTTGGCCAGTACTTATGAAATCAGAGATCAATTAATAAAATAATATTTTCAAAATACATATTAATATCTAATAATATACATTGGGCAAATAATAAATCTTATTAAAGACATATTTTTTATTAATCATTTATTTACTACTTTCGACAAATTTACTACCCCTAAACTCAAAACCGTGACCCACATTATGCCTCTGATTTATTCTTCTCATCCTAAGCGTGTGTCGAATTAACAAAACAAACTTTCCAAACAACCAAACGAAATGTTTCAACACTTTCATTCGAGGAAGCATAAAGAACGTTTAACATCAATTCATGATCAGTTGCCAGAATATAAATTTGGATACGCTGTTCCGGAGTTGATATCATAATTTGCTCGCAAGATATGCGCCACGAACAAAAAAATTCAAGAACATACGAACGAACGTGCACGCACACATGTATCTCCCTAAAAACGTGGAGATTTGTCAAAATCTTTAATTCGAATAAATAAATAAGAAAAGAAACAATATTTCAAAAGGAGCTCGAGGGCGTATAAGGAGGCTGAAGACAAATATCAAATTTACGGTCCAACGAACTTAACAAATGAAGCCGCAAACCGTCGCATACTCGTAAACAATATGTCCCTCTATCCGGGACATTAATCTTAAAAATTGGCTGATATACAAAATAAAACAAAACCAATCATATTTCACGATCAAGGCGAAGTAACGCGGACCGTTCCATTCATCACGCCCACACAAGGAATCGGTAATTTACGTAAATAGAGAGTATCTGCCATTTAGGATCGCGACGTGATATTAGGGTGTTTATAGCCTAAAGGCTGAGGAATGCAAAAGTGATAATTCATATTGAAGGTGATTTGAGCCCTCCATGATTATTGCGATTACTTATGCATATATGTAGGTATATTATACGAGTATATGGACGTGCATGTATAAAACCGAACGTTTGCGATGATCATCTCATCTTCAAATTGTTAATAACTGAAATTGATAGTGGTTAAAATTAACTAAAAATGCTATTCATTATTATATTAAGTGGGTAGTCTCATGTGACCACCTATCGAAAATATGCTGTGAAGAATTCAGACCAAAATTCCTAGTATTAAATAAGTTACAACTCATAGTCGCCGACGCTCCGTAAGCGACTTGTCTGTCAACAACGGCGAACCTGTGATAGAAAGAAAAGAGTGCGTCTTGCACGTCAAAAAAAGAATGTATAGACGATGGAAAGAAGCTAAAAAAACACATAACCAGTATTTAAAAGCTAATAAAGACTTAGAAGAAGCTGAAAAAAGTTGCTGTCACAAAATGTACATCAAAAAAAAAATCATCCACTAGTGCTGCAACAAAGAAGTGGACTCTTGCATTGACCAATGCCATGATGGTTAAGCTAAGTACATACTATGGTTTGGCTATTTTGAGAAATCCAGATTCTCAAGAAGAAATGAAGAAAGCAGTGTGGGCTACATACTATCATTACATTGCACTCGTACCGTTCAATTGCATGGTGCAAGTATTTACAACATACGGCAGAGAATACAAATTTACACACATCCTACACCATTTGATGAAGAAACAGCAAGTTTTTTTAAGCCAATTTACGAAGAATTATCATCTGATGATCTGATTCAAAGGTACTTGGGGAAAAACACTCAAAACAACAACGAGTCGTTTAATAGTTGCATCTGTAGCTTGACTCCAAAGCATCATTTTGTTGGATAAAAGACGCTGGAAATTGCTTCATGGACAGCTCCGTGTATGTTTAATGAAGGATTTTCACCCATCCTTAAAATAAGAGAGATTTTTGGTACGCAAATTGGCCGAAACACATACTCGTATGCTGAGGAGTACGATGAACGACGAATAACTCGTGCAGAGCGCTCCACGTCCGAGGCATCCAAAAAGGCAAGGGCTTCCCTCAGGTCACAAAAACTGGCAGAAAATGATGCGTATGAAGCCACCGAAGGGTTATTGTATGGTCCAGGCATAGCAGATTAGTGTAAGTATAAATTTTCCCCGCGAATTCTGCTCTTGAAACTTTAAACGCATTTTTCTCGAAACATCATTTTCTAAAACTCTCCTAAAAAAAAAAACTATTCAACCGATTGCTTTGAAATTTATATATGTTCTTCTACTCATTAATGGTTATCGGCCGTACCAAAATTGCTTATTTTCGAAAATATCGTCTTATTTTTTTAAACGATTTTTAACAAAAAAAACAAGATTTTTTCCTACAGTCCGCCATTTTTCTTTTTTTTTTCAATGAAATTGATTAATTTTGATAGGGCCGATAGCAACAGACCTATTGAACAATAATCCATTCGATTTTTTTTTCTGACAACATGAACAGTCGCTATTACCATGACCAGTGACCTAGTATTTTTTTTTTGGTGTCTAATTTAAATAAAAAAAAATATACAGTTTAGGATACAAATAAAAACATAAAAAAATTAAAATGATTGAATTGTATTGTCTTATAAAAAAAATTCCCTAAAAAGAGATCAAATTTATGTGTACACATGAGACTACCCCCTGAAAGGCTATTATAAACTCTGAAGTTCATTGTCTCGTTGGAAACATTACTCCCAGCTCTCTGTCATGAGAGTGTTCTGTTCCATTTTTTTTGTCTCTCCTCACATTGTCCCCCCAATACGCCACGAGCTTCTTAACGTTCTCTCTCCTTCCTGTTTTAATATTCTTTTGACGGTTGGTCCACTCTTAATTTGCTCTATGTTTCCTAAGTTAGTATTCGCAGTAAATCCATCTCGATGTTATCATTCAGAAGAACTTGCGTAAACAACTCAAATACGTACAGATTTTGCTTCATTTATGGTCAGAACTTGTTCGAAAAGTGTCGCCTGAATGTGTCCAAGTTTGTAAAATAAGCCTACATACTCGTACATGGAATGTTTTGGAAAGTCGTTAGGAACAAATAACAACCCTGGATCCTGAATTACTTGTGGAAAAGCTCTGGACAAATAAAAAAATATCTACTTTTTAGTAAAAGAGTGCAATGATCCGATGTGAAAAAAATCACCACGATGATTGTTATTTTTCGTGTTGTTATTGTGTGAATATTACGGAATAAACGACAAAAATAGTTTCAAGTGGGGTTATCTAGCTTTTAATCTGCTATTAAATCCGTTCTGATTTCTAGTGTTGAGTCAGTACAATAGTCCCCAGTTAGTACTATAAACAGTGATGATAGTAAGGATAGTGATCTTCATTGCTTCTTACAACTCAATCCACCCAATTAAAATTATCTAAATGACTTGATCAGAGATCAAACCTCAGAACATAAGATAGATTCCTCTGTGTGTTTTACGTGAACACCTGCCTTGTCGGCTGAATTTCACGGTGGGCCATCCCACATGGAGTTGATAGCGTCAACCAACGCCCTTCAAGTGACATAGTGCCACCATCAGTACCAATTCGAAGCCATGTGCAGGGGACATGAACTTCCCCCTTGGCGAGGAGCGAGGCCTATCTAAATCCTCTTCCGATCTAAGGGTCACGGCACCCTGTTGCAAGCAACTTTTCCCGCGATTTGGAACAACCATAACTACCACGATACTCCCACTAGGGGGCCTACCTCAAACAGGGCCAGGACATTACTGTCCCGGGGGCCCCTGTCTCCCGTGGTAACAGAATTAGGCCTCCGGTCGAGCCTCGCAACCGTAAGGGGTTGCTCCCAGTTGGAGTGCCCTACACTCTGGAGTGGTAGCCATTCTGGAGAAAGGAAGGGAAGAAGGAAGGAAACTAGAGGAAGAGGAGAAAAAGAGAGAGGGAGAGGGAGATGTTGACTCAGCATCAGTGAAGTGTTGACGAGGCACTAGTCACACCAATGGTTCTAAGTCATTTGAATTTAATATAGCACCTTGCAGGACGGGGAAGAGGAACACAACCCCAACCCCTTATGTCCCGGTGCGGTAGAACATAACACAGATTCCACTATGAGTTTACCGTGGACTCCTGCCTTGTCGGCTTAATTCCACGGCGGGCCTTCCCGCAAGGGGTTGATTTTATGGACGACAACCAACGTCCTTATTTGCATAGTTCATGTTCATAAGTACCAATTCGGAGCCATGCGCAGGGACATGGCTTCCCTCTTGGTATGGGGCGAGGCCTAACTAAAACCTCTTACCGATATTAAGGGTATCGGCACCCTTCGAACAACTGAGTAAAATTACTGTTGTTCGTTATTGAATTCAAAATTTCCCGCGATTTGGGATAACCACAGCCCCCACGATACTCCCACAAGGGAGCCTACCGCAAGACAGGCCAGGACTGTCATTCCGATATCTGATTTTACTGTCATTTATCAGTCTGACATTATAGTTCCGGGGGCAACCTGTCTCCCATGGTTCCGGAATTAGGCTTCCGGTCAAGCCGTTACTCCCAGTAGGGTTACCCTACACCCAACTGGGAGCCTTATATTTGCTAAATAGCCTAATAGCAAGAAAGCCAACAGCTAAATAGCAAATGTCTGCCTTCCTAATCGATTATCTGTCACAGCAACAGCATAACCAATTAGTTATCGGCATTTTGCATTCGATTAGCTAAATACCTATATAGCTAAAAACAGCCATACAGCTAAATAGCTATACATATAGGCCGTGCACCACTTGGCCTTTTAATGTTGCCCCCCAGGTACATGAATCGCATATTGAGGATGCGACCCGTTGTTACCCAGAGGGCGTAGAACATAAGATACAACGATTTCGCTCCATCGCACAAGGGAAAATAATTATAATACGTCAGACGAAGTTGGCTAAAAGAATGCTGCGAAGCATTCGAGCTGTCGAAGGGATAACATCAAAATGGAGAAAAACGAAGTTAGAGCTGCTATCAATTACCTCTGCTTGAAAAACTATCCATCAAAGACATATACAGCGATTTTGTGAAAACATTTGGGCGCTCTGCTCCTCCATATTTAATAGTAGCACCCTGGATCAAGGAGTTTAAGCTGGGCAGGACATCCATTGAAGGTAAACATCACAAAGGACGCCCATCCACATTCCTCACTAAAGGTAACGTGAAAAACTGTTGTGTTGGCAGATCGAAGAAGGCATATATGTACTTGAGGTCACAGGAATCTCATATGGCAGCGTTCAAAGAATCCTTGCGAATGAATTGCATAGGTATGAAAAAATCCGGTAAACGTTGAGTACTTAGAATGTTAACCGACCAACAAAAGAAAAACGAGTCGAGAGTTATTCTCGAGAAGTTCCGAGCAGATAAGGAAATGTTGAAACGTTTCGCGACCAAGGACGAGACCTCGATCCACTATTTTAATCTCGAACCTAACAACAATTTATGACTTGGAAACGAGCCGTCTCACTGACCTATAAGAAATCCAAAGTGTCAAGTTCGGCGGGAAAATATACATATGGCATCCACTTTATGGGACGCTGAAAGAATAATTATGGTAGAATACTCGTATTTGGCAAAGGGAGTCAATATTTCGGGATCTCACTACTCAGACCAAATCAAAAGATTGCGGAAGGTCATTAAAAAAAAAAAGCGCAGCACACTGCGAGCTAGAGTTATTTTTCATCAAGGCAATAAACCGGTTAACAAAGCCGCAGTTGCGATGGCTGCCATTCAGGAAACGGGATTCGAGCTGCTCGAACATTTGCTGAGATGTTTTGGGTGGGTCAAGAAAAATAACTTTTTTTCTAAGGAAATCTTGGGTTTAGAAAAAAAATGGACTAAATGTATTAACTTGTTAAGAGTCTATGTAGAAAAATAAATCATTTTTTTTAACTACATCCATTATTTGGAGATCATTTCTTTTATATTGTTCTTGATATTGAGCGATCAAAATAATAAAACAAATCGCTCACAAATATTTTTCATTATGAGAAGAAAAAGTTGTATTTGGCCAAAATAGCGTAATTGTGTTCCAAGATATAAGGCAACCCAACTTTTGAAACATATCTGTGGTAAATACAATATTATACATTTTCTAGTTTCTAGTTTGTTTCAAAATATTGGCTAAATACCAAAAGAAAAACTGAAATTATATATAAATATGTGGTAAAGACCAATCTGGGACCATTTAAATGGACATTTGAATATATGACGAATCCCAGCATTTGTACAATAAATTGTATTCTGAACGTCACACTTCAATTGAAAATTAGAAAACGAGTAAGTCAAAGGAAATTTTCAAAAATTGTTGATACAGTAAATATAGTACGAAAGTTGTAAAACTTATTAAGAATGGTCCCAAAAAGTGAAAGGATTAATTAGTAATGTTAAATTTAGCCAAAAAAAAGTGTTCCCAAAGTGATGAGCGTTGGATTCGGAACAAATCCAAAGCTTCGAGATTGCTTGCAATTTTGAGATAAGTAGAAGAGCTCTACGCAAGGCTCGATTAAATTGGAGAATCGTAAAAAAAGAAGCCAGAAGAATAAAGAGAATCGATTGGAATTCTTTCATAATTACGACGTAAAAGTTTTCTCGACCTGGAAAATGTTTCCATATTTCCCCGATGAGAGCAAATATAATCTTTTTGTATCAGATGAAGGAGAAGGAACGTTTGCCGAAAACCCGATGAAGAGATGAGTCCAAGACATGTGCGCGTAACAGTTAAACACGGTGGGGTGCATGATTAACAGCCGGAATTGATAAATTTAATTTTGTTTAAGGAAATATTGGCAAATTCTTATATTAAAATATGAAAATTTCATTAACATAATATTTACTGATTTTTTTTTAAAGTTTTTCATTGTTTAATTCATTTTTACTGTTCCTATTCATTCAGACAGAAATGCTTAAATCTAACCTAAAAATACCTTCATATTAAATGTGTCTTACTGGCTCTCTGCGGGAACTCTAAGTCTAGCTAACTTATCTATTCTATTTTCATATATCTACTCGCATATGTATTTTGAAATTTTGTTTTCCAAAAAAAAAACTTTATTACAAAACCTAGATAATTTTGTTTCTTATTCTAAATCGACTCTAAGCTGCTTAATTCTAGTCTTAAATTGAGTCAGGTTGGTTAGCATTCCAGTCTTTCGTTCTGAGAGGCCACCCGTCTGATTGTTTGGACCTGATCTGTCCATTATTAAATCATCTGCATAAGCTATTGAGTGGCTCAGAAAACCTATAAGATCACTTCTGTAGATGTTAAACAGTATTGGAGTATTAACCGTTCCCTGTTGTAAACCGTTTTTGATGTCAAAGATCCTGCTCGAAGTAACGTTGTCACATTTAACAACAAACTTTTTCCCATAATCATTACGTTAATCATGTGTAGAAGGTTGGAATAGACCCTCTAACCATACGATGTCAATGGCCTTCTCAAAGTCGACCAAATAAGTACCCTTTTTGTCTTATTCCACTGAATGTCGGTAACCAGGTTTAACGCAGCGATAATAGCATCATGCCTCACGTTAAAACCAAACTAGTGGCTGGTATTATTTTTTTTACCTCAACCCATTTGATAACTACTTTTTCAAAAACCGTGCTAACATTCAGAAGCAAATGATGGGTTTGTTTGGGGACCACCGTTGTCATCCAACGCGCTGGATAATGAGTACTATTCAGAGCATTGTTCAACAGCGTTGTAAGAATATCTAACTACTGCTTCAATTGGTGTCTTAAGATGACGTTTGGGACACGATCTACACCCGACGATTTTTTATTTTTAAGCATGTCCAGGATGCACAGGAGCTCATCCATTGTAACAAACAAACCGGCAGAAAATCCATTATTGACGACAATGCCATTCACAAGATTTTCATCGTTGAATACGGTGAAACCATTGGATCGCCTATTTTCTATTTCTGCACGAAGTTGTGTATGGATCAAAAATACAACATTTTCCAGCAATTACGATTCTTTTTGTTTATTTGTTATTTTATTGTTTTTCTGTTACTAGAATTAGTCTAATTTTGGTTCCTTTTAATTACGATTATAATGAACTTTTTTAAATATGCACTCTCGTTGCCTTGACATACACGAAATGGCTGTCTATTTTGATTGTTAGACAATGTAATTGGAAGGTACCTACTGTGCCCTATCGACCCCAGCTGGCGAATTTCAAGAAGCTTATCGCCGCCACCGTCATCTTGCCTATAACGTATAAAAACTGCAAGCAATGCTAAGTATGAATCCTTCCAATTTATATGTTGAGCCACAGCATTTAAAAGTACATATGTAAAATATTTTTTTTTTTTTTACACATCTGTCAGCATGAATGAAAGATAACATTCGACATCTGTTGAAAAGTTCCTTGAGTATTTAGAAAATAACACAGACATTCATCACATTGATGCTTAGTGAAAACAGCCAACACACCAGAGACAACTCTTTGATCCACACCTTTGGAGATTCACATCTATAAATACATACAACTATCGAAACAAAAACAAAATTGATTCAAGGAAACGAAGAAAATGGAAAATTCAGAAAACACATTTGCAGCACATACATATTGACCAACAATATTTGGAACATGTTTGCGTCTCATGTAAACGTCTGGGGAGCTCCGTTGGCTTTATTAATCATATTTTATTAGGTGTGCTGTGCAGCAGCAGGTGATCGCCGAAATTGTTTATTTTCCACTAATGAACTGCGAAAACATTGAAGAGAAATATTGAAACTTATGGCATGAGTACCATGCATTATGACCTTGAGCCGTGAGTGGCTGTTTTCTAATAGGTAAGTGTTTATTAGTTCTTGCTGGCGGAACCAAAGCAATTAAAAATGTCTTTATTCAGTTTAGAAATTTACTCAAAGACCTCAAATCATCCGGCTCAGCTATGTCTGGCAAGAATGTGATCCCTTTGGACAGTAACGAGCGATGTACTCGTACACATCCTTAGGTTTTTGGGGTAGATAAGAACATCGAACGCCCATCAAGCTGGGCATTATGCATAATAGTTATGAAATAAAAATTAGCCACGATTTTTGTCGCTGTTAGGTCCATCGACAGATGATAACTTTTTCACCAAATTCTTTTGAGGATATAACGAAATAAAAAAATATAGATGACTTGGGAGGATTAAATTTGCCGCTCCAGCTTCGAGGTAGTTTAAGGCTGTCTACGGCCGTGATTTCAATCATAGGAAAATTACAGTTCACAAGTATATTTCTGACAAGAGGTACCTAGCACTTTTTTTTTTTTTTTTTTTTGTTGGAGGCTTCTGCTATCTGTTGGAGCACTTAGACACAAATACTGGTCCATTGTACTGCCAGACAGACACCTTAGATGGCGTTGTAGCTCATGTGGAGCCAGAACCAAGCTTCTTTTTACTCACTTATGTTGTGTGCGATTTGTTTTTTCACGTAAGTGAACGGAACCTAAAGCTTAGTGCCGATTCCGAACGGCGAGAGCCGAGAAGCTTTTTCATGGCAAGTATACTACGAGGGGTTTTGCCAGTAGCCCGCCGAGGAGGGACGCCGCGAAATAATCATTCGATGGCGTTGGTGTTATCGGGATCCGAACTCGCTCATCTTGCGCCAGCGGCCGACACACTACCCACTGCGCCACGGCGCTCCCTAGAAGTAGCACAAGACACATCGTTTCCTTTTGTGGAATAATTTGCCGAAATTTTACGTCTTACATCATTAAGTCGTGTAGGATGGTTCGTTTCCCCCTGTGCGAATGTGGATAAAATATACCCACTGCTAGGAATGCCATTCGTAAGAAGCAACTAAACTCCTAATGGAAATCTGCCCCATGAAAAAAATGTCAGAGGTAAGCGCAGAGATAATGACTATGCACTACAAACACTCACGTCACTACAACAATACGCCATAATAATACCGCACTTAAAACAACATAAAAAGTCATTGATGCACCTTAATGTTAAATATGGCTAGTTTTCTTAACACGTTCGCGGACAGTTGACATTTAAGACGGTGATTGAAAAGTACACCCACCGTAACTTATGAACCAATTGAGCTAAATGAACGAAATAATAACTGGAATGATCACCATGACAATTCAAGTGTTTTAAAAAAATAAAAAACAAGGGCGGCAAATGCCGCTCTGTCCCACCTAATCAAAATTTTACATATATATTTCATATGCTGGGACAAAGCGGGATATGCCGCTAAGGTGATATTGCAAATATCATATTCTCAAATAAGAAAATAAGAAAATTTATTACTTCATAAAAAAAACATAACAATTCAAATAATATAAAAAAAGCATAATAAATTTATTGCATTTCAAACATTTTGTTGCGAATGAAATAGTTCAAAACAAGGAACAATACACAAGGGTGGTTTTGTGGGACATGTTTTACACAAATATTTGGTCTCCTTCCTGATTTTGTTCTTCAAGCACTGTCGGCATCTCATGTGATATGTCTTTGTAGGATCCTTGGGATTCGGAATATTGTCCGGATAGTGTTGCTCGTTCCCTGTTAGGACTTGAGGATTATCATCTTCCATTTTCTTTCTTTTTCCACCATATTTTACCCCCGTTTTAACAAGTTGCCTTCCATCTTGCAAGTCTTGCGATATAGAAAGAAAATCTTTTATCAATTCATTTCTAAATTCAAGTAAAGTGGTTTTGTTTTTAAACATTTTCATTATGAAAAAAGAATTCCAAATAGCCACGTCTAACAGGTGAAAGATAACCTTCTTATACCATCTGATGCTTTTTCGAGGTGATGAATAATAGTTTACCATTTGGTCACTTCTGTCTATGCCAGACATAAACTCATTGTATTTGGCAATTTCGTCCGGTTTTTGCTTAACTTGTCCGAATTTATTGGCAACACTTACCATTTTAGGATGATATTTTGTTGTGAGGCAAAGAACATCCCTTTTATCCTTCCATTTCGATACATACACCTTATTGCTCCTGCTCCATACATGCTCACCTTTTTTCAGTTTCTTGCTTGTAATTTTTTTCGGATTCCCGCACCTGTTGCTTCGTAAGGTGCCTGTGCAGTGTGTTTTTTTCGTGAGCAGTTTCTTCGCCAGATCTACGCTGTTGTAAAAATTGTCCATGAACAGGTGATGTCCACGGTCTAAATACGGCTCCATAAGACCGAAAACAAGTGCTTCAAGCTTTGACCTGCCCTCAGTAACGATAGTTTTACCTTTGTATATGGTCGAATTTAGCACATATCCCCCAGGAGTACAGAGGGTATAGAATTTAATACCATACTTAGCTTTTTTTCCTTTTATGTACTGCCGAAAGCTAAGACGTCCTCGAAACAAAAGCAAAGACTCATCTAAAGACAGCTGTTCTTGAGGATAATATGCGTTTCTGAAATTGACGAGCAATTTGTTCAGCAATGGAGTGACTTTCTCCAACTTGTCGGACTGGTTCGTTTCTTGTGCATAAAGACAACTAAAACATCTTAGCATTTCTTCATACCTCCTCCCGGATAATGTATGGTGAAAAACTGGAGCATAGTACAGTGGATCCATGGAAAATATTTTTCTTATTGACGGATATTTTGTCTGACCTTGTAAAATACTTATTCCAAGGAATTGTTCCAGCTCCTGCATAGAAAATGTCTTAACACTAGAGTATCTGCTGAATTTTCTTGCTGGCCGACCAGAGTTTGACAACTGAAGAGCATAACTGTTCATTGAGTCAAGAATCATACTCATTATTTCTTCGTCCCATAACTTACTGAAACATTCTCTAGCCGTTGGAGGATTATCGCCAAAATCAATTTTTAGGCCACTTTGCGTTTGATCAAATTCAAAATCAGGAATATCTTCAATAACGTCATACCATTGGTCGTCTGACACATTACCTGTATCTTCTGTGCCATGAACTTCTTCAAGATCCTCTTGCAATATTTCTTCTGCGTCGTCGTTAACTTGTAAAAACGTATCAGGTTCACTGTCAGAAGATTCTTGTTCGGAAGATCCTTCATAATTCGGATCTCCATCATCATCATCGCTATCAAAGTCATCACCAAATTCGGATTCATCAGTACTTATTTCGTCCATTAATCTTAAAACCCTAGCTTCTTCACCCGGATCCATAACTTATACGTTTGCTTCTTAGAAAATTCCAAAATTCGAAAGATGCGAGTTATAAGTATTTAAAAAAAACGAGCCTTGTACAAACGTTATAATTTATTTATTTTAAAATTCGGAACACTTGGAGATAGGTCGTGAACTTGTCGTTCCAAAGAAAATCTACAACAGACTGCCTTTTCTTCTCTTAAACTATTGCTTAAATATACAAAAAGATACAAGAAGTGAGCGTCCGATGTTTTATGATGGAAAATTCCCAATATCCTTTTTGTCCTTTCCGGTTGTAAATTTTATTACAATAGGAAAGTGCCGGCTAAGGATTAGGGAAATCCCAATAAAACATAATGAGGGCATACAATAAAACAACTTATGGTAGATACTCGGTCCACTCCGGACCGGATGTATCCTTATTGGTTGGTTAGGGGGCGACGGGAATAGAGGTAGCCGCCGTAACTTGCGCACTAAAACACTGACTGATTCGAACTGATATAATCTGCAGATGTTAAGCTTGCTGGTACAATTCACAAATTATTTTGGATTCTACTGGGACACAAGGTTTCATTGTATACAGAATTAAATGGAAAACTAGACGGCATTTGCCGCTTTGTGTTTTAGAGGATAGCAAACTTGGACGGGATATGCCGCTTTGTCCCTGCAAAAACCACAAAATTCAGCGGCATATGCCGCTCTGTCCGTGAACGTGTTAAGTTAAAATATTCCAGAGGGTGACTAGTTCCTCGGTTGGATATCCGGGTGCAACCATGAAAATTAAGGGTGTTACGTATTAACTGGATATCAGAGCGCAATAAGAAGTCTGACAAACAGAACAATCTTGGAACAGGAGTCTTCATAACCAACTGCATCAACACAATTGTACCTATACAGAAGGTAATGGACATTCACAGACCTAAAGTCTGTGATCGAAATTCGAGGTCCTCGTTATAATTATGTGCTTCTGATAAAGACGGGGAGGTAAAGGACGCATTTTAAGAAACAATGGATGAACTATTCGGCAATTTCCTTCGACATGAAAATCGTTCTCAGGCATTTAAACGATAAAATAGGAAAAATGCAATATACAGAATCCAAGAGAATGTATAAAAGAATTCAACGCTGAAAAGTCAAAGGAGCCTCTTATCCAGCATCAATATCAAGACGAAATTAATAATCGATTTACCCTATTATATAACGACGAAACAAGATAGGCAGAAGCAGTACGGCCAACAACAAAAAGTGTTGTAAAGCACGCAGCGGAAAACAAACGACAAGTGAAAGTGAAAGTCCCTAATGTCCTAATGTACCTAAGATCACGCGTACAAGATATCAAACAGTACGAAAGGAAGTCAGCTACCTCCTCCGGGATAGAAAACGGCAATAGCTAAGGAAACAGTTTACTAGCATTCAGGAAGACACGAGCGCAATGTATGCAGGGCTAAACGATACGAAAAGGGAACCAGGCCAGATTAGGTTTTATTCGCAACGATAATGGGGAGCTCGTTTCAGACAAAGAAAAAGTTGCAGCCCAGTGGACGAAATGTTATGATAAACTGCTGAATGAACAGAGATTGTCATTGTGGAAGTATGTATAATAAGCGATTCATCGGCTTAAGAATAACAAGGCCGCAAAACCTAATCCAACGGAATTTATAAAATATATATGTTCAGAGAGATAAACAGAAAAGTAACATGGATTCATCACAACTATATGGAACAATATGGTTTCATTCTGTCAAATTCTTAAAATTATTTTCTACAATGAACTGATATCCTACGCTAAGGAAATAATCGGAGGCTACCAGTGTGGCCGTAGGAAGAGCGACCAAATTTTCACCATGCGACAGCTTTCAGAAAAGAAAATTCCATGAAACGGTACACCACCTCTATGGCATATGACTCTATAAGCCGATCTAAAATGTATCAGAAACTAATACAAATACCTATGCCAAGGGGAAATAAAGGACGAAACGTTTTATCTAAAACATTCCAGATACGTGAAGAATTAAAACAAGGATACGTTTTGTCACCACTTGTTTTTATTTAGTGCTGAAATTCGTAATGAGATCTCTTGAGAACATGAGAGCTCCAGTTTACACTGGCGATCAGGAACTGCTGGAAGATAGTGAGGAAACAGTTAAAAGAAATGTAGAAAGTCTAATAGCAGCAGGAAAGAATAGAGAAGAAAACCAAATATTTGATCTACAACCGACTTAGATCGATCCAAACCTCGCACCTGACTATATTCGATAAAGGCTTTGAGAAAGTGGACGAGTTCAAATATCATAAAGATCGAAATAAACCAAGGCTTCTATATGCCGTGCTTCTTCGCGATGAAGGAACTATTCAAAATAACTCTTTTGTCCCACTATGTCAGAATCCGTATTTTCAAAAATACCAAACTTTACGGATGAGAAACTTGGTCTCTGACTAAGAAGAAGGAAAATAGATTTCGGGTCTTTGAAAACAAGATCTGTAACACTACATATATTTGTATTATTCTGAAGTATGTTTTTTTTTTATTTGTAACCTTACATTTAAAATTATTAATATTGAAATGTATGTATTCCATTACTTTTATTCTTTCATTTGACGTTTCTCTTTCTCTTTGTTCGTTATTTTTCATTTCCATTTCATTTCTATTCGTCCTTTGTGGGGAACGGACGCAATCATGTCGGATGTTGCTTGCAGAAAATGCGTAGAGCTCTATTTTATCTCACGGAGACAACTTCAAAATGGAAAAAAAAGTAGGCTCGGCTCACGGAATTTAAATTGAAAGAGGAGATGGAAGGTGAGTCGTGAGGCCGCATGTGATAGCGCTCGCCTCACGGAATTTAAATTGAAAGAGGAGATGGGAAGTGAGTCGTGAGTCGTGAGGCCGCATGTGATAGCCGACTAACGGAATGTGCTTGCAAATGTAAACACCACAGGACTACATAAAAGCCCAGCTCTTGCTAGTGTAAAATCACTCGTGTTTAGCAGAAACCAGAATGAGACGTGCGTCTTTCGTACGTCTTCCCCCGTGACACCCTGAAATTTTGAAAGAAGTTCAGGTTCGTAGCGACAAAACCCGTTACAAACAAACTCTAATCGTGAAAACGTGTGAGCTCATTTCATTGTACCGCATGGTACTCCCGCCACACACACTCTTGGAATTATAACAATGTGCGTGATTGTTTACAAAATTTTGACAGCACTTGGGGTACCCACGTGCTCGCCCTAGCTTGTAGGCAAACGTCGGCGGCCATTTTAAGTGGTACGTCTCATTGGTGGTTTCTGGTGTTTAGCACTTCGCAACGATCAGTCGGGTCAATTCCACTGTCAAGAAAAGTGCTACACTTGGGCATAAGCGAAAGCTTTTTTGGTTATTTAAGCGAATTTAGTTGTTCCATTCGACGGTCGGGTTCTCCACCGCCAATAGAATACCTTCACACGCTTGAATAGCGCCTAATTTTGGATAAGTCTAATCTATTCTTTTTCAATTTTAATTTCTTCCTCATTTAATAAAATTAAATTTGATTAACATTATATTACAAAGCCAAAGTGTTTTATTTCTATCGGCTCCACTCCGTCCTTTTGGGCTTACTTCTTACATTTGCTTGACTGTTCGTTCAGCGGCTGCTGCGGTCTTCGGACAGCACAACTCGCGGCGGAGAGAAAAGCAAAGCTGCGTTGTACCAGAGGGATTGTGTTACAAGGGCTTAGCATACCTCCACCAATTACCACATTACATTGGCGCCCAACGTGGGATTCGAACTAGCGCAATTATCGTTAAACAAACTTGCTTTTTTTCACAACGAAATTTTTCCGAATCGCAGCCAATAAAAACGTCGAACATCGTTCCGAAATGGCTCTCAACGCCGATCAATTAAAATAACTTTTGGCGGCCATGTCCACCAACTCAAGGCATATAGGGAGTTTTAGTAATTGCACAGCCCATTTTAGAGGAGAACGAGATCCTGTCGTTGTTGAAGGTTTTATTTACACGATCTTATAAATGTTGATCGAAGGGATCGAAGAAGCTGACGCAATTAAAGGCTTCCCTCTACTCCTTCAGGATGGTGCTCTAACATATTTGAGCAAAAACAAAAGCCAAAGGAATCCACAGATAATTCTATCTGCACCAAACCTGTTCTATTTGCCCAACTTCCGCAACAAATCCCAACAGAATCAATGACGATTGATATACTATATGGACTGCTAAGTCTCCATATGCGCGAAGGAGATCCCAGGGATTCTTTCAAACATTTAAAGAGCTACTAACTAAAACAAGAGCAGTGGAACTCTCTATTGCGGAAAGACTTGCTCAAAGTTCCTCAAAAGTCAAGGTAGTGGCAAAAAATAGGTGCAGCTTTTGCATACATGCTAGCCATACAGTTGACGAATGTCGAAAGAAGAAAATACAAAATCAGGTGAAATCACATCCTAATCCTATAGAGATGAAAATCCATTGTTACAAATGTAAGGCACCAGGATTTGTTTGCTGTCCAAACTGTAAAGAATTGCCCAAAGGAACACCAACAGTCTTCTTCAATTGCATTAAAACCACTATAGGAACCGACTATACCTATTGCTTCGCATGGAGAGACAGGAATAGCTTACTTAGACACTGCAGCTCGAACAAGTGTCGCAGGAAGAGATCTGTTTATCCATCTCCTTAAAAATGGAACACGCTTCAAACAAGTCAATGCTGACGTCACACTAGCGGGCGGGCACTCTAAGTACCAAGATATTTATATTGCGGACACAAATATTGTTATTGACTTAGACCTATAAAATGTGTGGCACTCCCAAAAGCAACCGATAATAGAACCTTAATTGGTATTGACTTTCTGGAACAAAATGGCATCGTGCTCGATTTACGTCAAAGAATGTGTTATTTCGCTGATCAGAGGGAAAAATTATTCGATTCTTATGATACATCCTACACAAAGGTCATAAAGAAATCTGTCGATGATGATTGGTCTAAAAAAATTATTTCGCTCCAACTGTTGAACCAATCCATCCATTACCTAAGACCTTCACCAGCATACAAAAATCACCAAAAACACCTAAAGATCTTAAAACCTAAAACTCTGCCTTTCTAACTTGGTTTACGAATATAAAACTTATCACCCCATTACAATCTTTAATAAACTTGTTGGAGCACTTCGTGAAAAAATGCGGACTTACCGAAAAACTATACTAAAGAGAATGCTAAGTTTTTAACAATTCTTATCAAAGTAAATTGTAAGGAGAACAGGACATATTACAACAATTGATATGACTTTCATAAAGCAAACCTTAAATCTTCAAGACGTTGAAACCATCTGATTGAGTGCAAACTATTCTTGCCTACACTTACAGAAGTGGCGACGACCAGATCGTACTGAAGTAAATACCTTTAGGAGAGAGAGTAAACATTTTTAAGATTTAAAATTCAAAATATTTTGATCATGCTCATTCATGAAAGAAGTTACTGTGGCAAAAACTCTATTTCACTGAATTCATTGATACACACGTATACTTATACCTTCAAGGAACTATTGGGCATGAAAGTAATGATTTAAGATATTATAATAATATAATAAGAAAATTAACTTTTACATTCTTAGTAACAAGAAAGGCTGGTTAGGTTTTTCAATAATGTGTTTTTTTTTACATGCACTCAGTACTGGGTTCAAAAAGAAAGCAAGCCGGCTGAGAAGTTGGTTAATTACTAGCTAAATCCAATGGTAAGGGGAAAACAGTTCAAAACGTCGTTCCAAGATGTAAAATAATGTTGTAAAAAAGCAGGAAGGGTCAAGACAAAATATTTGCAGGCAAAGAAAAAGGACATTACGATGCAAGTAAAGAAGGCACGAGAACTAAAAATGTCCTTAGAAAACAAGACTGGTAGAAATGTGTGCTTGAATACCATTCGAAATACGTTTCTGGAAATAATTTATATGGCATGATTGCGCGAAAAAGGCAAAGCATAAGCCCCGCAAATAAAATGTGAAGAATGCAACATCCTGAAAGGTCTTTCCAGATACCTTCTAGAAAACTGTAATTATTAATTTGAAACGTTTATTTTTATATTCAAATTGTTTTTTTGTTGTACAAGTATTCTATAGGTCTTATATACGAGGATGGTCCGATAAGCCTACAAAAGAAAAAGAAAAATTTTAGAGAAATGGCGATGTATTTTTCAATATAGTCTCCTTTTAGCTCGATACACTTGACCCAGCGATGCTCCAACTTCTTTAACCCGTCTGAAAAAGACGTTTTCTCGAGGTCTGCAAAGTAGGCCTCCGTGGCGGCGATGACCTCCTCATTCGACTGAAATTTCTGCCCGGCGAGTGACTTTTTCAAGTTTGGAAACAAAAAGAAGTCGCACGGGGCCAAATCTGGGGAATACGGTGGATGGGGCAGCAGTTCGTAGCCCAGTTCGACCAATTTGGCCGTGACGATGGCGAAGGTGTGAGCCGGTGCGTTATCATGGTGGAAGAGCACTTTTTTCTTCGCCAAGTGGGGTATTTTCTTCAATTCGGCGTCGAATCGGCCCAATAATTTGGCATAGTACAACCCTGTGACCGTTTTGCCCTTCTCCAGGTAGGCGATGTGAATCCCAGAAAACGGTGGCCATCACCTTTCTGGCCGAAGGGACAGTCTTCACAATCTTCGGAGCACGTTCGCCGGGTGAAGTCCACTGTTTCGCCTGTTCCTTGGCCTCTGATGTGTACCAGTGGATCCATGTTTCGTCGACTTTGAACTCCTTCGGATTGCGCTTAAACACCGTCAAACACTGCTCTGAAGTGGTCTCACTGTTGCGCTTGTTGTCCGGAGTGAGCAAACGCGGCACCCATCGCGCCGACAGCTTTCTCATGCCCACAATTTCATGCAGGATGTGACCCACACGATCTTTTGAAATGCCTACTGTCTCAGCTATCTCGCGCACCTTCAATCGACGGTCTGCCAATACGAGATCGTGGATTTTTGTCACGTTATCCTCCGTGGTAGCCGTTTTCGGGGCACCTGGACATGGCTCATCAAAAACCGACGTGCGACCACGTTGAAACTCGTTAAACCAATTTTTGGTGGTCGCCATCGAAGGAGAAGAGTCACCGTACACAGCATCCAAAAGCTCTTTGATTTCGCTGCGCGATTTCCCTTCCAAAAACAAGAATCGAATCACCGACCGATATTGCTCTTTTTCCATTTTTCTAAAATCTCCGGACACTCCCGCTTCCGCACGCGGTCAAAACAAAACTAGGAGTCCGATTCGACAGTAGCCGTCTACTAGAATGTACTACACGATAGTAAGTTGCTCTTGCGATACTGGCGCCATCTGGCGGTGAGGCTAAGTACTTATCGGACCACCCTCGTATATACGAGGTTTATACAAATAAAGTGATTTTTAGTTCATCAATATCTATTTTGAAAGTACATATCTATTAAATTATACAGGGTGTCCCACGAGCAGTGTGCCAAAAAACTAGAGCGTGTAGGTCTGGTCAAGACAAGAAAAAAATCGTATGGGAGGGGGTGGGGTCTATTCCCCCCCGTTTAGCCGGGAGGGGAAATTTTCTAAAAAATTGACTTAATTTGGAAAAAAAAATATTAAAAATCAACAGTTATATCCACAATGCCGTGATATACTTTTTTGTAAAGCCAGAAACCTCTTCCTTCATCATGTTTTTAAATGAAGCTGTTCTAAGGAATAGTTTTTGAGAAATTAATTTTCAAATTTAAAATTTTGAAAAAAAATTAAAAAAAAAAAATTTCGAACTATTTTTTTTCAAAATTGTATATAATTAAGTACTATTTTTTTTCAAAAATTTAATTCTCTTATTAGTTTTTAGTTAAAACAGAAAACCGGATGAAAAAATGTCTTGTAGTTTTTGAGAAATTAAAAAAAAACCCGAACCACTTTTTTCTAAGAAAAACCTTTTTTTTGGTTTTAATGCGGCTGGACTTGTAGGCAAATTAATGTATGAAACGTTGACTTCTTTTTTATTATTTTTAAAAAAATTCGGAGTTTTATGAGGATACAATAAAGTGACACAGTATTGGAATAACCCTGGATTAATTCTTTTTTTTTCATTGATAACGCCTGAAAACTGACCTGCGAATTTCGTCTGGGTCCGCCCGCCGCCGATGGGTTCTACCCGAAATTTGGTCCGACGCAATCCCTCCCTTAGTACAAGGAGGATGGCTATTATGCTTGGAGTGTCCAAATCTAGAGTATGGAGAGTGCAAGTTTTTGAGAGCAGAATTTTGTCGATCATTACTGCTTCGAGATGAAACTGAACGAAACTATTTTGCAAGGATATTCTGGACAGATGAAGCCCAGTTTACCAGAGATAGGGTTACTAACTTCCACAATTTGCATCATTGGAATAGCAACAATCCACACAACAAGAAACAAAATAAATCACAACACCGCTTTAGCTGTAATGTTTGGTATTGTTGGGCAAACTGTAATCGGGCCCCGGTTTTTGAATGCCGTTATTAATGGAGAATCATACCTGCAGTTCCTACGAGACCTTTTGCCCGATTTGATGGACAACGTTCCTTTGGCCTTAGCAGATAATTTAATCTACCATCAAGACGGAGCACCAGCACACTACAGCTTACGGGTCAGAAACTGGTTGAATGATCATTTTAGTGACCGTTGGATCGGAAGAAGGTGCCCCACGGAATGGCCACCTAAATCACCAAATTTAACTCTTCTAGATTTTTATGTGTGGGGATTCATGAAGAAATATGTTTACGAAGTGGAAATAGTATCTTTGGAACAACTGAAAGAACGGATTGAAGTCGCTGGAGTCAAATTGCAGGAAAATTTATCAAGCATAGACTTATGTGCAGCCATTAGAAGGAGATATAATCTTTGCCTTCTAAAAAATGGGGATCATATTGAAAATTTGTTATAATAAAACTCCGATTTTTTTTTAAAAATATTAAAAAAGAGGTCAACGTTTCATACATTAATTTGCCTACAAGTCCAGCCGCATTAAAACCAAAAAAAAAAGGTTTTTCTTAGAAAAAAGTGATTCGGGTTTTTTTTTAATTTCTCAAAAACTACAAGACATTTTTGCATCCGGTTTTCTGTTTTTAACTAAAAACTAATAAGAGAATTGAATGTTTGAAAAAAGATTACCACTTAATTACATAAAATTTTGAAAAAAAATAGTTCGAACATTTTTTTTTTCATTTTTTTTCCAAAATTTTGAGTTTGAAAATTAATTTCTCAAAAACTGTTCCCTAAAACAGCTTCATTTAAAAACAGGACGAAAGAAGAGATTTCTGGCTTTACAAGAAATTACATCATGGCATTGTGGATGTAACTAACTGTTGATTTTTAATATTTTTTTTTCCAAATTAAGTCAATTTTTTAAAAAAATTGCCCCTCCCGGCCAAACGGGGTGGAATAGACCCCCCCCTCAAATACGATTTTTTTCTTGTCTTGACCAGACCTACACGCTCTAGCTTTTTGGCACACTGCTCATGGGACACCCTGTATATTAAATTATCTCTCTTCAAATATAATTCACCTGCGTTACCTCTATAAGCACTGAAGTGCACTTTTTGGTATAGCCTTAAGCTCTTTCAACGATGCGGAATCTCCTCATTCGTGGCAAATTTCGGTATTGTTTTTGACCGAAAAATTACGCACAGATGCAACAGCCATATAGTTTTTTCAACACAAATCTGGAAGTATTATTTATATTGCTTCACGTAAACGGCGCATAACTTCAAACTAATATTCGTTATTGAATGTATGACTTTTCAGCAAGAACTCATGATGAACCACGCCATTGTAATCGAAAACTTTCTCATTTGACCAATCTTGAAGTGCTTTTTTTGGTCTTGGCTCTTTTCATTTTGGATGATCGGGTTTTGGTTTCGGCGTCACAACCATATACCCACGCTCAACAATGGATTATCACTTCAACAAATCTGGATCGTCATTCACGTCATTTAAAAGCTCATCAACGATGCTCAAGCGACTGTTCTTTTGGTCAAAATTTAGCAATTTCCCCGAGACATATCATATCCAATATCTAAAAAAACTTTAATGGTGCGAGCCAACTGATATTCCA
Organism: Merodon equestris; assembly: GCA_958301585.1. Classification (NCBI taxonomy): domain Eukaryota; kingdom Metazoa; phylum Arthropoda; class Insecta; order Diptera; family Syrphidae; genus Merodon; species Merodon equestris. Next base: position 66,276,996 of record OY284417.1, on the reverse strand, counting down.
ATAATCTTAGCAAGTTCTCTGATTCACCATCCTCCATAAAAATATCCTCCACTATTTCAAAGTTTTCATCTGTTGTTGACGTGCAGGAGCCTCCAGGACAGGCATCGTCATTAACATTTTCTCGGCTTTTTTGTGATGAGCTTGTATCATTTATAAACATTCTTTTTTTTGTGCAACATTTTAAGACCGTTGGAGCACTTAATTTTATTTTTCACACGAAACTTAATACGAAGTCTTTGATCCATTTTTTTGATAACAAAAAATCGACAAGCACACCAAACACGTCTGAATTTTATACCTGCTAAAAACAAATTAAATGTCCACAATATCGGCATGAGTTAGGATACATGTGTACCAACATAACAAAAAAAAAATAGAATGGATAAACTAAACTCAAAGTTAAGTTAAAACAAATTTAAAAAAGTCACTTTATTTATTGAACGAATCTCATATATGATATATATGTGTTATATATCCACAATAAGGACCTTAAGATGGGTGAGGATTAGCTCAGCAGACATGATCTTTCTACCTGAAACAGAAACCAACTGCTAACTCTAAGAATAAATAAATAACTTTAAGGAAAACTTTTGACGACCAATGATAATGGAATCAAAAGATCAAGAGATCTAATTCTACTTTCATGTCTTCTTCAGGTCAATATGGCTGTGAACTTAACAATCAAATGCAGCTTCGAAATGCTTTTCTGCGGGAAATTGATGTTAAAACAAACATATTTTAGTGGATTTGGACTAGAAAATGGAGAACTAACTTGAAAACAGCTTCTTACTACAATATAATAATGAAGTTTAAATTTCTAAGCTTAGAAACCGATCGTCAATGCAATATTTCTTAGAGCCTTATTCACAAAATATAAATATGTACGTAGGTAATAAGGCGGGTGGAAATTATTAGCCAATATGAAACCTACGAAAAGGATTATAAATAGAAAAAAAATATTTCTCTGAACACTTCGTCTTCAAGTCTTGCAAGGTAGCTCTTATGGGGATTATGGTTTTGAATCGGAAAATATTGTTTATACCCTTACCGAGCTAAAAAAGAATTAGGAATAAAGCCAAGTATAGATAAGAAAATTGGTAAAAAATGTTGCTCGTACCGGCGCGCCGCGGCGGAAGAACATTAACGTTGTGTATCCAAAAAACTGTTGCTGACTGAACAGATTACTTCCCGTCGAAGCAAAAATCCGATGTATTCTGCAATAACCAGACGTTGGTAAGCATACAATAGATGTTTTACGGGCTTAAACATTGTTGAAAATTCCTAAACAATTCGATAATTGCAGGCTGATTGACTAACCTGTCAAGTGTGACTAAAATGCATCAGTGTTCAATGTTTACAGTCCAATCAATTAGATACAATTAGCACGGATGTGGAGGCACTTTTCAAGAAATGTTCACTCGAAAACACAGAAATGAACATGCTCTCGGCTAATACTCGTATACATACATATGTACTATCCTTTTTTTCTAAATCAGTCAAAGATATAAATTTAATAAGGAGCAAGAACCTTCCTCCAAACAGGAGACAGTCTCGCACTTCCAAAGTGTCACTTTAAATCATTCTGACAAATAGCTCGTCTTGAAGTCTTTGCTTTTGCGAAGTGCCCTCGCGTCTTTCCATCTATCGTTCGTGGCATGTGACACTTTTCTTCTGATAATCTTAAGCTCTATGCTCCATCAAGCATATTCTGTGCCAAGTAAAAATAATTCACTCCGTACTCAGAAGTAAATAGGCAACAAAGACAGTTTGGAGAAACCGTACCTCTATAGATATGTACATTCGTCTGCTAAGTATACGAAAATAACCACATTTACCTGCCCACAATCATCCGGTTTATGTCCCCTGTTTAGTTGATTCGTACGCTTCTTGTTTAATATCTCGTTTTTCCTATTCAGCGCCTTGCGGCCTTATTATCACCATTGCGGGAGCAGATCAAGAGTTTTTTTTTTCTTTTCCTTTCAATTAAAATTAATTTCTTTTGTTTCTTGGCACAAAACTATATTCGAAACAAAACGACCTCACTCCACAAATTGTATTCGTTTTGATTTTATCGAAAATTCAAAGAATACATATATTTTCAACGCCTCGATGAAACCCGAACAGTGTAGACCTAATCGCGATCGCGCATGGTTTTCCTACATCTTGGCAATGTAATGAATGTAATGACGTCACACGTTATCGAAAAACTCTCTGTCTAATTGGTTAGAAACGGTATAGTAGTGGCGTGTTTTTTTAAAAAGACACTCGACAAAAACTCGACTCTTTTTCGCGATCGTTTCCCCGTGTCAACCGTTTAAAAGGAGCACAAGATTCAGACTGGAAAGTGGAAGAAACTCTATCGACACGGGCCGTCTGATTCCGTCGATGATAGATTTCGATTTGAAAAAAAAAAAACAAAAGAAAAAGGAAAAAGAAGTGATTGTTTAGAAAGAAAAAAGTAAACTGAACACCGCTCTATCAGAATTGTGATAAATATCTGATCGTCATAGACTTCCAACGCCTGCCCAGAAGGCTGACAATTCTAAAGCCCACTTCTCTCTATCTCCGTCGCACCATCAGTCCTTGCTACCTTGTGCGTGTATCCGTAGTCCGCAGAGCGCAATGAATAGCAGAAAGCAAAAGCACACGTCATTGTGAGTGCGTAAAACAAGCAGATTCGTATAAAATTACGAAACTTATTTTTAGTAAATACGAGTAGAAATAGACAAGAAGAAGAACAGACACAATCCAAAGAGTAGTAGTGGAATAGAGGGGCACCAACGAGGAAGCAGCATCAGCACTATTTTCGAACCGAACAGCTTAGTGAGTTAATGCACCCGTCAGCGGCCATCAGAATTACCACCGCCGATCTGACACTTGGCCAAGATTGTACTTTTCTCCATCATTTACCAAGTACTATACACCGTTAAATGCAAATCAAATCCATGACAGACATGTTAATCAGCGGCGTGTGATGTTTGGGGCGGATTCAAGAAATCAGCATCTGGACAGTCGACCGGGGTTACTCGTACTCGTATTATTTTACTAGAAACTCATCGGGTGGCTATTTTTATAATTGTCAAACGTTTTCTCTCCCCTGGCAGCTTTTAGTTAATTCATGTGTCAATATCCAACACTATCAAGCGGTCGTTTTGGAATTGTGAAAACACGAATAAAAAAATCATAAAACCGCTCGAGGTACATCTGAATTTATTTACTTTTCTATGTTTGTTGTTCATTACGGCTATTTGGAAACACTGCTTAATGGGGCTTCGACATTTCCTTGATTCGGGTGGGCTGCCAACCATATTTACGATCTGTTCAATACGACTGCGATTCAATCGAATTAACTGTGACCTATGTTTTAAAAGGTGGCTTTACGTAGTCACTATTTTAAGGCTTTTCGCGCTAAACATTAGCATTTGAGTTTTCAATTTTCATAGAGTACACAAGGCTAAATGAATGTCGCTCTTTGCAGTTAAAGGGTAAAAGAAATCAGTCGAACTTATCTCTATCCGTGACTTAATCGGACTTGTACGTATAATACAATTTCGCAACCGCAAAACTTTTTTCGATTTATGAATGCACTAGGACTGATACCTGCTATCATCGAGTCGTGCCGTTTGTGTAAAATTCATCTTCGCAGCATCTACAGTGTCTTGAAGTGATCCACTTTTCCTTGCTCTTCTCGCTAGAACTTCTCATCAAAGACTTTGAAAACAAGCACGTTAGGAATAGGTTATGTCCTTAGCTCGTTTATGGAGACAAAAAATCATATTTGTTGCATCACGATAATGCACCTGTTCCCTCATCGTTGATTGTGCGTCATTTTTTGGCCAAAAATAATACCGTAATAATGCCTCAGTCGTCGTATTCACTAGATTTGGCCCTCTGCGACTCTTTTCCCTTCGCAATATTGAACTTTCGCATATTGGCATTGATTGATAAAGACCGCATCCTTGGAAGCGCTCGAAACTATAGCAAAGAGGGGGATTATAATGGCTTAAAGTAGACAACTTTTGTAGATACTGTAGACAAAACTTCGTATATGAACGACGATGTTGGCAAAATGCGTGAAATCATGACCAAAACACTGGTTAACCGCTTCAAATGTCAGTGATTTACGGAAAGAATAATACAGTATATCTAAAGATAGCAAACAGTAAGGGCATTAATCCTTTGTCGGAGAAAAACTGAAAGGTCTATCCGGCAGCCTCAATCAGTCGCACACTGTGGAAAAAATTCTCCTTAAGGATAAAAAGAATGTTGCGGACTTCTTGGAGACATCAGGGCGTACGCGCTTAGTCATCCTGCATCCTGGATATTCCTTCCATCTACGACTGTGTGCATTAAAGACCCAATCGTTGATGTCGGATTTGACAGTGGAAACAGGTAAACTAAGGCAGGTTCAGGTCCTCTGAGCCCCTTCTAGCGAGTTCATCGGAGATCTCGCTTCCTGGGATACCAGAGTGACCTGGGACCCATACAAGCTTAAGTGAATTTAGTCTTCCCACTTTGTTCAAAAAGATCTTGAGTTCCTGCACTAGTTTGGAGTTGGATAGAGGGTTGGACACAGCTTTGAGTGCAGCTTGGCTGTCACTGCAGACGCATATGCTTTTTCCCTTCCCAGGATTGCGTAAATCTCTGATTGAAAGACTGATTTTCCTAACGAGAAGTGCAGTCGAATGTTTTCGCGCTCAAAGAAAACTCCAGCCCCGGAGCCCTGCCCAGTCCGAAGACATTCCATTCCAGGTTCAGTGTTTGGCCAAAGGCAGTCCTGACGCCATGGGAATGTGACTGTGAAATTACAGTACACTAGGATGGCAGGTGTCATTGCGTCAGAAGGCATATCAATGAGACAGGGGTCGTAGGATATTTCTCGCGCAAGTACACTTTTACTTCAATGCGAGTTGTACCAAAGACCATTTCTCTTTAGGCGAGACATGGTTTCAGTGCGCACCCCCTGATATATAGTATATGTCAAGGGGCGGAAGATTCATCATAGCACCTAGGTGTGCTAGGAAAAGCCCCTATACAGCTGAGACTTTCCTTTCGAGTGCGCATCCAGTCTTCCCAACTAGACTTTGAAGCACAGTCTCGCAAGATTTTCTGCGCTGACAAGCGTGTTGCATCTCCGAGAGAGGATGCATTCGAATGGCAACTTTGGGCACGTGCAACTTTACTTAGTCTCTCCATGCTTTTCAGCAAAAAGGATCTTAAACTGATTGGCCTGAAACACTTGGCGAGTGAGTAATCTTCGTGAAGACCACTTTAACCGCGCGCCAAGAAATAGGTATGTAAGCAAGTGCCAAACAGTGAAAATTCTTTTCATAGTAGGAACCAGCTGTCTTAAAACTTCTTGCAGCATAACAGGTCATATCCCATCAGTACATGGCGACTCAAAGCTAAGACAAAAGATGCCACAGCAAATTCAATGGCCTCAGTCGTTGCCACGCGCGATGCAATATGATTCGCCGGATAGCGTTCATCGTTTCAGTCGCAGTTTCCAAGTGTGTGCAACGAGCCGATGACAGTCTGATTTCCCGGAAAATGGGTCTGAAACAGTAAACTGAGAGTTTCTGCTTCAGACTCGGTGAAGGTACCATCAGACTTTTTGAGTACATCCAACTTTGTCGATTTTCCTCGTTTGAGGACTTTAACCAACTTCCTGGTCGCGCTCAGGGATTTGATCTCTTCGCAGAAGGACTTATAGGAATCATTCTTCGATTTTCGAATAAGCTTCTTATATTCCTTCTGCTTCGATCGATATTTATTCCAGTCATCTTCCGAGTTCGATTTAAGCGATCTGTTCAGGAGACTTCTGGCTTCCCTACGAAGACATTGGAGCTCAGCGTTCCACCAGGGAACCGACTTCCTGTTTGGAGGTTTTTTGACAGGACATGCGAGTTCAAATGCGCGCCTCTTTCTTCTTCTTTTTTGGCGCCTAGCAATGCAATCCACAGTACGTCCTAATTCTGGACCCATTCAACCTTAGCGGTTTGCTGTGCCGGTTGCACCACTCATGCTCAGTCCAACCAGGTGCTCGCTCAATGAGCCGCAGGAGTTCCCAATTGGCAGAGAGCTTACTTAATGGTGGGGCCTCCGGAATCCTTGCCCGGCCGCGATCAAGGAGATCACGCGTAGTTTTTGCTATGGTATGGTATTGCCTCAGGATTAAAGGTTGTTGTTTGAAGGGCATGTATAGGATTTATGTGTATGTTGTGTGTAAGTTTATTTCTGTGAGAAAATTTCGAAAACTTTGGGCCGTGTTGTGTCGTGAGTACCTTTAAGGATTGTGTGTTTCGGTGTATTAAGGTATGATGGGGTTGCTGGCAAAAACGGCAGCGAGATTGACTTGAGTGAGTATATGACAGACAATTTCTGCAAACTATCAATTTATTAATTATTGCATTCTGAGCTGTTGGTCCACTTATAGAAAACGATTACATTTTCTTGGAGAATGTATTCCTCTACATATTTTGCAGCTGATGATATTTTGATTGTTATTTACAACAAAAACATTTACTCTCGAACTGGGCTTTCTTTTTTCAGTTACCTGGAGGCGTACTTCGCAAACTTCAAGAGTTCCAAACCTGCCGTCCAAATACTCGGAAGATTCCTAACACCAAGTTTTTTCTCCCATATTTGCTGTGTGTGCAACGGTATTTTCTGCAATATTTAGTATACCCAAATAGAATCTCATTGATCCATTAGAAGATCTAATTTTTTTAAGAATGGCGGCACTTGGTCAAGGTGTCTAATAAATTTTAATTCCCATTCAGTTATCAACGTTAACAATTATTGGTTGATTTGTGCATTTATTAGCAACCTTTTATGATCGTAGCGCGATTTAAGAAAATTCCACGCTACTTCATAATTTCATCATCGATTTTCAAATGTTGCAAAAATCTGTCCGCTTCATCTTGCAGACTGGATTTTAAATAATGTAGTTTTTGATGGAAGACAAAGAGACATTATCATGAAAAAGGGAAATTAAAAAAGTATGAAATGATTTCCACTCATTGTATTTGCAACGTAATAGATGTATTCAATGACGAAAAGATCGGAACAGAACAGGACAGGACAGATTCGTGAAAACTGTCAGATCAAGTTAGAATAAAAAAGAATACAGCCGTATTTCAGTTGTTAAAAACTCGCATTTCAGTGATGAAATGTATATTTTAGCAAGGATTTAAGTGTTTTTTTCAATGACAGCTGATTTTGACACTTTTCACTAATCTGTTCTGACTCAAGAGTAGGTGCAGAAAATTGTGTTCTGAAGTGTCCGAAACACCCTCACTGGACACAAAGAAGAACATTTTCGGACAGAAATTTTTCTCACTGAACAGCAAAATGTGTACTTTTCTGTCCGGAACAGTCCAGAACAGCCTCATTGAACAGACTAAATATGTTACTAGAGCTTAGATGGACAAATTTTGACTCACCGGTACTCACCTTTCGAAGGCATCTAGAAGCTCTGCTCAGTAATCCATGTATGTTTCCTTGATTTTTTTTTCAATTGAAGCTAAAACTAGACTAGACTAAACCCCCTAACCTACCCTAACCGACTCTAACCTCTCCTAACCTACGTAAGTCTATGAAAGCCTGTCATTGGCACGTGGCAAGCTTTGCTTTACAGAGGCTGAGTTATTAAAATTAACCATTGGCGCAGACCGCTCCAGCCACCAAAGGCGCTTGGGCTCACTTAGAGTAGTCGCCGCTCCACGGACTTTTTAAATTGGGGTCAAATTGCTAGTCAATTAGACGAGGGGTTCATCCACTTGCTTAATAAAGCTGAAGATGTCCCTCAGGAGTCATTATTTCTCTGAGGAGGTTACGCTTGCTAAGATGGCAGAGGGCAGCACACTCGCATAGTATGTGCTCTGCAGTTTCCTTGTCCTCCAAACAGAGTCGACCTTCGGTTTCAGCTGAGAGGTTAAGTTTGTTAAGATGATATCGCTGTTCCTAAAGCGCAGGTGTTGCGATTTTTCCCATTTGTCTAAGAGAAAATTGATCTCTGACTTAGGGATTCTGCAGAACGATTGGGCACCTATGTACCTTTCTCTGGAACCTTTCCTAGTGAGTTGGTCGGCGGTTTCGTTGCTTTTAATGCCCTTGTCACCTGGCACCCACCAGAGTTTGACCTTATTTGTTTTGCCTAGGTTTTACAGGGCATCGTGGCATTTCTTGACAGATTTTAAGTTCGTACTATACGAGCCCAACGCTTTGAGCGCTGCCTGACTGTCTGATGGTTATACCTCTTATGGCAGTCTCTAAGTTTAGGTTTACGCACGTAAAGACCGGAAGTTTCCGGTCCAATGGGAGCGATCTACCGATCTGCTTCCTATCGAAGCTTCCCCGAGTTTGGATGGGGAACGTTTTGTTATCATCGTTGGACGGCCCTTGGTGGTTGTCACCTGTTTGAATCTTCACAGAGCGTGGAGCCGGAATCGGAGGGTGAATACACATCTTCTGCTTTCCATCCGTTGTGAATGGCATTTGAGAGGCATCACTCTCTTTCTTGTTAACACGAGTACACGATAAAGAACCGTCACCTACAGCGGAGCCCGAGACGCTGCAGAAAGTCTGGAGTGAAATCGAAGGTCAAATCGTCATTGAGGCTTGCAAAACCAAGATTCCTTGATCGCCGTAACTTAAAGCCATAATTTAAAGATATTCTATAGTTTTCTTTGAACAACTGATTTTTAATCAATGACTTCAGTGCCCTGAGCTCCAAGTTTTTTTCTGTTAGTAAGCCGCTTGTACAAGAGTTTGGTCTTGATAGGAGTCTACTTTTCTGTATGTATATTACGTCGGTTGTCGCGTTTCGGTACACATTTGTAGTGTCGTGATGCCATATGCGAGGTATCGTACTGTCCTTCGCCTGTTTAATTATATCGTCAATTTCCTTAAGGTACCTGTCGAACTCGTCATTTGACAAATTCCACTCGAAGTGAGCATTCTCGTCCGAGAACTTGCAAAGCGTGGCCAACGCGCCGTACTGTAATCGATAGGGTACGATTGGACATACTCTGCCAATTCCGCGAATTCGTCAGGCACTGTGATCGTCACTTAGTCCGCAATGACCACTGTCGTGTACGAAAGTCCATTAACATATAGGAGCCAATCCTAAGATATGACGGACTATCCGTTGCGAGTAATTTGACTCTGTACTCTACGCTCTGCAGAACCCACCAATTTCTTAGTAGGCTCCCCTTGTGTTGGGTAAATGGTTTCTCCAAGCATTATATTTGGCGTTTAAATCACCGGTCAGAGCTTTCTACCGAATTTAAACACAGAGACGAAAATATTAGGTTGATGTGCTTTAAGTTCATAAGCTCCCATAATGAACAAATTCTTTCCATTTCGGAGAGGAATGCTTACAATGCCGGCCTCTAGCACCTGAAACCTTCTTCTATTTTAAGTTTAAATTTATTTCTAATGAAGATCGCAACTCCCCCGTCACGCGTGGCGTTAGGTCGGTCTTTTCGAATTATTATAAATATTATATCTGTACCGGATTTTGTGCTATTAGCTTAGCTTTGTTTGGCTAAGTACATCTTAAAATACAAAAAGGGTTTTCATCCTGAAACAGATTGGAAACTATGGCTCTTTACGCACATTCATCAGCAGGATCTCTCTTGCTAACTCTCTACCGACCGGCGTACTCATCACGATTGTAGGTACGCTAGACCCGGCAAAATCGAGTAGATTCTTCCCGCTCCTGCTCATGGATCTGCTGTTGGAGCTGGGCGATCTGCCCTTGGATGGCGGGCATGATCGTACGCAATCTGGTAAAAGGCTTTGAAAACAGCCACAGTCTTTTAGATTGGAGTGTTGCCTTCTGATTCCAATGCCATTGGGTTCAAATGCCGCCACAGCAAATTAAGATAAGGAAATCATGAATCGCGGTGTTTTTTTCCTTGTGGAGCCCGCATAAAATCCCATGTAGTACTCTTGTCTGTAAAAGTTTCTCAAAATTCGCCGTTCAAAGTGTGCACTCTCATACATCATAAATGGACTGAGCCCCCCACGGGCTCTAGTTCCAGTATAATATTTCAGCAATATTCGCTAATAAGCAGAAAAACAACTTAACTCCGTAGCATGTTATTAATTTAGTGTTCAAATATATTGGGGTCTACCTGGCAAAATTCATAGAATAAGGGCAAGATGGAAAAAAAGATAATAGCCGCATGAAGACAAGAACAATAATAATCATACGACGATTTCGGGATTCCCGAATTGAAATCTATATCGACAAATAGGGCAATCACCTGCAAGCTATAACAGAAGTGGAAAGTTCGTCATAAAGTCGACAAGTATCTGTCGAATTCAGTGGGTGGGCATGATGAAAATGTTCGATTTCTAAAAAGACAAAAAATGTATGAGTCTAAGTATTCATTCGAATTGAATTTAAGAACTCGAGGTATGAAAACGCTAGTACTATGAGAGTGGTCCGATAAGTACTTAACCTCACCGCCATTTGGCCCCAGTATCGCAAGAGCAACTTACCATCGTGTAATACATTCTAGTAGACGGCTACTGTCGAATCGGACTCGTAGATTTGTTTTGACCGCGTGTGGAAGCGAGAGTGTCCGCGAATTTTAGGAAAATGGAAAAAGAGCAATATCGGTCAGTGATTCGATTCTTGTTTTTGGAAGGGAAATCGCGCAGCGTTCGTAGCCCAATTCGACCAATTTGGCCATGGCGAGGGCGGAGTTGTGAGCCGGTGCGTTATCATGGTGGAAGAGCACTTTTTTCTTCGCCATGTGGGGCCGTTTTTTCTTCAATTCGGCATCGAATCGGCCCAATAATTTGGCATAGTACAGCCCTGTGACCGTTTTGCCCTTCTCCAGGTAGTCGATGTGGATCACACCTTGTGAATCCCAGAAAACGGTGGCCATCACCTTTCCGGCCGATGGGACAGTCTTCGCCTTCTTCGGAGCACGTTCGCCGGGTGAAGTCCACTGTTTCGACTGTTCCTTGGTCTCTGGTGTGTACCAGTGGATCCATGTTTTGTCGACTGTCACGAAACGACGCAGAAACTTCTTGGGATTGCACTTAAACAACGTCAAACACTGCTCTGAAGTGGTCTCACGGTTGCGCTTGTTGACCGGAGTGAGCAAACGCGGCACCTATCGCGCCGACAGCTTTCTCATGCCCTTTCTTCCCACGCCATCTTTTGAAATGCCTTCTGTCTCAGCTGTCTCGCGCACCTTCAATGCGGTTTACCAATACGAGATCGTGGCTCATAAAAAACCGACGTGCGACCGCGTTGAAACTCGTTAAACCAATTTTTGATGGTCATCATCGAAGGAGAAGCGTTGCCGTATACAGCATCCAAACGCTCTTTGATTCACTGCGCGATTTCCCTTCCAAAAACGAGAATCGAATCACCGACCGATATTGCTCTTTTTCCATTTTTTTTAAATCCGCGCACACTCCCGCTTCCACACGCCAAAATAGTTGATTTCAAACTTTACGACTTACAAAGGTCTGTAGACTACTTTGGCTAAGATGCCAATCACGATGCACCGAAAAACAAGTTTAGGAGATCTCACATCATTAGTGAGGGGTTCTGTCTGCTGCATGTCTACAGCAACATTTATGGATTTAGGGAACGCGGTGGGTCAAAAAACTGTTTTGGCTGATTATTTGGGAATCACACTTTATTAAGAATTCATTCAACTCCTTTTATACTACTTCTTTTTGAAAAATCATAAATATAGGCAAAAGTCCTCGATGTCTCCAGGTAATGCTATCCAAACGTTTGAATATCGAAGGAGAGCTGCTCTAAGAGAGGAAACACAAAAAAGTTTGTCCACGATATCTGTGCTTTTATTGCATATACTACAATATATAGAGCAATACTCTTAAAAATACATATTGAGCTTAGTCTAAATTATTAAAAGGTTGCTCGCATTCGGTAGTCAAATATTATACAAGACTAATTACAAACTATAATACATATTTAAAACAATATTAAACCACAATACAAAATACAATTGCTTGAAATAAAGGAAAAATACTGACTACACTCTATATACAGGTCCGTTTACTTAATTTTTGACTTGAATCCCTTGGACATTATAGAAGACAGTTCTGCTGAATCACGTCCTCTAGTCTCGGGAACCAGGAAGTAAGTAATGAAGGCCACACATATGCAGAACACTGCGAATGGTAGGAAGACGAATGCGCCAATAAGATTATTCAATGGAGGGAAGAGCATTCCCACTGCTAGATTGCAGACCCAGGACGAGAGGCTACCCAATGACATGGCCACTGGACGCGGAGCTACTTCAACAAGTTCTAAGAGGGATGAAATGAAAATGAAATGATCCATTTGAAAACACTTTTTCAACCATACATACCTGCTCCGATGAAGTAAGGAATCGGGCCGAGACCGAATTGGAAGAAAAATATATACACGAAGATGAAGGCTATGCATGTATAGGGTATCCAGTCTTGAAGATCCTGACAAAAAAAAAATATCAAAACAAATTAAAAACTTTAGATACTCGCACACTTATGTTTCATTACATACAATGAAATAAAGTGAAAGACTGATTGAAACAAGGAAAAGCGCACAGCATAGACTAGATATCAGCATAAGGGGTCTTCGGTTGAATTTAGACACCAGTAGTGGTCCAATCAATGAAACGGCCAAGTTCATGCATCCAGCACCTAAGTTAGCATACTCTGAGTCTGATGCGGAAAAGCCAGCCTTCATAAAGATCGGCACGGAATAAAAGAATATCTAAAGACAAATCGAATGTGAGTTATTTTCGTAGGAATAGATTGGAGCGACATACCGAATTGATGCCAGATAACTGTTGTCCGCCTTGATAGGTGCACACGACAAACAAAGGCAAGGCCATGGCCGGGTCTTTGATGACCGAGCAGAAACTGCTCTTTAAAACATTCGCGTTTGCCTCGGCTTCTAGTTCCAGCATTTCCAAATTAACCTGCGCCTCGTCCTTTTGTCGCAGCTGCGAGAGACTAGCTCGAGCCCCCTTAGCATCTCCTTTCACCAAATACAACCATTTGGGGCTTTCCGGAAAGTAGTATGACGGTAGATAGCAAATAATTACCAATGCACCATAGGCACTCAAAGCATATTGCCATTGATCCTCGTTGCCAAAAATAACGTTCAAACTGAAAACCTGTCCTACAACGATGCCACCTGTAACGCCAACGCCACAAAATACGCCAACGGTTTCTTGAAGATACGACGGTGCGATTTCGAGTAAATACATTGGCAAAGCTGTATACGTTATACCCGCCGATATGCCCACAATGAACCGGCCCACAAGAATAATTTCGATGATTTTCAACTCACGACAGAAATTAAACATGAAAGCTGAGATGAGAAGAAGTGCCCCAGCTATCAGCATCGCACCTTTCCTAAAAAAACAAAAATTTACAATTTCGAAACCATTCAACTGTAATGAAATAAAAACTAACCTTCCAAATGTGTCTGAAACCCAAGCGCCGCACATAGAACCAAATATGCCGCCAATAAGTAAAATAGATACAATCGTTGCCCAGAGTATATCCATTCCGCTTTCTGTCAGATGCCAATCGTATCTTGCGATAAGCGTTGTGTTGCACCAATCTTTTATGAACTATAACAAAGACGGGTTGGGATTTATGTTATACCACATTAAAAAGACAGCGAGATTTTTACCATGGCAGGACTATTGACGCATCCCAAACAGTATCCAACTGGCACGGCCGCACCTATCGTTGTTGCATAGGCTACCAAGGTCAAGAGCCCACCCCATTTTTGTGGTTTCTAAAAATTGAAAAGAGATTTCCATCAATTATTTATATATTATAGAATGTGGCTTCCTTCAGGTACAGGCTTACAAAACAGTATCAAAGAATGAAGTCAAATATAAGTAAACTGAAGAAGACAGACCTAGGCTAATGTTTTTGCAGAGCTTTTTTAAGGTCAGCATCAGACTTGTCATCATCAATTATACTGCGCTACTTTGGCATTGATGTGATTCATATATAGCTATTTGTTGACCACTGGGATCATTGACGCAGAATCGAAGTTAACTTTGTTGTTAAACTTCTACTAACAAATATGCATTCTAGAGTACAACGTTCTCTCTCCTTGCTGATTGTTAACAAGATCTCTCAACGTTTATATTGCAGTGCAATATATTTAATGGCTGAGAGAGACGAACCGGAAATAAAAAGGTTTGTAGATCTGACACGTTCACAGATAGAACTGAACAAAGTGGTAGAAGATAACTAATTTTAGTTCCAAAAGCCTGAGTATACAAGTATGTTTGACGAAGTAGACACATCCGAAAATGTGGCAAATGTGAATTGAAGTGAAAAATCAATTGTTACAATATGGTATGAAAAGGGCAGCATGTGAAGGTTGTCAACTCATCACACTTTTCGCCCAAATGAAACCTTAAGAGCACTTATACTCTTATAACCAATCGTTGGCCATCTACGTTTCATATTGGATGGTCAGTTTCAGTAGAGTGCTTAGCTTTTCATAGTGAGAACGTCGCAAATTCGATCACAAATAAAAAAGTTATAAAAATCCCATATTTGTGGTGCTTTTATCCAATTTTTTGTCAGCATGTTGCCATATGGCAACACTAGGAGCGATAAGGTACAGGATTTTATTATTGATGTTTCTCGTTGAAACATGATTTTTTTTCTGGGAAATGTGTTTACTTTATGTACATATGTATATATTTTTTTTTAATCATAATATGGTTATCCAGAAAATTGACGCTGCAAGAAGTTCTCCATTAATTAGAAGAGCTCGGCTCAGAAGATGTCAACCAACCTTCAGGCTTTATATATTCAACCACCAGAGAATGACGGTGATTTGAATGGAGAAGGCGATGCTGATGAGCAAGGAGGCGGTATCCCAGACAATCTTTGTCCAGAGCAGTTGAAATCGAATTGTGAAATTGCGTTTGAAAATGGTCAAAGTATTGAAGGTTTCTAGACCCCCCAAGAGAATTTGGATGAAGTTTTCGAAGATAGTGTTTTAGCCGAAGTCCTGAATAACTCATCTTTTAACTTCTCTACTAGTTCACCAATCTACCATGTTCAGCAATCTACTTCCAGGTGTCCTTTGCCAGCGTCTAATAAGAATAGATACTAAGTTTACTTGGTCAGAAGATGAATCTTCCGGAATGATACCGATTTTCCCATAACCCAACTATGAGGACTGCCATAATTTGAAACCACACGAGCAATTCGAAAAATTTATAGAAGATGCCTTGCTTCAGCACATTTCGAATATACTCGTATATGCTAATTGTCGGCATAATACGAGTAAAACTCCGAAGATTACCGTTAAGGGTTGGCGATAACGTCTTTTTTACTCTGTGGTGCAGTTGAGAATTAATATTTCATTTCAGAGCTTCGCGTTCTTATTAGTATTTTGCTTGTAAGTGGCTACACCGGGCAGAGCAGTTACAGATCCATGTGGAGTAATGACAATGATTTACGAAATGATATATAAATGATATATAACAAGCATGCGCCGAAACCGTTTTGAGAATATTTTGCAGAGTCTGCACTTTGAGCCAAAAATGCATGCTCCACAAAATGTGATTGATGAATTATGGAAGTTACGGCCCATACTTGATCACGTAAAGTCAAAAATGTTGAGACATTTCCACCCCGAACAAAATTTATCGTACGACGAAAGTTTGATCACTTATTTTGGAAAGCACGGATGTAAGCAGATCATAAAGGGGAAACCTATACGCTTTGGCTACAAGGTCTGGTCTTTATGTACTCCCACTGGGTATATGATAAATTTCGACGTGTATCAAGGGAAGAATTCGCGATCAAACTCATTGTATGAAGAACGTTTCGGCAAATCTACCGCTCCTTTAATGAATATGATCGACGACTTTTCTGAGAATTACCGTTTTCATTCTACTTTGACAATTTGTTTACGACCTTTCCTTTATTGGCTTATTTGAAAAATCGTGGTTACATCCGTGAAAATCGAATACCGAAAAGTTGTCCCATCCCTCATAAAAACTGTGGTTACTACGAGTCCATCAAAATGAATCAGACTGGGATCCGCCTTACAAAGTGGAATGACAATTCTGTTGTCTGAATGTTATCTACTGCTTTCGGCTCCGCACCAATATCTGTTGCATCGCGCATTCCAGAGAAGCTATGAAGAAAGTGGGAGTCACTCGTCCGTTTGTTGTGTCCGAATATAACAAATGGATGAGTGGCGTCAATCGATTCGACCAGAATGTTTCTATGTACAGTGTCACATATCGTGGCAAAAAGTGGTGGAGTTGTATTTTTACGTGGCTTATCGATGC
This sequence comes from Merodon equestris, assembly GCA_958301585.1. NCBI lineage: Eukaryota > Metazoa > Arthropoda > Insecta > Diptera > Syrphidae > Merodon > Merodon equestris. The sequence goes on along the minus strand of OY284417.1, from coordinate 66,260,665 downwards.
ATGCGTCCCAAATGCATAGCAACTTCAACCATATGTTGATCCGGCTATGTCTCAGCTATATTTTAAACTGCAAACATTTCGGGGAACCACCAAAGTCACACAGCAGTGTTACAAGCCAAAACCATCGCTCGGAAGCTGATACATTAGCAACTACTCTTCGTTATGACCAAATAAATCACCTGGTCGTTCCATTGGAAAAAAAACGCTGTGACGGAGACTAACTGCTTGCTCAAAGTGCGATAAAGGTCTTTGCTTGAAATACTTCAAGCCTTATCATACTGCACATCTATAACTACACATTTGCCAAATTTGTGAAACCAATTTACCAGGAAATACATAAAATGTTAAAAATAATAATACAAATTCTTTTCGTTTTACTCAATAGCTTTTATAAAAAAAAAAAATATAAAAACTTAAGGTACTCGTAATTTTATGTATGGATGCAGACCTGTACCCTACCACTCCTGGCGTTGCCATATGGCAACAGGATATTTTGAGAATACTAGCACCCGCATTAAGAATCTACTCATACATTTGTTTATTTCTCCTTTAATGTACGTACACCCATTTGAAAAATTCGAAAAATTAACGTTCAGCAGGATTCGGGTTAAGTGCCATGGTTTTCTTTGAATATAAATACTTAAGCGGTCAAGCTTGTACTAACAATAAGATGATTGTTTGTATCATTTTAAACAGATCCATTGACATTACTTACATAGTATTGAGGACCAGATTTAAAAAGAGGTATTTGGTTTATCAATTAACGAGACCGCTTTGATCTTCACGTCTTGCTGTTAACTCTAGTGGACAAATCCATTCAGAAACACTCAAGTAGCAAATTGAACCCATAAAGTTTCTAAGTGTCTAAAGATTTCTGTGAGAGAACACCATATCAAAATTAGTAGATAAGAGAGAACGTACTTTGCCAAACCATGCAGTGGAGCTAGGCAGCCCCTTTTGTAGCTGCAAAGACAGTCGTATGAGTAGACTTTTAACTACTTTCACTGCCCGGCTTTGGCTAGAAAAAGGCAGAGTGTACTGACCGAATCATGAGCTCAACGAGATTTCTACCAACTATATCGGTGAACTGATTCTTTATCTAAATTTTACTGGTATAGTTTTTGCTCCTATGCAGTAATGACGGTAATGACAGATTATGGGTACTTGCCAGTAGAAACTTTTCCATTGACGAACTTGTTTCCGAATGTTGGGAATTTTTTTAGAAAAGTTATTGAGAGAGTATTAATCCAACAGATAAGGTATCATTTAGGTATTACAATGGTTTCCATTGTTCAATGGAACAAGATTAAAAATCAGAGGAACGCATCTATTTCATGGTAGATAGTTTAATTCAAGAACAAACATTTTATTATGGTACTTCCAATTATCACATATTGTATATTTGGACCATGATTTTTTTTTGACATAAAAAGCATTCAAGCATTCGCTGCATATTTTACCTGAATGCAATCCATAACTTTCTTAATTATTTTTCTTTCTAATCAACAATCATATATTTAAAACGAAAAGCAGAAAATACTTAAAATAAAAGCGAAAAAAATGCCAATACTTTTTTTTTTTATGTAAAACCAATGTTTATGTGTTTGGGAATGTTTCGTTCTTATATGAAGAGCTGAAGAAACGAAAAAATATATAAACACAACCATTGATCTACTCGTATATATCCCTATTTATTGCTAGATCCTACGGCTATTTTGATTATACTGATGAATAGAATTTTGGTCAGTTCTAACTATGCAGTCACGCAGTTAATTACATACATACATATATTCGAATTACCGACGATCTGCAAAGTTTGTTAAATTTTCTGTTTCAACATTGTGTATTGCGTGAAAATGTGACATGTCCTGAATGTGGTGCGTATGTATGTTACCGTAAATTGGAACACCCTTAAATTGCAGTTCATAAATAATATCGTTAAGTGCATAAACAAAACAACGGTTCGAATGCGGTGCACGTTCAGAGTGTTCGCATTTACTGGAACGTGGTTTCATAATGTCCGGTTACAATTAGAGAAGGTCTGCCAATTTATTGGTTTCTTTATGTGGTTTCTACCTCTACACATTACTCCACTGGGGGCTGAGCTGGAGATCAGCAAACATACGTGCATAGACTTTGCATCTTGCTGCCGAGAGGTTTGTCTTCATAGGGTAGACTCATGCAATCGAAAAACCCGAGGAGATGGTCATAATGTGGAGATCGATGAGGCCAAACTTGGCAAACGTAAACATAACAAATAGCGTTTGTTAATGGGTCAGTGAGAGTAAGGGAACGAAAGAGCAGACGAACTGGCCAGGCAAGGTTCTGAAATGGACATCAGCCAAGCGGACACGTCATTGCAACCACCGATCAGCGCATTATACTGGATCATAAGCGACACAATCATCAAAGAGGCCAACTCGTCTTGGCTTACAAGAAACGACAGCTACACGACAAGATCATCGTGGTCAGAGCTCAATGTCGGAAAAACAAAGAAGCTCCTGGCGCCTGACCGTAACTCGATCCGTATGCTCGTCGGAGTGATCACAGGACACTGTCCCATTGGAGCAATGCTCCGTAAATGGGACTCGGGATCCAGCGATCTCTGCCGGAGCTGCGGCGATGAGGAAGAAACTGAGACGATCCAACATCTGCTCTGCCACTGTCCAGCTCTCCAGAATCGACGCCTAGTGTCGCTAGGCCAAAGATTCTTTACAGAGATTGCGGACGTGGCTAATGCAGATATATCGGATCTTCTAAGATTCATCAAGAGCACGGGGTGGTTTCAGCCACCACGTGATAGGACAGGTTAATTTTATGTGTACCCACACAAACGAAGGGAATCACAATGGGCCTCTTGGCCTCCGAGTGGAAGTGATGTCTAACCATCACACTCCCCTTCTCTAACCTAACCTAACCTAACCTAAGGATATATTTATTATTCCGTAGAAACACGCGATCTTGCGACCCTCTTACAAGTTATCAGACAACATATCACTCCAAATACAAAGTTCTAATCCGTTTGTAGGCGCGCGTATTGTCGTTTAAATGAAGAGGGACTTAAACATATCCGCGTTAACCTTAAGGTTAATTTCGGAGATCTAGATACGGGTGCTCACACTCAGAACGTCCAACGAGTATGGAGGGATATACGGCGTGCAGTCCTAAAATACGGTCGAATATAACAAAATTCGCGGAATTTTTATTTAAACGACAATACGAATATCGTGACCGCATCGAGGCGTTTTTGCGGCAATGAAAGCTATGAATTCCATACAAGATGATTTTGTAGCAGAAAGACAAGAAGTTGGAAGCAAATGATTCCAATTTTGGTGATTTTGCAATTTTCAATAATAATTTTTAATATTTTCTAAAATTTGTAATGCCTAAAAAAGTCTGAATTTTTTTCTATTTTTTTTAATACATTTTTCTAGAAAATTCAATTTTAAAATGTATATAAAGGGCCGAAAGGCATTATTAATTAAGAAACATAGTTAGACTCAGAGTGCACCCAAAGCACTATATTAAGATATTTTTAAGATAGATTTAAACACTTTTGTCTAGCAAATAGGACTAGAGTAAGAAGATTAAAAATGAATTAAAAACAAAAAACAAAAGTATGGTCACCATAAACTTCCACTAAGCCCCGACCAAATGAATTAGGAGGTTTGAATTTTTAAATTTCGCTAGATATGTAAGTACATTCGGATTTCGTTAACATATCTTTACATTGTCAGCTATTTTGAATACTTAGTTTAATTTCCACAGATGTGAATAATATAATTTTCCAAAGTAGAATAAATTCCAGTAATGTAATAGTCATGTCTATAGAACCTTAGAGAAATTTACACGATTCTTTAGAATAATGAAGCCCAAAACAAGTCTGAAGATTTCCATCTGGCATCATGTTTCTGCCGCAAATGCAGGCCTTCAATAATTATAGATCTACTGTGCAGAATTAGACGCTCAAAGTGCTTGTGATGCTTATATATGAAAGATTTTAAAAAAAGCAGAGTTTTCCAAGACCAAGTCAGACTCGATATACAAAGAACATGACGCTGATTGAAGATAATCATTTGTTGAGACCTGATTTTAACGCATCTATTATGATCAAGCATACTCTTATAATACTATATAAAATGATAGTGATTTTAAGCTGATATTATCGTTTCTTCAATTACTGTTGCTCAGTCTTGTCTTGATGAACAACAATAAAAAACGACAACGATATCTTCGATGAAGCTTTGAAAAAGGTACTGGTGTACCCGCCTCGGTGGTAGCTGTCAAACATAACGTAGAATTCCATCGATTTGGCTGAATTATAACTAGATTTCAGTAAAACTTCGCTAATATCAGACAACATTAAGACTTCAGGCAAAAATGGAAGACTACTAAAATTGAATCATTGATCCGAATATATAAGTTTGTGGTTTGTTTGTGAACTTACTTGAAATAAGGATAAAGACACGGCATACAAGTACGGTCGACAGTATATAGTGTATGTGAATCAATACTTCAAAAAGTTATGGAAAGCTCGAAGTTAATAACAATTTTGTCCTCGATTTTAATAACCAAATTAAGCATGTGCTTCAGTTAGAAATATAGTGAGATAATAATCAGGGACTGCTAAAGAATATAATATATAAATACCAAATATATGGGAAGTCCACTTTACAAGACAACATGAATTTTCGAAGAACTCAGTATGAAATAAAAGACATTTTTGTGCAGGAAATAAAATTATTTTTTTTCCTCAACTAACTTTTTCTGTATCAAACACTGTCTCATCGGGTGAGAGGAATTCAACTTCCTCGATTATTTCTTCGTTTCGCAGCACAGGATATCCAAAAAGATAACGATTCATTACAACACAATATTAAAAAGACCAACAAATGAAAGATATTTAACAAGTTCCTTATTTACCACGTTAATTACACAAAAAAAAAACAAGGAATTAATAAAATGTGTGCTATTTGCAGAGCCGTTGGGACCTAACTGACCTAGGTTGTGTTAAAAGTGTGCCCGGGCTTATGGATATCCGTTACATTTATGAAATGCTCTCACATAATCTAGGAACAAAAACACATGATCTTAATAAGGCATTCACGTAGTACAGTAGTGTTGCACAAGTTAGCCCACTTGAAGGGGTTATCAAGACCAAGTGTATTTAGGATTATTTGGCAATTAAGGATTATCGATGAAGAGATTTCGTATTTCGTGCATTTTTTGCAATGTTCTTTGCTTTCAATGTAAATTATTATATGCAATATAAACAAAATAATATATATTAAAAACAAAAGGCTTACAAGGCCAGATAAAATCTGTTTAACTTGTGATTTCTCTATTAGTACACTATACTCGTATTTTCTGAAAATAGAAATTAGAATCTTCATGAAATAAAAAGGATTAAGTGCTTATGAACTGTTTTTTGGACATATTAGAAAATCTTGCTTCAAGGCAAGATATTGGAAAAGTTATTTAAAACTATTAACTTTAATCATTTCGATTTAATATGATATGAGTTTCTAGATAATTTGAAAGAGTAGTGAAAACCGTTAGGGTAGTAAGACTTAACGGTTCTAACATTATATCGCGACATTTAGACAAAATCTTTAGTGCGCCCCCACGAAGAAATTGTGCCGGTCAATCATCTTCCATTAAAACTTCAAACCTTCTTAGGCTTAAAATTTAAAAGTAATATATTCCAGTGGTATCTGTCTAAGTTAACACGATCTGCTGACGCGACACAGTCCGCTGGCGCGTCTGCCTCGTCGTCGCCGTTAGTTAACACGATCTGCTGACGCGACACAATCCGCTGGCGCGTCTGCCTCATCGTCGTCGTCAACAACTGCAGCCCACGCTGACACAGCTGCTTCTATCAACGAAGTGGAGATAGAGTGTCAGCCATCGTCGACGGGAAATGCGATATCTTGCACGAGTTGCAAGATACAACGCATTGCAGCCCGTACGTTAGTTCTAAGTTAGATTTAAGTTTAGTTTTTAAGGAACTCTCGCATAATAAAGAACAACTCTTCTGAGCTCAGTAGAATTTATTTCATTTCTACAGTCAGAAAAAGACTTGAATTGAACCAACTACCAAATGAGTTTCTCTGCTAATAGGCCATGTACCATATGCATGTTGGTTACTCTTCGAAACTTCCAAAAACTTGGGGTTAAGTATGTCATATAATAGCGTGTGATCTTACTGGAGCCAGCATGATTTCAAAGCTATTCAGAAAATAATGCCAAGAAACCAGTTCGAACAAATTCGAAGTAATTTATATTTTAGATATTTCCACCAAAGGACCCCAAGGCTATGAGCAGCTTTATAGAGTAAGGCAACTTATCAAGCACTTTAAAAAAAAACTTTACGTTCATAACAATGATTCAGCGCATTTGATCCGACTAGCAAATGCCTGCAACAAAAATAAAGACGTTCGAAAACGTCCCTACGTGAATACATGCCCAGCAAGCTACATGGCTTGTTGCAAGCTACCTGTGGATTGTGAACTAAGAAAAAATGCTCGTCTATTTTCAACGAAGTTCGTTGGTTCTGCTTTTGGCATAGATATTAGCACCACATTATGGAAAGATAATAAAAAGTTTGTTTGGCCTCAACATACGTAGGTAGCCCTGCGTAGCCAAAAACGGATTTCAAGCTCGGTTTCTTCGTTCGGAAAAACGAAACATCTAGGAATACAACCGTCACATGCCTGAATAACATTGCAAAACGTATGATGTCGTCAAAATATACAAGCAAATTGTTTTATCATCTGCTTGATTTAGCATTGGAAAAGCATATATTTTATCTAAGTGTATTGACCAACCGAATCCAAAACATGAAGTAAACAAGACTTCCTAACTTTCGTATACAAATTGCTCGAGTGCCGTGTAGCTACCAAGTATGTACCACAAACGGTAAAACAATTCGGTACCCCTCCCGATTATCATGCCCTTTCTCTCCCACTTATGGAAAGTGAACCTGCAAGTTTCCCGGTTACAGTGCAGAAACGCCAGTAAATTACCGGAAATGAGACACAAACCTACGCCCAACACCGCAAAGGGACTGCTTTTATAATCTTCACCCAAAGTAATGACTTATACTCATATATTCATTATTTTTAGTTATTCATTAGTTTTTATTACAGCATTTATGATCAGTTCTCCCTGCGGAATAGGGGTTGGCTTATAGCCGCCATTCGGAGTGTCAGTTCAAAGAGGCGAATAAACTACTCTCCTCTGGATCTTTACCCTATTAAAAAATTACAAAATTAGACCCCGAGCTGATGACTCTGCACTACCCACACCCGCATCACTACAACAATACTCCATAACAAAATCACACTAAAATGAAAATCAAAAATCAGTGACCCACCTTAATCGCAGCGGTACAAGAAGTTCGACTTTCAAACGAAACAACCGTTATGAATGGGTATAATTTCGTGTGGCAATGCGGGAAGTTCAAGGCGAAAATAGGAGTAGAACGACATACAGGCCAAAAATAGGAGGAGAGGGTCTCCATGGCTAATAAAACAATAATGGTCTTAGGACAATAAGTTTCGCCAGTTGAAAATGTATGACCGTGAAAACTACCACATTCAAATACAAGAGAACACAAAAGGCTACCTAGATTTCACCAGATGAAGTAATGTATAACCAAATCGATATATTTCTGATGGATAGAAGGCAGCAAGGGACCAAAAAACTAGGCGTACAGAGAACCGGTTGCGATTATGATCTCATCCTAATCATCGCAGGAATGTACAGGGTGCGCCATCTCATACGGGTCGATGTAAATTTGAAATAACTTCAACAATTCTCAACCGATTTCGGAAATTCAAAAACTTTCATTCAATTCAGACCTTTACAATTTATTTTGATTAACATTTACATTATCAATTAAATGGGCTCGTTTTCGCGCATTCTCCATGGCATTTTCGAGCATTTCGGTCGAAATTTCTGCGATTTCCGCACGAATGTTTCTTTTGAGCTGTTCTATTGTCTTTGGGCCGTTAGCATACACCTTGCTTTTCAAGTATCCCCAAACAAATAAGTCTGAAGGAGTCAAATCCGGCGATCTCGGAGGCCAGTCAATATCGCCCTTTTTTGACACCAATCTTCCAGGAAACTTCTTACGCGAAAGGTTCATTGTTTTGACCACAGTATGGCATGTCGCCCCGTCTTGTTGTAACCAAAAGTGAAATAAGCCTTTTTTACGCATTTCTGGGACCACATAATGGGCCAACATCCACCGATATCGATCGCCATCCACTGTATCGCCAACTTTGAAGAAATACGGTCCAATGATGGTATTAGCGCATACACCGGCCCAAACAGTAACTTTTTGATCATATACGGCTCTTCGTGAATAATGTGAGGATTTTCGATGCCCCAGAAGTGACAATTTTGTTTATTGACTGAGCCAGAGAGCGTAAAATGTGCCTGATCGGTCATCAAAAACTCCGGCTCAGCATTAATCATTGCAACGACATTTTGTGCGTATGCCAAGCGCCGTGGCTCATCTTGTGGCAAAATTCTTTGAGTTGTATGCACTTTGTATAGAAAATAAGTGAAGATCATCCTTTAAAATTCTGCGCAAAGTGGCCCAACTGATGCCTAACTGCTGCGAACGGCGCCGATATGTCAAACTTGGGTCTTCTTGAACACTGGCTTTCACAGACTGAATAGATGAGTTTGAACGTCGCGGACGTGGCCTAGGTTGCTCACTAGGGCTTGCCGCAGAACCAAATTGAAAAAAAAATCGAGAACCAACGACGTATTGTATCTTTTTTGAGCGCAACACGATCACGATATTTTGCACGATACGCACGTTGAGTTAGCACAATCGAGCGTTCATTTTTAATGAACATTGAAACTATTTCCGCGCTTTCTTTTTGTGTGAAGCGATTCATGGTTAAAATTGTACTGAATTGATGTTTCCAAAATGCTATGACATGAAAATCGCTTGACAATAATTGTTGAAGTTATTCGAAGTTTACATTCATTCATTATTCTGTTTTTTTTTTAATTCTGAATATCGGATTCGTGGTTTTCACTTCAAAGAATACATATGTACGTATATGTATATACAAAAACGATTTTTCAGTTCAGACAAAAATGTCGGGAGTACAATTAAATAGGCTTTTAAAAAAAGTGTACATTGCACCTTAAATTTATTTTCAGCAATTTGAAAGCTATTATCCTGTCTCCTAAAAGCCTGCAACCTAATACAGTGAAAGTGGAAGCAGTAATCGTTCGCGTTTTCATATAAAATTAGTTTGTGGCCAAAAATAGTAAACTAAATGTGATCAAAACTATTTTGACTTCTCTTACTTACTATTAATGCCGAAAACATTGATTAAATTTATTATTTTAAAAACACTTTCATTTTACTAACATATCAACCGCCACTGACTTCAGGCGAGTCGGGTGTCAATGTCAAAATGAAAGCAAAAGTTGAAATGACAGTTGTCGTCGATTTACATTTGTGATTGTTATTTACTTTTTCCCAGGAATTGAACTGAAGGTTGCATTTGCAATTCAATATTCAGGCACTGGGGACAAAGTCAAAAAGTACTGTTGGCGTTGCGATTCAATTTCAGCTATTTCTTAAATAAGCTCCAGGGTTGAAAGGTTGTTTCATATTAATTATAGGATTTCCTTAGGGCAAATAGACATTCGGGTTAAAGAGAAAAGGGGATGTTTATTCACAACCCATTTCTATGTTTGACGAATGCAAATGTGATAAAAAAAAAATACCAAGTAGGCTTTGGTTATTATTCTATTTTATTTCTGGACTTCAATAGTTTATTTGATACATTGCCAAAACACTACTTTTAATATGTCGAATACTTTTCCATGTAACAAACCCTAGATATACATATGAAGAAATTAATTTTTTTTACAAAACCCTATTCCATTTATTCATAAGCTAATAGAAAAGTTATTAAAAGTATACAGAGATGGAACTAAACAAACAAATTGTAAGAAAAGAGAAACAATAGTAAAAGTAAAAACTGCTTTTGCAGGCTTATTCCGGAAAGGTCATTAATGTTTTCTTCGGCCCATTAAAAATGTCCATTTGTTGAAGAAGCAACTGCTGCATTGTGTTTTACCTTCTAAGCCATGTTCGAGCGCATTTTTAAGGATACTTTCAATATTGGTTTCCCGGAATGTGCTGTTTCGCAAAAGTATTTCAGCGTGGCTCCAATGTTCACAGTCCTATGCAGTAAAGTCAGCTTATAACAGGCTGACGGTCTTTCCAGACTATTCTCAACTTTCCGGTATATTGTTGACTTGAAAAATATGCTTCTCTTTCTCGAATTCAAAAGGTGTCATGCTGATTCATTTCCCTTCCGGTTCGCGAGCACGGTGCACTAATTGCGGTATAAGGTTGTAACAAAGTACCTATTGTGCGATTTTTAAATGTCTATTTAACGTTTAAAAAAATTGTCCAAATGTAAACATGTTGTCGTCAATTACATTGTTCGATGCACAAATAAGCGAAGACAAATAATGAGCAATATAAAAAAAAAAGTCAACATAAAATCTGCTGATTCAGAAGAAATAAAAATTGTAATTCGTTGCATACTGATAATGTCTTACTACCGATACCTTCAACTAAGCATCGATCACTTGGAAATTAAGCCATTAAAGTGATAATAGCGCGCGATCGGTTCAAGTATTTACTCTGTTCAATGAGGCTGTTCTGAACTGTTCTGGAGAGAAAAGTACTCGTTTTGCTGTTCAGTGAGAAAAACTTCTGTCCGAAAGTGTTCTGCTTTGTGTTCAGCAGAAACCAGAATGAGACGTGCGTCTTTCGTACGTCTTCCCCTGTGACACCCTGAAATTTTGAAACAAGTCCAGGTTCGTAGCAACAAAAACCGCTACAAACAAACTCTAATCGTGAATACGTGTGAGCTCATTTCATACGATGTGAACGATAACAAATCATAAAAAATTCCAAAAAGGTTAATCTGTTTTCAGGGCTAGTAAGAACTCGTGAAATGGCACGACACCAAATAAATAGCAGCAACTACAACTTTTCAGTCCCAAAATATCAGTCAACTTTAAGGCGTACACTAAAAAAATGGTTGGTTTTGACGAAAAAAGCACCCCAAGAAGCTCTTGGACATCATCCCGAGATCTAAAATGTTTTCCATCAAGGAAGTTTAGTTTTAAGTTAATGGCGCTAAATCTGGAGAATAAGACAGACGCTCAATTTTTTCCCAACCGAACTCAAGGCGAGGGCGAGCATTATCCTGATGGAATAGAACACCTATTCTATCAACCTGGATATAATGGTTATGAGGCTTATTACACTAACACCTTGAGTGGCTGAAGTCCATCTCTGGGATGTTATGCTCGTCGGTCTTATGGGCTAAACCATTGGTGGAGACGTTAAATATATTGGGTCTATAACTTAATTCGTGCGGTTTGCTAACAGATGGCGTAACTTGTATTATTCCATTGGAACATGCGTTGGAAAGCCATTGTACGTCATTTCAGTATATGTCATTCATTTGAAACGTAAACAACAATAATTTTTTTTCACTCAAATATGTCGAACTTTGTGCCTGAAAAAGTGTTTTTGCGGGGAGTTCTTCTTCATTACTTTAATATGAAGAAAACTGCTGCCGAAAGTCATCGTATTTTGGTGGAAGTTTATGGTGAACATGCGCTAGATGAGCGAACGTGCCAAAAGTGGTTTGCACGATTTAAAAGTGGTGATTTTGGCTTGGAAGACGTTGAACGTCCTGGGCAGCCAAAAAAGTTTGAAGATGAAGAACTGGAAGCATTGCTCTATGAAGATTGTTGCCAACCACAAGAAGAGCTCACAGAATCTTTGGGTGTCACTGAAGCAGCCATTTCAAAACGTTTAAAAGCAGCTGGATATATTCAGAAGCAAGGAAATTGGGTTTCACATGAACTCAAGCCGAGAGACGTTGAAAGGCGGTTTTGCATGTCCGAAATGCTGCTGGAACGCCACAAAAGGAAGTCATTTTTACATCGGATTATTATTGGTGATGAAAAATGGATCCATTACGACAACCCCAAGCGCAAAAAATCATATGTGAAACCCGGCCAACCAGCCAAATCAACGGCAAAGCCGAATATCCATGGCGCGAAGGTAATGCTCTGTATTTGGTGGGATCAGAAGGGTGTGCTGTATTATGAGCTGCTAAAACCGGGTGAAACCATCAATGGACAACGCTACCGAACACAATTAATCCGTTTGAAGAGAGCAGTAGCCGAAAAACGCCCGGAATATGCGACCAGTCACGAGGCAATAATTTTCCATCATGACAACGCTCGGCCCGACGTTACTATTCCGGTTAAGAACTATTTGGAAAACAGTGGATTGGAAGTTTTATCCCACCCGCCTTATAGCCCAGACATTGCCCCTTCTGACTACCATTTGTTCCGGTCGATGCAGAACGCCCTCGCTGAAATACGGTTCACACCAGAGCAGAATATCAAAAATTGGCTTGATTCATTCTTGGCTGCCAAGCCAGCGCAGTTCTTTTGGGATGGGATCCACAAATTGCCAGAAAGATGGGAAAAAGTCATAGCTTCAGATGGGCAATACTTTGAATAATACTATTGTACATGTTTTTCTTAAATAAACATTCAAATTTTGAAAAAAAAACCGCACGAATTAAGTTATATACCCAATAATTATAATAACTCTAATCTACGATAACGATTTAACGCGACAGAGGCGTAGTATAAGCTTCGATTCCTTGTAGAAGATTATTTTGCGATAGGCGAAGTGGAACCCAATTTCATAGCTCAACTATGTGACCTTTTAGTCCAGTCAAATTAGTCCTTAAAATAGAGGTAAGGTTACAATAATTCCCATAGAGCTAAAAATTGGTATGAATGTTCAGAATACCATTATAAATGAATTGTGAAAAGTCCCCATCAATCCCCCTTGTGCAAAAAATTTTATCGATGGTGAAAGTTTGCAAAAATAGGTTTTTCGCGTTTTTCAGCTTAACGGTGAGTTTTACAGCAAAAATAGTTCAGACAAAAATTGTAGATCATCCGATTCTCTACAAAAAATGTATCTACACTTTTTTTCATAAGTATTGCCATTTCCGTGATATAGCGGTTGAAAGAATTGAAAAAAATATTTTATTCGTAATATGCACATGTAAATACATGAGTCCCTATGTCTTATACATACAAATTATAAAATTCTTAGAATATAAATGAACGTCAAAAACTCCTCCCCTATTTTCATTTAGTCGCATGGCCTTGAGTAACATCTGTCTTCCATTCAATTGTCAGCGTGGCGATGCTCGTATACCTGCTCCGTTTCGAAGGTCTCATACTCAACAAAATACTGTTAGTCGTAAGCATTCCTTCGTAGTGACAACTCGTGGCTATCGCTTATATTTTGTAACAAAGTTTGTGCATTTTACTGTTTTTAAAAAAAAATGTCGCAATTCTGCTTTATTTGTAGTCAACCTTTGACTGAAAGTGGAGTTGTTACTGTTGATCGCGGCATGAAAGCATTAATTGATGCAAGTATTGAAAGAGGTGATGAGTTTTCGGAGTACCTGAAAGACCAGACATCTGTAAAAATTCATGTGCAGTGTCGAAAAAATTATACTCGAAAAAGTAGCATTGATGCCGTGAAAAGACGGCGCCAAGAAGAAGAAGCTGGTTCATCAAAAATAAGTCCTCCTCGTACTAGAGCACGAGTAAGTGAAACTACATTTTGCTTCAACCAGTGTTGTTTATTTTGCGGCAATGAATTAAATGAAGAGTTGGAGAAGAAAAAAGCACTGCAGTACCGACGTAAGATTTTTAAAGTGACTACACTTTCGTTCAAAGACAGTATTCTAACTATAGCTAAAACTCGTTGTGATGATGTAGCCAAAGCTGTTGCTGCTCGAATTGAATTTGAATATGATTTAGTCGCTGCCGAGGCTAAGTATCATAACGATTGCTACAATTCTTTTCTGAAACCGACCACTGGGGGTAAAGTCGGTCGTCCTAAAGATGAAGCTACAAATATTGCGATGAGAGAAATATTTAAGTATATTGAAAATAGCGATGATTGTCAATTCACATTAGACGAATTAAAAAGTATTTGTAAAAAATCAACAATAGATAACAGAACCATTAAAATGCGATTGAAGTTGGAGTATGGTGATAGAATTATTATTACAGAAAAATCAGGATCATCAACATTCGTATGTTTTATTGATAGTCACCATGATATTTTAAATCAAGCTTGGTACGAAAAAAAAAAAACCGATAAAAAAGAAGAGCGATTTCGCATCTTAGAAGCTGCAGCAGCAATTATTCGAGAGGATATTCAATGTGCAGTGTTAGATAATTCTAATTATCCTCCACCAGGTCGTATGTTTGAAGATATTGATACAGACATTCCAAAGTCACTGACTTATTTCTTAGAGAAGGTCATTTTAAAAAATAAACGCTCCAATTTAGAACATTTACAATTAGTATGCACGAATATTAGCCATAGTATTATGAGTGCTGTTCGGCCTAGGTCTTTCAAGTCCAAATTACAATTGGGTCTCTCCGTTTTTTTTCATCGGCGATTTGGATCGAAAAGGCTTATACAAATTTTTTCATCTTTTGGTTTGTGCGCATCTTATAATGATACGATGATGTACGAGGCAGCAGCAGTTTTTCATCGTCCACCTCATATCTTATCACCTGAAACTGGCACATTTATTCAATATGTAGCAGATAATGCTGATATAAATGTAAATACGCTAGACGGTCATAACACGCTTCACATTATTAAATAAAATGGATCCAGAAGACTGGGGTTGGAAGTTAGTTGACAATGCATTGGAACCAATTCATACGTTACTCCCACCTGCACCAGAAAAACTCCTTAACACCATCTTTTGCAATTGCAAAAAAGGTTGCAATGCTAAATGCGGCTGTAAAAAGGTTGGACTGTTTTGTTCTTTAGCATGCACCAATTGTCAAGGACAGTCGTGCTCCAATGTTGAATCGATATTAGATGAGGATAATTACGATATCAGTGATGAGA
Source organism: Merodon equestris (assembly GCA_958301585.1). Classification (NCBI taxonomy): domain Eukaryota; kingdom Metazoa; phylum Arthropoda; class Insecta; order Diptera; family Syrphidae; genus Merodon; species Merodon equestris. The sequence continues at coordinate 66,245,625 of OY284417.1, read as the reverse complement.
CATATGATCCATCACTTTTAGAACATATTTGTGTCCAGCAGGAAGATGAGGAAAAAGAAGATGAAGAAAAAGAAGAAGAAGAAAACGAAGACAATATACTAGAAGTTCCATTGGATTATTATGAATCCGATGAATAATTTTTCCAAATTATTTTTTCATTTATGTATTACATAATTTACGCAGCTTTCATCATTTTCAATACTCCATTTGCATTCAATAGGATCATAATAGATCGTGGAATAGGCCTACCGGGGAAACCACGTTAAAAAAAAAGCGCCAAGCACACTACCTCATAGGTGGTGTGGAAACGTGTGCATATTACGAATAAAATATTTTTTTCAATTCTTTCAACCGCTATATCACGGAAATGGCAATACTTATGAAAAAAAGTGTAGATACATTTTTTGTAGAGAATCGGATGATCTACAATTTTTGTCTGAACTATTTTTGCTGTAAAACTCACCGTTAAGCTGAAAAACGCGAAAAACCTATTTTTGCAAACTTTCACCATCGATAAAATTTTTTGCACAAGGGGGATTGATGGGGACTTTTCACAATTCATTTATAATGGTATTCTGAACATTCATACCAATTTTTAGCTCTATGGGAATTATTGTAACCTTCAAAGTCTTATTTGACTGGACTATTTCCCATTTTTGTTAGGTGTTGGTGAATGGGTGAATAGGGATTACGTTGAGTTTGCTTGGGAGTTTCCTTACCGTAACAGTGAGATTTCTCTTTCGTGAGAGCTCAGCGTTTAGCTCTCCTGGTCAACCGAACGAAATTCATCCTTTAGATTGAAATTGCAATTTCTAAACTTTGCAAACCAACGTCAATATTTGAACTTGCTACACACTTTGGATTTCTTTAGTTGCTTCAATCCCATTCTGGTTTTTCGGGAACAAAAACCATAAAATATTCCGAATATGCTCTGCCCCTATATCCATTTCAGAATTTAGTTGAAAAGGCTTATAATGATATCAACACAATGAAACTTGCAGTGTATCCCCTAATACTAAGTACCATAACAGTTTCAGTATAAAATTGTTTTTGTGCATTTTGTGGCAATTGGAAAATAACCCCCAAGATACGCGCAATACTTATGTTACAACCTAATATGAGAGGAATTATTTTAAAAGGACGCTGTGGTCATCATATACCCTTAATTGGCTACTTGTCCAGCAGACAAATCAAGGACATGAAACGTTTAATAAAGTGCTAAGATATCAATTAGCAACTTGTCAAATTGAATGGAAACTATAAGCAACAGAAACAAAAAACACAAAACGTTGATTCTTAACTCTATGGACAGAGGCAATAAAACAACATTTGAGTATAATAAAAATACAGACATTTGTTGTACTTTCATTGAATTTATTTTTTCTACTTATCTAAAAACTGGTACAAAAGTTTATTGCTAATTACAATAAGCACTTGATTGATTCATTCTACCTACTTTAAATAATATTATTAACTTGGAAACAAAAGCATTAAACAATAAGGTCGCCTTACCCAAGGACAGTATACGAGACAAAGTTAAAGACGATCACTTTATACGTAGAACTATTTTGCGATAAAAAACAAAAAAAAAACCTTAAATCACTAACCGATTCCCTTAAGAGCGATCGCCCCTTGTTGCCTATTAATCGCTATTTCTACACTTAAATGTGCCACTTGAAGGAAAACAAAACCGTAAAAACGCGACAAAGAACTCAACCCAGAGAGTCCATAGGTAAACAATATGCGTTTGACGAGGAACAATAACGAAGTAAGATTAAAACTTAAACTATGTGTATGTTTTGTTTCAATAAAATTTGGTTGAAAGTGCTCCTCTTGTTTATCGAACTTTGGAACGGAATCCCTTAGCGACTAGAGGCGCTACTTCGGATGGATCGCGTCCTCGTGTTTCCGGCAAGTAATACCGCGACAGTAGGAACAAAATTGCGCATGTGACAGAGAAGGGGATGAATACAAATGCCCCCCAGGCGTTTTGTACTGATGGGAATGCCATTCCGACAATAAAGTTGCAGGACCATGATGCAAGACTACCCATAGCCATGGCAGCTGGCCGTGGTGCAATTTCGAAGAGTTCTGCAAAAGAAAAATTTTAAAAAAATTATTTCAATTCATAATCGACAAAGCAGGAAATGGAACAGTTTCCCTGATTAACACGGATGGTATGTATGTAGGTCGCTGAATTGCCTTCAGTCATATAGAGCGTTGGCACTGTGTTTGCGGTGTGGTATTGGCTAGAATGCATTGTGGATTATTTCATAATGTTTTACAGATAGAAAGGACTATTCTCCTGGCCTTCGACTTATCCAATTGTAGGGCAATATATTCATTTTTGATGCGTACGAGTTATAAACCAGTTAATTTAATCTACTTTAGCAATCAGAATATATAGCACGGAGCAAAACACAAAAAATACAATTGCCCTTCACTCAAAACAAATAACGAAAACAATTGTCAATAAGAAGTATACAGATTGATACATAGTCACAAGTTGTTGTCGATTTCCCAAATTAAAAAGAAAGCACATTGAGAGCTGCGAAATCAAAACGCTGACATGGACCAGAAATAGATTTCTCTCATTCAATTTCATATCGCAAAACAACTTTATAAATAACCCAACTCAGTAACCGGGCGGACGGACAACACTAACAATTGACAAAAAGAGTGACATATACGCACTAGTTCTGAATCAAATCGAGTGTAATTCATAAACAAATTCATTTAATTAGATCGGTGTTTGCCAGTTCTGCACATATTCCTACACATCCTCAACGCTTTTAATTCAATTGAAAGCTACAGCAAAAGGACAAATAAATTGACACGGCCAAGTATCACGTCTCAATCGGATATTAAACTGCGTGAAACACAATCTGAGCAACGACCAGCACAAAGATCAATAATAATACCACACCTAATTGATTAAGGGTGTTGAGTAGTGATACTCGCACGAGTCACCATCGCTTTTTCAATTAAAACAAATTGACTGCACGCGTCAAATGGAAACAACGGGGGTGACGTCGCGCACTGAAAACAATCAATTGACGGATTCACATTTACAAAAATAATTTACTCACCCGAGCCGATGAAATAGGGAATGGGACCAAGCCCGAATTGGAAGAAGAAAATATAACTCAAGATGCATGCAATGCATGCGATTGCAAGCCAACTAGCGTAGTTCTGAAAAGAGTAGAAGAGAAGCAAACAGTTAGAATCTATGAGATGTCCATACGAAGCCTCTTACGATATAGTTGAGAATGAAGGCAATCGCGAATAGGAATACGGAACATGTCAGGCTTGAGAACTGCATTAACGGACGACGATTGACTTTAGCCATTAGCATTGGACCGAGTAATGATGTCAGTAGATTAAGGCAGCCACAACCGAGATTCGCCCACTCGGCATCGGTTGTTGAAAGTCCAGCTTTCTCGAATATCGATACGGAGTAGTAGAAGATCTAAAATCATCAGATATAAGTCATCAAAAGATTATGTTTTTGTTTTGATTTAATTTTTTTTTTTTTCGTTTTGTTTATTTGTTTTGATAGTTACCGCATTGATACCAGACAGCTGTTGCCCGCCGTGGAAACAGCAGACGATAACCAAAGGCAGAGTCAGTGTAGGATCACGCAAAACCGAACATAATGTTTTCACTTGCACCTTGTTATTAGCCTCTTTCTCCATTTCATCGATTTCATTTTGAATCCCATAGATTTGATCACCACCTCGCAGACGGCGGAGTTCTCTCTTGGCAGCTTCTCGGTCATTTTTAACGATATACAACCATTTCGGGCTTTCAGGGAAATAATAGGACGGCAAATAACATATGAGGATTAGGAAAATGTAAAAGCTCAAAGCATATTGCCAATGGTCGGCCGTGCCAAAGATATCACGTAAACTGAACACCTGACCGACTACGACGCCACCCGTCACTCCAACGGCACAAAATACGCCAAGAGTACCGCGCAGTGCCAGCGGCGCCAATTCGGTGAGATACATAGGCAAGGAAGCAGTCGTCAGGCCAGAGGCCAGACCCACGAGAAACCGGCCAAGTAAGAGCATCTCGACCGAAACTGCCAAGCGACAAAATAAGAAGAGTAGGGCTCCCAACACGAACAGAATTCCGCTGATCAAGAAGCTTCCTTTTCTGTAATATCAAGGAGAATTGTTTAAAAAAGAACACAGCAATTCGAATATGTAATTGATATTAAGTGTGATGCCATACTGAAACTGAAATGGATGGTTGAACTGGATCAGCGAGATGGAAGTTGATAAAAATAATATGCAATGGGAAAATAAAAATGAATATTGAAAGAGACTATACGTTAGAACGTTTCCGGTTAACAGAAAGTTTGTTTTGTCATATCGTGAGTAGGTTGTGTTTTATCTTGCTAACCTAGACAAAAATGTAAAGTTTCCATTTATAGGGAATCCACGTGCTCAGTTTTAGACCAAATGATCCAACTTCTTCTAGTGTACAAGTTCCAAATGAAATCCAAAATGCTCATTGTCGGTTGGAGAAATGACAATATACGCACAGCGATCAAAAAAAGTATTCAGCAAGGGTGCGCTCTTAATTGAAATATGCATTTATTCTATATGCAAGTGGTAAAATGATTCCAACGAAAATGCTATTATTAGGTATGACTAGTTTGCTAATGAATTCAGTCTATTATTATAGGGAAAAATTAATAAGCAAAAAAAGTATTAATTTTTGATAATTTAGCCAATGGTGAATTAACCAGAATTTAATATCTGGTTACTCTACCTTTTCGTCGTATAACTTCTCTTAAACGATTTGGCATAGACAGTGGTCAAAGTCTTCGTGTACTCAGGATTCATTTTTAACCATTCCTCCTCCAAAACCTTTTTTAACTGTTCCAAAACATGTTCAATCGGATTAAGATCCGGTGATTGTGCGGGCGTTTTAAGGACACTAGTACAGTTGTGCAATAGCCAAAGCCTTGTGTTGTGCGCAACCTGTTTCGGGCCATTATCTTGATAGTAGTGTTGGGTAGGACACGCATTTTTATTGAGTTTGTATGAGGTACTCATTTGGGAGAGTGAAGTGTTACATTGTCCCACCTCATTTGAGGTACATCTTGTCACATGTCCCATTGATAGCTTGCAATAACTAATGCAAAAGTAGTGAGGTGCCTTTAAGTATGACAAAGTGGAAAAAATATTTTTTTTGAGGTGTTGGGATATTTTTGTAGTGATGTATAGGACGTTTGTAGTGCATTTTGTATGAATAACGCAACACTACTCCCAAGCCCAGTTTTTGTGCACTCGTCCGCAAATTTTTCTAAAGTAAAATAATGTATTGCACGTGGTCCATAAATCTATCAATTAACGCCAATTTTCCTACACCTGATGCCGCCATATAACCGCACACCATCACTCCTCCTCCACCGTGTTGTCGGCACTTAATTATTAATTCCTTATTCGGTTTTCTGTAGCTCAAAACTTTTCCATCGCACCCAAAGGGATTGAACTTGAACTTGAAATTGAACTGAAAATTAGTTTTAACCAGATCTCTTGAGGCTTGTTAATGTAAGATCTTGCAAACTTCCAATCTTTGTTGCCTGTTTTTTTTTAGAAGAATGGCTTTTTTTCAAGCTGATCTTGCATGAAAATCGTTACTTCTGAGAATGTTTCTGATGGTTTGAGGAGTTACGCTCACACCAAGATACGCTTCTGCGTTTTTGGGCAATATCGAAGCATTTGTTTTTGGCGAACAATCCATCTCACTTTACTAACGATCAACTTCCTTTTACGCCCCGTTATCTTCTTATTTTCAATCGATTTTTCTCTTTAATTTTTTTTTATTATATAGTGAAGGGTAGTTTTTGTTCTTTTAGCAATTACCGCAATATTACCTTGTTTGAAATGATGAGTTATAAAATTCCGTACTTCATTTGAAGTTTCGTTGCCCTTTCGACCCCTTTTAAAGAACACATGTTACTGCTTAAACAGGAATCATGGTTTGATTGCTATATGTACATTCCCAAGAACTAGCATCAGCATAACTTCATACCTGGATAAGATGTTCGCTCTTTGTCGAATACTGTTTTTACTTACTAATTTTTTCTTTGAATTGTTTTTCCACTCTTTTTTTGTTTATATTGTTCTTTGTAAAATAATAATAGACTGAATTCATTGGTGAACTAATCATACTTGATAATTGAATTTCATTGTAATCATTTTACCACTTGCAGATAGAATAAGGGTACTCTCTGCAATACTTTTTGATTGCTGTATGAAGGAACAAAAGTAGCGACAAAAAGCAAAATGACACACAAGGTGATCCGCATCATCGATGACTGGGCAATGAGCTCTTTACAGAATGGATGGAAATGGAAAAGTCAGCACTCCAAGATACCAGCTCCTATTAAGAAACTAGTTTAACTATAATTATTTAGATGGAACGAGATAAAGGATGTTTTGGTCGACTCGTAAGAGTTTACTTTGAAACTGAAGGCAAATATTTAATTTGTATGTCTATAAGTTGTTATCTCGATTTGTTTCCGCATTCAAGCCGACATGACCATATTTCACTAAGTAACACTGATTACACACCCGCAACTGATACCGATCAGAAAGGTATACAAACGCTAAACGTGAAAAATTTTCTCTTTCAATAGAGCATAATCGAAGTACAAATATTTGATCATGAAACGCAAAAGCTGGCTGTCCTATAGAATAATTCATCTGCGACCATCCACGTCATTATCCACATGCTATTGAGATGGACATTTTAAACATTGATCTTAATCACGTACTGATATTATTAAATGCAAATTAATCCAGCACCATGATAAAGGGAAAAGAGAGCTCGGTCATGAGCTTAAAACACAATGAACATGATCCACTTGTTAACGAGATTAACGTGTGGTAGGAGGAACCCTTATGCATTTTTCAAAGAACGAATACATTGTATGTGGCAAGACCGCCTGGATAGCTTGTGGATAATGGGAGCGATTCAATAAAGTCTCTACCCATATTTATGCTCGTAGCTGGTAGTTGCATGCGCTCGTGGCCTTGACGCACTTGCAATTCCTTCGGAAGTGCTTAATATGCGACAAATAAAAATGAAAAGCGTGAAACCGCATGTCTTTAATTAAAAAGGCGCCAAATTTAGCTCGGAAATTGGTATCAATATTATTGTGCTACAATTAAAAAGCGACATTGAAAAGATAAGAAAGATAAGATTATTCTTGTGGGGCTTATTTTATCGTTCATTATTGATGACCCCAGTGAGTTCGACATGTGAGATGTTGAAACAATTTTGTATCACATTGCAACGTGATATCGGCTGGGACAACGTTGCAGGTTAACATTTTGTAAAGAAACCAACGGATTAACCAGCGTGCAAGCTGTGATTGGTCGCATGAATACATACATACATATATCGCGTTTGAAATTGGTAGCGGGAATTATCTCATTACTAAAATTACTCGTTATACTGCTACTGTATTCGCATTCTATAACGACGGTTATCACGGAATGCCACTAGAATAGATGAATAAAACGTTTTTAGTCTAACAAACGCATATGATTGTACATTTTTCAGTCAGAGAGTAAAACCATTAGCGTTAAGATTGGACGTAGAAGAACTTACTCATTCATTATTAACGAGTTCTTACTGTACATGAAGCTTTCAACACACTGGGTGGGTAAGTAAGTAATGGAACTGATTTCCCAGAACCCTAAAGTCTAATTACAGCTGTTACGTTTTGAGACCAGAAAACCTAAAAGGAGGAGCTAAGTATGGAACTTATAAATAAACAACATATAGATCTAGATACATTTGTACGAGTTAGGATATTTGACCAGGTGTGCTACGGTAATTACAAATGGATTCTTTAGGTCGTCGGGGAATAATTGACATATGTTGTTAAGTTCGAAAGAACGAGACGTACACGAAATCGGTGAATGGGTGTGTACACAGTATATATCATGACGACTATTATGCCGAACAATTTTCTGACACGACTAATTTCTTGATGAGATCACATTGGGTCCATATTGCCTTCCAATTTCTGAATGACCGGACTTCTTTTCCTATTTTTTTGCGGTTAGGGGAAAAAAAAGAGCATCGTGGCGCTCAGAGGCTGGCGTATTGGTTTCAGTCAGTAATGGCACGGGATCGAAATTCGCCACAGTAGGTCCCTTTCTTCTATATGAAAAACTGGATCGCACACTGATTGAGAGAAGCGTTGGCTTTAATCCTACACGAACCATAACGCCAATAATATTAATAAAAGGGAATAAAAAGGCAAGCGGATTAAGGTTTTGATGATAGAGATAGAAGCTTTCCGTACCAATGTTTGACGTTCGGTAGGTACCGTTCCACGTGGCGAGATCATTCGTTGGTGAATGATTCACCTGGAAGAGATGAATGAGTTTCGACTTTTTAGGAAAAAAACTCCTGCCCCCAATCCATAGGGCATTTTTGATCCAGTGCTGCAAACTACTTTTCTGAAACTAGCCCTAAATCTGTTTTTTTTAATTCTTTTCAATTATTCCTAGAGAAAATAGAGGTACGAAGTTTCGTCTCGCAGTTGAATAAGGAGTCTAGGTAATTTGTTTTCTTTCGTCCAAAAATTTTGAATATTCGTAGTGACGTTCAGCCAAGTCTTAGATTCTAAATTTGATTGCGTTGGTTGAGGGCAATGAACCTTATACCCAAAACACTAAGTTGGCGTTCCAATCAGCGAGAGTGTAGCTTGTTTAAACGAATTTTTGCAGTACTCGTAGGCGTCTTGCGTGTTTTTCGTTGAAATGGATAATTTGACCGCGATAGATCATACAATTTTAATTAAATAAAACTGTTCGTTCGATGTCGACCGTTAAAAAGTGGGCAGCTGAATTTTAACGTAGTCGCAACGCCCCCACGAGCGCCGTGGCGCAGTGGGTAGTGTGTCGGCCGCTGACGCAAGATGAGCGAGTTCGGATCCCGATAACACCAACGCCATCGAAACCCCCCGTTGTATGCTTGCCTTGAAAAAGCTTCTCGGCTCTCGCCGTTCGGAATCGGCTTTAAGCTTTAGGTTCCGTTCACTTGTGTGAAAAACAAATCGCACACAACATAAGTGAATAAAAAGAAGCTTAGCTCTGGCTCTTCATGGGCTCTAACGCCATCTAAGGTGTCTGTCTGGCAGTACAATGGACCAGTATTTGTGTCTGAGTGCTCCAACAGATAGCAGAAGCCTCCAAAAAAAAAAAAAAAAAAAAAAAAAAAAAAAAAAAAAAACGCCCCGAAAGTGAACCATGCGAAGGACGGCCCTAAATCGAGAGCATCGAAAAAGTGCACGACACCGTGTTGGACGACAGGCGAGTGAAGGTGAGATAGCTGAGGCCAGTACTAGTGAGGGCTTTAATGAATATATTCACAGCCTTCCAGATCCTCACTTCCGGGAAGGAATAATGATTTGCGAGAAACGCTGGACTAAGTACAATATGTTAATGCCAAGGAGGATTATGTAGAAATATAAAATCATTTTTTAACTAAAAAGGCTATGGACACGTTTTTAATAACGTGTGTAATAGTTTTTTCTCCCATTTTAGTTACTTTAGGGTTAGTGGTAGTAGTAGTAGTAGTTGGGTCATAGTTTTGATCTGTATGGGATATAGATTTAGATTAAGAAGGCAAAGCCACTCGTCAATTTGGGCAAGACTATTTTACCACTTTAGTCATTAGGAGAAGAAAATTGCGTGAAACCAGAGCAGACAGTTTGTCAACAGAGGTCACCTTCATTTCCTCGAACATCTTATATAGCCAGAGTTTGGATGCTCAGTCAAAATACTGCCATCCAACCATTAATTTACACAAGACAGAATTTATTTTGATCACGAAACAGAGGTGAATCGATGCCACCAAGTTTAGAATTTCTGTCCTCGGGAAACTAGTTCGAAAGGAACCCCATAATAATCAACTTTATTACGGAAAATTTCCACATTAGTTCGTAGGTCACTTTCGGTGGAAATTGCCAACTGTCATTAAATTTGTAGAACTTGCATCTCTGAAACACTACTTAGGAATCACTAAAACAAAAACTGCTTGCTTTTTTACTTCGTCTGCCTTTTACGACTTACGACTTATTCTTAAATGAAAAGTACACCTAGTAATAAATAGAAATCTAACGAGAAAGGTCAACAAAATAAACCTGAATTCGTTCACGTTGTACATACATACATACTTCAGCGTGTTCTATAACGCCAAGCACAACCCGAGCAATAAAATTAAAATAATGGGATCATACCCTTTGCCCATACAGTGTCGACAAGTTTTACAGTACTTGTCATCTCGTTTAGCAGTTTCGATCCACCAGCATGATTCGGTTGGTTCCATTATACATTATACACTTATGTACGTACTATGAAAGCAAGAGGTTCCTCTCGTAAACGTGTTTGTACGTTGATTATGATAAGATGAATTTAATATTTGCGGGTGAATAACTTATGACACATCAAAATACAGAACGGCTCCTGACCCTAGCCCCTAACTCACATTTATTTATTCAAAACAAACTTCGTTATCGTGATCGTTCAATAAAAAGCCAACACCGTGCGATTAAGGTCCATTATAGTAGATTGGCAATTATTACCTGTGTATGATGATTAGAGACATACATATGTACATGCATGACTTTTTAAAACATTCGACTTGCAAAACCTGTATGTACACATGTAAGTTACCCGTTTTTTTGTCCGGATCTTGCGCTGCAGCAAACGACATATACGCCATACCTCTTAACAAATCACACGACCGCTAAAGATCAACACAACGACTACAACTTTCCGACATGAATCAAACAACAATTTAGCGTATACAATTTTATCATAAACCAATTTCCTGTGCGGACTTTACCCTTAATCGCATTGTTTGCCCGCATTCCTGCTTGGTTACATTTCGAATTCTCGCATTTATACACGAATAACAAAGTGTCTGGTGGCGAATGCTTCGTCACCAGCGAAATCAATTCCAATGGGATAGACGGGCAGACAGTCAACAAACACGTTTCTTTTCTCTCGCAATCGAATGGACTTCGACTTTATGAATATTCGTACATAATTGGACATCTATATACCCGGACTACGTCAGCACGAATGGTAATTCTATCAGCAACCGGTTATTCATTAATTCTTTTGAGTTTCATGATCCCCTCGCCATATGTATGCAAAAACGTAGTGTTTTGGCGGACAAAATAGTAAAGGTCGTATTGCTTAGCGACGATATTGTTTGTTTTATTTTATAATGTCGACCCCATGAAATAAAATAGAGAGAAATGCGAGTTAACACAGAAATGCCTTCCATCAGTCAACAGGAATATCATCTAGAATTAATTAATATAAAAATGATGGAGGCGGAATGCACGTGATACTGACAACGACGTATGCAAGCTTTGTTTCGAATATTAATAACTCAGAGGTTGTTGAACTAGTCCGCCGGTACACGCAGGCGAATTTGTTTTTATCACACGATTCTTTATTGAATTCATTCTTTTTTACAAGATAAGAAGAAAAAGGTGTATAGAAATCAGAAAGGGTCTAGACCTTCTAAGGAAATCTTTACTCTGGGATAATAGAAAAAAGCTCCATAATCACGAGAATGTGCGCAATAGTTAGCGCGTCCACCAGTAGAGATAAAAGAACGCGGTCTTTACATGTTCTTTAAGCCGATCCTACAGACTTTATTTGAATACAATTAAAACTATTTAACGCATATGTAAAGTCCCTAGACGTTCCTTAGATAAATTAAACAAAACTGCCGTCGTAAAACGACCTTTTGACCTCAATTAACAATATCTAAGGATGGACTTGTATATATGTACGCCATTTGCATACATACGAATAGTGTAGAACAAGTAGTTACGGAGGTTGTAACAAACGTCTAGTCATGCATTTCTGTGAACTCCGGACGTGAATACAATAAAACCTAGGAGCTAAAAGCCTTCTATGAAAGAAGGGCTTTTCGCTTTCATCAATGCTGCGGCCCAAGCGAAATTAATTTGTATCGTTTGGAGCCAGGTATACTGTTTCAAGTTAGGCATAAGAAAAGAGCATACATACAATAGGTCTGATTAACTCCTACAGTTGCAAAGGAATGATGGCTCGCAATAGCCGCCCCTTAAAAATACTTTACCAGGTGTACACGTATGAAATGCGGATTTCAGACACCAACGACACACCTATGCAGTTTGTACTGTAAAGATTTGACACTGAGCCATTTTATTGTGTCATCAACAACCGTCAGACACGCAGAATCTGATAATTTAAGTGTGTGCATAGTGTTGTGTTTTTATGCTCAATATGTCGAAAGTATACCGAACATTATTTTTAGTTTTTCATTTGAGGAAAACTACTGCTGGATCACACCGATTACTTCGAGAAGCTTATGGTGAACATGCTCATGTGTGAACGATGGCTTCGGCATTTCAGAAGTGGTAACTTCGATGTCGCAGACAAGCACGTCGAAAACCGCCAAAAAATATGAAGATATGGAATTATAAGCTTTGCTGGACGAAGATGATTCGAAAACACAAAAACATGGGGAAGGCTGGGAAAAGTTCAGAAGAACGGTAAGCATTTGTTGAACTACAGACAAATGAAAAAGCCCAAAACACTTGAATTTTTGCTCGCTAGGTACAATTAAGTCGTTTTTGCATCGTATAGTTACAGGGGATGAAAAGGAGGCGCGCCATCTATGTACATCGACCGCAAAACCGAATCGCTTTGGTAGAAATGTGACTTTTGTGTATGGTGGGACTTATTTATGTAACACTCAACACGCCTACCTCAAAGGCAGATCAGTGGAAAGTGCTCTGCATAGTGTTGTCCGTGAAATTGAGGGCTCGCTGAACTTAAACGAGTTTACAATGGCAGCCTTCCTCGGGGGCCTTCAACAATGTAAACACAGAGGCCATAACAACAGCTCTTGAGGACATAAAAGTAGACAAATCCATTGTAATCTGGATTGAGAATATGTTGAAGAACAGAATTATCAATGCAGACATTGGACACAGTTCTATAAGGAAAGTGACAACTAGAGGCACACAACAAGGAGGAGTTCTCTCCCCCCTACTGTGGCTTCTTACAGTCAACAAGATCCTCAAATTCTTTATGGAGAAAGACACAAAGATCAGATCATAGCGTACGCGGATGACCTGGTTATTTTGATAAAAGGTAAATTTCTACCAACTATCAGTGAACTAATGGAATCTGCGCCGAGTGAACTCTCCTCGTGGGCAAGACAGAACGGTCTGAGAATAAACCCGCAGAAAACCGAGCTGGTCTTGTTCACCAGGAAAAGGAAAATTCCGATATTTGATCCCCCAAAGTTAGAGGGCACCCCACTCAAACTCAAAGGGGAAGGAAAATATCTAGGCATCATTCTTGACTCCAAACTCTCCTGGAAAAGGAACCTGGAGGAAAGGATGAAAAAAGGACTGAACGCTTTTTATGCATGCAAAAAGACTTTCGGAAAAAGATGGGGCTTGCAACAGTACATCATTCATTGGATGTACACAGCAATCATCAGACCCATTTTAACTTATGGGGCCCTAGTCTGGTGGACTGCTAGCAGCATAAAAAGCTATATGAACATGCTCAACAAAGTACAAAGGTTAGCAGCTGTTTGTACAACGGGAGCCATGAGAAGCACGCCGTAAGCAGGGTTGGACATGATTCTTCATCTCCTCCATTTGGATCTATTCATAAAAGGCTACGCCGCAAAGAGCGCTCTCAGACTAAGAGAGTCCTCTCTGTGGAAGCAAGTCAACTATGGACATGCGGCCATACTTAAGATAATAGACGACCTGGGAAGGAAACATGGTTTTAGTAGCCTCGCAGCTACGACCGACTATATTCCCCCCCAAAATGACTTCTCTCTCAGTATACCTATCCTTTTCCCCGACAGAGTAGAGTGGCTATCAAACGCCGTAATCAACGACCATGAGATCACCCTCTTCATCGACGGATCGAAAATGGACACAGGCACTGGGGCCGGGTTCTACTCTGATACCCTCCACAAACAGGAATCATTCAGACTCCCTGATCTGTGCAGCGTTTTTCAAGCAGAAATCCTGGCAATAGAGAAAGCAGCCAAACACCTACAGGTAACCGATATCCCACCATCTGATATCACCATCTTCGTAGACAGCCAGGCTGCACTGAAGTCAATAGAATCCCGTATAACGAGATCAAAGGCTGTCAAGAAATGTCGCGACTCACTGAAGTCCATCAGACACCATAAAGTTAAACTCTGCTGGGTCCCGGGCCACAGCTCAATCGCAGGGAACGAAAGAGCAGACGAACTGGCCAGGCAAGGGTCTGAACTGGACATCAGCGAAGCGGACACGTCATTGCAACCACCGATCAGCGCATTATAGCGGATCATAAACGACATAACCATCAAAGAGGCCAACTCGTCTTGGCTTAAAAGAAACGACAGCTACACGACAAGATCATCGTGGCCAGAGCTCAATGTCGGAAAAACAAACAAGCTCCTGGCGCTGGACCGTAACTCGATCCGTATGCTCGTCGGAGTGATCACAGGACACTGTCCCATTGGAGCAATGCTCCGGAAATGGGACTCGGGATCCAGCGAACTCTGCCGGAGCTGCGGCGATGAGGAAGAAACTGAGAGGATCCAACATCTGCTTTGCCACTGTCCAGCTCTCCAGCATCGACGCCTAGTGTCGCTAGGCCAAAGATTCTTTACAGAGATTGCGGACGTGGCTAATGCAGACATATCGGATCTTCTAAGATTCATTAAGAGCACGGGGTGGTTTCAGCCACCACGTGATAGGACAGGTTAATTTTATGTGTACCCACACAAACGAAGGGAATCACAATGGGCCTCTTGGCCTCCGAGTGGAAGTGATGTCTAACCATCACACTCCTCTTCTGAAAAAAGGCCTCGTAACCGAAAGAAGTTACACGAAATGATTTCCCCTCATGACAACAATCTATCACATATGGTAAACCGGTCCGTGGTCTACATACGGTAAACCATATGCGGCTCACCCACTAGCCTTGGCTCCTTCTGATTATCTTTTGTCTGCATTCATGGGTTACGCACTTGCAGAGCAACGAAAGAAAAGATGTTTACTTGCGTAGCATTCACCAATTACCCAAAAGATGGGTAAAAGGAGACACAAAAAAAAAGGAATGGAGCATACTTTGAATAAATACTGTTTATCATTCTTCCAAATTTAACAAGTTTTCATTTCATACTTGTATGCTTGTATGATCTCATGACAGTAATCCAGCATCTCATGGCTAAATTAATATTGGAGTTGCGTCGGTTCATCGACTTGTTGCAAGAAGGCTACACGAATATGAATTTCTCGATTCTTACGAGGGATACCTGTCGAAATAGTTCCAACTAAAAATAGGATTTTTCTCAGGAGAAAAAGAGAAAGAGAAAATGATTCACGGAAGTTCCAATAGCTCCAACATCGTAGTGGTATGCAGCTACGACAAAAATATTTCTTCTTTTCAATAATATCGTACGTAGTGAGTGTTTCTGAAACTCAACATGTCACAACAAAACACAGATAAAGCAATGAAATGCTCTTCGACGATGATATTTAATGCATTGCAAGCTAGAAGTCGTTCTGAAACCCGAGGTCGCCGAAACAAAAATCAATTGGTTCGGGGTGGATAGTTAACAGTTTGTTCCTAATCCAAAGAGTACCGCCTTAAGGATGGGGATGGCAGTATAAACATATGGAGTTGTCTTTCTTGGCGGCGTTGGCCTAGTAAACCTAGGAAACATTCGACAAAACCGACAAAACTGTGGTTAAAGCGGAACAATGTTGATGTTTGGCAGTGGCCTTCTCATTATCCCGATCTTAATCCAGTCGAGGACCCTCTGGAACGAAGTAAACAAACGGCACACATCTAATAAAGCGGATCTTTGGAAGATCACCAGTTTGGTATTCAATACCACCCGATAAATGTCATCAGCTCCTAAACTGTATAAGTCGCCCAGTGAGGTAAATTATTATAATAAAAGGTTTTATTACTATGTTCTCTTAAAAATAAATTGAAAGCAAATTACTATGCATGTGTTTCTTTTTATTCTACTTGGGTGTTCCTATTTGCAATAGCGATTCAGCTAATCAAATAAAATTTGCTTTGTATTAAGCAAGTGGTCGTATTTGGCAGGGCTGTATAAAATCAAATACAAGTACCAGTATCAGTACAGGTAGGATTATGAATGGCGAAGAAGGTATAATATTACTACTAAGTTTTGTCGTCCGTTAAGAAGTGGCGCTATTAGGTTCATCGTTGTATTACTACTTCTCCATGAGCACGTGTGAGGTTTCATGTTTAATTAGTTAACTCGTTCGTATATTTGCAGCTTTTCAAAGTTGACATGTCACGCTTGTTTTGTAGAATTTAAATACTTGAACATCGCGCAGTAATAAAATTCATATTTTGAATGGTGTAGCACCAAACCAAACTGATGAACAGAATTGTTAAAAGTGAATAAAGACACTTCACCTTCGATTCGAACAAGAGAGAGATAGGTTGCTGCATTTAAAATTAGTCATACAAGTCTTAAAGATGATCCATGTAAAACCACATGGACCACATACATCCGGTATTAAAACAAGAGGCTAAAGAGTGGTGTGTGCCCGGTACTTCAGCTCCAAAGTGAGTAAGGATCTGGATCCAGAAATCTGCCTAGGTTTAAAGCATCAGTCTTTTGGGATGAAGAAGGCATTTTGTTTATGGATTTACTCCAAACTGACAAAATAACAGACGTATATTATTATCGTCACCTTGTGGACCAACTGGTTGTAAAAATCAAAATTAAAAGTTGTTCATCAAGAAAACGCCAGCACGCATCTCAAAAAGCCATCGCGAAATTCAGTGAAGTAAAGTATGAACTGTTGCAACATATGAAAAAGATCTCTGTGCGTTGGGTACCGAGAATGTTAACCGACGAGCAAAAGAAAAAACGAGTTCACATTTCGAGGGAGAATCTCGAGAAGTTCCACGCAGATCAGGAAATGTTTATGTTAAATATGGTGGAATATTTGAAAAAGGGAGCCAGTATTTCGGGATATTGCTACGCAGATCAAATAAGAAGATTGTGGGAGGTGTGATGGAGTGCTGTTTCACCAAAACAACGCCACAGTTGCGATAGCTGCCATTCGAGAAACGGGATTCGACATGCACGCACGAACGCCCGAAATTTTAAAACGATGGCATAGTTATTGACTCTTTATCAAAGTCAATTTAAATAAAAAAACAAAGTTCATATGCCATAGTCTGTATATATCATTCTACTTCAAATAAGATTTAATTTCAAAAGCCGCAACAGACGACAATATTCGCAGTTGGAAATGAAAATATAATCGCCTCCCTTATGCATGCGATGTCGTTGACCCATGGTGCATTGCTCTTTGCATTCAAACAAGATTTTACCCACCGAAAAACCGAGGACACGGTCAAAGCAATCGTCGAGTCACGACAAAAATCCTAACGTGATATCAATTTCAATTATTTTTTGCTCTCCTCTTTGTTTGGCTTTCACGCTTAGCTAACCGATCGCCGTTTGGCACTGAATTATATATGTATGTAGGTATATGAAAGGAGAGTTCTTCCCAATATATAGTAGAGTATCGGGTACTAACCTCTTTGCGGTGAGACGAAGCCGAATCGGCAGATAAAAACGAAAGTAAAAGTCGCTGTTCACTAAGCACGTGTGAAACTAAAGGGGGCATGTCTGGTAGTTTAACTGGTATGTATCTGAGCCACATCGACGATGTTTCTGTGATCGAGTTATAGAGCCAAAGTCGTCGATGTTTACGTATCGATTTGTTTCACTGTTTGTTTTCATTGTTATGTAATCTTTGTGTTTTGTTTACGTGATTGAAAATTGCGAGTGGGACATTTTGTGTAAATTTGTAATATTTTTTAAAGATAATATTGGTTTCTTGGGGTTTGCAGAATATCCAATACTCTAGTTCATCCATGTGAAATGAGACAGAGACAAGGTAAACAAGTAGTACGATACAAACGGGCCAACAGGTTTCAGTTTGCATATACAACACTCGACTAGTATCCTTCTGTTACCATCTCATCAAAACAAACAAACGGCGACATCATTTCTATTGTACAGTCTTAATAAATCTCTTAAATAACAACCTAGCATAGCTTGCCTTTACCCCTTTCAAAAGAGAATTGGCATCGTAAAAAGATTACAGAGCCACTGCACCAGAACTTTACGTAAATCGACAACAGCATTATCAGAATGCAACTACAGCAGTTCACAGAGCTGGTAAACTCAGGAATTTTCCATGATCTTGATCTTGAAACTGCCCCCTAGTAAACACAATCTAGCCGTCCCGTGAGATAAGCGCTTTGTATGCATGTACTTAATGGATTCATGTATAGATTAGGTAATCGACGTTACACATTTTATTCATATTTACCTTCCGAACTTGTCGGCCACCCATGCACCGCCCAAAGACCCAACAGCTCCGCCGATTAGAAAGATCGATACAATGGCCGACCAGAGCATTTGCAGTCCTCCCTCACTGATATGAGCATCGTAGCGTTTTACCAACGTGGCATTGCACCATTCCTTCATGTACTGTAAAGAAACGGGTATATAAATAAAGTTCATTTAAGATTCACGAGGGTTTCGTACCGAAGCGGGACTATTGATCACACCGATGCAGTAGCCGACGGGCACTGCCGATCCGAGTGTAGCAGCAAATCCAACCAGTAACAATAGCTTTCCCCATTGTGGTTTCTAGAGGAAGAGACAAATATTAATAGCTTATATAAACCACGCATCATTTCTGTTCACTATCTCATTTTGAACGAATTTTGAATGACATGCCTAATCTAAGGGGGTGCCCGGGACGCTTATGGAAATGTGGCGTATTACCAATTTTAGTGTCAAAGGTTTCACATTAATTAAAACCATGTTTAACAGTTGAACTGATAGAAACAAAGACCCGATGCAGGCAGACCATGATTTAATGCCAGGAGCAGTGCGTCAACCGCTACTATCAGCATATGTATGTACAAAGCGTCCTCTTTCAATTGCTAAGCAAGGCAATCGGTCTTTGTTCTTAAGGTCAGAGCATATGGGAAATCAAATTACCTTTGTCTGAACCAGCCCAGTATTCGATACAATCTCGAACTTTGTCGGTTGATATAGGACTTGTGCTTCACCGCGTTCGTCCATATTTTCTCTCAGAACTGCACTGTCGGTTCGATAGAAACAAAACCGAAATATGTAGATGCAAAAGGAAACAAACAAAAAAAAAAAAAAAGTTAACGCAATTGAACCACTGTTTACTCAGATGTACCACACGAACGGGGCATCACTTTATTGCGAAAACTTGTACAAATGACTTGATAGATAGAGATCAGGAACAATGCAGTGGCTTTTTGCGTGACGAATTGAATTGTACACCCGAGCAAACACGCGGCGAAACTATTCGATTTCGACCTCCTTCACTTCGAATTTATATATCATTCCGACAATTTTCGTTTTTGTGCGTGAATCTCGTGCACGATTTGTCGCGATTCAAATGAGAAGGGCAAGTAAACGTTAGACGATTACGGTACGGGGTGCTTGCACGCCCCGCTACTATCAGCCAACAGCCGTAGAACACGGAGAGCGGATGAGTGCAGAGCTAGCACCGTTGTAGGATGGAGCCTGCCTGAGTGAAGAATCAGGGAGCCGAATATGGGGTGGGGATGTACTGAAAAACGTCACAGAAATGTCAAACGCACTGAGATGTGTATGAGTGTGTGTATTTGGCGGAGAGAGCATGTGGATATCAGTGATGCCAATATTATTATTGAATATTTGTTTCGGGAAACAATTTATGTCTGCAACAAATTAAGGACAGTTAGGATTTGTGGGCGAAAGTAACGAAAATTCAATTTAAGCATGAAAAAAAAAACGAGATTTGATAAATATTTTGCGGGTGCACACTGCTTACTCTCTTTTTTATAAATCGCATTTATTTGGTTCTAATTCAATGATAAGGGATAAACGATCAAATAACAACTGTTAAAGGCAGTGTTAAATTCGAAGGATTCTAGGCAGTTATAAAGAGAGGAGAGAGGTATCAAGAACAAATTATACAATATTGAAATCGGGATTTGGAATGACATTGGGCCAGCGCACACAGGAGTAATTCCACCAGGAGGAAAACTGGTGTAATGCTCTACTCTAAGTGTATACAGTATGAATTACTATGGCAGAAAAAAATGTATATGAGAACCCCGTTTCATTGGGCTAGTGACGAATTACTATTGAAGCGCAACACCTGACAAAAAACGTGCAGACTCGAAAAATAGAGAGTTGTGTATGTGTAAGTTTACTGCCCTGTTCTATCACCCGATACGCGGTAGAAGATTTTATTCCGTTCATACTGCATACTTCAGCTCCCACTCCCATAAAATCAGTCTTCTGCTGGTAGAAATACTCCTGTGTACGCTGACACAAGATAAATTCAGCTTTGAGAATGCTTACTTTTGAATTGCTTGGAAAAAACAAGAAAGCTTCTTGATCAGGTAGCACCAATTCCGACACTCAGATCTTAATTCGAAAACTACCTCTCTTTTGCGTTTTAAATGAGGAAATAATAACTAAACATACTGTACTATATGCTGGCTTCAGCCACCTTACTCAGGTCATTTAAAACCAATATCCAGGAGCAAAATTTTGAACCTCTTACAAATAAAACAAAAACAAGAAGCAATGGTCTTGACTACAACGGCCTTTAGTCACCTTCAATGTACCTGACAACATATGTATATACAAATTGATTAGAAAAAAAACGGACACACTTAAACAAAGCCAAGAGTTTTTGGGAAAGCTTTTTGGAAACCTGATAACTAAAGTGCAAAAATTGGGCTTATAGCTGTAGCTACTTTACCAACCGTTAATAGGAGTTCCAAGTTGCCTATATTCCAAAAACCCATCCAAACAAATGTCAAGGGCTAAGAAAAGGGCATAGGACTCTCGTGAGTCCAGTACGATGGTTTTAATTTTTAGCTATAAAAGGGGTTGATGTGTTCTGATAACATCGAAGATTATTTAATTTTGCCTAGTGGGCAATAGATCTTGCTATAAAAATTCGATAAAGTCCAAAAAAGTTCCCTTTGTTCTTGGGTTGAATGTTATGAGTAAAGCCATTGTATACGAGTGGTATAAATGTTTCCAGAAAGGCCGTAGGGGTATTGAAGATAACGAGTGCCCCAGCACATCAATAACCGATTGGCAAATGATTGGGTAATATTAACCTATTCATGCAATACAATTCTCTAGGAGACATAAAACTGAAATTTGAACAAAAACATCGCCTGCCACTCGTTCAGGAGTAGAGACAGCAGTGTAGAAGCAACGTTGGCTTACGACTATGGTGTCGAACATAAGTTCAAATGTCCAGGGTACGCATTCTCCGCTACAAAGACCATAAAGGGATGGGAAGGAGGAAAGGATTCTTGAAAATGCTCTTTCTACAAAACATATCATGGCTTTTGCACCGTGACAAGGCACACACAGTTGTTCGTAAAACAGAAAAAAAATATCTCAGTCTCAATAATGGCCAGACAAGGTTCCTTGCTCTATTTCCAAAAAAAAAAAAGTTGCAAAAAGTCCATTCTATGCTTTGCAAGCCTAGATTCTAGAGTTCTAGCAGGCGTTAACGCTGACGCCAAAAACCGGAATTACCTAATATTTTTTTAACACACTATCTTAACGAATCTCTATAGAGGACGTTATTTTATTTTATCGCTCATATTCAAACTTCTTCGTATTCTAAATTATTAGACTTGGCCTTTCATTGGACTAGGGCTTTTGTCAGTTTTTGAGCCCAGTGTTAACATTGTTTAAAGTTTTATACTTTTTGTAATTTTACTGAAATATCAGAGAGGCGTACATACATTATAAGGTTAAACAAGCCAAGAGAACATAAGGTACAAAGTGTCTACAAACTTTCCAAAACAATCAATAACAGAAACGAATAGTTACAAAATAAAACAATACACCTAAAATGTTTAAGTAGAAATAAATGAATTTTACTTACCGAAAACGACACTCCAACCCAGTTTTCTGCTGCGCAGGACAAACATTAACAGCGCTTGGATGATACACAAAACAGCACATATGGACACAAATATCAGTTATTAGTTGGATTAATTATTAAAATACGTTATATACTTACATACACAAAGCTTGCATTTATTATTAATAATACGATACAAAACACAAAACTGAATAAACACTTAACATCATACACCACCCTGTGCCAGGGTAGTCATGTAACTCTTAACGTTTTACCTGTCACCTGGTGGTAAAATTATACAACACACAGATATTAGTTAATGTACTCTATTTTGTTTGGACTTAATCAGTCAACTGTCAAACGTCATTTACTCAACAGCTGTCATCGCGAACGAGAAGGCGCCGGTTGACTGTGTCCCTGCAAACATTTTCAGTTTATCTTTTTTCATATTTTTTTCCCAAAACCAATTCGAATTTCGGTTCATTTTTATACCACGCTCGACGACAAAATGTTTTATCTTTAATAAACCAACAAAATAAATAGCGATTTGCAGAGAAAAACATACAAAACAGAGGCAACCCATACCAATTGTAAGGAGAAAGTATAGGAAATATATTAAAATGGTTTCGTCATCACTGGAATCAGTTCTCGAGACATCGGCTGTGATAACGACCGTTCTGCAGTATTTATCTGGAGCGTAAGTAATGTGGTTGGCACCTAATTTGACTTTAATTGCTTTCAAGGGATTTATTTAATTTATGTGTGTCTTTTGTTTTAAAAAAGCATCGTGTGCCGAAAATATATTGCTAAGAAGAGCACTGGTGACTCGTCCGGATTCCCTTTCGTTTGCGGATTTCTATCGTAAGATTAAATTTCTATTTAAAATGAAATCAAATGCATTGTGGCATGCTTGTAGGTGCAGTCTATGGTTGCGTTATGGTTCGTTGACGAACGAGAGGATTGTGATTTTGGTAAACATTGTGGGCACTGCGCTCATGTTCGTGTACACACTGATATACTATGTGTTTACGGTAAGTAAGCGGAATTATGTGCGACAGTTTTCTTTCGCCCTATTTGTCCTCATCACGGTGGTGTCGTACACAAAGTATGAAGTCGATCACGAAAAAGCCGTACAGCTAATGGGTGAGTATGCGGTTAAGGCTCAGAGTCAAGTTTTTACATTGTGATGTTAAGGATACGCCTGCTGTGTGGTGACGGTGTTCTTCTTTGCCGCACCGCTAATTATGCTGGTCCATGTGGTGAGAGTGAAGAACTCGGAAAGCCTGCCGCTGCCCTTGATAGCCATGTCGTTCTTGGTCTCTGTGCAATGGCTGATCTACGGTATAATAATTAAGGATGCATTTATACAGGTACGAGTGACTCTATTTATGATTTCTTTCCCTTTTGTATATGTTTGTCATCATCGATAGATTCCCAATTTTCTTGGATGCGTGCTGTCATTGCTGCAATTAGGATTGTTTGTATGTTACCCACCGAAAACCTATCCAGGACAAGGCTACAAACTGGTAGACCAGACGGCGATATTCTGAGATTAATTTCGCGCCATTCTTAGTATTATTTTCCCATTGGACAATACCATATTACATACGAGGTTGTATTCGTTGAGTTCGTGTGGAAAAGAAGCATAAACAGCCGATGAAGACGGAACGAAATGCTGTATTATTGTAAATTAAATGAAGAAATAAACACGGAAGTTACAGGATATTGCTATATGCAAAATGTACATAAATATCAGAAAATTTTTATTAAATGCAAGTTCAAGGAAAAGTAATAAAATATCCGGGCTCAACCGGGATTTGAACCCGGGACCTCTCGCACCCAAAGCGAGAATCATACCCCTAGACCATTGAGCCTTACGGTAGACGGGAAAGAATATGGTATCAAGCTCAGCAGCCACATATACTCCTTAGCAAGGCTGTATGAAATCAAGTACCAGTACCAGTATTTTAACAGGTACTTGTACTTCAGTACCTGGTACTGGTACTTTATTTTAGTCAAGTACCAGTATTTTCTGCTAAAATCTTCTTTTCCTTTTTCCGGCGTTGTTATGGTCGGAAGTGTAGGACCATAACCTTCCCACTTAACTGCTTTCCTACTGGTCCGCTTGTGGGGTCCGCCGGTTTGACCTCAGAAAGTAGCGGCAGGCTTCCCGGTTTGGGATTACTTCATCGCTGAGGCCAATAAAATGCTGGTGTTTTTGCATTTTTTTGCACCAATTGTTTTTCGGCCTGCCTTTTTTTTTTTTGTTTGTGACACGGGCATGCTCCAGATTTTTTTTTGTTTGATCTTACTCTTACAACACCGGTGATCTCCAGTCGTGTCAACCCACTGATTTCCATGTACACTTGTGGGGCAGTTTAATGGTGGTATATGTGTCCCTAGGCTCACCTTGGTGTTTTCTAAATTGCCTAGATGTGATTTTTGTTTATTATATATTATTATATTTTCTGCTAAAATACTTAAGTATATCTTATACTCGGGACAGCCGTTTCTTCCTACAAATACTCCTCCGAAGCCATTCAACTGATTTTGACTAAACTTACCAAGGTGATCATGTGGACATCGCTGAGTGTCCGTACGTTTTGTTTTTTCAAATCCGACTTATTATTGAGGAATAATCACCGAAAACCCAATTTTCCTATTGGTACGATAGAGGAACGTTTATCGTATGTTTAACTGGTATTCTGGGTATGAGAAATATCCTGATATTTCAAACAACATTGTATTCATCAAAAACTCTAAAGAAAACCACATATCGACAACACCATCTTTGGATCATGCAGCGTGTAGCGTGAACGAATTGCAATCTCAAGTCCACAACTTCGTGGAGAGTCTCGCCACAATCTGACTATCATCCAAGGCGCTTCTTGTACAGGCAAATCTTTTCTAATCAATGAGATGGTTAAGACAGTTAATTTGCTGCATGGAAACGGTGCTGTCCTACTTATGGCTCCTACTGGTGTTGCCGCTAACAACATCAACGGCCAAACAATCCATTCAGCTCTCAGGTTAACAGTCTCGCGTGGAGTTGTCAACGATCTGAGTGGCGAGGTCATCAGGTTCGATGTCTACTAAGCAGTAGTTTTTTATGCACAGTTTGGAGGGAGCACGCGGCCTTAGCTAAGTGTGCGACAGTTCAGGTGCACAGTAAACAGGTGATGTAAATCGAATTTAAATAGTAAAAGGGTTCGCTCAGCTCAATTTTTTCAAAGCAGCCCACCTGCATTGAATTCCTAGTGTTAAAATACTTAAGAAGTATTTGAGGGAGACTTCTAAGTACTTGAGAGAACTTCCAAGTACTTGAGCAGTACTTCGAAAAAAAAAAAACTTTTAGAATCATAAAATAGCATTAATTTTATTGCTTCCTAATGCTATTATAATTTAAAATAATAAATAAAAAAAAATATTTCAAAACAAACGAATTGTACTTTAATTAGAAAATGAATTTGCTTTTAACAACACAAGTCTGAGAGCTACATACATATGGATCGCGATGAGTTGCGCGAGTTACAAGATTTGCCCGCCACCTACAACAACAACAGAAGTGATTTCGGGAAATGCTTATCAGACGGATGCAATGTCTGCTAGACTTCCGTAGTTACAAGAACAACAACATCAATAGCGGAGAGCAAATTATGACCTGATATGTTAACTTAGATCCTGGACTGTACCATTCCAAATATGTACTTTGTCTCAGAAACAGAGCAAAAGTATACTTTATATGACATGTAATTTGTGAAGCAGGGAGAACAGTCACTGTAATGGGTTTTATTGGTTTGTTTTTTATTGGTCAAACAATATAATGATAGAAATATTTGCCATTTTTGTAAATATTTAAAATAAAATATATTTATGTTTTTGCAAGTACTTGAAAGTACTTGAGACACTTGAAAGTACTTGAGATACTTGAGAGTACTAAAGATACTTCAAAGTACTTGAAAGTACTTGCAAGTACTTTTCAAATACTTGAGACATTATTGAATTCGAGTACGTACTTAAGTCTTTTTCAGTACCTGGTACTTGTACTTATCAAGTACTTAAGTCCCAAAATACTGAAGTACCTTACAGCCCTGCTCCTTAGCAGGTTTATTCGCGTGCACGCATTGCTCTTATTCTCTTGTCTTGACTTAAATATGCAACGATTAGGGAGTGAATAAGAAAACCAATTGTTTTAACAGCATTGTGTGGGTCGAACCGAAACTGCGAAAATGCGGAATGTTTCACATACGACAGCGTGTGTTAGCGCAAGCATAAATTATGCCTCATTGAGAGATATGTTCGAGTTTTATTTGTATTATAAGAGCAACGACAAGAAATATACTTGAACTTCAGTAGCGTAGCTGCAACAAAATGCAGTTTTGTTGTGAGGAAATGAGTTTTTGATTGATTTTCAGTCAAGAATAGTCACGGCTGTAAGTGTTTCATTTTTATTTATAGTAAATGAATTATCATTTGATAAGACATTTGACATTGTATGCCTAAACACACTCACAATAGCATTTCCATTTTCAGCTTTTTTAACAATTATGTATTTTGCTTGCTATGCATTTTCACGCTTTTAGTCGAGCGCATCAGAATATGAATGCAACAAACTCACTCAGAGTACTCAAAAATTACAACGTACCTGAGGGGTTCTTTATTGCTGGCGAAGTCACTGTGGAAGTTCTTTCAACGCTAATTCGAGTCTCTGTTTGATTAGAGGGAAAGAACTATGAAATCTTCATCTCTAAATACGGTTTCTAGCACTTTGCTATTCATACATAGCAGTTCTGTACATTCATCGACAGACATCCGTATTGACCACATATACTTATGTTCTGATCGGAAATCAATTTATTTAGATTCCGATTCATATCGGATTCATATTAGTCATCAGAATAAAAAATCATTGGTGAGTTCTGCAGAGCATATAGTACAGAGTCAAGTTACTCTCAACGGATGTTCCGTCGCATCCTAGGACCATCTATCTGAATCTCATGCTGTTGACTCTCGACTGAGACTGGCTGACACGATTGAATGGTCCTCTAACTGTCTACGGACATTCGTATACGACAGTGCTCGTTGCGGACTTAGTGCCGTGATCACAATACCAGATGAATTCGCGGAGGGGTAAGAGTATATCAAAACACGCTGCTACGATTAGAGCGCGTTGGTCACGCTTTGCCAGTACATGCCCTGATGTACTCACTTCGAGTGATTCCTTCCCATCGTCCAATAGCAACCTGTTAAACGGCATCATAATACTACGAACATGTACCAAAATGCGACAATCGACGCACTGCACAGACAGAAAAGTAGACTCTTGTCAGGACTCAAAATCTTATAAAGGTGTTTTACCGATAGACAAAACTCGAAGGTCAGGACATTAAAATCTTTGACTAAAAATCGCTCACAGTTTATCAAACAAAAATTAATTATAGAACATCTGTAGATTTGAACTTGAACAACAGTGCTAAAACAGTGCTGCTGTCTTGGATGATGATCTCGTGATCGGTGATCCTCAAGGCAAGGTGGCGACAGTGGAAGCTGTTTTCCAGGAAGTGTATAAGGTGAATGACAGCATACGTCCATACCACGACTTGGAAAACAGAGCCCTACTTCATTTCTAGCTTCGAAATGATATTGGATCAGAGAAAATTGGTTTTATCAGGTCATGGGCAGTCACCTGATAATCTTCGACTCATTTAAAAGAAAAAAATCCATAGGTTCCGGCAATATATAAAATATTGTGCTCAGTTACCGCCCTTAAGTGCCTTTACAGATGTACACGATCCTGTTCAAAAATGCACTGATTAAACCATATTATATTGGTCTATATATATATCGGCATATTGGGAGACAGTGGTGGTGCAATAATTCCCCAATACCACTGATCGCAAACCTCAGCTCGAGAGGGAAAATGAAACAAGCCTTATTTTATTCAGGGAATGGAGCATGGATAAGTAAAAATTCGCAGTTTCGGACATTTTGGTTCTAGACAATCGAAGGTTACAAGGATATGGAATGCCAGCACTAACGTTGTCAGTGTATAATTTTGTTATTGTAGAATGTCGAAACGGTAGGTTTCTACAACCCATTATACAGGGTGTCCCACGAGCAGTTTGCCAAAAAGCTGCAGCGTGTAGGTCTAGTCAAGACAAGAAAAAAATCGTATGGGAGGGGGGGTCTATTTCCCCCCGTTTAGCCGGGAGGGGCAATTTTCTAAAAAACTGACTTAATTTGGAAAAAAAATTATTCAAAATCAACAGTTACATCCACAATGCCACGATATACCTTTTTGTAAAGCCAGAAACCTCTTCTTTCATATTGATTTTAAATGAAGCTGTTTTAAGGAGTAGTTTTTGAGAAATTAATTTTCAAACTCAAAATTTTGAAAAAAAATTCGAACTATTTTTTTTCAAAATTGTATGTAATTAAGTAGTATTGTTTTTTTTAAAATTCAATGCTCTCATTAGGTTTTAGTTAAAAGCAGAAAACCGGATGCAAAAATGTCTTGTAGTTTTTGAGAAATTAAAAAAAATAACCGAACCATTTTTTTCTAAGAAGAACCTTTTTTTTGGTTTTGACGCGGCTGGACTTGTAGACAAATTAATGTATGAAACATTGACCTCTTTTTTATTATTTTTAAAAAATTCGGAGTTTTATGAGGATACAATAAAGTGATACAGTATTGGAATAACCCTGGATTAATTCTTTTTTTTCATTGATAACGCCTGAAAACTGACCTGCGAATTTCGTCTGGGTCCTACCCGAATTTTGGATTTGGTCCGACGCAATCCCTCCCTTAGTACAAGGAGGATGGCTATTATGCTTGGAGTGCCCAAATCTAGAGTATGGAGAGTGCTTCATACCGAAAACTTACACCCGTACCATTTTAGGCCAGTTCAGGGACTCACCTCAAACGACAAGTTTTTGAGAGCAGAATTTTGTCGATTATTACTGCTTCGAGATGAAACTGAACGAAACTATTTTGCAAGGATATTCTGGACGGATGAAGCACAGTTTACCAGAGATGGGGTTACTAACTTCCACAATTTGCATCATTGGAGTAGCACCAATCCACACAACAAAAAACAAAATAAATCACAACACCGCTTTAGCTGTAATGTTTGGCTTGGTATTGTTGGACAAACTGTAATCGGGCCCCGGTTTTTGAATGCCGTTATTAAGGGAGAATCATACCTGCAGTTCCTACGAGACCTTTTGCCCGATTTGATGGACAACGTTCCTTTGGCCATAGCAGATAATTTAATCTACCAGCAAGATGGAGCACCAGCACAGTACAGCTTACGGGTTAGACACTGGCTGGATGATCATTTTAGTGACCGTTGAATCGGAAGAAGGGGCCCCACGAAATGGCCACCTAGATCACCAGATTTAACTCCTCTAGATTTTTATGTGTGGGGATTCATGAAGAATTATGTTTACGAAGTGGAAATAGTATCTTTGGAACAACTGAAAGAACGGATTGAAGTCGCTGGAGTCAAATTGCAGGAAAATTTGTCAAGCATAGATATGTGCAGCCATTAGGAGAAGAAGGAGATATAATCTTTGCCTTCTAAAAAATGGGGATCATATTGAAAATTTATTATAATAAAACTCCGAAGTTTTTAAAAATAATAAAAAAGAGGTCAATGTTTCATACATTAATTTGTCTACAAGTCCAGCCGCGTCAAAACCATTTTCTTCTTAGAAAAAAATGGTTCGGTTTTTTTTTTAATTTCTCAAAAACTACAAGACATTTTTGCATCCGGGTTTCTGCTTTTAACTAAAAACTAAGAAGAGAATTGAATTTTTGGAAAAACATTACTACTTAATTACATACAATTTCGAAAAAAAGTGGTTCGAAATTTTTTTTTTTAATTTTTTTTGCAAAATTTTGAGTTTGAAAATTAATTTCTCAAAAACTATTCCTTAAAACAGCTTTGTTTAAAAACAGAATGAAAGAAGAGGTTTCTGGCTTTACAAAAAAGTATATCACGGCATTGTGGATGTAACTGTTGATTTTTAATATTTTTTTTTTCAAATTAAGTCAGTTTTTTAGAAAATTGCCCCTCCCGGCTAAACGGGGGGGAATAGACCCCCCCCCTCCCATACGATTTTTTTCTTGTCTTGACCAGACCTACACGCTCTAGCTTTTTGGCACACTGCTCGTGGGACACCCTGTATATTTTTTTGAAAAAAAAAAAATAAAAATATTTTCGCTAAAAGTGCATCAGTTCGTGTAGTGCTTTCGGTGGTGAAAAAAGCTGTTACAAAGTTATTTTATTTTCGGCGTTGGTTAAGTTTAGAAATGGTAATTTTGATCTAAAGGATGGACCTCGTGCGGGTAGACCAGAGGAGGTAGACGATGTTCTCCTGAAATTCACCGTCGATAGAAATCCTACTGTTACAGTGACAGAACTCACGAGCTCAAATGAGCTATAGGTATATGATCATCCACTGATACCTAACAAAATGGGAAAAGTCATAAAGTTGGGAAATGGGTAGGTACCACACCATATATGGCAAATAATCTTCAACAAAGAATCGAAGCTTGCACTAGCTTCTGGCGCGTCGCAATTAAAAACCGTTTTCGAGCAAATCGTTCGAACAGATAAGAAATGGTTTCTTTACAATAACATTAGACGTCGTCACCAATAGCTGTGTCGAGAAGACCGACTAATACAACAACCCAGACGGACTTCACCCACTCAAACTGTTATTGAGTAAATGGTGCTGAGGGAATAATCCATTTTGAGCTGTAGCCTCATAATTAGAATATTACTGAGAAGTCTTCTGTCAACACTAGAGCAGAAACGGTCACGCACCGCACCGGTTAGATTAATAATCAGTCAACATCTGTACGTCATCAAAACGAAGGCTTTTTGAAAACATCGCTGTCGTATCAACGACTTACCGAAGAACTTAAGGTAATCCGAAGAGAAAGAGCCGTGTGTTCGCTGATTGGGCTCGAAGGCAGCTGAACGTTGACCCAAATTGTTGTATTTTTGGGGTGTCGGTTCATCGAGGTAAAGGAATATTGGAAAAATCTGATACTAAAGTCGCCATAAAATATCTATCCAGAATTTCCATTTGTAGGTTGTATATATTGGGCTTAGGGTAGAGAGGAGGTTAAGGTTTTTGGTTTCGTCGGAAACACCAATCTAACTGGAAATGAGTAATTGTGGGTTTAATATCAATCCCCCAGGTATTGGCTCTATTGGAAAGCTAAGACAACGTGTTCTAGGAAGCTTGCTAACACATGAACAACACGATTTGCAAGCCATTGCTGAGAATCTGTCTGTGTGGTCACAGCAATACTGGTACTCTCCTCTTACCCTTCTTCCCTTTTTTTAACTTTTTCTCTATTGAAAATACATTTAAATCGCCACATGTACCTGAAATATGAACCAGTTCCAAAACAGCTTTTGGAAATATCTATTGACCAGAGAAGGATGATATCTATCGTATGGTGCAAGGTACATATGTATATATTATAGGAGCAACCTTGACTGGTTTTGCTCGGATTAGGTTTTGCATTCTAATTACCAATACTCGTTTGGAATTAGTTTTATAGATTGCGCTTTAACCAAACAATGTGATTAGTTGATATTTAATAATCAATTGGTAAGCGTCCGGTAGGATGTTTTCGAATTTGCTATATAGAGGCACTATTATGAGTATTGCAGAGCGATTGTTTGGCTTTTATTGCTTTGTTTATTGGCATATGTACTCGTAATATAAGACTATAAAATTTATTGGTTTTAGGCGTATGATATCGAAATATGACTGATTGCGCAGTTTTTTAATTGGGATTATTGGAACAACGCGATTATTTTCACAACCACCTCATTCAGACCCCTACTCAAGCACCACATGCATCTGTTTACAAACTTGAACGTACTATATATGTATGCTTATACATATATGTACCCAAGTCGACGCAGCTATGATAAACCTGAACATTTTCAGGGTCGTATGTTTTGCTTTCGGAATCATTCATAGCTGAGATATGAAAGATAAATTGGATCAACCTTGTCAAAAACAAACGAATATTACGACGGTATTTATTACACTATAACCTCATTAAGAGCCAGGAAACAGGATCGTCATTTGATAATTCCTCCCGAGAGTCACCACCAACTCATGCGCATGCGGGTGGTCGTGTTGCAAAGATAATCATAACAAACTGTTGAGCCGAAGGTCTGTAGTTTAAGTACGATTCCTATACGGAAAAACTGTGCAACAACATCAGTTGTGAATGAGAGATGATCAAAAAGTGCTGACGAAGGTATAACACTTGCAGCATAAGATCATTTCAAAATTCATACTCTGTATGTTCACTTCCAATATAACATCTTAATGACATGGAAACAGAAGAGTTACTGTGAACTACAACCAACGCAAATTCAGTCGAATCTCTCAAATCGTATCTAGGACAACCACCCCCGGAGAGTAGTGAACGAACATCTTCGACTCAAAAAATCTGCACCCCGTCCAGGTTGTGTTTGTCACACATACCATAAGAGCCATAAGAGCGTACACTCTTGAACTTGTTTACCAAATATATTTTTGATTCCTTTGAAGCCGGTTTTCAAGTAGATTAAATCTATACTGACTTCACAAAAGCATTTGATACTGTCTGCCAACAAATTCTAATTCAAAAAATCCGTTGTTTTGGAATCCATGGTTATCTTTTGAAATGGATCTCAAGCTACTTATGTGACAGAAAGCAGATTGTTAAAATATCTGATGTTTCGTCAAGAGCTATATCTGTGACTTCCGGAGTCCCTCAAGGCAGTCATCTTGGACCGTTGTTTTTTATCTTGTTTATAAATGAAATTCCGTTATTGCTTCGTCATACAAAATGCCTGATTTTTGCAGACGATTTCAAAATGTTCACCCGTATTAGTAACCTAAATGATTGCCTTAATGTTCAAATCGATTTAAATAGCATCGTTAAATGGTGCGAGGAAAATTATCTTGATTTGAATATACGTAAATGCCATATTTTTACAGCTACTCGTACGACAACTCCTGTTCTATATAACTATTCAATTCGCTATCTAAACATAAGCAGAGAATCAGAAGTTAAAGATCTAGGAGTCATATTCGACACTAGAGTCACATTTTCCTCTCATATAGATTATGTAATTGCAAGAGCAAACTCCATGCTCGGATTTCTGAAAAGAAACTGCATAGATTTCTCAAATCCTTACACAATGAAATCTATTTATGTGTCCCTGGTACGTCCCATTCTTGAATATGCCTCTATTGTTTGGGAACCAACCTATACTAATACTAAAAATCGTATTGAAAGGGTTCAAAAATCTTTTACTAGATACTTAGTTAAACAATTACGTTGGAATCTCAATGCATTACCATCTTATTCTACTAGGGTGCTTTCATTGTAGCAATGGACAATACTTTTAGGAACAGATGTGTATGAGTGCATGTATAATGTAAGTAAAGTTCTAAACTTTGAAAAAAAGGCGGATCTATTTGTATACCTGATATAATTGAAATAAAACACAATTTCAGATATGTGCTGGCCTAGCAGTGAAAAATACTGGGTAGCCTTTATTTCTTTTGACATATCCGATCCGGAATCGATCATGTTGAAATGGTATTAGGAAGTTGAAGAAATGTCAGGACCATTAAATCGTCATATCGTCTGGTTTAACGACATGATGAAAAGTCTAGTTTCTGGTTGAAGCTATATGTGATAAGACGCACACTGATACTGATAGAGGGAAGTGATAGACGGTGGTTCATCTAAGAACTGTCAAAAGGTTGTAGAGCTCTCTATCCCTGAATATCCTAAAACATTTCTACCTCCGTTACCAACGAATAACCAACGTCATTACTGAGGCATAAGTGAAAGACTTGTGTTGTAAGTATAAATATCGAAAAACAGTTGACCAGAATTCAAATAATTTTAGTGTGGTAAAATTATGTTTAGTATTCTCTTAGAGCGAGAGAATATAATTTTATTAAAACGATATGGTGGAGATTTATTGTAGATGATATTGTGCATGATATGATGGGAACAATCACAATTAGACAATTTTTATGTCTGAAAAAAGAACGACAGAACGACATCAGCCCCGGATAATTCGAGACAACTGGATATCATCCTACACTTGTTGCCATATTCCGTGTAAGTGCTGAAAAAGCTACTTGAAAGAGTGTGGTTGAGTGGCGGTCCTAATCGAAGCGAAGGCTAATAAAGTTTTATTGTGCGAATTCGAAAACCGTCCCCTTAATGAAGATTGTTCTTCACAAAGACGATCATATGCAGAAGGGGCACCGTCAAAATCTTCAGCGAAAGTTGTTGATTTATCATTTTATGAAATGAATGCTGATGGCTATTGAACATTCTAATCCTTCCAAGCGAGAGGCGCGGCGGCTGGTGAAACATTAAACATGTGTAGCCCTCAAAGATTAAAGAAGAAGGTCTTGATGGATTAGATTCACTTTGAACGAGCCACACGGCATTGATCTACTTTTAGAATGTTGACGGATTTGAATATAAGTGCTTTTATTGTAGATGAATTAATAGCAATTACCGGAGGATTGTAAGCTGCTAACGAGTTTACAAATTTCTACAAGAACGGATCGAAGACAATCGAGAAATCACCTCATCCGACTGAAATTATGTTAAAGTAGAAGTATCAGAACTTAAACCTCTTAGGCTATTATTGTTGCACTTTTTAAGGCAACATGCATACAGCTCTTCTACGAAATATGTTCCGAAGGTAGCATGACTGATAAATAATCCTTCTGTGATCTAATAGAATCATGTCAATATAACCCAGCAGCCCTCTGACGGGACGACATGTGGACATTAGTTAAGACGTTTCAAAAATAATGATTTTGACATTGGAGATAAAGAACGCTCTGCCACACTACAAAAGTTTGAAGACTAATAATTGGAGACCAGAGGGAAAAATCTGCTATACAAACAGATATATGTATTCGAAAATGATTTTGCTACATGACAACGTTGGCTTACATGCTGGAAAATCGGTGAAAATCTACTTGGGAAAGCTGAAATGAGCCGGTGGGGTAGGACCCGTGGGGTAGGCTAGGGTGGGGTTTTCACCAGTCATTGCCCCTTATCCAAATATCATATGAAAGGGTACATAGCACATGTAGTAGCTGTGCAACTCTTCGATTCTTATGAAGATGCCAACAAATTGGTCGATTTTTGGATAGTCTCAAAAGGCCTGTTATTTTTTCGATGTGAAATTCATCTGCTGTAAGCAAGATAGAAAAAAAGGAGTGATGGATAATAGTTTGAGTGACGGGTTTTTTAAGACCTACTTAAATAGAGAGTTTAAATTCAGTCCTAATATTATTGATC
Source organism: Merodon equestris (assembly GCA_958301585.1). NCBI lineage: Eukaryota > Metazoa > Arthropoda > Insecta > Diptera > Syrphidae > Merodon > Merodon equestris. Next base: position 66,210,187 of record OY284417.1, on the reverse strand, counting down.
GAGCGGAGCATAGCGGAGCGAGAGCAATCACCCACTTTTTGGCCTAGCGCGTGCATGTACGGGGAATATAGCGGTCCGAAAACGATTTCGGACTAATCTTGTACGCACTAAATGTAGATATCGGCTATAACCACACATGTGTACAGCATGTCATTCGATAGATCTAGGTCTGTAGATGAGCCATAAATTATCAAATGAAATTGTTTGATTGAAAAATAGTGAGAAATAACGAAGTAAAATTTAGAAAAGTGCCATGCGGAGCGAGAGCAATCACCCACTTTTTGGCCTAGCGCGTGCATGTACGGGGAATATAGTGGTCCGAAAACGATTTCGGACTAATCTTGTACGCACTAAATGTAATTGTATTCTCCACTCAAGAAATTGAAGTCACAAAGAAGAGAGCAATAGATCCACTCACTGGCTTAATTATTCCTTCGTTTCACGCTATTGTCACATTGGTGGATAAAATGGCAAATACAAGTTGACGCAATATGATCCCCATGCGCCGGGTATTCGAGAGCAATGGGGCGTGAGGAATTTCACTCTGGAATTGGCAAAGGCATTGAAAGCTGATCGGATCATCACACTATTAAGAGGTACCCAAGAAGAATCCATAGATTGCATGCAACGAGCTTTCAATTTCGTCAGAAAAGCCTATAAGGCAAAAGGTGCGAAAGATGTGGTCAAAGCTTCAGGACAACACGTTTCTCGAAAATATGATCTTAAATCTAAACGTCCTTGCAAGTAGACAATTAATTTGATGTATCACACTTAGCTATATGTATTTACTTGAGAGTATTGGTTATGATTGTAATTTGATAAAACAACAAATTTGCTCGCTCGATCAAAAATTTTCAGTAGCGGAGTTAAGCCCGCGCATACTGATCTGCCTAGTAGTTTAAAAGTGAATACAACAACGTACGTTACGTTATACGGGTAGACTATAATGACCTTATGAATTTCGTGAGCTAAGTACATTCGATATCCTATTTTTTTTACAATATGTTGGTATACATGTCCATATGTTGATATTGCAAACCATTTTGGATAAATGGACATAAAGGTTAGACGATTTTTTGTTGTTGAAAAAAAATGGATCAACGAATTTGAATACAATTTTGTGTGAAAAATAAAATTAAGTGCTCCAATGTATTATACTTGAAGTGTAGGTAGCGGCATTTGTCGCGTCTTCTCTGCGCATAAGTTCCTCACAGATGACTGAGTAGATGTAAATAACGATGGTCGTTGTGGGTGCCCCAGCCGTTGAGGCAGTGAAAAGAATTGTTATGGAGAATAGTCACTATCAGAGAAGTTGTTGAGGATATTCACATATCAGTTAGGTCATGCTCATATTTTGGGCATGAAACGTGTCCCACCTAAGTTCGTTCTGGGATGGCTAAATTTTGACCAAAAGAACTGTAGCATGAGCATCAGTCAGGAATTGTTGAATGACATGAGAGCTGATCCATATTTGCTGGAAAAGGTCATCACTGGTGACGAAACATGAATATACGGTTATGGCGTCGAAACATCCAATCCATCACACATCCAGTGACGCCCAATCATCCCAATGGAAGCGACCAGAAGGAAAAAGATCGAAAAAACCAAATCAAGTTTGTATGTACAAATTGGAAAACTGTTTTCTTCGATTACAATAGCGTGGTTTATCGTGAGTTTTTGCCGGACAGTCATACAGTCAATAAGGAATACCATCTTGGCCGTTGGCGTAAACTAATGCTGCACCACGATAATGTACCTACTTACCCATCGTTACTTGTGCGTAATTTTTTGGACAAAAATAATACCAAAACTTAGAAGACATATAAGAAAGAACGGAGATTCGCCACGATTGGGGAGATAAAGACCGCATCGTTGGAAGAGTTCAAGGCTTTACCAAGTAGCGCATACCAGAAGTGCTTCGAGGATTGAAAAGAAAGCACTGGCGCAAGTGCATTGATTACTTTGAAGGAAACAAATAGATATCGATGAATAAATAAATATTTTTCGAGAAAAATAAAAGGTATTCTTTTTTGAACAAACGGAAGCGAAACATTAATTGGCAAAAAAAATTTAAAAAGGGAGTGTTTTGGCATAATCTTTCATAAGATTGTGCAACACTAGCTAGCCAACGGGAGAGGCTTAATTCTGCAGTGAAATTCTAACTAAGCATTTGTTAGGAAGGAAGTGGTTAAATTATGCTGGATAATTAATGAGGGAAATCAACTTATATGAATTCACCGAAGAAAGTCTCACAGAATATCTTTGGTGAAATCGAGTTGCACAAATTTTGGAGTCTGCACATGGATATCGACCTATCACTAAATGATATGACTAAAATATGCGGTTCATTTTGATCGAATGGTATTGTTGCCATTGCCAGTTAAGATTTAGCAGACACGATTTAAGACATGCAGATGAAAAGGGAGGTCAATCAGCGGACCTATAAGCGTTCTGGCTGAAGAAACTTGTTGGTTGAAGCTTTGGATCGTAGCATTACTTGAGTGAAAACGCTACAATACCCTCCTAAGTAGATTTAGCACGAATTCAATAGGTTTACAACAGAGCACATTGAAGTGGAAATAATATGTAGTTAATGTCTAAGTAGTTAGATCGTAGATTATGGCATTTTCCAGAGTTCCTTTTCGATATATCTTATCTGTTCCAAGCAAGTTTCGTTATTATCAAAGAAGCTGAGATTCAATTCAACTTGATTGAACGGCGCATTATGAGATAACGTAACCAGCATATGTAAAATTATGTTTAATTTCACTAAGTATGGTGGCTAATGATTAGTTTGGATAACGTTTGGTATTTTTGCGATTTACGACATAGCCTCGTTCAAAACAAAATAACTTATCAACAGCGTTGTTAGTCGAATCTGAAATATCATAGCACATTATGTTCCGTGGAAAATAGTTTTTTCCAAGATATTGTTGGATAAGGCCGGATTTTAACTAATCGGAGGGCCTATCTATAGTCGTGAAAGTTTAACTAGATAATGTTGGCATTGTCCGGTTATCTGATTGTGCGTATTATGGTTTAAGCACGCATGAGATTTCGGTGCAGTTAAATCTCCTGGTTAGTTATGGACCAGATGAATAAGTTATGTGGAACTTAACCGAATAAATAAACTTATGACTAAATAAAAGTTATTACTTATACCCAAATGTAGCTATTGCGTTCGTTAAAAAAGGAGAAACCACTCAGGAAATTACTTCGAAAACTTTATGGCCTAAGATTAATATCCCACACTTATCGCAATGAGTATGATTAGTTATTACTGTAGTAATGTTTAAAAAAAAAATTAAGAAAACACTTACGGTATGATATTTCACGGGAAATTCCACAAATTTCTGTTTTTTCTTTTATCTGAATCAATCTCATTTTTAAGGACAGATTGCCAAACTAATCACGCTTACTACGAATAAATAAATAAATTATATTCGCTTTGGGCCGAGCCAAACTAATAAATTGCATTTAAACAATTTAGTCCATCACTATTGGCTTCAACTAAGGTAGACGAACTTCACAGTCAGTGAAGAACCGAATATGACATGTAGATAATTACATTGTGGACAACCTAACATGCTTTGATTGTACTCGTTTAATGGACCATAAAGAAATTCCGGAAAAGTGATAAAATCAACATTAGCGGGCACCGACAAATGGGCAAACACACGTAAAGCGAACAGAATAGAAGACAGAATTTACTTGGAAGGAAAATAAAAAAAAAACATTTCCTTCCCAAGTGCATATGTGTTGCAGAGATAAATCTGCGGACTATTATTTCTAGTAATATTTTAAATTTGAAAATCAGTTTTTAATTCGTTTTTGCTAGCCGTCTGGCAGTATATACTATATTGTGCCAAGGTTCAAGCCGATTTCCATTACTTTGTAACACATTTGATTGTAACGTACTCGTAGGTAAGGCTTTGTGCATATGGGGCTAAAAACATTATAGGGTTAAGAAGGGTTAAAAGGGCCAGTGATTAACTCTCAGTAGAAATTCGTATTCTTTAAATAGACAACTTTTCAAAACGGTAACCACTCGGTCAAAGGTTTTGGTCTTAATAACAAAATGTATTCCCTGCTCTAACTTGAAGGTTTTTTAGTAAGGATAATTTTCATAGACTATAATGGTAAATAAGATTGTACTTCTTAATAAACACTTGACTTCCATGTGGATGAAAATGGTATTGCTGGGCATATTTATAAAGATAGACCTGGCGCATCTGCCCAATTCATGAAGGGAAATTCATACACATTCAGCTAGGAACATTAACCTAAAAGTGTGTGTTTTATAGTAGAAAGCCGTTAAGTAATAAGGCTTTGATTGTCAAGTTATTTTATTACGATTCAAATGCTTTTGTACAGGATAATTACTCAACCACGTCTCACCAACTTGAAGTATAAACAAGATGAATACTTTGCACTGGCTTCATTAGCCCCCATTATAGATATTAACATTAATATTTTGTGGCCTCCCACAATTTTTTTGAGCAAACCATAGGTGTTGATAACTTAATCTGATTATTTCTATTCAAACTTAGACCGAAAAAAAATCAATTGCAAAAAAACACTTTTAACCAAACGGTAGACTTATAAGTTTGATTATAATTTGATTGATGAGTAGTTGATTTTCATGCTTAGGTGAACAGAGATATTTCCATTATTACTGTGATAACAATCGGTTCCGATGAATTTGTATCTTGATTCAATCAATTAGTATTTCCTAAGCTATTGTTTGGGAATACTTTTGCCTGGATTTGTGAGATTAAATTTGGTGGGTTGCAGTGATTTATAATAACCCTCCTATTTATTCAGATGCTGTAATAAATAATTGCTTCGGTGATTATTTTCTGTGCTCTCAGTATAGTTTAATTGAAATTGCTGTTCTGTTGCCTCATGTTAGATACTCCCTATTATAAAGCTCAATCAATTCGAAAGAAAGTAATCAAATACAAACGATATTTTCATGGAAAACGTTAAATAAAAGGTGAGGTATCAAAGTTCAACGAATAGTCATGGTTGACAGGTTTTCGTCTAGGGTGGAATCTTTGTATTTCTAGGTAAGTCTTAGAGCTGAAGCTGGATGTTATATCGCACTGACAATTTTTTTTAGACTATTACGATATACACATATACTATGCCACAAATGTAGGTAATAAAGTCGAGGTAAATAGGAAGTATCATGGCGTTAGACGTAAGATAGATGGTCATTAGCGGACCTCATAACTATTCTGACTACATTGAACTTTTCGGTCTAGCCGCAAGCCATGTGGTTTCACTTACCAATAAAAATCATTGTTAGAGACTTCTAGTACGACAGAAAACTTATGAGTAATGTTGAAGTTATGATATATTCAAGTCATTATCTTAGTTTTTAAGGCCAAGTTGGATAGCCTGTAAGTACCACATCTAGGAATACGGCAAAATGATTCAAGGAATGGGCAAAGTGTGAATACAGCACAAAAAAATATTTTAGAAAACACACATTTTTGTGCTATTCGAAGTCACGCATAACACTTTATAAAAGAAAAAAACACGAAGTATTGTCAAGTACTGTGTCAAACCTTGCCACCTAGGTTATCCTATTCCCAATCGGACTTTAGAGATAACTTTATCAAAAAAAGGTAACCCATCCATCACCTACTGTAAGGTAACAACCTGTGTTCAACAAATTTAAGGAAATGCCTAATTTCCAAGCAGAATATTAAAAATTAAAAAAAAGCAAAACTTGTGCTGTGTTTGTTAAAAGGAATACCTTCGTGCAAGTATGACTGTTGAATCTCACCTCGGAGTAAGCTCTCCTGATGAAATTTGACAATGGCCATAATAGCGACCGATATAAGTGTTAGCGGTGTCATAACAAAGCCACAGCACTTTCGTCCTTATGCTCACGTCAGCAAATCCAGTATCATTATGAATGCTTTTGCTGCGCAATACCATGAACAGCATCCAAGAATCAGCGTCAAGAAAACAGTAGGTTATAGAAGATGGTAGTCGCATACAAAATAATTCAATTACACTGGCTCTTTGAAAAAATCCAAAAGTGTCCAATACACTCTGTATATTAGTGGTATCTCATTGAAGAAGATTAAGGGTATTTAGAGGTTGAAAAGCTCTAAGGAATTTTGAGAAAAATTAAGCTTAAAGAAGAATTAAGTTGTTGGTTTGAATCAAACTTAGATTAATGGCATCTGGGTAATACCAGCCAGATGTCATAGAACAATTCATTCTTTCGAAATTATTTATACCTTCAGTATGTGACCAATTGACATTTTTAGCTCATCTGTGAAGTGAACTCGAAACTAAGCCTTTGAGAAATGTTTTTCGTGTACTTCGACTATTTCTTCGACTTCGATTATATCTTCTGAAAAATAGTAGTCCTCATTTCACACTATTGGGATATATTGCAGCTGTATTTGCTAATGTTATTGAAGAGCGCAATTTGTGCATCCATCACCGCTTACAACAGTTGGGATTGTGTTACTCGACTACGTGGAAGATTTCATGCAAGGATCTTGGTTTAAAACCTTACAAAATACACCTCGTGCAACATCCTGAAGCCGAATGACCCACCACAGTATCGAATATTCTGTGGATCTTCTCGGGTTTTTTTTTCCAAAAAATTGAATTAGATAAAAAATAAATAAAATAAGATAAGAGCGGTCGGCTAAATCGAATGTGTTGAATGATATGACCATTGCGAGCCCGATCGATTCAATCGATTCCCCCACTATTCTACATACTATACGAGTATATCGGCTATTACATACTATATTTATATATCGATATTGTTCATGAGTACTGGCGGACCCCACAAGCGGACCAGTAGGAATGAAGTTAAGTGGGAAGGTTATGGTCCTACACTTCTGACCATAACGACGCCGGAAAAAAGGAAAAGAAGAAGAAGAAGAAGATATTGTTCTGAGCTCTTCTTATTACGAGCACTTCAGATAATCAAAAAGTTTCAGTTCATGACTTAGTTTTATCTTAGATGGCTTTTAGCCAAGATCTTCACGAGAACTCGCCACAATTAGAATTGAGACATTCCCATTTCCTGTGGACAGAATTGACTGATTTGGCTAATTTTGAACTGAAGCACTTACGAGGGCGATATTTTCGATACTTTGACCAGCGATTTGCATCAATGGCACAGGAACACTCAATGGTGAATATGTTATCACACAATTTGTTGGCGAGACGGATACTACAACCGAAAATTCGAGCAAGAGCTTTTAAATTTGCAATCACCGTTTAAGAATCACGTTAATCTTGACTGAGATTTTAACGTCAACATAAATGGAGTTCAAGAGTGCATTTATTTTAAAATAATTTTTTTTATGTCCCTATTGGCAAATACTGCGCAATGTCGCAATTGAAAAAGTATTCATCTTTTGTCAGAGAATAATCAGGAAAATCAAAAAATAAGTAAAATTGAATATAACTACACTTTATTACTGAACGACATTAATTAAGATCATTATTCGTTCTAGAGAGTGAGAGAATTCGCAGTAATGAAAAAGTCCATGTCAACCTCCTACTAATCCTACGTCACCATCGTGATTATCATTAGATGATCTCAACTATTGCTCTTTATTCTTGCCATTGAAAAATCGTGATGAATTATTTGCTGTACTGGTAGGAACTAAACATATGAATTATGCAGTACTTATTATGTTAAAGTTTCATTGACCAGTTTGTTTGACCTGTTGTATTCACGTTATGCATTCCTTTTCCTATGACATAAAATAGCGGGTTTTTGCAATTGTAAGAACGCAATTGCAATGTAAGTATTAACCATGCGTAAACTACCGCAAAACAAGTTGTAGTTTAATTTTCAAAGATAACACGGAAAGTTAAGAACAAAAACGGGATGCATAAACGAAAATTCATTGAAACTGAAAATTCAACTTAAAATTGGGAAACTTTTTTTTTCATTCCAGTATTTGATCGATTATTATCCTTTTTTCCAAAACAGTTTTCAGCCTTAGAAGAAGCTCGGTGTCGTTATTGTAAATAATAACTCTGATCATAAGTGGTTCGAATTCTATTTTTTTGTTTATTTTGATTTTTAAATAATCAAAATTGTTTTGAAGGCTGGCTTATTAATTTCAGTACGAATTACTAAGCTTTCGAAAGCGAATTACTATGTGTGTTTTCCATGCATTGATAAATTTTTACAAATATTTTTACAACAGGGCAAACTTCATGTCACAGCCCTAGCTGCTCTTGACTGGTTCTAGGTTTTACTGCGGATTTAAGTTTTTGTCTGTCTATGCGACGAACTTATGCTTTGTCTCAAATTCAAGTCCATTTAATTTGAATGCGTCGGACTGTCAAAATGATAAGAATTTAATAAAGTGCTTGTGGGTAAAGGCAGGAAGAATGCCTTTTTTATGGGCGCAAGCAATTTTTTCGTGCAAAAAGAGTCTGCTCCGGATAAATAATACTAGCAGTTCCCTTAGTAATATCAAAGTGATATTCTACCTCTAGCTAATGTCGTAAGTCATTTGTCATTAATGGCCATTGCTGCTTGTATTTTCTGTAATTCTGTTATTAACTAAAATAACTATGGTTATTTTTCATCGTCTATTTTCCATTTGGCTGAAGGTATCGAGGTTAGTGATATTCCCAAAACTTATTCCATTACTCACCAACGTCCTGGTACAAAAGAAGAGAACATTCTTTATTTTCTAAAAGAGGGCCCAAAAGTTAAACTATTCTAAATCAAATAAAGATTTATGAGATATTAGGAAACATGTACAAAGCATTTGCTAATTTTGTGCTTTCCATAACGCCAGGAAAAAACAAAATAGGGTAATTCCGCGAAAAAGCGGAAAGGAAAAGAAAAACTTTAATTTATCGACATGTCTACTTACTTACTACTACTAAGCATAGCAACATTTTTTTTAGTTGGGACAATTAATCGGAAGCAAAAGAAAGAAGACAAAGGTACGTGAAGCTTAATTTCGATTAAATAAAAAACGTCTCTTAAGTTCACTTAAACGTTTTAAATTGTATTACACCTCAGTTCGAAGGGAAGGCAGCAGCACGCGCTCGCAAGACTTTACTAGTAAAAAAGAATATGTGGTCCTGGAAAAACTTATCAATGACATTGATGTTGCAGAGCGCTCCTCCTCTAATTTCTTTCTAAACAAACATCTACCTGCTTTGAGTGAGGATGTTGTGGCAAAAATCAAAGAGTTCTATAAGCCGATAGGCCGGGGCTTGAAAGATTTCATCACCATTAGCCACCTTAATAGATCAACGAAAAAGTAACAAATTCGAAATTTATACGTTTCTCTCTCTGAAACCAATGCTTTATTAATTAAAAAACATAGTATGATTGTAAGGAGTGGCATGTTTTCAGAATTAAGACCTCACAACGTATGCCTTTGCAAATATCAAGAGAACTACGCTCTAGCATTAAATTAATTACAATTAAAAGTCTAAAATATAATCACGGTTTCGTTGTGGCTTTCACTTGTAAAAATCCAGAAAAAGATGCTAGTTGAATGCTTATCACACCTGCAGGTAGGAAATAATCTTAAAAAAGTTTCTGATAGCTTGAAGTTATCTGGTACGTATGGAGAAATTTTGATAAAACTGAACAAGGCTTAGGACACTGTTACAATCATTCGATTGATGGAACATGTTTTGAATATGATCAAAACTTTTTGCAATGTCAAGACATTTCGCACCAAAAAGACAAATGATCCAGTTTTGGCAAGAGTGCAGGTGGAATTTTCAGACAAATATACATGTAGAACTCAAAATGAAATTCAAAGCTTCCATTGGGTGCAGCCATAAGTTAATCTGTTCACTGTTTTAGTATGGAACAGTAGTGAACGGGACCCAAAAGTCTTTGTATCAGATGGTCGTTACCATGACAAAAAAACGTTATACAGGGTGTCCCACGAGCAGTGTGCCAAAAAGCTACAGCGTGTAGGTCTAGTCAAGACAAGAAAAAAATCGTATGGGAGGGGGGGTCTATTTCCCCCCGTTTAGCCGGGAGGGGCAATTTTCTAAAAAATTGACTTATTTTGGAAAAATAATTATTAAAAATCAACAGTTACATCCACAATGCCACGATATACCTTTTTGTAAAGCCAGAAACCTCTTCTTTCATATTGATTTTAAATGAAGCTGTTTTAAGGAGTAGTTTTTGAGAAATTAATTTTCAAACTCAAAATTTTGAAAAAAAATTGAAAAAAAAAAATTTCGAACTATTTTTTTTCAAAATTGTATGTAATTAAGTAGTAATTTTTTTCAAAAATTCAATGCTCTCATTAGTTTTTAGTTAAAAACAGAAAACCGGATGCAAAAATGTCTTCTAGTTTTTGAGAAATTAAAAAAAAACCCGAACCATTTTTTTCTAAGAAAAACCTTTTTTTTTTTGTTTTAACGCGGCTGGACTTGTAGGCAAATTAATGTATTAAACATTGACCTCTTTTTTATTATTTTTAAAAAATTCGGAGTCTTATGAGGATACAATAAAGTGATACACTATTGGAATAACCCTGGATTAATTCTTTTTTTTATTGATAACGCCTGAAAACTGACCTGCGAATTTCGTCTGGATCCGCCCGCCGCCGATGGGTTCTCCTCGAATTTTGAATTTGGTCCGACGCAATCCCTCCCTTAGTACAAGGAGGATGGCTATTATGCTTGGAGTGCCCAAATCTAGAGTATGGAGAGTGCTTCATACCGAAAACTTACACCCGTACCATTTTAGGCCAGTTCAGGGACTCACCTCAAACGACAAGTTTTTGAGAGCAGAGTTTTGTCGATCATTACTGCTTCGAGATGAAACTGAACGAAACTATTTTGCAAGGATATTCTGGACGGATGAAGCACAGTTTACCAGAGATGGGGTTACTAACTTCCACAATTTGCATCATTGGAGTAGCACCAATCCACACAACAAAAAACAAAATAAATTACAACACCGCTTTAGCTGTAATGTTTGGCTTGGTATTGTTGGACAAACTGTAATCGGGCCCCGGTTTTTGAATGCCGTTATTAAGGGAGAATCATACCTGCAGTTCCTACGAGACCTTTTGCCCGATTTGATGGACAACGTTCCTTTGGCCATAGCAGATAATTTAATCTACCAGCAAGATGGAGCACCAGCACAGTACAGCTTACGGGTTAGACACTGGCTGGATGATCATTTTAGTGACCGTTGAATCGGAAGAAGGGGCCCCACGAAATGGCCACCTAGATCACCAGATTTAACTCCTCTAGATTTTTATGTGTGGGGATTCATGAAAAATTATGTTTACGAAGTGGAAATAGTATCTTTGGAACAACGGATTGAAGTCGCTGGAGTCAAATTGCAGGAAAATTTGTCAAACATAGACTAATGTGCAGCCATTAGAAGAAGATATAATCTTTGCCTTCTAAAAAATGGGGATTATATTGAAAATTTATTATAATAAAACTCCGAATTTTTTAAAAATAATAAAAAACAGGTCAATGTTTCATACATTCATTTGCCTACAAGTCCAGCCGCCTTAAAACCAAAAAAAACGGTTTTTCTTAGAAAAAAATGGTTCGGGTTTTTTTTTAATTTCTCAAAAACTACAAGACATTTTTGCATCCGGTTTTCTGTTTTTAACTAAAAACTAATAAGGGAATTGAATTTTGGAAAAAAAATAGTACTTAATTACATACAATTTTGGAAAAAAGTAGTTCGAAATTTTTTTTTTCCAATTTTTTTTCAAAATTTTGAGTTTGAAAATTAATTTCTTAAAAACTATTCCTTACAACAGCTTCGCTTAAAAACAAGATCAAAGAAGAGGTTTCTGGCTTTACAAAAAAGTATATCACGGCATTGTGGCTGTTACTGTTGATTTTTAATAATTTTTTTTCCAAATTAAGTCAATTTTTTAGAAAATTGCCCCTCCCGGCTAAACGGGGGGGAATAGACCCCCCCCTCCCGTACGATTTTTTTCTTGTCTTGGCCAGGGCTACACGCTCTAGCTTTTTGGCACACTGCTCGTGGGGCACCCTGTATATCACTGAAGGTGGTTCGATGGCCCAACCTCACAATTGAATGCTGAAATCTTAAGAAATGCTTGAAACCAGGTATAAAATAAATATAGTATAGAAATATTTTGCAACTTCAAACGGAAAAGTTCATTCTGAACAATTTGATGATGTAGCCAAAGATTCATCTGTAAAGGTGATTAACATTTCACCAAAAGAAATTGACGAAACAGCTAAGGAAATGAATTTGTATACGATCATGCCCATGCACCTGAAGTAACAGGAATATTAAAATCTTACATAATGTTTTAGTTTAATCCAAACATCGAAGGACCCAAACAAACTTGAACCTCGAGGGAAAATCGAGTTTCTATATCCAGTTCTATACATCTTATAGCTACAGTAGCGATAATGATATCTTTATCGATGGCAAAAAATATGGAAAAACAACAAATCATTAAACCCTGAATGAATTTTAACTTTATTTTACCAAGTTTTCTTCAAGGGAAATAATGTGAGTTACCATAAAATTTTCAAATTTCCTCTAAAACTTTTCAATAAATGTCAACGTTTTCATTAATGATAAACAGATAGTTATCTTCCTGATTTTAATTCCACATAATAATTTAACTTTATTGACAAATTTTGCAGAAAGTTGTAAGCAAACAATAGTCGTAAAACACAGGATCGAAAATCGATATCGTATTACTCGTAAGTACTCGTAAGTAATAAGTTATCTTATTTTTTTTTTGCTTTCACCAAGTTCTGAAAATGTTTATTATGTATGAGAATAATATAGTTTTTTTTCATTTAATGTCGACAATGAGATGAGAATTTCAATCCACTAGCTACGAATTGTTCTGAACGTAAAGCCAGTTACCGTGGAATTACCGAATAAAGATTAAATTTAAAAATGAAGATTAGCAACTTTCGCTATATACATATATTTTCAACAGTGCAAATGTGTCAAAAACTTAATACAAGTTACTTTTTTATAGGTCAAGCTGAAAAGAAAACAATTTTTTTTGCATTATTTATCCATTTGGTGAAGTGAGCAGATACAAAAGAATGGAAAATTTTCACTTTTGTTCATCAATAACAAAAACAAACTGTAACAGCTAAAGGTTCGTGTCATAATAATTTAGACAAACCCACGCTAAGTACCACGCTAACCCATTATAATAAAAACATATTTCTCAGAAAATTGTTTTTGCTGGTTTTTCGAGTGATATTAAAACAAACGTATGTTGTAACTGCTCATATTGGTAGCAGGGTCATTATCAGACTACCGATTGTGTTTACTCTCTGTGTTTTCATATTGACCCAAATTTATGATAAAATAAGAATAAGACAGATCATGAACACCTTCGTTAAAAAAAAAAAAAAACAATATTATACTTTTCGGCCAATAATCCAGGGTAAAATACCTACTTAACCTCTAGTTTCGAACCAATTTTCAAATCGAGATCAAGATCGATTATATAAAATCGAAGAATGTCTTTAATTACACTACGTAATTAAGTTATAAAACCCAATTAAATGCACATTGATAAGTACATTATCATAAGCTCAAAAATGTTAACGGCTTTTTAATTTATTAATAAAAGAATTGCAGTTTACCGACGACACGAACCACTTGTTTAATATCTAATGTGTGTACTTACGTCTTCCGCTTGAGATTCGTTCTTATCCCTCATTGTTCAATGTCCTTTCGCACAACACTGAATTCTTGAGCCCTTCGATTCCAATCAGTACACTTTTCTACAATCACGGTACTATTACGCACAATTTAAAATCACGCTTAGTTTAAGTAATGTACATATCTCGAATGCGTGATGATCCACGATTGATAGAAATTAGAGCACTTCGCAGTCTCAGCTAACAAGTCAGTATTAAGAGTAATTCAAATATAGTTTTTGATCTCCACAATTCGTAATCCGCAGTTCCCGTTCTGACTGTGATTGTCCACAGTGATCAAGTCAACTGTTTGTTCTTCTCGGCACTGTGCCACTTCTAAGTCTATATTCTAAATTGAACTACAATGTCACTCGGAAGTGACTAGACAACGAAAATACATCCAAAAAGGTAGACACGAAGGGAGTGAAAATAAAAAAAAATAGATGAAAAACGAAAAAGCGCGGAGACTTGCATTGGACGGCGAGCACGTCGTTCGTAGAAGCTTAATAGTTATGTTATGCACGTACAGCTGAGCACGAGCAGCAAGGTCTCAGCAGCACTGACTGCTGGATTGAACAGGTGCTGTGCAAAAAGCTTCTCTAAGTCAAACGAGGTCCGGTGCGGAATATGCTGGCTACTACCGACTAGTGATACCGCACCTCGTAATAACTCTGTTTTATTTCTTCGTTTTACACTTTTCTACACCATATTGCGAGATAAAATTGAATGAAATGCCGAGCCATCGGTGGCGTATCTAATCAATCGAATTTCATATTTTTTTATGAGATTCCCTCCCTGGAGCTGGAGATATTCAATCTCGTTAATACTTGTACATTTGATCGGCAGTGATATTACATGTCCATATCGCCCGGACTATGTTCGTATCTTGTGTTGGGTATAATCTGTCAAGTGTATAGTGTCGCTTATCAGTAATTAATTTACATCGATTGTGAGGCTGGTGACATTCCTTTGGTACTCATACTAATATCATTGCTACTAGGTATGCGGTTTTTGTATTCCACCAAGAGGTTTATGATCCATTAACATTCCTCAAATCGATCAAGCATTTTAAACGGGGCTTCCGCAATTATTAAATTAAATTAAATTAAATTATATAACTGATTTCCGTGCAAATTGCATTGCATGTATATCTAATATAATATTTATTTCGCAGAATATACAATACATTTTCTTAAAAAAAAAAAAGATAAAATATCCCAAATTGCTAAAAAATTGTTTAATGATTTACCTTGTATTACTTGAAAATTTTGTTTTTCAATTTTATTAATGCACTATCGGCATGGTGCTAGAAAATAATATCAAATGACGACACGACGACAAATATAACCGCTGAACAGCGCTTTCATCCGATAAACATATCCAGTCAAGATTTAACAAGCTGTTGGTAGAAAGTAGTAGTCAAATAGTCTTTTGACGTCAAATAGTCTTACTCGATTCCATTATGAAATGTTGATAAGAGTTGAAACATGTCGGATCCAGAAAAATGTCTGACTTTAATCACAAAATGACAGATAGACGAATAATTGACATGTTTTAGCGGTTTTAATGATTCTAAGCACATATGCGACGTTAGTTATTAAATTTATTTCTAGCGAAGGCTTGATGGGTCACACAAATTCCTAAAAAATAAAACTTTGTACATTAGTTACCATCGAAGAAGCAATCTTCTCTCTTATCTGATTTGTTAGAGCAGCATATAAGTGGGTTAACCCCAATTTTAAAGTTTCTTTGATTTCTCTTTAGGATAAATCCAAGGCTACGATATAGATGATTCCTTCGGCAAGAAGATGGGATAAATTATGGCTAGTCATATTGAGATTAGGAGCTCTACGGGTGGCTTATTAATAATTAACAAAAAGTCATCATGGTACTCATGAAAAAAATTATGATCGTACAGGAGTCTGGACTTTGGGGCGGATGGGCTAGAACTTTTTTTCACATTATAGGGCAGCCATTCCCGTACAATTAAGTATGTATACCTAGGGTGGTTATCGTGAACAAAACAGCAATTATTACTTATGCCCTGCTTATTAGCAGTGGCTGGTAAATTGTTTTTGAGGATGTTAAGGTAATCTGTTTTGTTCATATTACCTTCAACGAATACCATGTTTCCTACTCCACGTGACCCCATTGCACCTCATACCATCAAACTGCACCACCATGCTTAACCGTGGCCTTTACATTTGCCGGACTTAAGGTTATATTTTGTCTTCTCTAAACAAAATGGCATCCATCAGATCCATATATATTTCGTCTGAAAAAAATTCAGAGCTCCAGAATTTTAAAGGTTGACGAACATAAGTTTATGCATATTCCAGGCATTTCCTTATGTTTTTAGCAAACAAAAAACTTGAATGTAAAAAATTTCCAATTGTTTGTGAGTGCACATTTACAGTGCTGATTCTTTCTTTTGATTTCTTCTTACCCTATCGAAGCTAACAAGTGATTACCTCGTCTACCTGTCTAATTGATTTTGCTCTAATATTTTAAATACGCATATTGCCTGCCCACTTATCTACCTTCATTCTTAATCATGTTTAGCGTTTTGAGTTTTTTTATCGGAGATGCGCTTTGCCTTGGTTTACATAATAAATATCGAGCTGATGAGCCTAATGAAGCTGCACAGTTCATTTAAGTGTAACTAGCTTAAAATGTTTCATAATGAATGTCGATACCACAAAGGTTGAAAAGTCATGTTGAGCATTAACGTATGTCCCAAATATATTATTGTGGAATTTTACTTTAATCTATTTTTTAGGTTTTGAGTTCTTTTTTATTCACTACTTCTTCAAGGTCCTAGACAAAAATGCTTAAAACGAGCTTAATAAATCTTAATAAATCTAAATATCTTACTGGCTGTAGACGGGCACTCTTAAACAAACAGAACAACTTAAACGGCTTCTATATTTAAACGTACAGCTTACGTTACGATAACTTAAGTTAAGAAAACAATTTTTTTTTTTGAAGTAACAATAATGTCGATCGTTGGGCCTGACTTGTATATGATTAAGTCGTCTACGTACGCTATAGAATGGTGAAGAGAAACTACAATAGCAGATCGCTTAGGTAAATAATGAAAAGGATCCGCGAATTTACCGTGCCCTTTTGCAGTCCATTTTTGATTTGAAATATTTGGGTAGAAGTCATTTTGGCAATTTTCACAACGAACTTTCTACCGGTTAACATGTCAAAAATCATATACATATAGCAGTGGTTTACTTATGCCCAGCCGACTGCCTTTATAATAAAGAGCTCCTAACCACACGGTATCGAAAACTTTTTCCAAGTCAATCAGTGCATTGGTTCTTGCATTTATTTCACTGGATATCCGATATGAGACTCGACGCAGCATGAATAGTGTGAGACCCCGCTTTGAAATCGAATTGGTTATCCGGAATAATCTTATTGTCCTTAACCTATTTAGACAGAGCTCTATGGACCTCATGGACTTTTCGAACACTTTGTTGATGCTCGGAAGTATTCTTATCGACCGGATTAGGGGTGTCTTTATCCCTCTTGGGGTATGGTTGCACCACCGCTGTCTTCCACTGCACTGATCAGTATGCATTATTCAGTGCATTGTTTAATAGGATAGTGTACATCTCTACAGCCATTGGTGGAAGGTGCCCGAGCACAACATTAGATATACTGTTAACCACTTCGGATTTTTTCCTTATCAATGACTCGAAGATCATCCGGTTCCTCCTAGTGTTGGATATGTTGTTTCCCCAATCACTATGTTTGGCATTTAAACCGCCGCGCCGCGCCGTCCAGAATGTAGAAGTTTTTTTATCGAGTACAGGCCAGAGATCGAAAAAGTGTCTCAAGTTCTCAAGATGAAAATATTGGGTTGAGGTGCTTCATGTGCTGAAGCTGTTAAAATGTACATTTTCTGTCCATTACCGAGAGGAATGCATACAATGCCCACCTCTAGCATCTGAAACCGCCGCACTTTACCGCTATATATGTATGATTTTATGTTTTATATTAGATACTTTTTATGAAGTAACTCCCCCATCTTGAGTAGCGTTGGGTCGGTCTCTTTTAATTATTCTGTAAGAAGTGTGCTGGTTTTTGTCACACAACCTGGACAGGGTGGAGGTGGTTTGTGTCGAAGATGTTCGTTCACTACTCTCCGGGATGGTTGTCCTAGATATGACTTTTTAAGAGATTCGACTGAATTTGTCGGGTGGTTGTAACTCACAGTAACTTTTTTGTTTCCATGCCATTAAGGTGTTTATATTGGAAACAATATATCTGTTGTTGAGGCTACCCCAATGGGCTTTTGTACTGTCTTTGCTGAATCTGCCGCTATCTGGACGTAGGTCAACTGGGGTGTTTGAAAGCGACTCGAGGGACGCCTCTCCTCGGTGTTCTACCTACAGGTCTGCGGCGTCTCCGAACCTTTACCAGCGGATCCATTGTAAAATGTTTCCGCTCCTCTTTCATTTTGCCCATATGACAGTCTGGCACACTAAGGAAGTGATAGTCATTAGCCTCTCAGATTGCTGCTGGGTGTGAGCTGCACCAGTTTTACTCACTTCGTCCGTCGGGAGCTCCGTGGAGAATGGCTTAACCCCCACAAATTTTAGGTCGTCACTCTCGAACTCTTTGAGTTCCGAGAGCAATTCCTCGGGGTCTGTTATCGACTCCACGCCTTTGAGGAACATCGTCTGCACCCTCTCGGCTTTTGGTGTGCAGGAGGAAAACTCCGTTGAGGACTGCTTAAATAGGCGTTTATTCCACTTATGCTGCTTCAGTGTCTTGCACTTAACAGTATTACCTTTCTCGTCTAAGCATTCAAATTGGAAATTGCGTACATAAATAGCATACTTGCAGACATCGAAGCTTTCTCGTAGGGCCGTGGTATAGGTAAAGATATGGAGCGCTATACTTCGCTAGAGCATTGAATAATTGTGTCGATTTTTTTGACCTATAATCGGTCGGTGCAATTTCTTGAATTTCGACGTCGTTTTCCTATTCGTGCCGCGCCAACTGGGCAAACATTCCACTTAGCTACTCGACTTGAACGTACTGGAACCATAGGATACCATGCAGAGCGTGGCCGCCATCGGACTGGTCGTTCGGCCGAGAATAGCGCGGCTATGGCTACCGATGTTGCTGAGAACGAAGAAACATCAACCAGATGACGGGACACGCAATTGAGCATAACCAGGCGGACCCTACAGCGAATTTTGGTGAAAACTTACACATGTTTCCATACAAAGTACAAACAGTGCATCAATTATTGCCTGCTGACCATCAGTCGTATGTGAATTACTGTCAAGCCATCTTTAATCTCAACAACGATTTTGTGTCGAAAATCATCATGAGCAACGAGGCACATTTCCAATTAAGCGGTTACGTCAATAAGCAAAATCTTCATCTCTGGGGCAGTGAAAATTCGCGTTTGTTACGTCAATGCCTACAATGCATTCAAAGGCATTGACCGAACTTCGGTGCTCGCTACTTCCGCACAAAAGGTTTATTGCTTGATCGACAAAATTAAGTTCGATGCGCTTTCATTTCTTTCGGCCGTAATTTCTGTTGTCCAAATTTCGTAATCGAAGTAATGAACCTTCTGTGCTGAGCTAGCTAATAAGTATTTTTAATTAGGTCATAAGAAATTTCATTGTCAAATAATAATAAAATAAAGACAGTCTTAAGACCGAACCAAAACACTATGGTTTTGTTTTTATTCTATAACTGGCGCAGTCGGTTAACTTACTATCAAAAGATATCTAAGTTCGAATCGCGAAGAATATATAACAAAAATAAGTTGGCTAGAAGTGAAGTGAGTGAAAAGTGAAAAACGAATCATAAGCGCTTCTAACAAAAAAAAACAAAATAAAAAGAAGATTTTAACAATGGCAACCAGCTCAACACCGACAACAGAGGAAGCACTGAGGGCGCAGATATCAACCCTCACGGCGATAATCCAGGCACAGGAAGAAAGGATGCAGCAGTCAGACCCCCGCCCAGCAAGTTACCACTGTCAGTTCGGGATGAGCCCAGATAAAGTCCTGAATCAGTTCCGGCAACTTAAGCCCTACAATGGAATGGATGATTACAGTCTTGCATCCTTCTTCAAATCTGTGGAGGCAACACTACAGCTATGTGGCAATAATGAGGAGCTCTACAATTATACTGTAAATATAGTTGCAACTGAGAAAATATCAGGGAAAACTGCAGTGTGCATTCGACTACTGGGACATCATGCTACATGGACAGCGGTGAAGGACCAATTGCGACAACATTTCCGACCAACGAGGACCTACTCGGAAGCCTTCAATTATTGCCGATATGTTAAGGTTAGTAATTTAAGAGAACTTTTCAATATATTTAATAATGCCAATCTTGAGTTAAACGAAATTTACGACTATGATGAACTAAAGCCAGCTTTATATAATCCTAGTCGTATAGAAACAGATCTCAAAGAGATTCTCTTAGAAAAAATAGATGGCATTATTAGATTACATATTGAACTAGATCATAGTGATGATAGATTTGTATAATAAATACTCAAAATTAAAGTTATTAGATGACGAGAGAACAATAGATATAAGGCACAAAAAAATATAATACAGCAAAATAAAACTTTTCCTTGTAATTGGAATTATAATTCAACTCGATCAGGTAATAATATTCCTAGCAAGAACATGTCAAATGAAGGTGAACAACGACATTCACTACAAGATAACTTTCACACTCACTATGGAAACCCCAACCAAAGATTTTCGGGAGCCAGTCCCTCTGTTTGAAATCAATTTTCAAATGCAAACCAATGCAACTATTTTAACTTAGATCAACCATCCCATAGTACTAACAAACCCAGGGAGACCAATGAAAATTTTCAAATTATTTTTAACCTTCTATCCATCAACTTTTCGTAATTAAAAGTACATTTTATTTATCGAACATTTTTTTTTTACAGTTACTACAATAGAATTATTTGAACCAGAAATGTGTTGAAATTAAAGGAAAACACTTCAAATTTATTACAAATAATTATCCCATTGACCCCAATAGTGTTTGCTTTCTAGAACCTATAGATCCTTTGTTAGATCACGTTAATGTCGATCACTTTAATGGAGAAGAAAAGTTTGGAATTAAGAAACTACTTAGTGAATATAAGAATCTCTTTTATAAAGAAGGCGATAACTTAACATTCACTCACGAAATTACTCATGAGATTATTACTACAACAAGTAATTCAGTATATTCTAAAATATATCGGTATCCAAGAGTACACGAAACAGAAATACAGCACCAAATAAACGAGATGCTACAGCAGGGTATTATAACGGAAAGCAACCCTTCCTACAATAGTCCGCTATGGGTTGTCCCAAAGAAGACTGACAAAAATGGAAATAAAAAATGGAGGATTGTTATCGACTATAGGAAGTTAAATGAAGTTACAGTAAGCGACAAATTCCCAGTACCTAATATTGACAAATTGGGTAAATCGCATTATTTTTCTACCCCTGACTTAGCTAAAGGCTTTCACCAAATTTTAGTCAGGCCTGAGGACAGAAAGAAGACCGCGTTTTCGACACTATTTGGCCATTTTGAATACGTGAGGATGCCATTCGGCTTAAAAAATTCACCCTCAACGTTTCAAAGGTTAATGAATTCTATTCTTAGAGAGTATATTAACCGGATTTGTGTTGTGTATTTAGATGATATACTCATTTTTAGCACATCACTCCAAGAACACTTAACTAATATTAGAAAAAAAATTGAAACACTTAAGAAAGCGGGACTCAAAATTCAGATTGACGAATGCAATTTCTTGGCTAAAGGAACGGAATATTTGGGGCACATACTTACTTCAGAAAGGGTTAAGCCTAACCCTGACAAAATTGTCGTCATCCGAAACCTTAAGCTTCCAAAAACCCAAAAATAAATTAAATCTTTTCTCGGATTAACTGGTTATTATAGAAAATTCATCAAAGATTATGCGAAAATCGCATACCCAATGGTGAAATACTTGAAAAAAAATTCTAAAGTAAACGTTAATGCTCCCAATTATATTTCCGCATTTGAGAAACTAAAAGACGTTATTACTGACTACCCAATATTAAAATATCCCGTCAGTAAGGGAAAAGTTGGAATTTATTCACAATTAAATAGTTTAATGTTCAATCAAGCACAGCAAAAATTGCTAGAGATATTCCCAGCTAATTCTGGCATAAGATTCGTTAAATGTTGCCACTTCGCAAAAGATCTAACTAATGAGAATGAAGCTATTAAACAAATTTCTCTCTACCACAAAGTAAAATCTGGACATTCTGGTATAATCGCTAACTATGAAGGTATGAAGCACAAAATCTTTTATCCAAAATTTAAGATTTTAATCAACAAAGTAATAAATAATTGTGACATTTGTACAGCTGCAAAATACGACAGAAACCCTATTAAAAAGAAATTCCAGTTAAGCGAAACACCTACTGATCTTAACCAAATAATACATATAGATACTTATGTTAATTCTAAGCATTCATTCCTAAATTTCATAGATAAGTTTTCTAAACATGCGGTCAGCTTTTACCTTGAAGATAGAAACAGTAGGATCTTAATTGAAAAAATACTCCAATACATTTCCATCAAAGGAAAAATTACAAAAGTTGTTTGCGATAACGAGTTCAACAATGTCAATTTGAAGAACTTCTTTAAAGAAGAAAACATAGAGGTTCATTTTGTAAAACCAAACAGCCACACCGGAAACGGCGACGTCGAACGACTTAATAACACACTAACGGAGCGAATACGTGTTTTGAATTTAGGGAATAAGATACAAATTAAAGAACAAATGTTTAAAGCCGTAGAACTTTACAACTGTTCTTTTCATTCTTCTATCCAGACCACACCCAAAATAATAGAATTGATAAGAATATAATAACCGATAGGTTAAATAATTACAAAAGAAAGGTCATTACCACTAGGGACAGGTCTCGAGAAAAATATAATGAAGTTCGCCAAGAAGGGTTCATAAAGATTTATACAAGTGTTAGACATAAGGAACAACCGAAGTTTAGAAAATACCCTTTGAGCAACGTTCACGAGTCAAATATTAAACGTCCTTCCTCATCTGTTACTACTGGCTCTGATTCCCATGTCACTCCAAACCTTGCAAATTGAAAAAAAAAATTCGCAGCTCAGATAATCAGAGATAAATATTGGTAAAGTAGAAATAGTTTGTAATTATGACATAATTTTACATATAATAGACCCTGACGAAATACTAGATACACTCAAACAATTCACTAAAATTCTAGACCATATTGACATAGACAAGGACCGAAAAAAATTGTTAGTAGAAGAAGTAGAAAATATTAAGGGTAAAGTTTTAACCATAATCCCACATAGGTATAGAAGGAGCCCCTTTAATTTCGTAGGCAGCGTCTTCAAATGGCTTTTGGGAACACTCGACGATGAGGATAAACAAAATATAGAAAAACATTTTTCAGGTTACAGATGAAAATAACCATGAGATCATAAAATCCGTAAACCAACAGATTAAAATAAATGAAAATTATAACGAGATCATTTCAAAATTGAAACAGACAATCGAAACAGATAGACAAAGAATTTTAGAAAAGTTCAACCAAATCGAAGGTCTCTCTGCAAGGCTTCACGCTGAAACCCTTTTCATCGAACAAATGTTTAAGCTTGGGGCTCTCAAGGAAATGGTTGAGACAACATTGAGATAGTTTCTGATTTCGAAATTATAGTTGAAATAGAAGGAATAGCCTATGCATTCGAGGAAAATAAACACTAAAAACTGCATTTTTCAACAAAATTGTCCCCTTAATACAAATGCTTTAGAGCAAATAATAGAAATCGATAGCACAACATTAATTTTAAAATATATGAAAAATAAACGATTTCAAAGCAATTGTGACGAAAGAAATTTTGCACTCAATGGAAATTATTTATTTTCCTTTAACAATTGCACAATCTCATTTAATAATATACAATTTTCCAATACTGTATTCGAATATAAAGATAGTTTTGTTATTCCAAATAAAAATCAAACGCTCCCTATTGAAAAAATACTGACATTTTACGACATAGTTCTGAAACAAGAAAGTAATATTAAAGCCATCGATGAATTAAATTTCCACAAAAGTTTAAATTATAGCTTCGTAAGTGTAACCATTCTTATATTGATTGTCATTATTGTAGTAATAAAAATAATACGCCAAAGGCAAACTAAATTAAAATTACAGTTAAATACTAGTGTTAATGAGATTAAGGAAAATGGAATCATTCCTAATGACGTACATATTTGTTCTATCAATAAGATTAAAGAAAGCTATGGAATAAAATAGTATATAAGAACAAAAAAATTTTTTTTTTGAAAATATAAGAAAATAATAACTAATATGTAAGTATATAGTGAGATCCAGGAGTATCTCACAGCTAGGGGGGGAAGTGTTATGTCAATGCCTACAATGCATTCAAATGCATTGACCGAACCCCGGTGCTCGCTACTTCTGCACAAAAGGTTTATTGCTTGATCGACAAAATTAAGTTCGATGCGCTTTGGCATACTTTCATTCTCTTTCGGCCATAATATCCGTTGTCCAAATTTCGTAATCGAAGTAATGAACCTTCTGTGCTGAGCTAGCTACTAAGTATTTTTAATTAGGTCATAAGAAATTTCATTGTCAAATAATAATAAAATAAAGACAGTCTTAAGACCGAACCAAAACACTACGGTTGTGTTTTTATTCTATAACTCGTGCGATACACGAAGAACCATTACATACTCTCAAAGCCACTGTGTGGTGCGGCGTTCACGCGAGAGGAGTGATTTGGCCATATTTGTTTGAGGACGCTATCGGCAAATACGGACACTGTAACCGGCGAACGCCACAATGCCATGATAAACGACTTCTTACTGCCGGAAGTGGGTGAGAGGGGCTTGGTAAACATTTGGTTTCAACGAGACGGTGCAACCTCACACACAGCACGAGCCACAATGGATATTGTCAAGGAAACGTTTCCTGGTCGCTTTGGCGATTTGGCACGGCCAGCAAGATCGCCAGATTTAATCATCCCAACTTCTTTCTTTGGGGCTACTTGAAGTCGCGGACCTATGTCAACAAGTCTCGGACCTTCGTGTTCGCAACCCTTAAGGAGAATATTCGCCAGAAATACGAACATTTATCACCGGAAATCTAGCGGAAAGTCATGGAAAATGCGATAAAACGGGTACAAATGGGTATCAACACTGGCAGATATCATCTTTTCCACATAACAGATAAAATTGTAAGGGTCCAAATAGTCATTTTTGTTTTTGAGTAAAAAAGTTATTCAAAAACAAAATTGGATGATAAATCTTGCGCCAGCATGTATATACAAGAAGCCCTATGCGTTGTTGCATAATACTTAAGAAAAATATAGTTACCTATCGCAATTGGGGTCCGTGATTAATTTAAAAAGAATAAAATAAAAATAAAATTAATAATTTTTTAATTTTTTTAACCCCCCGACACAAAAAAAAAAAACTTTAAAAAGTAAAAAAATCATTTTTTTCTCTCGGCCTTTTGACTTCATTAAAAGAATCTATTAATATAAACCTATAAAGATTTTTTTTTTAATCTTGCTTACTTTATTAAATGATAGAGGACCAAATGTTAACCCGTACTTTACTTAAATCTGAAATTGTCAAATCTTATAGTACCTAATGGCGAAAACCATATACGAGGTTTGTTCAGAAAACAAAGTAATTTTTTTTTCGAAAAATATTTATTTATTCATCAATATTCAGTTTGTCTCCTATAAAGTAATCTCCCTTAGATATTGTTCACATGTGTAAGTGCTTTTCCAATCCACGAAGCATTTCTTATATTTGGTATAGCCTTGGGTCTTGCAGCGATGTGATTTTCATCTCCTCAATCATAGCAAATCTCCATCCTTTCATGCATCTTTTAAATTTTTGAAAAAAAAAAATCGCGGGTCTCATGCCCCAAATTATTATATCAAGATCATGACATGTGAAATGTGACACTAGTTTCATGCCCTAAATATATGGAAAAAACTTCATACCATGAGCCAACCGGTAAGCCATGATCCTCACAAACTTCTCTGACAGTGCTTCGATGATTCTCCATAACAATTTTGTTCATTAATTGAGGATTTTCTCCTCAGCGGAGTTGAACTTTTTCATCAAATGGGGATTTGGCGGCAGAGAAAATGTACCGAAGAGATATTGTCAAGGCAGTGGGATTTGATTTTTGAAGTAATCACGCCAATCTCTTGGCATCTTCTTAGCTTACGTAGATGTGTAATTCGTGAATCACTCCTAGTAAATGGATTTTGGATGCTTCTTTCTTGTTTGTTCTTACTATAACATTGCGCTATTAAAGGGAATAAATACATAAATATTCAATACGTTTTGATAAATCAGAAGAAGTTTCTCAGATTTCGGACAAAAGTACATACACATATAGGGAAGCAGTATGCGTTTGCAATAAGCAACTTTTTCCCGAAACAGATGTACATACATATGTATGCGTCTAAATTGAAAATTTGGATTGACACCCGATGAGGAAGTGTTATATTACATATATCATATTATATAAGCATTTTAACTTCCAACGGTCTTTTACAATTGTCCCATTTATATTTAATTTAATATGTTTTTTTATTGATATCGATAAGAGCAGGTTTTAAAATCGATTACTGTCATTATTTAATCAATGCGTTTTAAAATGTTTTTTTTCTAATTGTTCATTATATCAAACCAAGCTGAGCAGCTCGAAAACATGTTGAGATTTCAAATACTAAAAGGAATTAAAGCAAAGCTGCGCTCTACTTTTCATATAAATAAAACTTTTTATAGAAAAGAACAGATGACTGTACGGTTATTGATTAAATTTCGAAAAAAAAATTGCTTAAAGGTCGGCAAAAATACGTTTGTATACGTTTGCATGAATATGCGAATCTGCACGTTTCAAGTAACTGAAATATGTTATGCATACTTGGAACAACAGGTATTTATGCAAATTTATTGTGTTGATAGAAAGCATCTTTATTTGTAATTAGAATTTTCGCTCAGTTTTGTTGCCGATTGAAAAGAGTTTTAATATCATTTAATAGTATCAAGCCACTTGATTTTTCTTCTAATCTGTTTTTTTTAATACTATTACAAATTCTTACTACTTGATGGGCGGTGCCGTGATTGCGTCTGAACCCAAACTGCTCATCGGGATATATTTTCCGATTTTCTATTACTTTTACAATCTTAGCTTTAACAACTTTTTAAAAAAAAATTACTTATATTACAGAGCAGATTTATTGGTCTATAGCTACGAGGATTATTTCGCGGTTTTGATGCCTTTGGTAATGGAATTACCTTTGCAAGTTTCCACAAATCTGGGAAATATTGCTGTTTAAGACAAGCATTGATAATATACCTTAGAAATTGTATGCCCTCTTTAGGTAACTTTTTAAGGTAAACATTTTCAATATTATCAATACCGCAAGTTTTCCGTGATTTGTTTATTTTCATTTATTTATTTTTTTTTTTTAAGTGTTAATATCTTAAATCTATCTTAATCTATCTGCCTTAAGCTAAGTCGGCTATGAGTTATCCTGGGGCAAATTCATAAGACGATTGGCCTGGCATAGACACTTAAGGTCTGAAATATTATGGGTAGTTGTTCGTCTACTAACCCGAAGGCGCTCCACGATGCTTCGAGTTTGTGCGAAGTCTTGGTCGTAATTTAGTCGTCTTTCACTAGCAGGGACAATGTAATATGTAAATAAGCGGAATTGTACACCTATCTTGGATCAGGCCGATTTGTCAAGATGTAGGAATGCCCCCGGGAAAATAAAGTCGTTAAGGTTGTCATTCTTATAATATTGAGAATTGGGGTTAAAGGCACCAGAAGGTCATTGCTCTGGTAATATGGACCCGAATTGATTCCAGCCGGAAACTGTCCATTCTATTTAAATTAATAGTTAACATTGTTGGGTGCTGGAAATTAATGAACAACATCCCGATCTTTCTTTCTACATGGGAGACCACGAAAGTATATTTATACCCATAACAATTTAATATGTTTTTAATATTTATTCTATTGACCTACATATATAAAGGGTGAGTTACCTAGTGTTTTTTTTTTTTTAACAAAGACACCGATAGCTGTTTCCCGCTCGAAATCTTGACAGGAAATCAGTATCATCCCTCCGCAGAACGAAATGAGTCGCTTTACGCTTGAACAACGTTTTGAAAACTTATTTCCAAAGTGAGTGCTGTGTAGCCCAAACAGTACGTTTTTTAAAAATAGGTTTTGGCCGAAATGAGGCACCCACCGCGACTGCTGTACGCAAGTTTGTGCAAAAAGTTCGTGCGACTGGTATGCTAGTGGACAACACTCATGGTTGCCGTCGTCGGAAGGTGCGCACAGATGAGAATGTGGCTGCTGTGGCCGAGAGTGTGAGACCCAATTCACGAACATCAACTCGCCATCGATCTCAACAGTTCAACATTTCACGCACTAGCCTGAGTGCGAATTATTCGCTTATAATTTGAGTCAGCAAAGAACTCCAAAGAACGGTCTGTCTCAGCTGCACGGGGGCCTTTCCCAGCACACTGCCAGCTGCTCTAGATGCCATGATGAATCTTCCACCCCTTGACATACATATATATCAGAGGGTGCGCATTGAAAGCCATTTCTCGCATAAAGAGAAATGTTCTTTGGTACAACTCGCATTGGGCGACCCCTGTCTCATGGATATGCCTTCTGACGCAATGACACCTGCCATCCTACTGCGCTGTAACTTCACAGTCACATTTCCATGGCATCGGGACTGGCTTTGGCCAGACACTGAACCTGGAATGGACTGTCTTCGCATTTTCACAGATGCCTCCAGGACTGGGCAGGGGTCCGGCGCTGGGGTTTTCTTTGAGCGCGAAAACATTCGACTGCAGTGCGTCGAATATGCGTCTGTCTTTCAATCGGAGATTTACGCAATCCTAACGGCCATGCAGTATGTTGTGAAACACAGGTGGAAGGGAAAAAGGTATATGCGTCTGCAGTGACAGCAAAGCTGCACTCAAAGCTGTGTCCAACCCTCTATCCAACTCCAAATTAGAGCATGAACTCAAGACTTTTTTGAACAAAGTGGGAAGACTAAATTCACTTAGGCTTGTATGGATCCCAGGTCACTCTGGGATCCCAGAAAAAGAGATCTCCGATTAACTCGCTAGAAGGGGCTCAGAGGAGAGTTTCTCAGGACCTGAACCCGCCTTAGGTCTTCCTGCTTCCACGGTCAAATCTGACATCAACGACTGGGTCTTTAATGCACACAGTCGTAGATGAAGAGAATATCCAGGATGCAGGATGACTAAGCGCGTACGCCCTGATGTCTGCAAGAAGTCCGCAACATTCTTCTTATCCTTAGGGAGAAATGATTGCAGAAGGCCTAAGGGCATTACACTTTTGCCAAGCATCTCTACGTGCTTGGCAACAGTGAGACGCCTACGTGTGCTGCATGTTGCGAAGAGGATGAAACAGCAGAACACTTTCTCTGCGACTGTCCCGCCTTCGCTCGCGCACGGTGTCGCACCCTTGGGGCCGTCGTTGTGGGTGCCGAATCTTTTAGCTCTATAACACTGAAGAAATTGGTACGAAATTTGGCGAGAAAATTGGTACTCGCATTGCTTTTCATTGAATCGTTTTGCTTCGGAGTCGACGTCCATTCATGTGCAATGGATGCATGGTATATAAGGAATGTAGAGAAACTTATAGGACTCTTAGGTCTATAACCCAACTGGAATATGTTCCTATATGAACTACATTAATTTTGTATTATAATAAAATTTCGATACTGCAAATAAGGCTCTTTCTTACGTTAGATGATGTTCTGATGAAGTCAGGGAAATCCTTGCACCACCATTCCCTTAATATTTATTATTATACCCCTAAATGGCATGAATACAAATTCACTAAAAATACAAGAGAAGTCATTTGGATATTAAAAACGTCTTAATTTATTTATTTTTTCTTTAGCTAACCTACATACATAATCTTGGTAAGGCGAAATGAATAGCTTTGAAGGTAACTCTTCCAATAAGCTTCATTATTCATTCATATCTATTTTAAGCTCATTTCTATTTATGAATATTTGAAGATATTGTATATGTATTTTATAACCTGTCTTTAAGGTATGAATATATGTACCTTATTATACACAAAACATACAACTAATAAAAGCATATGCTAAACATAAATCCGGTAAACTGAGCTGCACCTCGACTGTTAAGTGCAAGTGACAGCGACTTAAAGCTCTTTTCTAGGTGTTAGAGGAAAAAAAAAAAAAACTGGATTTTTCAATTGCTCACCAGAAGGTTTCGGTCACGCTGTTAAATCAGCCAAGCACGTGTTTAGTTACGTTTGAAAATAAAACGTGTTTGCCTCATTGCTGGATTAACTGCGTTGCCTTTTCTTTTCCTGATTGGTAGAAAGTGATAATTAAAATGCTTATTCGATTAACGGCATTTGGGGCTCAGAATTAAGAATTAAATAATATTCCTAGTGCATGTTTAAGGCATGCTATCTGTATTATCTTAACCACCCAAGCGTATTGAATTATGTTTGGCTATTTTTTTTTTTATTTCTTTGACTGTTTTATTTTGCTCATAAAACGTAGCCATATAATGCCTTGCATAACTAAGCAATAATCATACCAAAGGAATTTGGAGATTATTGTTCTGAGTAGCGGGCCGATTAGATGTTATGTTGTGACATTTACTTTTCCTGTGGTCAACTTCTCTTATTTGAGGGGGAACTCCAGATATTTTGAGTTCAAAAGACGAAGCTTTATGACCAATTACTTCACCTAGCAAGGACTTCTTCTTTTTTATTTGAAACGAGGGACAAGTGAACTTCTTCCCAACTTCCATAGTACTATTTTGCTCTACATAGCAAGCAACGGCGACCGATACCTTCCACCACCACCAGTCTCATGTTGGTTGCTTTATCAATAATATTCAAAGTTATTCATCCAATTAAGGCCTTTGTTTTGGCCCACGAGTTAGGTATGGGCCTTTTAAGTTGGAAGGTAAACAAATTTCATACGAACACATCACTCTGTATTCTTTTCAAACTTGAATATCCTACTTGGCTTTATTAGTAGATCTGGAAGGAGCAACTAGAGAACTCCATCGTCATTCTGCATAACCTAAAGAATTTGACATGGATATCAAATGTAGACACGGCTTAGTACAGCTCGTTGTTATGAAGCCATATAACATTATTATCGGCCATTTGGGGCTCGGAAGTTAAGGGCCTCGTTGACAACCCTTCACCAAACCCCTTATCATGAGTGTGTCCATTCCATGTTTCGCTGTTCTGTTCCATCTCTTCCACGTCCATCCTTATATGGTGCTCCCATCTACAGCACAGCATTCCTATCTTCACATTGTGACTATGTGATTATAAAATTAATAAATAAAATTTCCGTTAGCGGCAATTACCTGTTCAATCCTGGGCCGGAAACGACTGCATGCCCGAATCAAATGCCCTCTATTCGTATTGACCATGCTGGCAGTTGTAGCGTATTTCAGTAAAGTTCAATTACATCCAATACATAATAATCCAGGGGATTAAAGTGAGGGGAGCTAGGAGGATATACATAAGTTATTTGTAACTGTCAAAAAATTTTAATAGAGTACAATTTTAATAGAGTTGGTGTGAGTTGATGCATCCCCGTAAAAAGAAGTGTAAAGGCGGCAAATTGCGTGATCTATACGGCCAATTCACCACTCCAAAACGAGAGATAAATCGTTCACCGAATTGCTCAACTAGTCCATCGATTTGCGTGCAGCGGCATCTTGCTGGATTCACAAGTCGACCAGGTCTAGCTCGTATAGTTTGGGCAAAAAAAGTTCGAAATCATTGAACGACAGGGTTGTATTTTGTAAAGTTTTAAACCGATATCCTTGCGTAAAATCTTTCAACAAATTGCTGCGAGCGGAGATCGTGTAATAATCTTCATTAAGACTGGCGGATGCAGCAGCAATATGTTCCTCTGGACACGCTCTAGGCCAATAGCGTAAAATTGGTGTGGAATTTGGTCAATATGGCTCGAATCGCTCTTCGCACTTCGACCATATTACGGCCTACTGAACGAAAAACATTTTACACAGAGCACGAATTTTCTTAATAAAATTTCATAATTTATAAGCGTTCATTTTGTAAGCAATAAATACTGAAACTACGTTTTCCGCTATCTCTATGGCCATAATCATGGCGATAATGGTAAGAATTTGCTTTTAAATTAAACGAATCATTCATCAATCATCAATTATGTAATGGGGAAGCGATTAAGCCCCAAACTTTATGATAAGAACAAGCACAGTTGTGTTTTCATACGAAAACTTGAGATTGTGATGATATGTGATGAAAGATAAATTAAATGGGATAATAAGCAGCTATGTTTCGTTGTAGGCCAATTGTGTGCTCAAAAAAATAGGAGTATTCGCG
This sequence comes from Merodon equestris, assembly GCA_958301585.1. Taxonomy (NCBI): domain Eukaryota; kingdom Metazoa; phylum Arthropoda; class Insecta; order Diptera; family Syrphidae; genus Merodon; species Merodon equestris. The sequence continues at coordinate 66,177,989 of OY284417.1, read as the reverse complement.
AAAAATTAATATCGGACGACTTGTTTGTATGTGATGAACATGAACAGAATGCACTCAGGCTCGCACTCCACGGTTCAGCTGCAGAGCTGCCGTAAACCCCTCCAGATGACACAGTGCAAAAGGTTAAAGTGATGCTATTCGAGAATGACTACACGCAGCAAGCATATACGAGGGTGGTCCGATAAGTACTTAGCCTACAAAAGAAAAACAAACATTTTGGAGAAATGGCGATTTATTTTTCAATATAGTCTCCTTTTAGCTCGATACACTTGACCCAGCAATGCTCCAACTTCTTTAACCCGTCTGAAAAATATGTTTTCTCGAGGTCTGTAAAGTAGGCCTCCGCGGCGGCGATAACCTCCTCATTCGACTGAAATTTCTGCCCGGCGAGTGACTTTTTCAAGTTTGGAAACAAAAAGAAGTCGCACGGGGCCAAATCTGGAGAATACGGTGGATGGTGCAGCAGTTCGTAGCCCGATTCGACCAATTTGGCCGTGGCGATGGCGGAGGGGTGAGCCGGTGCGTTATCATGGTGGAAGAGCACTTTTTTCTTAGCCAAGTGGAGCCGTGTTTTTTCTTCAATTCGGCGTCGAATCGTCAAATCACACCTTGTGAATCCCAGAAAATGGTGGCCATCATCTTTCTGGCCGATGGGACAGTCCTCGCTTTCTTCGGAGCACGTTCGCCGGGTGAAGTCCACTGTTTCGACTGTTCCTTGGTCTCTGGTGTGTACCAGTGGATCCATGTTTCGTCGACTGTCACAAAACGACGCAGAAACTTATTCGGATTGCGTGAAGTGGTCTCACAGTTGTGCTTGTTGTCCGGGGTGAGCAAACGCGGCACCCATCGCGCCGATAGCTTTCTCATGCCCAAAGGATATAACCCACGCGATCATTTGAAATGCCTACTGTCTCAGCTATCTCGCGCACCTTCAATCGGCGGTCTGCCAATACGAGATCGTGGATTTTTGTCACGTTATCCTCCGTGGTAGCCGTTTTCGGGGCACCTGGACGTGGCTCATCAAAAACCGACGTGCGACCACGTTGAAACTAGTTAAACCAATTTTTGGTGGTCGCCATCGAAGGAGAAGAGTCACCGTACACAGCATCCAAACGCTATTTGATTTCTCTGCGCGATTTCCCTTCCAAAAACAAGAATCGAATCACCGACCGATATTGCTCTTTTTCCATATTTCTCAAATCCGCGGACACTCCCGCTTCCACACGCGGTCAAAACAAAACTACGATTCCGATCCGGAATATATAGTAAGTTGCTCTTGCGATACTGGCGCCTGAGGCTAAGTACTTATCGGACCACCCTCGTAGAGTCGGATTACGTCTAAGGGTCCAGATAAAGAGAGGAATACTGTCGTATTTGTGGGCATATGTGGAACATCTGGCACATCTATACCACTCTAAGGCCGATAAGGACCGCAAGTGTTTGGGCCGACCAAAGTGTTCATCCAGACCATTGCCAAAAGAGAACTATAAATGGCTGAGAGGAAAATACCCGTTGAGGTTTTGGCTTTCGCTCTGACATTGGAGGCAGCAGATTAGACTTCACAAGGAGTCCCTCACGCCAGAGAAGTATCAACCGGGGATAGCTCCCTCCAGTTGAAGTCCTCGCAATAGCACTTTGTTGGCTTAATACAAGCCTTAACAAGGAAAAATAATAACTTAAACAATGTAAACTTTTATTAAACTTAACGTCTATTAGGAGAAAAAGATTATTAAGGGTGAATAGCGGCAGTAAAGGACATTTTTAAGACAGAGTTTAGTTAGGTCGAAAAGAGCGAAGCATTTGAGACATTGGCTCATGGTAGCCGTAGTTAGTTCGATATGAGTTGACAAGGAAGAGGGGCATCGACCGAAGGTTTCAGGGATTGGTGTTAAGGTGTCAATATGGCGTTATATTATCGGTAAGTAGTTTAGGTGGTTTTTCTAGAGGTTGTATGTTGGTTCGTTTTAAGCGATCCTTATAAAGCGGTAAATAACGAAAGAGAATGAAAGAGGGAGAGGACTTTGATCGCCAAAACAAAGTAGCGGGACGGCAGATTCATTGTTGGAATTGCAACAAAACTGGACTAATACAAAAGTAGTGGAGAGCACCATAAAAAACGAAAGCTCTCCACACTGCACAAGTTTAATACACATCAGTCCGGCGGGATGATGAAACGGGGCATGGAATGAACATCTCTCCGAGGTCGTGAGAGATTACCGACCTGATTGGGTTGATATACTCGTATGTTCATTGTACTTACATATCCGAATTCAATCTCCAGTTCAACGGGGCACTTATCGTTCGAAATCCTATTTAGTTGATCAGCTCGACTACCTATCGAAGTAAAATTCAGATCTCTAATGAAATAGCCGAAATTGGAAGAAGAATATGTGGCAAAGCTAAGGAAAAGAAATCAAATAAATCATGAAAGAACAAGAACGACAGGGAGCGAGATTTGGTAAGGTTGCGTAACTCACATCAATAAAAAGTAGAAGCTCCTAAACTTGCACTAGGACTGTTAGGGCTCTTCTACCTTATTTACACGGATCGACGACGTTGTCTTGAGAATTCGACGGCGATTGAGGGACAGGTTAATTGCATGCGGATCGTTTACATCGATACCACAGAAACGATGCACACGCTCTTTTTCGGGAAGAAGCACTTCCGGATATGAAAATGTACCCTGATTAAGGGAAACATTTCATCATAGTTCAGCCAAACTTTATCAAAATGTTCACTGAATGACACCAACGTCAATTTATGAAGAACCTAAATGACTGCATAAAGAAACACTACCGAAAGCGACTGACTGGAAATAAATCAAGTGCGTAAAACTTAGGTTGGAATCAGAGCGAGGTTATGAAAGGCTCAATTTATCGTATTTATTGAATTTAAGAACAATTCGGATTTGATAAGTAACTGCAAAATTGAAAAAAGAAGAAAAGTGGTTGTGTTGAAAATAGAAAAAAAAAAGTTTCATTTTATTTTTTCGAACCAGAAATAATATAATTTCGCCAAGTTTATTAGTACGATTCGCTCGATTTAGCATTTGTTGTAAAACGTGTTAATGAGCACGTCTGAAAAATATCTGTATATTGCTAACTAAAGTGTTTTTTTTTATATGCAGTAACATATTAATGAGGTTACGCAATACTCGAACGTTCCCGAGAATTCGCATTAAATTTTAAAATGATAATGAAATTTTGCGTCAGAGTTGGGTATTTTTTCTGTGTTTTGTTATTATAAGTGTTTTAGGGTTGATATGAACGAACCTCTTTGCTGTGTACCTCCACCTTACTCGCCACAAACCAGCTGTTTTGACCTTAATCGAAACTCAGGTGGGTGAGAATGCCGACTACGATTACTAACTTCAGTCACAATACAATTTTCTTTGTAGAAGTCCAAACCTGGATAGAATTCAACTTTTAACGAGTTCGATTCGCTAATTGACTGCATTACAAGACTTGTATACTTGTTTCCTCGCTTTTGTGGACGATTTCAATGTACATAATTTTTTTTCAAAACACGTGGAAAAGGTATGCTGAAGTAGATAATCTAAGCCAGTTAGTAAACAGCTAGTAACACCGTGGACTTCTCCCGTCTTGTTCTGACAAATATTCAATATTGACATACTGCCACCTTATGGCTAATCAGATCATTGTGTCGTATAAGCTCATTGCTCATTCTGCAAAGTTAGAGAACAAATCCTTAATCGAACTGTGGATTAATCAACTTCCTAAATAATCTTCAATGTGCATCTATGGTGATATGAATGCCGTATATTATAAGGCTTAAATATTATAAGGCATATGTAAATCCATTATTTTTGCATGAAATTCAAGGCTTTATTTACATAGTTAGAATTATCCGATTTAGGCCAAATATAAGCCGTTGTGTTTGGTAACTTGTTACCCTTTGGAAGGTAATACTATTATGTCCATCTCATAGAAGCTCTAGTCCCTACTGGCAAAAAATTGGGACAGTCGCTTTTCAGAAGCCTCTCAAGCGAATTTTTCAAGAGCTTAATTGTTCGCTATGGGCAGGAACAGGTGCAATTCAGCAGGCATTCGCTGATGGAAATATGATCCATATGGCGTTAACTCATGTGGCACCCATACATCGAGATTATTTTTGTGCAATGTTTAATTCCTGGGTAATCACAATATTTTATCGACATTTTCGACAATTGGTCTTCCAGAGCGTGGTGCATCTTTGACACCGAAACTGCATGTGATTCTCTGTTACAATATCAGTTCGGAAAGCAATTTACGTAGTTTGTCATCAGACCTTTTTGTGAAAAATACGGTGAATATATTTTACTATAGATTAGAAATTATCTTTCAGGCCATTCAATTCAAGTCATTTTAAATGGTCTTAAGTCTGATAATAACCAAATAAAGGATGGCCTTCTCCCTTGCTCTGTTCTGGCATAGACGCTCTTCCTCATTTTTATAAATGATATCTTGTCTGTTACTTCTACTTCAATTCACTTCTTCGCTGATGACAGTACTCTCAGTTTTTTCATATTCATTTCAAAACTCACTTCCCTGTTCTCCGTCTGTAACATTGAAACGACAACGTATGTTAAGACTTCGACAGCATAATTAAATGGGGTATTAACAATAGAATGGAATTTAATGTTTCTACAAACGAATGCGAATGTGTCGTTGAAACTGAAAAACTGCCCGTCCTTGGTATGTGAGTTAATAAAACACTTAGTTGAGATGACCACTTATATGAAGTCGCCAAAAACGCTGGAAAATATCTAGGCTTTGTGTGTCGGCTTCTGACGCACGATGAGCAAGTTCGGATCCCGATAACACCAACGCCTCGGCGGTGTACTGCAAAAACCCCTGGTAATAGTTTTACCTTGAAAAAGCCTCTCGGCCCTCGCTGTTCGGAATCGGCATTAAACTGTATGTCCTGTTCACGTGTGTGACTGAGACCTAGAGACACTTGAGTGGATGAGAGAAGCTTCGCTCTAGCTCTTCATGAGCTGTAACACCATCTAATAATACCTCCCATTTGCGAGTTACTGCAATGGAAGCAATTTTGTAAACGAACAATTTTAAGATACTTGCATTATGATCTTAAATGTGTCCTTATAACTTTTTTGTAAAAATTGATTCTTTAAGTAAGTCGTAGAAAAAATCGCTGGCTCATACTTTTTTAATTTTCCTGGCAATATATGAATTCCTCCTCGGAAAAATAAACATCTTTTTTTAGGCTATCCTTAGAAGCGATCCATTTATTGGCATCTTCATAAGCATGGAAGTGCTGCTCAATCAAGATGAGTGATAGTGGGTGAGATAGAAATTTTGATTTAAACGGTTCCCAGTAGGTTTCCACCGATCTTGACCTTGTTTTCCATTCATGCAGAACCATCAAATCATTAATATTATTTGCCTTTACCGACGATGTCGAAGCCTGCCAGGGCTTAACCCTCGAAATTGTAAGGGTTATAATACAGTATCCATTTTCCATCGCCAGTCACGATTCAATGCAAAAAACCTAAGCTTTTTCCCTCTGGAGCAATAGTTCAGACATGAAAAGACGCGGTTCGAACATTCTCGGCTTCAGCTCGTCCTAATGTTTTCGAACCTTTCGAGAGTATTATGTCCTCTACCATATTTGTAATGATTTTGCATCTGAAAAGAGTATTCATCAAGTAATGCCCCCAATTCTTCGTTATCAAAGCGTTAACTATTAATTTCAACATCAGTATTGTTATATTTGAAGGGTCAAAACCAATTTCTGTATGTCGTTTTCGACAGAGCATGTTCACCGTAAAGGCTAGTCTGTAGTTATAGTAATGTTAATTATAAGTTTATATAGTAGCCAGAAGACATATGTTTAAGTTATATCGTTTGTTTTAGAGTGTCCGCCTAGGGCCAGTAGGATATTTAGATTTGTATGCTTCGTCTGCAGATTTTTTCTGAATAAAATAGTGCAATAAAATGTCCCGCAAATACTCTTTTCTCGACACCAAATTCGATATGTTTAAAACTGTGAAGAACGATTATTTGAAATTCGGCGCACTAGCACACAGTGAATTTTAATCTCGTTTATATTAATATTCTTAGAGTAAGATTTACAATCTTATAAATTTCGTAAGACTTTAATAAGGGCTGGGAAAAACCCTAGAAGTAAGTTAAGTTAATAAAGAAATTCGGATTGAGAAATAAGTAACTAATTGCTAAGGTTAAGAAGAGAGAAATATAAAGTGAAACAGATGAAAAAAGAATAAAAGATCAACTCGTTTCGGCGGCCAAGAGTTTGAGGAGATTTATTTTAAATCCATACCCGCTCTCGACTCCCAGTTCTCTCAAGTTTCTGGGCAGGGAGTTCCACAACCGAGTCACATGAACGAAAAATTGACGTTCTGATGCAAGACAAGCGCTTCTTGGATGGACCAGCATCACTGATCTACGTGACTGGAGGAATTGCAGTTTATCATACAGGTACTCTGGCTGCTGTGTTTGCATAACATCATAAAGGAGGCATAGCGAACATCCTGAGATCTGCTTAGAGAAAGAGGAGATGTGATCATTTCTCTTTAAGTTAAAAATGTATCGAGAAATTTTTTTGTTAGTAACATTAAGTCTTCTTCTACTCTTGGCATCTGGATTGCAAAAAATCTCGCAGCCATATAATAAAACTGGTAAAAGGAGCGTTTTTCCAGCAACAGCTTCGTTTTGGTTGGTATGAAGTGCCGTGTAGCCCATAGTGTACGTAGTCCACCATAAACCTTGCCTATAGCACATTTTATGTGAGTGTCCCAAGACAGGGTACTGTTAGAAATAACACCAAGATAAACAGCAAGCACTTTAGATTTGGCAGCATTTAAGTGCAAGTTGTATCTGAGTGACCATTGGTAAATGTTCGCGAGGTCCTCATTTATCAATTCTATAGCCTCTATAGTTAATTTGGCTGAGATTGCAGTTCAGTATAAGTTGCACGTCGTCCGCATACATGTGGATTTTGCAGTTTCTAATAAAGTTGGGCAATCCATTTACATAGAGTGAGAATAGACAAGGTCCTATTATAGATCCCAGTGGTACCCCAGTGTTGACATCAATAAATTGAGAGACATTTTCCCCGGCAACAACCCGCTGCTTCCGTCCATTGTGGTAAGAGTGCATGAGTTTCGTGGAAGATTTTGAAAACTTGAAATCTTTCCTAAGTTTTTTGCATAGAACCGAATTGTTTACTGTATCAAACGCTTTTGAAAAATCGAGAAGCGTTAGAAGTGTTGCCTTTCTATTGTTCAATGCAATTCGGATCTCATCAGCAACATAGATAAGAGCTGTTTTGCAACTTCTCTTTCGTCTAAAGCCGGATTGATGAGAGCATAACAGGTATTCAGCAGTGATATGCTTCTGTATTTGTGGCGTAATTACCTTTTCAAAACTTTCGATAAGTAAGGTAGTATGGCTATTGGTCTGTATTCAACTTTCCTTTGGCTTTCTCTCTTTGGAATGGGGACAATCTTGACTCTCTTCCATTCTGTGGGGTAAACTGATGTCATAAGGATATGATTGAAAATGTATGTGATGTACTTAAGTACATAAGGCAACAGTAATTTGACAAACTTCAAGTTGTCAAGACCAGTAGCATTAGATTTAATCGCTAATATTGCCTTAACTACATCTTCTTCATATATTCTTTGGAATCAAAAAACACCATCATCGCTTCCCTCAAAATATTGCTCAATAGGCTCGAATCTACTTGAGGGAAAGCCAGATGAGGCGATGAATTCAGCATTTAGCTTATCGCAGTCAATGTCATCTCCAATTTTTGGACTCTGCTTAGTGACACCAATTTGTCGGAGCTGAAGGCAGATTTAGCTAACCTTATTTTTGCAACTACCTTATTACGCAAGATGGGAAGGCTTTTTAGGAAGTCATCAACTCGATACTTTTTCCAGTAGTTGTATGCAGTATCGCGTTGCTTCATGAGGTGAATGATTTCGTCGTTTAGCCATTGAGGTGACGTGGCACTCTTCTTCTTTTTCGTTTTGAAGGGAACATATTTTTCAAATAGAGATTGCAGCTGCTGTTGGAGAAATGATATCTGTTCATCTGCTGAGGACATGTAGTAGATACTTTCCCAGGGGGTTTGACTGATGTCATACAGCAAGGCGTGATGGTTAATGTTCAGAAAGTCCCTATACTTAAATGGTGGTTCGTTGCAATCATTTATGATGTCATATGTTAAGTAAATAAGATCGTGTTTCGAGAAGCCTTGTGCAGAGAGTTGGTCATATAGAGGAGCTTTCCCGATGTCACTTACAAAAAAGACGTCAATAAGAGAAGATGAGTTTTCGGAGAAGTGCGTTGCAGTGGTCATATTTACGGGAGTTAAATTGAATGTCGTCATATAGTCTAAGAGGGAAGCAGAGTTATGCGTATCCAAGAGATTGCAATTAAGATCCCCACAAAGAACAATGTTGGGGACAGTATATGCTACCTCATCCAAAACGTTATACACAGGCGTGAGACTTATTTGCTTACACGGCCTATAGATTACACCGAGTAGAAGCTTTTCTGAATTGGGAAATACTTCTATAAACAAATATTCAATTGGACAATTAGGTTCTGACTTGCGGATTATTTTGCATTTCAACGTTTGTCGAGCATAGATTATGACACCACCTCCACGACGATCAACCCTGTCACATCGAAAAATGTTGTAGCCATCAAGGCTATAAATTTGATCGTTTTCGTAAGTACATGCCCATGATTCTGATACGCAAATTATATCGATATTGGATCCTGCGAGCAGTTGTCTAAGCTCGTCAATCTTTGGGTTCAAGCTTTGTGCATTCATATGACAGATATGGAGACCATCCTTTTGTCCGCTGAGCACCCTTATCATATCATATAAACGATCGTTGCTGGCAGTGGAATCCCTGACGTTGGGGCAATTAACCGAACTCATACATAGAGAAGCAATATGGAACAATAAGAGAGAAAAGGGAGACACGAGCAGGAGTATGGACTGTTATAAAAATAATAAAAATATTATTACTTACTTTGGCCTTCGAGGAGAGTTGAGGTTTTAATCTCTCCATGATTGAATTTACAGAAAAATAAATAGAATCGAATGAAAAACAAATTAAGAATATAAAGTTAATAAAAAATGAGAATAACAATGCAGATGGCAACAATAAAATATAAGTTTAAGTATTTCCTTGTAGTTCTGGAAATGGCAACTGTTGGTAAACAGTGAGAACTTATTTAAGGCCCAAATGCATACATTTATCACAAAGACCGTATTAAAAAAAAAAAAAAAACAGTTCACTCAAATATCTAGAATTTCGAATAAAAATATAAAGCTATTAGATTAAAAATTACAAAAACATCCATCATTGTATAATAACATTCATTATTTCGAAAGCCGGATACTCATTTTCGCCATATCATAGATTAATAACAACACTTTCAGTTTTACAACTGACATGCGTTTTCCGCATGCTGTACTCTAGCAGGTATTTCATTCTTACACTTTCAAGGCTATAGCCTCGGCTCATACAATATCTACTGCACAACTTGAATAATTTACAAGCACAAAATTAAATGGAATTTATGTATTTGCGCGCAAGACATTCTTGCGACGACCTTCTATAGGGTTAATATCATAACGGTAATGCAATACTTTTACAGTACGTATCTAAGCTGCATAGCTACATGCAGTGCTGTAATTCATGCGATAAACTGACTTAGGCAGATTAAAAGGGAAATGCAAATAGTTTTTTTTTGATTTATGGGAAATCTCTATTGCTGTAATTAATTCGTTTGATGTGATCACGTGTACCTTATGAACTATAGTTTAGTGGAAATAGAAATGAGTCTGTTATTTGATTATGATTATCTTCGAATCGTTAGTACTTTGTGTATTGAAATATATTTTAGTGCTCTGCTCACATGTTTTATCAATCACGGAGGATATTCTAAATTATTTAGGAACATCAAAAATATAGATAGATCAAAGCAACTTACTAACTTGACCTATTGCTCTTGACACAATATACATAGGTGATTTGACTCTTTCCCTCCATGGGGTGTAATGCTAGTTATAATAAGATAAATCTAGATTTGCTTCGCAAAATAGTCATAATATATTGTACCAAAATTGTGTTGTTAGTTAGTTGTTAGTTGTTGTGTTGTTAGTTTGCTTCCAAAGACGTCTTTATTGCCGAGGAATTTAATTTTGTTCAGATTCATACATACATGATTACAGGAATAAATATGGAAAATGTGTATATACTATACTATGTGTATGCTATGGTATTGAAAATTTAAATACTTCATGGCAATTGTCTTAGCCAACAACAAACTAGTCTGCCATTAAACTGTCCGTTTGCTTCTAGTTCTTTGCTAGATAGTTTATCGTGTAAGAAGGAATGTCGAAAACTCATCAGATATAATATTTCACTATTTCTGGTTTAAAAAATAGATGAGTTTCAAAGTGAAGTATTTTTGAATTTAAAAAAAGTTTAAAATACAGTGAAAAAAAATGTACATATATCATCATAAGATTTTGAGGCTGTCAAGGAACATTTCCTTTGCCGCATATTTTCCTGGAAGGAAAACACAAACAGAAATTCCGTAGAAAAAAAGCGAAGGAAATTTTAAAAAAATTAACTATTTCTTGGCATACTTGCAAAGATCATAGGTAAAAGACAGCGAAGTTGAAAATCTACAGGGGTTGACAATTCTGCAAACAGGGGCAATGTAAGTGACGACTGGAAAACTACCGCACACAGCTTAGCCCTATAAAAGGGTGAGACATTTGGTTAAGGGACAATTTGTTGTGAGTCATCAAGGCAATGAATCAAAGCAAACAAAGACAGATTAGAACTACAAAAACAACGGCCTATTTTCAGAGTAATACCAAATACATACAGTCTCTAGTCCATCACTCTCCAATCATTTACTGGACGTCAATCCATAAACCAACAACAAAAATGAATACAATAACCATCATCATCACCACCACGATAAAGGCGAAACAGCTAACCAACACATTTCTTACTAATGATCATTGCAAATCCACAGCATCATCGACAGACATCCACCACCGGTGTCCTGCAGAAACTCAAAAGAATATTTTCAAATTTCTATAAAAAGCCGAAAGGAGGTAGCGGTAGCCACAGTAATAGCAGCACTAACTCTTCGTCTGCGATGAACCCTTGCGAGCAGTGCCCGTGCTACAGATGAGTGACCGTGACTGCAAAGTAAAGGGTCCACCAAATAATTTTTTTTTTTTTTTTTGAAAATGCTATAAAAAAAACTACTGAATATTTTCTCAAATTTCTTTTTTTATTTGAAAGTACAATCCTTCCGGTTAATAATGGAAAATAATTTCATTCAAATGGCTGCCTCGGCTGGCCATGCAGTAGCCTACACGATAGGTCCAATTTTTAAGCACATTATCGATTGTGTGCAGCGGTATTTCACCAATGGCTTCACGAATATTGTCCTTTAAAGCGTCAATTGTCTCTGGCTTGTCGGCGTAACACTTATCTTTGACGGCACCCCACAAATAATAGTCCAACGGTGTCAAATCGCAGCTCCGAGGTGGCCAAACGACATCAGCTCTGCGGCTGATAATGCGATCTTCAAAAACAGGGCGCAAAACATCGAGTCTAGCTTCGGCTGTGTGGCACGTAGCGCCGTCCTGTTGAAATCAAATGTTGCCAATATCCTCCTCTTCAATTTTTGTGAACAAAAATTCGTTCAACATGGCCCGATAACGATCGCCATTGACTGTAATGGCCACTCCTTGCTCATTTTCGAAGAAAAATGGCCCAATTATGCCTCTGGACCAAAATCCACACCAAACAGTGGCTCGTTTTGGGTGCACCGGCTTTTCAATGTATGCGTGCGGGTTTTCTGTGCCCCAAATGCGACAATTTTGCTTGTTTACATACCCGCCAAGATCAAAATGAGCTTCATCTGAAAAGATGATTTTTTTGGCAAAATCGGCATCTTCTGTAAGTCGATCGCAGGCCCACTTAGCGAAGCGAAAACGCATTGGATGGTCAGTTGGCTTCAACTCCTGAACCAATTGGACTTTGTATGGCGTCATACCAAGGTCTTTATGCAAAATTCGTCTCAATGATGTCTCCGAAATGTTCAATTGTTGAGAACGACGGTGAATTGATGTTGATGGCGCTTCACGCACACTTTCTGCCGCAGCAGCAATATTCTCGGGTGTACGCACTGTTTTTGGCTTTTCACGCTTTGGTTTATCGATGAGGATGCCAGTTTCTTTCACTTTTTTCACAAGATAACGAACATACGGAGCTGACGGTGCTTCTCTTCTTCCAAAATCCGTACGCAATTTTCGCACACATTCTGCAACATTACCATGATTTTCAAAGTAATGTCGCAATATTTCCCAGCGTTGTTCAAGCGTATACACAACCATATTCGTTCAGCGGAAGGATAAAACTAATTATCTGTCAAATCAGGCATGAGCTAAGTGTTACCATTCACGAAATAAGCACTACTTGAAAAAAAAAAGTTAGATGGCGGACCCTTTATTACCTATTTTGGGTTTACTGATTAGTCATCCGAACAAACACCCTAACGCAGACGGAACAAGACGAAGCTGATACCATCAAAGCAACTTCGAAACGATGAGAGGGACAGCATGGGTCTAACTCTCATCAAAGACGAACTCCTGCTGCCTGACGGAGCTATATTTACGTCACCGACGAGCAACAACTGCCACCCCTAACACACAAACCCGACCATCCACCAAACTATTTTGCGCACCGTGAATTTAATGATCTCCCACGCCGAGGATGTGGCATTCGTATCCTGAAAAGTACTACTTATATTTTGCTGTGACACCCGTCTGTAATATATGGCAAAGCCACCAAGACACCAACTTCACATAACATTGTTAACCCTATGGCATTAAGTTATTTAAAAAAATAGAGGCAAAGTAAGAAATTGTATAATGCCAACAGTGCCGGAAAAGAATTGTTTACAACCAAGCGACGTAATGTCTAATGGAGGTTTAGCGGAAAGTGAAGAAGTAAGCTTGGGTTAATACCATAAAATGCAAACAATATCGGATAAAACTAAGGACACTAAAATGAATGAAATTGTTGATATACAATGGCTCCAACGAATAATCGGACAAGGTGTTTGATTAAAATAAATGTAATAGAATCAATTTAATTCGTAAAAAAAAAAATAAAAAGCAATAATTTTAAATTCATTATAATAAATTTATTACCTTCATCAAACCTGCTTCAAATAAAAACTAAAATAATAACAGAATTCAATCAGCAATCCTAAACATAAAAATAATATAGTAATACTTGAAATTTCGAAGGGACACTTTGGCCCTTTAGCCTACACTTAAACAGTTTTACTACTGGGCTTGCGGTTACAAGCAGTTGGACATTATTGTAAAATGTTTATAGGAACTTGCATCTAACTATGGCGAGACACCTAACTTTGGCGAGAATCAATCCATATCAACAGACTAGTCGTCCCCATATCATTTAATAAAATATGGATTTCTCAGATTGGTATGGCCCGCGATTTAGTTTATAACCTTCTGTTTAATGACCTATAACCAATATTGTCAACCAAGTAGCCATGGTCATGGAATTATAACAAAACTCAAGCTAATATATTAGGAATGGAACAACAACTTTTTAACACTCCAATCAAGTTAGAGAAACATAGCAATCATTTTCCATTTTAGTATCAGACCTGAAAAAATTATTTTCTTTTTTTTTTAAAACATCCATAGGCTAACATTACATTTTCTTTTCAGCCAATAATAAAAGCATAAGTTTATGGTCGGAGACTTGACTAATTTAAGGAACTAGAAATACAATACCCCGATTGGGAGCCTTTGTTGATAGGAAGAGAAGGAAAGGAAATCAGCTAAATAGCAAAAAAGCTAAACAGCTAAATAGCTAAATGTCTGCCTTATGCTTAATAGATTATCCATTGATGGGATAACCATTAATTATCGGCATTCCGCATTCAATTTTCCGCCCGAGGGGTATTCAGGGCACAATTGATTGTGTGCCCCAATAACGTCCCTCCGGCGGGTAAAGTATGAGAGAAAAAGATCCCCAGGAAGGTCGAGTCGTAAGTGGGAGGGCGATGGGGGGTGGTAGTGGTGCAATGGTAATCATCATCGATCGTTCAGCCGAAGGTCCGCAGTTCAAGTCCGTCCATAGTCAAGAACAATTCCTATACGGCAGCAACGTGCAACAACATCAGTTGTGATGTGAGAGATGATCAAAAAGTGCTGATGAAGGCATAGCGCTCGCAGCATAAGATCACTTCACTACTCTGTGTGTGCATTTTCAATATAACACCTTAATGACATGGAAACAAAAGAGTTACTGTGAATTACAACCAACGCAAATTCAGTCGAATCTCTCAAATCCTATCTAGGACAACCACCCCCGGAGAGTAGTGAACGAACATCTTCGACACAAACCATATGCACCCCGGTGTGTGACAAACATCATAAGAGCGTACACTCTTGAACCTGCACGAATTATAAAAAAAAATATATATAGGGATTGACCTAGAAAAGATGAAACAGAACAGCCAAACGTGGAAGGAACACATTCATGTAAGGGAGGTTTAGCGAAGGGTGATCAACGAGGTTCTGAACTTTCTAAATAGGCGATAATAATAATAATAAATTTAGCGTTATTACACAAATATTAATTGTCAGTGCACAGTTATTTGACATGAAATAGTGTATCTTACAACTGAATTATTTTTGATGAAATGTGTATCATTTGAGAAAAAAAATTAAAAACCATTGAAAATTATTCTTCAATACCTAAAATAAAAAGGAAAAGTTAAAAGAAAAATTTAAATATATGTATACCTTATTATATAGTTGATTAATAAATACATAATAAATATTTAAAAAATAAGTATTGTATAAATAAATAATAAGTACATATTATCATTATTAGTTGGCGTTACAGCTCATGAAGAGCCAGAGCACAGCTTCTCCCATTAATTTATATTGTGTGCGATTTGTTTTTTTCAAGAGTTTTTTTTTTTCAAGAGCCGATTCCGCACGGCGAGAGCCGAGAAGCTTTTTTAAGGCAAGTGTATTACGAAGGATTTGGCCAGTGCCTAGCCGAGGAGAGGAATCAGGAAATAAACAATCGATGGTGTTGATGTTATCGGGATCTGAATTCGCTCATCGAGCGTCAGAGGCTCTCAAATAATAATAATAAATGCTATAGTATTTACGAGGGTGGTCCGATAAGTACTTAGCATTACCGCCAGATGGCGCCAGTATTGCAAGAGCTACTACTATCGCAAGAGATACTACTATCGTGTAGTATATTCTAGTAGACGGCTACTGATGTCAGCCGGATCGGACTCGTAGTTTTGTTTTGATCGCGTATGGAAGCGGGAGTGTCCGCGGATTTTAGTAAAATTGAAAAAGAGCAATATCGGTCGGTGATTTGATTCTTGTTTTTGGAAGGGAAATCGCGCAGCGAAATCAAAGTGCGTTTGGATGCTGTGTACGGTGACACTTCTCCTTCGATGGCGACCATCAAAAATTGGTTTAACGAGTTTCAACGTGGTCGCACGTCGGTTTTTGATGAGCCACGTCCAGGTGCCCCGAAAACGGCTACCACGGAGGATAACGTGACAAAAATCCACGATCTCGTATTGGCAGACCGCCGATTGAAGGTACGCGAGATAGCTGAGACAGTAGGCATTTCAAAAGATCGCGTGGGTCATACTCTGCATGAAATTTTGAGCATGAGAAAGCTGTTGGCGCGATGGGTGCCGCGTTTGCTCACTCCGGACAACAAGCGCAACCGTGAGACCACTTCAGTTTGACGCTGTTTAAGTGTAATCCGAAGGAGTTTCTGCGTCGTTTCGTGACAGTCGACGAAACATGGATCCACTGGTACACACCAGAGACCAAGGAACAGTCGAAACAGTGGACTTCACCCGGCGAACGAAGAAGGCGAAAACTGTCCCATCGGCCGGAAAGATGATGGCCTGGAGAAGGGCAAAAGGGTCACAGGGCTGTACTATGCCAAATTATTATTGAGCCGATTCGACGCCGAATTGAAGAAAAAACGGCTCCACTTGACGAAGAAAAAAGTGCTCTTCCACCATGATAACGGCTCACACCGCCGCCCTCGCGACGACCAAATTGGTCGAATTGGGCTACAAATTGCTGCCCCATCCACCGTATTCTCCAGATTTGGCCCCGTGCGACTTCTTTTTTTTCCAAACTTGAAAAAGTCATTCGCCGAGCAGAAATTTCAGTCGAATGAGGAGGTCATGGCCGCCACGGATACCTACTTTGCAGACCTCGAGAAAACGTATTTTTCAGACGAGTTAAAGAAGTTGGAGCATCGCTGGGTCAAGTGTATCGAGCTAAAAGGAGACTATATTGAAATTTCTCCAAAATTTTTGTTTTTCTTTTGTAGGCTAAGTACTTATCGGACCACCCTCGTACATATATAAATAAATAATAAATTAACAAATAAAAATTAATACACAATTTTTTGTAATTTGTTTTTATTTGACATTTCTAGGAACTACTTTACGCTAGACAAAAATTAAGTAACTTAGCTGACTTGAAATACCTTGCTGGCCTTATAGAGACCTTCTTCTTCTTCTTCTTCTTCTTCTTAGATGGCGCAACAGTTCGGTGTGAGCTTCGGCCTCAACCAACAAGCGTCCAGGTGACACGATCTTTTGTCAGTTGTTTCCAGTGCCGCACTCCCAGTTGGTGAAGGTCCTCAGAGTTGGAGTCGAAGACTCTAGCTAGCCTAGCCATCTGAGATGTTGGATCCGGAGACGTCGTACTAGCCCGATGTCGCTGTACAGCCCGTACAGTTCGTCGTTGTATCTCATCCTCCACTCTCCGCTTATATAAACGGGACCAGAATTTTTCTTTCGAAGCGACCAAGGGGCATCCTCATCCGTTTTCGTTAAGGTCCAGGCCTCTACGCCGTAAAGGAGGACCAGGATGATCAGTGATTTATATAGTGCTACCTTGGTTTTTGGAGAGAGGGCTCTACTTGTCAATTGCCGTTTGAGTCCAAAGAAGCAGGTTGGCAAGAATAATTTTGCCTTTGATCTCAGCGCTGGTGTTGTTGTCGCTGGTTACTAGTAAGCCAAGGTCGTAGTTGTCAATTGTAACGTCTGAACAAGACGTTGGTGTTGTGCGTTTTTTTTCGCACAAGCATATATTTTGTTTTACCCTCGTTCACCGAAAGAACAATTTTAGCCGCTTCTGCTTCAATGCTTTTGAACACTTCATTGACGTCTCGCTGTGCTTTCATCCCCGTACGCAAGCAATTGCGCAGACTTGAAATAGATCGTGCCTCTTGTAAAGAAGTCCAAAATGTTAGCCGAATAATCTAGAACGTCAGGTACTTGTGAAGATCTCAGCATACCTTCTACCGGCGTTGTCTGGCCTGAGTGTTGAAGTCAGTTATGTGTACATTGTACATATTATGTAATATATTATTACATTGAATTACATTATGTATGCTACGGACGGGCACGCTTCATTAAGCGAAACATGAAGGCTTCTCTTGGCAAGGTATTGTATGTATGTATTCAATATCGTGCGCCAAATTCGCGATGTATTTAGTTTTATTTAGCTGACCTTACCTATAATCCCCTTTAAAAAGTTTTCCTTACTCAGAAAAATGTTTGGTTATACCGAAACCATTGAGCACAAAATCTATTTAGAATTACGTACAAAAAATTCATACTTGACTTTTTTTATTTTAACAAAATGACGTTTAATTTCCTTTAACAAACAATTAGTAAATCGGCAAGGCTACATGAGGCAAAGGGTTACATTGGATCACAAATTGCCTCACTTGGTTACACTCATGCTCATTCTTCGACATCTTATCCGGGCAGTTTATAAAAGTGTCGGTATTCACACATCCCCATATCATGCTTGAGTATGGATTGCATCCTTCTTTCAATTTAGTATATGCTGTCGTCTTGATTGCATTCATGTGACCTTTGACTACAACATCAAACGTTTTAATCAATGACATTTAAATATCAAAAGTGTGTTTTATTTTATACTATTATCGATGCATTTCTCGAATGATTGAATGATCACAGGAAGGATTTCATGATCGGCTTGTCGCACACTGTTCTGAAGAAAACCTCGAACGCGTTCCATTTGGATTTCGCCATTTTGTAATACTCCAGATTCGCGATAAACACATTCGGGATAGCACTAGAATTTCAGAAAGGGTCGAAGATATTTTTAGAATATATACATTAGCCTGGATTGATGTATTGTACCACATGAGCAAATGATGGGAAATTAGTATGCCCCTTGATAGCGTCGATCTCCTTCATGCAATTCTGCGGAACACTGCCCAGGTCGATATGTGGCACCCGACAGCATGAGCTTATGTCCTAAGAACATTTAAATTTATCTAGATCCGAGAAGGTCATGTTTCACTGGGATACTCACATATTTTGGAAAGACCGGCGGGCTGGAACAGTTAAAAGCTGCATCAGTAGCCTGAAATAAGCGAGTGCATTGAAAGCTCCGAGTTACTATACGAATATTTTAATAACGCCTATAACCCTCACAATTGATGATCGTCACGCATCAACTCACCGAACACAATACGACAATCAGCAACACTTTCATATGGTATCCGATCATTTTTGAACTGTCCACTAAAAAATTGAAGTACATAAGTTCTCGTGTGTGCGATACTATACGATTGTCCCAGGAACCAAACTAAAACCAGGCAAACGATGGATGTCGCTTTTATACGGATGCGCCCAACTTCCGAAGTTTACTAGCAGACCTTTCTGAAAGAGTGCCTAAATGTGATTTTTATAACCATAAAAAAAACCTGATATGACCTACAGTGCGTGATATTAGGTAAACAATTGAAACAAGTGATGGAAGAATGACAGGAGGGTAATTGAGCGAATCCATAGATTTGGGAAATTTTTGGTTTTTTGTCTCTAGCAGCGGTTTTTCCCCAGACGGCTTATGTTAAATGGGAGCATCCGCAGTGCCATTTAATTGGTATTTAATAAAACAAAAAATTAATCATGGTGTTCAATCACATATTTGGGTAGCGATTTTCATACCCGAAAGTCATTGTAAGTGATCCGGTGAATTTCAATCAGAAAAATTGTGAAAAGTAAATAAAAGGCAACCTTAACTGTACTAATGCGTGCACTAGCCTAAAGTCTAATATTGAAGAGGACAATTAAGTTTCTTTATGTGATTTAGGCCCAATAGGTGGGGTTCGTTTTTAGCCAACTTGCAAAGAAAGTATAAAATCAGACACATTTCGAAAGCTTGTCGAGCTCTTACCATGATAGCACCTCTAGTATCGACTGTCTGCTTCTATTATTTTATTATGCGCGTATTATTCGAACTTTTATGCAGGTTCGAATACCTATAATCTCTTGGGGATAGATATGGAATAGAATCCGATTCCTGCTCTTATTCCATTATGAAAAACCTCGGGTCTATTTAAACTGTCTTGAAAGAACTATTTTGGTCGATGCCATTATGGAATGGTATTTTATTAGAGAAATATGTTAAAAAATAAAACACATGTAGGCTTCGTTGTAAAATGTCACATGTGTGTACGATGGTGTATTATTTATGTGTTTACAAAATGCGTCACAGAATTTGCACTAAATTTTGATATAAGGAAATAAAATGTTTTAAGGCTTAAGAAATGTTAAATATTGCTTTTGGTAAATGTGAAGACGTTGATGGTGACAAATACCCTATTAATATGAAAACATTGCTGAACTGAACAAAATGAAGATCATTATCAGGTAGTCAAGGATTTTATCGGACTTATTTCAGCTTACATATGTTGACGCGAATTCATATTCAGGCCTCCAGAGGCTTATTCCAGCGACATATTTTGGCTTATTGTAGAATCTTTAAGAGAGATATCAGCAACAATATAGTTGGTAAGGCAGCTTCGATGTTACTAACCACAATAGAAAAGGAGGAAGGAGTTAGAATGACTGGATCACGGTGTCTATGGGTATTTGATTTGCGAAAGAGAACTCTTTCGCTGAGCACGACAATTTTTGCACTTGTGATCTAGGTTACTGTTTCAGCATCTCTTTTTCCGAACAATGTATGTATATGAGAACTTATACAACATAGTATATACATATGTACATGTAGAGCCGTGAAGTGAAAGGACATGTACACCATCCTGATCAACAATACACATAATGCAATAATGCACATTATTCAATGGGTCGTATTATTCAAACGGTCGAAATGGGTAGTTTCCTTCCAAGTATTGGCAAGGTCTTCGACAAAATGGTCAATAGAGCCCTGTCAAAATGGGTGGAGGTAAATAAAATCATTCCGGATAACCAATTCGGTTTCAGAGCGGCGCATAATACTATTCATGCTGCGTACCGCCTGTCTGATTGATTTGGAAAAGGCTTTCGACACCGTATGGTTAGAAGATCTTTATTACAAGCTCAGTCGGCTGGGCATAAATAAACCACTGACATGTGGTATGTGGTATGATTTTTGACATGTTAACCGGTAGAAAGTTCGTAGTAAAAATTGCCAACGTGACTTCTACCCAAACATTTGATATTAACAACGGACTGCAACAGGGTACAGTGTACTCGCCGATCCTTTTTAATATTTACCTCAGTGATTTGATAGCTTCTCTTCACCATTCAATAGCGTATGCGGACGATTTAATCGCGTACATATCAGGTCCAACGATCTCATTGTCATTCTCTTGCAGCGTGACTTCGAAAAAGTTCGGCAGTATTGTGAAATCAGAAACTATTTTGTTCAGAATGCCTTAGGGCCTCTCGAGAGACTAGAAAAAATTGGCGCAGGTTCTCAATATTTGGACTGGACGGGCGTCCGCTGGCGAAGCAAAGTGTAGTCAGATATCTTGGGATCTGCCTAGACCAGTATCTATATTTTTATAAACATTTTGATACTGTTCTGGTGAGGACCTGGGGCGCTTTCGTTCTCACAAGATGCTATTGCTTGCTACATAGCTTTAATCAGGCCCATGTTGACTATGAATTACTTGTGTGGTTCAGTGTGAGAGCCTTAATGGAAACGATTAAAGTGTTTAAGAGACAATGTCTCAGAACTTACATAGACCACCCAAATCTGAGAAATTTTACCCGAACGAGGTCCTATACAATAGGGCCATGATTATACGGTTATATTATACGTCGCGAGGGCAATGACTTCGGTCAATAACCTGGTCTCCGGGGCTTACTTCCCTAATTACATGTACCACAAGAAAATGCGCCTTAACGGCTTTGTCCCCCCAGAGGCATTTCTCTCTTTGGATCAATGTGGGCTGATCCAGGATGAGTTGGCGGTTCCGCTAATCTTCCACACGACCCGTAAGGCCGTGGAGCGGCGGCTCCTCTACGAACTTGATGATGCGTTCCGTGAGCCAGAGCGCCTCAGGTTTAGTAGATCAGTGTCGCACCAATATCGGGGTGACATCGTCCGACAGTATCAACGCTTTTGGTGGCTGGAGTGGACTGCGTCAGTGGTTTACTTTAATAGGTCAGCCACTTTAAGGCAAGGCTTGCCACATGCCAATGGCAGGCTTACATAGACTAGCGTAGGTTCGGAGAGGTTAGAGCAAGTAAGGGCAATCTAAGGCAGGCTAGGGTGGCAGGTAGGTTTAGTTTAGTTTTAGCTTTTATTAAAAAAATAAAAGGTTAAAAATTACAAAACAATTACGAAAACAAAAAAAATGTATACATTTTAGTTAAAGTAGGGTTAAATTATTCTTAGTTATAAGTTTCAAAGTATGTACAAAAAATGATCTGTTGCTAATATTTTTTTAAATATCACTTTTCTTGGCCTAAGTTGTTTATTTATTTTAATTATTACAAGTTAATCGTTAGTTGTTGTATTTGCTAAGTTGCTTTAAAGTGTCCGTAGAGGGCCTGTAAGTTATTTATGTGAGTCGTTATTTAAGCTAGTTTTAGACATTTTTGTCTAAGGTAAGCGTGTTCTAAAAATATAAAAACAAAAATGAATTAAAAAAAAAGTGAAAAAACGAAAAAAAAGAAGAAAATTTTAGCAACCGAAAGAAAAGAGGAAAAAAAAAAAAGTCTAGATGAATAGTCTTTTATAGTTTTTTTTTTCGGCTAGTTTATATATCATAATTGAGTGCCGTGGCGCAGTGGGTAGCGTGTCGGTCTCTGACGCACGATGAGCGAGGTCTCCTGAAAGTACATTGTCCTAAGGAAGACAAAGACGAAGAGGAAAACTATCTATTTTATCAAACAATGGATAAAATATTCCACAATGTTTCATCTTTCGACGTGAAAATCGTACTCAGCGACTTCTATGCGTAAATAGAAGAAGAAGCAGTATAAAGTACATACCAACATTTGGAGAAGATAGTTTCAAAGACAATGAATTTCGTCAGCGCATTTTGAAAACCGTAACATTAAAATACAAAAGAATACAAGGCTATTTGAATATCACCTAGCGGAATGAAGCGCAACCAAACTGATCAGTTTCTGATAGATAGAAGACACCATTGTACTGGATGGTCTCTGTACATCATAGCATATAGAGAAGCCAATATCAAAAGCTGAATCCAAATCCGTAGAGCAAGTAGAAAAGAGGAATGTACTCGTATCCAAAAATCAATGTTGAAAAGTACAAAGAGCTGCGTATCCAGCGCCAATAACAGGCCGAAATTAATAACCGGCTCACATTACTAAATGACAGCGATTAGAAGTCGTCTCCTCCAGATAAAAAACGACAATGGCAAAGGAAAAGTTTGCTAGCGCTGAGAAAGAATGCGCGGCTAAAAACACGAGAGTAGTGTATGCAGGACTAAACGCTGTAGGAAAAGCATACCAGGCCAGATCAGGATTTACGCGAAACGATAATGGTGAGCTCGTTTCAGGCAACGAAAAAGTAGCAACCCAATGGAGGAGATACATATTTCGGTAAACTGCTTAATGTGCATGGAGACCAACATCATTGAAAAACTGAATTATCCACGCAACAGAAATTCAGAAGAATAACAACGCCGTAAAAGTGAACCTAATACAATCAGAATAAATAAAAAATAAAATTAAAAATTTTAAGCAACCCCCGACAAAAAAAAACTCAAAAAAGTAAAAAAATAATTGTTTCCTCTCGGCATTTTGACTTCATTAAAAGAACCTATTAATATTTTTAAGATGATGTCGTCGCGTCTGGGGACCGCTAAGTGAAGAAGGCTAATTAGTTACATATGTACATATATCTACATAGGTGTAATGAAAAAACAAAAAAAAACTTATAGCTTCAAATTGTACGTATGAACGTATAGTACGTATAGTTTTGTACATCAATCTATCTGACTAGGTCTACTAAGTTCCTGCAGTGTTTCGATATTGTACCACTTCTGTATGAGGCGTTCGCTTGAGAGCCGCGTGCGTTGAGTGATATGTGGGCACGGGGGCGGAGCATGACAGAATGTGGCACCCTGAATAGGCAGACACATAAGGGGAGACGTCGTTGTCGGTTGTGTCTACTTCACGATTTTTTCAGATTAATTTATTAACACTGAACACTAATTAAAAGACAGGATATGGTTGTTTCAGTACTTACTTACGTTGTTTACAAAGGGTAGGTCATTGTATAATCCATACTTTATCATTCTCGATATTCTTTTTATTTGTATTCTGGTTTTATTTTATTTACACAGCGGATTCCCAGACGCGACGACATCATCCTAAAAATATTAATAGGTTATTTTAATGAAGTCAAAAGGTCGAGAGAAAAACAATTATTTTTTTACTTTTTTGAGTTTTTTTTTTTTGTCGGGGGTTACTTAAAATTTTTAATTTTATTTTTATTTCATTCTTTTTAAATTACTCGCCCTAATTCCGATAGGTACGAGTAACTACTTAAATTACATTTTTCGTAACGCTCTACCGCATACAAACCCATATATAATTTACCATATTCAGCATGACTTATTCCCGTTATATGACACATGTGTGTCAAAAATGTAATCTACGACGGAACTGTGTCGTATATTTTTTTATAATAAAGCGATTTTTGTTATTTATATCGCGATTCCGGAATAAACTCATTGTTTTTAAAGCAAGTACAGCACCTTAACTATAAACAGAACTAGTTAGGCGAATGTAATGAGCCCATACTTAATAGGTTTACTAATAGGCAATCGTCTCCTACCTTCGAGTTCCATCATCAGAGTACCAGCATACATGGGTGTTTCAAATGTTAGGTCGCAGATATGTTTGAAAGTAATGTAAACATCCATTGAGCCTGCACACACGGGAGTAATTTTATCAGGAGTAAAACTGGTGTAATGCTCTGCTATAAGCGTATACGGAATGAACTACTCCAACTGAAAAAAATGTATATGTGAACCTCGTTTAATTGTGTTAGTGTTTTCGTCTTTCTGACATTTCATTTGACAGAGATATTTCGCAAAAGACGTCTCCTCTCCATTTGGTTTATACAGTGTTCACTGCTTGAAGGGCGAATTACGATTGAGACGCAACACGAGACAAAAAACGTGCCGACTCGAAAAGTAAAGAGTTGTGTATGTATTAGTTTTGCTCTCTCTTCAACCACTCGATACGCGGTTGAAGATTTTACTCCGTTTCATACTTCACACTTCAGCTCCCTCTCCCATAAAATCAATTTTCAGCCGGTTGGATTACTCCCGTGTGTGCAGGCCCATTGTGTCTAAAGGGCTAAAGGCCCCGGCCCATAGAATCCGTCGATCCGTCACTCCGTTGATTTCAACTGAGTGAAAAGTAGAATATACACATTCTTATGGGAGGTGGCCCATAGCCGACGGATGTATGAACTTCAACGGACAAAGTAGAGCTACTTTCTACTTTTCGCTCCGTTGAGAGCTCATACATTCACATATTGGAGCTTACACATTTACATTCTGAGGTTCACGCATGCACGAATTGAGAGTAAGCACGTTCATTGGTGGATGCACTGAGAGAATGCTTGGGAACTCTCTCGTACTGAGAGAAACTTCAAATTCGGTTGACATTCAAAGTACGATTCGTTTGGTGAGGGTCGTTTAGTGTGCGAGAAGTGAACATTATTCTACGAAAAAAATGTTATAAAATGTTCGAGGAAGAACTGATTTAGGCGATTAAAGGCCATCCGTGCCATTCATTTTATAACTCAGATGAACGCACTCCATCAATAAATAAATGTCATCGACAATTGTCAACGGATTGACGGATTCTATGGGCCGATGCTTGCCTGCTCTATCCGCCAACACGTTTTCACTCAGTTGAGATCAACGGAGTGACGGATCAACGGATTCTATGGGCCGGGGCCTTAACCATAAAGGCCTTAACCATAAAGGCCCCGGCCCATAGAATCCGTTGATCCGTCACTCCGTTGATCTCAACTGAGTGAAAACGTGTTGGCGGATAGAGCAGGCCAACCAATGAATGTGCTTACTCTCAATTCGTGCATGCGTGAACCTCAGAATGTAAATGTGTAAGCTCCAATATGTGAATGTATGAGCTCTCAACGGAGCGAAAAGTAGAAAGTAGCTCTACTTTGTCCGTTGAAGTTCATATATCCGTCGGCTATGGGCCACCTCCCATAAGAATGTGTATATTCTACTTTTCACTCAGTTGAAATCAACGGAGTGACGGATCGACGGATTCTATGGGCCGGGGCCTTAATAGGCAGAAGCTTATGTCAGAACCGAACGAAATTCTCCCCTCTGTTTCAACGAACAGTCAAGATACCCACAATGAACAGATGCAAGCAGAAGCAAGCAGTAGGAAAGGAACTGTCAAATTATTTTCGGTGTGGCTTTGGCTTTTTCCTTTTTATTGAAATAAAAGCCATCTGCTTTATCATAGAGACACTTATTGTCCTGCACAAGTGAAATCAACTTGTTAACAAACTCGTATTCCATATTTATTTTATCTTTTTTCTCTTTCCTAACCTCAAATGTCACTTGTCAAAAATTCCGTACGGAATGTCTTCTTTCAAAAAGACCTTCCGTCTGCTCGCATCAGTTAACGAACATTTAACGAAACGTCGTATCTTCCCATTGTGGGCATATCATATGCTTTGCATGTAAGAAGACATTCCCCTCTGCTTGCTTCTGCCAATTATGGTTAGGCCTTTAAGATCTAGAGTTGCGCAAAATAGTTCCAACCCCGTAACGAACATGGAACGTTTCCTTTCCCAGTCGGAACTACATCGGAACTGCCGGAACTATTATTATTAGTATTATAAGAGAGATCCATATCCGATCCTTCATACCTAATTCGATCAAGAAACACGGAACGAATTGCCTGTACGAGTATGATTGCGGATATTATTGTTTGATCACTCTTCTGCCATTCCAGTTCCAGTGTGTGAGTGTGCATAAACTGTTCGAGCTTATCGCTACATCAATGTTTCGATATTTATTCACATTTTGTTTTTGGTTGTCTACTACGTAGTATAAGACATGTTCGATTGCATATATGTATATATCTTTCTTTTTGTTTTGTCTGTGATTACGTTGTTCTACCACATAGTCGTGCGACCGCGTCGTTCGGACGTTCGGCTGGGTTGTATAATATGAACGTCGCTATTGAAGAATTTCTAAGTTGAATGGAACTATGGACATGTTATCGTTCAGTTTGAGGAACGATCGGAAATGTTTCCGACTGAGGACATACATATGTAGTTCCTGGAACTATACATACATGTCCTGAACTACCCAACTCTACTAAGATCCCTACCACAGCTCACAAAAAGTGGCAATAGCCTTGAAACGCCAGAACAGATCTTCATAAATTGTAGCTAAGAACCATCTCGATCACGGTAGCTTTCAAACAAAAAAAAATCATCAAAATCGGTCCATTCCTTCAGGAGCTACGATGCCACAGACAGACAAACAGACAAGTCAAACTTATAACACCCCTCTTTTTGCGTCGGGGGTTAAAAATATGCTGGAAAAGAATCAACGGAGAAGTAACGTGGGCTCATCACAGCTACATATATGGAGCAGTTAAACCATCCCCGAGGACGGAAAAACTCCATCATCATTCCCGTATTTCCAATGCAATAATTACCGAGGAAGATCACTGCTGTTGACAAGATGCTGTCAAATATTATCTTAAAGAGGCTGACATCATACGTTAAAGAAATAATCGGAGACTACCACCAGCAGGTTTCAGGAGGAACTGCTCGACGACTGACTAGATTTCCACTATAAAATAACTTTTAGAAAAGAAATGGGAATTTGACCAACTGTTTTAAGATTTGAAAAGGGGTATGACCCCATAAACCGGTCGAAAATGTATCATGTCCTTGTAAGGCTGGGAATCCCGAAAAAGTTAGTGAAACTGATACAAGTATGACAACAGGGAAATAAGTAGTAAGTACGAAACAAGAGTAGGTTTAAGTACAAAACGGTTTATATAGGTATAAGACATTCGACATTAGTGAAGTATTAAAACACGGGGACGCATTGTCACTACTTCTCCTTAACTTGTTACTGGAATACGTAATGAGATCCCTTCATGAAAATTATAGGTGAATAACCCTTAATGGAAACCCTCTCTAGCTTATGCCGCCACTCTGGACCTGCTGGGAGATTAATGGCAGGAAAGGAATTAGGAAGTAATGACTAAAACCAAATATATGGTCACTGACCAACTTGGATGGATCCAAACCTGTACCTAACTGTACTCGACAAGCGCTTTGAGAATCTGGCGAGTTCAAATATCTAGGTCAGTGATCCTCAACCACTGTGCCGCGTCACTTTTGTGTGCCGCCAAATTTTAGATATATAATAACAGTGAAATCTCTCATAAGCGGACACCTGCAGGACCGACATTTTTCGTCCGCTTAAGAGAGTGTCCGCTTTATGGGAATTGTCAAAAAATGTTTACGCTGAAATAATTAAATTAAAGTATGTAGAACATTGGTTTCCTAATAACAAAATGTTAAGATATCAGTTTTGAATATTTTTTCTTAATTTAAAACCAACCACTTTTATTTTTTGGACACTTTGATGTACGAGTATGTATACGTATGTACATATGTTAAAATACGTTTGTACATATGAACATGTTTAATAAAAAAAAGTCTTGAATTCGTCTCTGCCGTAATTGGACTCCAAAACACACAAATTTTTCAAAATGTATTTGTATTGTATTTGTAAAGGGTGTCTCAGTAAGAGTGCACTTTTTCATTTTAAAATAAAAACAAGTATTTTATGACAGAGTTGTGATATTTTTATTGTATTGTAAAGAAGACATGTTCCGATTAAGTATGGAATAAAATATCCGGCAAATGACCCCCACGGCTCCGATGACAGGCCATTACTCTTTTCATGAAATTTTCGATGACTTTTGCACAGAGATGTGGCTGTATCTCATCGATGACGCGTTGGATTTCCAATTTGAGCTCAGGAATTGTTTCGGGTTTATTCGCATAAACCCGAGATTTCACAAAACCCCAAAGAAAAAAATCGTACGGCGTTAAATCGCACGATCTTGGTGGCCAGTTGACATCAGAATTTCGTGAGATAATATGTTCTGGAAATCGTTGCTGCAATAAGTCGATTGTTTCATGCGCGGTGTGGCAGGTTGCGCCGTCCTGCTGAAACCACATGTTGTCCAGATTCATGCCGTCCAGTTGAGGCCACAAGAAGTCCGTTATCATATTCCTGTAACGAATGCCGTTCACAGTCACTGCAATTTCGGCCTCATTTTCAAGAAAGTAAGGTCCAATCACGCCGCCTGACCAAAATCCGCACCAGACAGTTACTCGTTGTGGGTGCATTTGTATCTCATGGATTGCATGAGGATTTTCTGAGTCCCAAATTCGACAATTTTGTGTAGTCACGAAGCCATTCATATGGAAATGCGCTTCATCGGAGAAAATGACTTTTTTCGAAAAATTTGCATCGACTTCACTTTGCTCCATTACCCATTGAACGAATTGCCGGCGCTTTCCGTGGTCTGCTGGTTTGAGCTCCTGAGTTAACTGAATCTTATACGCATGAAGGTGGAGGTCTTTAGTCAAAATTCGCTGCATAGTGCTTCGTGAAATTTGCAGTTGTTGAGAACGATGTCGAATTGATGTTGTCGGGTTTTCGGCGACACTCTCGTTTACAGCAGCAATGTTTTCAAGAGACCGACCGGTACGTTGACGCAAAGGATTCTTATTATCCATAATTGACCCAGTTTCTTCGACCACTCTTCGAATGGTTGACACATCAGGTGCACTTTCTCGGCTGAAAATTTGGCGAAGTTTGCGAGCGGTTTCAGCGTAACTTTCCCCATTTTTGTAATGAGTTTTCATAATTATAACGCGTTGTTCTTTCGAAAAGCGCTCCATTTTTAATAATCGGAATAAACAGAGGTGACAGCTGTCAAATTTCAGAGTTGCCACTTGCATGAAAAAAAAAAATATTCCAATTTTAAAAAGTGCACTCTTACTGAGACACCCTTTATTTGTATTTAGAATATTTAATAAAGATTACAATAATTTACAATTGCTTAAGAATACGAAAATTTGTGACATTCTGTATTTTGATTACAAGTAATTAAAAATAGTGTCGAATGCCACTTCATGGTACTTTAAACTTAAATATATTTTAACATTTGCGGTGACATTTAAGAGATTACAAAATATGGGTATATTATAACAATTAAACAATCATAAATTTAAAACTAGAGCTTACATCAAATAAAATGGTTAAATAAATAAGTAACAAATGTCTTAAGATATTGTAATTGCACGGTTAAATTATAATACAGTAAAGCCAGATAAGAAAATGTACATTACATGGAATGAATTAAGAATAAGCAACAAATTGTTAATTTTGACAAAATGGGACGATTTACATTTAGACCAAAGGTTTTCTCATATGTCGTCAATAGCTAAGATTAAAGAAGTGTATATGTCATTAGAGATTCTAGCCTAGTATAATCAAAGTTAAATAGCCAACATTTTACTTTTTTTAAAAACAAGCCAGATATTGAAATTGTCCGGAGTGACTGAGGGAGTTTATTAAATAACCGAAAAGATGCGATGGAATAAAAATTACGATAAGCCGTGGTATGAAAAGTTGGTACAGATAACAAATGTGTGTAATTTCGATTTCCCGATCTCATAAAGAAGGTTCTTAAGACCTTAAAGCAATATAAATGACGAACAGGAAGAATTTTTAGGTCGCAAAACAATGAATAACTAGAGTATCTACTGGGTTTCCGACATATTTTTCTTAATACATTTTTTTGCAAATATAATAGTGGTTGAATTCTATGAAGATAGACACCTCCCCAGCACGCGATACCGTATTGTAGTTTAGAATCGAAGATTCCATAGTATATCGTTCTAAGGTGTTGTTTAGAGCAGATCTTACTGAGGTAAAAGAAGTATCTGAGAGTGTTTCGAAGATACTTTCTTAGGGAATCTACATGATTGACAAAACTCATTCTTTGGTCAATAATAAGCCCCAGATATTTAAACTCATCAACTCTCTCAATTAAGAAACAATTGTCATTACAATTTGAGTTGCTACAAAAAGATGGGTAAGAATCAATACAGTTACACAAGGATAATTTATATCTTTGACACTCAGGCGCATGGAAATAAACATGGTGATCAAAATTAATTGCTGACAGACTGTAGAACATTATTTTAGTTTTGGAACTTATTATCAAATTATGATGCGCAAACCACTTTCGCAATAAGTCAAGGTCCCAATTTAGGTCAGAGACCAGATTTAAGGGACTGTTGCAGCCATAAGAAAAACCGACATCGTCAGCAAAAGCAGTAAGCTTGCCTTTAAAATTGAGTGAAAACAGTGAGTTTATATAAATTAAAAACAAAATGGGACCCAGCACAGAACCTTGGGGTACTCCTAAATTGAGATATTTAATTTCACTCCTTATATCATCTAATTTGACTCTCTGGGATCTGTTTGCAAGATATGATTTAAACCATTCCAGCATAAATCCGCGAAAACCTGCTTTTTCTAATTTACCTAGCAACATATTATGGTTAACCATATCAAGGGCTTTGGTGATGTCTATAAATAAACCTGCGGTACATTTTTTTTGGTCAAGGTTAGACATTACATGTGAACAAAATTGCAACAGTGCATCTTCTGTTGATCTACCTTTTTGAAATCCAAATTGGGAATGACTGAAGAAATTGGTAGAAGTGAGAAAGCTTACTATTCTATTTTTCATAAGTTTTTCAAAAACTTTGCTCAGAACTGGAAGAAGCGATATTGGCTTATAATTAGATATTTCACTATTAACGCCTTTCTTAAGCAGTGGTATAACGTCTGCACATTTAAATGCTTCCGGGAAGACCCCTTCAGAAACACTACAATTAAAAATATACGCCAACACATCCAAAACATAGCAAGCAATTTTTCTGACAACACGACTGGTAATACTATCTACACCACAAGAATTGGATTCTTTTAGAGTGCCAATCGCTTTAAGCACTTCTAAAGGCGTTATAGGCTGGAAGAGAAAACTATTACTTTGGGACTGTTCAGGACAAAGGTATGAAGACTTGCATAGAATACAGGTTGTTAGAGTTGGATAAGGCAATAGACTTCTGGCTGTATTCGTAAAGTAAGAATTAAATTCATTGGCAATTACGAATTTATCAGATACTTCACATTGACCAACTTGGATAATAGAAGGCTTTTTAATGCAAGAAGGTTTATTGAAGAATATTATTTACTAAATGCCATTCATTTTTTAAATTACCCTTAACTGCATTAAACTGATTACGGTAATAAACATCGCGACATAACGAAATTTCCTTTTTAAGTTCAGAACACAATTTATAATATTTCAACCTTAACCTAGAGTTATTAGGGAACCTTTTACATCTGAGTCTAAGTTTGTTTTTATATTTTACTTTCTTTAATAAGTTCGTCGAGATCCACGGTTTAAGTCTTTTACAGATATTATTTCTGGTCACAGGAAATGTACAATTGGAGACATATTTTCTTAGAGAATCAATGAACATCGTACAGGCAGTAGAGGCATCACCACAAGAAAAAACATTTTCCCAACATTCAAACATTAAACATGTATTCAATTTCCTAAAGTTGATTTTCATTATTTTAGTATTCGACCTAGTAGTTTTATTAAATTGGGAATTTAATTCCTTTACTACAAGTCCTAGCATTGAATGATCGTTATCATTAGGTTTAGAATACAGTTTTCACAATTGCTCAAAGAAACGTTTTTGAATCGAGCAAAAATAGGGTCCAGGCATTTAACAGAAACAGGCCTAGTAGGTTCATTGATAAGGCTGGCTAAGCCGTGGGATGCTAACAGGGCTAAGTAATGTAAAATGCAATCATTTATTTCCAAAATATTCAGATTAAAATCCCCTAGGATGATTAAATTTTTGGATTTTTCTGTATCTAAAAGACCAGCAAGTTCTTTTATAAGCAATGAAACATTGAACATATGTAATCTATATACGCACAAAAAGACATACATATATTTCGCATTTAATACTGACTGCAATTTTTATCACGTAAGCACTTAAGAAATCAAGACATACCTACAACATCGAGGACTTTGTATATATTTTTCACGAAACAACCAACACCACCAGCAGCGTAATTTTCATTCGTGTTAGCAAAAAAGCTAAATCCGGGAATAGTGTAATCGTTTTTTTCAAAATCATATATCCAAATCTCTGAGACAAAGACAATATCTGGGATGAAATCAAAAGAGTCAATGTGGGTGACCAGGGCTGGGAAATTTTCTCTCAAACTCAAACAATACAAAATTTGTCATGGTTATTTACAAATGTGATCAAAGATCGGTTGAAATTTGTAAGGCTTTTTGGTCTCCAACATTCAAAGCAAAGTTTCGAAGAGACTCACAGGCAGTTATAGCACTTCGGTAATCTATGTATGTATATCGGTGCCTGGTTCCAATTCTTCCGACTCCTCATATTTACTTGAGACATCAACATTAAGAACACTTGGATTATTTTCCATATTCCATCCTTCGTCTGTAAACACATTGTCTTCACAAGCTGCATATTCCATGTTCGTCGCAACCGATTTGCCTGATAAGCGAAGACAAATTGCTTAAGCAAGACAAGGGTATGTCATCCTCTGCATCAAAGTCTTCATTTAAAATGCTTTCACCCATGCTTTATGCTTTAAACCCATATTTTTTGAAACAGTTTTGAATGATTTCCGCTGTAACTTTATTCCAGGCTGAAGTATCCCATATAATGCATCCAACACATATATTGCGGATGAAAATTCCGTTACATTGGAAACATGATCCATTTTGGCGATCAGATGTCTAAGAACCTCTTCATGATAAAAAACTGTGAATTTTTTTTATTATGCCTTGACCTAACCGCTGACAAATCGATGTTGTGTTAGCTGGGAAAAAAAGATTTTCACATTATTCAACGAAAGATGTGGATGAGACGTTGCGTTATCCAGGAAAAGTAAAGCTTTCCTGTTCTGACTCCTCGCTTTAAGGTTAAAATACATTAACCATTCAGTCATTAACTGAGTCATCATCCAAGCTTTTTTTGTTTAAAAAATATTTAACATTTTTATTTCAATATGTTTTTAAAATAACGAGAATTGTCTGATCGGGGAGATTACGATTTCCGTGGCGCCGGCTTTTGAAGGTGTTTTCCTATAGAACTCGGTGAGATAAACAAAAAATAATAAGTAAATTTTTTTGATATTTTGCTTAGTTTTCGAGATAATGAGGCTTAAAGTTGGTTAATTTTCAGGTTTTTTCACTGGAATTTTGATAGATTTTTTGTATTATTTTGATAGTAGTTTGTGAAAAGTATTGCATACTTTTTGGCGTATGGAAATAGTTTCTTTACACGATACGAAAGATGGATATAAAAATAATAACAAGGTAAGCCAAAAATTATGCAAAAATTATAACATGTTTTTCTTCTGAATTGAAAAGTATGCAACATAACAAAATTTCATAATTCTATTAAAATTCCAGTGAAAAAAACCTGAAAATGAATCAACTTTAAGCCTCATTATCTCGAAAACTAAGCAAAATATCAAAAAAATTTACTTATTATTTTTTGTTTATCTCACCGAGTTCTATAGGAAAACACTTTCAAAAGCCGGCGCCACGGAAATCGTAATCGTGCCGTCTGATCTTACAATAACGATAAATTCCTCACGTTCTCCAGGCATATTTATGCATCTTTCAATTAGCGTTAATCGTTCCTTTGCCGTTTTCTTTGTGTGCCGCCGAATTTTGAAATCGTTAAAAGTGTCCCGCAACAAAAAAAAGGTTGGGAATCACTGATCTGGGAACTATGTTGACTGCCAAAAACGGCATAAAGTTCGAAGTAAGTAAAAGGCTGCATGTGGGCAACGCGTGCTTCTCCGCGATGAAGGAATTATTGAAAACAACTCTTTTGTCTCGCAATGTTAAAATCGACATTTATGAAACCATGGTAATGCCAGTTACATTTTACGCAAACTCCGTCTCTAACTAAGAAGGAGGAAAATAGATTTCGGATCTTTGAAAACCAGACCTTAAGGAGAACCTACGCTGGAAAACAGGACGAGGAAACAGGCGAATGGAGGAAACTAGACAATCAAGAACTCGAGCAACTCTCTTCAGCCCCAAACATTGTCCGCGTGACTAAATTGCCGAGATCAATATGGACAAGACATGTAGAACGAATGGACAGTGGATGAACAGTTCAACGAAAAATTAGTGGAAACCCATAGGAAAAATACCGCCAGGAAGGCCGCCCCACAGATGGGAGGATGAATCTAGAAGAGGTAGGACAGAAATACTAAACATGGAGGGAACACACTTAAATGTAAAGAGGCGTAGCGAAGAGTGGTCAACGAGGCTCTGTACTTCCGAGTTCCAAATGGCTGGTAATAAAAATTCTCCCAAATTTATGTAGAAAATGACAAACCAATCGAGACAGTGGATGTAAAAAATTACGATTTTCTTTTTATGGTTTTCTAAAATCGGTTAACTATCGCAATAGGTCTTGCCAACGACCATGAAGAACTGCTGGATAGGGCTTTGACTATCAGTTTCTAAATTAGTTAGACGTCATACATGGCTTCGACACCAGATTTGAATTCAACGATATGCTGAGTTAATAAGTACCGTGATTCTAATATCACATTCATGGGATTATATATGGTAGCTTAGCCCAATGTTGCTTCCAAATGATGCACCTTCCCTTAATCATGCAGTTGTTGTAAGATCTTCTTAGACTTTTGCGTCTTTTTTTTAAGTTTCGATGTTAGTCCAAGAGATATTGGTGGGTCTCTGATGCTGAGGATGCAGTTTTTCAAGCCATCAGTGTGCCATCTCAATGTGGATTCCCGATGGACTGTGACAACAATAGAACAATGGAAAACAAATAACAATTATTACTGAAATACATTTGGATTTGTATTTTCTACTTTAGAATTCATTTCGTTTATAATATTTAATTGAATTGTACAAAACAAGGCGCGGGAACAGAACAAAAAGAAAACAATTGGAAGGAAAGGTAGGCAATAGAAATCATAAAAAAAAGGAGATATATGTCTATATAAAGTATAATGCATACAATTCAGGAAAACAAAAACACTTTCGGATACAACTTAAATTGAATTCATTTAATGAATGACTGAGGACGAACGGATTCGGTTATGCTACCGATGCTGGCGCATCTTTCTCTCCTGAAATGTGGCGAATTTGCTGGCGGCGGACTGCAGCAATTGATTCAAATGCAGGGTGAGCGATGCTCCCAGTGGGGATAATTCACGCATTGCTCGATTCTGTAAATAACATTTCAATTAAATTGAACAATTTTACGCTGGAATGTGTTTGTCAATTGCTCACCTCGAATGGCGATAGTTTGGCCATTTTGAAACGCTGTAATGCTTCGTGCATACGCACGGCTCTCGACTCCAATTCGGGTGTTGTTGGCGGGAATGCACTCCAGAAATGTTTCAGCAACTCACTCAGCGATAAATAAAGATTTCTTAGCTCTTTCTCCACATCGGGTGGAACGAGTTCTAAGAGGAAAGCACAGCACTTAGATAAAGCATGTTGTGGAAGTTATATGTATGTGCGCCCAGTGACTTACGTGCCAACGACTGTTCCTGAAAGCCCCGCATCAACGCTCCGCCTGGACTCAATTCGCCCAATGCATTCACGGCAGCCGTAGCACTCACCGGACATCGTTGCGATGACCTGTGATTCCAACTTTCGGCGACACGAATCATTTGATACTGGGTCTCGTCTAGTTCCCGCAGATCGTCATGAGTATCTTGATGCGTTATAGGAACTGGTCCGTGCATGTAACGCTCACCTTTGGCTAGATTCAACGTCTGAGATTTTTTACTTGCATTCTGAGTAACGTTTTCGACCATATCAATAACGGGATCACCGAGATCTTCATATGAGATTTTCTCGATGATTCTCATCTTTTTTGGCTGTTTGTCTGGACTGCATACATCTCCACTAGCACTGGCGCCATTTGTCTGCGGTCTACCATTGTCTAAGTGTTTCTTCTTCTCATTGATGCCGTTCAAGATCAAATCGTTCTTGTTGGCGTCGGTTTTGGATGTGCTTTGATTGTTGGCCGTTGTGTTATTAAGTTTCGCTACACCAGTACAGGTTTGTAGTACCTAAAATGTGAGAGTTATAGTCAACAAAATGGATGCCATTATGAATGGAAATGCAAACGCACCATAATCGAGTGCTGATTAAAACGTTTAATCATGCTCTGATGGACTATATTCCCACTATTGACGAGGTGCTTGTCGGTAGCTACACTACCAAAACCCTCTTCGAGAGGCACATCTTCAAATTGTCGCAAATCTAATAATGGATCGCCAGCTCCTTGCTGCACGGCTGCTTTCAATGCCTGGTCATCGATTTTACCACATTCACTGAAAATATCTTTGGTCCCAGTTGTGATTCGATCCCGGTGGAAATAATGCGACTGAAAGAACTTGGTCCAAAATTCCGATTCGGAAAGTTTGCCGGGTACGTTCTCCTGATGCTTACGCTTAACAGCTGGATATGTTTTGAATATACAGTGTATGATATCGGCCGTGAGATTGTACTTGAGCCCGTTGCAGCCATCTGTTTGTGGTTTAATATCAGCCAAGAATGCGCCGGAAACACCTATTAAGAGTTCGGAGTTCGTTAAAGGACCTAATTTAGTTTGTGTTTAAACGGACATACCTATTTCCTGCTTCTTGGCGTTTTTCTTTGCTGCATACTCCTTGGCATGAGTGGCCCAGAATTCTTCACTGGACAGTACTTGAGTTATCACTAGATCCTTGTAGAGCTGCAACAGATTCGGATTCTCTGACAAAATTCGATTCTTTTCTTCGAGTTCTTTGTCAACTTTCCGTTTGAAATTTGGCAATAGCTGTTGAAGGAGTTCTTTGACTTTATCACGGTCGGAGAGCTGTGCTGATTGTCCATTTCGATTGACAAAGTGAAATGTCGAACTGTTACCGTCGTGCAAAACCACTTGAAGCTGAACTTTTGGCTTACCCTCCGGTGAGATCTTTTGCACTAAATGGGAAGAGAAAAGTTATTGGCTTGAATCGAAGGTTTTTTGTTCACAGGCGAATAATGAAAACTACACAATTAAGAACTCGAGGAAATCTATTCAGCCCATTGTCCAAGAAATCAAAATGCGAAACTAAGATGGGCAGGACACGTAGAACGAATGGATGGTGGACAGTCAAAAGGATAGTGAGTGGAAAACTTGAAGGAAAAAGATGCCTAGGAAGGCTAGGTGGAAGGAAGGTAGATGATATAAGGATGAACCTAAAGTAAGAGCGAAGCATAGAAGGAATACACTCATGATAAGCTGACTTGGCGAAGGGTTGTGAACGCGGCTCGGAACTTCTGAGTTCCAATAACCCTTAACCCATGTGAAAATTTGATAAATAGTTCGTACTTGAAGCACGTATCGTCGTTTACTTATACATGATAAAAGGACGTCTCTAGTTCGACAATGACAAGGCTTACTTAAGTGCTTAACTTATTTTTCAAAGCTCAGCTTCGACGACAAAGCCGCCCACAAGAATAATTCAAGTATGCCTACGCAAGAAATGGGCGACAAAAGTATGCAACAAACACCAGGGAATATCATGTGTACAAACAAGCGACAAAGATGAAGATGTGGAGGCATTACTGGATCAAGATCAATGTCAAAGGCAACAAGAACTTAAAGGTTCATTAGCCGTAGCTCAACAAGTCATTTCCCATCGTTCGATGGCCCTGGGAATAGTCCACAAGCAACCAAATTCGGTACCATAGAAGTTTAAGTTGAGACACGTCGAACGGCGTTTTTTCAAGAGCAAACTGATCCCAGCAGTCTACGAGGAGTGATCCAAAAGTAATGCTAATCTCTTATCTACAGTCCGCGTAAAAATCCAATTGTTTTTTTTTTTTTGCTTGTTTATATACCCACTAGATTACGAACCGTTGAAGGAGTGACACCAAAATGGAGAAAAACGAAATTCATACACAGCTACTTAGTCGCTCGCAAAGGACGCCAAGGGTGACCATCAGGCATATAGCTGAGATCACAGGGATTTCATATGGTAGCATTCAAAGAGTCCTTGCGAGCGAATCGGATATGACAAGGATTCTTGCGCTGCGTACCGGGAATGTTAATCGGCGAGTAAAATAAAAAACGAGTCGACATTTCCGGGGTTAATCTCGAAAAATTCCATACAAACCAGGAAAAGTTTTTGTTACGTCTCGTGACCATAGACGAGACCTGGATCCATAATTTTGATCTTGAAACCAAACGACAATTGATAACTTGGATGCGAGACTCCTCAACGACTCCAAAGAAATTCAAAGTGTTGAATTCGCCGGAAGAAGGTTGTGGCATCTGTTTTTTGGGACGCTAAAAAAATAATTATGGTGGAATATTTGGAAAAGAAAGCCACTATTTCGGAAACTTACTACGAAGACCAATTGTCACCAAGACAACGTACCGACTCACAAAGCCGCAGTTTCGATATATATCGACATAATATCATTATGTATCATTACTTTTGGATCACCCTTTGTAATTCAACAAGTAATTTTTCTGTTTAATGGCCTTGGGACCAGTCCGAAAGCAACTAAATTGGATGCCATACAAGTTTAAGTTGAGAGACGTCGAATGGAGTTTTTTTTCACCAGGAGTTTATAAGAAAGAAGGGTTTTTTTCGCAACGTACAAATCAAATCAAAATAAATCGATAGCCAAGCCAAACATTCATGGCTCGAAGTTACAAAACGAGTTCATATTCTACCTTAGGTAAGGATGGACAATGCTTTCAACAATAAACACGTTTCCACTTTTTCCGAAATAAAGCTCCAAGTTTTAAGAAGAAAAAAACAAACAGATGACATCTGCATCCATTCTGGCATCATCAGGTGTCATAAAGTAAGTATTATATTTAATGCCCTTACAATTTGCTTATTAATTGCATTTTATTGTATTGATATTCTTTATATAGCCGTTGCCGCTTGTCGTTGGATTCGGATCGATAAAGATACATGAAAATGGTATTTCGTAAGCCACCACTTATCGAGCTACTACCCAATTGCACAGCCAAGTTTCAGCGGCAACGTGACAGGTTTCCTCTGCATTTAGAAAATCATACGTTTATTGGCTCGCAATTCTGACGAGGCTACTGATGTCAAATTAATCCCAACGGAAGCGACAGAAAAGCTATGACCGAAAAAAGCACAAGTTCGGTCAAATGTGAAAGTATTGCTCACAATGGTTCGTTAGAGTTCTTTCGGATCGTACGGTCAAGGAACACTACCTTAGAGTTATACGGAATTTGCTTGAAGCAATATAAGGTAAACATCCGGATTTTTGGGAAAAAGCAAGTCATGGTTCATGGTTGCATCACGAACAAGTTGCCTTTTTTTTAAATAAACCTAGAATATCCTGATCGGAAATTTTATCAATCTGAATTGTCACCTACTTATCAACAAATCTTCTATACATCATATAGAAGATCATCACAGTCGTCCTGAGTAAAGAGATGAGAACAGTTGTTGGAAACAACATATATGAATGTGGTTTCAAGGTAGGGAAATTCACTATTAAATACAGAAATTTGTATGAAGGCTATTCTAGATCGCTTGTAGGCAAACTAGCTTATAATTAGAACTCAACTATCTATAAATATAAGATGTAGCTCCAGGGCGTTCAAACAGACATTTGACATTAAATGGGACACCATTGATTTGACAATTAATGAACACCGTAAGTATTGAACCGAGGGCATAGATCTGTATATCATATGTCTAGTCTATGGATGGATACTTTAGCTATGAACCAAAAGATCAGCGATACCAATGCCGAGTGACACAACAATGGCGATTTATTTTTCAATATAGTCTTCT
This sequence comes from Merodon equestris, assembly GCA_958301585.1. Classification (NCBI taxonomy): domain Eukaryota; kingdom Metazoa; phylum Arthropoda; class Insecta; order Diptera; family Syrphidae; genus Merodon; species Merodon equestris. The sequence continues at coordinate 66,137,539 of OY284417.1, read as the reverse complement.
TTTAGCTCGATACACTCGACCCAGCCATGCTCCAACTTCTTTAACCCGTCTGAAAAATACGTTTTCTTGAGGTCTGCAAAGTAGGCCTCCGTGGCGGCGATGACCTCCTCATTCGACTGAAATTTCTGCCCGGCGAGTGACTTTTTCAAGTTTGGAAACAAAAATAAGTCGCACGGGGCCAAATTCAATTCGGCGTCGAATCGGTCCAATAATTTGGCATTTTTTTTCAGAAAATGTTGGCCATCACCTTTTCGGCCGATGGGACAGCCTTCGCCTTGTTCGGAGCACGTTCGCCCGGTGAAATCCACTGTTTCGACTATTCCTTGGTCTCTGGTGTGTACCAGTGGATTCACAGCATCAAACACTGCTCTGAAGTGGTCTCACGGTTGCGCTTGTTATCCGGAGTGAGCAAACGCGGCACCCATCGCGCCGACAGCTTTCTCATGCCCAAAATTTCATGCAGGATACGAGATCGTGGATTTTTGTCACGTTATCCTCCGTGGTATGCGTTTTCGGGACACCTGGACGTGGCTCATCAAAAACCGACGTGCGACCACGTTGAAACTCGTTAGACCAATTTTTGATGGTCGCCATCAAAGGAGAAGAGTCACCGTACACAGAATTCAGACGCTCTTTGATTTCGCTGTGCGATTTCCCTTCCAAAAACAAGAATCGAATCACCGACCGATATTGCTCTTTTTCCATTTTTCTAAAATCCGCGGACACTTCCGCTTTCACACGCGGTCAAAACAAAACTGCGAGTCCGATTCGGTTGAAATTTCGACAGTAGCCGTATACTAGAATGTACTACGCGATAGTAAATTGCTCTTGCGATACTGGCGCCATCTGGCGGTGAGGCTAAGTACTTATCAGACCACCCTCGTATATAGTGATATAGATATAGATAGGTAAAAATGTGCCAATTCGAAAGCACACTGGGCGCTGTTGGTTATACAGGCTTATTATTGGATCGACACTGTTAATTTTATCGTCGCCTAATGATTCTACATACGTCCTTGAATAGAACGCGGTGGTGAATTGAAGATATTTCAGTCAAATGTTTTTTATGTGTTGCGAATGGAGTCTGAATAAATCAGTTAAGGTTCTCTTAAGGAAACAAAGGATGCATCCCTTGACTGTACGAACTATGCCGAAATAAAAACCCCTACACTCGATCATGACGTAGGCGATTACAGAAGACCGAGTATATAATTCTAATACGTAGAATTTCTTTAACAACTCCGTAAGAATTGTACGGACGATGTTTGTATGTTGTCTATGCGTATATATGTATGTACATGCATCTAGCACTCAGTCATACCAAATTCGAAGAAAAATCATAATTTTTCACGTAAACTGTACACAATTTAAGTAGAAAAATGTGTATACCCATGGAATAGAGAAAAGGAAACAGAGCTACCGACCCTAACAAAGAAGCGTTGCAAATTACTCATCAAGCACGTGTACCTAATCCGATAAGACCTAAGAAACCTAGTGCCCAACAACCCTATAAAGACCAATCTGCTCAATTTAAGCCAAAATGAAACTTACTTTTTATGTCGGCAAAACGATGCGACACGGCTACGGTATCACGATGCTCCGCCATCCATGCGAGCCGCTCGTTCATTACGTAAAGCGTGCCATCGCCCTTTTTATATCGGACTTCGCCCATTTGAAGCAAAACGTCCTCACTACTCGTGGTCATCTTTGTTGACTCCTTCTTATACAAAACACTGTCCAAGCGGCAACGAGTTACTTCTTTGACGACACCGCTAATAGCGCAGTTCAATCCAATTTCAGTGAAATCCAAACCGGAATGCTTGACACAAATTTAATTCCACCGATTCGACCAAAAACTATACTTCCTGGGACAATCTATTCCTTTCCCTGAAATGAAAGGACAAAATTATTACTTTCTAAAACCTAAAATCAATTTTTTTTTTATTTTGTTAAATTTATTTTTCACAATTGAAGGCAATCACAAGACTACTATTTTTTCCACCTCGTAAAATACAGCTAATAGGAAACAATGGAGGCAATTTTCGTCGTCCATATAAACACAACATGATTGTAAAGATTTTCCACAAGAATTCGCACAGAAAATCAACACAAAACACTGAAATAATTATTTAAAATTGATGAGCAGTTCAAGACCAACCTCTGTTCGGAGGGCCGCCATTTGCAAAATGCATATTTACTCGAAACGTCAAAATCGCTGTCAAACGATAGAGCAATGTTCCCATAGCGTCTCTTCTCAAGTAACTGAATTGAAAAAGAAGAAGGCGAAATTGAAATTTTATTACGCGACTCAAAGAAACCGAACATGGAAGTGTGGGAGGAAGAGAAAATTTTGTGAGGGGAGAATGCGCCGGCGTTCTCTTCGTGAACGAAAGATACAAGTGCGCTCAGCTGTTTCGGATTGTCAGCGGAACAATCGGAATCAGATGCATTTGTTGCTATTGCTACAAAAACCAAAATGTGAACGAGTGACAGGTGGTCTGCTATGAATTGGTCTGCGATTAAGGGTGGATTCACAGGACTTAAGGTCGAATTGCGAGGAGAAATATTTTTCGTAAATTATTAAATCAAATGAGTGAGTAATAGAGTTCGTATTCGATGCGAGTGGCTTCAGTGAATTTTAAATGAACTCTTTATGATTTTTTTAATCACTGATTTTCATTGAGTAAAAGTCACACATTTTGGGAAAAAACGTTTTAATAGGAAAGTTTAGTTTGGAAAGATTCGTCTGTAGATGGACTGTATGAACTACAATATCGTTGACATCATTGCCCACGCTAATTAAATCTGTGTTCAATTTCTAAACCTGCGCGACAATTTATTTTTTGATTTCGCTATATTTTATGGAGTATTGACGTAAAATTTGCTATGTCGATTAGCGGCGATCGCGCGTGTAGTTTTCCTAGGCCAGATTGTTTTCGGAGTTCGGCTCCTCGATTATACTCATAGATGTTGTGTCTGATTACTACGCCCGGTATTACACGCTGCAACAATAGCCAAGACTCAAATGAGAGCAAAAGAGAGCGTTAGTGAAATAGAAATATACTGGCAGAGTGATGCACAGAGATGCTTCTCTGTTCATCTTTTTGACACTTCATTATCTCCTTATTCTTTGTTTTGCGATGTTGCTTCACATGCATTTCATACTTCTAAGTGTGCAGTTAATAATAAGCGGAGAGGTATCTAGTGCTATTTTAAACATGAGTGAAATGAGTGATTTTAAGTATACATAGGAATTGACATGTGAGCTCTTAAGCAATTATGAGATGCATCCAGCATCATCAAGTAATTCATTTAACTCCGATTCCATCTTTATTATAGTTCGCACTTAGCAGAAAACCACATAACTTTTGAAAGATACATTTTGTTCGTAGAGCTACGACATCGTTATCTGTAAACTGGACGAGACACATTGAACTATTCTTCGTAGCACGTGGTAACGGTCTCTGAAGTTTTGAGAAATCGGTGTTGGGCCTCTACTAGTGGATTGGTAACTGCTGGTCCGAATCGTTAATTGAGTGACTCAAGCACTGTTCTCAAAGTGAGAGTTGACTTGTATGGTGCTACTTATAATGCGTGGCACCAGAAGCACTTACATATATTTAACAGACTTTAGAATACTTGCCAAACTATGTCACGAATACCAATAAACGTTGGTGTTTAAAAAAGCTCTCGTATTTAAAAAAGATTGCGACTTTATTATACCGTTCTCTGAGAGGGACCACTCCTGGGCTATGCAGTGGTGTTCAAAAATTCTGTATATTTACATTGCACTTAAATGGAGATGTGCTTCTTCACTTCAAAAATACAACAATCAATGTACAAGATCTAAAAATGACTGTCTGGTAGAAACTTGTTGATAAATTGTGGTCATTTTTCCTTATCTTCATAATCTGATAGTTATATAGACGGATTTTTAGACCATGCTTCAAAGGCCGCTTTACAGATGATTTAGTAACGCTTCATAACGCCGGTGATCTTCTAATTTATAGACTCCATGCCTGATGTGAGACTCCGGAAGACTGTTGGAAAACGCTTCCATGGCAGCTGTTAGCTAGTCTGAAGGTAATTTACAAACTAAATTCCAAATGACTGATGCTAAAACCTTCTCACATATAACTCCTTAGTCTCTTGTTTTGATTCAGCCTTATGGTAGTAAATTATGAAACGATGCCCAAAATCCTTTATAACTTTTAAAACGCACCAAATTTTGTTGAGAAAGTCAAATATCAATGTGGTTTTTGTCCCATTATTAGCGAATGCGGCACCAATTCTGCACGCATCTTTCTGTAATTTCAAACTTCATCCAAAATATTTTGTTCAATGCCTAAGGCTTCTAGTATATCTCTTGGTTAACCGGTTATCCTATGTTTTCTGGTGTTAATTCACTTATAAGTCGTTCTTCATATGGATCATTTTCAAGCCTTGTATGACCACTTTTAAATGTAGCAACCCATCTTTCTTTTTATTCTAATCGAAGGTGAAGAGCCCTTATACGCTTTTAACAATCGCTCAGGAAACTTGGATGCGAATTGACAGATCTACATAAAACTTCACACGTGTTCTTAATTCGTATTTGGATCAAAACTACTGCCGGGCCGATTCTTCCTCCTAGATACATATAATTAGGTTCAGGATGGTCCGTGAGGCAGAACAGACAAAAAAACCGGTCCTGATAGGATGTGACGCCAATGCTCACTACACCATTTGGGGCAGTAGCGACATCAACAAAAGATGTTGCAAACTTATATTATCGAAACAGACCTTGTTATTTGTAATGCCCGTATTAGGCCAACCTTCATAACAAGAAATAGGCAGGAAGTTTTGGATATAACCTTGGTATCCAATTCTTCCAATAACAGAAAAGAACCCTTTCTCTGATCACCGTTACATTCGCTTCTATCTAAACTTTCAGATCCCAACTAAAACATCCTTTAGGAATCCTAAACGGATCATTGGGATAAATATGAGGCTAGCCTTAAAGGCGCCCTTGACCCCGCTCAATCAAGTAACCCCATTGAACGTCCGTCTGGCGTTACAGGAGCTATGAACAGATCCCTTCTAAAGTCTTGCCCAAGTAGCCGACCAACAAAGAGAACCAAACCTCCATGATGGTCTGCTGATCTTGGTACCCTTAGAAGTGAAAGCAGACGGTTTTCAATAACGCAAAAAACAAAACAGAAGACTGCAACCCCTACAAGAACAGCGAGATAAGAAAGGCGCAAAGGACATCCTGACGCAATATCTGTTCAGAAATAGAAGAGAATAATGAGGCCAGTAGAGTGAGGAAGTTACTGTCAAAGGCTCCCACTATACCCGCCCTTATTAGCAAACCAGATAGCACCGTAACGGTGACTAGCGAAGAGTCACTGGACCTCTTGCTCAGTACACAGTTTCCCGACAACGAGAGGCTAGTAACTATAATTTTGAACAATTCCGAGCCCACCGTTTATTTCAAAGGAAGTAGTAAGCAAAAGGATACTCCAATGGGCAGTAAATAGCTTCCTTCCATACAAATCTACAGGTCCGGATGGAATCTACTGGGTAGGGATGCAACGTGCTTACGGCATTCTCGAACCATGGCTTTTGGTATTATTCTCATCCAGTCTAGATTGGAGCTTTATATCAATATATACTGCACCAAAAGCAGGTAACCCTCCCACACAACTGCAAAAACTAAAGACCTATCAGTCTCTCCTCCTTTCTTCTTAAGACGCTGGAAAGACTGGTGGACCTGTACATTCGTGAAAACCTACAAAAAAGCATGCTTTCAAAATTTTGGAAATTGCCGCATGCTTATTGTAAGGGAAATTCAGTAGACACAGATCTACACACGATAGTTAGAACCGTTGAAAAATCACTTTACAACAAAGAATTCACCATAATTGCCTTCCTCGATATTGATGGAGCTTTCAACAACATAAACCACTGGCCATCACCAATGCATTAAGCAAACTAGAGGTTAATGGTAATATAATACTTTGAATTTAATACTTTGCTTTCAACTAGGTTAATTCATTGGAAATTCGGCTGCTACCAAACAAAAAAGGCAGTAAAACGTGGCACACCACAAGGAGGAATACTATCGCCGCAATTATGGGTACTGGTCCTCCTATCCCTGGAGGACAGCGGGTGCAAAGTCATTGCGTATGCAGACAATATTGCACTAGCACTTAGTGGGAAACAACTCCCAACAATTAGGGACTTGATGGAAACATGCCTAGGCAGAGAACTGCGGACTTGGAATAAATCCCTCCAAAACGGAACTAATCTTATTCACGGAAAACGGCAGATTCCTCAAATCACTCCACCAAAACTCAATGGGACTTACCTTAGATTCGCAGGCTACGCCAAATACCTTGGCGTGATACTCGACAAATTGAATGTGGAAGAACGCATCAAGAAAGCAACAACTGCGCTATACACCTGCAAAAAAGCCTTGGGAATCAGATGGGGTATTAAACCCCATATTACCCACTGGCTACATATCGCGGATAGACCTATACTAATGTGCGGATGCCTTGTTGTGCAGATCTAACTATTGCAAACTACTTAGCAGACTTCAAAGGATGAACAGCCCCCACTGTAGTTCTCGAAATGATGCCTCACCTACTCCCCTTGGACCTCATTGGCAAGGAAAGGGCAAAGAAATCGGCGCTGCCACTTAAGGAATCCGCTCTTTGGAAATTTTCCGAAATAGGGCACACTGGTATTCTACGCCAAAGCAATGATTTAAGTGAAGTCACGGACTACTTAATCCCGACCCTTGACTTCAAGATTCTTTATAAAACAACAATTTCCAACAGACGACAATGGGAGGGTAATGAACTTCCAAAAAAAGGCACTGCACTGGAAATTTACACGGACGGGTTTAGGACAGGCAATGGTGTGGGTAGACCCTAAGAATCAGCCAATGCTTTAGACTATCGTACCACTGCAGTATATTCCAAGCTGAATTAACGGCGATTGAAGCCGCCGACTCTCAGTTTGTGAGATCGATGAACAACAGAGACATCGTCATCTACACAGATAGCCAAGCTGCAATAAAAGCACTCGAATCACCAATAGTAAGAACAAAATTGGTCAGGCACTGCCGCACGTCTCTAAATGAGATATCGAGCAGATGCGCTGTAACGTTGTGCTAGGTACCTCGGCATAGTGATACACCAAGTAATTGTGAAGCAGACGAACTAGCCAAAATAGGCACCACACTGGAGCTCTCAGCTGTTAAAGGTGAAATCCACCCACCAATGGGAAAGCAAAAATAAAAAAACCACAAGCTTACTAAAAATACGCAGTCAGAATATAAGCAGCCTGACCGGTCCTTACAGGATATTGGGCCTTAGGGAAACATGCTGCAAGATTAGGACTGCCATGCAACAAGTACTGCAGTAGGTGTCATGATGAGGAAGAGGAAGAATCTCCATCCCATCTCCTATGTAATTGCCCTGGTCTAGCCGCCTCAAGAAGATGATTTCTGGGACAATATTTCCTTAATGAACTAACGGATCTATCCGAAACGGAGATCTACAAAATATCAAATTTTATTCAGCACTTAAAATGGTTCCAAGAGTAACGGTGACCATGCCGACTCAAGTGGTAGCACAATGGACCGATTTTGGTCTAAGTGATCCCCACCGCTTTTACGGAGGGAAGCAACCTAACCTAACCTAAGTCCAGTGCGCACCCTACCACAACGACATCACGACTTATGAATTAGTAGCTCTAAATCCATAGGTTTCTGGTCAGATCAGACAAATATAGCATAAGAAAAAAATATAAGGTAGGCCTAAAGTAAAATTAATTGAAGTAGCTAACCGCAGATTACAATAATTAACAGAACTCATCGTAAGAAAACTTCTGAAACTACTACCAGTTTCACAATGTCGGCTTAAGCTTTTGCTCAACTTATTTTTGTTTCATAATAGTGGATCAAGTGTTGAACTTGAAATTGACTTAAACTGTAGCGACTGAATTTGGCCGCTTAAGCCAAAGACAATGTAAACAGAAGTAAACAATATTTTTGTGGAATAATGGAAGACATTTTAGATGATATTGCTGATGAAATTGATGGAAAAGATTATGATTGATTATGATGACATATGTGTTAGTGCATGTATCTAGGTAGATTAAAAATATTTCATAGCCGAAGGATCTTCAGTCCTTGGGATGATTGCCAGTTTCTGAATGAGAAAGGAATGTGCTTGGAAAATACTAAATCTGATACGGGTGTGTATTGAACATAAAACGACATGGCACCTGAATAAAGTTTTTCAATGTTTTTACACACTATTGTAATCTTTATCTTTGCAGGAATAACGCAATGGTGCTCATTGCATGTTTCTTTTAACACAACGATTTTATGTATTTTATGCCACAGGTAATTTCTTGTTGATTGCTGGAGATTTAATTGGCATCTCGAAATCATCGGCTTTTTGCATGGTGAAAAATGCTTCGCTATTCGCACGAATAATGTGGAGAATATGGAGTCTGGAAGATATGTTTCCTGCTCCACCAACTAGATAACGTTTAAATGTTCAAATAATTAAAGGCGTTATCGCTTTCATAGCAATTTTGAACGACGTTTGTGCTAAGAACAATGATTGTAACCCTCCACAATTTAGGCAGATGTAGAATCAATGACAAACATGATTAACTCCGCAGATTCAACGCCAATGGGATACGACTATGACGTGATTACTTATTTCAGAATATTTTTATAATCTAATTCAACACAACGAAGAATATTGAAATAAAAATATACAAACAGGATATGATAGTTTATAAGACCAAAACCTTGAAATACTTTAGTTAATAAGGTGGGTTTATAACAGTTTTTCAAGAAGTGAAAATTGTCATAGTTATGAATTTTTATTTGTGTCTTTGGTCTGAATTTGGACGATATTTATATTTGATTTACTCGCTGATCCCCACAGCTGATGTCCGTATGTTTACATTGGTTTGATAATAATAGTCTTGTAAATTATCACTTTATTGTCGATCTGCGGTGCGCGTTTTCTCATGTTTGTCAAGTTTAGTACATTTGATATTTTGTTTGATAATGATCGCTGAACCGCCATGTCCTTTTCCGTCTGCGTTGAACTATACTGTAACCTGGGATTTTATACTTATAGGTGCTGAATAAGTCTATTTGAGTTTCATACTACTATTGTAATCTTGTTAACATTGTACCTTGAATTTCCATCCATAACAATTGTGGGGGGAAAGAAAAAAAGTACACCCTCATATTTAAAAAAAAAAATTGCATTTTCGCTTCTTCTGTCCTTTGTGAGCGTACATTTTCTGCTACTAAACAAATAATAATCAATGAAAGACGGTCTTTACTTAATTCTGAAAAAGTTTCAGAATTAATATTTTTGCACAATAATATGTAGTTTTCCCGAATTCAGTTCAATTAATCTATCTTAACTAATTGAGCTTAATAAATATTTAGTTTGTTTGTATTAGGTGGGTAGTTTTATTTCATTATGTTTTCTTCCTTCATTTTAGAAATGATAATAGGACGATAATAGGACGACAAGACTCAATTTCTTTAGCATTGAACTAAATGAATTAGAAGAACGAACTAGTTCATTAAACCGATTTGAACTAAACTGAGCGCTCTCTGGACTGAACTAAAATGCACAAGCCTAATGCATATGTGGGAAAATATACTATGCAAATAGATTTGAACCATAATTTTAATGGAGCGGTCCTATTATTAGGAACACAACTGAATATTTAATACCAAAAAAGTTTCAAAATACATCACATTATGTCGCGCATACCATAGTAATTAGTAGGGCTAGGATTTCAATGCATTTGCATATTTTTTTTGAGAGACCTTAGAAGCACTAGGATAAGTTATCTTTCCGATTCATGAATTTTGCTTTAAATTGGCATCCAATCGTTATTGCATATTTTTGCATATTTTACTATCTATAAATGCATATTTTACATATTCTTGCATATTTTTAATAATAAATGCATATTTTGTGCATATTTCCGAAAAATTAACTCAAAATTAAAAAAAAGAAACAAAACCGTAAAAATGCACACGCACCATTCAATTTCTTAAAGTAATACTACTTGTAGATATTATTTAATTTTTCAAATGAAGATCTTTATTTTTATTTATTTAATTAATATTATTGTTGTCAAGCAGCTCTACCACCTTAGTCTCTTTTGTAATCAATCTGTTTTGAAACTGGTTTATAATGGTCTTTTAAAATCTAAACTGCAATATGGGCTATTTTGTTGGGGTGGTGCATACTTTTCTAATATTAAACCTTTAATACTTAAACAAAAGTATTATAAAGTATATAAGAATAATTTGTCACTTTTCATGTTTTTTCTGTGTTACTGCACCTCGGTTATTCAATTCACTTCCTATAAATTTATGATGCGAAAGAGTGGAAACAGTCTTCTTGAGAGATATTTATGAATGGCTCCTGTCTCTCAGCTATTCTGAGATTGAAAAAAATTTGCATATTTAATCTAATTATAATACTTTGTTTAAATGATATCCTTCATTTTATACTTTATATTTTATTTTAACTTATCTTTTTACTTGCCTGTTTACTTTATCTTTTGCATACCTTATTTGTACAAACACTTATTTTTGAAAATTTTTGTTACTTAATATGGTACCCATCAACAGTTTCTGGTATAGTGTTCAGATAAATACATTCACCACTTGTTATTTTACAATTGAATGTATCTTTACTATTTCAGTCATATGTGTCAACCAAATTATGTCAATCCTACATCTATGTAAATACTTTTTCCTGAAATAAAGCTATTACTTAATAAAAAAATAATTAATAATAATTGCTTTTTATTAGGAGCGCAACTAAATTCTCGATGTTTTTTTTTTTTATGAAAATGAAACTTTATTGTGAAAAAAACGGTTACAAATGAATCATTCAAAATATTGCCCATCGCTAGCAATAACTTTTTCCCATTTTTCTGGCAGAGCTCGCATACCGCCAAGATAGAATTGTTCGTTTTTTGAGGCTGTCCACGAATCAAGCCATTTTGAGATGTCTTCATATGAATGGAACTGCTGATCATGATTTTGATTTTTTTCTCTTTGGGTTTCTGTAATAAATCCATTTTTCATCACCCGTAACGATGAAGGAAACCTTTCCTTTTTTGCCGCTGAAGCAGTTGTTCATAGGCGAAAAAACGATGCTCAACGTCTCTTGGCCTTGGAGCCCAAATTCCGTGCTCTTGAATCATTCCAAACGCATGAATAGCTTGGCGGGTAACTCCTAATACTGAAGCAAGTTCTTTTTGCGTTTGGCATGGATCCTCATCGAGCAATGCCTCCAATTTAGCGTCTTCGAAGGTTTTTGGCCTTCCTTCGAACGGTCGTCAACATTGAAATCACCGTCTTTGAAGCGACGGAACCAATCACGGCACGTTGTTTCACTTAGAGCAGCATCTCCGTAAACTTTTTGGAGTTCTCAAACAAAATCACTAATGTGTCAAAGCGGTTTGACTAAGCTGGATTCATGACATTTTGGATACGTCACAATCGACCAGCACTTACTATTAGAGCCATGTTTTGATAAACAGCGAGAATTTAGTTGCACACCTAATAGTTCTTAAAATAAAAAGACTGAATTTACCTAAAAACTAGATAACATGTTTTTTGTTTTTCATTATAAAAATGACAAACTAAATTACAATCGTACAGTCGCTATAGCCCACGGTCGTTTTATCTCACTTTTCAAAAATAGAAAGATTACTTATGCAAAAACCAACCACGTTTGGGAAAATTAGTCGTTAAAAGCGACTGGTCGTTATAAACCACGTCGTTATAGGTGACTTCGCCATGGTTTTAAGTGCATATTTCCCATTTTTAAGCGAATATTTTAGCGGATAATTTGCGTTTTTAAGTGCATGAAAATCCTAGCCCTAGTAATTAGGCTCTGGTATAATGTCTCAAATCTTCACCTTTTTTTCATAAAAACTCATTGATCGTGGCTTGGCGGCAGAAAGTTATTTAATGTATTTTTTTAATGTAGAAGCTAATAAATGGCCACGAGTGACGAGGTAATATTACTCATCAACGCACGGTTCTTTTTAAACATGTACATATGTATAGAAGTAGCAACAAGCGACTAAAGGTCTAAGTAATTTTCTGAGAGCAAATGCATGAATGAATCGAATGAAAATTTATAAAACACACAAAACCACTCAGAGGTGGATAAAACGTATAAAGTGGTAAAACAACTTCATTCCCACCTCCCATTTTCCCAAAGAACGAAATAGGTGGGCAGCAAACTGCTTCTTGTTATTTTTCATGAGCAATATCTCTTGGTCTGGGTTTTATTGTTGTGACCATTAGTAGCCGGTCAGTTACGTCATATGCTTCTAATGTGGCCTATATATGCAAGTGTAGTCATAGCTTAATTTGGAATGTAAATACCGTATGAGCACTTGACAACATACATATGTATGTACATATAATACATTTGGGCTTTGTAAGTTTATTGACAGAAAATACGTGCTGCTGTCAGAGAGTTTGCTCAGTATGAATAGATGAAAATGCGTTGTGGGGAAGAATTGAACCAAATTTAAATAGTTTTTCAACAATTAATCTAAAAAAAAACAAAATAAACACACCCGCAATGCTCCGTCAACACATGTACATACTTAACGGCGTTTCTTTTTCCCCCAATAATGATATCATTACTCACTTAGAAGCTCCCCTGGCAAAAGCGCATTCCTCCAATTTCACCATCACAGCAAATTCACTCAATATTCTTTGTATAAAAGCTGAGACACGACTATTATTAGGCAGTCGCTCGCTACTCGGCACTCAAATCGTATCGTATTCAGACGGAGTCGTTCGCCAGATATATTGGCTTCACTCTCAGTAAATTATTCAAAGTGATTTCGCCGTTTTCTTTAAGTTAATTTTCGGTTACACATACATATACTCGAACAAACATGGCGGTAGTTCAGATGACTCAAGAACAGTTGCAACAGTTGATTGAATCCGTACGTGCCTCTGCAATTGCTGCTTCGAATGAAGCCGTCACAACCAACGCCAAATCGAAAGGGAGCTTCAGTAACTGCCCCGCACGATTCGGTGGACAACGTGACCATGACGCTGTTGAGGAGTTCATCAATGCAGTGGAAACATACAAAGACGTTGAGCACATTACCGACCAAGACGCTCTTCGTGGACTGTCCCTACTGTTCTACTCATTGGCATCAACATGGTGGCAAGGCGTGAAGAGGGAGGCCAAGACCTGGACTGATGCAATCGAAATGATTCGCAGCCATTTCTCCCCAACGAAACCAGCATACCAAATCTACATGGAGATCTTCCAGACCAAGCAAGAGGAACGTGTATCTATTGATACTTTCATATGTCAAAAACGTGCACTACTCGCTCAACTGCCTGAGGGCCGTCACAATGAAGAGACTGAGATCGATCTCATCTACGGATTGCTGCACATCAACTATCGCAAATACATTCCCCGCCATGACGTCAAGACATTCCGCGACTTGCTAGAAAAGGGCCGCATCATTGAGCACAACAACACCGAGGCTTGTGAAACTTTACCAGGTGATTCACGAAGAGGAGCTGATAAGGCAAGCTCTACCAAGAGATGTACCTATTGCGGCTATCGTGGGCATACAGCAGAGAATTGTCGCAAGAAGAAGACAACCGAAGAAGAATAAGCAAACTTAATTTGCATCATAAGTAGCTTAAAACAACATCTCATCTCAACACTAAAATCTCTGCATAGAGTTCGTAGACATATAACATAATAACCAACATTAGGGTAAGACACCAATCAGAAGGCTTTTTCGGAACCCCGAAGCATATCATCGAGGACTGCTCTCTGAAATTCGCCTGCACACACCATTAAACAAATCTGGCAACGTGACGCCAGTGCAAGATGAGAAGATTTTTTTTAAAAATCTTAAAATTAGTTTCAACCATTTGCCGTAAGGCACTAAAACGAGCCGAGTATGGAGCGGGATCTTTTGATGGAAGGGCTTGAATTTGTGAGCATTTCTTGGAATATTGAGGTATGTGGATGCGGTGAATTGGACTTTAGGTCGAGAGATATTAGGGCTTGTGTCTCGGCACTTGATCTCTTATCTCTTGACTTTGCGTCTAATTCCTACATCCGAATACCTTTCTATTCTGCGTCTTGTTTGAAATTTAAAGCCTGGACTGAAAAAAGACATCTGCGAAGTACTCACCCCGTTTGCACATTCGAATCGAGTCCCTTATTTAGTATCGGTTCGATTTCCGCGATTTACACATGGAAACTTCGGTTTTCTAATGTTCATCTCGGGGTTCCAAACCGAAACTGAGATGTGGATTTAGTTTCGGGTGTGCAAAAGGGTTCTCGGGGACCTAGTCCCCACTCCATTGCTGAAGGAAATACTGAATCGTGTTGAGGTTGGAAAGTGCTTAGGATTTTTTAAGCGAATGCTGCAGGTTGTCAGAGGTTTGGGTTTTCACTGAGTCGGTTTCGTTTGGAGTTCGCTTTAAATAAAATCGTTCTTATGGATTTCTATTCGTCTGGATGACTTGTTGACTTCGTTTAAATGGTTCTCTGTGCTTTCCACGTTCTCAAAATGTGTTCTAGTGTTTCCGAAGCGATAAAACCTTTGGTCCTTTTAGGATCAAAACCCATTCTTTTAAAGAATAAAATCAAACCTATTCCTTTTTGGAATAAAACCAGAACCATTTCCTTAGCGGAATTAAACCTATTTCCGTAATGAATAAAATCATCGCCCTTAAAGGGAATCCAAGCGAATTAATTCTCGAACACTTGGGCACAATCTTATATTGTCCTTAAAATCGTAATTAATTTTCTTGATGAGACATTCGCCAGAGTTGGCTTTGTCGCTTGTAATTTTTAACAATTAACCTGGCTAGATACGCCAGCAGGCATTACTTTTACAATACATTTCTTTTATCAACTTAAGGTAGATCACTTTGTAAACGAATAAGAATACGAACTTTCGAAATAAATACTATTTTTGGCATTGTAATACTTTCTCTTGTGAAACCATTGTACACAGTCAAACATATTGTTTTAGCTTTAAGTAAATATATTTTTTTTATGAATAAATCAAAGATTTAAAAATGAAATTTTTTTCCAGTTTCATTTTCTTTTTTCAGTCTTTTTTCAATCTACTCGTAACTGAAAGTTGACGTAAGTACATACTATACATTTTCTCCAAGAGAGACTATGTTGACTGATTAATTAGCCCGTAACTTTGGAGGTCAAGTTGCGACAACAGCTGTCGAATTTGTACACGTGCCTACTAAAAGTTCTTCGAAATTGTTCGATCAGGATCGGCAATAAGCAATAGGCCTCAGTTCTTTAGATGGGCCCGCAACCAACAAAACGACCTAGAGCTCATTTGTCCACCTTTGACAACTTTTATGTGGTCGAGCTATATACATACATACATATAATACGTAGCAGGAGTGGGGTGATTAAGTCACCTTATTTTTTTGAAGGTGGACTCTACTACTCAATTGCTTTCTGAGTTATGATCCATCCTGAATAATGATCCTACATGGATCATGGATAAATATAGCAATCAAAAATGCCTGGTACGTTTTGCATAATTTTTCTGATTGCATAGTGGACAGGCTACCTGATCATTTAAAAACCATGTAACGCTATGTGGTATGTACTATACAAATCAGTGCAATAATTGCACTTTTCCGCATTAGGTTCAATAAAGGATAACCAGCTGTGATGCGGCTTGGCCTAAAGCTCCTCCTTATACTGAACCGATTCAAACTTTGTAGCGTTTCAAGTCATCGACAATGTACTCCAAAGTTAGATAGGTTTCGCTACTGCAACTAATTGAAGAGTGTGCTCTTTTCAACAAAGCCTCAACCTTTCCATAACATTAAATGATTTTTTTATGAGAAGCTCTGATGTTTCCAATCCAGAAAAAAAGGCTAAACCACAACCTTGAGGATAGAAAGTATTTTAAAGACATCCACAACAATCAGGAAATTCCAATAATGTTTAGGCCGTGGTGAGCTCTTGAAAGAGAGAAGATAGTGTACTAACAGAAAACGTTTGAAGCGATAAACACATACAAATTATTACGTGCGCATGTATGTATAATGCTTGTGTTATCCGCCAAACACTTGCCAATCTGGTAGATGTCCAAGTCATGCTAATTGATTAGGCTATATCCTATGTAGACGTACAATAATATGTAACAATAAAATCTAATTTAATCTAATCTATAAATGTTTTTAAGTACGAGTAATCAGTCTGAATTAGCAGACTCTTATGCCTTGGCGTTTACTTTGTGAACGTGGAATTTGAACTCAAAAACCCTTTCAAAGAAAACTGGTTACACATCAGGTATATAGCTTTGAACTCTCGCTTGCTAATGTCGAAGAGAATTTATGGTCTTAAATGTACTGTAGGAGCTGGAATCTATGGTCGCAACAGCTTTAAAGACCAGGCGAGGGCTGGTTAGTTTGTTTAGTATTCTGCGAATATCTTTAGAAGAAAACATGTTCTAAGTTATTATACCCAAAAATTGAAATGGCCTTCTTTCAAGAAAATATCGAAGCACTAGGCCCCAACCAGGGGCGGACTAAGAGGCAGTGGCACCCGAGGCGGAAAAGCAAACGTACACCCCTTAAAATAAATAAGAAAAAAAACACGAACAAATATTTTATTTAAAGGTTCTTTCGAGCTTTTATTGCGCTGAATGTTTCGATTAAATCATTAAAATCTATATTTTTTGTGTGCTCCTTTTCGATCGAAAGTATAGCTAGATTAGTCAACCTATTTTGGTTCATTGTTGATCTTAGATAAGTCTTAATTAATTTTAATTTTGAAAAGCCTTGTTCACATGATGCCACTGAGACGCAAATTGTTAAATAAATTCTCATCGCCAATGACAGACTCGGTAACGAGTCTGAAAAATCCCACTTAACAATGAAGCTTAAAAATTCAAGAGCTGTCCAAATTTCTGCATCTTTTAAGTTTATTTTTGCAGCTACCATTCACCCGATTTCCAATATGATACTATTGTCAGTTAGTTCTGTAAATGTCGAGGTAAGCACTGGGACAACAGCACGCAGTTCTTCCTCCGTTCCATACAGCAATATTTTCGGTTGAAGAGCTGAGAAAACTGACGCAATGTCTTCAATGGTCTTAGACCGATGAATTAGTTCAGTGTAAAATGTATCCTGATATTCTAACATGGATCTTCGTATTTCCTCTTCCAACGACAAACCAGCATCTTGAGCCTGTTCGCTTGGCATAATTTTTTCAATTGAAATTTCTAGCTCAGTACATTGTTCTCTTGCGTATATTATGGCCTTTTTCACGATGTTCATGAAGAAAATTCGTGAGTGCCTTAAATTTTATTACACTTTTTTCTAGAGTGAGCCCTGATTTTTGCAAGTATTTCTGTGCTAAATCAACTTCTTCTAAAATATCGCACCAAAATAAAAGATAACACAAAAACTTAAAGTCGCATACAGATAAGAGTATGGTTGCAGCACCTCTTTTATCCAAAGTTTGCTTTTGAGGATCACGAAATTTTCCTTCAATGACCTAACAGCCTTATGATGAGCGCTCCATCTAGTATCTACAAGTCTCTTGACTGACACACCTAAATTTTTCGTGAGAATATCCCAACGATGCGTAGATGCTGAGAAAAATGTGTAAAGTCTTTCCACTGTCCCGAAGAACGGGGTGAAGAGGGGGAAGAAGGGGTGCTTCCCAAAGAGTGAACTCCACAAAGGTTTAAGGAATGGCTTGCACATGGCGTAAACAAAGCTTTTGGATTAATTTGCCGAATTAATTTTTGAACTCCTCCATGAAAACCCGACACAGTCGCAGCATTATCATATCCCTGAGCTCGGCAAAGGTTAATGTCAAGACTATCTTCATTGAGTTGCTTTAAGATATCGTCGGTAAGTTCTCTTGCAGTCTTTCCAGATGTAGGAAAGAACCTTAGAAAGGATTCCCTCACCTCAACTTTGCCGTCCTGGATTGGCCGTGGCGAGGGCGGAGCTGTGAGCCGGTGCGTTATCATTGTGGAAGAGCACTTTTTTCTTCGCCAAGTGGGGCCGTTTTTTCTTCAATTCGTCGTCGAATCAGCCCAATAATTTGGCATAGTACAGCCCTGTGACCGTTTTGCCATTCTCCAGGTAGTCGATGTGTATCACACCTTGTGAATCCCAGAAAACGGTGGCCATCACCTTTCCGGCCGATGGGACAGTCTTCGCCTTCTTCAGAGCACGTTCGCCGGGTGAAGTCCACTGTCTCGACTGGTCCTTGGTTTCTGGTATGTACCAGTGGATCCATGTTTCGTCGACTGTCACGAAACGATGCAGAAACTTCTTCGGATTGCGCTTAAACAGCGTCAAACACTGCTTTGAAGTGGTCTCACGGTTGCGCTTGTTGTCCGGAGTGAGCAAACGCGGCACCCATCACGCCGACAGCTTTCTCATGCCCAAAATTTCATGCAGGATATAACCCACGCGATTTTTTGAAATGTCTGCTGTCTCAGCTATCTTGCGCACTTTCAATCAGCGGTCTGCCAATACGAGATCGTTGATTTTTGTCACGTTACCCTCTGTGGTAGCCGTTTTCGGAGCACCTGGACGTGGCTCATCAAAAAGCGACGTGCGACCACATTGAAACTCGTTAGACCAATTTTTGATGGTCGCCATCGAAGAAGAAGAGTCACCGTACACAGCATCTAAACGCTCTTTGATTTCGCTGCGCAATTTCTCTTCCAAAAACAAGAATCGAATCACCGACCGATATTGCTCTTTTTCCATTTTTCTAAAATCCCCGGACACTCCCGCTTCCACACGCGGTTAAAACAAAACTACGAGTCCGATCCGGCTGAAATTCGACAGTAGCCGTCTACTAGAATGTACTACACGATAGTAAGTTGCTCTTGCGATGCTGGCGCCATCTGGCGGTGAGGCTAAGTACTTATCGGACCACCCTCGTATACCATCCATTTCCGCAATACTCTTTCACCATATGGGAGGGTAGTATAAAACCAGGCCGCATTAAGATATCTACTCGTCCCCTTGGTTTTATCGCCTGACCTTTGAACTTCGGCTGTATTAAAAGGACAATCTTTATTTTGAAAATGAGTACTACCCTTTTTCACTAAATCAACTTTCAAATCATCAGACAGCGGAATTGGCCAATTTGCAATATCAGAATAAATAGAGCACTCTTTGCTTGTCGTTTGCTTTTCCAACTCATCAAAATCTTCTTTTTCCCGAACGCTGGTATCATTCTCCTTGTCGCGGTCAAAACCTACTGCATTCTCATCAGTGTTACGTAATTCGGTTTCTTCTAATGAACTTGATGGGGTAGGTTTTTCTAAGAAAGTTGAGGGTTCGGTTTCTGCATTAGATGTAGAAGCTATGGTACCTGGGTGGCCCGTATGACTGCAAAAAATCATGATGAACAACAGTATTGTAATCGAAGAAAACAGTGAGGAAATGCTCACCTTTGGCTGAACTTGGTGGTCTTTTTCGGTCTTGGCTCTTCTGTTTGTTTCCATTGGAATTATTGATCTTACTTTTCGGCGTCATTACCATAAGCCATTGTTTCATCAAGTTGGTCTTTCATGTCATTCAGCAGCTCCTGAACGATGCTCATCCAAAAGGCTTTTTGGTCAAAATTTAGTAATTTTGGAGCAAACCTCGCTGACAAACGTTTCATGACCAAAATATCTGAACAAATTTTATGGCATGAGCCAATCGATATGCCAATACCCTTAGCAACTAATAAAACTAACAGGGCATTGGGAATGTTGAAACGTTATGCTTAAATGTTCACCGATCACTACATTTAAAAAACCTTATATGTATCGTTTGTGCGATCTCTGCTGAAATATGCTCCATCGTTTGGTGTCTCTACTACTACATTCATATTACGAGATTAATATCGATACAAAAACGCTTTTTAACGTTTTCTCTCAGGCGACTTTCTCGGTCAGCTCGATTGAAACTTGTTAGACTTCTGAGAGCCTTCTGACATACCCGTATTGGTAAAATCGGAAGTTCAATAGAGCTTGCAGACAAACACATACTCGTATGTTGACCCCATTAGTTTAAATAGTTTGAATTTTAGCAATTGGAGTCGGTCCTTTTTTTCTTCACTATGTGAAAAGTACAATGACCAGTGGATAATGAACTAGAGGGTTGCCGAGCGAACGGAGTAATTAAAGTAATGAATTTCACGATTTTTCACTTGTTCGAAGCTACCCGGCATTATGTGCTTAAAGACTATTTAAAATCACCGATATTTTATTTTAACGTACAAAGGCAGGTGTGAGCGTATTTATTTATCCACACGAAATTCACCACACGAAAGTCACCAATATTTTGTCAAAAATACACAAATATTACTCAGGATTTATGTAGAGAGTGCGCTGCTAATTTCTCAAGTAAAGCAAACAATATTCCAAAAAGGTTTTATAATTTTTACCGACAAACTGAGTTGATTTTTAGCTAACAAGACCTTTAGCCCTTTACTTTGTTCAACTGATTATGTGTCATTGCCTGTATTTCTGCCATTTCTTAGTTTAATTAATACGTAACATGAAATGCAAGTTTTGTAAAAGAATCTTGTTTCCAATCTTCGAAACAGATTCTCTTACATAGTCAAAGATACAGGGATACATAACAGGGATTAGAATTTCGTTCCTTAGTGGACTAAGGCTATGTAATAAGTCTGCTCGGCACCAAAACTTTAAGAGCAGAGGGGCAGACACGAGAACTTGAAAAAATATAGGAAGAGCTGGGAGGAAACAGCACAGAAGTACGTAACAGCCCCAGTCCCTATGACTTCAGTCTCCTTCAACTAAAAATAAACTGTTTGTTGAGAATAGTTTAAGCACAAAATTAATGAGAATAGTTAGAGCACAAAATATATGAAGACAAAAAAATTGTAAAAGTACCTGTGGTTGTCCCATAGTTTGATTTCTAACTAAAGATTTTCAATAAAATGCTTACAATTCAACATTATCCCTCTCAAACTAACTTCCATACGAAGCCACACAGCGCTGGTTTCTTCATTCCTTATAGCAGTGCTGGAACTCGAACCAGCCTTCAGCTGGCAGTCACTTGGATGTTTTCTAGTGTCCCAAAAAGTGAGTTTTCCCTTGAGGTAGTTTTCAATTTTGAGAAGGGAAAAAAGTCATAAGTACTCATGTCCGGCGAATAAGGAGGCTGAGGAGCAAGAGGAATTTTTTTAATTGCTCAAAAATTCGTTTATTGAAAATGCTTCGTGATAACGCTCATTGCCGTGATGCCAACCCCAGTTGTTCTAGATCTTTTTCCCCCAATTCATTGGTTAAAATTTGATCAACGTTGGTGTGACTTAAATTCATCAACTACCCGATCAATTTGACCGTTAACCGATGATCTGAATAACAAGATCCCGGATTTTGTCGACACTTTCATGAATTCTTGAGATTGAAGGCTAAAGTTTAGCTAGAGTTTCCATTGCACTGTGCCCATGTCTGAAACACAACCTGATAGCACACCGATGTTTGAAATTTATGTCACGAAAACAAATTTATTCACGAAAACATTTCTAAGTAACAGACATACAAATTACTTCAGCTAATTCAAACTTGTACTGGAAGCGTATCGCATGTTAACCTTATTTAGTTTTTTTCAGTACTGTCATATCGATCGCTATATTGCTAACCCATTACCTACTTTATTTACACATCTCGCCTAATCAGAAGAAATATAAGCAGAAGGAAGTCTTGGATTAAGATTTACATGTTTCAATGCCAAGTTACATTAAAATCCACAATTTTACCCCATGTAAGGAGCATGTATTACAATATCCATTTTTTTAAATAAATATCGTATAACTTGACATTGTTGCAATTACTTAAGAGGTAATTATGAGATAGCCTTTACAAGTTGATAGCTGCGTGATCATCTCAAGAGTTAGCGCATTTTGCTCATTCATTGTACCAATCTCCCTCATAGTTGGAACAGCTAATAGTTGTTTCTTCTGTATTCTTCTGTGTAGGATATTGGGTTAGGGTCGTGAAGTACACTTCTCTTTCAATTTGATGTCTGGATGCACCAGTAGAAGTTCCTGCAATTGGAATCATGGCTGGAAGCCTTTTCTTTCGTTTTTGTTCTTTTTTACTTAGCTCAACATACTTATTTCTGCTTACACTGGCAAGGTTGTTCGATTTGCGCTTGTCGCTGCAGTTTGGACATCTGATTGTCATGGTGTTGACAATTTGTAGTGGCATGTGAATCTACAAGGTACCATACAATGTGTAAACGTGATAATTGAGATCACCATGGCCAAACATTCAGTAAGTGCGGCATTGGGTAAGCTCGCCTTTAATATCTTATTTTTGCAAATTACATTTAAACTGCGTGGCCATTTTTTGCCAAAAGCGCTACATCATTTAATGCTTAACTGACTTAAGGTCATGGGAAAAAATTGACAACGTTTAAGAACACCGCTCTATTGCGTACTGAGTGGCGAACGCTAGTTGCAATTGTGTTGTTTGTTTCTTTCGCCTTTGAATTTTTTCTTGGTCGCAGATATGACCAATTTTTACTTATGTACTATTTACTAGCCATAAATACTGAAACAACTTGAACTTGCAATAAAATGAAAATAAATTAATATTTTTGAATTTTTTTTTATATTATGTATATTACATAAGAAATAAAACGTGTAACTTTTTATTCAAAATGATCGCCTTTACACAGGCCCTTAATCGGTCTGGCCAACGGTCAATGGCGATACGAACCCTTTCCATGGGAAAATTTTACATTGCTTTAACAAGGGATGCCTTCAGCGACCCAATTGTATTGTGTTCCTTAGAGCAGGCCATACCCTCCAAAACCGACCACAACTCATAATCCATAGGATTCAAATCAGGGCTAGACAATGGCCAGTTTTCATCCTTTATAAAATCCTGTACATTCTCCTCTAACCATTTTTGAGTGGTCTTGGCTTTGTGGCCAGGGGCAGAGTCCTGTTGCAATTACCACGGCTTATTTTTGAAAAGAGAATTGTTTAATTTTCTTTTTGGCAAAAATGCAAATCAGTAACCTCATCATAGGAGACACATCACCAAACCTTTGGAAACCATTTGCGAAGCTTCTTTACAGTTACGCGCATAAATTTTGTCACTCTGCTTGTTAAATTTTTCTTCAACTCTATTTTACTATTTCTTTATAATGTCACTGTAAGCAGATGTCTTGTTGATCTGCGGTACGCTCCAAGTCCAAGGTCTTCTTTAAAGATCATTGAAATCGTTCTGGAAGCAATATTCATCTCACGGGACAACACTTTCTGCTTTCGAAGTGGATTCCGGCGAATACGAGCACTCATGGCTTTGATGGCATTTTTTGTTCAAACTGAACGCGGACACTCCGATCTTTAGCGATCATTAATTCCTCCAGTTTCTGCAAATCTTTTGATAGTACTATAAACAAACACACGACTAATATTTCCCCATTCCATGTTGATACTTTAAAATTGTAGCTTCAACTGAATAATTATTACAAGTAGAAGAGCTACTTCACACATTGCTGTAAAAAACATAATGGTACTTGCTCTCGCAAATAAATAATACAGGGTGTTTCAGTATTTATGACTAGACTAGGTACATACTTACTTGTTTACGAACTACGAGGGTGGTCCGATAAGTACTTAGCCTCACCGCCAGATGGTGCCAGTATCGCAAGAGCAACTTACTATCGTGTAGTACATTCTAGACGGCTACTGTCGAAATTTCAGCCGGATCGGACTCGTAGTTTTGTTTTGACCGCGTGTGGAAGCGGGAGTGTCCGCGGATTTTAGAAAAATGGAAAAAGAGCAATATCGGTCGGTGATTCGATTCTTGTTTTTGGAAGGGAAATCGCGCAGCGAAATCAAAGAGCGTATGGATGCTGTGTACGGTGACTCTTCTCCTTCGACGGCGACCATCAAAATTGGTTTAACGAGTTTCAACGTGATCGCACGTCGGTTTTTGATGAGCCACGTCCAGGTGCTCCGACTACCACGGAGGATAACGTGACAAAAATCCACGATCTCGTATTGGCAGACCGCCGATTGAAAGTGCGCAAGATAGCTGGGACAGTAGGCATTTCAAAAAATCGCGTGGGTCATATCCTGCATGAAATTTTGGGCATGAGAAAGCTGTCGGCGCGATGGGTGCTGCGTTTGCTCACTCCGGACAACAAACGCGACCGTGAGACCACTTCAGAGCAGTGTTTGACGCTGTTTAAGCGCAATCCGAAGGAGTTTCTGCGTCGTTTCGTGACAGTCGACGAAACATGGATCCACTTGTACACACCAGAGACCAAGGAACGAAACCTGGCGAACGTGCTCCGAAGAAGGCGAAGACTGTCCCATCGGCCGGAAAGGTGATGGCCACCGTTTTCTGGAATTCACAAGGTGTGATCCACATCGACTACCTGGAGAAGGGCAAAACGGTCACCGGGCTATACTATGCCAAATTATTGGGCCGATTCGACCCCGAATTGAAGAAAAAACGGCCCACTTGGCGAAGAAAAAAGTGCTAATTGGGCTACGAACTGCTGCTCCTCCACCGTATTCTCCAGATTTGGCCCCGTGCGACTTATTTTTGTTTCCTTCTTCTTCTTCTTTTCCTTTTTATCCCGGCGTCGTTATGGTCAGAAGTGTAGGACCATAACCTTCCCACATTCCTACTGGTCCGCTTGTGGGGTCCGCCGGTTTGACCTCAGAAAGTAGCGGCAGGCTTCCCGGTTTGGGATTACTTCATCGCTGAGGCCAATCAAATGCGGGTTTTTTTGCATTTGTTTGCACCAATTGTTTTTCGGCCTGCCTTTTTTGCGTGTTGAAATTGGAATGTTGATTGATAACGCCTTTTGGACGGGGTTCAAAGGATCTCTCCTTTGAACATGGCAATACCAACTGAGTCGGTCGCGCTCTATATTTCTTGTGATGGTTTCTTTTACGTGGAGGCTTCCTCGGATCTTTGAACTTCTAATTCTGTCACGCTTTGTTACTCCCGCTGTCATGCGAAGCATCTTCATCTCAGTTGCCGTTAATTTGCTCTCATACTTTTTGTGCATTGTCCAGCATTGTGAACCGTATGTGAGCGCCGGACGTACAACTGAAGTGTAGAGCCTTCCTTTCAGCTTAGGGGGCATTTTTCGATCACAGAAGATGGCGGAGTTTTCCCGCCACTTCATCCACCCTAAGCTTAGGCGATGTTTGATGTCGTCATCACAAGTTGCTTCTCTATTAATCATAGATCCCAGATATTTAAACTTTTCACACTTGGGAAGCACTCTTCCATTCAAGTAAATGTCTGGAATAGGCTGATGAGGGTCAGAGAACGGGCAGCACAGATACTCTGTCTTCTTTGAACTAATACGATACCCATGTCCCTCAAAAATGTCCACCCACACATCAAGTGCTCGTTGTAGGGACGCCTGATCATCACTTATAATGGCCCCATCGTCAGCAAAGAATAGCTGGTGCACATTGGGGTCCGTCACTTTTCCTTCAAGCAAGCAATCAAGGACTGCTATAAAAAGCAGTGGGCTGAGGACGCTCCCTTGGTGTACACCGACTTTGATTGCGAACTCTTCGGTGACTCCTGCGGTGCATCTTACTCTTGTCGTTGCTCTCTCGTACATGTCCATAATCACTCGCACGTAGGTTTCTGGAACTCCTTTTTGTCTTAGCGCTACCCATAAAAGATCTCTTGGTTGCCGGTCAAAGGCCTTCTCGAAATCAACCAACACCATATGCAAGTCCTTTGAAGAATCATGATGCTTTTCCATCATGATCCTTATACTTTGGATTGCATCTGTTGTTGATTTACCCGAGACAAACCCGCACTGGTCATCAGATAGTCGTATTATTTTTCGCAGTCGGCTATCTAATACCCGTTCAACGATCTTCATGGTGTGCGACATCAGCTTGACAGAACGGTAGTTATCACAATTTCGCGTATCACCCTTTCCTTTGTGCAATGGAAGAAGATAGCTTTCCCTCCATTGATTAGGCATAGTGTCGCCTCTCATAAGTTTGGAGATAAGAACCATGAGCCATCTAGACCCGATGTCTCCCATCTTTTTCCAGAACTCAGAGGGTATCCCGTCCGGCCCAACAGCTTTTCTTTTCTTGGAGTTTTTAACCGCGTACCGAACTTCTTCGACTGTGATGTCGGATATTTCGGCATGATTCGGGGCGGCTCTTGGAAAGTACACTCGGGGAAACTGTTCGTTCAGAAGTTCCTCGCAATACTGTCGCCATCTGTGGAGAATTTTTTCGTCTTCCACAAGGAGTTGGCCTTCAGCATTGTTAATAAACTTTGGGAAACGAATCTCTTGAGCATTTCTTCTTCTCTGGGCGGCTATCTTAAAGATATTTGCTCCTTTGTTCAAATTGTTTTGTCGAAGCTCCTGGGTAGCCTGGTTCCTGTCAGACGCGGAAGACGATATTTCTTCCAACTCGTGATAGAGGCCTTCCATGCTTTTCGCTTTGAATTCGGCGCATTTTTTCTTCGCGATACCCTTGCAACATCTATATACCTTTTCACGGCGAGCTTTTTCCTCTCTATTAGTAGAAGAGCACTTTGACCAAGCTTGGAAAGCCATTTTCTTTTCGTGTATCACTGCTTTGGCTTCGTCTGTCCACCACCAGGTTTCTTTTGCGTGTTGGCAGGGGCCTTTAGATGTTCCGAGCAGTGATTTGGCTTTCTCCAGGCCAGATTGTTGTAGGGAATCCCACATGTCTTGTGCTCTGCACTCCTCATTACCGACCTCATCGATAATGGAAGAGAGGTAGTTTTTCATGATGGTAATAAAAGCTTCGCCTTTTCCTTTATCCAGCTTATACCACTTGATTCTCTCAGACACCTTCGTTTGCTGCTTTGACTTCTTTCTCGCATCCATAAAAAATTCTGTCAGGAGGAGACGGTGTTGAGGGGCGATCGCGTCTCCCAGGATCACTTTGCAATCTTTAGCTCGTGGCTTCCTGAAACTGGATACCAAATGATAGTCTATTTGAGTTTCATTTCCGCCGCTGCTATAAGTGATCAGGTGCCGGCTTTGTTTGACGAACATGGTATTTAGCACTATAAGACCGTACGACTTGCACATGTTTAGGATATCTTCACCTGAAGAGTTCCTGGTGCCGTATCCCAGCCCTCCGTGGTAGCCTTCATAGTCTTCGCTTGTCTTCCCGACATGTCCGTTTAAATCTCCCCCAACAAACAAAAGCTCTTCCTTTGGGATGATTTTGACAAGGTTGTGGAAATCTAGCCAGAATGCATCTTTTTCTTTTTGTTCGCATCCTACTTGAGGGGCATATGCGCTTACGATGTTCCACACCTCACCATGCATCACCAATTTGAGAGCCATCAAACGGTCACTGGACTTTGAAATGGTTAAGACGTTGCCAAGTAACTCTGCCGCAAGGATGATGGCGATTCCGTTTTTACCTTGTTCCAATCCATAGTAAAACATCTTGTAGGCTTTTGTTTTAACGTCCAAGAAACGTGCCCGATTACCGGTGTTTCGCCATTTCGTCTCTTGTACGCACAGGATGTCTACTCGCCTTCTAACCATCATTTCTTCAAGCTCATAGCTGCGCCCACTCATGCTTCCAACGTTCCAACTCGCGACTCTTAAATGTGGCTTACGCCGTTGCATTACTTTGCTATCCCCCGGAAATCCTATAGCTCTGACCCGAGCATTGCTGCTCGTCCCAGGATCACGACCATTAGTAGTGCCTGGCGGGGTAGTGCTTTTCCTTTTAGCGTTCTTTTCCATAATGCTACTTGACCGTTTTCTTTCTTCCCTTCCTTTTTGACACGGCATGCTCCAGATTTTTTATTTTTTTTTTTGATTGATCTTACTCTTACAACACCGGTGATCTCCAGTCGTGTCAACCCACTGATTTGCATGCACACTTGTGGGGCAGTTTAATGGTGGTATATGTGTCCCTAGGCTCACCTTGGTGTTTTCTAAATTGCCTAGATGTGATTTTTGTTTACCTTTGTTTAGTCGCCTTTTACGACAAGCGATAGGTATCGCTGCAGGGATATTCTTAACCCGTCCCTGCACGTGGACGACTTATTTTTGTTTCCAAACTTGAAAAAGTCACTCGCCGGGCAGAAATTTCAGTCGAATGAGGAGGTTATCGCCGCCACGGAGGCCTACTTTGCAGACCTCGAGAAAACGTATTTTACAGACGGGTTAAAGAAGTTGGAGCATCGCTGGGTCAAGTGTATCGAGCTAAAAGGAGACTATATTGAAAAATAAATCGCCATTTCTTCAAAATGTTTGTTTTTCTTTTGTATGCTAAATACTTATCGGACCATCCTCGTAAGTTTCCATTTGGTCCATCTTCCAAATATGGTCGTCGCCTTTAGTGTCATCCAGGGATTAATTTGGAATCAATAATTGATATTCTTATATTATAGGGTAAACGCACTAGTATCCGGACACTTAACGTTTTTCCTAAATTTGATTTCGACTTATTTTCTTACTATAAATGCTACCGCGGATAGTTATATTGTTCGTAAGAATGTAGATATTTCTTAATAATATAGCGTCCAAATAAATTGCAAGAATAATACTGTTATAATTAATAAAATAAAAATTCAAAAAAGTTCGATTTTCGATAGTATCCGGACGGCAAAATTTAGTTTCCGGACGCTTTTATTTTAGTATCTGGACAGGAAAAATTAATATGAAGTTATAACAAAACACACACTTATAAACAAACACTTATAGGTTCCTTTAATATATTTTATTATAAGGCTTAAACATTTCCAAAAAAAACAAAAATTCAACAAATTCACTTATTTTTAAGTTGTAATATGCATTAAGTAATTATGCATAGGTGGGTCGTTAAGTACACTCAAACACTTAACGATAAACTAACTAAATAAATTAATACGTTATATGTATAAGGACACATTTAGGTATTCAGGTAAGTTTTAAGAGGTTAAAGTTTATAAAAAAATATTTCTTTTGGTGGACGCATATATGGAAAAACAAACATTGGTTCGAACAGTTTTCCGTCCGCTGAAAAAAACTATAAGCACCGTTAATGTCTTCTTTTTATTTCCGGCTGCAATTTGATAAATGTTTTTATAGCCCTTCGGAGCTATAACTTTTCCAGTTTTTGGGCAGAGGCTGGGCAAAGCTGGTTTCGTCACCATTTAAAATTTTTGACGGGTTATTCATAATGTTTTCCTGCCCAATGCTTTTTAAGTAATCTTCAAGTTCTTTGAACCATTTCAGAGTTGTTTCTTGAGTCACTACTGCTCTGCCCTTACTTATGGTTTCCGCTTCCCTCATTGCTAAAGATGGATTTCGCTTTATGAAAGCTTGCATCCACGTCCTCCCCGGTCGATCATTTTTAAATGGTGTTTTTCTTTTCGTGTCCCTTATAATCTTTTGAACCGCATTTAACAAATCGTAAATTTTTAGCGGAAAACCACATTTGCATAGATCGGCACACCACTGAGTAATCTGTTGTTCCTCTGCAGATGTTAAATAAGGTTCTGGGCCCATCCTTGTTGGCTTTTCACCGATTAATCTTTTGCCCTTTAATCGGTCATGCAATGTTGAGCGGCATAAACCATATTTATTTGCCGCTTGCCTGATGCTGATATGGTTTGTCCTTATATCCTCTAAGGCCTGAGCTATGTTGTCTGCATTCATTCCCTAAAAATAAAAAGTAGGACAGTGTGTCCGGTAACTGAAAATCTTCTTCAATTTTGGTTTTAGTGTTCGGACACCATAAATTTAGCCAAAGAATTTAATTAATTTGATTTTTTTTTTCAAATTGTTTAAGTTTATTGTATTTCAAAGAAAACTAATTACTTTCCATTATAATAAGTTAATAAATACCTGTTCAATTACTTACTTCTTTAAAATGCTCCCACTATTTTTTTTTTACACAAAACGAACACAAAACCTACGCTCAGACTTCAGACACTGGACTGATGCGTAACTTTCAAAATACGCATTTGGTGTTCCTGAAACTTTGCATGTATATGTAGGAAACATAGGCGATTGCATTTTTGTTGTTACTTAATACTTTCTATGAGTGATGTATCTATTATTCTCGAAAAAAGTTCAGAGTGTCCGGACGCTTGTCCGGATACTAGTGCGCAGAAACCAGAATGAGACGTGCGTCTTTCGTACGTCTTCCCCCGTAACACCCTGAAATTTTTCCGAGATTTTGACAGCGGTTCAGGTGCATAGCGACAAAACCCGTTACAAACGAGCTTCTATCCGTGAATACGTGTGAGCTCATTTCATTTTACCGCAGTGTACTCCCGCCACACACACTCTTGGAATTATAACAATGTGCGCGATTGTTTACAAAATTTTGACAGCACTTGAGGTACTCACATGCTCTTTTGACAGCACTTGAGGTACCCACGTGCTCGCCCGAGCTTGTAGGCAAACGTCGGCGGCCATTTTGAGTGGGACGTCTCATTGGTGGTTTCTGCTAGTGCGTTTACCCTATGTATGTATTTGTCGGTTGCAAGCGTCAGTAAATTCAAATTAAATAAAAAAATCAGAACACCCCAGCAAAAAATATAAGTCTTATATAAGGCTTATAGCAATTGAATATAAGCCTTAATATGTAAGGCTTATAATTCATAGGGAATCCCGACTACATGCAGTATTCCTTATTTCATACCTTATTTTTACATTGCCATGTCATTGGCCATAAGGCATATACTTTTGTTGCCTTATTTTATGCATTATTATAAGGAGTAAAATAAGCTTTAATTATTTTCTATTATACCTTATTATAAGGCATAAAATAAGCTTTAGTTGCCTGATGTAGACCTTAGTATAAGGCTTATTATGATCCTTATATAGATTTTATTTTAAGGTGAAAGAAATTAACAAATAATTTATTTAAAAAGGTGTGCTTAAAATATACATTTATTTATCTAATATGGATATAAAATATACAACACATATTTTAATTTACTCTTTTGTTTTCTTTGGTCAAGTCTATTCTTGCCTTTTTTTTATTGCTTCCTTTATGTCTTCCACGTATTCTACGAATGTTTTATAATAATTGCCGACAGAACCTGAATCGGATATATAATAAATTATAATAAATCATTCTTTATAGTTTAACAATACTGAATTTACATACCATAAAGCGTCGATTCAAAAAATGTTTAATTTTTTATTGGTATATGTAATTTTTTTTCGTCCATGCCAATTTATTTCTCCCAAGAAGTTGTCCGATATTAAGACGCTTAAGTATTTGCCCACTTCCTCTAAATTTGGATGAGAGAAATATTTTCTGCAAATTTACAAAGTTATTAAAAAAAAATGTACCATTGAATATATATATATGTATGTATATAATATGTATTTTACGTACAAGTTCCCTGCTTTCTCCCATCGCGACATCGGATATCTCGCACTTAATTTTATTTACAAGCCGCTTATAATGGCGTTTGGAGAACCCGGCAGTAGCAGCCATAATATTTTTTTTTTAAACAAAAACACGTTAAATTATTATTTTTATTTACTTCACTTTTGCTTCACTTCACTTTTCTATTAACTGTCTATAATAACTTTACTATTCAACTATTCTATTCACTTATTATTCGCACATCTGAATCGCACAAAAGTCTTCACGAAATGAGAACAATTACTCTGAATTGTTCTAGAAAAACCAAAACGGTCAAATGACCGCAATCTCATTTATGATCGAACATATATATGTATGTGCATTTCCAGAACCCAGCATTGTATCCTTTTTGACTCAATATTCAATTTTGTTTACTGATACCTATGTAAATACCTATCATAAAACATAACAACACATAATACGTTATTTGACGGCGCGCACATGGTCTTTCTAGGTAGTTCAAAATTTCCGTCATGTACAAACCAATATATCATTTTCGGCGTCATTATATACTATGTACATACATGCCTTAAGTAAGGCATAAGTAAGGCTTAAGTAAGTCTTTCGAAACGAGTCCCTTATTTAAATCCGTAAATAAGGCTTATATAAGGGACATCTTTTGTGACCTTATTTATACCTTATAATATGGTTTATATAAGCCTTATATAAGTCTTTTTATAGTTTTAAAGTAAGGTTTTTATTTTTCGCTTCCCTTATTTATCCCTTAGCCTTATAAATTTCGATACAATTTTTGCTGGGACGTATCTCCATCTCCACACTTATCATTTTGTCGGCGGATACTCATGCAAGGCCATGAATGACATGGTATGACATGAGATTGTATGACATTCTCAATATTCGAAAATTGTTCTAATATTTTTAGATTGAAGGAAAATGACGGAAAGACCTTTAAGAGCTATGCATCTTTATTTGGTCCCTAGCGCAAGCCATCACAACTGGAGTTGAAGGCTCTTTAAGCCAGAGTTGTGGCGACCCTTCGCTCAATACCCCATAAAACAATGCATAAGCATCAGATCAATAGATACTCTACATCACTATTCACATGTAGATGTGTATCCATTGAAGTTGGTTGTACTAGGAAGTCGTAGAAATGATCATGAATAAGCTCCAAAATCAATCACATTACCTATCGGGCATAAATCAAGAAATAAGTCCTTAGTGTAGGGTCTAATTGCTTTATCTATTGTACGAACCTTAAAAACTCATTGAAATTGACTTGGCAGCGCGATAGTAATAGCCGTAATCGAGAGCTAATCATAATTAAACCTACAGCAAGACTATGGTATTTTAATGTACTCCATTATTTGCCGTTGTTCCAAGCAACATTTAGATAAGAAGCTAATAAATGACCACGAGCGACGAGCTAACATTACTCATCAACGCATGGTTGTTTTTACATACATATGTTTATCATGTGTACTTGTGTAGGCATACATATGTATGTATGTATCAACAAGCGACTACGAGTCGAAGTAGTTTTGTGAGAACGAATGAATAAATGAAGTGAAGTTGTAAAGCACACAAAAAGCACGCAAAGTGCATAAAACGTATAAAGTGGTAAAACCACTTCATTCCCGCCTCCCATTTTCCAAAGAGCGAAATGGGCTTATTATTATTTTTCACGAGCAATATCTCTTTAAACAGTTCTCGTATGTATGTATTGTTTTGACCATTAATAGCCGGTCAGTTACGTCATATGTACGAGTACATATTGCCAAAGTTAGCCAAAGTTGCCTCTACATATGTAGCTTCATTTTGGTATTAAATAGATACTGTGTGAGCCCTAAAAAACATATGCACATACTCGTACATATGCATTGGCGCTTGTAAGCTTATTATAAGAAAAAAAGTGCGGCTGGCAAAAAGTTTATTCAGTATGAATCATGGAGAAAACTCATCAGTTCATCTTAAAAAAAAAATTAAAATAAAAACACTTCCATGCAATGCCATTGGAACTATCTTCGTCATCATATACATATGCACATGTACATATACTTAATGGCGTTTCTTTCTCCCCCAATAATGATATCATTACTCACTCAGAGGCTCTCCTGGCAAAAGTGCATTTTTTCTATTTCACCATAAGAGCAAATTCACTCGATACTCTTTGTATATACATATAAAAGCTGAGACACGACTTTTATTAGGCAGTCGCTACTCGGCACTCTTTCTTATCGCATTCAAACGGAGTCGTTCGCCAGATATATTAGGTCTGTTCCCGTACCTGACAAAAACAGTCCAAATCTACGAAAAACTACGAAAGTCTGTTCCCGTACTCCAAAAATTCACACTTTTGGACAAAAGAGAGCGCTCTCGAGAGAGTAAAAAATTTCCCCATGCTGCGAATTTCAGCCCAAGAAATTTTTGTGGGTAGTTTGTCACAGCTTTGTGAAATCAGCTGATTTCCGTCATTCCGTCATATGACAAGAGCTCAATTTTATATTAAAATTCTTTTGTGCATTTTTAAGATGTGCATTGTCTCTATATGGCGTTATTAAATGATGAATGGATATGCTGAATCATTTAATAAATAGTAATCTGAAAATAATATGTATGTTTTTGCAAATTAATATATTGCACCTGCTAACGAATCCAAGAATGTATCAAATTCAAACATATGTTTTTGACATTTAAAATGTGTGCAACTTTTTTGGTTCAACGCGTTCCCGTACTTTTTTGTGTTTCCACTTCTCTTTGAGAGAATTTCATCCCCACTCTTGGAAAAATGAGAATCTGTGAATTTCTGCCCAAAAAGTACGGGAACAGACCTATTGGCTTCACTCTCAGTAAATTATTCAAAGTGATTTCGCCGTTTTCTTTAAGTTAATTTTCGGTTACACGTATACTCGAACAAAAATGGCGGTAGTTCAGATGACTCAAGAACAGCTGCAACAGTTAATTGAATCCGTACGTGCCTCTGCAATTGCTGCTTCGAATGAAGCCGTCACAACCAACGCCAGGTCGAAAGGGAGCTTCAGTAACTGCCCCGCACGATTCGGTGGACAACGTGACCATGACGCTGTTGAGGAGTTCATCAATGCAGTGGAAACATACAAAGACGTTGAGCACATTACCAACCAAGACGCTCTTCGTGGACTGTCCCTACTGTTCTACTCATTGGCATCGACATGGTGGCAAGGCGTGAAGAGGGAGGCCAAGACCTGGACTGATGCAATCGAAATGATTCGCAGCCATTTCTCCCCAACGAAACCAGCATACCAAATCTACATGGAGATCTTCCAGACCAAGCAAGAGGAACGTGTATCTATTGATACTTTCATATGTCAAAAACGTGCACTACTCGCTCAACTGCCTGAGGGCCGTCACAATGAAGAGACTGAGATCGATCTCATCTACGGATTGCTGCACATCAACTATCGCAAATACATTCCCCGCCATGACGTCAAGACATTCCGCGACTTGCTAGAAAAGGGCCGCATCATTGAGCACAACAACACCGAGGCTTGTGAAACTTTACCAGGTGATTCACGAAGAGGAGCTGATAAGGCAAGCTCTACCAAGAGATGTACCTATTGCGGCTATCGTGGGCATACAGCAGAGAATTGTCGCAAGAAGAAGACAACCGAAGAAGAATAAGCAAACTTAATTTGCATCATAAGTAGCTTAAAACAACATCTCATCTCAACACTAAAATCTCTGCATAGAGTTCGTAGACATATAACATAATAACCAACATTAGGGTAAGACACCAATCAGAAGGCTTTTTCGGAACCCCGAAGCATATCATCGAGGACTGCTCTCTGAAATTCGCCTGCACACACCATTAAACAAATCTGGCAACGTGACGCCAGTGCAAGATGAGAAGATTTTTTTTAAAAATCTTAAAATTAGTTTCAACCATTTGCCGTAAGGCACTAAAACGAGCCGAGTATGGAGCGGGATCTTTTGATGGAAGGGCTTGAATTTGTGAGCATTTCTTGGAATATTGAGGTATGTGGATGCGGTGAATTGGACTTTAGGTCGAGAGATATTAGGGCTTGTGTCTCGGCACTTGATCTCTTATCTCTTGACTTTGCGTCTAATTCCTACATCCGAATACCTTTCTATTCTGCGTCTTGTTTGAAATTTAAAGCCTGGACTGAAAAAAGACATCTGCGAAGTACTCACCCCGTTTGCACATTCGAATCGAGTCCCTTATTTAGTATCGGTTCGATTTCCGCGATTTACACATGGAAACTTCGGTTTTCTAATGTTCATCTCGGGGTTCCAAACCGAAACTGAGATGTGGATTTAGTTTCGGGTGTGCAAAAGGGTTCTCGGGGACCTAGTCCCCACTCCATTGCTGAAGGAAATACTGAATCGTGTTGAGGTTGGAAAGTGCTTAGGATTTTTTAAGCGAATGCTGCAGGTTGTCAGAGGTTTGGGTTTTCACTGAGTCGGTTTCGTTTGGAGTTCGCTTTAAATAAAATCGTTCTTATGGATTTCTATTCGTCTGGATGACTTGTTGACTTCGTTTAAATGGTTCTCTGTGCTTTCCACGTTCTCAAAATGTGTTCAAGTGTTTCCGAAGCGATAAAACCTTTGGTCCTTTTAGGATCAAAACCCATTCTTTTAAAGAATAAAATCAAACCTATTCCTTTTTGGAATAAAACCAGAACCATTTCCTTAGCGGAATCAACCTATTTCCGTAATGAATAAAATCATCGCCCTTAAAGGGAATCCAAGCGAATTAATTCTCGAACACTTGGGCACAATCTTATATTGTCCTTAAAATCGTAATTAATTTTCTTGATGAGACATTCGCCAGAGTTGGCTTTGTCGCTTGTAATTTCTCACAATTAACCTGGCTAGATACGCCAGCAGTCATTTAACACATTTTTTAACGACTAAAGGAAAATCACTTTGTAAACGATTAAGAATGCGAAATTTTCAAGATAATTTGAATTTTTTTTACATTGTAATACTTTCTTTTGTAGAACTAATGTACAGAGCCAAACATGTTGTTCTAGTTTTAAGTATAAATAAACATATATCTCTATGAATGAATCAGTGATACAAACATGACAAATATTTTTGGTTCAATTTTCTTTTCTTTTTCTTAGGAAGGTGATTGGGTGACTCAGTTTGTTATTATCATTACTCCTAAATGCTTTATTGGTTCCCTTGATCCCTTTGATTGAATTGAAGAACTCAGGGTAAGTCACATGAACACACTAGTATTGCGGCCATAAAGATCTATTTTGTCCAGTATTTCAGTGCTGCCTTCAAAAATTTGACAACTTCTCTAGATGGGATTTTCTGTTATGGTTATTTTGCTTGTCATTTTTAATCTCTCTCGGGCAAGGCCGTATGTGTTGCATAGCAGCCTGCCCACAAATTCTAGAGCTTCTTTGGCAAGTTTAAGGTTGTGATTATGTTCCATGAACGTTCTTGAGTGTTTAATACCACCCTGTCTGTTTCAGAACTGGTTCTTTTGTTAAATGATCCATTTATGTAAATGTAGGTTTATGTTTGAATGATCGTAACCATAAAGGGGGGTGACCCCGTAAAAGGCTTCTGAGCACCTTTCTTGGCTTTACGTCAATACAAGCACCCTGATCAGGTTTAATCTGTTATTTACTGCCACCCTTGATCACTCAGTACGGTTTCTAACCCGGTTATTGACATATTCCGCAGTTTTTCTACTCGAGATAAGAATGGCCCTCCTTTTGTGGTGGGCCATTTCCGGGCAATTGCTGAATTTGTGGCTGAATCGACGAATTGAATATATTTTGTAGCGATTACATAGCGAGGTATGATCTTATATGGCACCACTTAGCCACTATGTAGTATTCTTAGGCTCCCTGCCTCCAAGAGTATGCTTCTATGGTTTCAGACTCAATGTCATCTATTATTTTAATGCCGTCGACAGTGGAGCCCGATTTTCTGACGTCATTGTAATGTTTTCATTAAGCTCCCGATTCCTTGCTACTCGTACACTGAGCAATTGTAATTCCCTCTAGCATCTTCCCATTGACATATGGGACGATATGACGACATCTCTCCAGGTGGTTAATTTTCTTTTGGTAGAAGTACTAGCTGTCTACTAGCTTCCTCTAGACATTTTTGTGGACTTGCATGAACATGACTGTTTCTTTGTTTTTGAACGCGGCCTTCAATGCTGTTAGGCATTCCATCGGGTCCGGGCCCTTTCTGTCCCCTATGCTGATAAGAGCTCTCAGTATTATTGGGCATGTTATCAGTTAGGGGATCTGTAAGCTCTTACTCTCGTTATAACCATTCTGTAGGCCATACCCCATCTCGGCGTTGAATAGCTTGCTTTGCTCCCTTTGATTGCCGTTGTTAATTCGCCTGCCTAAAGATATCCAGCGGTTTTTGGAAATCCTGTAGATCATTGGGCTTTGCATCACACCTTGAGGCAGTTGGTTCTGAGTGATTCAAATTTATTTTTCACCAGTAGCATGGAGCGCCTCTTCGAACTGCTGCTCTTGAGTTTACGCGAAAAATGTTTAGTGGGTTCATTAGTCTTCACGTTAGAGATGTTCAATATCTTCTCGAACACTTCCTGTCAAGTAGACTGTTCTTCCATTGGGGACCTATTACTCTAGAGCTTTGTATAGTTATTTCTTCCTCGATTTCGTAGATGATCATCTGGCGGTCACTATGTTCGTAGTCCTCTTGAGAGTGCCACTTCGGACTGCGCAGAATAGCATATGTATTGACCCGACCTCTATTTGCTGTACCTACTTTTAGGGGTTAAAATTTGTCCAAAAGAAAGCACCTTCCTACATTGAAATCTTTACCGATGATATGGATTCTGATCCCTATGCATCTCCGTCAATTTCTTGAAACACATGATTCCCAGAGACCCATATTGCAGCATGCTTTATTTTGTCGCTGATTATTACGTCCGGCTTAGTTTTCACGAGCACTACTTGTTTCTTAGCCTTCGATTTTGCAACGTCAATCGTAGTTTTTTTTGTTTTTCGCTTCTTACGCGGAGACTCAGTGGGTCCCTTGCAGGATTGGGCGTCCATTTTGACGTGGATCTAAGCTAAGAAGAAGTTTATGAATTGGTGTTCAATTCGGTAACCTCTTTCGTTTTCTCGTCCTGGTACTGATTGGCCGTGAGCTCATAGAGAGCATGTATGCTTTTAATAGCTTGACTCATAGCTTCATGTTGGAGAACCTTTTATGAACCCGTTTCATTGCTGGTAGCCCAGTGCCGACTTGTATTTTAGTTGCAACTGCGGATTTTTGAATAAGCTTCAGCTTTAAAAGAAGTTTTCTATTTGTCCCCGTTTTCCAACACGCTACTTGTCTTTTGAATTTTAGATGTTATACATATGTATGTAGCTGTAGTTCTTTTTGCTGTATTCGTTGCTATTGCGTCCCAACCCAAAGCCATGACTATCTATGTATGGATAATTTTTGACTCAAATCTGTCCGTTGTGATGAAATTTGTATCTCTGTTGAAAGCATATTGTTTTTCTTGCAAAAAACAAAGGTACATGGGTACCTTCTGAGGCAAGGAGCGCCATCAGCATCAACATCCTATGCAGCGAAACAACAACAACAAGGACAACAAAGAAGAATTTGCCTATCTGATGATGGTGAGGAAAGCCGCTACACCGGGGAGAATTACAGTCAAACCTGTTTTTATGCGGGTTTTTTTGTGCGGTGTACAAAAATGGAATGTACGAGTAATTGACGAAATTATAACTTTTTTAGTTTTTTTTCTGTCCTTTACATGTAAGTAGAAATTTTACGGAAGGGATGGAAGGGTTGCGCTATAT
The DNA here is from genome assembly GCA_958301585.1 of Merodon equestris. Lineage (NCBI taxonomy): Eukaryota > Metazoa > Arthropoda > Insecta > Diptera > Syrphidae > Merodon > Merodon equestris. The sequence continues at coordinate 66,098,277 of OY284417.1, read as the reverse complement.
TGCTTGTTTTAAAAAGTAGAAGTTTACCTGAAGGAAACAGAGTTAAATTTTTTCATTATTCGTTGACTTGCACAAGTGCGAAGACCGCTAAATAGAGTGTTATAACGGGTTAAAATATTTAAATTTAAATAAAGTTTTTTAGAGTGCTTTAAGATCCCTGAAGGTAAAGTTATATATACTTAGTTTTCTATTTGGCTATGCATTTTAAGGATTAATAAAAGCAAAAGCAACGCGAAGAGGAAGGTTATTTTCTTGGAAACTAAGACCAATATTTTAAAAAGAAACGCAGAAGGTGAAGGATCCACAGCTCTTGGTAAAGAATTTGGATTGGGTGAATCCACCATAAGAGGCATTCAAAAATGTGCAAGTGAGATAAATGAATCGAATATTTGTGCCACCAACGAAAGTGCAAATCGAGCATCCTATTCAAGAAATATCTTCATTGAGAACGGAGAAGGTTGATGCAAGAATAGATCAGAAAACGAATACCTGTTGACGGAGAATTAATTAAGGAGAAAGCTATGCGCTTTTATAATGAGCTGACGGATTCAGAGCTATCCTGTTCATCGTCTCACACTGGAAGCTCGATATTTTCTGCAAGCAATGGCTGGTTAGCCGGATTTTTAAAACGACTCGCGCTTCACAATTTGAAGATATCAGGCGAAACTGCATCAACGGATGAAACCGCTGCTAAAAATTATTCGAAAGTGTTGGCAAAAATTATTGAAGATGATGGTTATTGCCCGGATCAGATATTTAATGCTGACGAAACTGGGTTATTTTGGAAAAAGATGCCTAGCAGAACGTTCATCGCCAGGTCCGAGAAAACTGCCAGTGGTTTTCAAACTGTAAACGACTGATTGACATTCTTACTTTGTAGTAATGCTTCTGGGACGGGAATGCTGAAACCCCTTATGATATATAAATCATTGCACCCACGTTCGCTAAAGTGCGAAAATGTAACTGAACTTCCAGTTCATTTCATGGGCAATAAAAAAGCATGGGTCTCAACAGCTATTTTCAACGCTTGCTTCATTCCAGAAGCTGAGCAATATATGATTGACATGGGGCTTCCTTACGGCATAGAGACTTGGTGCCGTAATCACAGTACTAGACGAATTCGCGGAACTGAGAGACTACGCCCAAATACAGCCCTACGATTACAGCAGGATGCGTTGGCCACGCTTTATCAAATCCTTAGAAGAGCACTCACTTAAAGAAATGGACGATGTTATTAAACAGTTGATGGACAGTACGACATTACGGTATCACGACATAACAAACATCTACCGAAAGACGACGATCGACGCAGTGCACAGACAGATGTATGTAGATTCCTGTCAAGACCTCTTGTACAGCAGGTTTACCGATAGATAAAACTCGGAGGACATGACACTGAAGTCACTGAGTAAAAATCCCCAATAATTAATAAAAAACAAAATTGCAGAATTATACAAGGTGAATGATAGCATTCGCCCGAACCACGACCTGGAAAACAGAGCCCTGCCTCATCAGCCGAAACCAGAACGAGACGTGCGTCTTTCGTACGTCTTCCCCCGTGACACCTTGAAATTTTAAATGAAGTCCAGGTTCGTAGCGACAAAACCCGTTACAAACAAACTCTATTCGTGAATACGTGTGAGCTCATTTCATTTTACCGCAGTATACTCCGCCACACACACTCTTGGATAACAATGTACGTGATTGTTGACATAATTTTGACAGAACCCCGGGTACCACGTGCTCGTGACTGCTTTAAGGCAAACGTCGGCGGCCATTTTAAGTGGTACGTCTTAGTGGTGGTTTCTGCTCATCACTTCTACCTTCGAAATGATGTTGATCATTTGTCTTATTCCTTTGACGATCAACTAACCTCTGCTGCCTCTTTATTCACTTAATTACCATACATGTTGGTATGGGTTATATAAAGGCATTGCCATTCGTAAATGTATAACATCATTGGTGATCAGAGAACCTAGGTTTTACCTGGTTCAGTGACGATTTCATGGCAAACCATGGCAGCCCGATTCGGGGGCTATCAGCCTCTTCATTTCGACAGAAGACCTTCAAATGATTTCCCAGTCTTTAAAAAGAAAAGAAATCCGTAGGCACCGATTGAATATCAAATGTTGTGCTAAGATGCCTCCTACCAGCTGTAGAGATGTCCAGCATCCTGTTAAACAATAATGCATATTATCCAGTGCATTGGAAGACAGCGGCGCGCTGTCCAGGCCTGGGATGCTATCGCTCTGAGAAGATGGCTGTTTAATAGCAGTCAACTTGATTCCAGGGTGAAGGTAATCTGCCGCATGGCTTTAATCAAGCCCATGGTTGCCTATGGATATCCTAATTGGTTCAATGTGAGTGCCAGCTTAATGGAAATCATTCGGGTGTTTGAGAGACAATGTCCTAGGACTTATCTCGGATTGCATAGAATCTGAGGTTAATCGATAATATGTATAGTATTTTAAGTAAATTAATCTTAAGATCGAAAGATATAGTCTTAAGAACGTGCTGTATACTTTAGAGTGCCCGCACAATGCCAATAAGTTAATTTTAATTAGTTACGATAGTTAAGCGAGGCCTAAGTATTTTTGTCTAGATTAAGTTTCATATATGTATGTATATAAGAAAATGAAAATAAAAATGCATTGAAAAAATCCATAGCATTGTGAAATCTGGAAATGCTCATACCTATGTTGTCATAGTGCGAATATATGTATTTAGAATGCAACAACCAAGCCTCTTGTACGACTTACTCGTATTTCCGCTCTCTTGATAGTCATCTTTATAATTATTTTGGCTTTTAACCAATATATACATACGTCACTACTATTGTACTATGTATATGTCGCATTTTTATGCGTATTTAATAATTTGAAATGCGGATATTTACTGTAATGTATAGGTATATTGGAAGACGACTGCAATTGAGAAATTAATCCTTAATGACCAGTGGGTCACTATATTAAATACTAAACTAAATCTCCCCTCTACTCGAAATTGTTATGATCTTTTAAACAGAAAAATTGATTCAAGACTGGCTTTAAATACTTATAAAAGGTTAACATAGTTATGATACTAGATACTAGAATATAATCAAATAATTACGAGTATGTAGGTACGACATATGTATATTGATGACTCTGTAATCGGTTGCTTCACGTATGAATATGAATCTCTATATCAATATATGTATGTACATATGTATGTGTATAGACAAATATTTAAGTGTGGAAACCAGGTAATTGAACCATATGTACTGTGGTAACAACATTTCAGTTTTAATCAGTTCAATATCGCGATAAGATAATTGGGAAGCAGTAAAATACTGAACAAATGCAATAGCATTATCGAAATAGTTTTTGTTTTCTAAATATAAACAAACTCCGTGCAGGGACGGGTTAAGAATATCCCTGCAGCGATACCTCTCGCTTGTCGTAAAAGGCGACTAAAACAAAGGTAAACAAAAATCACATCTAGGCAATTTTGAAAACACCAAGGTGAGCCTAGGGACACATATACCACCATTAAACTGCCCCACAAGTATACATGCAAATCAGTGGGCTGACACGACTGGAGATCACCGGTGTTGTAAGAGTAAGATCAAACAAAAAAATCTGGAGCATGCCCGTGTCACAAAAAAAAAAAAAAAAAACGGCAGGCCGAAAAACAATTGATGCAAACAAATGCAAAAACACCAGCATTTGATTGGCCTCAGCGATGAAGTAATCCCAAACCGGGAAGCCTGCCGCTACTTTCTGAGGTCAAACCGGCGGACCCCACAAGCGGACCAGTAGGAATGCAGTTAAGTGGGAAGGTTATGGTCCTACACTTCTGACCATAACAACGCCGGAAAAAGGAAAAGAAGAAATATAAACAAACTCTCCAAACAGCAGGTCAACACATGCGCTACTACCGGTGATTTTTTCTGCTCTTGCAGCAATGACATCAGGTTTGTAAGTGTACTTTCTGAAGTGGGGATAAAACTCTCTCAGAGACACATAAAATTACGAAAAAACTTTTTGAAACGTCAAACTTAAAAGCGCACACAGAAGAGAGTTTTGAGATTTCATAAACCAATGCAATGCAAATAAATTACTTCGGAAATTCGGAACATGGTAAACATGTGCTCTCTCTTATGCGAAAACTTTAAAATTGTTGGTGATTCCATGGGTTATCATTGCCCGCTTGAAAGCTTTCCTACCAAAGTGAATTCTTTCAGTTACAGCGCTGACTCTGGCGCTTTTACACTTTTATATAAGGTGTGGTAAAAAGAAATCTATTATTTTCCCAACAGATGGCTTTAGTTATCTATATCTCGGGTTGTATACATTCTATCTAGACGTACACAATATCTAACACTAGATAGCGTTGGAAAGGGGAGTTTCGCACTAAAAAAAAACTTCTCTGACAGATTTGTGATTCAATGACTAAGTTTTGTTCAAGCGCGCGTCAAAGATGAACATCTGCGAAGAGAAACTACGCTATATTTTACAGTTTTTCTTCGTTAAAGGTGAAAAAGCAAACCAGGCGGCTGAAAATGTATGGTGTTTATGGTTGCAACAGCCAATCACACGCGGTTTTGGTGATGCATAACGCTCCCATCTATCCTGTATTTCGCAGGATTATCCTGTTTTCGCATGCCAATATATCACTCCTGTATTTTCCTAGGAAAACTGTGTAATCCAATGCAGGCATAATTTCAACTCACAACTCCCTATTCGAGATTCACAGAGTTTAAAATTATTTTTTCTTCATCTCCTTAACTTTACCATTACACCTTAAAACTCCAAAACAAAAATCCTTCTTACCAAGATTCAAAGCTTTAATTGTTTTACACCTCGAACACATTTGTTTACAGTGTTCTAATTATAATTTAGTTTTGTCTCCGTGAGCGACTGTGCTTTCTATACATATGTACTTTTGCGTATTAATTAGCCTGAACAGTTACATGTTTCGTTGCGTGTGTTATTTAAATATCGTTGGTAAGATGTTAGTTCTGCTCTTTTAATTGGGAAATATCCGAATGCACTAAAGATTATTCATTGATAAGTGGATCGTGTTTCATATAAACTGTCTCCTTTTCAAGTGAATTTAATTTAATTTAAGAAGAGGTTCAAGATTAATACATGAGTTATAAAATTAAATATAAGATATAAAAAATATATAATATGCATATCCTGCAATAATCCTGTTTTTTTCTTTTTTAATCCTGATATATGTCATATATTTTCCAATTTATCCTGAAACAAATATGGGAACGTTAGTGATGCACCATGCTCTGGAAAGCCAAGTGTCGAAAATGTCGATGATATCATGGGCATCATCTAGACCAGTGATTTCCAAAGTGGTCCCCAGGTGTCCACGGGAGACTCAACGGGGGTCTACGTTGGCATGAAAAAAAGGTGGTCCACCAGTTGTAAGTGGGGGTCCACGAAAATTTATCTGGTTTTAATAGTAAAGACCAATTTTTTCGGTAAGGCTAGTATATGGATCAGATAGCCTATTTATTTAGCATTAATTCCCTTTTTTAAGAAGATCAGCGACTGTTACTTGTAGAAACTTGTATATTTGATAATCAGTGCAACGGGTGTCGACACTTGCAAAGCGCCGCCATCCCGTAAGCAACGCCTGATCAGACGTGCAAGGGGACGAAATACGACTTGTGCTGTGCTTGCAATCTTGCATGAACTTGTCTGATTCCTCACCAATATAAATACGAATACTGTCAAGGATAAACGCTCATTTGTTTCCTGAATTTTGAAAAGAAAAGTGTGAGTGAATCGATGTCAGTGTTTGCCAGTGCCATTATTCGATACTTCTTTACAAGAAGAGAAAGCCGAGAAAAATTGAACTTTTAGTATTATAATTTTTATTATAAAATTATTTATTTGCCCGACTGTGGCGATTCACTAAAGGAGAGATATAGCCCTCGTACTTGCTAATATAGGGTCCGCCTAATAACTTTTTTTTTTTTGAAAATGCTATAAAAAAAAGTACTGAATATTTTCTCAAATTTCTTTTTTTATTTGAAAGTACAATCCTTCCGGTTAATAATGGAAAATAATTTCATTCAAATGGCTGCCTCGGCTGGCCATGCAGTTGCCTACACGATCGGTCCAATTTTTAAGCACATTATCGATTGTGTGCAGCTGTATTTCACCAATGGCTTCACGAATATTGTCCTTTAAAGCGTCAATTGTCTCTGGCTTGTCGGCGTAACACTTATCTTTGACGGCACCCCACAAATAATAGTCCAACGGTGTCAAATCGCAGCTCCGAGGTGGCCAAACGACATCAGCTCTGCGGCTGATAATGCGATCTTCAAAAACAGGGCGCAAAACATCGAGTGTAGCTTCTGCTGTGTGGCACGTAGCGCCTTCCTGTTGAAACCAAATGTTGCCAATATCCTCCTCTTCAATTTTTGTGAACAAAAATTCGTTCAACATGGCCCGATAACGATCGCCATTGACTGTAACGGCCACTCCTTGCTCATTTTCGAAGAAAAATGGCCCAATTATGCCTCTGGACTAAAATCCGCACCAAACAGTGGCTCGTTTTGGGTGCACCGGCTTTTCAATGTATGCGTGCGGGTTTTCTGTGCCCCAAATGCGACAATTTTGCTTGTTTACATACCCGCCAAGATCAAAATGAGCTTCATCTGAAAAGATGATTTTTTTGGCAAAATCGGCATCTTCTGTAAGTCGATCGCAGGCCCACTTAGCGAAGCGTTGTTCAAGCGTATACACAACCATATTCGTTCAGCGGAAGGATAAAACTAATTATGTGTCAAATCAGACATGAGCTAAGTGTTACCATTCACGAAATAAGCACTACTTGAAAAAAAAAACGTTAGATGGCGGACCCTTTACTAGATGACTAAAAATATTTTCATAAATTGTACGTTTCTTCATGTACCACTCGTAACGTACATCAAAGTAATAAATAAATCATTGAAATCGTTGAGTTATGATGTCGAAATATTCTCTAAAAGTACATACATAGGTATTTGCTCTCCAATTACCAGAAATGTATGGAAATATATAATAATTAATCAAAAAATGTTTTAAATTACATTAAAATAGTTCCACCCGTTTTGTGAGAACCTCTTTATGGGTCTCAACGGTTTATTGCTCCTATTCCTATTCTATTAAAAAAGCCATATCTTGTTAAAATCGCCTTATGATTACTAAAACAAACTTTTTTTTTTTCTTTACGGGTAGGTAACTGATATGAAACATTTCTGAATCTAAGAAAAAAATGTCGACAGTACAGTGTTGATTATTTAAAATTTGGTTTTCTTCTATCAAAGGCAGACAAACGATTGCCCATATGCCTTTTATGTAACAAAATTTTAAGCAATGACTCTATGAAACCATCGAAGCTCAACGATCATCTAAGAAGATGTTATTCTGATAAAATAGGCAAAGACTTAAAATATTTTCAAACATTGAAGGAAAAATATGAACAGAACCCCACCGTGCACAGTATGTTCGTTTCAACGTCTCAAAGTAATGATGAAGGCTTGCGGGCATTTTACAATATCTCATTGCTTATAGCGAAATCTGGAAAACCGCACACCATCGGAGACCAGTTAATTTTACCCGCCGTTGAAGAGGTTTTGAAAACTGTTGTGCACAAACCTCCATTTGACGTACTCAAAAGAATTCCTTTGAGTAACATAACTGTACAACCAAGCATTGATGAAATGAGCTCTGATATTGAAAACTTCTTGTGTAATTATTTGCAAACAACTTATTTTTCTATTCAACTGTACCTGGTAATGAAGCATTGATATTGGCATATGTTCGATTTGTTATGGACGAAGAAATCCATGAAGAGCTGCTATTCTGGAAAAATTTAGAGGCGGATACTAAGGGCGAATCAATATTTAATGTGCTGAGTGATTTTTTTAAGGAAAAATCGATTCCATTTACAAACATCATTTCGGTGGCAACAGATGGAGCTCCTGCCATGTTCGGGCGATAAGGCATCGGGTTTATCTGGGGGCACGGCAGTGCCCCCGCCAAGTCGAGCAAAAAAGCGGCACGGCCGTACCATCCTTTTCTCGAAGCAGTTCGGGCCATTTTCGACCCCCTATAACTTCGTTGTGGATAAAACTAGAAGCCTGAATTTTCAGTAACCAAGCAGGCATCGCATAGATACGGTATATTTCAAATTTCATTAAATTTGAACCAGTAGTTTAAGAATTATAACTAGTCAAAGTTTCTTAATTCTGTCACTCACTCACTGTTTTGATGATCGGTCAGTGAGTGAGTGAGTACTCACTGACCGATCATCAAATCTCTAGGGCACTTCTAGCAGACATAGAAGCTTGAAATTTAGAATACAATTAGTGTTTAGTGTATAAATCAAGGAAAAACTAAAATATTTTGCAATTTTGGTCCAGTTTTCTAGATACACCAAATATTATTACTAATAGGATAGTGTCTGTATGTATCCTTTTTCAATTTATCTAGATGGCGATTAACTCCTAAAAATATGCAATGCAACAATCAATTGGCGGTTGGGGAATTGGGTTTAGTGGTCAATGTGGTTCATGTATTTGACGGAATATAAAATAAATATCTTTATTATGTACATATATTTAATAACCATTTGATGAACTTATAATTAAAACAAATTGTATGTTCGGTGTCAGAGTTGGAGACTACTAACTTGTACAGTTTCGCTCAAAATTACGATATTGTTAAAACACGCCCAGTCTCCTCTAAAGTCGAGTGCTACGAGATAAATGACGGTAAAAAGTTCCTGAAAAGAAGAGATAGCCCATATTTGATCAATCACTGTTTCTACGACGGAGAACAAGTACCAGAGAAATATTTCTTCTCTTTACTTCTTTTATTCAAGCCATGGCGTTCCTTAGATGAACTCAAAATGGGGTGTGATACATACACGGAGGCGTTTAATTTGGCGAAAGAAGATTTAAAAGAAGGAGTCGATTATGGTAATTCAATGATAGAGTCAAGATAAAGATACAAAAAGCATGTGAAATGATAGAATCTAAAGTTGCTGAGATAAACGAAGAAAGGGAAATTGTTGATTATGACGATGGTCCTGAAAACCCTTTAGACTTTGAAGCTGTGGAAGCTGCAAACGCAATGGATGACTTTCACAGAATCAATCTGGTAGAAGAAGAGCAGACTGATCTTCAAAGTATGATCGCAAAACTTAATGCCGATCAAAAAAGAGTCTTCGATATGATCACACATAAAATGGACACAACTGATAATAACGCTGACGTTTTACGCTGTTTTGTGAGTGGAACTGGTGGCACTGGAAAGAGCTTTTTAATAAAAACTCTGAAAGTTTGGGTTAAGATGTATTTAAACAAAAAAATGGCAGTTAGTGATCCAACAGGCATAGCTGCATTCAATGTGAACGGATTGATTATACACAGACTATTGCAGCTGCCTGTGGAACACAAGCAAACACCGAGGTACAAGCCACTTTCCGACGAAGTGCTCCAAGTTCTGAGATCAGATTTGAAAGAAGTAGTGTTGTTTATCATAGACGAAGTGTCGATGATATCCAATGTTACTTTAACATATATTCATTTACGCTTGTCTGAGATATTTGACACAAGCGATGATAAGAATGGGTGGTTTGGAAAAAAAACATCTTGCACTTTTCGGGGATCTTTTACAGCTTCCGCCGGTAAGAGAAAAGTCACCTTTTGAAAAACTCTCAACTGCTAAAACTAACAAGTTGTTAGGTTCCCTCAGTATGCCGAATCTGTGGATTGAACTGTTCGTATACGATGAACTTACTATTAACATGCGACAGCTCAATGATTCTAACTTTGTTGAAATACTAAATAGAATAAGATTAGGTGTGACTACACAAAAAGACCGCGACTTACTCTCGACTAGATTAATAACTCTAAAAACCAATTCAAATGAAAACAGATTGATTGAAATAATTGAACACCTCTCGAAACTTCCTGATGATACCGTTTGCTTATTACCTACAAAAAACATGTGTCAACAATTAAATACTGCAATGCTTAGATCTCTCCCACATCCCGAAATAAAACTTACAGCTGTAGATAGCATAGATTGCCCCAGATACCCAACAAAAAGAGCTCGTGAATGCATAAAAAATTATGAAGACGATGCTTCTATGACTGCGGGCCTAGAAGAGAACATAATTATAAAAATAGGAGCAAGAGTCATGTTAAGGCGAAATATTGACGTGAGTCTTGGTTTAGTTAATGGTTCTATCGGTATAGTGCAAAGAGTAAAGGTTGATCCGGAAAATACAAAAATAATTAAGAAAATATACATTACATTTGATAAAGAACAGGTTTACGAGCTTGGGCCGGTCAAAACTAAATTTGAAATTATTAATAGAGCTTATGTTCATCGCGAACAGTTTCCTATATGTATTGCCTATGCTATAACTATACACAAAAGTCAGGGCCTAAGTCTAAATGGATATCGGTGGATGCTGATGGATATCGGTTCTGTAGTATTCACATCCGGTCAAGCTTACGTGGCACTTTCGAGAGTTACAAGTCTATTTAATTTAAATTAATATTAAAAATCTTTTATGTTTTAAATAAATAGATTAACTTGTCCATCGCATGCATCTCACAAGTAATACATATTATATTAAATTAGATTGTTTAGTGCGATTGCCAAGTCAATCTATTTATTTAAAACATAAAAGATGTTTAATATTAATATGGTCACTATATTAATATGGTCACTATAAGATGTTGTTAGGTTAGCTAATTGCGTAATAACTTAAGACAGAAGGTCCCTTAAGTAGGGCCTGAATAAATTAACCGACTTGGTATTACATAGATCTCACAACTTTTTACGGTAGAAGAACTGAGTTGCGAGACTTGGTTTTTTTTACAAGTTATGTTTTTGATGGCTAAGGAATTATACCAGAAGTAACTGCAATTCGTTAATGTGCAGTCAATAGAATAAGAAGCAATGCCTTGAATACCCGATTGTTTGCACAATTGTGCGACGAAAATTATGAAGACTTCCAACGATTACTCTTACATACTGAAGTACGCTGGTTGTCGAAAGGTGCATGCTTAACAAGGTTTTACACACTTTTTGAATCAGTCTTAGAGTTTCTGGAAAGTAAAGATCCAGATTTAAAAGAATTCCTGATCAAATTTTCCTGATCAAAATTCAATGACATTAACTTGTAGTTACAAGGGGACAGCCTAAATTTAATAAAAACAAAGGGTGTAATTTCGGCTTTTCTTGGAAAATTTAAATTTATGAAGCAAATATTAGCCGGGGTGAATTCTCCCAGTTCCCAAACTTATCACAGGCAGAATGTCTTGATGTGTATATTCAGGCATACGTTCAGCATTTAAATGTCCTGCATGTTGGCTTCAGAACCATAAATGCATTTGATGAAACGGAAGCGTCGAATGTGGTATTACAAGAGGAGCTACTCGAGCTTAGCACCAATGAGGAGCTGAAGGTGAAATTTAAAAAACGTGGAATTTAAAAAACATTTTGGCTGCAGGCAGAAATACCCGAAAAATATCCTGGGCTGTGGGAAATTGCGAAGAAACTTTTGATAGCGTTTCCCTCGTCATACCTTGTTGAAAAAAGTTTTAGTGTCGTTACAAACTTATTAACAAATAAAAGGAGCAGAATGAACATCTGAAGCCAAATATTGATAATTTGCTGTCAATCCATCAAGTACATCCCACCCACTAAAACGATGAATTTATTTTTTTGAAGTAAAACTTCTTTACGCACGCTTGACATGGGGAGTAAATTGACGAGAGCGTTACGAAAAGTGTGATCAGGGGATCTTGCTAGACCAGTATCAGGCCCACGGTTGCCTATGGTTCAATGTGAGAGCTAGCTAATAGAACGGATTCGGGTGTTTGAGAAACAATGTTTCAGATCTTATCTCGGGCTACAAAGGATACCCGAATCTGAGTACACGAAATTTTACCTGGATGAGGTCCTATACAATAGAGCCAGGGTTGTGCCTGTGGATAACTTTCTGATCAATCTGATTCGAAGCCACGTTGCAAGAGCAATGATTTAGGTTAATAACCCGATCTACGAGGCTTATTACACCAATTATAACCACTAGAGAGTGCGCTTTAACGATTTTGTTCCGCCAAAAGCATTCCTTTATGTGAATCAATGTGGGCTGATCGCTACCGCTAATCTTCTAGGCTAGGGTAGGGTAAGGTAGGTTAGGTTAGTTTAGGGTAAGATAGAACAAAACACAAAAAAAAACCAAAAATCCCAAAAAAAAGAATAAAAACCAAGAACAAATAAAAAAAGTATATAAAATATTAAAATAAAATAAAAGATATATAGATACAATTTATATATAAAATATATATTTTGGTTAAGATATATTAAGTTAGTTTAAGTTAGGTTTACTTAATTTAAAGTAGGATTAAGTTTTATAAATATGGTAAACCCAAAAAAATGATCTTGTTTTGTTAATAAACCATATTTTCTTAGCTTAAGTTAGTTGAAATAATGTTGATCGTAAATTTATATATGGTGGCAAGATATCTTCCCCAATGATCATATCGAATGACATCCAAGAATCTGGATATGTCAGCTAACGTTAAACCGGTTTGCGTCGATGATGATCGATTTTCTTAGAAAATAAGTCAACCAGTCAAGTCTGGTCAAATCCTTGAAGAACTATCCCCCTTTATCACCGATCGATTACAACTTGTCGTCTTTATATAGATAGTCGAGGAAGGTTTTTCCCCTCCCGCGCATTGAATATTCGAATTTCAGCTAATCCAACAGAGACTTATAATTTCTTAATACAGGTGTTGCTCCAATGAACATTTTTGCCAAACTTTTCATCAACCTCCGCGCGTTGACAAGCTTTTTGATATTAACCTCATTAAAAAATGAGCGGATTCGACTCGAGAACACACACTCATGTCATTCGTCTTCATTCTGCACGAGCATGCGTGAGTGCCATGGACTAATTAATAATAGCCCCCATAACCAAGGCTCCCTCCAATCGATTCCCGCCGATAAAATACAATAATTTGTGTGGAGAGACATGCTCGTATTCTTTTTTGAATTTGAATTTAACGACGATTTCAACTGACGAATAATTCGAACACAGTCGAATATTAATTATTTATTCTAAATCTGATTCCAAAATATAAATGCTGGTATTCATCTTGCATTCAAACACTCATTTAAATTTTATAGGTTTTCACTCACATATGTATGTATGTATTTCGAAAAAATTTCAAAAAATGTTTGTATTGTAAAATATATTATAATTAAATCAATTTTTTCCATCTCTAAAACTTGCACCTTACTCCATTCTTATACCATAGTACAATACACATTCTACGATCAATTTCGTTATCAAATAAATAATCGCTGATCCTAGGGAAAGACTTATAGCTGCGCTCAAACTGATAGCGATAAGATATAAAAAATAAAAAAAACTCAATAAAATTAATACATATTATTTCATAATCGTTAATATTATTCTTCATTAAGTCCAATTAATGTTAATTACAATAAAACTGTAGCCAAACATGTTCACATTGTAATCAACCAAAAAAACACACAATTCTGTTCGAAATAATCATTCAGAGCGGTCAAAAAATAGCAGTGCTAATCGAATAAAGTCGGGAAATTTCGAACTAAAATTAGCTAACATTTCGTTGCTGATCCTTTATTTTGTAGAACGGCTTCCATTGATCAAAGCCTGAGAGCTCTCTAAGGGAATATTTTGCTGTGCAGTCTTCATTGTGTCCCAAAGTTCATTGTTATTTGTGGATTTTGAAGCTCCAACCAGTTTCTTGACATCCAGTCCATATGGTAATGTTATTGACCCTAATCAATTGTTTGACTTATTAGCTAGAATGTTGCGGATCGTTGTCTTGTCGAAAGACCCATCTCAGTAGCATTTCATCCTCAGCGTAAAGCAGTGCTGTTCCCTGAACATGTTCAACGTAAACATGCTGATCCATCCTAACATTTATACAGTATATGGGCCCTATACCAAAGTAGGAGAAACTGCTTCATACCATAACGCTGAAACCACCATGTTTTACGCTTTTGTGCGTATGTACATCTGGGTATGAATTCAGCATTTAGTGATCGTCACACATACGAGTATTCACGGGAACCGGATTTGTCAAAATGCTGCTTTCACCCATCCATAAAATATTATGTCACACCTGAATAAATGTATCAACATTAACCTTGGCAAATTGAACTCTTTTTGTAAAAAGCGTATTTGTCAAAATTACATAAATTTCTGGCGTTAGGATTATTTTCTCTTAACTCCCTCCTCAAAGTTTACACACTTGGCCCTAAATGTAGATCCTTTGCTATTTCCGTGGGGGTATATTCGGTAAGGCCTTCGAACACTTTTCAATTCTTGAGAAGAAACAGTACTTAATACTGTCAACGGGTGCACTGCTATTATTTTGACCATAACTGCACCCATATTCCTATTATATTTGACTGCTGAAAATACTATTCAGATATCTTTACCACCACTATAAACACAACATTGTAATCTTTATTTTTGCACCATCGCATTGATACACTGTACTCAGAGCGAAAGGTAGTAATTTGTGTTTAACATTCATTTATCATATAAATAGTATGTATGAGTGCATTTCTTTTCATCAGGAAGTCTTTTGGCTTTGAACCCTTCTCTAGTATGAGTTACTACATAAGTGTATGCTATAGGCAGTTATGTTATTCGACGCACATATTATCAGATGACAACCACAACTTCATCAAAAACGAATTCGAACTCCTGGAGACTTTATTGAAAGTTTATCGTAATACACCTTTTACTCGTAGTATAAGCATACATATGTAGGTGACTGGTCGCTTCCTTCATCAACTGATGAAATGCTGCTATGCCTGTTACTCGATGTACATACAAATGTGGCAAAAATGCACTTTTTCTGAACAACTACAGTTACAAGTTTAACGCGTGGGCGATAGTTCAGTGGTTGTGTTGTGTTGACAACAATGAAGCGAGATCGAATTCCAATTAACGATGTCATGGGAAAATCATGTTTGTGAAAAACCTTAATCACTGACGCCAGCTAAATAGGCAAGAAATAATCGTAAGACTATCATCATAGATTCATTAGAATGAAATAGGAAACAAAGTGGAGGTAGGCTATTTCACAGAAGAAACGTAATTTATCTTTTTTTTTGCTTGCCTTTTGCGAAACACACCCGTTACACGTCTTAAAATATATTCTAAAATTACATCAATCGCCTTAGTTGGTTCCTATTATAGCTAAATCACTCCGTGACATATATTTCATCAAAAAGTTACATTTTCATATTCATAAACAGCATTCAAAGGAAAATGACGCGTCCAAGTTGATTTACGTCTCTACCAAAACACCCTTCGAATCAATTGAAAAGGCAATCACTAGCCAACAAACGCAGACTCAAAAGGAGGACAACAAGTCAAATAAATTTTCATAAGCAAACTGCCACTACAAAATGCCATCTTCAATGATGGCTATAAATTGTAAACCTTCAGATGATGCTCTCTATCTCATCACAATATATCTTAGTACATCTCTTATGTAAATCAAGACAAATTTCCTTTTTCACATAAACATAAAAAAAACAAAACAAGAAAACTTCCTTTTGTCGTGCTGTGGCAATATTTGAAAAGCTGAATTATTGCCCTTCCAAACATACCCATGTGACAACGTAGACGGAATGATATTGTGAACACACATAACCCTTCAAATGACAAAGGCAATGAAAGAAGGAAGGACGAGGAACTAAATCCTTTCTTGTTCCAAAGGTCAAAGCGACAGGGGAAGAGCAAGAGCGAAAAAAGAAGGGAAAATATACTCGTAAGTTCAACTCTCAAGGATACAAGCAAATAAAACGAAAAACCAAACCATTTTACTCGTTCTCATTTCCATATTCTCGGCTTGACTTAGCTCTACTTAGGTGAGTACTCAAGCTCGACAAACTATAACACAAGCCACGACCACGACGATAACGACAGCATCGTTCGGAAACAACTAGATGCTTAAAATGGGCAATAAAAACTGAACACAACACCGACCCGCTCAACGGCCCTTCTACCTTGTGGGCGAGCAAGGTACATAAGTTTCGAGGTTAAATAAAAATTGAGGAGCGCTCCAACTACAAATCATCTATGAGTGATCGATCTTTAAAACACCGAGAGAGAGGGTTCTCGCACTACCTAACTACCCGTTAAAGTATGGAGTTGTTTTTTTAATTTGCTTCGATTTTTTGCCTTTGGTTTTTCTAGTTTCCATCCTTCGGTTTGTGAAGATTATACTTTACTCGGCGAACGTTAAGAGCGGTATGGTTTCGGTTATGCTATGACAAAACCTATTGAAATGCAAACTCTTTCAAGTACTTCTTGAGCTCCTTGACAAGCTAGCTGTCTCGGAAGAATTTTCACATGACCAAGATGTTGTTGTTAGACCTTCTCGTGCTCAGGAGAATGCTTGAAATTCCTGGCTAATATTGATGTAAATCCCCTTGCAAGCTGCACCAGTCCTACCATAAGAACCCCATGACTACCTGGTCCACCCGTCGTCGTCACCGTTTTCATTTGAATCGAAGCGCCTTAGTATAAATTATTTAGTCCGATAGAAAGGAAAATCAATTGTTCAAGCACCCATCCTATGCATAGTAGCTACGAGTAGAATGCCTGCCAAAGACAATATTATCCCCAACTCTGGTTTTAAGCACCACTACCACCCCTAGCAGTAGCGGCATATAAGGGAGCAACTGAATTCATTTGATTTTGCATGCACACAGCATCTTGGCTTGCCTGCTTCTCTTAATCAAGAGCAGTCAATCACTAGGATACCTTCGACTAGAATTGAATTATTGAATTGCAACCCGATGAGGTGGCGGAGTTGGTTACGGGATATGCATTGTACGAGTACTTGTATTTTGGAGAGTGATGTGATGAAAGGGTTTCGTTGGCATGTCTCTGTTTTGGGGTTGCTTATCAAAGGTGGAGAGATGATAGTATGTTTGACCAAGTGGCAGTGAAGTTTGTAATGCATTTGACCTGTTGAAAAACATGTGTAAAGGGATGAAATGTTATTAATTTTAGCAGAGGCTGAAGTGATCAAAGGCATTCGATTCGGTTTCCAGGTGAACGCCCAGGAAGTAAAGATGTTTGATTATGTCTGGAGAATTCCATTTTCTAATTGCAGTGAGGATGTATTGGCTTGTAGTTTACCTTTTCAGGATATTTGGTGATTGGATTTCATTTCTTCCCTAAATTAAGTTAAGAGCCATGTCAGAGAATTAATGCAATTAAAGTCTCATTCAATTAATTTGCTTGCTTTCCTTATTTTGAATAATATTTAGTAAACAAATGGTAAATCTGGTTTAATGGCCTTTACCGTGCCGCTTTTTCTCTAATCTATTTGGTTATCCTTAATGTTGAAGATAACCGAATAACCTGACCCCTGAAGCACATGATTAACACCTTCACATACGAGGTTTGTTCAAAAAACACGGTGACTTTTTGAATTTGCGAGTGCATTCTATTTTCGAATTTGTTTTTTGTTATGTTGGTATATGTTTGGGTTCCCTATCATATGTTGACATTGTCAGCCAATTTGGATATAGAGTTTGTTTATCATAAATAGAACGATTAGACGGGTTTTGGTGTGCTTATTGACTTTTTGCTATTGAAAAAAATTGAATCCAGAATCTGCATTAATGTTAGTTTGAAAAAATTAAATTAAATTCTCTGACGTACTTGTAACGTTGATTGCATTTCGCGAGTTTACTCTGAGCAAAAAAAAACTGTTTATAACTTGTACAAGCTCTTCACAGAAGGCCGAGAAGATGTTAATATTAATGTCCGTCTTGGACGTCAACAACAGATGAAAATGTTGAAGCAGTGAAAAAAATTGTTATGGAGAATCGTCGAATCACTATCAGAGAAGTTGATGAGGATGTTGACATATCGACTGGCTCATGTCCTGCAATTTTTTTCTGATATTTTGCTCATGAATTTTCCTTTAACATATGCGTCGTTTGGGTGAAGAAATACAAAGAAAACGACTGGATTTGTGGAAAAAAAAGTATGATGATTGATTAACGATAATGCACCTGCTAACTCACCGTTGCTTGTAAGTAATTTGTTGCGAAAAAGAATACCGTAAACATGTCTCGGCCACCGAGAGGCTTGGCCTCTGCGACTTTTGAACAGACCCATATTGAAGAGATATCGACTGCATCGCTGAAAGAGCTAAATGTTACGAGTATACCAAGGCGCGAGTTACGGCGGCTACCTCTATTCCCGTCGCCCCCTAACCAACCAATAAGGATAGTTCCGGTCCAGAGCGGACCGAGTATCTACCATAAGTTGTTTTAAAGTATGCCCTCATTAGGTTTTATCTGGATTTCCCTAATCCTTAGCCGGTACTTTCCTATTATAATAAAATTTACGACCGGAAAGGACAAAAAGGATATTGGGAATTTTCCATCATAAAATATCGGAGGGTCACTTCCTGTATCTTTTTGTATATTTAAGCAATAGTTTAAAAGAATAAAAAGGCAGTCTGTTGTGGATTTTCAGAGGAACGACAAGTTCACGATCCCTTACTGAATGTTCCGAAATTTAGAACAAATAAATTATAACGTTTTTACAAAGCTCGTCTTTTAAATACATATAACTGGCGCAGTCGGTAGGATCGGTGACGGTTTCCTTTTTTAATTAAAGTAGTGAATAAATTGTGAATTCTTAAAGCGTGGGTTTCTACCCTTTATCACCGCCGAACCATATACATACAAATACAGTGTCGTGTCCAACAAAATCAAGAAAAAACAGAAGTGATCAATAAAGAAAATCAATACAGTGAAGAAAAACTACAAAAAAAAAAAAAAAAAAAAAAAAAAATTGTTTTCTATATATACATATATATAAAGTGATCAAACACCAACAAAGCAAAACAGTGAATGAAAAAGCAGTGAAGAAAGAAACGAATTAATAAATTAAAGTGAATACTAACAAAACAGTGCATGGAAAAGAAAATATCAGTGGAAACATCAGAAATCATCAGAGAGCATCAGAAATCAGCAGGAATCGACAAGAAGTCAACATGATCCTCCTAGTTTTTGGGTGCATACAACCTTTACCCGAAAATACAAGAAGAAGTCAAAGCCATCACCACACGAAGGATCGAAAATCTGAATAAGCACAGGGAAGAGCCGGAGGAGACAAAGGTTGACGATACAGTATTTCGAAGAGAAGCTAGGCGCAATAAATGGACACCTAGGTTTTCAAAACAAATAAGTAGTAAAAGAAAATAACAAATTTACAATAATTACGCGAAACAACAAAAAGCTTCATAAAAGCAAAATTAGAAAGAAAATTACTAACACCCATTAACACCCTCGCCCACTAACTTACACAACCTAACTATCAAATTCACTTTCTATTCTTATCTACATACAGTATATCTATCTATATCTATATTTAAAATATTTAAAATACACACAATCAGAGCATAGCGTGATTGTGGCATCTCAAGAAAACATATTTTACCAAATACATACCTACATATAAGTATTCAATCGAACAAAATATTAATAAATTACAAAAACGGAAATCATACAAAAAAAAAAAAAAAAAAAAAAAAACTTTTTTTTTATCCTTAAAACAAATGGCATGATCAGAGCATAGCGTGATCGTAGCCAATCGATATGATTATCATAAAAATGATTATCAGAAAAATAATAATAACAATAATAATAATAATTTAAAATAAAAACATGGTGTGATTGTGAACAATCACTACCTCGAGAATATGTGACCAGGGCATATGGTTAACATTACTCGAAATGGACATGTAACCAAGGCATATGGTTAACATGATCCAAATAATACTTAATGAACGTGTAACCAGGGAATATGGTTAGCACGATTCTAATAATAAAAAAAAAAAAAAAAAAAAAAAAAAAAAAAAAAAAAAATATGAACATGTACAAAAACAGTAAACAGAAAAATAATAATAATAATAATAATAATAATAATTTAAAATAAAAACATGGTGTGATTGTGAACAATCACTACCTCGAGAATATGTGACCATTGCATATGGTTAACATTACTCGAAATGGACATGTAACCAAGGCATATGGTTAACATGATCCAAATAATACTTAATGAACGTGTAACCAGGGAATATGGTTAGCACGATTCTAATAATAAAAAAAAAAAAAAAAAAAAAAAATATATACATATATATATTAAGAAAAGAAATAGCATAAGTCGAAAAGAAAACAAAGAATACCCATTCTTCTCTTCCTCACTATAGCTAATTAACTTTCCAATTTAACTTTAACACTAACTTCTCCCTTCCTACACTTTTAGCATACCACTCGTTTCCTTCCAACTAATAAAAGTTCACAATATCACCGGATCATATTATTAACCTGGACGATTATGAAACCAATATAGGGAAAATAACTAACACTTTAAATACCTTTCAACAGAATACAGCAACAAAATAAAGAGAGAACAAGACATACTGACTAAAAATCAATACCTTAACCAAATTAAGTTTAATATCGACTTACGATATGATACGATAATAACGAGACAAAACTCATAATAACAAAACCATTTATTGCATACAATGATCAATATGCACAACACTTTAATACAGCTTGCCCCAAAACTGGAGAGACCTAGGTTTGTATGCAACCCGAACTGGTCGAGAAAATGCCAAAATCCAGATGCCTAGGGAGACTGTTGGAGAACCAAGTCGCTCATTGTGGATTCGACAATGTGGGCAAAATCGAGTCGATAACTCAGCTTCAACCTAATTACATACTTTTCACTAATGCACCACAAGTCCTTTTTTGTTTTCTCCTCTTGCAGCCCGAAAACCGGTACAATACAGGATACAGCTTTGCTACACTTCCGAAATTGCAAAGTGCAGATCAACGGCATCACATATGAAAACGACCCAAACACCTACTGGGACGAAATACACATCCCACCACCACCAAACAGCATCATTAAACCAACCTATACCAAGGAAGTCCTTAGTCTAGAGAAGCTGAAGGAATACAATTTCCAGACGGATGTCAATCTTACCAACGTAGGCATCAAAACTGAAGTCTTACACTATATAACCGCACCAACTACCACCACATTCACCATCATCATAATCATCATTGTAATCATCATCATGATCACCAAGAAAAAAAACTCCACGTCACTTCAACTTTAACCCCAACACTTCAATCCTTCGCTTCAGCCCCAACGACTTCATTGCGGCCTTAGCTCCATTCTAAGGGGGGAGGAGTTACGGCGGCTACCTCTATTCCCGTCGCCCCCTAACCAACCAATAAGGATAGTTCCGGTCCAGAGTGGACCGAGTATCTACCATAAGTTGTTTTAAAGTATGCCCTCATTAGGTTTTATCTGGATTTCCCTAATCCTTAGCCGGTACTTTCCTATTATAATAAAATTTACGACCGGAAAGGACAAAAAGGATATTGGGAATTTTCCATCATAAAATATCGGAGGGTCACTTCCTGTATCTTTTTGTATATTTAAGCAATAGTTTAAGAGAATAAAAAGGCAGTCTGTTGTGGATTTTCAGAGGAACGACAAGTTCACGATCCCTTACTGAATGTTCCGAAATTTAGAACAAATAAATTATAACGTTTTTACAAAGCTCGTCTTTTAAATACATATAACTCGCGCGTATCAGAAGTGCTTCGAAAATTGGAAAAAGCGCGGAAGTGTACGAGTATTATGTCTGATGGGATTACTTTGGGACAAAACAGATATCAAAAATGTATATATTCGAGAAAAATAAAAAGGACTAAGGTTTTGAATAACAATTGTTGAAAATGCTACCAAAAGTCGTTTTAATTGAAGCCATAGTATAATTATTATAAGATGGCGTTACAGCTCATGAAGAAACCAGACCCCGAGCCAAGCTTCTCTCATTCACTTGTGTTGTGTGCGATATGTTTATGACAGTGAACTTAAGGAAAAATTTGATGCGCCGATTACCATACAGTAATTTGCCAGAATTCTTCAAAACTCATAAAAGGCCAAGTTGAAGAAACTGCCGCTCGAAAAAGTAGAAAAAACTATTTTTTAAAAATAAGATTCACTGGAATTTGAGTGGGATAATAGTTTTTATGCATTTTGTGCCTAGGTTACAGCAAAATAGTGGGGATAGTAGGGGAGTTTTTTAATTGTTTTTATATAAACAATACAAGAAGCGATCAATTTTCCAACAAGACATACCGCAATACATGTGTGATAGTCAAAGAAGTGATTTCATCGAAACATTATCACTCTTTTTTGATTGATTGAGATCATTCTTCCTCAGTTTGTTAGCTTCGAAATTGCTGAAACATCTGAACCTAAAGTAAATACTACTATTTGTACAATCTACTTCTTCTTCTTTTCCTTTTTCCCGCGTTGTTATGGTCAGAAGTGTAGGACCATAACCTTCCCACTTAACTGCATTCCTACTGGTCCGCTTGTGTGGTCCGCCGGTTTGACCTCAGAAAGTAGCGGCAGGCTTCCCGGTTTGGGATTACTTCATCGCTGAGGCCAATCAAATGCTGGTGTTTTTGCATTTGTTTGCACCAATTGTTTTTCGGCCTGCCTTTTTTTTTTTTTGTGACACGGGCATGCTCCACATTTTTTTGTTTGATCTTACTTTTAAAACACCGGTGATCTCCAGTCGTGTCAACCCACTGATTTGCATGTACACTTGTGGGGCAGTTTAATGGTGGTATATGTGTCCCTAGTCTCACCTTGGTGTTTTCTAAATTGCCTGGAGGTGATTTTCGTTTACCTTTGTTTTAGTCGCCTTTTACGACAAGCGAGAGGTATCGCTGCAGGGATATTCTTAACCCGTCCCTGCACGGATCACTACTATATTTGTACAATAATGTTTCAAAAACTTGTTGTGTTTAAACGAATTTCTGTCGCTGTATTTTCACGATGGCTGCGTATACCTAAGACATAAGGCAAAGTTGGTAATTCGATTTAATTCAGATTTTATATCGCCTCAAAATTGAGAAGACTGTTCAGACTTTTGTTATTCAGAGGCGGCTGTTCAATATAGCCTTTGTTTCCTCTTCTTCTCAGATGGCGCTGCAGCCGGCGGTTTACGTGTGCCTCAACTAACACGTTTCGGTTTTGCTTTTTCGTCTCTCGGGGTTGGAGCTGAATTATTTTCGGATCGGAGCTTCCGCTTACATTTGGTCAAAATATTCTAATTAATTTAGAGGATGGACCTGACGCTATAAAGCCCGAGTTCTTAAATATTCTACTTCTTTATATTCCGAATAAAGCCTAGATCTGACACAGTATTTTCTGCCTGAATCAACGAAGTGCTTCGACACCAGTTTTCGCCAACGATTCTGTAGCGTATAGTAAATTAGAATTTAACTTAGTTTCTCGAGAGAGAGCTCTGTTACTCAATTGCACAAAGAAGTGGTAATTGGCAAAAGCGATCTTGCAACACGGTGTGATGAAAGTGTGACTATGGTCCTGGTGTAGACAAGGATCCCTGAATACATCAAAGTTTTTACTATCGTTCTTCTCTTTTGAGACCAATGAAAGACCAAGTTTGTGAACACGGCATGTGGGTTATAACTTTCCAAACAATAGTTGTTAAATAACTTTTTACTTGGCTTGCAACATGTGGACGAGCATGTTCATGATAGAAAGTGACTGATGCTTGTATTGTATTTAGGAATATTCTGGTCGTTTTTGCCAAAATGCTCGATACATTTCATAAGTTGTTGACTATAGCAAACGCCAGTAATTGTTTCACATGGTTTTGGTTGTTCATAGTACACCATACCCTTCCGGTATCGCCTGATACAAATCGTAATTTTCTTCTAGTGGATATTGCGTGCTGGTTGCGAGGTTACCGGTTGGTCTGTGGTTACCCATAATTTTTGCGCTTGGTATTATCGAAATATATCCACTTTTTATCGCCAGTGACGGACGACTCGATGTAAAAAACCTTTTCTTTTGTGCCGAGTAAAGTTTCAGCCCATATTCACAAGTTCTTTGAGTTCGAGCAAGTTTAACATGCTAATGTCCATGTTAAGCGACAACTTTCAGCAGAGCAAGTTGTCGAAAGTAGTCGAAAGACATAGATTTAAGTTGCTCCGTTTATTTTAGAGTGTCCGTCTAGGGCCATTAAGATATTTAGATTTGTAAAGATAATTAAGATGGTTTTAAGTATTTTTGTCTAGCGTAAGATAGTTATAAGAAATTATTAAATAAAAATGAATTTAAAACTAAAACCAAGTGTTAGGGTCAATCTTACCATATGTAGTACTAATGCCATCGGTAAGTCAACTCGACCCCTTCGCTCTTCGGGCGCCTTGTCGCGGCGGAGGGGCTTAAGAGGTCAATGACCTCGAACTAAGACCCGGAGAACCCCGAGTTAGTCATGAATGAATGGACAACCAGATGGATGGAAATACTCCAGGTGGCACCCGCAATAGCGGAAATCCACCCGCGATCTCACTGATCGCGGCCGGGGCAAGGATTCTGGAGGCCCCACCAGTCATTCTTAACTCTCCGGCAGCCCGGAACGACACCGACTCCTGCGGCTCATTGTCCGACCACCTGGTTGGACTGAGCGTGAGCGGTGCAACCGACAGAGGCGACACCGACGATGGTGCGGCACGGGAAACCGCCAAGGTTGAACGAGCCCCAGAATTGGGACGTGCTGTAGATTGCACTGCTAAGTGCCCAAAAAGAAGGAGGAAGAGGCGTGCCCGAAAATCGTGCAAAGAGGCTGGCACAGCCGAAGGCACGAAGATTGAGGGCGAACCTCTGGGAACCGCACTTCTTGCCGGCGCGCAGCGCAGAAAACGTCGGCGGCTAGTAAAGGCTGCTGCTGGAGGCACAAGCATACCAGCACTTTCGGCATGCGCCTCAAACACTCCTCCTCTTATTGGTGACGGTCAAACTCCCAATAAGAGCGTGCCAAGTTCCAAAACGATGGAACGTGTTCCTGAGTATGAATCCATGATTTTTACTCAGATCAACCTACAGCATTGCAAGGCTGCTACCGCTCTTCTAAGCAGCAGAATTGCATGCAGTAGTACAAATCATCACATTGTATCCATTCAAGAACCATGGGTATGGAACAAACGCCTGTGTGGTCTTGGTGGCATACGTGATGCTACAATCCTTTATGATGAGCGATCCGAAAGGCCCAGGGTCTGCCTCATCATATCGAATACACTATCAGCAACCAAACTTGGTCAATTCTGTGGTCAAGATCTGGTAGCTGCGAAAGTGAGCTACAAGGCGCACGGAGAAATTGAACACTTCGTCGTGGCGTCTGCTTACTTCCCCTACGACTCGGTACTACCCCCGCCACCTAAGGCGGTTTCCGAACTCGTAGAGTACTGTGAAGCCAGAAGGATTGGACTCATCATCTGTTGCGATGCTAACGCTCAAAACACAGTTTGGGGCAGCAGCAAATGCAACCGGAGAGGAGACCATCTTTTAAACTTCATTCTTTCGTCTGACCTTTTCATCAACAATGTTGGCTCTCAACCAACCTTTGTGACGGCGAGACGACAGGAAGTGATTGACCTAACCCTATCTAACAGGCATGCGAAGGCCATCACTAACTGGAGAGTTTCACCAGATGTTACGCTGTCAGACCATAGATACATCGAATTCCAATTGAAGTGCGGGATCTCCCCCTCGCAGCCCAAGCGGAATCCGAGAAAAACAGACTGGGTGCGATTTAGGGAGGAGCTTGAGAAATCCACTCAAGCTCCGCCTAAGCTCAAAACTAATCAATCGGTGGAGGATGCAGTTCATAACCTGAACAGCGCCATCACCAAGTGTTTTGAACTCGCATGTCCTGTCAAAAAACCTCCCAACAGGAAGCCGGTTCCCTGGTGGAATGCTGATCTCCAATGGCTTCGTAGGGAAGCCAGAAGTCTTCTGAACAGATCGCTTAAATCGAACTCGGAAGATGACTGGAATAAATATCGATCGAAGCAGAAGGAATATAAGAAGCTTATTCGAAAATCGAAGAATGATTCCTATAAGTCCTTCTGCGAAGAGATCAAATCCCTGAGCGCGACCAGCAAGTTGGTTAAAGTCCTCAAACGAGGAAAATCGACAAGGCTGGAGGTACTCAGAAAGTCTGATGGTACCTTTACCGAGTCTAAAGCAGAAACTCTTAGTTTACTGTTTCAGACCCATTTTCCGGGAAATCAGACTGTCATCGGCTCGTTGCACACTCCCTCATTGGATACTGCGGCTGTAGCGATGAAAACAACTCGGCGTAGCTGGTATGTTGCGTCACGCGTGGCAACTACTGAGGCCATTGAATTTGCTGTGGCATCCTTCGATGGCTTTAAGTCGCCGGGCACTGATGGGATATACCCCGTTATGCTGCAAAAAGGTATAAGACAGCTGCTTCCTACACTGAAAAGAATTTTCACTGCTAGCCTGGCACTTGCCTACATACCTATCCCTTGGCGCGCGGTGAAAGTGGTCTTTATTCCCAAAATAGGGAAAGAGGATTACTCACTAGCCAAGAGTTTCAGACCAATAAGTCTAACATCATTCCTGCTGAAAAGCATGGAAAGACTAGTAGAGTTGCACGTGCGCAAAGTTGCCCTTCGAATGCATCCTCTGTCGGACATGCAACATGCTTATCAGCGCGGAAAATCCTGCGAGACTGCGCTTCAAAACCTAGTTGGGAGAATTGAATGCGCTCTCGAAAGGAAAGAGTACGTACTAGGCATTTTTGTCGACATTGAGGGAGCTTTTGATAACGCTACTTTTGACAGCATGTGTAATGCTGCTAGACGGCATGGCGTAGATGAAGCACTGGTTTTGTGGATCAAAGCAATGCTCGTGCACAGGACACTGATCGCTGATGCAGGCCTCGAACATTGTGTCAAGTCTGGAGTAAACAGGGGCTGCCCGCAAGGTGGCGTCTTGTCTCCGCTGTTATGGTGCATGGTGGTCGACTCTCTGCTAGATGCTCTCAATGCCTCTGGAATCTATGCCCAGGCCTATGCGGATGATGTTGCTGTTCTCTCTGTCGGCTCATGCTTAGCGAATGTCTGTCTCAAAGCGCAGGCGGCGCTAAACGTGATCGAAGACTGGTGCACGAGAAATGGGCTGTCGGTTAATCCTCTTAAGACCGATGTCGTTCTCTTCACGAGAAGGAGGAAAACAACTGGCATTGCTCAGCTGGTGCTAAAAGGCATACCCATCCCTATATCCAAGGAAGCTAAGTATCTGGGAGTCATTCTAGATAACAAACTTCTCTGGTCAAAACATGTTGAGTCCAAAACCACCAAAGCGCTGTCAGCTTTCTGGCAATGCAAAGGTGCCTTTGGCAAAACATGGGGCTTATCGCCGAAAAAGGTCCTTTGGATCTACACGGCAATGGTAAGACCGATAATCTCATATGCATCGGTTGTTTGGTGGAGCAGGCTGACACGAAAACACGCTGTGGGTTCACTCACCAAACTCCAAAGAGCGGTCTGCCTCAGTTGCACGGGGGCTTTCCCCAGCACACCGGGAGCTGCTTTGGATGCTATGATGAACCTTCCACCCCTTGATATATATATCAGAGGGTGTGCACTGAAAACTATTTCTCGCCTAAAGAGGAATGGTCTTTGGTACAACTCGCAGTGGAGTGAAAGTGTACTTGAGAGAGAAATATCCTACGACCACTGTCTCATGGATATGCCCTCTGACGCAATGACACCTGCCATCCTACTGCGCTGTAACTACACAGTCACATTTCCTTGGCGTCAGGACTGGCTTTGGCCAGACACTGAACCAGGAATAGAATGTCTTCGCATCTTCACAGATGGCTCCAGGACTGGTCAGGGATCCGGCGCTGGAGTTTTCTTCGAGCGCGAAAACATTCGACTGCACTTCTCGTTAGGAAAATATGCGTCTGTCTTCCAGGCGGAGATTTACGCAATCCTAATGGCCATGCACTATGTTGTGAAACACAGATGGAGGGGAAAGAGCATATGTGTCTGCAGTGACAGCCAAGCTGCACTCAAAGCTGTATCCAATCCTCTGTCCAACTCCAAACTAGTGCATGAACTCAAGACCTTCTTGAACAAAGTCGGAAGACTTAATTCACTTAGGCTTGTATGGGTTCCAGGTCACTCTGGAATCCCAGGAAACGAGATCTCCGATGAACTCGCTAGAAAAGGCTCAGAGGAGAGTTTCTCAGGGCCTGAACCCGCCTTAGGTCTACCAGCTTCAACGGTTAAATCTGACATCAATGACTGGGTCTTTAACGTACACAGTCGCAGATGGAGGGATTATCCAGGATGCAGGATGACTAAGCGCGTACGCCCTGACGTCTGTAAAAAGTCCGCAACATTCTTCTTATCCTTAAGGAGAAATGACTGCAGAAGGCTAACGGGCGTCATTACGGGCCATTACACTTTTGCCAGGCATCTCTACGTGCTTGGCATCAGTGAGACGCCTACCTGTGCTGCTTGCTGCGAGGAGGACGACACAGCGGAACACTTTCTCTGCGACTGTCCCGCCTTCGCTCGTGCACGGTGGCGCACCCTTGGGGCCGACGTGGTGGGTGCCGAATCTCTTAGCTCAACATCACTGAAGCCCCTCCTCACTTTTCTCCGGACAACGGGGAAAATACAATAAAGACAAGGCGTCTGTCTGGTAGTACAATGGACCAGTACTTGTGTCTGAGTGCTCCAGCAGATAGTAGAAGCCTCCAACAAAAAAAAAAAAATTGCATTGCTGAAACCAGGAAAAGACCACAGCAGCCCAAACAGCTACAGGCCCATTAGCTTACTCAATGGATTCAGCAAAATTTTAGAAAAACTTATTAAAATCAAGCTGGATGCATTTCTGAACAATAGTAGGCTACTGCCGCAAGTGCAATTCGGTTTCCGTGAACATCACAGTACTTCTCATCAAGTCTTAAGAATCTGTAATGAAATAAAAAAAAGCTTAAATCGAAAAATGTCCACCGGGCTAATACTACTAGACCTAGAAAAAGCTTTCGACTCTGTTTGGCACAACGCTTTAATTTACAAACTCATAAAAATCGGTTGCCCGCAATACCTCACAAAAATTATCCAAGACTTTTTAAGGAACAGAACCTTCGTTGTTTCACTTAATAGCGTGGTTTCTTCTGTGAAAAATGTACCTGCTGGTGTACCACAAGGCTCGGTTCTGGCACCAATTTTATTTAATATATTTATATATGATCTACCTGACATTCCAAACTGTCATATAGCACTATATGCTGACGACCCGGCTTTGTATACATCTCATACAAGTGGAAATGTTATTACAAATCACTTACAAAATGGCCTTAATATTATCTATGAATATTTTAAGCACTGGAAAGTTAAAATTAATGTTGAAAAATGTCAATCAATCTTTTTCACTAGAAAAAGATCGCTTTGCCATTATCCTCCACGCAATTTAACTTTAAATAACTGCGACATGCCATGGGCTAGTTCCGTCAAGTACCTCGGGGTGTACCTTGACCCGAAACTAACCTTCCGCTTACACATTAAAAATACTTTAAATAAATTAAACATAGCCACAAAAATGTTATATCCCCTGATTAATCGAAAATCAATGCTAAGTTGTCAAAACAAGCTGACATTGTTTAAAGTGGTTTTTCAAGCAATAATTACTTATGGTTCTCCTGTATGGGGAAATTGCGCAAACACACACATTAAAAAGTTACAAATAGCACAAAATAAAGTTCTTAAAATTATGTTAAATCTTCCCTGGGATTTTTCAACACAGATATTACACGAACAAGCTGGCATCACTCAAGTTGCCAGAAGAATTGATACTCTTAATGAGAAGTTCTTTTCCAAATGTCTAACTGTTGACAACACACTCGTTACTGAGCTTACGCCACTCTAATTACTTAGTCCTTTACATATCTATATTAATTTTTTCTTCTATGATATATCACTGTTATTTATTTTCACTGTTATTTATTCTATAATAATTTATTATTTCTCACCACTTATTTATTATTTATCCATGATTTATTATTCGTTGCTCCATTGTTATTTTCTAATATCATTACCTATTTTCCATTTACTTATTTATTTTTAAAATTACTAATATTTATTTACTTATCTACTTATTAATCAATTCACTATTTATGTATTTATTTATTATTTATTTATTTATTTACTTATTTATTTATTTATTTATTTATTATTTATTTATTTATTTACTTATTTATTTATTTATTTATTTATTTACTTATTTACTTATTTATTTATTTATTTATTTTATTATTTATTATTTATTTATTTAATATTTTATTTATATATACATATGTATATATATTTTTCTTCTTCTTTTTTTTTCTCTCCTTTTTTAAATAGAGGTTTTTGTTAATAGTTTTCCTCTAATATTACAAATATAAATAAAGAAAGCACGTAGAAACAAAACGATTTTTTTCAGTAGTAAGATTTATAATTTATCATATCTCTGTGCAAGCTGTGCGTAATTATTGTAAAATGTAAAATTGTGCTATATTAAATAAAGTATCTATCTATCTATCTATCCTCATAAGTGACGAGGCCTATTACAATCTCAGCCGATATGTAAAGAAACAAAATTGTCCTGTGGCACCAGAATTCACATACGAGTATCATACACGAAGAGCTCTTAAATCCACTCAGAGTGATTGCATAAGACGCCATTTAAGGGCCCGTCCCATAGAATCTGTCAATCCGTCGATCTGTTGATTTCAACTGACAGCTAATGTGTTAGATCAGGCAAGCATCGGCCCATAGAATCCGTCAGTCCGATGATCCATGAGAGGTAAATTGTCTCTCAATCCACCAATGAACGTGCTTACTCTCAATTCGTGAATGCCTGAACCTCAAAATGTAAATCTGTAAGCTCCAATATGTGAATGAATGAACTGTCAGCGGATCAAAAGTTTACAAAGTAGATCTATTTTGTCCGTTGAAGCTCATACATTCGTCGGCTATGGGCCACTTCCTATAGGAATGTGTGTATTCTATTTTTCTATCAGTTGAAACCGAAACCCCCCTTATAAACCAGTTAAATTTTTAATCAAGTTTCCTTATGCTCTTTTGTTAAGACCCACATCTATTCGAAAATACACTATTCATTTCTTACCTTGTTATTTATTATTTATTGTTGATTCCTTATTATTAATTATATAAGTAATATTTATTGTTTATTTATTTATTATTATTATTATCTTTTTTTTTTTTTGATTTTAGGATTGAAGGTTTTTGTCGTAGTTTTCCTTCAAAGGTTATTATCATTGTCAAGCATTTGTTATCATAAATAATTGTATAAAATAATTGTTCAGTAGAAAGATATAATGAAAATATCATATCTCTGTATGTAAACTGTGCGCTGGCTTACCAAATGTAAATTATGATACGAAAATAGAATAAAAAGATTTATGGCGAAAATATTTCTTTCGTTTTTTTCGTTTACTTTAGGTCATATTGACGGACTTCTACGCGAAAGAGTACCTGAACCTGCTAATGTAGCATCTCAGTGTGAAGCTATCGAACAATTTTTGAATAGTTCATTTAATGAAGAAATGTTAAATATTATTTTGGAAAACACAAATAAATATATTGAAGATATTGGCATTGAAATGATGGCTACAGATAGAACTGTAGAATCATATCATGGCGTTACAAATATGTATTTCAGAAGTTCGATCCTTCATTGGTGTTTTCTATTACGTTGGATTATGGACATTTCATAATGTGGATTATCATCAATTGTAGAGTTCTAGAAATGGCCTTTCTTTATACAGACGTGTAATGTCTAAATCAAGGTTTCTATATTCGCACCAGTTCGTGAACTGTGGGACAAATTTATTGGTTCAAAATTTTGTTTTTCGCGAGACATAAGATTGGTTACAAATTCTCCAAAAAAATAGAATAGTTATTCTTGTTTCCACGTGCGAACTTCAAATATCACGGATGAAAAACTCGCACTACGAGGGTGGTCCGATAAGTACTTAGCCTCACAGTATCGCAAGAGCAACTTACTATCGTGTAGTACATTCTAGTAGACGGCAACTGTCGAAATTTCAGCCGGATCGGACTCGTACTTTTGTTTTGACCGCGTGTGGAAGCGGGAGTGTCCGCGGATTTTAGAAAAATGGAAAAAGAGCAATATCGGTCGGTGATTCGATTCTTGTTTTTGGAAGATGCTATGTACGGTGTCTCTTCTCCGTCGATGGCAACCATCAAAAATTGGTTTAACGAGTTTCAACGTGGTCGCACATCGGTTTTTGACAAGCCACGTCCAGGTGCCCCGAAAACAGCTACCACGGAGGATAACGTGACAAAAATCCACGAAAGTGCGCGAGATAGCTGAGACAGTAGCCATTTCAAAAGATCGGGTGGGTCATATCCTGCATGAAACTTTGGGCATGAGAAATCTGTCGGCGCGATGGGTGCCGCGTTTGCTCACTCCGGACAACAAGCGCAACCGTGAGACCACTTCAGAGCAGTGTTTGACGCTGTTTAAGCGCAATCCGAAGGAGTTTCTTCGTCGCTTCACGTCGTGGACTTCACCCGGCGAACGTCCTCCGAAGAAGGCGAAGACTGTCCCATCGGCCGGAAAGGTGATGGCCACTGTTTTCTGGAATTCACAAGGTGTGATCCACATCGACTACCTGGAGAAGGCAAAATGGCCACAGGGCTGTACTTTGACAAATTATTGGGCCGATTCGACGCCGAATTGAAGAAAAAACGGCCACACTTGGCGAAGAAAAAAGTGCTCTTCCACCATGATAACGCACCGGTTAACACCTCCGCCCTCGCCACGGCCAAAATGGTCGAACTGGGCTACGAACTGCTGCCCCATCCACCGTTTTCTCCAGATTTGGCCCCGTGCGACTTATTTTTGTTTCCAAACTTGAAAAAGTCACTCGCCGGGCAGAAATTTCGTCGAATGAGGAGGTCATCGCCGCCACGGAGGCCTACTTTGCAGACCTCGAGAAAACGTATTTTTTAGACGGGTTAAAGAAGTTGGAGCATCGCTGGGTCAAGTGTATCGAGCTAAAAAGAGACTATATTGAAAAATAAATCGCCATTTCTCCAAAATGTTTGTTTTTCTTTTGTAGGCTAAGTACTTATCGGACCACCCTCGTAAAATAAAACCAAATGAGGAACTAATTGCTTTGCTGTAGCACACACATACAACCCCACAGAGAACCAACAGGTGGCCCATGAGTGCATGTTGGACCAAACTGCAGTCAATGTAGAATTTTATACTCTGCGAAGCATGGTGGCAATGGAAAGCGTATGATTTCAGCCACTGAATGTAATGTAATTGAAAATGACTTAGTTATTGTATAATCTCATTCCCACATAGGCATGTAACATTTCATAGAAAAAAAACAAGGGCAAATAAATGATTAACTTCAGTATCATGGGTTTTAAAACGTTTATTTTGCTCTCTTTTAAAAGCATATTACTGATTGAACATATTTTGTATTGCATTAGCATAGTAAATGTAATATAAAACAAATAAAATCAAGTTTATTGCGGAATTTAAATTGTTCTCAAAATGTTCTTCCATCCTGAAGACATCAAAATTATAAAACCCATATTTCATAATCGGCTACCTCTTATGAAATAGATAACTGAGAGAAACTAGGTCATGCCTATCGATGGTCATTAGTAGATCAAAAAAGTTTCTGCCCATTAACTTTATAACAATGTTAATCAACATCACAATGTCATCATAGAATTTCGCCGTCAATTTCATCTGAAAAATCCACAAAACATTGCGATATTTGATAATTAAAGAGAAGTTGAATTATTTTAAATTGTTTTGAACTGTTAACTTTTTATTAGGTGTAGTACAATAAATATTTTTGCGTGAAATTGAAGGCCTTAATTAACATAGTTAGAATGATCCGATTAAGGTCAAATATGCGCCGTTTTGTTTGATATCATGTTGCCCTTTTTAAGATCTCTCAGTGCAGCCCCTTTTATAAGCACATCTCGAGGCGAATTTTTTACCAGCAAAATTGTTCGCTATAGATAGGAACAGGTGGTAATCACTTGGTAACAGGTCCGGATTATAAAGGATGCATAAGAACCTCAAAACCAAGTTCAAGGAGCTTGAAGCGAATCACTATCGATGTGTGTAGCCTGGCGTTGTCTTGAATGAACACAATTATTCACCTGTTGGCTAAAGCCGACGTATTCTGGGCGATTGCTTACTTCAGACGGTCCAATTGGCAGTACATATAGGTCTGAAAATTCTATTCTACGAGTACCAAACACACAGCTAAATCTTCCTGGCTGTACGTCCTAGCCTGGCTACCATTTATGTATGTTCACCGCGATTCGACCACCGTGCTTATGACATTGTCGTCATTTTTTTATCAAATATGTAGATCGATTTTGTTTCGGTTCAGCAGCGATTCTCAGATGGAAATTCGGTCCATGGGGTTTCCTTGGGTTGATATGTGTGGCGATCTTACATCTAGTTCCTTTTTATATTGAACCACATTCAAATGGATCCATCGTTTTTGTGCAATGCTTAGCTCTTGGGCAATAGACAATGTTTTCGATTACATTTCCGAAAATTGGCCTTCCAATCTTATATATAATTATATATATATATTTAAATTATATATTATATAATTTAAAAAAAAATATCTGCTTTCGAAACCAAATCGTTGTAAATTAAGACTCGGAACAACTTAGGCATTCAATAACATTTGATGATATTGATAATTATTTTTCTTTATTTAAACATGAAATAAATCCCAATGTCGTCAATGTGATTCATTGTGCTTTACCTACACTTGCACAGACTCAAGACAAATTTATCACCATGTTTCCTTCAGTAAAGTTTGTTCATACCAAGAAAATGATAACCGATAGTTAAGTCTTTTTTTTCGGTTTTTGATTCATTTCTATTTATAGTTTCTTAGATATATCTCACCCGAGACAAAAATGCTTAAAAACTAGCTTAACTATCTTAACAATCTAGATATCTTACTGGCCCTAAACGGAAACTCTAAAATAAACGTAACAACTTAAATCGATGTCTTTCGACTACTATGTCAACTTACAATCAACATTATTATAAATTTTTAACCTGGTAAATGCATATGATAATTTTTTTAGTATCTTCTTCTTTTCCTTTTTATCCCGGCGTCGTTATGGTCAGAAGTGTAGGACCATAACCTTCCCACTTAACTGCATTCCTACTGGTCCGCTTGTGGGGTCCGCCCATAATTTTTTTAGTATAATATACTTATGTATTAAACTTAATTCTACCTTAATCTAACTAAACCTAACTTATTCTACATTAATTAAAATATATATATATATACAGGGTGTCCCACGAGCAGTGTGCCAAAAAGCTAGAGCGTGTAGGACTGGTCAAGACAAGAAAAAAATCGTATGTGAGGGGGGTCTATTCCCCCCCCTCCCCCCGTTTAGCCGGAAGGGGCAATTTTCTAAAAAAATTTACTTAATTTGGAAAAAAAATTATTAAAAATCAACAGTTACATCCACAATGCCGTGATATACTTTTTTGTAAAGCCAGAAACTTCTTCTTTCATACTGTTTTTAAACGAAGCTATTTTAGGTAATAGTTTTTGAGAAATTAATTTTCAAACTCAAAATTTTGAAAAAAAAATTAAAAAAAAATTTCGAACTATTTTTTTTCAAAATTGTATGTAATTAAGTACCAATTTTTTTTTCCAAATATTCAATTCTCTTATTAGTTTTTAGTTAAAAACAGAAAACCGGATGCAAAAATGTCTTGTAGTTTTTGAGAAATTAAAAAAAAAACCCGACCCGTTTTTTTCTAAGAAAAACTTTTTTTTGGTTTTAACGCGGCTGGACTTGTAGGCAAATTAATGTATGAAACATTGACCTCTTTTTTATTATTTTTAAAAAATTCGGAGTTTTATTATAATAAATTTTCAATATGATCCCCATTTTTTAGAAGGCAAAGATTATATCTCCTTCTAATGGCTGCACATAAGTCTATGCTTGACAAATTTTCCTGCAATTTGACTCCAGCGACTTCAATCCGTTGTTCCAAAAATACTATTTCCACTTCGTAAACATAATTTTTCATGAATCCCCACACATAAAAATCTAGAGGAGTTAAATCTGGTGATCTAGGTGGCCATTCCGTGGGGCCCCTTCTTCCGATCCAATGATCACTAAAATGATCATCCAGCCAGTTTCTAACCCGTAAGCTGTAGTGTGCTGGTGCTCCATCTTGCTGGTAGATTAAATTATCTGCTATGGCCAAAGGAACGTTGTCCATCAAATCGGGCAAAAGGTCTCGTAGGAACTGCAGGTATGATTCTCCATTAATAACGGCATTCAAAAACCGGTGCCGATTACAGTTTGTCCAACAATACCAAGCCAAACATTACAGCTAAAGCGGTGTTGTGATTTATTTTGTTTTTTGTTGTGTGGATTGGTGCTACTCCAATGATGCAAATTGTGGAAGTTAGTTACCCCATCTCTGGTAAACTGTGCTTCATCCGTCCAGAATATCCTTGCAAAATAGTTTCCTTCAGTTTCATCTCGAAGCAGTAATGATCGACAAAATTCTGCTCTCAAAAACTTGTCGTTTGAAGTGAGTTCCTGAACTGGCCTAAAATGGTACGGGTGTAAGTCTTCGGTATGAAGCACTCTACATACTCTAGATTTGGGCACTCCAAGCATAATAGCTATCCTCCTTGTTTTTGTCCAAATCCAAAATTCTTTCATCTAAGATTCCTGATCCATCTGTAACTGGAAATTCACGTCGGTGAATTCTTGAAAACATGCTACGACTGGGACATCTCCGATTGGGATAT
This sequence comes from Merodon equestris, assembly GCA_958301585.1. Lineage (NCBI taxonomy): Eukaryota > Metazoa > Arthropoda > Insecta > Diptera > Syrphidae > Merodon > Merodon equestris. Next base: position 66,061,388 of record OY284417.1, on the reverse strand, counting down.
CTTTCAGCGTAGTCTTTTGGCTTCACGATCTCGACCATTAGCTAAACCGTAGCAGAAATGCATGTCCGTTAATTCTTCTCGAGAGTATGAGATTGACATCGTAATGTGTTGATGAGTTAACATCCAATTTGGAAATAGTTTTTTATTAAAAATGCGATGCCTTTTATGTACATTTGGGTTGCAAATATTTTGTTTTTCAATAAAGAAAAATTATCTTAAGGTCCTAGCGAGTACAACCCATCGGCGGCGGGCGGACCCAGACGAAATTGGCAGGTCAGTTTTCAGGCCTTATCAATGAAAAAAAAGGATTAATCTAGGGTTATTCCAATACTGTGTCACTTTATTGTATCCTCATAAAACTCCGAATTTTTTAAAAATAATAAAAAAGAGGTCAATGTTTCATACATTAATTTGCCTACAAGTCCAGCCGCGTTAAAACCAAAAAAAAAGTTTTTCTTAGAAAAAAACGGGTCGGGTTTTTTTTTTAATTTCTCAAAAACTACAAGACATTTTTGCATCCGGTTTTCTGTTTTTAACTAAAATCTAAAAAGAGAATTGAATTTTTGAAAAAAAAAATTAGTACTTAATTATATACATTTTTGAAGAAAAATAGTTCGAAATTTTTTTTTTTTTTTTTTCAAAATTTTGAGTATGAAAATTAATTTCTCAAAAACTATTACTTAAAACAGCTTCGTTTAAAAACAGGATGAAAGCAGAGGTTTCTGGCTTTACAAAAAAGTATATCACGGCATTGTGGATGTAACTGTTGATTTTTAATTATTTTTTTTACAAATTAAGTAATTTTTTTACAAAATGCCCCCCCCCCCCCCACCCCCCCCCCCCTCCCGGCTAAACGGGGGGAATAGACCCTCCCCTCCCGTACGATTTTTTTCTTGTCTTGACCAGACCTACACGCTCTAGCTTTTTGGCATACTGCTCGTGGGACACCCTGTATATACAAATATGTACATATATAGTATATATTATATACCTAATATATGTATATTCTATATATCTATCTATTTTTCAATTTTTGATTTTGTAATTTTTTATTTTTTTTTTAATTTAATTTTTTTTTGTATTTAGCCCTATTCTACCATAACCTATCCTACCCTACCCTAGCCTATGTAAGCCTGCCTTGAAGAGGCTGAAGCTATTGACTGGTCCACTGACGTAGCTCTCTCCAGCCACCAAAAGCGTTCATGCTGGCGTACAACGTCTCCTCGATCCAGGCGTGAGACCGATCTGCAGAACCTGAGGCACTCGGGCTCACGGAGGCGACATCAGGTCTGTAGAGGAATCGCCGTTCCACCGAATTGCGACCCACGTGGAAGATTAGCGGTACCGCCAATCTATCCTGGATCAGCCGTTAAGGCGCACTCTTTCGTGATATAAATCGTGGGGGTAGTAAGCCCCGATGATAACCAGATGATCAGGCAGAAATTCTTTCGACCGAGCACAACCGAGCTCACAGATCAGCTCGTGAAAACTCGTATCAAGTCTTAAATGATTGTTTTAATTGTACAATTTGTACAATTTGTAATGAAGCAAAGTATCAGCGACATCCACCAAAACCGGAGATAAGAAAAACTCCTATAGCGGCTTATCCCGGTGAAATAATTCACATCGATATCTATTCAGCGGCTGAGACTAATTTTTTGACTTGTGTCGATCAATTTTCCAAATTTGTTGTCATTAAACCAATCAAATCACGGGCAATAATTGATGTTAATGAACCGATTTTAGAACTGCTAAATTTGTTTAAGGACACCAAAAAAATCGTCTGCGATAATGAAAAATCATTCACATCTGAAAGTCATCATTACTGAGGGATAATTTTGGTATAGTCATGTATAATACACCATCTTCCCATAGTGTTACAAATGCGCAAATAGAAATATTTAATAACACCTTATCTGAAATAGCAAGATGCATAAAACTGGAAAAAAACATTACTAATATTCCTAAGCTCCCTTTACTTGCCACAGTCAAGTACAATAGCACGATTCACTCAGTTACCAATTACCGCCCGATTGACGTTATCCACTCGATTCCAAGTTTTTTGAAAGAGGAAATAAGGGGAAGAATTTCTGAAACCCAAAGAAAATACCTTGCTACCATAATAAAGAAAGACTAACTTTGAGGTAGCTTTTTGACTTTAATACTTGTTAACCAAATTTGTTGCTCAAAGTTGCAAGCTCAATTAATATATTAGCGCTATTTTCTCTTATTCAAAAAAGCCTAGTTTTCAAATAGTATTCAAAATAGTATTTTAAAATAAAATCAATTTAAAATTAATTTAGTTCCGTTGTGTATATAAATATCTCTGTAAATTTTGTTTGAATGTAAAAAAAACATTAAATATATTTAGTCTAGCTATTAATTTGTATGTTATTTGTTATATGGATTCTGTTTATATGAATTATTATTATTTTCCCATTTTTCACACATACTTGTTTTAAATAATTCAACTCTAAATTTAAAAACTAATATTTCAAATGTAACTATCAACACTGATATTTTTAATTTATTTGTTATCAATGATAATCTCTTGATATTTTGTAAATCACTTATGTTGTTTTTTTCAATGTAAGGCTTATAAGTACAGTAGAGTCTCGAAAAAGTTAAGTAGTTTGTTTTAGAGGTACTTAACTTTTCCGAATTCTTAACTTTTCCAAGACACTGATACTATGCACATATATGCATATGTGTATGTACGTAAAGTAAAAAAAATGCATGGGTTTTGTGCATGTTTAAATACATATGTATGTACATACTATATTACATATTTATTTTTCAATATTTACATAAATCATACATGTATACAAAATAATATATATACATATATGTACATAAAACACAAGATTTCATTCGTGTTTGTCCCAGTGAAATAATCGGTAACCTTTTTCTGATGAAGACTCTTATCGAAATACGATTTTACGATGTTCGATCGTAGCTCGAGAAGCTGTGGGATATATTTGTCGGCGAATTTTGCATTGAATTCACTCCACTTGATCAGCGTATTCGCCGCGCATATTGCATCTTTATACGACACAACTTCTAGAGTTTCAGCAACATCACAATCCTCTGAACTTATGCTTGTGATCATTTCACATTCATCGAGTGAATCGGTGTTCCAAGCTGTTATTTCCTCAGCTGAAAGCGCAGAATCAGGTGCAAGTCTTGCTAACAGCTGCTGGGCCTCTTCAACTGTTTTGTTATAAATAGGGTCAGGCTGCAGCAGTACTGATAAAGGGATATCGTCTTCGTCATCATAATGATGATCATCCCAATTCAGCAATTTATTCCAGGCTTTTTGTAAAATGCTTTGAGAGAACTCATCCCAGGCGATTTTCAATAGCAAAATTGCCTTACGAAGATCGTGTTTTTGAAGTGATTCGTGAATCGACAAGTCCTCCTGAGCCACAATACCCGCCAATAGCTGATTCCGATAGAATAGTTTTGTCACTCTAATTGGGTTCTGGTCCATAGGTTGAATAGCTGCTGTTACATTTGGTGGAAGAAGCATACAAAATATGTCTCCGTCATCAGAGCGAAGTTCTTCGATAGGCGAGTGTGCTGTGCAATTGTCCAATATAAGAATTGCCTTTGGAGCCAAGTTATTTTCAGCACTGAATCGACGTACCTATAGGAGCATATGGAAATTTAATTTAACTTAAGATAACTTAATGATTTAAATTAGGTCCTTACTTCTTTTACAAACGATGTATGAAACCATTTTTTAAAAATGTTTGCTGTCATCCACGCATTTGCTGAAAAATCATAGTCGAGCGGATTTTGAAAGTTTAAAAAGCATCGCGGCTTGGCAGCTTTCCCGACCACGAGTGGCTTAAGTTTATGTGAACCATCCGCATTAGCACACAACATAAAAGTCATCCTTTCTTTCCGTATTTTCCTGCCGGGTGCTGTCTTTTCGCAAGAAGCAACATATGTTTTGTCAGGAAGACACCGGAAAAAGAGCCCAGACTCATCAGCGTTGTAAAGCTGCCCGTTTGTGAGATCCATTTCTTGTATTTTTGCTCGCAAAGAATGAAGAAATTGTGTGACTGCCGATGTATCACTCGATAAAATTTCACCACACACCTTCAGGTAGCGTATTCCATACCGGCGTTTGAAATTCGCGAACCAGCCTTGACTTGCCACAAAATCATTTGCATTTTTGTTTGTATACATTTGAGCAAATAATTCCTTCGCCTTAGCTTTCAAAATGGAGCCACTTATCGAACAATTTCTCTCACGCTGGTCTAAAAACCATCTATACAATTCCTTTTCCATATCTACGTTTTCCTACTTATGTATGTAATGTTTTTTTCTTTATTTCCTCACTTGTACTCGCGGCTGCTGCATAAATGTTTACTTTGTTTTTTTTTATTTTTGAAATTGCAGCTTCAGAAACACAAAAGTCTGTTGCTAATCGATTAGCCAAAACGCCACGTTCCAATTTGTTTAAAATGCTGCATTTTTCAGCAATTGATAGCCGTTTTTGCCTTCGTTCCCCTGACATGTTGCAGTCACAACCACGATACAAACTCAACTAAAACAGTGATCATCAACCGATATTCATATGCATCCATACACTCGTCTTTATAAGAAATCCATAACGGTAAATCCCGACTACTTTTGTGTTTCATGATAGTTTTGCTACAAAAATAGTATGCAAAACTCATATTCGCACATCCCAATTTTAAACACAGAATATTTACTTATACAAAACCAAAGCAAATGAAGTTGGTGTTCTTTTTTTTTTTTTTTAAATTAAAATGTTTCAACTGATTATTGTGGGTTTCTGTAAAATATTTCCTTATATGTAGTTACAGGGAAAAATACGTTTCTCTGTTTATAATGGGGGTGTGGAAATGTGAAATTGAGATGAAAAGAAAAATGATTTGAAAAAGGTAAGTCAGATCTTAACTTTTTAGAGTCTCCCGTGGTGACTGAACACTACTTAACTTTTCCGAATACTTAACTTTTTCGCGAATTAACTTTTCCGAGACTTTACTGTATAAGACGAGGACGTATTCGCTTAAGAAGGGGAAATGTTATGAAGTTGTGACAGTTGGCTACACTAGCGCTAAATGCGCCATTATGTAACTAGTTCATTCCAATAGAACACACAACATAAAAACATAAAATGAGAGAGAGAGTGCTCTCTTAATAATTTGATAATTAGAAACAGACAGGATGGATTTTTGGTACAGTCGTTTTCTTTAGTTAGCCTTCGTGCGAAAGCTGACAGATAACACAGTAAAATTTCTTATAGAGGAATATAAAGAGCTTATTTCCAAGAAAAGTATAAAGCGTGTAGTTTTATTTTATATATAGAATCAAAGTTCATTAAAGTTACCTTTGCTTGCTTGTTATGCAAAAAAAAAAATCTCTGGGGCAACATGCAGTTATTGATAGTTTTTCTTGGCTTTGACAGTGCTAGGTTAGGTTAGGTTGGGCTAGGTGGCTTCTCTCTGTAAAAGCGGTGAGGATCACTTAGACCAAGATCAGTCCATTGTGCAACCTCTTGAGCCGGCTTGGTCGCCGTTAGTCTTGGAACCATTTTGAGCGCTGAATAAAATTCGATATTTTGTAGATCTCCGTTCCGGATAGATCCCTTAGTTCATTAAAGAAATATTCTCCCAGAAATCGTCTTCTTGAGGATGAAGATTCTTCCCCTTCCTCATCATGACACCTACTGCAATAGTCGTTGTATGACAGTCTTAATCTTGCGTCATGTTTCTCTAAAGCGCAATGTCCTGTTAGGACTCCGATTAGGCTGCTTATAATCTGCCTGTGTATTTTTAGCAGGGTTGTGGTTTTACATTGACAATACCTGGACCAGGTTTGTCTCTCATAGTTGCATGTTTCAAGGTCACGCCATCTCGCCTGTTGCCATGCATTTTTCGAGATTTTATATTTTATCGTTTCCATTGGTTCGTGAATTTCTCTTTTAAGAGTTGAGAGCTCCAGTGTGGTGCCAATTTTGGCTAGTTCGCCTGTTTCAAAATTACCTGGTATATCACTATGCCCAGGTACCCAGTACAACGTTACAACGCATCTGCTCGATATCTCATTTAGAGACGTGCGGCTGTGCCTGACCAATTTTGATCTTACTATTGGTGATTCGAGTGCTTTTATTGCAGCTTGGCTATCTGTGTAGATGACGATGTCTCTGTTGTTCATTGATCTCACAGATAGCTAATCGGCGGCCTCAATTGCCGTTAATTCAGCTTGGAATATACTGCAGTGGTCCGGCAATCTAAAGGATTGGCTGATTTTTGGGGTCGGTGCATAGACACCGGCAGTCACACCATTGCCTCTTCTAGACCCGTCTGTGTAAATTTCCAGTGCAGTGTCTTTTTTGGAAATTCATTACCCTCCCATTGTCATCGGTTTAGAATTGTTGTTTTATAAAGAATTTTGAAGTCAAGGGTCGGGATTAAGTAGTCCGTGACCACGTAGATCATTGCTTTGGCGTAGAATACCAGCGTGCCCTATATCGGATAACTTCCAATGAACGGATTCCTTAAGTGGCAGCGCCGATTTCTTTGCCTTTTCCTTGCCAAAGAGATCCAAGGGAAGTAGGTGAAGCATTGTTTCGAGGACTGCAATGGGGTTGTTCGCAATGCCCCTGTTATCGCGATTCACGCCATCCTTTGAACTCTGCTTAGGAGTTTGACATGACTATAACAACATTAAACCAAAAGCACAGTTTTAACAGGACTGAACCCAATTTTAATGGCTTCCAAAAAATATTTCTACTTTTTATATGTGATTTTTATTATTCATTTCTTAGAGCTATCTTACAGTAAGGATACATTCAACCTTGCCGGGAATTATTTGAGGCAGGTGGTAGAGCTGTAGTCCAAAAAATGTGCGTTAATTTCTGAATGGAATGATTAAAATTGAGGAGAAAATTGCAAAAAAATCAACAGTAATGAAGCAATTTTTAGCAAGCGTCATAGGGGAGTTTAGGCTATTGGGAAACGGAGGCTAACTGCTCAGCAAATTCTTGACAGTGAATATTTCTGGTAGGCACAAAAAAATCAAATCAAAAGAACATTGAGCATCCTACACTTCCTGGACCCTGTAAAAAGGCAGTCCTAATTTTTAGATTTGATCATTCGACGATCCAGTAAAGAAAGTGAAGGCCGGTTAGGTCAAAGCTCATCAGCTCTCCTAACCATAATGAAGGAAAAAGCGAATTAATTTGTAAGCCTGTTGTCTACTTAATTTTATGTTCAAAGAATATACTTACATACATATGTATGTATGTTTACCCCAATGCCCCATTTCATCTCCTACAAAAAACAATTTGATGGTTATCGTCCAACTAGTACAAAATATGTACATACATATGTATATACGTAATTTAGAAAATGATAATTCAGAAAATGATAAACAAAAACCCAGAAATCTGGAAAAACCCATACATCTTGAAAAACCTAGCAATGCAATGGATTCCAGAATATCGCCATAACACATAACGCGCGGATTGAAACTGTTGCCGGTTTACAGGTTCCATTGAAATCCCATCAACCCAGCGTATTATTATGAATACATTTTTAATTTAAATTATTTCACCACGAAAAGTAATCAGCACAGTATGAGCAGATACACCCTCATAAATGCCAGTGCACAGACGACACTATAGCCAGTTCACAGCTGAAGTTCCTCTGTGCAGCAAGTTCTCGTCGGTTGCTTATACTACTCGTACAATTTACAGACAACATGCTGTATTTCGGTTTATTTTTGATTGAAGTACTAAACATCTTTTACTCGATCATGGTATTTCGACATTCACTCGGCGGCAGTGCAATGACTCTTGATCGTGTTAACGAAATATATGTGTTTTCTCGCGTTGCTGATGCGACCGTAGGCGCAATAATCGGAGCAGGAGCAGATGCTGCCCCTATTTCACAAGTGCAATCAATGCAGAAGCGAAATGCCAGTGAGGAGCCATACACGTGGGTGGGATCAAATACGATCGATAATTACATCAAGTGCCGGGATATCTGCGAGGATTTGGACAACGGTGAGTGCGAAGATACCGTACTGGAAAGCTCCTTCCTAGCCAGTGCCAAATATGTGGATACTTACTTGTCATGCCAACCGGGTATGATATCAGCAGTCGTCGGAAAGCAGGAACAGTCCAGTCAACAAGTGCGAGCGAATCAACGCCTAATGATAGCGTGATAGTTAGACTAATAATGCTTCTAAATATGTACGTTTACGAGTACGTACATATATCTAAATTTCAACAATCGCTGGAGCACTGCACGAAATAAATTGGCAGCAGCAAAACGATGCCGGATCGGGGCCACACATGCAAGTGATGAAATTCATATCCGTTGGCGGTAAAAGATGCGGCAGTTGTCCGTGTTGATCTTTCCAGTATCGATAGTACTTTATGGAAGCGATAAGAATAAAATACGACATGAATGAACACGAAGAGAATATCTTTTGTTTTGCTTTGCTTGTTTTTCAGGTTTTCGCCGGACTCGATTGTATTTTCCATCTTCCACTTAATAAACAAGTTCACGTTGTTCTGTGAATTAATTAATTTGCATATAACTAATTATACTTATTTAATGGGGTGGATTTTTCCCCTTTTTTAGATTTTCCTTCTTATAGGTAACCAATATCACTCGAAGTGTTCTGTGAACTATTTCGAATTTTAAATGCATTTTCTTCAGAGTTGATAATTGATGAAACAATGCAATAAATGCAATAAGTCAGTTGTTTCTTATGTCAAAATTCCAATTTAAAATTTGCCGAAAGAATATGACAAAAAATGAGAACTCGAAAAAGAGAAAAGGCAAAATGTTGCTCCGAGACCGAAGTCCGAATTACCGGTGCGTTAAATAAATACTTCTCTTAAACCTTCTTACATACCAGCAAATTCATGTGAGTCATGGGCCATGTGTCGGTCCATTTGCCAAACTGTATGTGGATCTCAGAGAACAAAGTACATAGTCTGTTTATTTGATCAATTTTAATGTACCCAAAGAGAAGGGAAAAGATTTAAGAGAATCTACTCACCATTCATCAACACTTCTATTGTAAATATGCAGTGACGACTTTCGCGCGGCATAGACAATAGGTCTGTTCCCGTACCTGACAAAAACAGTCCAAATCTACGAAAAACTACGAAAAACTACGAAAGTCTGTTCCCGTACTCCAAAAATTCACACTTTTGGACAAAAGAGAGCGCTCTCGAGAGAGTAAAAAATTTCCCCATGCTGCGAATTTCAACCCAAGAAATTTATGTGGGTAGTTTGGCACAGCTTTGTGAAATCAGCTGATTTCCGTCATTCCGTCATACGGCAAGAGCTCAATTTTATATTAAAATTCTTTTGTGCATTTTTAAGATGTGCATTGTCTCTATATGGCGTTATTAATTGATGAATGGATATGCTGAATCATCTAATAAATAGTAATCTGAAAATAATATGTATGTTTTTGCAAATTAGTATATTGCACCTGCTAACGAATCCAAGAATGTATCAAATTCAAACATATGTTTTTGACATTTAAAATGTGTGCAACTTTTTTGGTTCAAAGCGTTCCCGTACTTTTTTGTGTTTCCACTTCTCTTTGAGAGAATTTCATCCCCACTCTTGGAAAAATGAGAATCTGTGAATTTCTGCCCAAAAAGTACGGGAACAGACCTAATATGTTGAATAGAATGCACTTTTATTGGTAGATGTATGTGGGTCGCACGCATTTACATATGTTTTTCACTCGCATTCATGAGTTAATTATTGTACTGGCAAAATAATTGTCTCAGTGATTCGCATGTTGGTATCGATAACCTTGTGATCATGCTCACAATAGCCACATGAAATAATTCATTGAAATGGCATTATCAGGGACAAAATTCTGTAGTGTAACTGGGCAATATAATATACAGGGTGTCCCACGAGCAGTGTGCCAAAAAGCTAGAGCGTGTAGGTCTGGTCAAGACAAGAAAAAATCGTATGGGAGGGGGGGTCTATTCCCCCCCGTTTAGCCGGGAGGGGCAATTTTCTAAAAAAAATTACTTAATTTGGAAAAAAAAATATTAAAAATCAACAGTTACATCCACAATGCCGTGATATACTTTTTTTGTAAAGCCAGAAACCTCTTCTTTCATCTTGTTTTTAAACGAAGCTGTTTTAAGGAATAGTTTTTGAGAAATTAATTTTCAAACTCAAAATTTTGAAAAAAAAAATTCCGAACTATTTTTTTCAAAATTGTATGTAATTAAGTAGTATTTTTTTTTTCAAAAATTCAATGCTCTCATTAGATTTTAGTTAAAAGCAGAAAACCGGATGCAAAAATGTCTTGTAGTTTTTGAGAAATTAAAAAAAAAACCGAACCACTTTGTTCTAAGAAAACCCTTTTTTTGGTTTTAACGCGGCTGGACTTGTAGGCAAATTAATGTATGAAATACTGACCTCTTTTTTATTATTTTTAAAAAATTCGAAATTTTATTATAATAAATTTTAAATATGATCCCCATTTTTTAGAAGATTATATCTCCTTCTAATGGCTGCACATAAGTCTATGCTTGACAAATTTTCCTGCAATTTGACTCCAGCGACTTCAATCCGTTCTTTCAGTTGTTCCAAAGATACAATACTATTGCCACTTCGTAAACATAATTCTTCATGAATCCCCACACAGAAAAATCTAGAGGAGTTAAATCTGGTGATCTAGGTGGCCATTCCGTGGGGCCCCTTCTTCCGATCCAACGGTCACTAAAATGATCATCCAGCCAGTTTCTAACCCGTAAGCTGTAGTGTGCTGGTGCTCCATCTTGCTGGTAGATTAAATTATCTGCTATGGCCAAAGGAACGTTGTCCATCAAATCGGGCAAAAGGTCTCGTAGGAACTGCAGGTATGATTCTCCATTAATAACGGCATTCAAAAACCGGGCCCCGATAACAGTTTGTCCAACAATACCAAGCCAAACATTACAGCTAAAGCGGTCTTGTGATTTATTTTGTTTTTTGTTGTGTGGATTGGTGCTAATCCAATGATGCAAATTGTGGAAGTTAGTAACCCCATCTCTGGTAAACTGTGCTTCATCCGTCCAGAATATCCTTGCAAAATAGTTTCGTTCAGTTTCATCTCGAAGCAGTAATGATCGACAAAATTCTGCTCTCAAAAACTTGTCGTTTGAGGTGAGTTCCTGAACTGGCCTAAAATGGTACGGGTGTAAGTTTTCGGTATGAAGCACTCTCCATACTCTAGATTTGGGCACTCCAAGCATAATACCTGTCCTCCTTATACTAAGAGAGGGATTACGTCGGACCAAATCCAAAATTTTTTCATCTAAGATTCCTGATCCATCTGTAACTGATCTTTCGCTTCTTCGATGCTCTAGCACTCCGTGCTCTCGCAGACGTTGGTGGATTCTTGAAAACATGCTACGACTGGGACACCTCCGATTGGGATATCTTTCAGCGTAGAGTCTTTCGGCTTCACGATCTCGACCATTAGCTAAACTGTAGCAGAAGTGCATGTCCGTTAATTCTTCTCGAGAGTATGAGTTGGACATCGTAATGTGTTGATGAGTTAACATCCAATTTGGAAATAGTTTTTTATTAAAAATGCGATGCCTTTTATTTACATTTGGGTTGCAAATATTTTGTTTTTCAATAAAGAAAAATTGCGGTTTTATTGTCTTAAGGTCCTAGCGGGTAGAACCCATCGGCGGCGGGCTGACCCAGACGAAATTGGCAGGTCAGTTTTCAGGCGTTATCAATGAAAAAAAAATATTAATCCAGGGTTATTCCAATACTGTGTCACTTATTGTATGCTCATAAAACTTCGAATTTTTTAAAAATAATAAAAAAGAGGTCAGTATTTCATACATTAATTTGCCTACAAGTCCAGCCGCGTTAAAACCAAAAAAAGGGTTTTCTTAGAAAAAGGTGGTTCGGGTTTTTTTTTTTAATTTCTCAAAAACTACAAGACATTTTTGCATCCGGTATTCTGTTTTTAACTAAAAACTAATAAGAATTTTTGAAAAAAAAAATAGTACTTAATTACATACAATTTTGAAGAAAAATAGTTCGAAATTTTTTTTTCACTTTTTTTTTTCAAAATTTTGAGTTTGAAAATTAATTTCTCAAAAACTATTCCTTAAAACAGTTTCGTTTAAAAACAAGATGAAAGAAGAGGTTTCTGGCTTTACAAAAAAGTATATCACGGCATTGTAAATGTAACTGTTGATTTTTAATATTTTTTTTCCAAATTAAGTCAATTATTTAGAAAATTGCCCCACCCGGCTAAACGGGGGGAATAGACCCCCCTCCCGTACGATTTTTTTCGTGTCTTGACCAGACCTACACGCTCTAGCTTTTTGGCACACTGCTCGTGGGACACCCTGTATATAGTAAAGTCCCCAGCACCCACTGAAGAAATTAAACTGGTTGTAAAAACCTTAGCCTCATCTTTGACACTATCAATGAGGAGTTTTTACTAAAACAATGTTCTTACGCAAAATAAGGTGACTTTTTGAATTTCCCTAACTGTATAAACGATTTTCGAATATTTTTCTTTGTTATGTTGGTACACATTTTCCCTAATATTAGATATTTAGTTTATTTAGTTTGTTTTTCACAGATATAAAGATTAGACGTATTCGGTTAGGCCATTTCGAACTAAATGGATCAGAGAAATAAAGAGAAAAAAAAATTTGAATTTCATAATTTAATTTAATTTTCGTGGGAGCAAACACCCCCATTTATTGAGATTAATCCAACTTAATTTTAATTAATCTAACTTAATAGCTAAGAAGAACGGGAGAGGGGAGCACGATAAGAAACTTTGATTGGGAGAAGGGAAGGCTACTGAGAAGACGAAGTTTTAAGCATGGAGTGCTGGGGTAGAAATCGAAGCCAATATTCGAATTAACACTTCCAAGCATAGGAAAAATGGATTCGTTGGTGCCGATTCGATGAGGTGCGGAGGTGAACAGATGGAAGAGACGAGGATTGCGTGTATTACGCGAGTAAGTGTTAAGGGATATGGAGTTGTAAAGGGTGGCGCAGTCAATGGTACCTGTAAGGAGTCATTAATAAAGAGGATGTCAGATACAGTTTTTTTTTCCTCCAAAGTATTCAAAGGCCCCTATTGCGAGTGTCGACATTTACCGATCATCGATCGTCGATTGCAGACGTTGGTATTGTGGATGTCGATTGTGATCGACAGTTGTCGATTTGACACTCGCTTGTTGTCGATCGCAAAATACTGATCGTTACTTTCGGTTAGAGAAATATATATTTTTTGTGCATACGAAATGTAGTAATTTTAATAAAAATAATGAATTTATGAGGTATTTATGAAATTCCAATACAAGTCAAAGCAGGTTACCTACATATAGTGCTTCTCGTTTCCTTCTTGAAAGCAAATCCCGATATTGCTAAGCGAGTTTGTTTGAAAACGCAAGCAAAACATAGATGGGAAGGATTAAATACCGAACTAAATAGTTATAGACCTCCTGTACGTTCATGGGTGAAAATAAGAAAAACAAATCCTGTTCGAATGATTTGGTGTATTGAATTCCTTTGATTAAATAAATAAACGATAGTCAAACAACTGTCAAAAGTATTCACAATATTCATGTTTTTATTCACAATATTGACGTAATTATTCACAATAGTCTACTTCTCCATCGATTGAGTTACACAATACCAAATCAATACAATTGTCGAGTCGATCGCTGATCGACACTCACAATAAGGGCCAAATTGATTAGTTTGAGACGGTCTTGATAGGGCGGTAAGAATAAAGGATTCTTCCAGGGCAGATCTCGAAGAGCGAAGGAACCGACGTAGGATGCTCTTGATTCTAGAAATGTGGGTTTATTGATAAGGAGACCACTGCGTATTCAAGAAGGGGGCGAACAAAGGTAATATTGAGGTATTGAGTCACGAAGGGATTGGAGAATCTTTTAGACCAAAGCTCCCCGAAACCGAATGCCGAGTTGACTTTAGGAATTATATCATCGATATGTGCGCGAAAATTGAGCTCTTGGTCCATAGTATATCAAGATCTCAGAAAACCTGATCGGTGGGGATGGGTTGATTGTGGAGAAAGTAGAGACGAGAAAAATGTGATTGATTGGCATTTGGAAATGTTAAGCTCCAAGCAACTTTTGAAGCGCCAGACAGAAAATCTGTACAGATCCTATTGAATAAGGGCAGAATCTTGTTGCGAGGAAATGGTCTTGAGAAACTTGGCGTCGTCGGCGTACAATGAGAAATGGGAATGTTTGATGACTATCCCAATGTCATTAATGGAAAGAAGTGGACCTAGGTGGCCGTTTTGGGGAAAGTGTTAGAAAAGGTATTACAACTGATGTTTCCTTAAGCAACTTTGCCTCTAATCGAACAAATTTAGACTGTATTTAGTCTGGCATCATTCATGTGACGTCCGTGTTGCCTAAGATCACTTCTTCTCGAGTGGGGCCATAAATTATGGACACAGTAGTGCCCTCTGGTGTAATGAACATCCTTGTGTTGGCAAAACATGGGGCTTATCGCCGAAAAAGGTCCTCTCGATATACACGGTAATTACAGAGTGCGCCATCCCATATGGTTCGATGTAAACTTCGAATAACTTCAACAATTGTCAAACGATTTTCATATGTCATAGCATTTTGGAAACGTCAATTCAGTACAATTGCACGGAGATAGTTTCAATGTTCATTAAAAATGAACGCTGAATTGTGCTAACTCAAGGTGGGTATCGTGCAAAGTATCTAGATCGTGTTGCGCCCAAAAAAGATACAATTCGTCGTTGGGCCTCGAATTTTTTTCAATTTGGTTCTGTGGCAAGCCCTCGTGAGCACCCTATGTAGGTCACGTCTGCGGCGTTCAAACTCATCTATTCAGTCTGTGAAGGCCAGTATTCAAGAAGACCCAAGATTGTCATATCGGCGTCGTTCGCAGCAGTTAGGCATCAGTGGGACCACTTTGCGGAGAATTTTAAAGGATGATCTTCGCTTATTTCCATACAAAGTGCAGATAACTCAAAGAATTTTGCCACAAGATGCATACGCACAAAATATCGTTGCAATGCTTAATGCTGAGCCGGAGTTCTGGCAGCAAATTTTGATGACCGATGAGGCACATTTTACGCTCTCTGGCTCAGTTAATAAACAAAATTGTCGCTTCTGGGGCACCGAAAATCCTCACATTATTCACGAAAAGCCGCTATATGATCAAAAAGTCACTGTTTGGGCCGGTGTATGCGCTAAAACCATCATTGGACCGTGTTTTTTCAAAGTCTGCGATACAGTGGATGGCGATCGATATCGGTGGATGTCGGCCCATTATGTGGTCCCAGAAATGCGTAAAAAGGCTTATTTCACTTTTGGTTTCAACAAGACGGCGCGACATGCCATACTGCGGACAAAACAATGAACCTTTTGCGTAGGAAGTTCCCTGCAAGATTGGTGTCAAAAAAGGGCAATATTGACTGGCCTCCGAGATCGCCGGATTTGACTCTTCCAGACTTTTTTCTTTGGGAATACTTGAAAAGCAAGGTGTGTGATACGGGCCGAAGACAATAGAACAGCCCAAAACAAATATTCGTGCGGAAATCGCCGAAATTTCGACCAAAATGCTCGAAAATGTCATGGAGAATGTGCGAAAACGAGCCCATTTTAGCATCGGTAATTTAATTGTTTTCAAAAATTAATTAAGATATATTGATCTAGATTGAATAAAAGTTTTTGAATTTCCAAAATCGGTTGAGAATTGTTGAAGTTATTCAAAATTTACATCGACCCATATGAGATGGCGCATGCTGTATAAGATCGATATTCTCATATGCATCGGTTGTCTGGTGGAATTGTCTAACACGCAATGATGTCGTGGCTTCTTTCATCAAACTCCAAAGAGCGGTTTGACTCCCCAGCTAATCGGGCGCTGCTCTAGATTCTATGATTAATTTCCAACCCTTGACACATACAAGTATATCAGAGGCGCTGGAGTGTTCTTCGACTGCACTTCTCTTTAGGAAAATATGCGTCTGTCTCTCAGTCAGAGATATACGCAATCCTAATGGCCATGTAATATACTGTGAAGCATAAATGGAAGGCAAAAGCATATGTGTCTGCAGTGACAGCCAACTTGCACTCAAAGCTGTGCCCAACCCTCTGAATAGCTCAAAATTAGTGCATGAACTCAAGACCTTTTTAAACAAAGTCGGAAGACTAAATTCACTAAGGCTTATATGGGCCCCAGGTCACTCTGAGAAATGAGATCTCCGAGAAGCTCGCTAGAAGGGGCTCAAAGAACCTCTCAGAACCTGAACCAGCCTTAGGTCTACCTGCTTCCACGACATCAACGATTGGGTCTTTAATGCACATAGTCGTATAGTCGTAGGTGGAGGGAATATCCAGGATGCATGATGATTAAGCGCGTACACCTTGATGTCTGCAAGAAGCCGTAACATTCTTTTTATCCCAAAGGAGAAATTATTGCAGAACTCTTACGGGCGTCATTACGGGCCATTACACTTCTGCTAAGCATCTCTACGTACTTAGCAACAGTGAGACGCCTACCTGTGCTGAAAGTTTGCGAGGAGGATGACACAGTAGAGCACAGAAACTGAATCACTGAAGCTCCTCCTCACTTTTCTCCGGACAACGGGGAAAATACAATAAAGAAAGGTGTCTGTCTGGTAGTAAAATGGATCAGTATTTGTCTCTGAGTAAGCCAATAAATAGAAGAAGCCTTCAAAAAAAACCAAAAAAAAAAAAAACGGTTCTTTAGATAAGAAGATATCCACTTCAATGCAGTGGGTTCAAAGCCAAGGGAAGACAGTTTTGTGGGAGATTTTTTCGAAGGCTTTACTGAAATCATTTGAAATGACGTCGACGTCGAACACAAATTCGACAAGGTTTGTGGTTGTAGACCTGTATTTAATGAAACCATGTTGTTTAGGAGAGATTAGAGATTTGCAGTGGAAACATAGAGTGTCATACAAGATACTTTCGAATAGTTTGGATATAAGTGACAGTTTGGCGATGGGGCGATAGTTGTTAACATCACTCTTCCGACCTTTTTTTGTGAATAGGCATACTCGTAAAATCTGTTCCCAATATCTGGGGAAATTCTCCAAGTTATAAGTGATAAGTTTAATAATTGAGAGCGGGATAGAAAGAATGGGGGAACATTTTTTTATAATCATTACTAGTAACGGAACACTGATATATAGACGTCCAATAGACCAGAAGAGGTAAGATCGAAGAAAAGCACGACCAGTTCGGTCAGATGTGAATGGTTTACTCACTTTTTCCTTGGATTACAGTGAGGTGGTTCATCATGATTTCTTGCCAGAAGGTCGTTCAAGGAATATCACATTGAAGTTATGTGCCATATACATGAAGCAATACGAAAAAAAAACGTCGAGATTTGTAGGAAAAAAAAATTAAGGCTATTGCATCACGATACTGCACCTGCTCATTTATCGTCGCATGTGCGTAATATGGCCAAAAATAATACCATAGTCATGCCTCAGTCGGATTTTGCATCCTGTGATTTTTTTTCTTCGCAAAACTGAAGACCCCTGAAAGGATGGAGATTTGCCACGGCTGAGGAGATAAAGCCTCACCGCTGGAAGAGCTCCAAGCTAAATCAAAGAGCGCATATCAGAAGTGTGGTGAGGATTGGAAAAAATGCTGGCGCAAGTGTATTATAATTGAGGGATTTTCCTTGGATGAGGGCAAAATAGATATTAATGAATAAATAGACATTATTCTAGAAAAATAAAAAGTCACCTTATTTTTTGAGTCATCCATCCATCCATCAAATGGGAGTTAATTTGTTAGATCTTTAACAACGATGCCCTATTTGAGATTGAGAAATTCAAATAAATACAAGAAGTCTATTTTATAGAAATTAGCAAATTCCACCAAGGACTTAACGTATGTAAGGATAAAAACGGGTCATTACTCTCAAAAGAAGAGAAAGTACTCAAAAGATAGGCACAACAACTGAGTTACTAAATTGCCAAGGTAACGAGCAAGAGGAAATTGACCAAGACTTCAGCACAGTAGAACCTATGATTGTAACTCCGCCAACCGCTGAGATTGATTACTGTGGAACTTATTAGAAATACTTTTGACAGCATCATACGCTCAAAGCTGCAAGAAGCATTAATAATGCAAGAAGTTCCCCGAAAACTAATAAGGCTAGCACTGATGACAATGAAAGGGTAAAAGGCAAAAGTAGTGTTTCAAGGCAAGGAGTCAGCTGAATTCTACATAAACAATGGAGTAAGACAAGGTGATGCGTTGCGGGTCTGCTCGCGAAAATATTTGTAGCATAGTAGTCAAAGGCAAAGCAAGTTGGACTTAAAGTGAATAAAAATAAAATAAAATATATGAAAATATAGGAACACCAGAGTAAGAAGCCCCTAAAATATAACCATCTCCAATTAAGAGCCCCTCCCCCACTACTTCGACCGATTTATTTATTTATTTATTTACTTAACTCTATTACCAAGTATATTGGAACCTCGAAATCAAGATCCTTTCCTCTTCTCTTTTCCCACCAGTGAAACCAGGTACTTAATTTTAAATGAAGGTTTTTAGTGGCTTTTTCTTCACACAATAATTTTATTCAATATTTGTAGTTTACTTTATTATGTTAATATTGTAGTAGTAAGGTAAATGAACCATATCTCTTTAAAATAACCATGTTATATGATATAACAAAAAAAAACTTGTTCGAAGCAGCTGAACAGCAACAACAACAACCAAAACCAGTTCAGTGCAAGACACTGGAGCAGCATAAGCAGATTAAAAGCTTATTGAAAGAATAATTAAAGGAATTTTTCTCCTTCACACCGAAAACCGAGTGGTTGCAGACTATGCTCCTCAAAGGCATGGAGTCGATTACAGACCCCGAGGAAATGCTCTCAGAGCTCAAAGAGTTCGAGAGTGACGACCTTAAATTCGTGGGGGTTAAGCCATTTTCCACGGTGAGCTCCCGACGGAAGAAGCGAGTGATTCCCTTCACCCAGCAGCAAGCTAGAGAGGCTAAGGACTATCGCTTCCTTAGCATCCCAGACTGTCACATGGTAAAGATTAAAAAGGAGCGAAAACATTTGCACGACGCTGGACGAAAACGACGCTGCGTCGAACTGCGAAATGCAGCCTCGATGCGTTAAGTGCGTAACTATCGGGGATGTCCTAAGTTCCAGGACATCAAGAAATAAAATCTGGCCCGTAAGCAGAAGTTTCGAAAGACGGTGCAAAAGCCTGGCTGTTCCTAAAGCCCCAGTGCCTGTCTCTAATGCACCGGAAGTCGAGGTGGATGTCTGTTTGATCTTGTTCATAATCCAAGAACAGATTGGGCAGCTCCAACAACAGATCCGTGAGCAGACGACCCGAGTAGATAGTATCGGTCGTAATGGGTGCGGTAGAGAGGCCCTTGAAGATCATGTCGGTGAATGTAAATTCGCTGATAAGGATCAAGAACTTTTTAACTTGTTGCAGGACGAAAGCCCGATGTGCTTTTGGTTAGTGAAACAAAGCTAGGCTAGAAGCACAAAATCCAGCACGGTTTTTACAGAATAATTAGAAGGGACCGACCTAACGCTACTCAAGGCGGGGGAGTTGCGATCTTCATTAAAAATAATCTTAAAAATAAAGTCATATGTATGTACATATACATATAGCGGTGAAGTGAGGAGGTTCCAGGTGCTAGAAGTCTGCATTTTTCTCGGTAATGGGCAGAAAATGTACATTTTAGCGGCCTATGCACCATGAAGCACCTCAACCCAATATTTTTATATATTTTTTATTTTTTTTTTGTTTTTTTTTTTATAATTCGTGCAGGTTCAAGAGTTATGCTCTTATGAAGTTTGTCACACAACCTGGACGGGCTGCAGATGGTTTGTGTCGAATATCTTCGTTCACTACTCTCCGGGGGTGGTTATCTTGGGATTCGAGAGATTCGACTGAATTTTTCGCGTTGCTTGTAGTTTTACAGTAATTTTATTCCATGCCATTAAGATATTACATATATTGGAAATGCACACGCAGAGTATGAATTTTGAAGTGATCTTATACTGCGAGTGTTATGCCTTCGTCAGCATTTTTTAATCATCTCTCATTCACAACTGGTGTTTTTGCACAGTTTTTTTTCCGTATAGGAATTGTTCTTAGCTATGGTCAGACTTGAACTACAGACCTTCCGCTCAACAGTCGGTGATGTTTACCATTGCACCACTACCACACCCGCCTGCTAAAGTGGGTTCTTCACAACATTGAATATAGAGGCAAGTTGCTCGCAACAAATGGTCCTTCGTATCCTAGGAGCGGCTCCTATTTGGATCTCATGCTGATAGACTCTCGACTGAGACTGGCAGACTCGAACGAACGGTATACTAACTGTCTACGGACCTTTGAATACGACAGTGACCATGATCACAGTACCGGACGAATTCGCGGTGATGGCAGAGTATGTCCAGACGCACCCCTACGATTACAGTAGGGTGCGTTGAGCACGCTTTGCCAATTCCCTGACGAGAGCGCTCACTTCGAGAGCCTCTTTTCACCGTTCAATAGGAACCTGTGAAACTACAAATTTGACAATTCCCTCAAACAAATGGACGATAGACAGCACAATACCACGCCAACGACATAACGATAACATAAACGTGTACCGAAATGCGACAATCGACGCACTGCACCGACAAAAAAGTAAACTCTTGTGCAGGCGGTTTACCACCAGACGAAACTCGGAGGTCAGGACACTGAAGTCAGTGACTAAAAATATCCAACAGTTAATCAAGGAAAATTACAGAATATCTGTAAGTTTGTATTGGAACAACAGAATTCGCACTGTAAATTCCAACAGCGCGAGTATGTTCCCGGAAGTAAATAAAATATTTCGGATCTGAAGCTTTCGAGAACGTCACAAAATGAACGTCTTTTACGAACAGTCAGTATTGATCCGAAGAGCGCCATCTTGGATGATGATTTCCTCGTGATCGAGGATCCTCAGGAGAAGGTGGCGACAGTGGGAGCTGTCTTCCAGGAAGCGTATAAGCTGAATGATAGCATTCGCCCAAAGCACGAATTGGAATACAGAGTTCTACTTTATCACTCCTACTTTAGAAATGATATCGATCGTTGGCGATCAGAGAATCTTGGTTTTACCAGGCTCGATGACGATTTCAAGGCAAATAATGCCGTCACCAATGAAGGGTCGAACATCTTGTTTATTTCGACGGGGGATCTCCAGATGATCTTCGAATCACTGAGGAGAAAAAAATTCACAGGAATCTACGGAATATCTAAGGTTGTGCTCAAGCATCTCCCACCAGTAGCTATAGAGATGTACACCATTCTGTTCAACAATTCACTGAATAATGCTTATTATCCAGTGGATTGGAAAACAGCGGTGATGCAACCAATAGCCAAGAGGGGTAAAGATACCTCTAACCCATCAAATCTTCGGTCGATAAGTCTCCTTCCAAGTATTAGCAAGGTCTTCGAGAAGGTGATCCATAGAGCCCTGTCTAAATGGGTTGAGGACAATAAAATCATTCCGGATAACCAATTCGGTTTCAGAGCGGGCATAATACTATTCAATCAAACTGACTCGAAGCCACCTTGCGAGAGCAATGACTTCGGTTAATAGCCTGATATGGGCTACACCAAAGAATTCTATCACGAGAGAGTGCGCCTTAACAGCTTTGTGCCGCCAGAAGCATTGCTCTATTTAGATAGATGTGAGCTGATCCAGGATAGATTGGCAGTGCCGCTAATCTTCCACGTGGGTCGCAATTTCGTGGAACGGCGATTCCTTTACGGACCCGATGTCGCGCTCAGTGAGCCCGAGTGCCTCAGGTTCTAGTAGTTGAAAGGTTTTAAGGCTGTTTGTTTTAGAGTGTCCGCCTAGGGCCAGTAAGATTCCTAAATTTGTAAGGATAGTTAAGCTAGTTTTAAGCATTTTTGTCTAGGATAAGATAGATCTAAGAAACTATGAATAAAAATGCAAAAACTAAGCAAAAAACTAAACTTCATCAACAGCAACATCAGAAGAAGAATCGTCACTATTCTTTTCACAAATCATTTTGTGTGTATTGAAATAAAAAATTAGGTAATCAGACTTGTCAATATTCTCTCCCTGAATCTTTTCCGACTTCATAAAAAAAGGTATTTTTCAGGAATCTTACATCACGACTTTTGTATACTTTGAACATTTTTCGAGTATTTGGTTTATACAGGCGGTGCCTTTGCCTCACACCAGTAACCAACCATAAAGCATTCGATCTCCTTCTGATTAAACTTTGATTTTCCGGGCCATTTGTCCAGCATTATTGCTTTGCAACCAAATGTTTTTAAGTGGGAAATTGATGGCTTTTTTCCGGACCAACCTTCAAACGGCATAATGTTTATTTTAATTTTTTGTTGGACATCGGTTACACCAGTGTTACTTACACGGCTGTGCTCACCGCCTCTGCCCAAAGCGACTCTCGTAAATTTGATTCAATTTGATTCAATAGTAAGTATCTAGCCAACTCTACGAGTGTTCTGTTGTGCAGTGTATTCTGCGACCGTTTTATGCCACACTCTGAGAGATATTTATTAAATTCGCCACTCAAATATTCTCGGCCGCTATCAGTCAGTTTTAATCGACGTTTACATCTGCGTTTCAACTTCAGCTTTTAACTTTTCAAATGCACTAAGCACATCACTCTTTTGTTTGAGAAAGTATACAAATACTTTTCTTGTAAAATCATCTATGAACAACACAAAATATCTGGCAACGTCATTCAAACATATCCTCATCGGCCCAAATATGTTACTGTGCACAAGTTGAAGAAAATTTTTAATTTGTTGTTCGGACGAACTCTTAGCATGTTTTTTTTGGAAAGTCTTTCCTTTCAGACAAATTTCACAATCGGTATACGAGAACCGTCCCAGTTTCAGCCCATAGACCATATTCGCGTAGTTAAGCAAACGCAGACTTTCAGCATTTATGTATATGGCCAAATCTATTATGCCAAAGAACACTAATTATTTGAGTGGTTTATATTAAACAATTTTTCGGTATTGTTAACAAATAAAAATAAACCTTTTGCCTATTACCCCGCATAAATCACAACATCGACTACCGTGCATTGAATTTCATCAAACTATCAATTCGAGAGATATTAGGTCTGTTCCCGTACCTGACAAAAACAGTCCAAATCTACGAAAAACTACGAAAAACTACGAAAAACTACGAAAGTCTGTTCCCGTACTCCAAAAATTCACACTTTTGGACAAAAGAGAGCGCTCTCGAGAGAGTAAAAAATTTCCCCATGCTGCGAATTTCAACCCAAGAAATTTATGTGGGTAGTTTGGCACAGCTTTGTGAAATCAGCTGATTTCCGTCATTCCGTCATACGACAAGAGCTCAATTTTATATTAAAATTCTTTTGTGCATTTTTAAGATGTGCATTGTCTCTATATGGCGTTATTAAATGATGAATGGATATGCTGAATCATCTAATAAATAGTAATCTGAAAATAATATGTATGTTTTTGCAAATTAGTATGTTGCACCTGCTAACGAATCCAAGAATGTATCAAATCCAAACATATGTTTTTGACATTTAAAATGTGTGCAACTTTTTTGGTTCAACGCGTTCCCGTACTTTTTTGTGTTTCCACTTCTCTTTGAGAGAATTTCATCCCCACTCTTGGAAATATGAAAATCTGTGAATTTCTGCCCAAAAATTACGGGAACAGACCTATTGTTAGTATCTTCAAAAACTGATAATAAAATTTGCACGGTGAAACAAGCAGAAAATTTCGTTTACGATAAAGTGTTGTTATGGTAAACACTACTATGACGAGTACCTTGGAAACAACTGTATGTCTAATGTACTAGTCCACTCGTTTCATTATACAACAAAACATCGATACATAATTTTAGGCTTCCGGTTAATTCATGGATCGCCCCCAAAAACATATAATTTTTTAAGGTGATATTCGTAACTTGCAAGAAAGATGGGTAATGAATGGGTTATATGAGTAACTGCCAATGGATGATACTTTCAAGATTAAACACTTGACAAATTTCTTTCGATTTTCTTCAGGATCATGCTATAAAATACTATATAGGTCCAAAATGTAATACTCTATTGGAAGAATCTATAACTTTTGCAAATGATGGGAACTGTCAGTTTGGTTTTGATGTTTATGAGTTTATTATGCGTTTCCGGGTCGCCTAATATTCCGTTCTGGCGACTTACACAGGCCGGTAAGATAGCCCAATTTTACCGATTTTGACTTCTTTCTCTGGGGTTTTTAAAGTCACATGTCTATCATAACAAGCCAAAGACTCCTTAAGCTAGGACAGAAAATATCCGAAGAAAGGACATCCGGAACGTACCATCAAAATGGTAATCAATAATGGACGCACCCATTTGGCCATATCGTCTTCAAGTTAAAATCTTCTTCTTCTTCTTCTTTTCCTTTTTTCTCCGGCGTTGTTATGGTCAGAAGTGTAGGACCATAACCTTCCCACTTAACTGCATTCCTACTGGTCCGCTTGTGGGGTCCGCCGGTTTGACCTCAGAAAGTAGCGGCAGGCTTCTCGGTTTGGGATTACTTCATCGCTGAGGCCAATCAAATGCTGGTGTTTTTGCATTTGTTTGCACCAATTGTTTTTCGGCCTGCCTTTTTTGCGTGTTGAAATTGGAATGTTGATTGATAACGCCTTTTGGACGGGGTTCAAAGGATCTCTCCTTTGAACATGGCAATACCAACTGAGTCGGTCGCGCTCTATATTTCTTGTGATGGTTTCTTTTACGTGGAGGCTTCCTCGGATCTTTGAACTTCTAATTCTGTCACGCTTTGTTACTCCTGCTGTCATGCGAAGCATCTTCATCTCAGTTGCCGTTAATTTGCTCTCATACTTTTTGTGCATTGTCCAGCATTGTGAACCGTATGTGAGCGCCGGACGTACAACTGAAGTGTAGAGCGTTCCTTTCAGCTTAGGGGGCATTTTTCGATCACATCCACCCTACGCTTACGCGATGGTTGATGTCGTCATCACAAGTTGCTTCTTTATTAATCATAGATCCCAGATATTTAAACTTTTCACACTTGGGAAGCACTCTTCCATTCAAGTAAATGTCTGGAATAGGCTGATGAGGGTCAGAGAACGGGCAGCACAGATACTCTGTCTTCTTTGAACTAATACGATACCCGTGTCCCTCAAAAATGTCCACCCACACATCAAGTGCTCGTTGTAGGGACGCCTGATCATCACTTATAATGGCCCCATCGTCAGCAAAGAATAGCTGGTGGACATTGGGGTCCGTCACTTTTCCTTCAAGCAAGCAATCAAGGACTTCTATAAAAAGCAGTGGGCTGAGGACGCTCCCTTGGTGTACACCGACTTTGATTGCGAACTCTTCGGTGACTCCTGCGGTGCATCTTACTCTTGTCGTTGCTCTCTCGTACATGTCCATAATCACTCGCACGTAGGTTTCTGGAACTCCTATTTGTCTTAGCGCTACCCATAAAAGATCTCTTGGTTGCCGGTCAAAGGCCTTCTCGAAATCAACCAACACCATATGCAAGTCTTTTGAAGAACCACGATGCTTTTCCATCATGATCCTTATACTTTGGATTGCATCTGTTGTTGATTTACCCGAGACAAACCCGCACTGGTCATCAGATAGTCGTATAATTTTCCGCAGTCGGCTATCTAATACCCGTTCAACGATCTTCATGGTGTGCGACATCAGCTTGACAGAACGGTAGTTATCACAATTTCGCGTATCACCCTTTCCTTTGTGCAATGGAAGAAGATAGCTTTCCCTCCATTGATTAGGCATAATGTCGCCTCTCATAAGTTTGGAGATAAGAACCATGAGCCATCTAGACCCGATGTCTCCCATCTTTTTCCAGAACTCAGAGGGTATCCCGTCCGGCCCAACAGCTTTTCTTTTCTTGGAGTTTTTAACCGCGTACCGAACTTCTTCGACTGTGATGTCGGATATTTCGGCATGATTCGGGGCGGCTCTTGGAAAGTACACTCGGGGAAACTGTTCGTTCAGAAGTTCCTCGCAATACTGTCGCCATCTGTGGAGAATTTTTTCGTCTTCCACACGAAAAGTTAAGATCTAAATAATCATAATGAAATTAAGCATCTCAAACTAAGCACCTCAGTGCCTGACGCTTTTTTTGACACCGATAGTTTCACTTAGCTCGTTACCAACATTGGTGGAACACCGGGAGTTTTACTAGAGATGAGTTCGGTTGTTAACCCAGAGAGGGCGAATCAGAGATAACGAACACGTAATTATTTTGTCCCTCTTTGCTTCTGAAGTGCGTGTAACACATTTACAATACATATACAGAGTTCAACAAAACTCTTTGTACAGAATGCAATTTCATGAAATTGCCTCTCCAACTCAAAAAACATTGGCGATAAAATGACAAAAAACCAAAATTCATGATCACTTACTAATTTAAAAAAAATACAAGTAATTCAAAATGAGAATAACGAAACTAAAATAATTAAAAGAACATATCACAAAAGTCTGCATACAACTGAAAAAAGAGGTTGACTTAAGCCTTGCTTCTCCTTAGCGGGAAAAAAAAACTAGAAAAAATTCGTTGTGGAAAAATCTCTCGCCGGAGTTGGTATCAAATAACAGTTTCCTGTCATCTATGAGAAGAAATTAATACAGTAAGTCAAACTGAAACTTGTATATGGGTGCATAATTTCATATTTAAGGTAAAAACAAAAGAAAAACTAACTTATTATTATTTTGTTTTTTTTTTTGTAAAACATAACTACCACTATTTATCTCAAAATATATAAAATAGATTTCCGAATTAAAATAAAATATAATAAAAAAATAAAAGTGTGTCTTTAAATCCAAACACACCTCAAAGTTATACTCGTACATAATTGGAAAAGACATTTGTTTCGGAAAATATGTTCACAAAATAAATAAAAAATTCTTAGTTCTTTTAGGGCAATTCTTTGTTTTTACGTAGAGCTATCAACCTACTTGACATCGATCTTACGAGTTTTTCGCAATAGGATGGTGGTATGTTATTCCATTGAAGGGAATGCAAAAGAGCTTTTGATCATACCGGTTTGAAAGGTTGTGCTCCCTTATTTTCAGTTCCAGATAACTCCAGAGGTTCTCAATAGCGTTAAGATCTGGTGATTGTGGAGGAGTTTTAACCACTTTTGGGCAATTAACCAAGCAACCATAGACTTCATAACCTTATATTTAGGGTCGTTGTCCTGATGGATGAAAGCAATCTTTCAGTCCTAGTTTTTCTGAACTATTTCATAAATTTGTCTTTAAAATATCTAAGTACATATCTTGGTCTATGATTCCCTCAGTGGAATGTAGATTCCTCGTTCCGGCTGCTGACACACAGCCCCACATCATGACCGTTCCTCCACCATATTTTACAGTTACTTGTATTATAGATTCTTCTCCCTCAGCTCTCCATTCTCAACGAGGTTAATGTTACTTTCATTACAATATATAACTGTTTTCCAGTCTCAAAATCATTTTGTTTATTTGTACATATATGCAAAATACATCATTTTTTTAAATTTTGCTTGCTTACAAATAGTTTCCTTCACACTGTTCGGACATGATATTATTTTTTCCCTAGAATGATCTGTATGGTTTCTGGAGAAGCTTTTTTCGGAAGTTACTTTTCTTCACCTTGCGCAAGTTTAGGAGCACTAATCTTTGGATTATCTTTAACCTTACGCAAAATCCATTGCTCACCGGTTGCGTTGAACATTTTTCGAGAGCCTGGTTTTGGCTTGTTCTCAATAATGTTTTCTTCTCTATAGCTATTGTATGTATATTGACATATTGTACAGTGGAATGACTGCGGTCAACGATATTCACAATTTCTCGTAAGGTTTTCTTGTATTTAATGTAAGTAGAATCATTAATTTTCTCACATCCAAAGATGTTTAGCTGCGTTTTCTACCCATTTCAAATGAAATGAGAGCCCTATCGATAGGTACAAAAAATACAGATACAGGACGATAGCTATGAAACGAGGGGAAGTACCGTTATGCATTTCAGGAAACAATGCGACACAAATCTACTTGCCGATGCTTTTCAGCATTTACTTCAGTGATCTGATAGCTTGTCTTCACTATTCAATAGCGTACGCGGACGATTTAATTGCGTACAGATCAGGTCCAACGATCGACGTCATTGTTACACTTCTGCAGTGTGAATTCGAAAAAATTCAGCAGTATTGTGATGACTGGAAAATGAGAATCAAAAATTGGCGCAGGTTCTTAATTTTTGGACCGGACGGAGGTCCTCTGGCGAGATACCTTGGGATCGTTTTGGATCAGTTTCTATATATTTTGACAAACATGTAGATGCTGCTCTGGCAAGGACGCTTTCGCTCTGACAAGATGGCTGTTTCATAGCAGCTAACTTGAATCCAGAGTGAAGGTAATCTGCTACATGGCCTTAATCAGGCCCATGGTTACCTATGGATATCCATATGGCTAGATTGAGAACCAGCTTAATGGAAAGGATTCGGGTGTTTGAGAGACAATGTCTCAGCACTTTTCTCGGCCTACATAGGACACCCGAATCTGAGTACACCAAATTTTACGCTAATCTTCCCCATAGCCCGAAATTCCGTGGAGCGGCGATTCCTCTACGAACGTGACGTCGCGCTCCATGAGCCCGA
Organism: Merodon equestris; assembly: GCA_958301585.1. Classification (NCBI taxonomy): domain Eukaryota; kingdom Metazoa; phylum Arthropoda; class Insecta; order Diptera; family Syrphidae; genus Merodon; species Merodon equestris. The sequence continues at coordinate 66,032,659 of OY284417.1, read as the reverse complement.
GCGCCTTAGGTTTAGTAGATCGGTGTCGCACCGAGATCGGGGAGACATCGTTCGACAGCATCAGCGCTTTTGGTGGCTTGAGTTGACTTCGTCAGTGGTACCCTTAATTCATATAGCCTCTTCAAGGCAAAGCTTGCCAAACGCTAGGTAGGTGCAGTGACAGGCTTATATAAGCTAGGATAGGCTAGGGTAGGTAAGGATAGGTTAGGATAAGTTAAGATAGGCTAGGGTGATGGGTAGTTTGAGTTAAGCTTTAGGAAAAATATAAAAAAAATTAAAATAAAAAAAAAAAAAAAAACCTTGTAAGCAAAAAAAAAGATATACATATGTATATATGTATATGTATGTAATATATATTTTGTATATATCTATGTATATACAATATATATATATTTTTTTAATTAAGGCAGGTTAAGCTAGTTTTAGCTAGTATTAAATTTTTATAAAAAAACAAAAAATATAAGTCGAATGCTCAGTTTTTAAGTTAAAAAAAAGAATACATTTTCTTAGCTGGACTTTTTCCTTTTTAAATAATTTTTAGTTATAAAGGGTCCGCCAAATAATTTTTTTTTTTTTTGAAAATGCTATAAAAAAAACTACTGAATATTTTCTCAAATTTCTTTTTTTATTTGAAAGTACAATCCTTCCGGTTAATAATGGAAAATAATTTCATTCAAATGACTGCCTCGGCTGGCCATGCAGTAGCCTACACGATCGGTCCAATTTTTAAGCACATTATCGATTGTGTGCAGCTGTATTTCACCAATGGCTTCACGAATATTGTCCTTTAAAGCGTCAATTGTCTCTGGCTTGTCGGCGTAACACTTTGACGGCACCCCACAAATAATAGTCCAACGGTGTCAAATCGCAGCTCCGAGGTGGCCAAACGACATCAGCTCTGCGGCTGATAATGCGATCTTCAAAAACAGGACGCAAAACATCGAGTGTAGCTTCGGCTGTGTGGCACGTAGCGCCGTCCTGTTGAATCCAAATGTTGCCAATATCCTCCTCTTCAATTTTTGTGAACAAAAATTCATTCAACATGGCCCGATAACGATCGCCATTGACTGTAACGGCCACTCCTTGCTCATTTTCGAAGAAAAATGGCCCAATTATGCTTCTGGACCAAAATCCGCACCAAACAGTGGCTCGTTTTGGATGCACCGGCTTTTCAATGTATGCGTGCGGGTTTTCTGTGCCCCAAATGCGACAATTTTGCTTGTTTACATACCCGCCAAGATCAAAATGAGCTTCATCTGAAAAGATGATTTTTTTGGCAAAATCGGCATCTTCTGTAAGTCGATCGCAGGCCCACTTAGCGAAGCGAAAACGCATTGGATGGTCAGTTGGCTTCAACTCCTGAACCAATTGGACTTTGTATGGCGTCATACCAAGGTCTTTATGCAAAATTCGTCTCAATGATGTCTCCGAAATGTTCAATTGTTGAGAACGACGGTGAATTGATGTTGATGGCGCTTCACGCACACTTTCTGCCGCAGCAGCAATATTCTCGGGTGTACGCACTGTTTTTGGCTTTTCACGCTTTGGTTTATCGATCGATGCCAGTTTCTTTCACTTTTTTCACAAGATAACGAACATACGGAGCTGACGGTGCTTCTCTTCTTCCAAAATCCGTACGCAATTTTCGCACACATTCTGCAACATTACCATGATTTTCAAAGTAATGTCGCAATATTTCCCAGCGTTGTTCAAGCGTATACACAACCATATTCGTTCAGCGGAAGGATAAAACTAATTATCTGTCAAATCAGACATGAGCTAAGTGTTACCATTCACGAAATAAGCACTACTTGAAAAAAAAAACGTTAGATGGCGGACCCTGTACATTAGGTTGAAAGACATAGTTCAAGTTATTCTGTGTACTTTAGAGTGTTCGTATAGAGCCAGAAAGGTATTTTAAGTTTGTTAGGTTATTTCAGCTAGTTTTAAGTATTTTTGTCTAGCCTCCAAGCTCTAAGTAAAAACTGAATAAAAATGAGTTAAAAAAAAATACAAAAAAAAACATGAAATTTGGACTGATCTAGAATAGATTGGCGGTACCGCTAATCTTTCACGTGTTGCGAATGGGATGTTTGTTCTGAAAAAGATGAAGTAAAAATGAATTTAAAACTAAAAAACTAAACCAACATGCACACATTGCCATACGCTTAGTAATTTTACGGAGAAGCTTAACCTTAACTCTCGTTTATTTCACACATATTTTAGGTTTGAAGTGTCAGTTTGGAGTTGTTTGTTTCTCTTTATACATCCTATATAATATAACCGTCACACTTAAATAAAGAAAACAAGCTTTCGACGTCTGTCTTACTCCGTGGTTCAAGATCGACTGACTCTTTATTTTCCGAGCATGTTTAAATTGACAATATACATATACATATGTACGTTAAGAAGTACGTATGTGCGGTAACAAATACATACACATGCCAAAACAATGTTTTTTTTTCGTTTTGAATATGGTTGCCACAACTCGGCCATCCTGACCCTTAATCGTCCCGATTACCTCTGTGAACTAGCCGCACACTCCCCATACCACGGTTTTGTGTTCCCACACACCCTCATAAGGTATCTGACTCACTTGGAATCCCTCCACGTCTTTTATCAAATATCTATCATTCCCTAGCACCTTCTCCACCCGATAGGGCCCCTTAAACTTCGGTACCATCTTCCTCGATACAGATTGTGCGTTAATAAAGTTTCTAATCACGACTTGTACTTCCTCGCGGTTTTTCTGTTCTCATCTACCATTTTCTTATTATAACTCTGCAATTTAGCCTGCTTCACGACCGCCCTCGAACTTAAATTATAAAGGGTGTTTGTTTTATAGAGTTATAGAACTTTAAGTTGGCAACACTATATTAACTGGCGGCCATTTTATCAGCTGTCAAGTGATTTATTTTTAGTTTGGTTTGGCATTTCAACATGAATAGACTGACGTCTGAACAACGCTTCCAAATTGTGCAAATTTATTTTGAAAATCATGGTTCTGTTCGAAATACGTATCGCGCACTACGTCCATTTTACGGTCAACATAATCGTCCATCAGAACAATTAATTCGATTAACTATGGAACGTTTTCGCACCACGTTTACTCTAAATGATAATACGCATCCACAGAGACGTCGTACAGTGCGTACAGAAGAAGTCATCGCTGCTGTAGAGCGTAGCGTAGAGGAAGACCCGAATCAATCTATCCGCCATCGTGCAAGGGAATTGGATATGTGCCCATCCACTTTATGGAAGATTTTGCGGAAAGATCTTTGTTTGCGTGCTTACAAAATCCAACTCGTGCAAGAATTGAAGCCACAGGATCACCTAGCAAGGCGTAGATTCGGTGAATGGGCCCAAAACAAGATTGCCGTTGATACCAATTTTCAAAAGCGAATTTTGTTTAGCGATGAAGCTCACTTTTGGTTGAATGGATAAACAAAACTGCCGTATTTGGAGTGATGATAATCCTCAAGTGTATGTTGAGGCACCCTTACATCCACAAAAACTGACTGTTTGGTGTGCTTTATGGGTTGGTCCGTACTTCTTTAAAAACGATGCTGGCCAGAACGTTACAGTCAATGGTGACCGCTATAGAACCATGATTACTGACTTTTTCGTTCATCAATTGAACAACCATGATGTGCAGGAGCTGTGGTTTCAACAAGACGGCGCAACATGTCACACAGCTCGTGCCACAATTGATTTATTGAAGGAAACGTTTGGTAACCGCATAATTTCACGTTACGGACCCGTGAATTGGCCTCCAAGATCGTGCGATTTAACGCCGCTTGACTATTTTCTGTCTGGATATGTGAAGTCGCTAGTCTACGCCGATAAATCCGAAACGATTGACCACTTGGAGGACAACATTCGCCGCGTTATTGCCGATATACGGCCACAAATGTTGGAAAAAATCATCGAAAATTGGACCTCCAGATTAGACTACGTCCGAGCCAGCCGTGGCGGCCATATGCCAAAAGTTATATTTAAATTATAATGTCGGAAGATTATCTTTCGAACAAAGTAAATTTCATGTCAATTTAAAAAAATCATCTTTGTTTTATTCCATTTCAAAGTTCTATACCTCTATAAAAAACACCCTTTATAAATCCCTCTCAACTTCGCGATTGACGTTATCACCCAAGCATTCGCCAAAAAAAACGACAACGGTACCTCTTTGCCTCACCCCGAATAACAGTTGACTAGGTGTGGTCCCTATGCTACGATGTAGCGTATTGTTCATTGCTCTGGGATTCCCGTCCGATAACTTAGCTATCATTGGACCCAGGCTTCTGTTTATCCTCTCCACTTGCCCGTTAGCTTGTGGGGAGCCTGTTGCGATTTTGACACTCGTAAAGGCATCGACTACTAGGAATACGTACTTTTCCTTGGAATTAGCTAACAAAACTGGACCGAAATGGTCTACATGAATAGTGTCGAATGGTAGGCTACCTTTCGGTATATTCTTCAACAACCCTTCCGGCTTACCGAATTTTGGGGAAAACGCTATGCACTTTAAGCAATTGTCTATATATACTCCCACTTTCTTCTTCATTTTTGGGAACCAATACGTCTTGTTCATAGCCTCAAGCACCCTGTCGCGGCGGATGTGGCCGAGTTCATCATGATACTTACGCAACACATCATTCTCCATATCCGCTGGGACGTAAAAGAGGATATTATCTTTTGTCTTCCTATACACTAACCCATTATGCATTTCATAGAATTTACTTTCCGAATCTTGCAGCTGTTTTCGAATATCACAGATAGCGCCGTCTCTGTATTGACAAATGGAGAGATTTTGCTGGAGAGTATTTCCCTCAAGGACTAAGATATTTGTCGCCCGACTCAGCGCGTCCACGTGTTGCATTCTGGACCCGTTTCGATGCTCCAACGTGTAGTCGTAATTCTGTAATTGCAAAACCCAGCGGGCTATTCGAGGGTTTATCTCCTTTTTGTTTAGCGTCAGCGTTAAAGAGCTACAATCCGTAACAATCTTAAATCGAATCCCTTGCAAATATATTCTAAATCGCTCAAGAGCGCATATTATTGCCAGCGTTTCCAGTTCAAAACTGTGATACTAGGCTTCGCAATCATTTGTTCGTTTGGAGAAATAGAACACCGGGTGGAATTTTCCATCTGGTTTCTTTTGCATCAATATGGCACCGAACCCTATCGTGCTGGCATCACAATACAACTCCATCTCGTCGCGGGGGTCATAAATTGATAAGATTGGGGCCTCTACCAACTTTTGTCTTAGGAACCGAAAGCAATCTAACTCCCTTTCACCAAATTCAAACTTAGCATCTTTCTTTATAAGATTGTACATTGCGATTATCGAGAAATCTTTAACAAATCTCCTAAAGTAGGAACACAGCCCTAGGAAGCTGTGGACCGCCCTCACATTGTGAGGTACCGGAAAATTAACTACCGATGCGATACCCCCTTCATTCGGGCGTATCCCTCTTTGGAGACCGTATACTCCAAATACTTTACTTCAGCTTGCAAGAATTTGCATTTGTCCATCCTCAACTCGAGATTATTCCTAACTAACCTTCCTAACATTTTCTCTAAAATACATAGGTGCTCCTCCAAGGTGCGGGTCGCGATCATTATGTCATCCAGGTATATTCCTATCTTTCCTTCTGTAATGAGGTCGGCAAATATTTTGTAAATAAGTCGTTGAAATGCTGATGGTGCATTTTTTATGCCAAAAGGCATCCTAAGAAACTCATACTGGCCTGTCGGCGTTACGAAAGAGGTAAATTTAATCGAACTCTCTTTCATGTAAACGTGTTTCACGCACTTTTAAGGTCCAGTAGCGTAAAATATTTTTGCTTGCCAGCCCATCCAAAAGGTCGTCGATCAGTGGTATAGGGTAATTATCCCGCATTGTCACTTTGTTCAACACGCGATAATCGATACAAAATCGTAACTCTCCATTCTTCTTTTTCGCAAACACGACCGGCGAGGCGTACTCCGAATCGCTAGTATTTAAGTAAAAAAATTCTAAACTTTTCACATCACTCTAGAGATCCCGACAATATCTGGAATTCGAGCTAATTTTTAACTGTAATTCCCTCCCCCTGCACCTCTACTTACTGCTGTTGTCTTTTGCAAGAGTCACAGCAATTCGTCTGACCCGTCTTTCTAAAGAACAAGACCGACTGGCCACCGGATCTTCATATGCCGGTTAATTCACACAATTAGCCTCCGCTCACCTTAAACAATTTAATTTATGCGGTGAGAATATGAATCAGTGACACGTCTTTGACTTCAACAAGGAAAGACAGATTCCAGAATGATATTAAATGGCCACATTTCGTAAACTTGCTTGGATTTTATACAATATATTAGATACGTTGCTCGAAAATTTCAAATTAGACTGTTGTTAGAAAGGCCACGAAACGAAGATGAGAAGGGAAATGCTTATTCAAAAACTCAAATAAATTTGCTTCTTACATGCACTACCTTTGCCCTCAACAATTCAATTACAATTGAAGGTTGATACAAGTTATTATTGTTTCCTTTTTCGACATGTAATTTATCTTAAATTCGAGTTAGGTAGCAATTAAGCTTTGTTTTGTCTAGACGACTTGAATCAGTAAATTCGGATAATGTATTCATATGTGGCTCAAATAATCCGACCAACTTCTGACACCTTAAATTTTATGCGACAGCGTTTGAAAATACCTTGACTTTCGATTACTTCTCTCCTCGCCGTTAAACTATTCATGACCCGAGAATATGTGTTAAAGTACCAGTCAGTCCCTTTGTGTCTGTCATTGTATTGGCACACCTTCCCAATCTCTTAAAATGTCCAGCACAACGTTTTGAAACACAAAAAGTAAGCATTAAATAAAGTGAAAAACAAAAAAAAAACAACAATACCATCCCATAGAATCTCCCTATTCCAGATGTTAGTCTGCATGTGACATTATCCCCTTCCATCTCCCATTTCATAACTATGTGCGCAATGTACAAAGAAGGTAAGCGGGCATTAAAGCGCAACCAAGTCCTGCTTCATCATATATGTATTATGTTGTGCCATGTGCGATATAGAACGATGTGGACGACAAAAGTGAATCCCATGTCAGCTAACTCGAGTGCGATGCAACGACCCCTCAAACGAAGAAAAGTGTCCAGCAACAGAGCACAGCTGTATGGCAGTAAAACAGAGGAGCGAAATTGTCTTGGAGCCTTGTTTCGTCGTCCATCCATTACGTAATTCATTGTTTCTGTTTTCCATTATTCCATTTGCTTTCTGCGGAGTGATTCTAAGGACATTGTCCCACTTATCCGTTCTAAAGTAGTATGCTACCTCTCCCGCATCCATTTACAACTACTAGTGCTTGAAGGAATATAAAGTCTTTTCCTCCGTTGTTCAGGCTTTATCATAAAAGGATACGATGGAAAAGGAAAAACGGTGGAGCACTGTTAAGAACTTAAGAAGCAATTGAGCTCTTCTGTGTCACCGACGAATCGACCAAGCGACCAACTCACCGAGCTGAGGTCTATTTGCATTGTGGTTCCAATTAAATGCAATTCCTACAGGTGAGTGCCTGGCTGTAGTCTCATCTCACCTCATCCTCGAATAGTTAATTAAATATTTAAGGAAGACATGGCCTAATGATCCCGTTTGAATGTTTGCTGAAGGGTCAGGCGATTGCTCTTATGCCTCTAGTCCATTCGTAACGAGCGATTTGTCTTTTAGTGGAAGTAAATCCGGAATGACTTATTAAGAGATTACTACTATTGGAGGGTGAGATTAAACCTCTTTTATTCATATAAATTAAAGAAAATGGATAAGGTCGAGTCACGGGCACTTGGGCGGTCACTTGTGTCCTCTAGGTTGGATAATGCTGGCCAAAAGAGGATTAAGTCGTTCTATGGATAAGTAGTTTGCGGTGGAATTTGTGTAACGTCGACTTTGCTGGTAAATAAATAAATTTCAAATAATTGAGATGTTTTGATATTAAAGGAACATGTTGAATATAGTAAGCGGTAAAGAAGATAGGTTAAGTTAGGTTAGGTTAAAGAAGGGGAGTGTGATGGTTAAGCATCACTTCCACTCGGAGGCCAAAAGGCCCATTGTGATTCCATTCATTTATGTGGGTACATGGGTGGGGGTCCTATCCTGTGGTGGCTGAAACCACCCCGTGCTCTTTATGAATTTTAGAAGATCCGATATATCTGCATTTGCCACATCCGCAATCTCTGTAAAGAATCTTTGGTCCAGCGACGCTAGGCGTCGATTCTGGAGAGCTGAGCAAATGCAAAGCAGATGTTGGATCGTCTCAGTTTTTTCCTCATCACCGCAGCTCCGGCAGAGATCGCTGGATCCCGGATTTCCGGAGCATTGCTCCAATGGGACAGTGTCCTGTGATCATCCGACGAGCATACGGATCGAGTTACGGTCCAGCGCCAAGAACTTCTTTGTTTTTCCGATATTGAGCTCTGGCCACCTTGTCAAGTAGCTGTCGTTTCTTGTAAGCCAAGACGAGTTGGTTTCTTTGATGATTGTGTTATTTATGATCCCGTATAATGAGCTGATCGGTGGTTGCAATGACGTGTCCGCTTCGCTGATGTCCAGTTCAGACCCTTGCCTGTCCAATTCGTCTGCTCTTTCGTTCCCTGCGATTGAGCTGTGACCCGGGACCCAGCAGAGTTTGACTTTGTGGTGTCTGATGGACTTCAATGAGTCGCGACATTTTATGACAGCCTTTGATCTCGTTATACAGGATTCTATTGACTTCATTGCAGCCTGGCTATCTCTACGAAGATAGTGATATCCGATGGCGAGATATCGGTTATCTGTAGGTGTTTGGCTGCTTTCTCTATTGCCAGGATTTCTGCTTGAAAAACGCTGCACAGATCAGGGAGTCTGAATGATTCCTGTTTGTGGAGTAAAACCCGGCCCCAGTGCCTGTGTCCATTTTCGATCCGACGGTGAACAGAGTGATCTCGTGGTCGTTGATCACAGCGTTTGATAGCCACTCTTCTCTGTCGGGGAAAAGGATTGGTATTCTGAGAGAGAAGTCATTTTGGGGGGAAATATAGTCGGTCGTAGCTGCGAGGCCATTATTCTAAGTATGGCCGCATGTCCATAGTTGGCTTGCTTCCACAGAGAGGACTCCCTTAGTCTGAGAGCGCTCTTTGCAGCGCAGCCTTTTATGAATAGATCCAGGGGGAGGAGATGAAGTATCATGTCCAACCCTGCTTGCGGCGTGCTTCTCATGGCATTGTACAAACAGCGGCTGACCTTTGTACTTTGTTGAGCATGTTCATATAGCTTTTTATGCTGCTAGCAGTCCACTAGACTACGGCCCCATAATGGGTCCGATGATTGTTGTGTACATCCAATGAATGATGTTCAGTTGCAAGCCCCACCTTTTGCCGAAGGTCTTTTTGCATACATAAAAAGCATTCAATCCTTTTTTCATCCTTTCCTCCAGGTTCCCTTTCCATGTGAGTTTGGAGTCAAGAATGATGCCTAAATATTTGGCTTCCGCTTTGAGTTAGAGTGGGGGAGCAAATATCGGAATTTTCCTTCTCCTGCTTAACAAGACCAGCTCGGTTTTCTGGGGGTTTATTCTCAGACAGTTCTGTCTTGCCCACGAGGAAAGTTCCCTCAACGCAGATTCCATTAATTCACTGATAGTTGGTAGAAATTTACCTTTTATCAAGATAACCAGGTCATCCGCGTACGAGGATTTGTTAACTGTAAGAAGCCACAGTAGGGGGGAGAGAATTCCTCCTTGTGGTGTGCCTCTAGTTGTCACTTTCCTTATAGAGCTGTGTCCAATGTCTGCGTTTATAATTCTGTTCTTCAACATATTTTCAATCCAGATTACAATGGATTTGTCTACTTTTATGTCCTCTAGAGCTGTTATTATGGCCTCTGTGTTTACATTGTTGAAGGCCTATATCTATATCGAGGAAGGCTGCCATTGTAAACTCTTTTAGGTTCAACGAGCTCTCAATTTCACGGACAACACTATGCAGAGCACTTTCCACTGATCTGCCTTTAAAGTAGGCGTGCTGAGTGTTGCATAAGTTGCGTGAGTTGATGAGTCCTCTGATGTATAGGTCAAGGAGTCCTTCCAAGGTTTTTAATAGAAACGACGAGAGACTAATTGGCCTATAGTCCTTTGCGGCAGTATGGATTGGTTTACCTGCCTTAGGTATGAAAATTACTTTTATTTCTTTCCACTGTGTTGGGGTGTACCCCGCTCGCAGGCAATTGGAAAAAATGCTTACGAGGTGGGGTACAGTGTGGGTCTGTGTTTCTTGAAGCATTGCTGGCAAGATATCGTCCGGCCCCGGAGATTTAAGGAGTTTGAACGAATTTCTTGCGTATGATACTTTATCCGTTGTGATAATCTTGTTTATTACTTCTTCGGTTGTGTGAACCGTAGGAACCGTCGTCTCGAAGGGGACTGTGGTTTCAGGGGTTTTACAGCCTGGGAAGTGGGTTTCAGTCAGCAGTTCTAGGGATTCCTGACTGGATTCTGTCCAAGACTCATCTGGCTTAAGGATGAATCCCGGGACGCAGGGGTCCTTAGATAGGATCTTTCTGAGCCTTGCGGCTTCGTTGAGATCCTCTGTTGATTCGCAGAACTCCCGCCAGGATTTAGACTTTGCTGCTCTTGTTTTGTTCTTGCATTCGTTGAAGCTGGATTTGTAGTTATTCCAATCTTCGGTTCTTTTTGAGATCTTTGTTCTATTGAATAGAGTTCGGGTCCTGGTCCTGAGTTGCTTTAGCTCTGTGGTTCACCAGACTGCGCTGGTCTTCTTGCGAGCACGTTGCAAAGGACAGGATTTGTTGAAAGCCGCTTTCAGAATTCTCACAAGATTTTCGACTGAATTTTCAATGTAAGTTGAGTCGGGGTTAGTGATGGCTTGTGGCGGTACTAACCTGTTGGCAACTAGGTTTGAGAAAAGATTCCAGTCTGTCTCCTGAGGGAGGTTTCGGTTTTTCTTTGTTAACGTTAAGGTTGAAGAGTATTCGGCTGTGGTCCGAAAAGGAACAGTTAGTGGACACTCTCCAATTCTCTATTCGGGTAGAATCAAACTCACTAAGTAAAGTGAGGTCAATTACCTCATCCCTAACCCAGTTACGAAGGTGTATTACAAAGGTGTATTACCTTTGATGCAAATATTGAGGTTGGTGGAGATAATGAAATCGAAAATGGACTCACCCCTTTTATTAATGTCGCTGCTTCCCCATTGAGTGTGGTGTCCATTGGCGTCGCAGTCTATCAATAGACACAATCCGCGTGACTTGGCATGTCGCACAAGTGCTCGGACTGCGTCTGGAGGTGGGTCCTCCTCATCGTATGGCAAGTATGCGGACGATAGGAGCAAAATTGTCCTGTTGTTCGTACGTTACCACCGTTGCTGTATGCACCTAGGAGAAAAATGTTTAAGTATTTCTTGGCGACCATACAGGTTCGTAGCTTACCTTCAGTATGTGGATAGTATAAATTATATACATACCTTAGACCTTAATCCCTGAATTTTGTTCCTAAGGAGCCAAGGTTCTTGGATTAAGACTATATCCACATCTTCCGTCAGCATATACATCATCAAGTCGTCGGTGGCTGCTTTGCAGTGGTGTTAATTAATTTGCTTGTCCTTTGACTTGTCGCGTTCATTGGTGAGCCTTTCCTTCAGGGTTCCCAGCCCGAACTTGATGCTGCCAGATCTGCTGCGGATGTGGTCGAGTGACTTTTGGTCAATGGTAACCATGAGGTCCTTTCCCACTTCGTCCTTACTCTTGGCTGAAGAAATTATTCTCCGTCGGTAGCGGTACCAATTTGTAGTCCCTGAAGGAGAGTCTCGGTTACGCTGTCTGTATCGATCGCGCCTTCGGCAGTGGCAACCTGTGCTGCTTGCTTCTTCAGATGATGCATTTTTTTATTTTTCTTTTCAGTGTTGTCTTCTTCCATGTGTATTCCTCCGAGTAGCGCAGGAATGGGTGGTCGACCTGTACAGAGCCCCGCAGTATACAGGCAAGGCTATTCGATCCAGGAGGGTGCCTGGTATCCTGGAACACCGTTAGCGACTGGGCTATTATTTAAACTGGGCCTGGCTAACTCTCGGCACGGTACGGTTTACACCTTAGTCCAGCCCAGGCGAAGGGAGGAGAATGGAGGGGATACCAGGGAAAGGGAGGAGGAGGTGATGGCTGCAGCTTAGCTTCATGTCTCGTCATAGAGAATTCATGTCCCGTTATGGAGAGTGAATTCTCAAGAGTCATTGACAATTACTGAGCCTTCGCACCGCGACAAGGTGTGCATCCACGCGAAGGTAAAAAAGATAAAGTAGTTACGAAATGAGTATTCGTTTTAAATTATGGTATATAAAGTTAATAAAGTATAGGGATATAGAAGAATCAAAGTCAGGAATCGTCCGTTTAATATGTTCAAAGGAGTATGAAATGTGGGAATAGATATGACATATCCTTGATATTGGATGTGATCACCCTAGCGTTTTACATAATGGGAGAGCATGCCCAAAGAGCATTAAAGGTTGAAGTTCAAAATGAATTTTGCTTAAGAACTCTTTTGGTTAAAAATCAAAAATCTCAGTGCGAATGAAAGGAAAGGAATGAAAGGAAATCATTCTGTAAATGATTTTGTGTTACTCCTTGATTTTTATGTTAGCCAGCAATTTTGAGACACCACTCTTATGTTCCTGGGGTAATGAACTCCGAAGGTTAAATTATTGAATGAAGTCATAATTTGCATTGGAGCACTTTTTTTTTTTTTTACTTTCTTAAATTTGTCTAATAAAATAGCCCATGCGAGTACGCATCGGCGGCGGTCACCCGTTAAGCCTGGGATAATTTTAATATTCCCAACTCATTTTATATGGATTCTATGATCCACTTGGAAATACGGCAGAAAGAGGGGGAGCATGTTACAGCCACCCAACTACAACCGCAACAATCAACACAACAACAGCAGCCGCAACAGAAGCAGCCGCAGCAAAAGCAGCCGCAGCAAAAGCAGCCTCAACAAAAGCAGCCGCAACAAAAGCAGCCTCAACAAAAGCAGCCGCAACAAAAGCAGCCGCAGCAGAAGCAGTCGCAACAGAAGCAGTCGCAACAGAGACACCAGCAAAAACAGCCGCAGCAACAACAACGTCCTATTACGGACAAGGTACCACCAATCTTTACGCATACCAAGGACCTACGCGAGACCATAGACCTGTGTAAGTATGTCATTGGTGTTGCTAATTTTATATTTAAAGGTATAGGCGAAAACCGCTATGCTATCCAGTGCACCACACTGGAGCAGTATAAGCGAGTTAAGGATCTACTAAAGGAGACCACGACGGAGTTCTTCTCCTTTACCCCCAAGGCCGAAAGGCTGCGGTCGATGCTCCTCAAAGGTGTACACTCGATCACTGACCCCGAGGAAATGCTCTCAGAGCTCAGAGAGTTCGAGAGCGACGACCTCAAATTCGTGGGGGTCAAGACGTTTACTACGGCGCGAGCAAAACGGGAGAACCGGGTATTGCCCTTCTTCCTGGTCCAGCTCGCACCCAACAGCAAGCTGGAGAGGCTAAGGTCTATTACTTCTTTAGCTTCCCAGCGTATAACATGGGAAACATTAAAAAGGCAAGGAAACATTTTGCAATGTATCCGCTGCCAAAGGTTCGGGCACACCGCGTCGAACTGCGAAATGCAGCCTCGATGTGTTAAGTGTGCAAAGAACCACACGAACGTCGAATGCGATCTGACCCAGGACAAGGTCGCTGACAGGGAACAGCTCAAGTGCGTGCTCTGTAGGAACCGTGGACACCCTGCAAACTATCGGGGATGTCCTAAGTTTCAAGATATGAGAAAAACAAATCTGGCTCGTAAGCAGAAGTCTGGGGGAGACGTCCTCGGGTCGCTTAGAAACACCAGCCGTCACACCCCAAATGACCTACGCCCAAATGGCGGCAGGCCAACGGCGACGGTACAAAAACACGTGGCTGTGCCCAAAGCGCCGGTGCCTGTTTCTAAGGCATCGGAGGCCGAGGTGGACTTGCGTTCGATCCTGCTCGCCATCCAAGAGCAGATCGGCCAGCTCCAACAGCAGATCCATGAGCAGGCGACCCGAGTGGACAGAATCTACTCGCTTTTGCCGGGCCTAGCGCAACTACAATCGTAATGGGTACGCTGGTAGAGAGTCCCTTAAAGATCCTGTCGGTGAATGTGAATTCATTGATTAGGATTGAGCGAAGAACCGTACTTTTCAATCTGTTGCATGACGAAAGCCCCGATGTACTTTTGGTTAGCGAAACAAAGCTAAGCCAGAAGCACAAAATCCGGCACAGTGCTTATAAAATAATTCGAAGGGACCGACCCAACGCCACACAAGGTTGAGGAGTTGCGATCTTCATCAAAAACACTTTTAAACATAAAATTATATATAGTGGTGAAGTGCGGAGGTTCCAGGTGCTAGTATTGCCTGTATTGTGTGCATTCCTCTCCGAAATGGAAAGAAAATGTATATTATAGCTGCCTATGCACCTGAAGCACCTCGACCCAATATTTTCATTGCGGAGCTCGAGACACTTTTTCGATCTCTGCACTTAAACTTGGTGGAAAACTACTACATTCTGACCGGCGATTTGAATGCCAAACATAGCAACTGGGGAAACAACATACCCTACACTAGGGGAAGCCTACTAAGCCATTGGTGGGTTTTGCGGAACATAGAGTACAGACTCAAGTTGCTCGCAACGGATAGTCCGTCGTATCCTAGGAGCGGCTCTTATCTGGATCTCATGCTGCTTGACTCTCGACTGAGACTAGCTGACACGAACGAAGGGTCTACTAACTGTCTACGGACCTTTGAATACGACAGTGACCATTGCGGACTTAGTGCCGTGATCACACTACCGGACGAATTCGCGGATATGGCAGAGTATGTCCAAACGCACCCCTACGATTACAGTAGGGCGCGTTGGCCGCGCTTTGCCAATTGCCTGTCGAGATCGCTCACCTTGAGTGCTTCCTTCCCACCATCCAATAGGAACCTGTCAAACAGTGAGATTGACAGGTACCTAAAAAAAATGGATGATAAAATTAAGCAGACGACAGACAATACGATACCTCGCCAAACACCCTACGATACCTCGAACATATACCGCAACGCGACAATCGACGCGCTGCGCAGACAAAAAAGTAGACTCCTAGCAAGACTCAAACTCTTGTACAGGCGGTTTACCGACAGACAAAACTCGGAGGTCAGGACACTGAAGTCACTGATTAAAAATATACAACAGTTAATCAAGGAAAATTACAGAATTTCTGTAAGTTTGTATTGAAACAATAGAATTCGTGCTGTAAATTTCAACAGCGCGAGTTCCCGCAAATAAATAAAATATTTCGGAGAAACAATCAGAATGACATTCAGTTTCTGAAGCTTTCGAGAACGTCAGACAATGAACGCTTGCTACGAACAGTTAGCATCGATCCCGAGAGCGCCGTCTTGGATGATGATTTCTTCGTGATCGAGGATCCTCAGGAGAAGGTGGCGATAGTAGAAGCTGTCTTCCAGGAAGTATACAAAGTGAATGATAGTATTCGCCCGAGCCACGACCTGGAGAACAGAGTCCTGCTTCATCACTCTTACCTTAGAAATGATTTCGATCATTGGCGATCAGAGAACCTTGGCTTTATCAGGTTCAATGACGATTTCATGCCGAATAATGCCGTCGCCAATGAAGGGGCGAATACCCTGTTTATTTCGACGGAGGATCTCCAGATGATCTTCGAATCACTGAGGAGAAAAAAATCCGCGGGAATCGACTGAATATCTAATGTTGTGTTCAGATATCTCCCACCACTGGCTGAAGAGATGTACACCATACTGTTCAACAATGCACTGAATAATGCATATTATCCAGTGGATTGGAAAACAGCGGTGATGCAACCAATAGCCAAGAGTGGTAAAGATACCTCTAACCCATCAAATCTTCGGTCGATAAGTCTCCTTCCAAGTGTTAGCAAGGTCTTCGGGAAGGTGGTCCATAGAGCCCTGTCTAAATTTGTTGAGGACAATAAAATCATTCCGGAGAACCAGTTCGGTTTCAGAGCGGGGCATAACACTATTCATGCCGCGTCGAAACTCGTGTCGGATATCCAGTGGAACAAATGCAAGAACCAATGCACGGGTGCCTGTCTGATTGACTTGGAAAAAGCCTTTGACACTGTATGGTTAGAAGGTCTTTATTACAAGCTCAGTCGGCTGGGCATAAGTAAACCACTGCTATATATGATTTTTGACATGTTAACAGGTAGAAAGTTCGTAGTGAAAATTGCCAACGTGACTTCTACCCAAATATTTGATATTAACAACGGACTGCAACAGAGTACGGTGAACTCGCCGATCCTGTTCAACATTTGCTTCAGTGATTTGATAGCTTCTCTTCACCATTCAATAGCGTATGCGGACGATTTAATCGCGTACAGATCAGGTCCAACGATCGACGTCATTGTCACTCTCTTGCAGAGTGACTTCGAAAAAATTCAGCAGTATTGTGATGACTGGAAGTTGAAAATCAACTGCCAGAAATCAGAAACTATTTTGTTCAGAACGCCTTTGTCTAGGGCCTCCCGAGACACTAGAAAAAATTGGCGCGGGTTCTCAATTCTTGACCGGACGGGCGCCCACTGGCGAAACAAAATGTAGTCAAATACCTTGGGATCTTGCTAGTCCAGTATCTATATTTTGACAAACATATAGATGCTGCTCTGGCGAGGGCCCGGGGCGCTTTTGCTCTTACAAGATGGCTGTTTCATAGCAACCAACTTGATTCGAGAATGAAGGTAATTTGCTACATGGCCTTAATCAGGCCCATGATAGCCTATGGATGTCCCGTGTGGTTGAATGTGAGAGCTAGCTTAATGGAAAGGATTCGGGTGTTTGAGAGACAATGTCTCAGAAGTTGTCTTGGGTTATATAGGACACCCGAATCTGAGTACACGAAATTTTACCCGAACGTGGTCCTATACAATAGGGCCAGGATTGTACGGGTGGAGAATTTTCTAATAAAACTGATCCGGGGTCACGTTGCGAGGACAATGACTTCGGTCAATAACCTGATCTCCGGGGCTTACTTCCCTAATTACATGTACCACGAGAAAGTTCGCCTTAGCGACTTTGTCCCCCCAGAGGCATTCCTCTATTTAGATCAATGTGGGCTGATCGAGGATGAATTGGCGGTTCCGCTAATCTTCCACGTGGCCCGTAAGTATGTGGAGCGGCGGCTCCTCTACGAACGTGATGTTGCGTTCCGCGAGCCCGAGCGCCTCAGGTTTAGTAGATCAGTGTCGCACCAAGATCGGGGAGACGTCGTCCGACAGCATCAACGCTTTTGGTGGCTGGAGCGGACTGCGTAGTGGTTAACTTTGATAGGTCAGCCTCTTTAAGGCAAAGCTTGCCACATGCCAGTTATGTATGTATACATCAGCATACCCCACTGACAAATATGACACGTTTTTGTCGCAGGCAACAAACTACCTGAATAACAAGAGTCAGGTTGCATCGCACATTTTGCCCGTGTGAAATAATAATGAAATGTAAATGCTGACTGAAGCAGTTAGCATACGATATAATCTAGTGTAGAGGATCGTGTCGGGGAGTTTTTTCTGTTGACCGCGACCCGCACAGCCACGAAAACCTTAATTTGTAAAATTGTTCTGTCCAAAAATAAAGAAAAGTGTTAAATGAATAGTGTGTTTTTTTTTTTTTAACATCCGCTCGGGGATAAGACAAATTTTGCCAATGGCAGGCTTACATAGACCTACCTAGGTTAGAGTAGGTAAGGGCAGGCTAAGGCAGGCTAGGGTGGCAGGTAGGTTTAGTTTAGTTTTAGCTTTAATTTTAAAAAAAGAAAAAAATACAAAACAATTACGAAAACAAAAAAAAATGTATATATTTTAGTTAAGGTAGGGTTAAGTTATTCTTAGTTATAAGTTTCTTTGTTAAAAAAAATTATCTGATTCCAAGTTTTTTTTAAATATCACTTTTCTTGGCCTAAGTTGTTTATTTATTTTAATTATTACAAGTAAAAATTTTTGTCTAGTATAAGTGAGTTCTAAAAATATAAAAACAAATGACATCAAATTCGATGAAGGTACTAAGTTTCCAGAATTTAAGAACTTTAGGTGGAAATGGAAGTTCACTTTCGACTGCTGGACTACATGGAAGGTCTAACGTTTTAAATAACACATCTTAATAGATAACTACCGTTCCCTAAGTGCAAAGAAGTCTAAACCTTCTGGAATAAGCCAAAAAGGCGTACTTCTGTAAGGCACTGGAATCTCTCACCTCCAAATATCTCAAACGGTAATTTTGTACACAAAACAAAAACCGTAAAAGCGCATTCAAAGTTTGTGCGCCTCAGTTCACCTATTTAACGAATTTCGATTATGTTCTCCTGCTACTATCAGCTACCAAACCAAGCCTAAGTCTCTCCTATAAAAAAGCCCTATAGATATGGGAGTTTCTAAATTAATTCTCAGTCAGAGGCGGTCTCTGTTATTCGACGATAAAAATAAACACTTCCCTAGAGCACTCTCAGATTCACGGCACACTTGCATTTGTGAGTGTTGTACAGTAGACCTAGTAGAAAAGCAGGTTTTCAGAATTAATAGTATGCCGTTTAAGGAAAAAGTGAAATAAATCTTGCCAATATGGTATAATCTGCCCGTAAGTTCTCAAGACAAGGAGTACTGTAGCACTGAGTAATATAGCTCTTTTCCATGGAGTAACCCACTTCGTTTCGACAAATTAAGTCAATTATGGCCACTTCTGGACCATCCACTTATCAGATCAAGATAGTTTTTTTTTTGGGTTTTGGGGTTATCATGGTTATAACCTGGCGATTTTCGACTCTTAAATATATTTTTTTTGTTGTAATTGGTTCTTGTTGAGAAAACCCGATATAAAAATCTACGGCTTTATATTATAATACATGATCTGGGCGCTCACCATGAATTTAAATATTGCGACCTCTGAACTTTTCACACAAAATATGCCATATACTCGTATAGTTGCACAGTTGTTGAGGACAATAAAATCATTCCGGAGAACCAGTTCGGTTTCAGAGCGGGGCATAACACTATTCATGCCGCGTCGAAACTCGTGTCGGATATCCAGTGGAACAAATGCAAGAACCAATGCACGGGTGCCTGTCTGATTGACTTGGAAAAAGCCTTTGACACTGTATGGTTAGAAGGTCTTTATTACAAGCTCAGTCGGCTGGGCATAAGTAAACCACTGCTATAAATGATTTTTGACATGTTAACAGGTAGAAAGTTCGTAGTGAAAATTGCCAACGTGACTTCTACCCAAACATTTGAAATCAAAAATGTACTGCAACAGGGTACGGTCAATTCGCCGATCCTTTTCAGCATTTACCTAAGCGATCTGCTAGTTTCTCTTCACCATTCAATAGCGTACGCAGACGACCTAATCGCGTACAGATCAGGTCCAACGATCGACGTTATTGTTATTCTTCTGCAGCGTGACTTCGAAAAAATTCAGCAGTATTGTGATGACTGGAAGTTGAAAATCAACTTCCAGAAATAGAATCTATATTGTTCAGAACGCCTTTGTCTAGGGCCTCTCGCGACACTAGAAAAAACTGGCGCAGGTTCTTAATTTTAGGACCGGACGGGCGTCCACTGGCGAGACAAAGTGTAGTCAGATATCTTGGGATCGTGCTGGATCAGTATCTATATTTTGACAAACATGTAGGTGCTGCTCTGGCAAGGGCCCGGGGCGCTTTCGCTCTGACAAGATGGCAGAGCAGCCAACTTGATTCTAGGGTGAAGGTAATCTGCTACATGGCCTTAATCAGGCCCATGGTTGCCTATGAATGTCCCGTCTGGTTCAATGTGAGAGCCAGCTTAATGGAAAGGATTCGGGTGTCTGAGAGACAATGTCTCAGGACTTGTCTTGAGCTACATAGGACACCCGAATCTGAGTACACGAAATTTTACCCGAACGAGGTCCTATACAATAGGGCCAGGATTGTACGGATAGATAATTTTTTGCTCAAACTGATTCGAAGCCACGTTGCGAGAGCAATGACTTCGGTCAATAGCCTGATCTTCTGGGCTTACTACCCCAACGATTTATATCACGAGAGAGTGCGCCTTAATGGTTTTGTGCCGCCAGAAGCATTCCTCTATTTAGATAGATGTGGGCTGATCCAGGATAGATTGGCGGTACCGCTAATCTTCCACGTGGATCGCAATTCCGTGGAACGGCGATTCCTCTTCGGACCCGATGTCGCGCTCCGTGAGCCCGAGCGCCTCAGATTCTGTAGACCGGTCTCACGCCGGGATCGAGGAGACGTAATCCGCCAGTATTGACGTTTTTGGTGGCTGAAGAGAACTCCATCAATGAACCCTTCGTTAGCAGCAGCCTCTTCAAGACACGGCCTGCCTAACACCAATGGCAGGCTTACATAGGCTAGGGTAGGGTAAGGTAGGGTAGGGTAGGTAGTAGTAGGGTATATATAAAAAAAAAACAAAAAAAAAAAAGATATATACATATGTATATTAAATATATATTATGTGTATAATTTATATATATACATATATTTTAGTTAAGTTAGGTTTAGTTACATTAAGGTAGGCTTAAGTTTTATATATAATACAATACAAAAAATGATCACATGCTAAGTTTTTAATAAAAAACATTTTTCTTAGCTTAAGTTAGATATAGTAATGTTAGTGGTAGATTAGACATAGATTTAAGTTGTTAAGTCTATTTTAGAGTGTCCGCCTAGGGCCAGTAAAATATCTAGATTGATAAGATAGTTAAGCTAGTTTTTAAGCATTTTTGTCTAGGGTAAGATAGATCTAAGAAATTTTGAATAAAAATGAATTAAAAACTAAACTAAACTAAGCAATTATGCTGACCTAAGGTCTATATGACCGTTTCTGAGAATAGTATGTTAGAATAGCATTTTTACTTTTTTAGATCATTCCACACAAACTGCAATTCTGTTGACTTTAAGTTTGCGGCGCTCATATGATCGCTTGTTAAAAGATAAATATGAGTGTCAGTTGGTGGATGATTAGTAGTTCTCTCCCCTAAAAAATTGTAAATAATAAAATAAAATAAGCAGTTTTTGTCAAACAAAGTATATAATATGCGACAGGATGATAAACACGGCTTACCTTTTTCAACCTTTCAGCGCCCTCAATTTTTCGTTACTTCGTTTGCAATCGTTAGCTCAGTAAGACAACTTAATTAACCATATGCGTCGATCGCCCATTACAATGTCAATAATGAAGAAGGGAACACAAAACCGTTTCTGACATGCAAGTTAACGCCAAAACCATTTCATCATGCAAAAAATGCATGATGCGATTCCCATGAACAGCAACATCAACACTAAACGTGATCAAATGCTACGAATTCTCTTCCCACCTAGTATCAATAGAATTAAATTAGCTTTGTAAATTCAATTATTAAGTAAAGCTCGAGAAGTTGTATAAATGAAAATTGTAATAAATAAAAATATATTTTTTAAATAATTTAAATATAAAATAGTTTAAACTTTGTTTTGTTGATTGTGGATTAACCGATCCTTCTCATAAATACAATATATCTGTGGCCACATACCATAACCGCTAAAGTCGAAACTGAGATTATGTTGCCATTAGATTCAGCGTACTCAATCTGTTTTGTAATTTTTTTTCAGCTTTCTGTCTTAAAAAATGTGTCCACAATTTCAAAAAAACATAACAGCTGAAGTAATTTTTATTGGTTGATAATAACTTTGAAGTGCTCTCCTGAAAAATTATGAAAACAGATTTAGTGGCTTTTCCTTGTTTTAAGCTAACATTTCAAGTTGTGTCATTTAAAAAAATGTCTAATTTACAATTCTGCCATTCATTTCCTCTTCGGCATTCAACAATTATTACGATTTTCACCACACACCACAAAAAAAACGATTGCATGTGTAGTGTATCCACATAACTTCACGGTTATAAAATAGTACTTATGCAACATAACTCCACTTGAACACAACCTATGACGCATTCTTCATAGCCGTGATCGTCTAGTGGTTAGGACCCTACGTTGTGGCCGTAGTAACCCAGGTTCGAATCCTGGTCACGGCAGTGTTTCGAGCACTTGTCACGGAGAGGAACGATTTTTGCTTCTCGTCATCAAGGTGAATTTATAATTTTTTTTTCGCTTTTTGTAAATAACATACATATACTTTCAACCTTGGTATGTGACTCAATACTCCATTACAATGTCAATAACAGTTTCTGACACGCACATTCCTTCCCACACATTCTGAATTCATATTTATGAAAAATAAACAGCAACAAAAACAAAGACAAAACGAAGCAATCTGTTCGCAATCTTATCGGCCGTATGACTCGAAACATAAGAACAAGTCTCGTACACATCGGTGACAGCCAAAAAGATTTACGACATTTAAACACAACTAATTAAGATATTTTCAGTTCATTTTCTCCTTTCCCTTGTTTTGGATTTAGCTTCGTCGACAACAAATATAAAGTAGGTATGTATGTTTCAAGAATATTCAAAAAAGGCTGGGAACAAGACGAGTCTCTTCTGGTCTGTAGATGAAGTGCTGAGGGCTCAAGCTGCAATACCAGTTGAGAAGTGATTTATTTCGATAGTCGGGAAATGCCATTTATAAGACGATTTACCATGGAATTAAATTTTATTTCAATCCATTTTTATTCATAGTTTCTTAGATCTACCTTGTCTTAGACCAAAATGCTTAAAACTATTTAGTTTAAGTATCCTTACAAATTTAACTATCTTATCAGACATTGTATGTTTCCTAGGCGGACACTCAAAAACCATCAGTACAACTTAAACATACATAAATATGTCCTTCAACTACTACTCGTATATATAAATTCACTATTAACATTATTATAATTAACTTAAGTTAAGAAAAATTAGTTTTCAAAAAAAAAAAAAAAAGAGCATATGAAAAGAAGAAAAAAACATGAGAAAGGAAGAAAAAACCGACTATAACATGCTATGTATTGATTAACGATTATATTGTCTTATGTAGTATGTAATTTGTTCGTCTTTGAGAAGGCTGTTTCCATCAATCCTCGATAGTATAGTGGTTAGTATCCCCGCCTGTCACGCGGGAGACCGGGGTTCAATTCCCCGTCGGGGAGGCTGTTGCTTACTTTTTGTTTTTTATGCATTTAATAGAAAGCACCACTGTTAAAAACTGCTGACCAATACGCGGGTGTGCTTTGTTCACATATGCTTCCATTACGCAGATGTGTTAGACGCTCTGGCTGGTATGAGATTTTCGAATGAACTGAAAAGTTCTCTGAGAGGTTCGTTTCGTTTGAAAGTACATATATACACGGTCTGTACAAGCTGCGTACGTTCCAAGAGCCAATCCTTAATTTGAGTGCTTTTCTTTTCATGCCCCTTGGATAGTTCCACGCACCCGGAATTAGTTTACTTCACCAAGATGTGTTAAAGACTTTTGATGCTGTTTTGAGTGTGGTTTTGTATTGATGTACTGTTGCATCAATATGAGTGTGCAATCATCAGTTCTGCTTCTACCTCTGCAATTTTTTCATGGGGCCTTACGACTGCCACTCCGATCCGCGGATATATTTCATCTCCTATGCCGCAGGAGGGACATACATGTGTGTGCACATTCTTTACTATAGAATGTCTTTCTTTGTAGATTGAATGATCTATGACTTGATTTGTTAAGTGAAAGGTTTTATAATGTTTGCATCCCATTTGCAGATTATATTATAGTACATATACCTATACAGGATTTTTAGAAAACTTAAGTGACGCAAGATTCTAGTGATTTTACTGAGTATTGTTGTCTGTTCTCGGGTTTACCCTGTATAATACATTTTTGTGCAATAAACAATTTTTGAATACCGTCAGAATAAGCCGAATATAGTGATTTTTGCTTTTTAGTTTTTCAGTATTCTATTGACAGCTCACATATGTATGTATGTATGTATGATCCGTGACATATATGTATGTAGTATGTATCATAGTCCCACAGGCTCAGTTTGCATTGTTTTTTCATCACGGAAGAACTTACGCATTTCGACCTGTTTGCGGTCGTCATAATCGACCTCCTGAGCAAGTGATTCAAGCCATAGAACCGAATTCCGCAGCTATTTGAGTCTATGGGACATTAAGCAACCAACCCATATTTATATTTATAATTATGATGGGGTGACAATATTTAATATGTTGTAATTTAGGTACAAACTGAATGCAAAGTATGTAAAATAAAAAGTACAAGAAGGTACGGGTACGTATCATAGGTTCCTGTGCGATTCCATAACATGCGCTATTATAAAAGGTAAGTAAGCAAAAATTCAATCTCATTATGGTCAAAGTCTAGAAGCCACGATTTAACTTTCTTTACAAATTTATCTTGATTTATCCTTATATTAATAGGAAGGCGATTAAAAAGTTTACAAGATACAACTGGGTAGGAGTTTCTGTAGTAAGTCGTACGAAAGGTTGGAACTTCAACAACATGGCTGCAGTAGGTACTGCGCAAATTAAGATAATCAGATATTGGACTTTGCAGGAAACCACCTCTCATAAAAAAAATAAAATAAATATTTTATTAGCAGTATTTTTAAAGCCCTGAACAAAACCATAGAATGGGCCAGCCGGTGAGCATTACTTATTCTTCTTACGACACACTTTTGCAAAACGATGAGTGGTTTTAGATTGGTGATGTAAGCACTCCCCCAGCAGCCAATTCCGTATTGCAGTTTCGAATGAAAAATCCCATGATAGACAGTTTTAAGAGTTTGCTTAGAGCAACATTTACTATAATCAGTTTACTAATAATTCAGTTTATTATTATTTAATAAAGAAGAATATAACAAAAAAAAGTGAAAAAACAATTCAAAGGAAAAATTAATAAGCAAAAAAAGTATTCGAAAGGAGAGAACCCCTTGCCAGGGTATGAAGTTTCTTGGAAAAAACCGTTAATTTTACTAATGCTGGTTTTTGGAAACGTATAACAACACAATTTTGGTTAAATCGCTATTTCTGCTAAAGCAGTAACACGTGTTCTTTAAAATGGGTCGAAAGAGCAACGAAACTTCAAATGAAATAAGAAATCTTATCCATCTAATCGAATCCGTCACTTTAAACGAGGCTTATCAAAATGTAATATGAAATTGTTAAAAGACCAAAAACTATCATTCACTTTATAATTAAAAATTTAAAGAGAAAAAATCGGTTGAAAATAAGAAGAGAACGGGCGCCCAAAAAAGTTGATCCACAGTAATGAGAGATGGATTGTTTGCGAAGTTAAGCTGCCAATACACCCGAAAAATGTAGCGTTTGGTGCGGTTCATCTTCCAGCGGAATTATTGGCCCGTCTTTTTTAAAATATGATCATGAGAGCAACGTTATCGTCAATGGCGTCCGTTATAGTTGTATTATTTCAAACTTGTTTGTCCAAAATGCGATGGAACAGAGTCTGAGTAACATTTGACAAGCCATTGTTTTAATTAAGCGGTATTTTTATTTTAAAAAAAAAAATGTTCTGATGCTAAATTTTTAAAATATAATTTTCCTTAGCCTTAGTCATTTCATTTACTTTTATTATTATAAGTTAATCGTAAGTTCAAAAGGCAGTCTTAAGTTATTCTGGTTGTTTTAGCATGTCAATATAGAGCAAGTAAGGTATTTTATGTTGGTTGTTATTTAAGCTAGTTTTAAGCATTTTTGTTTATTCTAAAAAATATAAATAAAATTGAAATTTAAATCTTAATTTGGGATCAGTTTAAAGTTTCTTATTACAAAACATTGATAGAAAAGAACGCTAAATTTAAAACTAACAGAAACTGCTATTCACTGCATAGTTAATTAATAAATTAATTACATATGTATATGTATACCTCAATACGAATGAAAATACGCGCGGTGTTAGGTGTTTTTTTTTAAAGAAGGTTTCCAGATTAAAGAAGTTGCTTGTGTCGATGTTGTGAGTGCGGATATTTTAAAAATTGCAGTTCAGAATAAAATGTTAAATGTTTCGATGTTTAGTTAAAGTTAGTTGAACTTTTAGATAAAGTTAAAGCAAAAAACTTAGTTGCTGTCGGAGATTTTAATATAGAGACATTTTCCTTTAGAGTGCTTTATAAATGAGCTTATGTGCGTTTGAATACCATTAAACGTAGTTCATCTATTAAAACTGGGAAATGTGTTCTTGATTCAATGAACACTGATCATTACATGACTCCTTGTGAAAACTTCTCAAAAGGAATATAGTATCTATTCAAAATCATCCAGCAACATTAAAAAAAAAAACTCAATTTTGATGCACACTTCCAACTGTTCCCCTTTCTTCAGAAAAAAAAAAAACCTAACCTTAAGTCTCTAGGGACTTACTGAATAAAGCAAATTTAAAAAATAGACAAGGAATTAAATGCCTTATATGCCCTAGTAATCTGGGATTAAAAAGTAAATACAAAAAATTGTGCTTTGAATCGAAAGGGGATATTCCAGCTTGTCTTGGTACCTATTCCATAATCATTTTAATACTGATAGCAGTAACCTCAGGAATCAATAGAAAATTGGAATAATTTACCAACAATCTACAACCCTGTCCAAACCATTCAATTTGTGCTGGTGCAATTTGTTTTGGTGCTGAATCCTCTCAAAGGAATAGTTTTGTAAATACTTGTCGTAACTTATTTTGAAATGAAAGCTATTCGCAGCTTAAAAAATATTAGTTAAAGTGACCCAAATGGTACCTCGAGTCCGATTTAAAAAAAAAAAACTTGGATAGTTCGTGCAGAAAAGGTTTTGCTATTGAAATGTGCAACTACAGGACCATTTCCCTCCTCCCCGTGTTAAGCTAAATTTCCGAAAAACTTATAAATGCAAAATAATATAGTACACTCTTTAAACTTCAACAATTATACTTTAGTCCTAAACAAATTGGTTTTCGAAGTGGGAAATTTACTGAAGATGTTTTATTACCATTTTGTACCCTAACAATATCTTATCTTGATGATAAAAAGTATTCAAATGACTTGTTCATTGATATTACCAAGGTTTTTGAAATGGTCAACCATAATATAATATTTTTTTTATTTTAACCTGGTTATACCCCAAAGGTCTGTCTTGGGTCCAATTTTTTCTTTAATTGCTCATTTACTGCTTTCGCGGATGACATAGCTCTTTCGTATGGTAAGAGCAGTCCATTGGATCTAGTTGATGACATAAATTTAAATTTAAATTTAAGAGTTATATATTATATTAATTTATTTATATAAGACAATAAAACAATAATATGTATGTTTGTCCATATAGCTCCGGTCAAAATAATTCTAGTGAAACCTATGTAGTAAGAAAAAGAAAAAATAAATAAATCCATCCGCTTTGTACAGGGTTTTCCAATGGGGACTTGAAAGCTTTGAATTTAATTTGTGAACGCACAACGGGTTGGTCGAAGTGTCGAAAATATCGCTGCCGTTCAGGCGTCCGTAGCAAACGATCCAAATCAGTCAATTCCACGGCGTTCTCAAGAATTGGGCATCGCTCAGACCACATTATGGCGTATTTTGCGTAAGGATCTTGGTTTACACTCATACAAGATCAAGCTGACTCAAGAATTTGAAGCGACGAACATTCTCCGATGGAGAAGATGCGCTAAGATGATGAATTTCGTCGCAAAATCATCTTCAGTGACGAAGCTCATTTTTGGATCGATGGGTTCGTCAATAAGCAAAATATGCGTTATTGGTCGGGTGAAAATTCACATGTGCTTCATGAATCACCACTTCATCCACAAAAAATAACTGTTTGGTTCGGTTTGCATGCTGGCGGTGTTATTGGGCCATATTTTTTCGTCCACGATAACGATCGTCCAGTTACTGTGAATGGCCAGCGTTATCGCGCCATGATTACCGATTATTTTTGGCCCGAATTGAAAGATATGGACTTGGACGACATGTGGTTTCAACAGGATGGTGCCACAAGCCACACAGCACACATTACAATCGATTTATTGAAGAGTAAGTTTGATGAGCGTGTTATCTCAAGAAATGGGCCAGACGATTGGCCGCCTCGTTCGTGCGATTTAACGACTCTAGACTATTTTCTGTGGGGCTACGTTAAGTCATTGGCTTATGCCAACAAGCCGACGACGTTGGAAGAGCTCAGAGCCAACATTGAACGCGAAATAGCGGCCGTTTCGGCCGAAATGTGTGGCCGAGTCATCGAAAATTGGGTCCAACGAATCGACCACTGCAAACGTGCTCGCGGTGGCCATATGAACGAAATCGAGCTCCATTCATAAATGTTTTGATTGTACTTCAAGCCGATAATAAAATTTTTGAAATATCTCAAATGGTTTGAGTTTTATTTAAAAAAAAAGTTGTCAAGTCCTTTATGGAAAACCCTTTATACACAAATATTTTTTTTTTTTTGAAATTCATGTTTTTCAAACTATTGTTTTAGAAAAAAAAAACTTAAACCAAAAATTGAACATTAAATATAGTAATTTGAAAAGTATCCACAAGTATTCAAAACGAGTGGTCAAAAAATAGTAGTGCGTCGAACATCGATCTTGAAATGCGTCAAAAATTCAAATTTAATTTAAAATTGTAATCATGACAAAAAAATCGTCTTTTGACCTTAAACTAATATTTAGTTGCATGACCTTGCATCTAGTTATGCAATGCAGGAGATTTTATAGTCTGTGCTGTATACTGAGGATTGAAATATGTTTTTGGAGGCCTTCTGAAAGTTTTTGACATAAAGACAAGAATCCTTTCCGCCATAAAAAACGATATTATATTCGACTCACTACAAAAGAAACTCTTATTCATTTTGTTTTAGCTTCCACTACTTTTATGTTAACCGTAACTGTATATATCCACCTCATCTTAAGCTTTAGTTTAAATTTAATAACTCACTGAAGTGCCATACAAAACAATACTTTGTAAATAAAATTCTTATTTCTTATTTACTCTAATCGGGCTTAAGTTTATTGGTTTTATGGAAGTTCTCAAACTTTGTTGTATACGTTCAATAAGTTGTTGCTCAGAATTAATTACTATCTAGTCGTTCTAGTTTGGATTTGAATTTTAATTTGAAGGATGTCATTAAATACCTTTGAATTTATTAAGTATTAGCGAACAGTTCTTCCTAATTGACTTACTGAAACGTCAGATACGTCGTTTGACAGTTTGCTCTTCTGAATTTAAACAGGTTTCTATTCCATTCTCTCTCAAATAAACGAACTCTTTCTAAAAGAGTTCGGCTGGAAGAAAAAAATACACGAAAAGAGATTCATCGGAACGGTTGGACATGAAACGTGATAACCAAAGCAGGAAACACATATTCTCGGAAAATGAGAGTGAAAACCCTAATGAAACGAAACAACATAAAATTGAAATGAAACAACATAAACCACCAACACCAACACCTTACGACAGAAGTATCAATGGAACGAAAATAAACAGCGGGACGAACGGGACTCGCTGCCACACACTGCCACACCAGAATCCGATGAGACCCAACCACGCCAATTCATAACGTGATTTGTTCAGTCTGCAAGTAGCTAAGATGGCGGTTGGTTAGTGTCGCGGGCATCCGACTTTATTCCGTTCGTTCATCATTCCTGTATTTCCTTCACACATCTGACAACTGAACTATAACAGACAAGAAAAAATCGAAGGAATAACCACTCCAAAAGGTTTATTGCCCTCAACATCGTGCATAGACTCGCGACCATGTTTTGCAATATGTTGAATAGATCTCGTGCACATTAAATACGCGACAAGTTCCCGAAAAAAAAAAACATATTCTAATCGCTCGGTACGCTCTGTAGTACCACCGTTCGCCTTTTTCCATTCAGAAAACAGTTTACGTTTCTGCTACCGTCTGTTCGTGGATTTTCCAATCGCCGGGCTGTCAAGTGTCTAGTCGGTGACTGCAGCCGAAATACCAATTCGTGGAAGTGTTCAAATAAAAATACTTAGTGTGGGTGTGTTTACGGGCAAAGGAGTATCCGCAGTGTTATTTGCCGCTCGAATCTGTGCGAATAATAGTGTGACGCGTGCAGCTGAATAAATTGCACAATATCTGCAAATATGCGAAAAGTCCGGAGCGTTTTAACACACATTGTAGTAGTAAACGTCGTTTGTTGTGTTGATAAAGGTGATAAGAGGCGTCGTTGAACCAATTTGAACAGCGTCCTAGTCCTCGTCACCGTGTCGCTTGCGTCGCCGGTGGGGGAGGAAGGCAAACGACTAGAAAAGAAATACTGGAACACTCACCGATAACAAAGCCGGAACAAGTTTTGTGTTCTTTTTTTCGAAGTTCTGGTCGTATTCTCGCATTCTTGCGTTCTTACTTTCCGTAAACAACATCTCCAAAATCGTATAAGATAGAGTGAGAAAGAGAGGGGACGTTGAGAGGAAAAAAATGCAGAAATGTATTTATGAGGTTGTGAGTTTCTGTGCATGTGTTCGTCAAGAATAGAAGAAGAAAAAGGCTATAAGCCCAGTGTCTGATCTTAGAATGTGCAACGACGAAATGTGCTATTAGACGGTACAAAGGCGAGAGAGAAGAATAAAAGAGCGATTTAAAGAAAATAGTGTAATTGTATATGCAATTGTGTGTGTGTTTTGTAAATTGTCAAAATCAGGTGTTTAAGTGTGCTTAGGCGTTGTTTAGCGGACACTGTTCCAGAATCCCGATTACAGGTGGGATATGATTCAGGCGACAATGGACCGGGGAGCTGTTCTGGGATTATGTCTGGTGCTGTTGCTATTGGTGGCTTCATCGCGGATCGCCAAGTGTCAAGGAAGTCAAGGTAGGCCTCGTCGCGACAGTGAAAGTCCGGCACATGTTTGTTTATTTATTTTAAATCATTTATATTCCTTGTATCTATGCAAGAAGAGATATTATTTGATTGCAACTAATTAAAAGTCGTGTGATGGGGTATGGTCTGCAAGACTTGGTGGGCTGCGTGTTGGGTAATTAAAATTAGTTTTGTTGAATAGAGTGCAATTAGATGGTACATTGTTGAGGCGCCTATTAATTGGTCAACACCGTCCACATATGTAGAGTTGTTTTTTAATTATCGTCGTTTATCTAGAGGGTTAAATAATACTGCTAACTGGACTATTGTGTGCGTGGGGTATATAGCTCTATTCTGAAGAGGTCCGCGATTACAAGAGTGTTACCGAGTAGCCTGGAGAAACATAATATTTCTCGATACCTCCTTACAATTCAGAGCCTTTTATCTGATGAATTGATAATTTGATTAAAGCGATTAAAATTAATGAGGGAAAGGCAAGTTTTGTTAGCGTCAGGATTATTTAGTTTACGAGCGGCATTCAAGGACCATTAAAGCAAATATGTTAACGATCTCTAGTTCTAGTTCTAGCCCTCTGTAACGGACTAACGTTTAATTTTCTATTTTTTATATTATATTATCTGATTTCAATTACAATACAATCCACGAGACATAACTAACTAACACTGTCAGATTAGAGAGTCAAAAAATTGATTGGAAAAACATTGGTTTCTTCAAATACGACAATGTAGCCAGTTTCTTTTAGGCAATGGGCTATACAATCACAATCTGTACTGTCAAAAAGTGCAAAAAGTTTCATAAAACCCTCGACTCCATTTCCTAATGTTGTCAAAACCTGCGACTGCCTGCAGGCAAACATTCGAAGGTAGTATAGGATCACGGCAAGAGAACAAACTAACTCTCGGTGAATCTGAATTCTACCCGTAGCCAGAGCTGCAATGATACAAAAACCTATTTTGCGAATGTTATCCTCTTTAAAGAAGATCTATCTGCTTTCGACTTTTCTATTCATATTCCTTGTTTTAGTTTCCCAAGACTTCGTGGGCCCAAAGGATTGCAACAATAGCAATGCGATTTTATCTGCAG
The DNA here is from genome assembly GCA_958301585.1 of Merodon equestris. Classification (NCBI taxonomy): domain Eukaryota; kingdom Metazoa; phylum Arthropoda; class Insecta; order Diptera; family Syrphidae; genus Merodon; species Merodon equestris. The sequence goes on along the minus strand of OY284417.1, from coordinate 66,000,688 downwards.
CACTCCAAAATTAACAGTTCAACATACCTAGTTTTGCAAAATTTGTAAAACAGTGAGCCCTATTTCTTCAGAGTACATATATGTACACTAACATGAGGTTTGGCGTAGTTTTTTGCCTAGTCTAAGTAATTTTTTTACTAGTTAAAACGATCCAAGAGATCGGATGATTCCTCAGCATTGCTAAATGTGTTGTGAATCAGTGCAATTAATACTAAATTCCATAAATTCTAAATTCGTAACGCAATCTATGCTAATTTAACGAGTTTTTCGCTATGGAAAAAATATAATTTTTTGCTGGGAAAAAAAATCCTTATTCTATATTTCTATGACTTGGATTACTTTTTTTGGTAGTAGTTATTCGGCTTTAAGCATCTGAACAACTTGAACTAGGCCATTTAGAAGTCGGAAGTCCAGAACCTCGTTAACAACCTTTTACCATGTCTCCCTGTTATGAATGTGTTCCTTCCCAATTTCGCTGTTCTATCCCATCTCTCCTAGGTCCTTCCTTATTTCCTATTCCCATTTACGTCGCGGCCTTTTCCAACCATTATTCTTTATACTGTTTGTCCACTGTCCATTCGTTCTGCCCATCTTAGTCGTGTTGTGTCTTCGAGTTCTTGATTGTGCAATTTTCTCCATTCGCCTGTTTTTTCGTCCTGTTTTCCACCATAGGTTCTCTTCAAGATCTCGTTTTCAAAGACCAAAAATCTATTTGCTTCCTTCTTAATCGAAGATTATATTTCTTATATTTTGACAAAGTTAGACAAAAAAAGTGCGGTGAAAAGTTCTCGGCCTGAAAATGAAAAACTTCGATTTTCTCAAAATATCGTTGCCATGATTAATGCTGAGCCGAAGTTCTGGCAGCAAATTTTGATGAGCGATGAGGCACATTTTACGCTCTCTGGCTCAGTTAATAAACAAAATTGTCGCTTCTGGGGCCCCGAAAATCCTCACATTATTCACGAAGAGCCGCTATATGATCAAAAAGTCACTGTTTGGGCCGGTGTATGCACTAAAACCATCATTGGACCGTGTTTTTTCAAAGTCTGCGATACAGTGGATGGCGATCGATATCGGTGGATGTTGGCCCATTATGTGGTCCCAGAAAGGCGTAAAGAAGGTTTATTTCACTTTTGGTTTCAACAAGACGGCGCGACATGCCATATAGCGCACAAAACAATGAACATTTTGCGTAAGAAGTTCCCTGGAAGATTGGTGTCAATATAGGGCGATATCGACTGGCCTCCGAGATCGCTGGATTTGACTCCTCCCGATTATTTTCTTTGGGGATACAAGGTGTATGCCAACGGCCCGAAAATAATATAACAACTCAAAAGAAACATTCGTGCGGAATCGCAGAAATTTCGACCGAAATGCTCGAAAATGTCATGGAGAATGCGCGAAAACGAGCCCATTTTTGCATGGGCAATAAAGGCGGTCATTTAATTGATATTGTTTTAAAAAATTAATCAAAATAAATTGTAAAGATCTAAATTGAATAAAAGTGCACGCTGAATTTTTTTCTTCTTCAAACCGGGCCTCTTCTCGCGAATCCACCAGGTCAAAAAGGTTGGAGTAAAATTCACCTTTTATTGTTCTATCACCCTGGCCATGAACTTTCCGGCAGATGCGATCGATTTCGCTTTCTTCGGGGCTGAACCATCGGCTTCCACCCACCGCTTGAACTTCTGTTTCGTTTCTATCGCACGTTATTCAAGTTTTTCTATTTTAAGCAAAAGCACGTAAGAAGTCTACTGCAATAATTCGTGTAACTAAATAAACTACACCCAGACAAGAAACATGCATTTTTACTGATTGTTACGCTACCACTGTCTCCCGAAAACATACTCTCGTAGGTATTTCAATCTTAATGTCGTTTTTTGGCAGACGTACGGTTCACAGATATTTGAACACGTCCACTTTCCCAAACGGTTCATCGAGTACAGTGTGAGGTGTGAGTTTCTGCGTTTCACTTAACTCCTTCCTCATTATTTCCCAGCTAAGTCCAGATCGTCAGTGTAAACTGGAGTGATACCATTGAGGGTTACGTATTTCAGCAACAAATTGAAGAGAAATAGTGACAAGGCGTTTTGATCCTTCGTACATACATATATTGAATGTTTCAGATAAACTATTTCGTACTTAACTCATCCTTTGTTGACTTGTAGGCATACTTGTACAAGTATACTTGTAGGCATCTACTTGTAGTCTAAGCAACTTTTTCGAGCACCCCCGTATAACAACGACTTTTTCGACCGGCTTATAGGGTCATACGCCTTTTTAAAATCTTCGAATTAATGGTGGATTATTTCGTGGAATTCCTATTTCTTTTTTAAAAGCAATCGTATAATGAAAACCTTATCATTCTTCGAGCGATTCCTACTGATACCATATTGGTTGTCTTCCATGGTTTACTTCGCGTATGATGTCAGTCTTTTTAAGAGAATATCTGACAGCACTTTGTCAAACTTGATAGCAGGGATATCTCTCGGTAATTGTTGCATTGTATTCGTTAATACAGGAATGATGACCGAGATTCACTGTTTCTCGAGGATAGTTTCATTGTTTCATATGGTTGTGAAGAGTTCATGTAACTTCTCTATTAATTCCAGTGGGCGTGCTACAAAACTATATTCTAAGATCTATACTCTTTTTGTCTACATCATTAATTTACCCAATATAGTGAAAAAATGTTGCACATACTGATTTGGATTTGAATCTTTCGGACAGCGCTATATCTAAATATCAAACGACAATGCTGTACCGAATTTGTAGAGATCGCGACAAATTGAGTTAACTTCATACGAAACACTTGTGACAATCATCCAAATGTCAATGTACGACTGCATACCAATTAAAAATAATAAATTTTGTTACACGTTTGCAAAACTGTTTCAATTTGAACTACAAACATAGAAAAACTCAATATTTACATAGAGCTTATTTAGGTACGCTTACTTGAAGGCCTTTCTTTTACTTGATAATATTTTCAAGGAACATACCCGAATATTTAAATAGCCATACCTTCGTAGAAAACAAAGCATTCTAACGAACAATTCGCGATACGTGGGATTAGCTTGTAAGAGCTGAATTTCGTTTGACACTCACCTTTAGAATAGAATGGAAATTTGAACGACTGTAACTAGTTCATTTATCGTATTATTCATTTCCTTAAACCATTCTTCTCTTTTGTGTACAAATATATGCAATAATCACTAATAAGCCAAATTGAATTTAGTTTTCTTTCTAGCCTTACCGTAAACAAATACAAACAAATTTAAACCATTTAAGCAGCCTCTTAAGGTATTAGCTATCTTCGTTTTGCCATTCTTACAACTCCTAAGCATACTTAAGGCTTCCATAATACCCGTTCATTAATTTTAAATCTGCGGGCTTATCGAATCTTTATTAAACAGAAAATTTGCTGACAACTCTGTAAAGCGAAGTTATTTATTGAGTCTCGAACTGTAGTCAATGTAAGCCATGATATGTATATGTATTACTGAAGTCGAATTCTTTAATTCGTGAACATTCATACATATGTACATATGTATGCATTTAAACACTGCCGTAGTTGGGAAGGAATTCTTCTAATGTGTCCTGATAAGTAGTCAAAGAACATTATAAGCTTTTGTTTCTTATATCGAGTATTGTTGAACTTGATTTCATGTATAATTGGCGTTGTACAAATACAGAAAGAGAATTCATCGTAATTTATTATAATCTTAAAAAAGCATATTTTTGAAACATTGCAGTTATTGGCAGCTGCCTCAAGAATATGGTTTAGCATTGATTAAGTAGCCTTGTATACTATGAGTTTTAGCTTTTTTTATTCTGGGATGGCTTGGCTTGGTGGAAAGGGGTAGCTTTCTTGAAAAAAAAAATAAAATTATTTTTTCAAACGCTAATTTCACCAAAACATACTTCAAGGCCGGATACTAACCAAATGTCATGCCCCGTCTGCAGTATAATTTGATATTCTTCGTTTAATTTCCCCATTTAATTTCTAGCTTCTCATTTCGATATGCAGAAAAGCTTTAATTAATTACTGACTAATCTCGCAATTGCCGTCTATTGTTATCCCGCCATTGTTATCATCAAATTGACACTCGCTCGCCATTCATCCGTATCTATCTTAATCTTTACACTATGCTTTGTTACGTTCACTACCTAATGAAAACATTTGGGTTAAGTCAAGCGTTTAACGACAATCAAATGTGTCCTGATGCGTAACAGCATTAAGACTTCCCACGTCATAATTCAGCAACATCCCGTGGCCAGTGGCCTTTGTGTACGTTGTCTAGTTACTTAATAATGATACCGAGTGACTAAAACACTTTTTGTCTGCGTTTTTGATGGTGCCACACCTTCGAAGGGATATAAATCAAATGGGATCGTCGTCATCGTCTTCTTGATCGTGAGGTTCTCATAAGTTTGAAGACTCATTAAGTCATGCATCATTGATGAAGTTATGAAAGCGTTACAACAAACGTCTTAAGTGGTTTTTTAAGATGGGGTTCGGAGGATATCATGCCTTTCTGTCGTGGGCTTCAGATTTTAAAATTTTCTTTTACCAAACTCATCACTAAATTAATCTTCTTGCTGTAACGGCATTTTTCTTCTACAACTCATTTTAATTTTATCATCATTGTTCAAGTCGCTTTTGTGGTAAAAGCCTACCTTGATTGATACTACTGATGTGCTTGTCTTGCTGGACCTTTATTAATATCTTATAGTTACAATATATGTATCTTAATTATCGAACCGAAACGTCTTGACTCTGTGAATGCCACAAAAGAAGTGAAAAAGGCGTGAAAAAAGAACAAGTACAGTAAGTGACATATCCAATATGAAGTACAGTGAGTCAGAAATTTTTATCATAGATGAAATAATTTTACACTCCCACTTTCATCGATGTATAAAAAACTATTTGGTTCACAATTCAAAAACAACTTAAAGAAATTCAAAGCTTTTACAAATGACATTAATTCTTGAGAGACAATAAACCAATTTTTAAACGCAAGAATTGAAATCTTTCTTTTGGAAGAGGCTCAGTAAAATATCTGCTAGTTGATTATCTTTACATACATATTCAAGTTCAAAAACGTTCTCTGTAAATTTTTCCCGAATAGAATGGAATTTTACTCATGTTTACTGCATTTATGAAATGCAAGATTCCGCACCAACTTGATTGCACTTAGATTATCAACATAGAGTTAAGGCATTTCTTCGAGTAGACGCCTGAGCCACATTATTTCCTTTACAGCCTGTGTCGCAGCCATATATTCGGCTTCCATTTTCGACAAGGCCACACATGATTGGCTTGCGATGCCCACGAAATCGGTGACTGACCGAATAAGGCATACCAACTTGTTGAACGTCGTGTGTTAGGATCACCGGCAAAGTCAGCATCGCTGTAACAACTCATAATTAAATTTGAATTTACTTGAAAAAAATATAACATAATAGTAAGTCCCCGAAACATATGCGTTTCATTGCTTTTACGTGTAGCACGGTCGGATGTTCCAAATATCGACTAATAATGCCGAGAGCGCAAGAAATGTCGGGCCTGCTCCTGATTGCTAAGCACACGAAGCTGCCCACAGCCTCTCGGTATGTGAAGGTTTTTTCAGCTCGTGTAACTACATGGTTGCTGGCTTTAAAGATTGATGTCCATTGGTGTCGTCACTGACTTTGCATCAGACATCTTGAATTTTGCGACGATTTATTCAGGATAGCTCCTTTGATGTAGGAAAATTGGCCCATTTGGTTTTCGTTCAATCGTCATTCCTTCCTTCGAATGTATGCTGCAAATGCTTCACAAGTTTTTCAATGTCGCACTCATTCGTGGCTGCAATCAAACCATCATCGATGTATATTGCAACAACTAAGTTTTCTTCCACAAATTTGTCATTCCAGTATCTTGCCGCCTTTTTCACGCCATACAGACTTTTCTCAATCTGCAAACCCACTCACTACCATCGTCAAAACCATTCGGATGTCTCACGTAAAGAAAATCTGTTTTAATGTCGAAGAGTTTCAAATGCATGTTTTTAGACGATGCAATTGAGAGAATAGCTCTGATCAAAGCAAATTTGGCTACTGGACTAAATGTATATAATCCACATCGTATTTTTGAATGAATACCTAAATAATCAACCACACTCAAAATCTTTCGGGTTCATTGCTAGCTGCATCTTGAAGATCCAACGATTATCGATAGCTGCTTAATTGTGTGGCAGTTCAACCAGATTCCATATATGGTTTTTATTCAACGCAGTGATTTCCTCTCTCATGCGGTCTTTCCATTTGTGCAGATCCTTGGATTTAACGACTTCTTCATAGGTTGATGGTTCTTGTATTTCGACTACAAATACATGCGCCTTCAAAATAGTTGTCATTGATTCGGGTACTTTTCGTGCACTTCTTAGTCGATGCTTAATAGGTGTGTGTTTGTCGTTTGCAACTTCATTCTCCCCTTCTGTTTGATCATCAACGGATTCTTCAGCTTGTTTCACATCTTCCTTTTTAACAGCTTGCATTGAAGCATGATCAGAGCCTAAACCCGTTGCATCAATGTTGTCATTGCAATTGACAATAACTTGGTTATCGTTTTCACTGGAAAGCGACGAGTGTTTAAAAATTATGTCACGTTTTACCTCTACTTTGTTTGTTCCAGGAAAATAGATGCGGTATCCCTTGATGTTTTCAGCATATCCAATGAAGATCCTGTGCGGAGATTTAGTATCCCATCTGACTAGACACATGTGCATAGCATTTCGTGCCGAAAATAAGTATATCGTAGCAGTTAATTCTTTGACATTTTCCTATGCAGTTTTGCCACCTACGCCAGTGGGAGCTGTCCTATTTAATACGAAAACACCATAGTTAACAGCTTCCGCCCACAGTTTTAACGACATGTTTTTAGCATAAATCAAAGTCCTTCCCGCTTCCACAGTTGTTCTAATTTCTGTCTCCGCCCTCCCATTTTGCTGCGGTGAGCATGGAACAGAGTTTTGATGAACTACGCACTCCTTCTTTAAAACTGAGTTAACCTTCCCGTTGACAAACTCTAGCCCATTGTCCGTTCGAATCGCTTTTACCGCAAAACCAGTCTCCGTTTTAACCTTTTTTAAAAAATCTTTTGCACAGTCAACAACTTCCGTTTTTTTTCTTTTAAAAAATATGCCATTCGATAGTGTGAAAATCGTCTTCGAACAGAAAAAAATATCTTGATTCACCGAACGAACTATTATGCATCGGCCTACACAAATCAGAGTGCACGAGCTCCCCTATTTGTTTTGCCCTGCTTTCGCTCTGATGAAATGGTAACCTATGGAGCTTGTCAGAGCACATGCATCGCAAAAGAATTATTTTTCATCAACAAAGTCAATTTTCCGTTCTTTAAGGAAATTACGCACATACATATATGTATATATGTATATCAGGTTCTGGTTACAGAGATGAACAGAGAGAACAACGGTGCAGCCATACGACAACAGTCCACATTGGTCTTTATTGGAAATTAGTTTCAAATTTTTATCAAGAGCAGCATTTGAAGAAAAGCAGCAGCACAGCTCTGAATCATCAATATTGAAATTTGAATTTTGCTGCTTTACCGCTCTTCTCGCCACCATAGTACTGTTATCGAACTGTTCTTGAATAGTTATCAAACGCGATTCTTCCATCACAAACCGAGCCGTTCGATTTTCAATGATTTTTCATCTGCCTACGTTCACTCCCACGTTGTATAGAAATGATTATATTCTGGTTAAAGCCAGCATCATCAGAATTTTTGTAATGAGCATAGATGGTGAAATGCTCTCTCCAAAGTCTTTTAGTTGCTGCGCAATCGTCTCGACTTTCGATATGGTGGTTGTCATTTCATCTGTGGGATCCTTCAGGAAACTAGTTATAAAACTTCTGCTGGAAGAGATGAATATTGGTTTGTGTCTTTCGCTCCTAAACTGCCTCAATATGGGCAGAAGTAGCTCATCACGATGATCTTTTGAGCAATCTTGTCCAGTTTTTCTATTCTACCGCTTTTTCAGGTTCCGTTTTTTTATGATTTTTCCGCTTACTACATCGAAGAGATCACTTGCATTGAGCATTACCTTGATCTGGAATTTCCAGATGCTCCATTGATCGTCACCCATGAGCTTTTCAATTTTCACGAAATCACTTCCTTCTATCTTTGGTTCACAAATACATGTACTGCACTACAAAATAATCTGCTCTAACGAAATTTTCTTACTGGATATAAAAGATATATGTATTAAGGTCCGCTCTTTTATCCGCATACAAATAATTCCGAGTAATTTCTGCACTTTATCAATTACTTATTCAACGTCCGAATTTTCACACAAAAAATAGTAGTTTTAAGGTGGACTTGGGTCTGGGCCCTTAACCTATTAATATGAAACGTCTTTACTTCGTGAATGCCAAAACAGAAGTGACAGTTTTATTGGAAAAACGCGTGGAAAAAGAACAAGTACTGTAAGTGACATATCAAATAAGAAGTAGAGTGAGTCAATTTTTTTTATCATAGATGAACTATTTTTACTTTAATTAACTTTAATATCTTACTGGCCATGTGCGGACACTATAAATAAATAAGCTATTTATTTCGACTTCTCTATAAAAACTTAGAATTTACCTTACGATATAATATCTTAAGCTAAGAAAATGTGTTCTATTAAAAAACTCCGCACTCAGCGTTTTTGCATATATGTAGATGTATATTGTTCATTATCAGATTTGTCGAACGTGCCAACCTGATTTCTGAAAGTTCGACAGAAAAGCGTACGAGGTTTGTTCAAAAAATAAAGTGACTTTTTGAATTTCAGGAGTTATGTAAATTCAAATTTTTACACATGTCCCCTAACATATGTCAACATTGCCAGCCCTTTTAGATATTTAATTTGTTTTCATGGATATATGGGTCAGACGAGTTTTGCTTGGTGATCTTTTGCTTCAGAAAGAAAATGGATCAAAGAAGCTGTATTAAATTTTGTGTGAGAAATAAAATTAAATGCTAAGTATTTGAAATGTTGACTGTGGCATTTGGCGAGTCTACACTGAACAATCAAAAATGTTTATTAGTTAGTGGTACAAACTAGTTACGAAAGACCGAGAATATGTTGATGACCGCCTAGGCGGCCCGAGCACGTCAAAAACGGATGAATATGTGCAAATAGTGTTATGGAGTATCGTTCAATCACTATCAGAGAAATTTTTTTTTTGTTGGAGGCTTCTGCTATCTGTTGGAGCACTCAGACACAAATACTGGTCCATTGTACTGCCAGACAGACACCTTAGATGACGTTAGAGCTCATGTGAAGCCAAAGCCAAGCTTCTTTTTATTCACTTCTGCTGTGTGCGATTTGTTTTTCACATGAAACGCGTTCCTCTGCCCACACATCAATTGATGGAAACGGGGTGTGACAGGTCTGACCTTAGTGGTACTATTAAACCAAGCATGCCATAGAGCCAGGGAGCTTGCCCTTTGAGCATAATTGATTCACTTATTGTGTTGGCTTCAGTTGACATGCAATCCTTGCAGTCAATTCACTTCATCCCATCTGCCAGGATGTCACTGAGAATCATTCCAGAGGCTTTGCCGGATATCGTCCGGTAATCGCTTATTGTGTTCAATGCAAAAGGCCGGTATGCTGATAAGGATTGCCGATAGGTCCCTCTTTTTGTTTTGAAAAAAATTGCCTGACTTACGCTAACCCAAAAACCGCACCGAACTGTAGTTTTTCGGAGTTTTATTTGTTTGTAGCCAGATAAATAAGTCTCAATTCAGAATGTGTCAACTGGACCTTATACACATAAAGGCCAAGGTTTGGATCAAATCCTGTGGTCGTCTCGAAAAGAACCCACCTGGGTTTTCAGCCAAGTTCTCAAAGGCGATATTTTTAGCTGACCTTACATCACTAACCTTTTCTCAACGTTACTATAACTGTGCCAATAGGCATAGTACGCCTTTTTCAAAGCGTTCCCCTGATGTATATATTTACTTATTTTATAGTAAAGTTTCTTTCTTCAAACACGTTTACGATATTTAATAACTTTTTGATTTTCACTTATCAAAAATCATCGTAATGATCGAATCAATACGTCCTCAAGAACATCGGGTTTTTTTTTGTTGTCAATCTACACACTGAATAGGTAAGAGAGGATAGAAAAGCGTACCTCATGGCTATAAATTTTAATTTTAATTTACACTTTCTTCTTCCCCTCACTCCTGTTCAGTTGATTTGATTCGATGCAATTCTTAGCTTGTCATTTAACAGAGCCGATCATGACATGAATGTCATTTTCAGAATCTATCATAAGCAGTAAATAGGTTAATGAATATAGAAAACCGTGTCAGATAAAGTAACACATTGACTATACTACGAAACGCTCACGTACATATGTATGTAGTTCCCCACGTTCCTCAGTTGCTAGTTTGTCATTAATATCAAACTAGTTTTAACGCAAACATACATACATACATATGTTATGTAAATACATATCCTTTACATCATATTCATTCACTTTAACCATTAGCATCATAAATTGCCAATAACGACATGACATCGAACAATCCTGATAAAACACAGTCACAAAGTTAATTGAAATACCATCTGTTAGTAATCAACTTTGAGAAAGTCGGGACCTCTAACTGTCAAACTATGAAACAGAAGCACATAACAGACTTCACGTCAAATTGTTGTGTGCAAAACAACGACACAAATGCCAAGCGTGATTATTAGTCCAAAACTGACTAAAACAATCTTGTCAATCCAACACGAGTTTGCCTCATTGACAACTACTCGTACACGTATTCTGGTTGTGCGAGCACGTACTTGCTACCGAGGACGGCCCCCCGTTTATTTTGAAGTAATCAATCAAGTCAACAAGAGTCAAAAGAGGCTACACAATATCCTTTTGTGAATTAAAGCTAAATGGAAAATCATAAATCTCACCCAGTCAATAAGGGTTCGTTTGTTCCCCTAACCCCAACCGAAGGGACGAAGGCAAAAAAAAATAACTAAAAGAAAACCATTCTCACTGAATGCCTTTGTCAGCGACAAATTTTTCATCACCCTTTCTAATACCCCTCAGGATTGGAAAATTCGTTTTATTGGCCTGGAACCAAAAGGTAAAAGAATGGAATGAATATAGTTGGTTTGAAAATCATATCTGCCTGGATATTCGGCTCATTATTCATGTTAACGACTTAATAACACACAAGTGAGACTTTGACTTAATTTAATTTGATTAATTCGTTTCACCGCCGAAGTATGTACATATATATGTACGTGCCTTAACGTTGAGAGGAATGCGTGATTGTTTGGAGGAAAAGATAGTTTCCCAACCACGTATTCGCGCTTCATTTCTATCTCGTCAATAATAAATGAAGTGCGAATCAAAGAAACCACCACGATTATCACTGCCGATTAAATGATGATATAACAAGTACTCCATGGATGTATTCAAAGCGGTAGAATACTTTTCTAAGGAAAACCACAGTTTAACTTTCAAACGATTTTCTAAGAAAATATCTCCGCCATTTCATCCTCCTCGTGCAGGTATCAGATTTAAATGCGCAACTGTCATACCATAATTTCCCTTGAAATACTTCAGTGACATAGAAATGCTGTTTAACAATAAGGCAAAAGTAACTGATAGATAGAAAAGGAAATCGAGCAAAAGAAAAACAAAAAAATATCCAAACAGCATGCGAAAATTCACAAGTAAACAAAAGTATCTATATCTCATCGTCGTCATAGTGCGCTGGTCTATTTACCTTCTACCATTCATTGTCACTATGTAGTTGAATAAATACCAATTACAGGAGAAATACGCAAACTTTCGGCATTCAGATACTTTTTTCTGTTGTTATTTGTTTTCTCGCACGACTGTGCGAATTTTGATTTCATTTTTACGCAAATAATCCAGAGACAGAGACCGACCTACAGACTGCCTGACCGACTGAATAATTATTTGCTTGTGTGATGGCTATTTGGTAATTCAACCGCAGGGATGGAGACGATTCTTATTTGTTAAATAGGATTTTGTGCTTAATGGTCCGAGTTAAGGAGGTTTTTGGTGTTTCCTGGAAATGTCAACGGACATTGGAGGAAGGTGCGATGAACCGTATAAGATCTCACGACGCAGGTGCGCAGATGAAGATCTTATCTGTGGTTTTGATTTATAGAATGGATTTAGTTTGTGCAAATTTTTAATTTCTGAGTATGTATAACCCTACTTCTACCACCTAGAAACACTGTTAAGTACTTTCAGTGATTTAAGCTGCTCTGCAAAAAAATACATTTGTCAAGTAGACACAGCAAATATGAAAACAAAAATGAAAAATACACAAAAAATAGTTAAGGCATTATGCTACAGCCTACCTTGAAAACTTTTGCCAACTTCCTTTTCTCAATTCCTCAAAGATTTTCTATTGGTCTTAGGATTGTGCAGGCCACCTTAGAAGTCGAACGCCACTATCAACAAACAACTTTATTGACATTTTGGCGATATGTTTAGGATCACTATCTTGCTGCAATAGCCATATTAATTATAAATTTGCTTCCAAGATATCTGTGCGGAGTTTGTTCAAAATATAAGGTGAGCTAAGTACATTCGATTTTTTTGTTATGTCGGTACACATGTCCCCTTACATTTGTTAACATTATCAGCCATTTTGGATATTTAGTTTATTTTTCATACATACATACATATATGTATAAAGTTTAGACGTGTTTTGGTGCGTTTGGCGATTTTTCGCAATCTGTACGTTGGATGCATCAAAACTTCCCAGCCAAGTTTTCTCAATTTTTACTGCACCTACATATTTAATATCTGCGGTTTGCGTTTTCTTGATGGATGGCAACGTTCTTTCATTTGATTAATTCTGAACGGTTTTTTTTTTAATCGCATGCTGCAGTTTGGTTAATTGCTGACAGTAGCATTGAGATTAGGATACAATTTTTGGCCCGGATCTAGCACCCCATAATGTGCGGTTCCGTTCCAATCCTACCATACACAGTATAAGACTTCTGTTTTTCTTTAAAAATAAAATAAATTTGAATATCGTGCGTGCATAGCATTCTTCATTTTGGATGGATCATCCCCTAAGGAAATTCAGTTGAAATTAACAAAAGCTTACGTTAAAAAGCTGAGTTTTAAAATTATCGCACATCCCTTGAAGATGAAGGAGGACCACAAATAGCAACCACATCGGAAACCATCGAGAAGGTGCATGACATCGTGTTGGAAGATATGCGAGCAAACGTGGGTAAAATCGCTGAGGCTGCGGAGATATCGGAAGAAAGAGTGCGAAACATCTTGCACAAAGATTAGGGATGCGGAAGCTCTGGCAAGATGGTAAGCTGTGTGCCAGTCAAAAGCCAATGCGTAAACGATATTCGCAGCAATCTTTGGGGATTCGGCCTATTTTGTGCAGCAATGAGGCATGGGTCCACCACTTCACATCAGAAACGAAACAGAAGTTTGAGCTTAGGTGGAATCCGGTGGTTCAACGTCAAAGGAAGCAAAATCGATCGTGTCTGCCGGAAAGGTCAGGGCCAGCGTTTTTTTAATAAACTCGTAAAATGTAGAACAATCACAGGCGAATATTACTCGCACCTTTTTGACCAGTCTAATGAAAAAAAAATTGCAGAAGTGGGCCGGTTTGAGGAAGAATAAATACATCTTTCAGTTAGACCACGCACTTGTACACAAGAGTGCGTTGGCGATGGGAAAACTGCGGGATTTGGGCTACGATTTGCTCGCCCCCCTTTTCTCCTAATTTGGCACCCTTGGACTGTGGTCTGTCCCAAACTTGAAGCAATTTCTTTTTAGGAAGCGCTTCGCACCCAATGAAGTAGTTTAGTGGGCCCTAGATTAATACTTTCACAGGCTTTCACTTCTGGGAATGAATGTTGATGTTGGGGATACGTTGAACCAAGTGTGTGTGAACTCAACATTTTTCATAATAGGTCCACGCGAGCGATGGTTATATTTTATATCGAAATGTCCAGAACAGAGGCTAGCAAATCACCTACTGTAGCTGTTTTGCGCCACTTTTCTCTAAAATAATTACAACTTTTTTGATATTAATTGTAGAACTTAGTCTAATTTCTACCAATAAAAAAAAAGGATAAAAACTGAAAATCACTAGGAAAAAAATTATCCAAAAGCGCCCTTGTCCTTACTATTTTACAAGCTTAAAATATGACTATTTCTTCCAAAACCGTTTAAATCACTGAAATGAATAGCTTTATAACATCTGATAAGCCGTTCATTTACAACTTATTCCAGAATAAGAAATATACTTAACTATCCTTTCCATTCATTCCATTAAGGCAGTTCGAAGCATTTCGTCCTAACATTTAAGTTAAATATTTTCAATGCAGATCACGTTCGGTGTTGAACCACTCGATCATCCATCACAATCATAACATTCTCTCTTTTTCCGCATAAACAATTACCATTTAAGGCTAATTAGTAGCTACTGAACGGTGAAAAAATCGTTGGTTTCGGTAGTCGACATTACGCGACTTGTCATTGGTCATAAGATCAAACCATTGTGTAAAGCCGATAAAAAATCGAGCTCTATGAGTGGAATACATTCCATCTAAGGCGAAATTGATCTAAAAGCAAATCCTATAAGGTCTGTGAATTATATATCTCAGTAAAGTGTATTCAAAAAATAAAAGGAAATTCCGATCAGAATCGCGGTTGATGTAAAAACGCTGGTGTTGCAAGTATTGTATATTAATTGACTCATGGATTTTATGTCTTTAGTATAAAATGTGTGCCAACAAATTTTGTTCCAAAACTTTTCGAAGAAAACAGTGAAACGAGTGAAATGGTCAACATTTTAAATTAGTTGCTCCACCTTCTATAACTAGGTGAGATTGAAAAAGAGCCATTCGGTTTGTTTTTACTTTCTAAAGTGGTGGCTACCCTTTATAAGAACTAGAGAATTTTAGATAAATGAACCCGGTTATTAAACCGAATTGATGTTTTGGGGTTTTGTGTTTCTCTAGATGCATATTCCACATGTAGCATTTTCATGTTTCCGAACATTCTGTACTTAAACTTAAAGAAAAGGAGACTGATACTAGAACTAGATTTGGCGTATCAACTGTCCTATCGATGACTCAACCTCCTGCTTTACTATCGTATCCAAGTAGCTATAGTGTATGCAACTGGTGGACAAGAATAAGAAAACTTTTAATTTCCCTTTATATTAGAAGAAATTCGTTTTAGGCTTCATCTGGGCGATACAGAGCAGAATAAGGTGAGGCTATTTACAGCACCTGTGAGTAGAATTTGTATAAAGTCTTGGAAAAAATGTTTTCACTGCCCATTAATTTACTTTACTTCATTTTAAGGGGTTACACTAGTTACAATATTTATTGTTCTTTTACATATGAATATGTAAAATTTATATTTATATATATAAGAATATATATAAATAGATTATATGCATTAACTAATATAGTTATATACAAAAAAGGGAAGGAATCCTTATTCAAAACGAAAATATGAATGTTGACACTAGACACACATTTTATTGAACAATTGCAAATACGATGATAGACGGGCCCAGCTAGTGCAATCATTTAACAAAGTTGATTATATCACTTTCATTTGCTTGGCGAAACATAACCACGTTACGGACTGCCTTCTCCTAAGCTGAAATTCGCTCCAAAATGAGTTGGCAAACAACAAAATAAATGAATCAAACACCTCGTTAAACGGCCGGTCATTAATCTAGGCCACATTACCGCAGCCCTCGATATCGTTTGCCCAATCATGCGCCGACAATTAGGCTCGGTCAGGTGGTCAGACTGGGAATAATCCGTTAATTTATTTTCTTCTTTTATTTAGCTTTCACACAATCAATCCATCAATTGATGGAATCAGATACCAATGTTTTCGTCTAACTCGAGGTTGGGTTCGTGCGCATTTCCCAAGGGACGCGCATAACACCGCTTGTAAGTTCTTATCATTTTTCAACTTATATACATATTATACATACATCAACCACATTTGTATCCCTCTCTCCCCCACCAATTTGTCTATGGACATACATAGCTGTGTATGTGCATTGTGTACATTTGACAGGTAGACTAACTTTGAGTATAATAGTATCCAGTGCGAACTCACTTGTTGTCATACCCTGCGTTGATTTATTGTGAGTAATGTGTTTTGTTTCAAATATCGGATGACATGACAGTTCAATAAAATCCTGTCGCATAACGGAAAGGTAAGATAGCGTGAGGTAACTGTTGGTTTTATGATTTAAGTGCTTCAATCAATGGTTCGAGTGCGGGCCCTAAAGCTTAATGTCACGTTACAAAATGGCCTAAGAGGCTCCAATAAGGTCATAAAAGGCATAATTACCGTCATATCGCTTTAAGAAAGGTCATGTTACGTCGGATTATGTGAAAGTAAATCCCAATCCGAAAAAGAAAAAAGCATACCGAAGACCTTAATCTGGCAACCTCTCTACTCATCAGCGGGTAAGAAATAAAATTAAACGAATTAAATGAAGAGACCAAATGAAGTGCATTTGGAAATGTTCCCATTTATCATTCAATTTTTGAACAATTCAATTCCATGAAATTACTGATTGTATTCATATAATAGTTGCCTTGCAACTTGAAGAGTACTCCAAAAGACCTAATCGAATCGATAAGATACGATTGGTTAAAATTCGAAGAAATGATAAAAAAATTCCTACGACAAAAAGCACTTGACAAAGTAAAGTAAAACAAATACAAACACGAATGGAAAGAAAAACGAAATAAAAACAATAAAGGCAATTACACAGAAAGCTTGTCGCTGGGATTGGTTTTTGTCTCCCTTTTATTTTGGTTCTGTACTACGCGACGGCACTCATGTGTAAATGGCGACTTTCCGTCTACCATGAGTCGTGATAGCTTGCCGAAGCGATCGAAATTCGCATTAATTTACGCGCCAATTTGATGGCAGTGCTTATCACCTGCGATACCTGTAAAACGACGTCACCCCAACTTTTTAACAACTCATGCTATAATGACTAGAAGGAGAGATAGGTACAATTTCGAGGAAAATATACAAAAATTGGTTGTGCGAGTATTTCGCGAATTCAGGGCGATGCCGACGTGAGTTGTATTACAAATATACCTGCTCGTCAGTAAACCCGCGATTTGTCGTTGAAATTCAATTTGCGCTGTTAATTTTACCGAACTTTTATCTTTTTTTCTTTTTACCTTAAGAAGCCTAATTTATTTATCTAAATTGTCGATAGTTGAATGGCCGAGTGAAAGAAGGTGTTATGTAATTGATTCTTTAATATATAATTGCAGTTGCGACTTGTTAGGTTGTTAGGGTTGAAGGTTGCTATCGTCAACGATAAGAAAAAAAAACTGTGTCACATGGTTAGCAAATAGTCTTGTTCTTCCTTGAAAGAAGACGCTGGGAGAAGACTACTCTTTATATTAGGTGTGGTAAAAAGAAATTCATTATTTTTTTTATGAAATTGAAGACTTTATTTAGCAATGGTCTAATTTAAGTCAATTATGCGCCGTTGCGTTCAATAACTAGCTTCTATTTTGAAGATAATTTCATTATGTCTCTCTCGTAGAAGCCTTCGTCCCTATTGGCAATAAACTGGGACAGTCGTTTTTCACAAACCTCTCTTGGGGCGAATTTTTCACCAGCGGTGCCACGTCTGTACTATAAGTTGAACCTCCAAACCCAGCTCACGGAGCTTCTGGCGAGTCACGATACTATCAATTGGTCAAAGCTGGCTGCATTTGGGCTGATGATCCCTTTTTTATCACCAGTCACCGTGATAAATATTTGGATTTTGCTGCCATTCAGCAGCGATTTGCAAATGGCAATTCGGTTCACGAGATTATTTTGCATTAACTCATGAGGCGCCCACACATCGAGAGCATCTTTTTGTATCCAGCCTTATTCAAGTGCTTCTAAACGGTTTCCCAACGCAAGATACAGGTTACTATATATATATACTTTCCATCTGTTGGAAAAATTGATTCATTGTTACTGCGCTTAATATTAAGTTAACAAATTTGAGTGACATAGAGCAATAGCAACATATTAAAAACATAAGCTCTTTGGTTAAGCGATAGTTATATCTTACCTTAGTTCAGATGTTGTATATCTTACACATGGGACTTATACATACCCAGAACTTTGTCTTCGATTCAACAAAAAACTACTTGAACGGGCAATGCAAGTAACTACAATATTACTATATACAATGCATTAACACTGATTAGCTACTTAGGACATACGGCGGGGATTACCCACTAGAGAACCCCTCTTACTGTCGACCTAATTTTCCTTTTCGTATTACTTCATTTGGCTATTTTGTCGTTAAGGTTACATCTAAAGCCCTGTTTGTTGTCATCCTCCTGCTGTAATATTCTTGGAAAGAGTTTGCCATTTCCATTCCTCATAAGGGAGAAGTTTACTCATAATCCCTTCTGATATAGTAGGATACCTCTTTGCAGATAATGCCGGCTCAAAGATGAGTTAGAGCACATAGGCTTATAAGATACTTCATGGAAATTTGAAAACAAAATATTGTATGGTTAGTAATCCGTACTACAATATCACTCAAGGTGTACCTGAAGATTTTTGAGAAGTGAATGCAATTCTAATTAGACATCTCAGAAGGCATACAACTTGCGTTACAAAAGATATAGGGAAAGGAAAAAGTTAATAAGGATGGCTTATTTTTCTAAGAATTATTCATGTTGTTCAAAAAAAGTTCTTAAGGACTGGAATCTACATATACCACGAATATATGTATATAACGATTTTCAAGAAGCAATTCGGTTGAGAAGTTTTAGGTTGTGGGTTCTTGAAAATATGGACGCAAGCTTTTATTCCCAGCTTTTCAGCTCTCACCATTCCGAATCGGCATTAAATTTTAGGTCCCGTTCACTTGTGTGAAAAATTAATCGCATACAACATGAGTGAATGAGAGAAGCTTAGCTCTGGCTATTCCTGAACTTTCATTCTTTGCATAGGAAAGTTCATTTTTAGAAAGTTAGAAATCACAAAATGCTAACTTACCTGTGGTTGACTGTGAGGTTATAAAGTCCCTAACTGATATTGTGTGTCCGGACAGGTTATAAAGTCCCTAACTGATATTTGATTGATCCTTCATGTACCATATCCATGACATTTTCGACTACATATTTAAAAATTTAAATTTATGAATATATGTATATATATTTTTGCTTTATCTTCTTTACCACCAACACCTTGTTTAAACTTGATGCATTTAATATTTTCACCTTCAACTTCAAAACAGAATTGAACAGCGACTCTTTATATGTAGTTTTACACCGAGGCAAGAAAAAGCTGTCATTTAAGACGGTATAGTTACGATTTGCAGAACGTCACTGAAGGCTGCATCTTACGAGGTGGCGCCACTAGAACATGCTATTTTTAAAAGGTCCTTTCGATTTTACCATGTACCATATGTACGTTTGAGATGTGCTCCTAACATTTGGAAAAATTAGTCCTTATCTTTGGCTTAAGTCATTTTTTATTCTTGGCAAGTCACACGGAGCTACATACATCTCACCGATATAGAGGATGAGTCATTATAACAGTGCAATTTTTGGTTTAATACTTGTGAACAAAATTTTCGGACCTAATAGGAATGTAGCCACATTGACAGACGAATGCGCACAATATTTCTTACTATAAGCAATTTTTAAAAGATATATGTAGATACCTTTGCTCCTATAATTTCAAAATTTGTTAATATAAGCGTGTCAAGGCGGCAGTCCAAAAGGAGGTCAAGCAAGCATCCGTCCAACTCTTTTATTAACAAATCGCCCGGTAAATTTAATAAAAGCTATCTGTACTAATACTTCCTACTGTTGGTGGAAGATGTTGGTGAAAGTTATGGTAGATAGGATACGCAATTTCATCGAAAAAAAAAAACTAATCAGCAAAAATCAATACGGGATCTAGAAGGAAAAAAGAACAAATTAACTTCGGGGCGATTTTTCCAATTTAATCAGCAGTAGACTTGACTAAAGTCACTATTTCTTAATACACCACAAACCACAAAAAAACTCGTTGATAGAGAGAGTAGAAATTACAGGAAAATATTAGAACTTTTCGTGTAGAAATCAAAGACAGCTACAGCACCAAATAAGCAGTGCAATATTGAATTCCGCAAGGTTTCAAATTCGGTTCACTTACGAGTACCTTTATAATAAGCACAAATGAGCTGCTAAAATGTCTCAAAGACAGTTTTCCTTTCGCAGGAAACAGATTACGCAGACGGAGATCAATGAAGCAGTGAATTGGTGCCACGACAATGGCCTTGTAGTAGATGGATCCGAAACGAAACTCATACTACATTTACTACGATATATGCAGGAAATATATGCAGCACGTATGTATGTATATGTAACTGAAAATTAAAACTTTCAACTGCTAAGATCTAGATAACTGCCATAGACATGGGCACGAATATAGATAACCATTTTCTTTTGGATGTCATATAAAGAATTTAAGAACAATTCCGCATGCCTTAAACAGAAATCTTCAACATGTGTTCTAAAATAAGTTACCATGCCCTAATTGACTCGCGATTGAGGACGGTATACTGACGTTGGTAGAGGCAGCAAAAACTCATATCAACAAAATTCAAAATATGTACATATATAAAATCAAGCACACAAGTACTGTCAATAAGAAATCCTGCAGAAGGCCGGGTGAGGGTTTTAAAACTGACTGAAGTGTCGAATACTTTCATGAACAAAATATCCGTCACCAATGAGTTTAACTTAATTTTAAGCAATTTACATCGAAATATAAAAATATTTAAATACATATTTTATTTTAAACATTTGGAAAATTATTTTCGGCAGATAAGCTTCGCGGGAGCAAAGTAAGAAAAAAAAACAAGAAAAGTTGAATCAAAAT
The DNA here is from genome assembly GCA_958301585.1 of Merodon equestris. NCBI lineage: Eukaryota > Metazoa > Arthropoda > Insecta > Diptera > Syrphidae > Merodon > Merodon equestris. The sequence continues at coordinate 65,979,712 of OY284417.1, read as the reverse complement.
CTATGAATATAACCACCTCCCGGGCCTCTCTCTCCTATTGTTGGTCTTTTGGCCACATGGTTTACTATGCCGAAACAAACCTTCCATATCAGTCTCAAATACATACATATGTAAGTGTTATTGGTATTGAGCATATAGCGATATTTAATTTCTTTCTCATTTTAAAAGACAAGCCAAAGGCCACTCTTCTCTTTTCAAGTTGAAGTTGATTTCTCCTCCCTCGAGGACGAACTAGGGAATAGAAACTTGTGCCTCTCAGTGACGTTCTTCGTGACATAGTTCTAGCGTTTAAGTATAAACGTCTGCTTCGATGGAGACCAAAAGGAAAAGAACTACTTAAACAAACTGTTTCAAAACTTGAACACACTTTCATTAAAATATTAGTGACACGCACATGCGAATACACACGTACATACAATCCATCTGCTCCCAAGCGGAAAGAGCATGAAATGCCTATGCAAGCAAATGGCATCAACTTTTCCACTTCTGACCTAGTTCTTCCATGCAATTATGGAATTTAGAGAATATCCGAGAACAAAGGAAATAAATAAAATTTTGCCTACCCTTATCGGGCGACTGAGGGGCTACATAACCAACCGCCCCCGAGGGTAAGTCATGTAGTGGGCGACACAGCGACCGATAGAGTAAGCACACGCCATTATTCAACGCCATGACATACAAACAAGACAAATAACAACGAGCTATCTACGTGCACCAAACAGGATAGACGAGAGGAGATTTCGTCGTTGCTAGTCTTTAGAGTAAAACAACCCCTGATTGCTGGAGAAATTAAAACATAGTCGTCGTCATAATAATGATAATACATACACCCCTTAGCCGTCGATTGTGCCTGCTCTTTTCACTTTCGTCTGCTTGGGTATGGTATTCGTATCTGCAACCAGTTCTATTACTATCAACCGCAGCCAAAACATCTAGGGAGAAGGGTTCGTCCTTTCCCTGCCATTTCAATAGGCCGAATATTGTATATATATGTGTTGTGTGAAATCTTAACAACGCACCGGATTTATAGATAAAAATCTAGTCTTCCACGGCACAAGGGTTTCGTCCTGCAGGCAATCAAGCAACCTTTTATCATGAGTTGTTATAAATCTATTGTATATACACACACACTTTGTTTGTTGTGTCTGCAAATATGTACACCTGGCTTGCGGGGGTAAATGTGCGTTGCGTGTCGTATCCGTTGAGATCTTGGAGATTTTAACGAATTTATTACGTTTTGTGGTATCCTTGCTTGCATCGCATCCCTATTTATTCCTTTTCTTTCCAGTGTTCCTTCTCTGCTACTACAGAATCGGGTAGAAGTGCTATTTGTACTTTTGTAGGATATTGTAACGGCAAAATCCTTTTCACTTCTGTAAGGAACTGGATTTACAATGCAGGAGCATGATTTCCATTTACTGTTGGTGCTCCGAGTACAGGTAAATGCGCCATCGACTGTTCCCTTCAACCATACTGGTATGTTTGCAGTTGTCCTCTACACCCTTACGGATATCTGTTCCGGATGACAGTTGAGTATTCAGATTGTTCAAAGTAAAATAAGAGCGAGAACAAGACGCGATTCATGTGTTTACCTTCTACATTAGAAGGTCGTTACAAGGGAAAATGGGATAACGTGCTGATTTGCAGGCTCCTTGAACTGGTAACGGTGTCGTAAATAACTAATTTATTGCACGGCGCTATTGGTTCAGCAGCAGATTTGGATATTTTACGGTGCACCGGCAGAAATTTCTCCTTTTTTCGGAAGGATGATCAAGGTGCCTCCTGTTGACAAATATCCTTTTGTTGTCGAAGCTTATCAAGTCTTTATGCTAATCGAGATACAATCCAGGTTTAGTGACGATGATAAGCAACGCATGGCATTTCCTGCGCGCTTGGTGCGACGCCATTGAATTGGATTGAAAGTGCAATAATAGAGAAGGGCGTCGGAGCGTGATAAAACGTCGAGTGCGCCTATGGTTTAGTCAGTTGCTTGATGCATACGTGACATTTTCATTTCATTTTGCGCTAAGATAAATGGCAACCGGAAAATGATGTCATTTCAACTAGCGATTAACAAGTAGACAAATTTGTTTAACTGTAGCGCTTGAAGGGAAAAAGGAATCCAATTTGCTCGATGAAGTTTGGTATTTGTTTAAAATTATGACTTGGTATGACAGGCAGGCGGTTGTGAAGTGTGAGTCGCATATTCGCGTGAAATATGATGATATTATGGTTGATGCATGTTAACCTTGACTTTCGACTTGGGGAGCAATTACCTACATACATATGTATGTGGAGCGCAACTGGTCCTCACTCGTCTGCAATTTTGAGCTAAGGATCTGTGTTTAATTAGCTTACGAACAATGTAAGATTGGATCAATCGTACATACATAACTAGTTGTATTGCGCCTAACACGCCCCACTTTTTTGTGTTTTTTTTTATCAATAAGTTTTTACACAAAATATTCAAAGGGTTTCAGTTGTTCAGAGTTCGGTTGGGAAGTTTTGATGTCCTCATGGTGGAGCTTAGTCTACCACCCTCCGATTATCACTTGTTCCGGTCTTTGCAGAAAACTCCCAATGCGATTGAATCCGTGAGAACCGTTTGATTTAATTCTTCAACTAAAAACCGCGGAAGGTCCCAGCGTAACATAATCAAAAATAATGGAATTGAATGATGTTTAGCAGAAGAGGCTTGCATTCTATATGGAACGATTTCCCTCATATTGACTTTGATTCAGACATTTTCAGGATTCCACTAGACCATTTAAACATCTTGCGGATAATGTAAATTCAATGTAATGAACTGTAAGTGGAAATCGCAAATATGGATTAGAACTTTCTCAACGCAATTAAAATGAAGCTTGTTGTTGTTTAAAATAGTTCACAAGGCCGAAAACCGGAACAAAACTGTTTTTGAAACCTATCGTAAACCCAACAATTATCTGCGCCATTACTTTCCACGGTAATAATATAGGATTTCTATAGGCTTTCCATACGAACATTAACATTTTCAAGGGCTCACTCCAACATTACCGCATAAAGCACATCGGTTTCGATTCGAATATTGTGTTTTGTTGTGACTTATCCATGAAGATGTTGTGACTTACCTCCACAAGGAAGTAAGCTAATGGTGTTCAATTGCATGATCCATATGGTTAGTTTATGTCACCGTTACATGAAATTAACTGACTCACAAAGGTAGACTGTAATAGCTGAAAGTTTTAACATGTTGTGACTTATTGAAGACAACAATCTTCTGTATCTATTTCTTGAAGTTGAGGCCACCAAAAAAATTACAATAATTTGCAATAATTTGTGATTTGCATATTCAAGGAATATTGTGCCAATGATTATATTAGTCCAGAAGCCACACACAAACAGCAATTTTCGAGATTATAATAATTTTTCTGAAATTATTCGAGGATTTTCTTCTCTCCAAACCTGACAATTTTTTTTGTTGGCGATGTCTGTGCAATGAGCTCCACCACTAAAAATATTTTTGAGTGGAAAACCATAATCATGCTTTAACAACCGGAGACGTAAATTCTACACTGATTATATTATATTGGTTCTTGTTCTTGTTTTAGTTGAATGGTTGATATTTGACGAGAATCGTTCAAAAAATAAGGTGACTTTTTCAATTACGAGAAAGAACATTTAATTTTGATTGTTTTTTAAGTTGGTACACATGTTCCCTAACATATGCTGACATTGTCATCGTTTTTAGCTATGTATATAGTCTGTTTTCACAGATATAAAAGTTACACAAGTTTGGCGATTGAAACAAAAGAAGAAAAAAATAGAATTAAATGCTTCAACATACTTAAAATGCTGAGTGTTGCATTTGGCGAGTCTAGTCTGAGCAAAATGGTTATAAGTGGTACAAGCCTTTTACAGAAGGTCGAGAAGATGTTGATGATGAAGCCCGCCATGGACGCCCTAGCACGTCAACAACAGATGGAAACGTTGAAGAAGTGATGGAAATTGGGATAAAGTTCCGAAAAGTACTCACCTCCGATATTCTTGAAATTTATTTCTATGCATAGTCTAAGACATAAGAAGTAAAAATTCAAAACGGTTTTTACCGTAAACGGCTGGAAAGCTCCAAAAGGACATTTAAAATTTGAAAATCGTGAAACTAAAATACATCCCAAATTAAAACTATAATTGAAGCCTGTTACAAATCGTAACAATCCGTTGACAAGTTTTAAAGCTATAATTAATTTTGAAAAAAGATAAATACAAATTTAATAAAACAATTTAATTTTTAAAACAAAGTTAATACCAGAGCTATATTTTTTCAACGTCTTATAAAACTTTATATCTTGACCTTACCAACGATACTAGGTACCGGTCAATATAATAGACTTTATTAGCTTAATATTAGCCTTAACGAAAAACTATAACTTAACTTAATATAACTTATTAACCAGGTGGCAGGGTGGAAACGATTAAGGAGAGTGTGAACAATTGTGGTATAGGGCAATTCTAAGGCTGGACTTTTTGAGGTGAAGGTCGAAAAGATTGGTGTTAGCTTTGCGAAGCATTCTGGACATTGGTTCGTGGTAGTCATTTTTTGTGCGGTGAGTGTTTATACGGATAAGGGGCGTGGACCGAAGGTTATGTGCAATAATGAGGGGCTGTCAATGTTACCGCTGAGAAGGTCATGAATAAATAGAATATCTGCAACATCACGTCGTTCTCTAAGGGGTTGGAGGTTGATTAATTTTAGGCGATACGTATAAGGTGGTAAATGAAGGGGGTCGGCCCAGGGAAGGGCAAAATAGATAAACCTGCGTTGAATGGCGTCAATGCGCGTAGTATGGGATTCGTAGGAGGGGGACCAGACTTGGATAGCATATTCGAGAAGGGGCCTAACGAAAGTGATTTCGTAACGTAAGGATTCGAGAATTCTTTGGACCAAGGCTTCACGAAACCGAGGGCAGAGTTAGCACGTTTGATAATGTAATGGAGGCGAAAGTTGAGTTCACGGTCATAAATAACCCCTAGATCAAAGAAGAAGTTGACAGGGGGAACGGTTTCATTACGAATAATGTAGGTTGTGGGTGGTGAGGAAGAGCGCTTGCGGGAGTAAGTGATGGTTTGGCATTTACTGACATTGAGCTCGAGATGGTTTTTTTGATACCAAGCAGTGAATTTGTTAAGGTCCGATTGTAGAGAGTAGGAGTCGACAGGGGAAGATATGTGTTTAAATATTTACATATCATCAGCATATATGGAGAGCTGAGAGTTCAGAATAACACTGTCAACATCATTGATGGTTAGAATAAATATCAGTGGGCCGAGATGACTACCTTGCGGGACACCGGAGGTAGCATTAATGGAATCAGAGATAGAAGATCTGAACAGAACGTTATATTGAACATCTTCAAGATAAGATTTGATCCTTGAGATAAAACCGGGAGAGAAACCGAGGGCAGTAAGCTTGAGGAGAATAATTTGGTGAGACATTTTGTCAAAGGCTTTGCTGAAGTCAGTGGCGACAACGTCTACTTCTTTGCCAGCTTCGAGTGCACACAAACATTGTGAAACAAACTCGACTTGATTAGTGGTTGTCGATCGACCTTTTAGGAACCCATGTTGATTAGGAGAAAACATGAGTTTGCAGTGAAAGAATAATGCATCATAAACGATGCTCTCGAAAATTTGGATATACAATGAGAGCTTGGCAATGGAACGATAGTTGGACACATCATTTTTCAGTGCTTTTTTGTGGACTGGAATGATATAAGCATATTTCCAAAGCTTAGGAAAGAGTCCTTGAGAGATAGAGCTTTGAAATAGAGCGGCAAAGGGTAAATTAGATGGTTCGCGCACTTTTTTAAAGTATGGCAGGCAGACAGTAGGGACCGGGAGAGTAATCGTCCTTTAAGTTGCGTATTTTTTCGGCGATTAGGTCGGGAGTTATGTTCAGTGAAACAAGAGACGTCTGGGGGCAGTCTTTCAAATATCAAAAATAAGCGTGATCGGGTTGAAGATTCTTGTCGGTGAATGATTGGCTGAAGAAATGAGCAAAGAAGTTGGCGATTACTTCGGGTTCGTTGGAAGAATTATTGAGAAAATTAAATATAGCGGGGTAACTTTCGGTTTTTCTTTTTGTATTAATGAAGTGAAAGAAGCAGTAAGTATATCGTAATTTTATTTTCTGGAAAAACTCGTTATCTAAATTGAGAAGGTTCTCCATGAAGGATAATGTCTAAAATCCAAGAACCAAGAAAAAAAAATGAACCTAACCTCATCTTACATTCGTCAATTTCACCGACTTCGCCAAAATCTCATATTTGCCACTCTGCCGCGAATTGATCTATGTGATCTGAAATAATGTGAAGTAAACGTCCGGTTTTGTGGGAACAATTTTTATGGCTGTTGAATTACGATAAAGCACTTGAACTTTGAAAGACCCTCTATGAAAGGTTAATGAGCTTATTGAAATACATATTGCTTTTGCTATTCACATCAAATTACCTCAATTACTTATAAACATACGAGGCAAACAATCATCAATCTGAAGCTTATTTCAAGCGATCGAATCCAATTTACATCTACCCATCATTCAACTAAGTCTGAACAACCCACTAAGGGCACATACTCGTACATATTCGTGGACTCACCACTTAATAAAAAATAATAAAAGAAAATTGTCTTCTACCAACATTAACTCATCGAACGGAAGGAAGAACTTGCAGAGAAGGTCTCCTAGAAAACAGCCACCTCCACTTTCTATTTCTTTTCGTTTTCTTACTATATTTATCGCTACCGGCACCGGTATAACCACCATCACTCCTGTTGGCAGAGTAACAGACTAAGTAGGAGAATTAGTGCGGCAGTAGCACTCAGCGGTTATTTTCAACTGTGCAGCACGTAGCGTAAACTTTTTTGAAGTCATTTACACGAGCGACGGCGCTACAAATTAATTGCGCTGCTCGACATAACGAAACTTGATATGACGCCGTATTCGTAGCTACTGCCTTGGAATCCGTCTATCCCCTTCATCATCAACGAGCCTGGTTAGATGGGGGGCGAAGATGTGGCAGATGAATGAAAAAAAAACGAAGTAATTCCTCTAATTGTTTGCATGAAGTACTATCCAACTTATAGAAGAGGATAATTGGATTAATTATGAGTGTGTGGCATCAAGGAGCTGGAGTTGCAAAGCAACGCTGCAAATGGCACCCGCAAATCATTATAATAATCGCCACATCCATTTCCACCCACATGCGTGTTCATAACTATATCGTTTGATCAATCATGGACAGAAACTACAAATCCCATCTGTTGCATCTATTGAGTATCTATTGAGATTTAAAACTGATTTATCTACGTATATCTATGCATCTACAATATAATGAGCTTTGTATAGTGTCAGGTTGTATTATATTAGAAGCTAATGACAACCGTCGTTGACAGTGATTGGTGTCGCGCCGCTGTTCGGATGGGATTTGCCACGAATTAAATTTGACGCGATGACACAATTAGCCGGCATTCGATGAGGCTAATCCGCCAGCCGAGCAGACAATTTAGTGGTTGTTGTATGGCAATGTAGGTTAATTGGCTGGGTGAAACGCGGTGAACACGGCAGCTGCTAACAGATTGGAGGTGTAAGTTGCGATATGTCATCTGATTATGCGTGCATTAGTCGCATTAGTCGTTTCAGAACGGTTTGTTAACATTATATCTCGAGTCTAACAATCGCCGCTCAGTTTCAATTGTTGCTGATCACGTTGTCATAACACCAAGCATCACTTAAACGACAAACACTAACAATCAAATGTTATGTTACTACTGGTTTCCAAATTCATTGGAAATGACAGAAGATATAAGAGGAAATGGGGAATGATACGTTTTTGTTTGAGTTGTAAACAATAGAATCAAACAAATAAACAGAACAACACAAAAAGTTGGAGGAGAACACTGTTGGGATGTCGAAGTACTAAGCTAATTGAATTGGCAGGCTTTATGTGCGACTCTAGGTGAAACGGATAGAGGTTAAGTGGTACGCAGAAGAAATGTTTTTGTAACTAATCATCGCGTCGGAGGTAGATTTCTTTTTTTAACTTGTGCGTTGCTTTGATTGTGGACAAGTGCTTGCATACCTGTGTATTTGGATCAAAGAGAATCTGGTGGCATTAATTCGCTGAAGAAACAACTTCAAGGCATTTTTATAAGGCTTTTATAGAGTTATGGACTAGATTTATCTTTGAATCGGTGAAATTGTTGGCGTAGGCAAAGGCTTGTAATACACCGACATTGATGCGCCGATTTGGTTAGATATTGGCATGGTTAGGATTGAATGGGGGAAAATACACGTGTATGTTTGATTGTCTGTTAGAATGTTGCCTAATTAACACCATCTGACCTTTTGGATAGAAATCGTGGCAGAGAATTACGAACATTCAATGTAATTAAATGCATTATAGCTTGAAATTAAATGTCATTTAATGAACAGATGGTAAGCCACCTGACTTCATAAAGAGCAAGGTCAGAGTTGTACCTTAGAAAAAGAGCAATACACATATTCTACAAAACAATGGAATTTTTTTGCCATCAACTGTTTTTTTTCGTAGGAATTCCTACCAACTCAGGATGGCGTAGGATCAGGTCTTCTTAACGTAACTGAATATTTCCAAATCTTACCGTCTTGAAGTCATGTTAAACACTCAATACTCAATGGCGACAGTCAAGTATTATATATTCACAGGATGTCCTCTTGGACGTCTCCTCTTTGGATGTCTCGAACTTGCAAATCGCACCAAATCGAAAAACCGTAGCAATCTCCCTCCATACATAGTAGTATGTATCTAGTAGTGATAGTATTTATATCTAGGCTAAGGTAAGGTGGTCACGTAATCACCCTTTTTATGTAGGCATTAGCTAGATAAGTTGGGCTTTGGGTATATTTTTCCTTGATTGGTGTAGGACCCGAAACTGTATATCACATGAAAGCCACCACCACCAGCATTCAGAAGAACTGCGGCCTGGAATTATGTTGTGGTAAAGTCAAAACCTTTTTAAAGGGCTGAGTATGTGATATATTGCACGCTAGATAGGTTGGAACACGATAAATCTTAATGGCTTAATGATGCCATGGCTATCCGCCCAGGGTCTTGAAAATATAATTTATTACATAGAGGCAAAAGTATATGATTGTTTGGCAAGCGGAACCAATCTAATCTAATATGTAGCACAAAGAATTATCGATGTAACAGTTAACCCGTTTACCGTTTACTTATGACATCAGCGTAATTACAAAATGAATGGCGTCATGAATATTTTTATGTGAGTAGCTCATACAATCGCTTAAAAAAATACTTTTTTTTAAAGGTATGGGCTGGAACTTTCTTCTGATAAAAGATTTTTCCAATAAAAAAAACCGACTTTTAAATGTTTAAACAGAAAAAAATTAAACAACGCGCTTCATGAAGTTGTTATATTAACATACCAACGGTGGAAGAAAAGGTCTAACAAATAGCCCGAAGACATAATATAACAATTGCAGCTCACCATGATAAAGTAAATTTTTTACCAATACAAGAAATATGCGGAAGACGGCTTAAGAGAATCAAACCCAGTGATTTGATAAGACAGAGAGATAATAAAATTACGCTAAATAAGGTAAACTGGAGAGAAAAAGCTTAACAGGTTCTAGTTTTTGCTAAATTTGTTTTAAGTCCCTATAAGATGTACTTCGTAAGATGTAACTTCGTACTATTAACACTATCCTGTTACGAGTATTGTTCGTACGCTGCAAGTGTGCTTGTTAATGCGCTACCATTTCCGGTGAAGCGTTAACTTAAGCTCGTCCGTTTTTTAATATTTTTTTAGTGCCAAACTTGGCCTCCGCAGTGCTCTCAATATACATATAAGTCTAGTGAATTCGCATCGGGAGAATTCGATAGCTATTGTGTCGTCGAGGAAATGAAGTGCGGAATATTTTGTCGCAGCCATTCTTGATTTGCTTTGGGCTTGAAGGAAGGGGAAATATGCTGTTGTACCTTGGGTCTTTCACCAAAAAGTGTGGGTGTCCACGGCTTTTAAGACAATTTCACAATAAATGGCCCCTTTTGCCTTAATACTACGCTCCAGAAATACGAGCCGAGATCGGCCATCGGCAGTCAATGCGCTCCAAACCATTGAAAACTACGCCATTCTTCCGTCAGAGAAATCTCTGACAAGAAAACTTGTTGCTATAACTATTACAATTTACGCTTTATCAGAGAAGACGGTAATTGGACCATTGGTAATTTGCGTGCCAACGGATAAACTTCTTTGCTTTTTCTCCTCAACCTTTTTTTGGATCAGGTGTGAAATCTTATACTTCTTGGAACTTGGTCTTGTGTCTGAGCCCACGTTTCAAAATCAGCTGTGTCCATCCTCTTGATAAGTTTAGCGCCGGGGATTTCGTTCGATCCCGGGATTCACATTCCGAATCACTTCTAATGGTGCTGCTGTCTTTTTTGGACAACCTCAATTACTTTTTAAGTAATTGTTGTATTTGTTCACTTTTAAATGTTCCAACCCACGAAGAACAGCCGGTTGTGATTTTAAGCCAAAAACGAGCATTAATTCTATTGAGCTTGAGTCCAATTGATGTCATAAGAAAAACTAAACACGGCATTTAAGATCAACAACTTGTCGGCAAAGAGACGTATTAACAACTGATTCAGCGCGCCGCCAGTTTTCTTTGGCAGCCATCTTCCTCGCCACCCTATATCTTTCTCTGCTTCACATTTCTTTTATTAAGAAATGGAACCTTGCTGGCAGCTCTTAATGGAAGGTTATACTCCACTAATTGCTTCCGGACAATCCCTGAACTAACTTGCAAGTTGTTTTCCCGTAAATTTTATCCTCAAGAAATAAAGGAATCTCTTTCTGCTTCCAGTTCAATTAAATGATCCCGTTTTTGGATTGTTTTTTTATGGACATCATCTGTTTTCTTTCGCTAGCTTTTTCTTAAACACTTTTTGCGCCGTTCCAAATGAAAAACCTTCTGTATTCGAGATAACACTACACGAACATCATTCGCTCTTCAATGTTTTTATCTTCTCCCTCCTTCATCTGAACCCATCACGCCCAGTTTCTTTCCAATAAAATAACTAAAAGTTATGTTACTTACCTGTTTTTTTTTTTTTTATCAATATCAGTCACCAAAAACACCACGCTATCAGTGCGCGTACATACTTTTTTGTCCAGGCGTTAGATGAAACTATGTATTTAAGGATATTTTTTGATAACGCCAAATGATCCTGCTATAATTTTGCGGACACATTTTATTGTGGATGCCCACCTAGGTACCACAAATGGCGGGTTTCTCGGCAAAGACTAAAGAAAATAATTAACGAAATTATGTGGGAGACAAAGGAAATGTGTGAAATAAATTTTAATGTACGCATATTATAGGAATCCTGTACATTTCTTAAGCAGCTATCGAAAATGTGTTAAATCCGGTTTTAGGTAGGTTACAGCAACGGGGTAATCGAAGTGGTATTTCGCCACCCGGCTAATATCGCGAAAACAACATGTCGCTGCTGTTCACACGTCGGGCTAATAAAACATCGATTTTACAATGATTTAGCAACGTCTAGAAAGAGCTAAAATTAAAATTACAAAGTGTTATTAGAAGAGAATACCGCCGCCAAATGTACAGCAAGAATCGCGATTATAGGTTGTAACGACGGGATTTCAATCGAGCAAAATGCAAGCTTATTTTTCCTGGTAAAGATCCTGTGATTCTCTATTCAGTGTTCAGTGAGTTTAGATCTTTTGTAAAGTGATCATGTCAGCTCAACAATCGAGAAAGGAAACTACCTAAGATTTTCGCCACGTGGTAGTAAATTTGTTTTCCAAAGAAAGCAAATCATTAGCAGATATTGCACGCATAGTGGGAAAAAGCAATTCAACTTTACAACACATCATAGAAAAATTTATAAAAACAGGAAGTGTTGAGTACGTGCGAAGAAGTGGTCGTCGACGCAAATCAAATGAAAGGAATGAAAGGGTCATTATAAATACTCGAAAGGCCTCATAGTAGACATGGGTATTTTTCAAGAACTCCAAGAAGGAAGCCGTCCATGAGTGACATAAACAAGAGAAAACGAAAAGACTTTGCCTCTCTACACAAAGACGCTGATCTATCTTTTTGCAAGAAAGTTTTTAGAAACATTTTCGGTCACGACGGTCCTCCAAGAGTTTGGCGAAAGAGCAACAAAGCACGGTGGAGGTAGTGTTATGATGTGGAGGAGCATGGCTTGGTCCGACGTGGGAAAGCTGCTGTTTATTGAAGGTAACATGTACCAGCACATGTTTCTTGACATATTAAAAGAAAATCTACGAGAAATTAGGTCTCAGCTGGACATTTCAGCAAGATCGACCCTGAACATACAGCTCGAAAAGTGAAGGAGGTTATTACACTTGAGACTTAAGACAGTTGACTTCTTCTCCACAGAGCCCGGAATTAAATCCAATAGAGCATTTGTGGGACTATTTGGAAAAATTGGAAAAATAGCTCCATAAACACCGAATTTTGAATTTCGTCAAAAGCAGCTCTTAAACAGGCTTCCCAAACAGAATGGGATAGTGTACCCGAAGATTTTACACAAATTCTGGCCTCTTCTATGCCACGTCCACTACAAACTGTTCTTAAATCTGATGGAGGCCCAACAAGATACAGACTGTCCGACTTCATTAAAATATTAGGTTGTACTACATGAAATGTCCGATTTGTTTGTAAAAAATTAGAAGTCAATATTTCATTTTTATAAAATTTTATTTAGTCAAAGTATGAACCTCGTGACTTCTATAATCTTTTTCCATCGTGATTCAAGGTCCATTATTCCTTTTTTTTTTTTTTATAGAAGGCTTGCTTTTTTGACACTAAAAAGTTTTCAAAGGCTTCAATGGCCTCTGTTCGGTTTCGGAACACCTTTTGCCGACAAAATGACGCCAGACTGCGGAAACGGTGATAATCTGTTGGGGAAATATGGATGCGGAAGAATTTCGAATCCCAATTGTAGCAGCTTTTGTACCGTTATGTGTGAGGTATGGGGTCTAGCATTGTCATGCAACAGGATTGGACCATGCCTATTGATCAGTGCAGGTTGGCTTTCAGGCAATTTCGTATGCATCAGGACGATTTCCTCACAATATTTGACTGCATTTATCGTTTCCACTAGTTGAAGAAATGAAAAGTGGATTGGTCCTTTCGATGTCCACCAGATTACCACCACAACCTTTTCTGGGTGAAGACCAAGTTTGGGGGTAAGCTTTGGGTTTTTGTCTGCACCCAACCACTGCCCAGATCTTTTACGGTTGTCATACGAAAATGGTGCATTTCGGTACCTTAGACTCAGAGATGCACAGATTTCTAAACGGCGTAGTTTTTGGGCCTCGTTCAATTCATGGGGTACCCACTTGTCGAGTTTTTTCACTTTTTCTATTTGAGATAGGCTTCGACTTATTGTCATGGGGGATACTCCCATGTTGTGCGCAATGCACCGTTTTGGATGGGTCTGCAACGTTTCTCGTAAAATGGCGTCTTCAATTACCATTTTCAGTTTCCCACGCGGTTCGTCTTCGAGGCTGAGATCTACCGCACGGAACTTAGGAAACCAACGCCGAATGGTGTGTTCGTTCACGGCTATGTTCTCAAATACGTCATTTATGTTTTTGGCTGCCAGAGACGCATTATGTCCCAGTTTGAAAGAGTACACATTTGAACCGTCGACAGCATGATATAAAAATTCCTAGAAAAAAATAACTGTACTTGCAACGGACCCTAAAAGTGGCACTTGAGTGAAATTTCTAGGTATCGAACACACATATTTATGCGTCAATAAATTATGTCGCCCTGTGCACGTATAAAAATTTGTCACAGCGGAAGAGATCTCATGATGAAAGGGATACGCAGTGACTACGAAAACGTAGAACGTAAAGATTTAGAAACCAACATTTGTGAGCCACGTCAAGCAGAAAGGCTTATGATAGTAGTGTATGGTAGTAAAACTTGTGATATATGCCAAATAGATTTGATGGAATTTAAAATCACATCGGTGAATACAAATTTAAACTTGTTTATCAAGACTGCTTGACAAATATATGGTAAGACCAATTAAATCTAAATGAATTGAAGAAGTGGCTTACACGTTATTAGACATGTTTACTCTATTGTGTGCTCCTTGCAATCTACAGTCCGACAATGGCAGAGAGTTCTCGTCGATCATCGAAAATTTATAAATATTTTGATCTACTTAAAAATTATACATTATTAACTTAGGCATTCGCAAAGTCAGGAAAGTGTAGAAAGGGCGAACCAGGTTGTGGAAAATATGGTAACCACTTGGATGCAAGACAATGATAATTCGCATTGGAGGAAGGGTATAAGGTTTGTACAAATCATGAGATTATCACGCAGGCATAAACCAAATTCCTTATGAAGCCCTTTTTGGGTGTAGAGTTAAGGTAGGTTTATTGTTGCAAGTGATTTCATGTAAAACGTCTCTCTTTCATTGAGAGACGTGAACAAAATGATCTGCGTTTGGTCCCTCTGAAGTCGAAGTGAATATGAAATCAATCCCAGTCCGTTACAACAATTTGCAACAGTGTAAAACGAGAGAGTGCATACGATCGGGGGTGCGTCTTTTGTTCACAAGAAACTATAAGGTGTATAACTTTGCTTCCGCCGTGAAAGAGAGGAAGTTTTCGAAGATGCAGAATTGGGGACATTGCTGAGTGAAGACTCGCGTCAAACTCAAGAAGAATTGGCACGATCAGTGGGAGTGACACAACAAGACATTTCAAAACGTCTCAAGGCCATGGGAACGCACGTAGAACGGCGTTTGTGTTTTGCTTCAGACGCAAAAACGGAAGGGATTTCAGCATCGCATTGTGACCGGGGACGAAAAATGGGTTCATTACGATAACCCTAAATGCAAAAAATCATGGGGATATCCCGGCCATGCTTCCACGTCGACGACCAAACCGAATATCCACGGCTCCAAGATCATGATCTGCATTTGGTGGGACCAACTCGGCGTCGTGTACTATGAGGTGTTAAAACCAAGTGAAACAATCACAGGTGCTCGTTATCGAACGCAATTAATGCGTTTGAGCAGAGCATTAAAAGACAAACGGCCGAAATACAGCGAGAGACACGATAAAGAGATTTTACAGCACGACAACGCTCGACCCCACGTTGCAAAAGAGGTCAAAACGTACTTGGAAACGTTAAAATGGGAAGTCCTACCCCATCCGCTGTATTCTCCAGACATTCCTCCCTCTGACTATCACCTGTTTCGTTCAATGGCGCATGGCCTGACTGACCAACACTTCCGATCTCATAAAGAAGTCACAAATTGGATCGATTCGTGGATCGTTTCAAAAGACGAACAATTTTTTCGACGCGGGATTCGTACACTGCCCGAAAGATGGGAGAAAGTAGTGGCCAGCGATGGAAAATACTTTGAATTATACGAGTACATGTGTAACCAATTTGTTTCATTAAAGCCTCAAATGTTGGGGAAAAAACGGCGGAAGCAAAGTCATACACCTAGTACAAGAGCTCATTTTTGGAGATAATGCGGATGTGCCAATCACGCAATTTGCGAAATATGCAGAAGAACCAACGGAGGGACATGGGTCTAAAGTGTTGTGTCCATTATGCTCAACAAAACTCCTCATACTGCTAAGGAAAACCCAAAACAACAAGCGAAAACAAAATGCTACAAACGAGTGGCAAAAAGTTTCCTCTTGCATCGATAAGCACTTTTGTAAGGCTTTTCGACCAGAAGTCGACAGAGGACGGGGTGATGCATGAATTATTACAGGTGTGATCGTGAGTAAAACTGATGAGATTGGCACAAAGAATTGCATCATAACACAATTATGTAGTGGATCTCAATTTAATATTTGTTCAAGAGATATTCTGGGTATCAAGGATGTACCTTGTACGGAAATTCCACTACGCTCAGTTGCCATCTGCAATCAGGGATTCAAAGAATGCCTTTGCAAGAAGGATTTCGCTTCATCAAAATGTTTATGCTTCAAAAATGTAATGTAACCCAAAGTGTCACTCCATCTTACCCTGCAAAAATAAATAAGTTTTTCATTACAAAGTAAACAAATTTAAGAAGATTCTTTTTAATAATATTACCTGATCATGAGATGGAGCCTTTAATATACATACATAAGATATTGTTTTCCTTTTTGGCTGGTGTGTTTAATTTTTCACTATTCTTATGGTATACCCTAACCTATGAAAGCCTACCATTGGCGTGTGGCAGGCTTTGTCTTAAAGAGATTGGCCTTTAAAAATTAACCACTGACGCAGTCCGCCCCAGCCACCAAAAACGTTGCTGTTGTTGGACAATGACTCTCCCATCTTGGCGCGGTATCGATCTAGCAAATCCGAGGCCTTCGGGCTCACGGAGTGGGACATCACGTTGGTAGAGGAGCCGCTGCTCCGCGGAATTACCGGCCACGTTGAAAATTAGCTATACCGCTAATTCATCAACTGAAAATGGAATAATGTCTCTGGGGACACAAAGTTTCTTTCTTCTACATGCAGTTGGGTTAGTAAGTACCAGAAATCAGGTTATTGACCGAAGTCATTGTTTTTGCAACGTCACCTCGGACCAGTTTAATCAGAAAATTATCTACATATAAAATTTCCTGTAAAGGACCTCGTTAGGTTAAAATTTCATGTACTTAGATCCGGATTTTCTGTGTAATCCAAGGTAAGTCCTTAGACTTTGTTTTTTAAACACCCGAATCCTTTCCAGCTTTTGTATTGAAACACACGAGACATCCATACTTAAGCATGGGCCTGATTAAGACCATGTATGCACCTGATCACACTTAATTGCTTGTACCCTAATCCCGATGTTTGTCAGATGAAGCTCGATGTGACTTTTTACTAATCCTTTTCATCCGTCGTTGCGCGATCATAGAAGAGATTCTGAATGATTTTTTTTTCAATTTTATTGGTCTTTCTATACTTACGCTCTATTTATTCTAATTACTCCTATCCTACCGGGCCTTGGCAACCATTTTAAGATTACAATTATTTCTTATTTGCGATTACCTTCTGCATCTGTATAAAGAATAAATTGTATCCCGTAAGGCAATATTATGTTGAAAATCTATCCTCGATGATAAAACAATATAACGTCACCACTGTCAATTCACAATTGCCACAGGGATGACATTAATCGCTCGAAAAACTGTCCACTTTGTCAATTCGTCCTCCTACATATCTCCGGGGATCAATCTCGCAAATAAAAACGGCCAGATGAAAGAAAAAAATATTCAATTTGTCCCACCGCAGGGAACACTACCCACAACGCAATCATGCTACGTGTCAATCTGCCAATGCGAACATCTCTTTGACTTGTGCCTTAAAAGTCATTGTCCCAGCGGAAAATGTTGCCATTTCGCCTCGTCATTTCATAAAAATGTGATTTTTGTTATTAAGACGTGAAAACAAAAGGTTTTCCACGGCAATTAAACAAAGTAAGGAAAAAAGCAAAACTCATTTCCATACTTTCCGCCATTAGTAATGCCAATAATCGTGATTTATGAGCCGCGCCAACATTTTAGGAATGTTCATTTATTTGTCGGTGGAATAGTACATTTCAGAATTGCGAAGACTTGCTATTTAATTGTTTTTCTTAATTTCCCTACGGTGGAATGTCCATAAAACAACATCCTGATGCCCTTCGTACATCTTGAAATTTGTGAAAGCCAGTCGCAGTATCTATTTGATCTTAAATGCACCTTTTAGACATCTATTTTCCAGCTCGAACGTACACAATAAATACAACGCCTGAGTTCCGTTGAAACAATTTACGACCAGGTGAAGTGGAAAAGAAAAGTACATGGCGAAAATGAAACAACAACTAGGAAAACATTAATGAATTGACAGCTCACTCATAAAATCGCCAGTCCCACTTACCGTCATATGCGACTTTTCACTTGTCATGAGCTTTATGCTGCCGTTTGGACATTAACATTGGAGTGGGGCAGTAGAATATATGTAAATAGACTTAACCACAACTACTGGTCAACATCCGTCAAGTGATGGCCTTTGGGCTTAACTAGCGTACATATACCTAGAAGACCATTGGCTGTTTTAAAGAAAAACTACAAGTTTGTTAGTCGGCCTTTCATCCCTCGGAATTATGTCATCAGCGCTCTAAGTCTTGGTTTTGCTAATTAACTGCCCTGAGACCTACTTTTGACGACAAGAAACTGTCCCAATGAGGGTGGATGGGAATGTAGGTGATGAGAAGGAAAAATAGGAGACGGCGAAGTAGAAAAAAAATATGTCAACAGTGGGTATCTAAAGTTAATAGACAAGTGACACCGCTGGATAAAAGCATACAACCACAAAGGGGAGAAGTTAAACATTGAAGTGGAATTAAGTGAGTTGAAGATGAACGAAGAGGCGGAAGAGGGACTAGTAATTGCGCTCTAATTTGTTAGCAAACTTCATAATTTGGAAGCGAAAGAGGGTGTCGACTGAAAAGATATGGAACGGTGCTTGATGCTGACTGTATCAGGGAACAGGAACACGATGACCGCAATTATGAAAACCGACAATGATGAAATTGTCAATAAGTAGGGAAATGTCTTTGGAATTCAAAGGGGCATCTCGACAGAATCCTGAGGCATTCAGAGAGGTATTTTGCCATTACCATAGTCAGTTTGTTATCTCATTTGTAGATAAAATAAGGTTTAAGGATTATCTTGATTTTATTAGTATATTTGGTCCAAACCAATGTAAGGAAGTGAAATACACACAAATCACCCTCTTTCGAGAATTCGAGAATTAAGCAGGTTAAGAGAACATTGTGAGCTATGAAAGGTGTTAAGGACCTTTTGGTGGTGCGATCTGTCGATTTCTACTTATTCAGTTTAATACCGAAAATGATGGTGTCATACCTTCTCAAAATATCGTATAGAAACTGACTGCAGTAGTTTATGAGCTGTGACGATTTTTTTAGTGGGAAACTTACTCATCTCATTAGCTCAGAATCATAGATTATATCCACATGTTAACTAATTAAGAATGACATAACTTGTTCGTAGTATACCCCGTGCTATACTGATAATTTGGTAATCTCTAGATATTAAGGCATCTTTGCCCTTTACCTCTGATGTCTTGGCTAATTTGACTTTTTGATGCTCAGTTTGCCAGCATGATGAGAAAATCTTTTATCAAATTGTTTATTTACATCACTGGTCCTTTGTTTATTTTTAAAGTTTGGCAATTGATGAATATTCCCTATAGCTGTAGTATACATATGTGCATATATGTATTGTACTCTGTACTCGTATAATGTATTTTTGGTTAGGGAGAGAAACACAACACACCGCTTCAATGCTTGATCCATACAGAACAGAGCAACATTTATTTCGTTAAGATAGTTAGGATAAATTGATTCAAGAAGTTAATGTAGATCAATTCACTATGTCGTATACGTAATACGTAAATGCCGTATTTATCATATTCGTAATTAGGATTCTCATTCATCGAGTCTTCCGGTCCTTTATGCAGGCAGTGGGGCGAAACAGAAATCTCTCGGAACTTATTGGATTCCATCCAAATTCTTTCTTTAAAAAATTACAAATATCAAAAAACCCCAAGTCATGATTTTAATAATCCCCAAACACGAAAACTCGTAGCTAGAAAACTTCCCACTAGAAATCAGCATTCCGCTAACAGACTCATAAATACTATTCCGCATGCACCTCGCAGATAAAAAACAAAAATTCCAGTTAAGCGGAGAGAGAGGGAGAGCAGAAAGGCTTAAAGAAAACGAATATACAATCAACAAAGCTGTCTCCAAATAGTGCACTTGTCAACATCACTATTCCGGGATGTTGTTCCCCATGCGACTATAGAACGACGTTCATACACAAAGCGAGCAGAACGTAGCACATTTCTCTACCACGTACGCTAAACTCAACATAAACTTCCTCTCCTCTGTGCCTTGTTCGCGTCTTAATACGACTTCCATGCATGGTCTGTCCGGAGCGTGTTTCAACGTCAACGTCGACGTAGTTCGTCCACCAACGTTTTGCGTGCAAACCTCACTTGTTGGTTTATTGATGTGTGGCTATGGTTTTTCCCTATTCGCAGCCAAAGACTCCTGGGACAATATTCCTTCAGCTTTTCGCTTTCTCAATTTTCCTTTGTCCCTTTTCATTATTTTGTTGTTGTTTTTTTCCTGGTGCATAGCTCTGCTGCACACGACGACGGTGTTATGACTATTATTGTTTTCCTCCGACTCCACATCATGCTCATCGCGCATATGTCCCTTTGCTCCTCCTCGGTTATGCCGGTAGCGGTTGTGTCTGTGTCATATCCTTTCCTATAGCCAAGCTCATGCTTCCCCCAATGCGACTCGTGGACGCGTTGTGAATACCTCGTCGTTGCCTTGTATGCATGCCTGTTCTTGACTGGATATGGGATTCCATACCTTAGAACATTGCACACGGAATGCCGTTGAATCGAATCGCCGTCGGATGACGTGTAAACACCGCGAGTCGTATTAAAAAAATATAAAAATAAATTATCTTTTCTCCTTTTTCTTGCGTTTCTTGGTATCTAAACACACTACTCTGCCACTGATGCCGAAATAAATGTCTTCTACTATGATTTTGTTGGACAGACATTAATAGGAAGCTCAAGCCAACGACACGAATAAAACGAAACGAACGGAGGTGAAAGAAACGTTTCTTGTGGCAAAGGATTATCGATTTTGTTTGCAGGTAAAAAGGAGATAAAAAGAAGAGAAACGGAAATTGAAGTTGGAGTTGTGTCTCAACGTCGCTACGCTACGTGACACTAGGTACATAGCAGAGGCGCTTAGAATGACAGCTTCTTAAAAAAACACAACAAACACATCTAAATAGTGTTCCAATAGAGTTGTCGACGTGATAAATGGGCGATATTTCACTATATTAACCCGCGAATGGCTGACTTTGACGTTATTTTCGAACATACATACATACCATATACGCAACTTTTAACGCGCTATATACATAACTTGACATACTCCGAGCACGCGGACACCGATGATCTGATGTTATCGCATGCCTTTCGCAATTAATTTATCAACACTATCCCCGAAGTCAAGTCATTAAGGTAAATCTAATCACGCCCCTGATTTTCATAATTTAACAATTCTGCCATTACGATTCGCATTAATCTCCAGTGGATAGGATGACAGGAAATCGCATGAAAACTAGATGTTAATAACTTTCAATAGGCCAAGGTGAACCTGAATTTATGTTGACATATCAGGTTTTTATCAAATCGAAAATTCTTCATGTGAAACTATTAGCTAGGGATAGTCATAATTTCTAAGCCAACCATTCCTACCACCCGCCGTTAGGGAAGACAAAGTCGTAATTTTCCACTAAGTAATACAATTATCTTATTAGGGCATTATTCGTATTTTAACCGAAAAATATTGAAGTATAAAGGTCACACCCTTGTCGAACCCACGCTCTTAACCTAGCGAAACCAGGGCACATAAAACAAAAGTAAAACCAGAAAAAAAAACCTAAAACGTAGCTCATTTGTACTCGTCTATTCGTCCTACATGGATATGAAGGCGCATGTAACAACTTTATCATCATCTTTTTCGTTGGGAATTTACACCCTCGCGCGAGCACGAGAGAGAGAAATAATGGCAGGAAAAAAGCAAAATGTTTGCGAAAAGTTGGGGGTAACAGTAAGAAAAGCACCCAGTGGGAATATAAATCACTTACACGCCTATTTTTCACCGCCAATATGGGCTAAAATTACTGCTTCTCTACCTCCATCGTCCCTCGGCATTTAAGCCAGTTTGCTAAGTACCTGACGATACCATCGTAAGTTCCTTATACTCACTCCTGCTTACAGTACAGGTCGTAAAAGCACTCCTATAGGTCGCTATTCAAATTTTTTCGATCTTAAAACTTACCACTTATGAGAATTAGAAATGTAAACCCATGTCAAACCCTTAAAAATTGTCTGACTTATCAATGGTAGCAAAACTTAAGGCTATGGATATGATTCAAAAAGGCAAGGAAACTGACTCCCATAAGAATTGAAAATTTATTTCGCCTGGAAACACTGGCTTCAACGGTAGATAAGAAAGGATTTTGTATTTTGTAGTCTCCAGACATTGCTCCTTTTAATTTCTACTTGTTACCATCGAAGATTCATGGCCTGTCCGAGCAAAAGCTTAATAATGAGGACTGTACCAACATGGATTGGTTCGTCAATTGCCGCTTATGACGAGGAGGCAATCTATCCTGCCCGAAAGATGGTACCTATTATAGTATTTTTGCCTATATTTTTCACAAAATTTACTATATTTCCATGAATTGCTTACACAACGATGAGTGACTACTTGATTATAAAATTAATCAATAAAATCTCCGTTAGCGGTAATCACCTGCTCAGTCCTGTGCCGGAAACAATTGCATGTCCAAATCAAATGCTTTTTATTCATTTTGACAGTCTTTGGTTCCACGTTTAACTGCGCTCCATACATAATAATCCAGTGAATTAGGGTCTGGCGAGCAAGGAGGCCATAAGTGCGGGGTTTTGTAGTCATCAACATTTTCGATCATCCAGCCCTGTGTCGCCATCACTTTGTGTGAAGGATTAGATTCCTGCTAGAATGTGTACGGTCTGTCCTCCTGGGCGCTGTCAATCCAGGTGAAATCCTGGAAATCCTAAAATCTCGGTGTAGGCGGCAGCTTTAATTGAGGATAGAAATGATGTGGAATAACATGTCTCTCGTTGCTCCTAAAAGCATGACAGTAGCTCAAAATTTCGGGTGTACGAGTATAACATGGAAAATCTCTGTCATTTATCAGTTTTGAGGTTGGTTTTTGTTCTTATCAGAATTTTTTTCGTCAGAGAAAAATCACAACATTTTAGATGCTTCAGGATGCTTAAGCTTGTTTAAAAGACGCTTTGCATGGATAGTTCTCTGTTCCCGAGTTTGTTCCGACATGAACTGTTCTCTGCTCATAACGTGGAAGCGAAAATCTTCATGGAAAATTAGACGGATTATCCCTCGCAATTGCTCTCGTTGACTTGAAAGGGTTCGTCAATGATTGCTTGTATTTGATAAATACCTAAGTTGCGTAGTTGTAATAGTGCCTGAACTATTAGAATTATTATTTTAGCTGATGCTACAAATTCAAGACGAACTTTACATACCATCCAAGATTTCTACTTTTAATTTTTTATATGTCTTGTGTTTCAAGATTACCTTACCTTTTTTCTTTGTCTTTATAAACAATTTAGGCACCGATTTCTTGTACGAAAATCCATTGATAAAAGGTTAATAAAGGGAGACTATGGCTAATAGTTAATTTTTTGGGTGTTGAACACTCTGATATGTCGTAGCAGGCATATAACTGCAGGTTTCACCTTTCTGGGGTCTCATATCTCTGTCTTGAAGGGCGATTTAAATTTTCCTCGTGACTTACAACAAGCCCAATGCACTTTGATTTCTCAAGCAATTAAATACTTGTTAATAACTTTATACCATATTAATGGTTTATTGATTATGCAGTGTTCCTTAAAATCCAGCTCTTCTAATTGATTCTCTTTACTTCCATTGTCTTTTTCAACAATGGCTTAATCACTTCCTCAAATGTTGTTGTTTTTTTATTCTTCTCTGCTTCAAACTGCAATGAAACTGTTTTCTCTCGATGAAAATGATCCATTTATTACCGCCAACTTTGCATATCTACTCGAATGCTGCATACTATCATTACAAATGTGTAGCCTTTAGCAGCCATATAAAGGCTTTAGAGTGTCGCTTAAGAGATTTGGTAAATGCTCCTCTAATTTCCATACCTAGGAAATGTCGCATTAGTCAAAAAACGCATATAAACGCCAAAAATAGAGGTGTTTGCCCGGGAAAATTAAAGAAAATGGAGACAAAGTTTGGTTTTTGGCCATGACTATGTTCATGGACAACCAATGAAGTTTGATCTGACTAATTATTCTCATGGTAATTCCAAGAATTGTTTCGCCACAAATCCGCCTCTGGCATGTTTGTTCAAAAAGTAAGGGGACTTTTTTTATTGTTCTCGAAAAATATTTATTTATACAGCAATAACTATTTTGTCTCCTTCAGATATAATAAACCTATGCCAGTGCTTTTCCATTCTAAGAAGCACTTCTGATGTCCGCGTTTTAGTATATCCTTGAGCTCTTCCAGCCATTTGATCTTCCCCAATCGTAGCTAATCTGCATCCTTTCATGGATTTTTTTTTCAGTTTTGGGAAGAGGAAAAAGTCGTAGGAGACACGTCTGGTGAGAACGGTCATGACTACGGTATTGTTTTTGGTCAAAAACAACAGCCAACACATTCTTTTTGCACAAATCCCAATGCTTTCTTCGGATTGCTTTACGCAAGTGGCGTATTACTTCAAGCTAAAATTCCTCTCATTCATTCGACCTTACGAATCGAAGAAAACAATGAGCAAAACTTTCACATGGATAGAGTTATGTGTGCATTTTTCTAACTTGGCTCTTCTGGTCGCTCCCATCGGAAGGATTGGGCAATTAAGACGGCAGACAACGTTTAATACAAATTCGTTGATCCATTTGATACACACCAAAACACACACAAACTAAAGAATCAAAATGGCTAATAATGTTAACATATACATACATACATATATGTTAGGAGACATGTGTACCAACATAACAAAAACAAGAAAGCGAAAGCGAAAATCGATTGTACTTGGCTCGCGAAATTCCAAAAGTCACATTAGCTTTTGAACAAACCTCAAATGTACTTTAATGTGGAACTTCTTATTGATCATACGACCTTGTGGCGTTAAAATTGCGAAAAATATATTATATCTTGTCGAGCTTTCGGAATGCATCCAGTTGAACCTTAGTTTCGAAGTCATGTAACCCACGTTTCGTGACCTGTTATAAGATGCTTTAGCTCTGCAGCGTATTTAACTCTATTTGCCATTATTTTGCTTTGAAATTTAAGAGTCTTAGTTGTGCCTCGGCATTCACTTCGCGTTTCATATTTCGTTGACTTGTTTAGGTTTTCATTGATTGTCGGTCGGTGGGTCTGATATTTCAACATAATTTTTTCATTTCGGCTCAAGTGACTTTCTCGCCGCCTACACATTACAAACATTCGGATCTACCACTAATCTAAGATCTTAAAAGTTCTCTAACGATCTATTCACAGTGATATGTATATAGAAATTATATGACGACGCCTATACATTTCAAACCAAATCGTCATCGGATGAATGAACTTTATGGTGATAATGGTCTCTGGAGGCCTCATTGTAACTTAGCTGAAGAAATAGCATTACTTTTATGATAGTAAGCCATGCAGTTTTTTCATTAGCTGCTCAGCTTTTGTCATTTTCTTAAATTTAAAATCATGTACGAAACACGGAGAAAAAATTATTGTCGGCTTACCTAAACTAACGCACAAAAACCAAATAACAAATAATTACTCATTCTTAGAAAGTGCTTTCTGCAAAACTTTATTTGGGATGATTTATTGTTTGAGATTAAGAAGGAAATCAGTTAACTCTTCTGCTAGCAATCATTTCTATCAGTTTGCATATATATTATTCCGGATGGGTCTAATTTTTTTTTTTTTTTTTTGTTATTTCGTTTTATAGAATGTTGCTATTGCACATTCTTTTCTTTCTACTGAAATATATTTTAAAATACAATTAAAGGTATATTTTTATTCAGAAAAAGAAAATAGTGAAGAGAGAAACAACGAAAAAGAAAAACCCTCTATTTAGTAATATTAATTATATGTCAAGAACAATGTTGTGGCTTTCCAGCAAGCAAAATTACATAATTATTTTACTAACAAATAAATGCGGAAGCTTGCAAGTAGCTAGGATAATGAATAATAAACAAATAAAAATAAATAAACAAATCAATATAAAGATAGATATAAAGATCAATAGATAAGCAAATAAATAAATAATTATATATAAATAAAAATAAATGGATAAATAAATAAATAAATAAGTAAACGAATATATTAATAAATTGATTGATTACGACAAAAATTAAGATTAAGCCAAAGTAAGATCACAAAAATTTCATAAATAAATGTTTGAGTAGTTTAACAAATAAAGGGTTTTCCAATGGGGACTTGACAGCTTTGAATTTAATTTGTTTACTAATCATCGAACTGTCATTGTCAATTTATTCAGTAAACTCAACATTTTCATCATGGTAAAGTACACGAACGAGCAACGTCTGCAAATTATAGAAATTTTCTACTGAAATTCGGAGTCGGTGACCGCAACTTTAAGAGCGTTAACTTCAATTTTCGGTCGTAATTCTCGCCCTAGTAGAAGGCAATAACAAGCTTAGTGCAAAAATTTGAGTCTACATATTCGTTGTGTGATGTTGCCATCTCAGTGAGACAACGGGTTGGTCGAAGTGTCGAAAATATCGCTGGCGTTCGTAGCAAACGATCCAAATCAGTCAATTCCACGGCGTTCTCAAGAATTGGGCATGGCTCAGACCACATTATGGCGTATTTTGCGTAAGGATCTTGGTTTACACCCATACAAGATCAAGCTGACTCAAGAATTGAAGCCGATGGACTATTTGAAGCGACGTACGTTCTCCGATTGGGCTCTGGAGAAGATGCGCCAAGATAATGAATTTCATCGCAAAATCATCTTCAGTGACGAAGCTCATTTTTGGCTCGATGGGTTCGTCAATAAGCAAAATATGCGTTATTGGTCGGGTGAAAATTCACATGTGCTTCATGAATCACCACTTCATCCACAAAAAATAACTGTTTGGTTCGGCTTGCATGCCGGCGGTGTTATTGGGCCATATTTTTTCGTCGACGATAACGATCGTCACGTTACTGTGAATGGCCAGCGTAATCGCGCCATGATTACCGATTATTTTTGGCCCGAATTGGAAGATATGGACTTGGACGACATGTGGTTTCAACAGGATGGTGCCACAAGCCACACAGCACACGTTACAATCGATTTATTGAAGAGTAAGTTTGATGAGCGTGTTATCTCAAGAAATAGGCCATTCGATTGGCCGCCTCGTTCGTGCGATTTAACGACTCTAGACTATTTTCTTTGGGGCTACGTTAAGTCATTGGTTTATGCCAACAAGCCGACGACGTTGGAAGCGCTCAGAGCCAACATTGAACGCGAAATAGTGGCCGTTTCGGCCGAAATGTGTGGCCGAGTCATCGAAAATTGGGTCCAACGAATCGACCACTGCAAACGTGCTCGCGGTGGCCATATGAACGAAGTCGAGTTCCATTCATAAATGTTTTGATTGTACTTCAAGCCGATAATAAAGTTTTTGAAATATCTCAAATGGTTTGCGTTTTATTTAAAAAAAAAGTTGTCAAGTAAATAAATAAAATACACATAAATAAATAAATATATTAGTAAATAATTTATAAAATAAATTAGTTAATTAATTAATAAATAAATAAATATATAGATTAGTAGATAAATAAATAAATAAGGGTGATTTAATTATAATTAATGTAAATAAATAAATCACGATGATGAATTAATAAATAACGATAACAAATAGACAAATAAGTGTATAAATATTTAATTTAAATTTAGCTCATTTAGCAAAGGATTGTCAGAGTTACTACATTTATTAATAAAATTAGAATAAAGTGTTAGTATTTTATCGGAGATCAATTCGACATCACCTTTTTTATGTAAATCACTAGTAGAATGATGCCATGGAAGATTGAGCACCATTTTAAGCAACTTATTTTGAGACACTTGTAACTTTTTATTGTAACATGATATTTAGCACATTTACCCCAAACTGGACACCCATAAAGGCGAATAGCTTGAAAAACAGCTTTATGAATAATTGTTTTATTACAATTTGATAATTAAGATTTTCTATTTATAAGGGGATAAAGTAGTTTTATTTTTATATTAACTTTTTTTTGAGTATTAAAAATATGTTGCCTCGAGTCGAGGTGAATGCCAAGATATTTGACACATTTCGCCCAAACTATCTGTTGGCCATTCAATGGTAAGGCATTCGCTGGCACACAGCAAGCTTTCCTTTTTCGTGTGAAAAAGATGATTATTTTCCATTTTTTATAGTAATTTAATAATATATCAGTCGAATGTTTGAGATTCGTCTCAATATTGAGACTGAATTCATCCGACGGTAATATGGCGGTATCATCGGCATATAATGCTGTAACGTAATTTGGTAGTGGCGGAAAATCAGCGATGTATACATTATACAGGATGGGTCCCAAAACCGAACCCTGCGGGACACCTACGTTAAAATAAATTAGACTGGAAGTGGTTTGATTGACAAGCACTCTAAAAAATCGATTTGACAAGAAACTTTGAACAATTTTACACAAATATGGGGACAAACCAAAGTGTATTAGTTTGTGGATAAGACCATCATGCCATACAGTGTCAAATGCCTTTTCAATATCGATTAGTAACATTCCTGTTACTCCATTCCAAGTGCGCGATTATTTTTGATATGGTTGCAAATTCTGAGTACTTGATGAGACGTGCTGTGACAGGGTCTAAAACCAAATTGCTCATCTGGAAATCTTTCTCATTGATTTCATTGCAAATTTTTCTTTCAAAATTTTCTCCAAAATTATGCTACTTAATAGACTTATTGGTCGATAGCTTTCGAGCTTGTCAGGTGGTTTTCCTGGTTTACGAATAGGAATTATGTACCTTAGCTATTTTCCAAATATCTGGGAAATATAGTAGTTTAAGACATGCATTAAACAGGAAATTTGGATATTTAATTCTAGAGTTCGGCAATTTCTTAAGATACATATTTTTAACATTATCATGACCACCTGATTTTTTGACATTAAGCTCTTCAATAAAGAATTTAACATCAGCTGCCTGTACATAAGCATGGGATGGTGTCGCTGGCGTAAATAAATTGAATGCATGAATAGAATCGTTCACTTGAGTGTTTATAACTACATCTCCAAGATGACGAGCGATAGTATGATTATAAGAAAAGTGTTGGCAGAGTGAATTCGCTTTCTCAAGATCTGTAAAATATGTATCTGATCCATTTTTAATACATGGAATATGTCTATTTTTATTTCTAATTGTTTTAGCTATGTTCCAAAAAGGCTTGGATGCTTTGTCCAACAGGCTTAACTTATTGTTCCATTCTGTATTACGCATATTATTAATATGTTTCGATATTATACGGTTAAAGAATTCAACAAGTGTCTTAGAAATGGGTTGCCGGTATCTTTGCCAGTTTCTTCTATGCATATTTCTTATCCGTATAAGTTGCAGAATTTGAGATGGTAGTTGATTTGCGTGGCATTGTCTAATAACTTTTGGTACACTAGTGTCAATAGAGTTTAGGACATGTTCGGTAAAATTATTAATAATGTTGTCAATGTCTTGAGTGTTAGTAACGTCATCTAAATTATCTGAAACGTTTTGAATTTTCCTTCTGATTTCGTTCTGAAAAGTTTTCCAATTTGCCCTTTTAAAATTGAAAACATAATCAACTTCTTTTATAGTTACCGTATGAAAGAAGTTAACAAAATACTGGATTATGATCAGAAGACAAATCATTAAATGAGATTGGCTGGGATACGGAACTAGGAACATTAGTTATAAATAAATCAATAACTGATGGACTTCCACGAGTACTACTTGGTACATGTGTGGGACTAGGAGGATACAAGACAGATATTGGCAACATTGAAGACAAATTTGACAAAGTATTTCCCCAAGAATTGGCTCTGATGCAACCCCAATCCCTATGGCGACAATTGAGATCACCACCAATTAAAAATTGACCACTTAAACTGAAAAGCCTTCTTAGATCTGTGGAAAATTCTAATCGATTTTGGCTGTTGTTAACTCCCCCAGGAAAATAAGCGCGGTAAATGGGTCTAATAAACCTAAACATAGTTAATATTTAAAATTAAGCTAACTCAAACATTAGACAGGACCAACATGGTTGATATCACGCAATACCTACACATATTGTACAATTAGAAAGGACATTCTCTCATGAATGCCATGAATATCTTTATGGCCTTAAACCATATTTAAATATATTAAATCATTAATATTCATGTGCACCATTGCCTAACTCGAATGAGTGCTAGAGTGCACTCCGCCGTCACGGATTGTCCTCCGTCCATCCGACATTTCATCGCCAATGGGGTCAAATCATAAAAACTACAATTTGTCAGAGAAACACTATAATCTTCCAAATATTCAAATACTGTCGGTATCCTCTTGCATTTTAATGTCTCAGCTATCCAGTAAGAGTTCACCGTCTGTGATTTGGAGTAGTGTGAAAGCATAGTTTCATACAACTCGTCCCCGCTTTCGAAACAATCTAGCGATGGAATGCGATAAAGTGAAGCAAACTTTCGGGACCAACAGCCAAGAGCTTAGAATTCCAGGGATATATTGATTTTCTGGAATTTCAAAATGTTCCACCACCTTGTTCATTGCCCTCCCACACACACACAGGTCAACGGGTACAAAGATTACCAGGGTACATGGGAGGGTGAAGCTAGATTAGAAAATATTGTTTGTGCAATATATAGGGACACCTTCATGCCTCTGTATGCTCCTTACTACCCCAACGTAAAAATGATCGAAATGTCTAGATAAACGAGTTAATTTCAAACAAAGAGATAAAAACACATGCCCCTTGGAATAAAACAAGAAATACAAAAAAGAAAATTGTTGAAGAACGAAAGCTATTACACACAAGCCTACGAGTTAGAAGAGTTATGACCACCGTAGCTAACCAGGGAATTTATGTGTCATTAGTTCGTTCGGTAATTAACAGCACTCGTAACATGCAATGGCTGCATTGGTGCTCTCGGCATCCACACGCACCATGGGCATACCCTGATGAATGGAGTAACCTCATTACTTTGCCCCACAAAACACACCATGTTGGCCGCCGTAGTAGCTAATGGCATACAACCTCCAGCTTTATGGCTTGAACTAAAGAAAGAAAGTGTGAACTCAGTCTCTCTCCGATTTTGAAGGCGATAATTTTGATTAGTGGGCTTCAATCCGGAAGACCACCTAACTGAGTCTACTCGAACGGCTGTTGGAGAATTAATAAAACACGTCAATGGATGATTTGGGCGCGTGGGTTATGGTGCATGAGGCGATGTTGCTGTTGATTTATATTCGAAATGTGTGAAGATACGTCGAGCAGGCGGTGCGTTTGTTCCTGGATACGATTGTTGTTAATTAGGTAAGACGCAGTAACTCATTATCGCTGGATCTTGATGGCAGGTGGCAATAAGTCTGGCGCCCACGCGTTCTACGCACAAGTTGCATTTCAAGTGAGATTTAGTAACGGGTCAGATGGCGATGGGGTAGAAACTGATTTTCTTGGCGACGAGTGATTGACGTACATACATATGTAGGCAGAAGGTACAAGAGTTGTTAATTGGTTAAAAAACTTAAACCATAGAGCTGAGTCGCCGTCATTTAGGTCCAAGAAAAACAATCACCTTCAGATAAATCCAGGCTCTAAAAAAAGGTGTATGCATTGAGTGGGCTTGGGATATCACTAAACACTAGACAATTAGACGAATTTGCGTCATTAATCTTTTCACCACACATGTGTTTAATGTTCTAAAACATTATTAAGCTTAAATGAGATTTTTTTGAGGGGTCTTATTACTTCTGTTGTTAAAAAAAAACTTACCTATTCTTTGCAGAAGGGAAAATAGGTTCATATATGTTCATATGCTGGACTGACACTCTTACGGTTTGCACTTATCAGATCTTGTATAAGTGAGGATGAGCTTTAGTGAAGGTGCGTTCTATAATTATATTATTAATTTCCAGTCTATATTTTACTAGTAGTAGTAAGCAGATAAGTATGAAGGGTGACTAGGGCTTTGAGAATAATTTCCAATCTATCTCTTACTATTGGGGCTGACCCAAGTTTTTTCTACCTACTCTGCCTGGAATTCAGTTTAACAAAGATCATGTCTGGTCAAAGGCCATACCCTTCAATGAAAGATACAAATAACATTCACTTGCTTCATATGCCATAAAATTCGCTGTGTATATTTGTTGGCCTCCAGCCTACGTGACCATGTTTTAACTCGTTTATGGAGATTTTGGTAAACTTGGTTGTAGAGTGCCTGTCCATTACTACCTAAACAACTGTTAAAGAGATTATTTGTTCTGATAGGTAGGTAAGATAAATCTAGGTGCAATTAGTGCTAAATGTCATTTAGGGACCACATCTCGCTTGATCTATGTAGGTTTTCCGCCATTGCGTGATTTAAACTTCATGTCATTGGCGTCAGAAATCAACAAACACTCGGTGATTATTTATCAGAAATGGTTCGGGAAATGTGCATTTAATTTTACTATTTTAACGACATACATATGTACATAGTTCATCATTAGTTCTTGCCACAAATTCAACCGATCAATAAGATCTTCTGATTTCAAGTGAACCACCGTTTGCGTGAAGCAGTCCGAAAAAAATACGCGGAACAATTCTGGTGACATTAAATACGCATCACTCAGGGTCAATTCTCTCACAAAGAGTTACATTCAAAAGTCTTTTGGGGTCTCCGTTAGTATATTATAGTGTATAGTATATTATCTAAAATGATAACATTGATATTCAGGATTTCAGTAAAGGTTCAGTAAATAGTTCAATAATTTTGATCGATGATTATTGAAGTACTGGTCGGCCTTCGCTTGTATTTGAATGTACTTGAATATTCCGACAGAAGTCCCCTTTCATAAAGCCCGTGCAGATCAACGACGAATGCGACAAGACATTATGCACTTTCCTCAACTTATTGGCTATCGAAATCTCCCGATGCGAATTCATTCGACTTTTCTGTCTGGGGCATTTTGACGACTAAGGTTTGCACAAAAAAATACCAAACAACGAATGCGCTCAAGTAAGCGCTTCACATCGTCGGAAGCGCAGCCACATCGTCACATCGAAAATATTAATTATATCCTTGAAATCGAATAAAAATTCAATAAAAAAATACTAACAATCAAAAGAAATAAAACCATTTTAATTAGTAATAGTTCATATCAGCCAGGAAAAGAAAAGAAAATCATTTTCAAAAGTCGACAGTTGCCGATTATTATTTGAACACACTCCGACACCCTAAGCATATTAGCTTAGGAGTTAGAGCCCTTCTGAAACCGTCAAAATAATTTGGCGACTAGGAGAATACTTAAGTGACGTTATTTTCTGAGCGAAAGACTATCTCCAGACTTTTCTATTATCAGCTCAGACTCAGTCAAATTTAGTGAACTGAACAGGAAACGGGTCATATAAAACCTTTAGGAGATGTTGGCATAATTCGCCTCTGGCCCCAAATAAAGCTTAAGGTTTACCGTTTAATAATAAGGATCGCTGAAAACGTGTGCAGTGAATCGTGACTTTAAAGTAAGTACGCATGTAGTAGTCAATCTTAGCGTACTATAAAATATAGGTGTAAAAGAAATTGGAGAGACATCGTTGAAGAAGGCCCAAAGCTATCGCTTTCAAGCCGAGCACATCATTTGGGAAAATGCTTACCAGTTCTCCACAAGACGGTGATACATAACACTCCCTGTTTTATCTTTATAGCAAGAATATTTTCGTGGACGAGTTATTTCGCGTTTAAGTGAAGTGAACTGGCCACCAACATCTAAAACGCCAAATATTGCGCTTATCTTGACGCCCTAAAAACGAATGTTCGTCAAGTTCTCGTCATCAGAAATTATCTTCTCAAAATCAAGTCCTGCAACAACTCTCTCGAAGACTATTGAATGGTATCTAA
This sequence comes from Merodon equestris, assembly GCA_958301585.1. Classification (NCBI taxonomy): domain Eukaryota; kingdom Metazoa; phylum Arthropoda; class Insecta; order Diptera; family Syrphidae; genus Merodon; species Merodon equestris. The sequence continues at coordinate 65,945,846 of OY284417.1, read as the reverse complement.
TTCCATTTATAATGGAAAGATCCAAACAATATGTTGATCGAAAACTCATCAAAATGTTTTATTTCAATTTTCTTTCGGAATTAATATTGTGTTAACATTGTTTGTGATCAACCTCATATGTATTAATTTATCAGTGTGATTTTAGGTGAAGAAATTTTTTGAATTTCTTGGCAAAGTCGATGAGTTTGGATTCTTCTCGTTGTCGCACGAAGGTAATAATTCCAATAACGTTTGTTCCAATTCACCAAAAGCCACCAAATTCACTTTTAGTTGTTCACAAAACTCAAGCATTTGTAACTTTACAATAGGAATAATGATATGCAATTTGGTACACACATCAATGACATCAATGAGTTTAAATTAAAAAGTCATTCCTTATTTTGATCACAGTAGGACGAGATTTGTTAAAGAAATAAGGTGAATTTCGGGGCAAAGTATGTTTATTCCCCTTTTTTTTGTTATGTTGGCAGACATGTCCCCAAACATATGTTGGCATTGTCAACTATTTTATACAGATATAAGATTAGACGTGTTGGGCGATTGTTTACCGTTGAAAAAAATGCGTCAGAGAATTTGTATTAAATTTGGTGTGAAAAATAAAATTAGGTGCTCCAACGTGCTTGAACTGTTGACCAGCATTTGGCGAGTTTATTCTGAGCAAAAAAATATTCATAAGTGGTACAAGTTCTTTACAGAAGGCCTAGAAGATGTTAATAACAATGTCTTGGACTTATAGAGCGTCAATAAGGGATGATAGGGTTGGAGCAGTGATGAAAATAGGTATGGAAAATTATCGAATCGCTATCAGAGAAGTTGCTGAGCATATTGGCTCATCATGATGCCTAATGCCATAAAATATTTTTCAGATATTTAGACGAAAAAAAATCATGGCTTTTGCGTCGCGATAATGCACCTGCTTGATACTCTGTGTAATTTCTTGGCCAACAACAATAGCGTATTTATGCCTCATCCGCCATATTCATCGGACTGTGACTTTTTTTCTGATTTGCGACGATTGGCTATACGAAACAGCGCATATCACAAGTGCTTCGAGGATTGGAAAAAGCACCGGCGCCAGTGTATAATATCTGAAGGGGACTACATCGAAAGGGGTAAAATAGACATTGATGAATAAGTAAATATTTTTCGCGGAAAATAAAAATTAATTTATTTTTTGAACAAATCTCGTACATAGTCCCCAGGGCTATGTTGAGTGACTTGACCTTTGGAGTCTTCTATTTTAACTAATAGCGAGTAATGCCCAAGCGGAGAACAATGATATTTAAAGTAGCCATACATACTCGTATGTAATTGGTAAGACGCGCAATCAACTTGCCACCAGCGTTCTACTACTTGCTTTGGCGGAATGTTAAAAACATGTAAAAAGTAATTAAAAATGTCGTTGAGCTTAAAATACTATCTAACGCTTGTGAAGGGTTTAAGATTTGTCATTTTAATGCGCGTAGCTTAAATACTTCTAAACTAAATTATGTGAGTAATATTTTTGTTGGTTGGGGTGTTGATGTAATTTGTGTCTCGGAAACTTGGTTCAGGCCTGATATACCAGATTATTTTTAACAAAACAATGGGTATACTCTGTTTCGAAATGACAGAATCACGGAAACGACAGGTGGTGGGGTGGCAATCTATTGCAGTACCTCGCTTGACTGCAAAATCATTGGAAAGTCCGAAGGTGGAGGCATTGAATTCATTGTTATTGAAGTTTCTGATGGTTGTATTAAAAGCATCATAGGAACTGCTTACAATCCAAATCGAAATCACTCTCCGGAACCTTTTTTCTCGGTTATTCAAAAAGTTTCATCATCCTATGATCATATCATTATTTCCGAAAATTTCAATGCTGATCTTTTAGCTCGAGCTCTCCATCTCTTAGATTGTATTGCTACAACTGGTTTGACTGTATACAATAGATTTGCTACTCGTTTCGCTCCGAACTGTTCTCCTAGCCTTCTTGATCTGTGCATAGTGTCTGATCGTTCGAACGTCCTGCTCCAAGACCAACTATCATTTGAAGGTGTGTCAGACCACGATCTTATTTTTTGTACGTACGACATAGACTTTGCTCGCACATCCAAACCTCTGTATTTTCAATTCAGGGATTTTTCATCAATAGATTATACCTCTCTACAAAGTGATATAAATCTCGTACCTTGGCAATATGTGTACAACATGTCCACTACCAATGATAAAGTGGATTACATGCAAACCTTATTAATTAATCTGCTTAATAGGCATGTTCCGCTTAAAAGTGTTGTAGTGCGTAATAAAAATTGTCCATGGTTTACCGCGGATGTACATAATGCTATTAAGTTACGCAGGAAGATCTATTCGAAGTGGAAAACTAACCCCACTGTTTTGAATTGGGAAGCATTTCGCCAGTCTCGTAATCTAGCATCCGCCATTACTCGTAGGGCTAAAAAAAGATACTATTTCTCGAAACTAAGTTCTAACTTGCCAACCAAGAGATTGTGGAACAACTTGCGGTCGCTTGGTATTGGGAAAAATATTTCTTTTTCTACGACACCTGATTTAAATGAACTTAACAAGACCTTTTCTATTGTTGATGTCGAAAACACAAACTTTGTTCCTAATCCTCAGCTCATTTCTCAGAACGTAAATAGTTTTAACTTTCAGACGGTCTCGGAGGTTGAAGTCATCGAAAATATCCGTTCGCTAAATTCGGAAGCGATTGGGGAAGATGGACTACCGTTTCGTTTTATCAGGATGATTCTTATCTCTATCATAGCTCTACTTACTCATGTATTCAACTTTTGTATATATTCCTGCACTTTCCCTAATAGTTGGAAAACAGCAAAAGTTATCCCTGTGCCTAAGAAACGTCATCCGGTATCTGCATCGGTATCTGCATTTTACCCTGCCTGTCAAAAGTTCTTGAGAGAATAATGGCTAAACAAATTTCGAAACACCTTGTGGCTCATGCCCTGTTGTCCCCTATACAGTCGGGTTTCCGTGAGCATCACAGTTGCTCAACAGCAATTGTTAAAGTTCTTGATGACATTAGGACCCAATTCGATCAAGACTTTGTTACGGTTTTATGTTTGCTTGACTTTTCCAAAGCTTTTGATAGGGTAAATCACATCAAAAACTAAGATTCTATTTTGACTTTAGTGAAGCAGCGGTCTGACTGATAAAAAATTATTTAAGTAACAGAAAGCAAAGGGGGTAGCTTCTCTCAGTATTCCAACTTGTCAGCTGGAGTTCCGCAAGGATCGATCTTGGGCCCAATTTTATTCTGTTTGTATATCAACGATCTTCCTAGAGTGTGTAGAAATGTATCACTGCATCTCTATGCAGATGACGCTCAAGTCTACTTGTCAAGACCAGTTATCCTGATCGAAGACTTGGTCTATAGACTCAACGAAGATCTATCAAACATTCATAATTGGTCAGTGAACAATGGTCTCACTCTTAATCCTAGTAAATCTCGGTGTATTGCAATCTCGAAACAATATTATGACACTGAAATGTTACCACCTGTCTACATATCGCACATGCAGCTTCATTTTGTAAATAAAATAACTAGCTTAGGATTTAAGATAACTTGCTCTCTTTCAGCCACGGAGCATATTAACTACACTGTGGGTCGTATCTACGGGGCACTACGAAAGCTCTCGTTATCTGCGGCCTTCACACCGATTGATACTAAGCTAAGACTTGTCAAGATATTGCTCTTACCGATAATAGACTATGCTGCCGTAGTTTACTGTAAACTTGACTCTCGGTCCCTGCATAAATTACTTGTTGCGTTTAATGACTTGGTTAGATATATATATGGACTTCGTAGACATGATCACATAACAGGCTATGATCGTACTGTCCTTGGAATTACCCTTAAGGATTTTTTAGATGCTAGATGTTGCATCTTTATGCACAAAATTATCAAAATTATTCAGAAGCTACTACCAACATACTTATTTAATAAGCTTCAATTTGCACAATCACCTAGAACCCTCAATCTTATTACACCAGTATCGGTATATTTAAACACTTCACGCCTATTCTTTGTTCATGTCGCCAGACTTTGGAACTCACTGCCATTGCAAGTGAGGCGACAAGTCCAGACTAAGCATTTTAAAAATGAAATTTACAAATACTTTAAACAGCAACGTTAACAACACACATTCTTTTTTAACTATTTTTTTTTTCTTTTCTTTACACTTCCTTCTTTCCCCTCCCTTATCTCAGGTTTAAGATTTTATTTGCAAAATTTTATTTGTAACTGCCGTTATCAATCTATCTGTATACTGTATTATGTACTATAAAAGACTCGAGTCTTACTTGTACTCCTAATAAATTGAAATTGAATTGAATTGAACTCGAATAACATGACACAAAATATGTCCCGAAAAAAATATATGAATGTACGTACACACTGTTTAATTTGATTGGTTCATCTCTCTAGAACCTTATAGGTTTCTCAAGGTTGTTCACCATAGAAACAACTCAACTCTTGTTCATATTTTTATTCTCTTCACTTTGGTGGTCTCTACTTTTATTGATATCTTTATTTCTATATTCAAAGATTCGTAACAGTTGGCAGGTCGAGGGTTTTCTTAAAGCCTGCACTTGTTTCCATAACCTGCTTTTGTTAAAAAACATTCTCCACCTACCACCCGCATCTAAGCCGACCCGTATATGATGAGCACCCACTCGACCGCCTCTCATGTTTACATGTTAATGCAAACACATTCACCCAGTTTGGGGGTGGAGTCGACCGACAATTCTTCGGCTTCTAGAGCTAAATACCATACTATATGTAAATGGAAGAAGAAGCGAAAGCAATCATCGAAATTTGTTCTTAAAATAACCGAAAAAAGAATATAGTAACTTTCCAATAGCCATCGTAGAGAGACATGTTTATTGCAGTTGTAAAAAAGAAAACCATGTCTCACTTCCCACTTGGCCCACGGAGTTCGTCGTGGGGCTCCTTGTTGTTCGTCAATGGCCCACTGTTTTCTTCGCCTACCGATTAACCGGCGGTAAGCCTATTTCAAATACAAAACACAAAAGACTGAGAGAAATGCAGTATGGATGAGGGGCTTGGGCGCTGCATCGCACAATAATCCACACCACCAACAAATGATGATCATCATCAATGCCACCATCGCCGTAGTCGTCATCTTCTCCCTACAGTTGTCCGATGTGTCTGCCAGTAGTAGATGTGACGCAGTTTTGAATACCAGCAGCTTGAGACCGAGATTGCCCCCACCTATCGGCACCAATCGACTGAGAGGGTATCTCGAGGTTGTCTCTGGCATTGGATTTCATGTTGCCCGATATGCTCGCATGTACGATGCGTAGTAACTAAGAAGGCGACTTAACAAGAAGGTTCAGTTTAAATCGGCCGAGTTCCAATCGCACGCCACAAGGTTCGCACTCCGACCATGTACCACTTAATAGTCGAACCGTACAACAACATGAGATGCACACCTACTCTCACTTCAGTTTGCTGCATGTTTATGCTTTTTCTTCTCCCATTTTGTTCTGTGTTTCTCTGCTCCATTCAGGGCCGTATTGACCTCCTACATAAAAGTGCATCGAAGTTTATATTTATTGTGCGCCTAGTGGTGGTAGATAAGATACGAGTGTGAGATACTTTCTCAAGCGCTGCTGGTTGATCTTGCTGCCGTTGTGTTCTACTTTTCCGAGAGTAGAGTCGATGGTGCACAGTGTATTTCTTTTCTCACCTTGTGGTTGTATCTATTACCTGTGGAGAGTATTTTTTAGATGTAAATTATCATCAAGAAAATGAGAGATAATCTATTTCTTCTTCACCTTCAATGTCGCGCCTTCTTCTGCGTCATATTATCCCACATCGCGTTTCCCTGTCGCCCAAGTGGGCGAGAGGGACGTAAACTACAGATGCTTGACCGAATGGAAACATGTTCCGATGGGTGGAATGCATAATGATTTCACATAAATAATGAAACTTAAAAGCGCGCCTGGAACTCGACATTGAAACTAAGAATCCGAGTCTGAAAAATACCACTTTGTAACGATTTGCAACTTATCGCTAGATGATGGATGTGTGATGCTTATCCACCGAAGCGCAGTGAAGATGATCAACACCATGGAGAAGAAGAGAGGCATATACTCAGTGAGGCTTTTAAGTCAATTATCAACTAATGGCCAACTGGATTTGTGATTAATGCTACTCAGAATGCCCTAGGCTGTTGCAGGGGATGCAGGGGATCCAAGTGCTAAGTGGACTGGGATGCTGGTAATGTTCGAAAGAAATGTAGGTTTCTAAATTTATTGGTTGTTAGCTGTTATCCTACACGTTAAACGTAATAAAAATGTAGTTACTTTCACATAACGAGACATTGTGATTTTGTTTTATAGATGATCATGAAAATGTTTTATTTCTGCATCCTGTTTTTTTGAGTGGACTCGCGTGGAAGGTTGTACTGTCCTTCGACATGAAAGTCCAAATATCACGCGACGCGAAAATTGCTCGCTGAAAGTTTTGGTTTATGGTTATCGGTTTTCTATGGCTTGGATGAAATGTTCTTTTCAAAGTGAAATGTAGTCCCTATGTTGCGGGTCGTGGGCATCGGGGTTCTTGTGGAATTATGCTTTCACACTACCGAGGTGATGGGCTATAAAAAACGACTATAGCCAGCTAATAACTGGAAGTCGAATCATCGGATGGCAGTAATGGGTTCATTACTGCTTTTATTTTAACGGTTTTATGGTTGCAGCAATTTGGCTTGAAGCCAGTTTCTCCCGTGACCGGTTGTTTTTCATATACATGAAGCATAGGAAAATCTGTGCTTCGGTTACAAAGTATGTTAGTCACACGAATCATAATTGCACTAAAAAAGTTTACATTGCAGCAGTGAATACCGAATTTTAAATTCCAGAAAACGTATTTGATCAAAGCTGAAATCCTCGTTATAAACCCGTTGGCAAATCAAATGTAAAAGATGTATTATTATGTTATAATGGACTGTTACTGGCCATTTTTCATTACTTGTAATTGGTTGTTGTGTTTTTTTTTTTTTTTTACTTATTAGCACTTATTAATAAAACATTATTTAAATAATTACTGTTTTATCTTTTTCTCGTTTCAGGTAAATTGATTTATTGCCATACATATTGTACAATGTTCGTTTGAATGGGAAGTAAGAATAATGCATGATTGGCTCTACTGGTGGGAATTAGAATTTAAGAAAAAAAAAGAACGAATTAATTTATACAATTAGAAAAGGAATTATTACGGATATTATGACAGGCAAGGTAGTTTATATATTTTTATTTTCAAAATAACTTACTTTAGTGCGTTGAATGAGATACATAAACGAGATCAGAGACGAAATGCATTAATTTAATAATCAATATCAAGACACTTTCGTTGCAAAAGATCATTGGTTTCAAACTCCAAGTTTTTGCGACGAACTTCATAGTTGATGTTTTCTGCCCTTAGATCGCATCAAAAATAGTAGTTTCATTAATAAAATACTGCGTGGGGCCAGTAAAGGTATGCCGGTGTAGTTCCTGGGATATACCATATGTGAAACTTAAAAGTGTATTTTCGGCTACATTTCGAACTACGGCCGCAATGTTTTAAACTTTTCGAATTCCAATCTCCACGTCTCTACTTCTCCCTAATAGACATTAACGTTGCAGACATGACAATCAAACACTGTTAGCATCTAAGTTATTTAATTTGTATTTTTTGCAGTCAGTGCAAAGTATTAGTGCAAAGCAAGACCAGCTTTGTTCCTTTAAAAAAAATAAAAAAAGTATTTATTCATCAATATCAGTGTTTCCCCCTCTTAAATTGTCTTCATTGTATTTTATTCACTTACGCCAAGGCTTTTTACCAATAAGAAAGCTCGAATGCGCGAAAGCTCCCGTAACATCTGAATAGTTTTAACTAAAGGAGTTGGACACCCTTGAAAAATACGAATAACTAGAGGAAAATATTAAATAAAACAAATTAAATTAAATGAAGAGCATTGAATCAGAAGTGACCAAATTGGTTCTGAATGGATCGTTCAAAATATAAGGTGACTTGAATTTCGCGAGCTAAGAAGGTTCGATTTCCGATTTTTTTTTTGTTATGCTGATACTCATGACTCCTAACTTATATCGACATTGTCAGACATTGGAGATATTTAGTTGATGTAATTTTATAACTTACATGAAACGTTTACTGTGGGCATTGGCGAGTCTACGGATAAACATGAAATAGCTGAAGCAGTGAAGAAAATTGTTGTGGAGAATTGTTGAATCGCTCTCAAAGAAGTTGCTGAGGATATTGGCATATCACTTGGCTCATGCCATTAATTTTTTTCAGATATTGTGGGCATAAAACTTCTGTCCCCGAAGTTTGTTCCGAAATTTTTCAATTTTGACTAAAAGAACCGTCGCATTAACCTCGCTCAGGAGCTGTTAAATGACGTAAATGACGATCCAGATATGAAGGGTGGTCAAACATGGTCATGACGCCGAAACCAAAGCCCAATCATCCCGATCAGTCCGAAAAAAGCACGCCAAGTTCGGTCACATGTGAAGATTTTTGTGTTTTCTGTTACCCGATCGTTTCCCTGTTTTTTTCTATTACAATGGCGTGGTCCACCCTGAGTTTTTGCTGAAAGGTCGTAAGGTCCAATAAGGAGAAGCAACACAAAGAAAACTTCCGGATTTGTGGGAATACATTCCTGGCTGTTCCATCATGATAATGCATATGTTCATGCACCGTTGCTTTTGCTCAATTTTTCAACCGAAAACAATATCGTAATCATACCTTAACCAAAGTATTCACTGTACTTGGCCTCTGTGACTTTTTTCTATTTCCAAAATATAAGAGGACGGAGATTTAGTACGCTTGAGTAGATAAAGACCACACGCTGAAAGAGCTCAAAGCTATTCCGAAAAGCGCATATCCATAAATAGATATGGATTAATAAATAAATATTTTTCGAGGAATATAAAAATAATAATTTACTTAAAAATTAAGAAAAAGTAAAATGTTTAACCAAACCTCGTAGACTGCCATCAAAAAAGTAAGCACAACACCGACGTTTTGGCCAGAACGCCTGGCTGTTGTGAAGAAATCAACAATGTCGTCCGCCTTGGATTACTAGTGACAAGCGGCAACGGCACCAGCGTTGAGATCAGACGCAGAACAACTCTTGACGATTTCAGTTTTTTGAGCTCAGGAAGCAATTGAGAAGGAGCATTATTTCTCGAAAGATCCTAGTGCTGGGGGAATATGGGTTGAGGACCAGTAAATAAATATATCAACGTATATAAATTTAAAATTTTTTTGATTATAGATTTTTTTTTTCGGTGTTTTAAGCATTAACGTTGCCATATCTCCTAGCAGGAGTTCAATACAATCCAATTTTCAGTGGTATCTAACTTTAAAACTTTCCTTGGCAGCAAAAATCCCTCGTAGTAACTTGCCTTGAAAAAGCTTCTCAGCTCTCGCCGTTCGGAATCGGCCTCAACTGTTGGTCTTGTTCACTTGTGTGAAAAACAAATCGCACTCAACGTAAGTGAATGACAGAAGCTTGGCTCTCGCTCTTCATGAGCTGTAACGCCATCTAATAATAATAATGATGGGGTAGGATTTCGATGCATTCGCATATTTTTTTTTGAGACACCTTAGAAGCAATAGAATAAGTTATCTTTCCGAATCATCAATTTTCCTTTAATTTGGCAACTAACCGTTAGTGCATATTTTGCATACTCTTGCATACTTTTAAGAATAAATGCATATTTTGTGCATATTTCCGAAAAAATTAACTCAAAATTAAAAAAAAAAAACATAAAAAGGCACACGCACCATTAAACTTCTTATATTCTTTTTTCATTTTGAAAACCTAAATTAAATGTTTTACCCTTTTAATTTATTTAATTAACATTATAGTTTTTTAGTTCTTAAAATAAAAGTTTTTGTTTCATAGTTTTCATCATAAAAGTGCAAAGTTTAAGTATAGTCGTACAGTTTAACTGGTCGCTATAGCCAACGGACGTTTTATCCGACTTTTCAAAAATTGAAAGATTACTTATGCAAAAACCAACCATGTGGAGGAAAGTCGGTCGTTAAAAGCGACTGTTCGCTATAAGCCACGTCGTTATAGTTTTAAATGCATATTTAAAGTGCATATTTCCCATTTTTAAGAGCATATTTTAAGCGCATATTTTGCGTCTCTAAGTGCCTTAATGATAACAAAAAGATTATTATTTCACTTAAAATACTTTAAAAAAAGACCACATTTCAATTAAAATAACATATGTACGTACTTCACTGCTTAAAATAAAGCAAACAAAACAATTGTAATGAAAAAGTAAGTAAAAATATTGGGCGTACAAATTAATTCGGTCCGTTTTCAAAAATGGCTCCACCTGCAAGTTGTGGTTGATCTTGGAAGCGATTACCTACTTCATTGGAAATGTGTGACATCTGTCAACAATAATTAGTGTGCATCAGCGTCTGTTTCTGACAACAACATTGTTTTTTGCCTCTTCGAAATTGTTCGGATTTGTCTTAAATAAACAGCATTTGCGGGAAGTTTTGATTTTCTTTTTTAATTGGAAGAAAAGTGCAGCTGAAGCCCATCGAATGCTTGTAGAAGTTTATGGTGAATCTGCTCCGACCGATAAATCATGCATAGAGTGGTTTCGACGCTTCAAAAGTAGTGATTTTAGCGTCGAAGACAAAGAGCGTCTTGGCCAGCCCAAAAAGTTTGAAGATGAGGAATTGGAGGCTTTACTGGATCAAGATCCATGACAAACGCAAAGTGAACTCGCAGAATCGTTGGGAGTGATTTAGCAAACAATTTCCGTTCGGTTAAATAAATTTGGATTTATTCAAAAGCAAGGAAATTGGGTGCCGTACGAATTGAAACCGAGAGATGTCGAAAGGCGATTTTTCACCTCGGAACTGCTTCTTGAAAGACATCAAAGGAAGGGATTTTTGCACCGGATCGTGACTGGAGATGAAAAGTAGATATACTACGATAACCCCAAGAAGAAAAAATACTATGCAAAACCTGGTTAACCCATTCCATCATCGTCTACATCGACGCCAAAGAAATACATCCACGGTTCAAAGGTCATGCTCTGCATATGGTGGGACCAGACGGGTGTGGTGTACTATGAGCTGCTAAAACCAGGTGAAACCATTGATGGGAAACGTTATCGACTACAACTAATGCGTTTGAGCCGTGCATTGCGTGAAAAACGGCCAGAAACGACCGAAAGGCATGACAAGGTGATTTTGCAACATGATAACGCTCGGCCCCACGTGGCTGTAGCGGTCAAAAACTATCTGGAAACGCTGAAATGGGAGGTCTTACCCCACCCGCCGTATTCTCCAGACCTTGCTCCTTCCGACTACTGGCTTTTTCGACGGATGCAAAACGTTTTGGGGGGTCACCGGTTCGGGTCTTTTGAAGAAGTCGAAGAATGGCTCAATGATTGGATCGATGCCAGAGAGGACTCATTTTTTAGAGATGGTATTCGAAAATCACCAGAGAGATGGGAAAAAGTAGTCGCTTCCGACGGACAATACTTTGAGTGATGTATTTTTTTTACGTTTTTTCAATAAAAAAAAAATGTTTGAACACAAAAAACGGACCGAATTAATTTGTACTCCAAGGGCCGTAGACTGTTAGTAGACCATTCGTTCGTGTCAGCCAGTCTCAGTCAAGAATCAAGTAGCATGAGATCCAGATAAGAACCCCTCCTCGGAAGGACTATCCCTTACGAGTATCTTGAGTCTGTACTTTATGCTCTGTAGAACCCACCAATGGCTTAGTAGGCTTCCCCTAGCGTTGGGATTGTTATTTCCCCAATCATTATATTTAGCGTTTAAATCGCCGGCTAGAATGTAGAAGTTTTCTACCGAGTTTAAGCGCAGAGAAGCTCTGCAATGAAATCGTTGGGTTGAAGTGCTTCAGGTGCATAGGCTGATACAATGTACATTCTCTTTTCATTTCGGAGAGGAATACACACAGAACAGGCCTCTAGCACCTGGATCTCCGCACTTCACCGCTATATATGATATTATGTTTTAAATTGTTTTTTATGAAGATCGCAACTCCCCCGGCTTGTGTGGCGTTGGATCGGTCTCTTCAGATTATTTTGTAGGAACCGGGTCGAATTTTGTGCTTCTGGTTTAGCTTTGTTTTGCTAACCAAAAGTACATCGTGGCTTTCGTCCTCCAACAGGTTGAAAAGTACGGATTTGATGTCGATGGCGCCCCTTTTCCCCAAAGTGGCAAGGGAAAGACGCATAACAAAATTCAATCAATGGTTAAGTCTCCGTCTTCTTTTAATGTTCTGAAATCAGATGATATATTTGGCTGATCTTCCCACTCTGAGTTTGTGAGACGGTCTGGATGGGTCCATGTCTTCTTGAGAGACGACTGTTCACTATCGTGGCCTGTGATCAATAGTCTTCCTATGTTTTTATGACCACGGCTCGGGTTTCAAATCCTAACTTAAAAGTTTTTATACCGTTATGTGTAAGATTTGAGGGCAGTATTTCTATACAATGGGATTGGGTCGTGCATATTTGCCACGGTTTGGCAGCGGTTTCTTTATGGTCGAGGATCCGCAGGAAAAGTTAATTCGATCGGCGCTTTTTTTTGAGTCTATCTACGCGGTGACCAACATTGCTCACCGGAGCTTGAAAATGTAACCTTTTGAGCCACTTACAATTTCGTGCAGAAATAGAAAATTGTTGATCTGAGAATAAGGGTTTCATCGTATTCAATGATGAAAACCATGTAAACGCTATGTCCTCCGTGATGTTTGTACGAAAAGATGAATTCCTGTTCATCCTATACACACTTAAAAAAAAAAAGAATTCGATGGTAATATATGGTATCCCAAACGTCGTTTTAATACTCCTGCCAATTAAAGCAGTCGATATTTTCGCCATGCTGTTCAGCATTATCCAGCGCATGTTAGCAAGGTTTTTAAAACAGCTCTAATCAAATGGGTTGATGAAAAGAAAATAATACGCAACAACCAGTTTGGTTTTAAGACGAGGCATACTATTCACGGTCCGTCAGAACTGATTTCCGATATTCACTGGAATAAGGTAAAAAACCAATGTACGGGTATTTGTCTGGTCGACCTTGACACGACTAAAAAACAGTATGGTTAGAAGATCTGTTCTACAAGCTTACCAGGCTAGACATGCCAACTCACCAGCTATATATGATTTATGTAATGATTCTTAAAAATATGTTTGTTGTTAAATGTGACAACGTAATTTCGAGCAAGATCTTAGATATTGTCAACGGTTTTCAACATCTACACAGCGATCTTTTAGGTTTTTCAGCCACCCAATAGCGTATGCATATGATTTAGTAGCTTACAGATCAGATCCAAGAACTGAGGTCATCAGTGAAATGCTGCAATGTGATTTCGATTATTTTTGGAAATATGGCAATGACTGCAAGCTAAAAATTAACTTTTGAAAGCCGGAAACGAAACTGTCTAGGACTCCGTTGAATAGGGCCTCAAGCGATATCAGAAAAAAAAACTTGAAGAAATTAACGATCGTTGCTGATCGGTCGGCCGGACAACCATTAGCAGCGAAAAGCGCCTTTAGATATCTATGTATCTGGCTATCTAGGTATATTTAAATAGATATGTAGATGGTTGTCTTGTTGGAGCTAATAAAGCCTTTGATGTGGCAAGGAAGCTTTCTCTTTGCGGTCATAGTAATGTAATGTTGATAGTAATGTAAAAACCGCATGTTACGTGACTCAACAAGTCCCCTTGTTGTTCAATGTTGCGCCATCTATTATGGACAATATTTGTGTGTTTAACAGACAGTGCTTTAGGGTCTGTCTTAGATTTTACAGAACGCCAGAGTCTAAGTACATTAAGTATTACCGTAATAAGTGCTTGTGCGGAGAAGGCCTAATCTAAATTGAAAATTTTCTTGTTAAAATGACTCGAAACCCTTCGCACATGTTTCAGTATCGCAATGGCGGACTGGGATTTCGCCTATGTTGCAACAGCACGCCAATTTTTGTTTTTTGTCCGATGAAAACGCTTTGCTTTAGTTTGTGAGCCTCCTTTTGAAGGCTGGGCGCCCCATTATGCTTCGAAGTACCTGAGAACTGACTGATGTTAAGCTTGGTGACGCCTCGGGCATGCAGATTGAGCGAAGATGGCGAAGCCTAGTCGTTGAAAGATGCAAGCAGGAGGTTGAAAACTTGGAACGAATCACACGAGTGCTAGCCACCTTGATTGTATTTAAAATTATATCTAAGCAGCTTGGGATTGGTTGAGCTTGAATAAAGAAGAAAAAATCTAAGCTTTCCTAGAAAACCAAATTTTAAGTGTAATGCATTGAGAAATATGGTTAGACTTAGAATGCCCGGCAGGTCTGGCTAGACACATTAAATATTGCGATATTTTTAAGTTAGATTTAAACATTATTGCTTAGAAATAAGAATAGGATAATAAATTAATTCAAAAAACGAAAAACACTTACGAACCATGCCTATTTGTCATTGCAGCCTACTTTTCTTACCAATTTCCAATGTATTAGGCACAATGTTGATTTCCTTAATACGAGTATATTTGTCTAGCATTCACATCGTCTTCGAGTCCTTTTTTATCGATTATAAAAAAAAAGCCTTTCCTAGGAATCCCAAATATTCCGCTAAAACCCTTAATTTAATCCGCTCAAGCATTCGAATCAAGACCACTATGGCAAACTACTGCCAACTACTTTGATTTTTCTGACTAGATTACATCCAAGGTCTGTGTACCATCATTATTGTCGAATGGTTTCATGATCCTTTGCTCCAGTATAGGGTGAGATATTATTAGCTATGACCATAATCGCCATCGAAATTTGCCTTAGTAATTTACAGAATCACTTAGTATAAAAATGCTCCTTGGCGGCACCTTTCTGCTTATGTGCTAAAGTACAACATAAACAAGACTTCGGAAAAGCATTTTCGTGCGCTCGTAGGCATGTCTGCCCGTCCCCTATTTGTAATGGTTTATTGTAATGTTTGCGTCTTATCTCGGTTATTTCCCTAATCATTGCGTTAATTCAGCTTAGAGCATTCTGTGGTACCGATAATGGCTTCTTTATGACACCACAATAGATTTATTATTATTTTTTCTTCTCTTTGTCCGCTTCCGCTCCAGCGACATTCGGTGAAAACTCCTTCTCGTCTTGCCGAGCTACCCTATTTTGGCCCATAATTCTTTTGCCTTCGTTCTTCTGCTTCTTGTGTGCCCTTCTTTTCGTTATTTTTATTTATTGTTTCACTAGCCGCCCTTCCAAGCTCCCATAATCCACACACAAAAACACTAGAAACACCAACCAACGAGCAGCAGCACCCTACATTTGTTCCTTCAATATAAACAGTAAACAATGTAAACGGCTTCCTTCAAGTGGAACACACACAAGGCAAGAAGCAAATGGAAGAAGAAAAGTCTTCAAAATTAATTCCCAGTTCCCATCTGGGTTTCGAATTGAAAAGGGGCAAACTTAATCCGCCTAGGGACTTCGCAGCCGAGCATGTAGGACATGCCTAAGCAGATCAACAGCTGACCATTGCCCGCCTTCTGTCAAAACGTCGCTGTATGGAACAAAGGAGTAATAATTCGTACAGTGGGGCTAGACGGATTGAATGGTCTTGCCCTTCAAATTTAATCCCGATTCCCTGCCCCAGCTATCAACCAGCCATTAGTCCTAAATGAATTTTCGGCGATATCAAGGAAGCTCTGTATCTGGTCAGTTTAACGGTGGCATCACATTTTAACAACATCGTTCGTTCAGGTTTTCGAGATGCGTATGGAAAGAGGAAAGAGTGACGGCAATCTGCCCTTTTTTGGGGGTCATATTGGCTTATGTTGCCGTTGCAGTGGGAGAAGATGGTCTGACATTTTGATGTCCTGATGCCAGAGCGGTCCAGTTCATTAGGTGTATGCAAGTGTGCAGCATCGGCAGCAGTACGCATCCACATGGGTAAACAAACAAAAATCGATTTCCGTTTCACATCGCCGTTTGCTCATAGGGGATTGTGACGTGATTCGATGGGGAAGGCGCATATATGTGGGTACAGAAAAAATAATCTGCGATACACGAAATTGAGGGGAGTTGGAACAGAAGAATGTAAACGTAATAGAGCCAACCCCAGAACGTTGATGATGACGACGACTATCTCGGCCTTTGATGATCGGATGTTTGTTTTTGTTTTCGATCGTTTTGCTCGTGTCTGTTTGTCTGACCGTCATAACGTCAAAGAGTCAGTTAGACAGGCGTACCGTTTGTCTTAGTTTGGATTGTAAACTGTTGCCTATCGCCTCTGATTCCATTGATGCTATCCATGGCTTCGGACTAGAGGTCGAACCGTACGCTTGTGCGGGTGACGGCGCGTTTTTCCGGCTCTCGACGGGATATTTGGTTTACTTTGCATACTGACTGACAGTCTCAGGCCGAGAGTGCAACCTTCGTCTGTCCTCAAAATGAAATCAGTTCGGTTCGGTTTGGTTTGGTTTGGCTCGGAAATGCAATTAGCAACATGGGTTGTGCTCTTGTGTCAATGCGAGCATAATGGTTACTGGGAAGCTGGTATGTCAGCGTCCGGAGATGGGGATTCCGTTAAAATAAAATACGTTCTGGGTGTCAGGGTTGGTTTTTTTTTTCTGTTTCTTGTGATGTGGGCGGTTGGAAAGGTTTTTGCTTTTAATTTGTCTCGAATGTATTGGAGTGCTGCATTTGCAGTCATTTTGTGGTGCAGCTTTCGTTTGTCTCTCAACTGGGTTCCCATTTGCGAGAAGCAATCAAAAGTTCTATAGCAAACAAGTTGCAATATTAATTAATGGATGGACGGGTCTGCATGAAAATGGAGTCAATTAAATGACAAGTTTCTGTGATGGAGATGTGGTTCAGCTTGAGTGTGTCGTTTTATGCTTTGATTGTTGTAAGAGTTTGGTGATTGTAAAGGACGTTGCAAAAAAAAGGTCTAAGTAGACTTGACTTGTTCATATTTCCTTCGTTGCTTTATTGGATGAAGACACTCTTCCGTTCAATTCTCTTCGGATTTTTTACAGTCTTGATAACATAAATTGGCATTAGACTTCCTTCTTCTTTTTAATGAAAATATGAAAAAAACACTTACATATTAAATCAGCACAATTATTAGGATCACAACCGTAAATACAATATAAATCATCAGATCATCTTAGAGAAGTCTACAATTATAATTTTTACAAGCTTAGTCTTGTTTTATAGGATTTGTTCAACTCACATTTAGAATTCACAGGACATTTTTCAAACTTTACTTTTTTCCCGATTTCTATAAATGTACCTGAAACTTCAGACACTTTTTTCTATCCCACCCTTCTACCAACCCAACAAGCGATTTCAACGGCAGCAAGAGAAGCACCGCCACTGTTTTAAGCACAGCAAGCAAATACGATCGACGGAACTTACTCGTTTCGGATATGGTCGTTTCCTGCGCCATACCATGGTTAACTTCTTAACAAGACACTTAACCGCTTCGACAACCATCTACTCCATCCATGGTCAGTGCTGGATTCCAAGTGCGTGCAAACATCGACATCATTTTTTGGTATGGTACCTAGTTTGACAAGGTAAAACACATTAAACTTATAATCGACTACCTCCCTGACGCCGCATATCCCCGCGATGCATGTACATTACAGTGCAGCAGAGTACAGTGATGTGCATGTGCTTACTAATAAATCATTCCGCATAGACCTTAAGCCATCTACGGCGCGATGTAGCTAAACCGTGGACGTCCCGACACGAACGTGACTTCCAAAAATTAACCAATCTTCGAATATTCTTGGAGACACGTACTCGTTATAAATTAAAACCCTATTCTGCTCGAGTAGGCATCATTCCTTTTCGTGTTTTTCTTTTTTGGTTGTCGTCTCGCCTTTTTTGCTGTTTTCTTTCTTTTGTACTTAAAGCGGAAGAGCAAAGAACAACTTTTCGGTTCTAATAACCTCCACGCACCGAATAAGCCCATTTCATAACCAAGACTACCGGCAGCTAACAACTGGTAACCGTCAGCTCGCTATGGTACTTGGATCGTATCCAAAGGAATACAAAGCAAAAAAAAAACCAAAAAGGAGGAGATGAGACGACGACGATGAAACTTAGGAAAAACTTTTCTTTTCCTATTTGACGCCATTGGGTGTATAGTCTTGAATCGTTTTTTATTTTTTTTTGTTTTGTTATTTTTTACTTCACCCCTGAAGACGGTCTTCTACTTCGAATGCAAAATGAATGAGATGATGCAATTCACGGGATAAGTGCTTACTAACTATGTTTCCACTCAAGACAGGCAACTATACGCAGGACTATACTAGTTGTAAAGTGGCGACAAGCTTGCAACTAACACGGGCCGCATCCTGAGTTATGTATATGCAAACACTTGTACATCTTACGACGCAAGGGGAACATCCAGTAAAAGGAAGAAAAGCTATTTTATTTTTTGGATAGAGAAAAAACGAAAGGAAACTCCTGCTGACTACAGATGCTTCGTAAAAGAAGCGTTCTTTACGCTCACGCTCTTTCGCGCAATACGCTCCAAAAAATCAGGAAACATTCAAGGATAATAAAAAAGTATCTGCACCAGAAAATAATTCCATTAAGCACACCACCAAAAATGGAGCCAAAAAAAAAATGATAAAAGCTTCTGGACTAAGACGTCTCTGTATTACTATCGAAACCTGAATTGACAGTGGGAAACCAACATTAAAGAAACACAACACGATTAGACGATAGTTTTACTTTTGCTATTAAAGGTTTACGATATGAGTAAGATGGTTGATTAGAGAGAGAATTGCCTCCTGCCCATGGATTCGTAGTTCTGATGACTTAGTATCCGACTCTAGTGTGCATCGCTGCCCCTTGTTTGTGGGACTATCTTAACGATAATAATATGTGTATAAAAAGTGATGATAATGGAAAATGTGGTCTTGTTACACGAGTTTTACTTTGGTTTTTCGCATTAAAAATGGTATTTTAATTAAAGTAATAAGTACGTCAATGTATCATGTTACTTTATGGAATTGTGTTAAACGTGGTCTTTGGCAGGTGCTTGCTTATGTTATAGATTTTACTATGGTATTTCGATACAATGTTTGGTGGAGATGGTTTCATTAGACATTAGTAGGACTAAACAGGTGAAGCCCCAGTTAAGCGTTTCCAATGCTAATGTATTTTAATCGTTCACGTTGAACAAGTCAATAAAGATGACTAGAGCGGCAGAAATTACATAAACCTGTTTCCAGTCTGGTTTCGTACATATGTGCATTTCTCGATTACTCTTGCTTAGTGATCCATGTTTCCAGTATAATTCCGAGGATCCGAGCTATTTATTTCTATTTCTAAACACTCGGCTAGACAAACATTCATCAGTCCGCAAACCAAAGGGAGAATGGCAACTCACTTAATAAATAACTATTCAGTGGCGACACAACTCTACTATAACTTCGAAACGTGTATAAAACTAAGTACATTCGATTTTTTTTTTTGTTTTTTTTTTTTTTTAATTCATTTTTATTATTCATTTCCTATCTTCCGCTATCTTACGCGCTAGACTCGCTTAAATATTTTAACTAACTTTCAAATACCTTACTGACCCTATATGGACACTCGAAAATAAACAGAAACTATAATAATTAAAATAAAAATAATATTTAAACTAAGGAAATGTTTCTTTTTTAAAAACTTCAAATTACTTTTTTTTTATTTAAAACTTAAAACTGACTTAACTAAAATGTTTGTACAAAAATTACAATATATAAGTACATACATAATATTTATTTTATTTATTTATTTAATTACATCAATTAGAGATTTATCTTATGGATTAAGTAACATTTAGTGGATAACTTAACCATTTAAGTTTTACGAATAACTAATAATAATTGGTTTTTTTAATATGTAATTCTCTGGGGCAGTTATCAAAAAACTCCAAACTGCTTTTAAAGGCAAGAGTCTAGGCTACAGGGATATACAACTTTAACGTACTTAAAGGGGTAGTCTCATTCTCTTTTAAGGGAATTGCTTTTTTATAGGTTTTTTTTTTTTTTTTGGATTATTGTTCAGTAGGTCTGTCGTTATCGGCCCTACCAAAAGTAATCAATTTCATTGACAAAAAAAAAAAGGTAAACTGTAGACAAAAATCTTATTTTTTTTTTTTTTGTTAAAAATCGTTTAAAAAAAGTAAGAAAATATTTTTTAAAATAAATAAATTTTGGCACGGCCGATAACCATTAATGAGTAGAAGAACATATCTAAATTTGAAAGCAATCGGCTGAATAGTTTTTTTTTTAGGACCATGACAGTTTTAGAAAATTATGTTTCGGGAAAAATGCGTTTAAAATTTCAGGAGCAGAATTTTCGTGGAAAATATATAACTACTTACACTAATCTGCTATGCCTGGACCATACAATAACCCTTCGGTGGCTTCATACGCATCATTTTCTGCCAGTTTTTGTGACCTGAGGGAAGCCCCTGCCTTTTTGAATGCCTCGGACGCGGATCGCTCTGCAAGGGTTATTCGTTGTTCATCGTACTCCTCAGCATACGAATAGGCGTTTCGGCCAATTTGCGTACCAAAAATCTCCATTATTTTAAGGATGGGTGAAAATTCTTCATTAAAAAATACACGCAGCTGTCCATGAAGCAATTTCCAGCAAAATGATGCTTTGGAGCCAAGTTCCAGATGCAACTATTAAACGACTCGTTCTTGTTCTGAGTGTTTTTTTCCCAAGCACCTTTGTATCAGATCATCAGATGATAATTCTTCGTAAAGTGGCTTCAAAAAACTTGCTGCTTCTTCATCAAATGCTAGAGGATGTGTGTAAATTTCCTCTCTCTGCTGTATGTTGTAAATATTTGCACCATGCAATGAGTGCTGGGGGTTTTCATCGGTTGAAATGTAATGATAGTATGTAGCCCACACTGCTTTCTTCATTTCTTCTTGAGAATCTGGATTTCTCAAAATAGCGAAACCACAGTATGTACTTAGCTTAACCATCATGGCATTGGTCAATGCAAGAATCGACTTCTTTGTTGCAGCACTAGTGGATGATTTTTTTTTTTGATGTACATTTTGTGACAGCAACTTTACCTGCTTCATCTTTTTTGATTATTTTTGGCCTTCTTTTTTTCAGCTTCTTCCAAGCCTTTTATAGCTTTTAAATACTGGTTATGTGTTTTTTTTAGCTTCTTTCACTCGTCTACACATTCTTTTTTTGACGTGCAAGACGCACCCTTTTTTCCTTAAATTTTTAAATGTTTTGCTGTCACCATCTCCAATGTATTTACTATATTTTACTTTAAAGTATTCGACGGACCGCTGAAACATTTCGATCACACCGTCAACTTCCATTTTACCGGAACTTCCTTCATGATTTGCTTCACAATGCTCAATGTGACTTTAATACCACTCCAAAAACTCGTCTGAATCTTCCCTGCCAATCCATTGCTCGCATTGTTTACACACTTTTGATTTGAAAATTAAATCTGCAATTTTATTAGAATATTTCCCTATCAAAGAAATAACACCCAGCAGTGAGGTAAAACCACGCTTGGCCCATGGTCCATCACCAGAAACCGTGATTTTATTTTCAGTACAACCGTTTTCAACATTTAATTTTTTTTCTTCTGCAACGCTTTTTTTGAAAACAGTATCAACTACTGACTTTACAGCAATATAAATTTGGTCGGGCGTACCATAATATCCATTTTTACTAATTCCATCACACAAGTCCATTAGCGAACAAAATAAATTTATTCCAGCCAGGATGACTCCAAGTAGTCGCATAATAAACACAAAACGTCTATTGATTTCGTAAGCCTTTTTGACCATAGGAGAAGAATTGATGTCAAATTCTCGGCAGGAACACTTTACACACAACTTGAATCCTAGTCCTCGCGGTGATTTTTTCAAAAATTTAACGTCACTATCACTAGCGAGAAACACGGAATGCTGTAGCTGAATCCTTCGTCAATCGGTACATCAAAATCACTCTTGTCTTTTAATTTTTCACCTGATGTGCTCAAAAACTCGGCATTCAGCAGTATACTGATTCCCTCGAAAACTCATTTTTCTTTCTTTTTGCCCTGGATATCTTGTGGAGCTTCTCGAGCCTTTTCTATCCATTTTTTTTTCCTGTCTGATGTTGACACACAGAGCATCAAAAGTGTACTGCTAAATTTGTTCTAGGATTTTATATACGAGTATATTCACGAGAAAAATGTATATGTATACACAGGTAGTTAATGTACAAAAGTTGACCGTCAGAAACCGCAGGTATAAAAGACCGGTGACAATAATAGAAAGGTAGCAGCTGCAGACTATGAGTTGTAACTTATTTAATACTGGTAATTTCGGTCTGAATTTTTCACAGCATATTTTCGATAGGATTTACTATCGGAATATGAAAAAAAAATCGATTTTTCGAAGTGATCACATGAGACTACCCCCTTAAAAGAAATGTTCAGTCAGTAGGGAAAGTAAGAATGTCTCGGATAAACATTACTGAAAAGTATAATTTCCGATAAACTATTTTTTCGAGTAATTAGGAATACAGGAAAGTTTACAAATTGGTCTATAGTTTTTAACTTTTAGTTTTAAGCCGCTTTTAATAATGGGTGATATGAACAAGATTTTTCATTCCTCTAAGAATATACCCTTACTTAGGGATAGATTAGAAATTAGTGATTGTGTACATTTTTTTTAGTAAATGTGGGGAAACCCCATCAGGATCAGGATTTACTACTATAAATTTGAGATAGGGACTCAAAAACTTCAGTTGAGTTTATTTCAAGTGAACCAATTTGAAACAATTCTGGAGTTCGAGAAATTTCAACACAGGGACGGTCGTAGGATAAACTGATTTAAAGTAACTAGCAAACATTTTGCAGGTAGTGGACATCTCCTTTGAGGTGGCGCCTAAATAATTCATGGAATTGGGAATGCTGTTTGATTTCCGTCTCGAATCGTCCAGAACATCCAGAATACCCAGAACTGATTGTTATTTTGTCTTAAATAAGTTTGTACAACAAAAAGATACTGGCGATATAAGAAGCGATTGAGATAGTCAAACTGCTTTTGTAGTTTGAAGCACTGGAAACGAAAAATATGATTATTCGGTTTATTACGAAAATTTTCAAAGGCTTTATTCTTTTGGTTTTATAGACTAGATAGTCTTTTATTAAACAAAGTCGGATTGGAATTCTTAAAAATTCGTTCAATATAGTTCAATAGCATGCTTTAGAATAAAACAAAATGTATTATAGGCTTCTATGAGGTCTAATGATGTTAGTATATCCGCCCTATTCTAGTAACTATTCAAGATACTATTATATTTAAATGTCCAAAACTAGCACGTTTAAAATTGTATACGAGCTCGAACTTTTTACTTAGCTCACCTGGATTGGAATAGTGTACGAATGTAAGATCAACGTAAATACCATAGTGATGAATAGAGTTCCGAAACATTGGTGATACAGACTTTTCTAGAAAAACTATTACGGGCTACGTGGAAAATTAGCGGTACCTCCAAACTATCTTGGATTAACCCACATTGGTCTAGCCATTAAGGCGCACCCTCTCATGGTACAATTACTTGGAATAGTAAGTCCCGCAGATCAGGTTATCGACCGAAGTCATTGCTCTTGCATGGTGGTTTCGAATCACTTTTATCAGAAAACTGTCCACCCGTAAAATCCTTGCCCTATTTTATAGGATTTTGTTCGGGTACAATTTCCTGTACTCAGATACGGGTGTCCTATTTAGCCCTAGACAAGTCCTGGGACATTGTCTCTTAAACACCCGAATCCTTTCCATTAAGCTGGCTCTCACATTGAACCAGACGGGACATCCATGGGGAACCATGGGCCTGATTAAGGTCATGTAGCAGATTACCTTCACCCTGGAATCAAGTTAATTGCTATAAAACAGCCATCTTGTCAGAGCGAAAGCGCCTGGGCTCTTGCCAGAGCAGCATCTACATATATGTTTGTTAAAATATCACGATCCCAAGATATCAGACTGCATTTTGTCCCCCCAGTGGACGTCCGTCTGGTCCAGAAATTAAGAACCTGCACCAATGTTCTGAATAAAACAGATTTTGATTTCTGGAAATTGCTGATATTTTTCGAAGTCACACTGTAGAAGAGAAATAATGACATCGATCGCTGGATCTCATCTGTGCATAATTAAATCGTCCGCGTACACTTTTGAATGGTGAAGAGAAGCTATCAGATCACTGAAGTAAATGCTGAAAAAGATCGGCCAATTCACCGATCCTTGTTACAGTCTGTTTTTAATATCCCATGTTTGAGTAGAAGTCACGTTGGCAATTTTTACATCGCACTTTCCACCGGTTAACATGTCAAAAATCATATATATGGTAGCTATGGTTTACTTATGCCCAGCCGACTGCGCTTATGATTGTAGGTGCGCTAGGCCAGAAGCGAGTATATTCTGTCCTCTCAGGTCGCTCTGCCCTTGGATGGCGAGCAGAATTGAGCGCAAATCCACCTCGGCCACCGGTGCTTTAGTAGCAGACACTAGGGCTTTGGAAACAGCCACAAGGTTTTGTACCGTCTGCCGGCGTAGGTCTTCTGAGGTGTGACGGCTGGTGTTTGTAAGCCACCTGAGGGACATTTTTCCTCAGGCTTTTGCTAACGAGTCAAATTTGATTTTTTGATGTCTAGGAACATAGTTTTCAGGGTGTCCCCGGTTCCTACACAGCACGCACTTGAGCTTCTCCCTATCCGCGACCTTGTCTTGGGTAGAGTCATATTATTCCTTGTTTATGTGGTTCTTTCCACACTAAACTCATCGAGGCTGCACCTCGCAGTTCGACGTGTCCTGTCCGAATCCTTGACAGCGGATACATTGCGAAATGTATCTGCGTCTTCTTAATTTTTTCCATTTTGAGCATGTGGTTCCAACGGATGGAAACGTTGAATGTGAAGAAAATTGTTATGGAGAATCATGGAATCATTATCAAGTTTGCATCATCATTTGCGAAGTTTGCTTTGAAAGTGCTACGTTTTGACCAAAAGAACCGTCGCATGAGCATCGCTCAGGAGCTGTTGAATGACGATCAACGGTAAAGGAACATGGGTATATTGATTTGACTTCGAAAAAAATCCAAAATCAAGAACAAAATAGTACGCCAAATTCGATTAAATGTAAGAGGTTTTCTCGTTTTTTCTTCGATTTAGTTGCGGTGCTTATCATGAGTTCTTGCGAGAAGGTCGTTTGGTCAATAGGGAATAGTACCTTAAGACTATGCGCCATTTGCAATACCAGGAAAATGTTCGGATTGGTGAGAAAAAAAATTCACGGCTGTTGCATTACGATAATACACCTGGTCAAGGCTGGACTTTTTGATACGAAGTTCGAAAATAATGGTGTTAGCTTTGCGCAACATTCTGGACATTGGTCCGTGGTAGCCATAATTTGTTCGATGAGTGGCATTGATCCGAGGGTTTCATGGGTTGGTGTTAAGAGGAATCATGGCTATCAATGTTACCGCTGAGAACATCGTGAATAAAAAGAATATCTGCAACATTGCATTGTTCTTTAAGAGATTGGAGGTTGTTTAATATTAGACGATCCGTATAAGGTGATAATTAAGGGGGTCAGCCCAAGGAAGACCACGAAGGGCAAAACGAATAAACCTATATACGTTGAATGGCCGTAGTATGAGATTCGTATGAGGGGGATCAGACTTGACTAGCATATTCGGGAAGTGGCCTAACGAAGGTAATGTATAATGATTTCGTAACGTAAGGGTTTGAGAATCTTTGGACCAACGTTACATGAAACCGAGGGCAGAGTTAGCACTTTTGATAATGTTGTCGATATGAAGACGAAAGTTATCTGTTGGTATTAAAAATTTCAGCAATTTATTTTCATGTTTTTCTAGCAAGGAAAAGGTTTATGTTTTCAAGAAATGAAATAGATTCAATTAGTAGCATTACTCGTATATTGTAAACTCATGTTCATCATCCTAACTGAGGTTGTGTCAAGATCTGAAAGTATTTCTTGAAAAAGTTGAAATCTACATGTTGTAAGTTGTAAAACATTCAAGTTTTCCACAAGTTGTAAAACATTAAATTTTTCCATTAGTATTAGCATATTGAGTGTGTCTCAGGTTTCCAGGGTTGATCAGAAATTCGAAGTGGCGAGACGTTGATTGGTAGTTCCTTTGGTTTTCCTGCTTGTTGGGATAACACTTCGGAATAATAAATGTCTAAACGTTGCTTGCGAAATATTGTCTAGTCCTGAAGATTATCTATAACCCATCAGATTCGCTGAAAAATGATATTTTGGGCGCTTTCGCCGCGTTTATAATTATAAGGCTAAGAATGGTGTTGGCTCATTGCTCTGACAAAAAAATAAGATGAAAATGGGAGAAAATTTGAATATCATATGTGCTTTATTATATTAATTAATTTGAGGAGTAAAATAAATGCTATTAATAAATTTTGCTACTATTCGTTTACTTATTTCGGGCTAAAATGCTTCAGTCGTCAACTTTTTCAGCAAGAACTGCTGATAGGACCTGCTCTCCCTCGTTGATTATTAGCCCTTGTCGGAGAACATGTAATTTGATTAAGTCCCATCAAGTAACGCTAGTCTTGATGAAATTTGTCATTGATTCAAACGGAATTCGTTAATTCCTACCTACCTGCAGTACAAGTAATACTATAATAAGCTTTCATAAAAGGGTTAGTCTTGCCACTATTTACATACCCTAGAATGTACCCGAAATAATTGATGTGAGTCCGGTCATAAATAATGAATTGCATTTCGACATTATCAACCTCCGTCTCAAATCTTCTCTAAAACACCAGTCCAAAAACGTTTACTTCTCTTCAACTTCAATTCTCCATTCGCCAATGTGTATCTTTAACCAATTAATTAAGGTCAATTTGATTAAAAAATTACATTCGCCAAGAACAAATGTCACCCAAAGCGCAACAGCTTGAAGTGTGAGTTTCATCGGCAATAGATAGTCCACGAAACCAAGCCACTATGTATATCTGAGCGCTCAAACGAATATCTATATTTATATCCGCCGAGAACGAATGAAAATGATCACGAAGACATAATTGCGATTAACATTGTGTCTGTGTTTAGACATTGGCGACATTGAATCAATCAATCGGCAGTGAGCTACACTTCACATTCACACGGCCCCTATAGTCAAGACCTGTTTCCGTCCTTAATAGCGCCCCCAAAGCACGTCAGTCACTCCATCCACCGTGTTGTGTTTTGTATTCAAACAATGCAAGATAAATCTTCCAATCGGGTCAGTGTCGAAGTACACTTAGTACCTATTTAAGTCGATAAGATCGGTCTTAAGTCGATTGCTCGACGAGCACCGAGAGAGGGTCCAACAAGTTCTCTTTTACCGTGGCTGTGCATTCGAAGCGTGTGCACGCGCGGATTATCCTGGAGTCTGACATGTAAAATTACAAATTACTTGACGGTTTGAATAGAGGAGCCACGCCAAGCCAAGACACGGCACGGAATGGCATCACGATGGCTGTGCAGAAACCCGGAGAGCTCAGAACAAAAAGAAGCAGCAAATAAGCTCGCGGTTATAATCGCGCGGTTTATCCCCTGCTAGAGAAAAGGTGCTGCTTGCTGCATCCATGTTCTTGTACAGATTGCACAAACGATGATGATTATAAAATGAGAAACATGGATAAGACATCCAAGTGCGGATACATGGTCAAACCCGTCGCGTCGTGTATTCGTTAAGAACCGCATTCATTGGACGTTCAGGAATCGCTCGATGACGACATCTTCGTTTCGCGGCTGCGCAGGCTCGAGGCAATCTAAAGGGCTGGTAGCCGGCCAACAAGAGTTTCTTCGATTTACCATTTTACCCATTCGACTGGATTGTATCTATCTGGATCGGTCGAGCGTGCACGAATGAGGCGACATTCTCAATTAATGATGATGTGTCTGGATAGATAAGCTCACTAGTCACCAGAGAGCCGCCGTCGACGACGACAACAGCGAATTGATGGAGCAAACAGCAAAACAGCAACAACAATGATGGCGATGACGATGAATCTCCTCGCGGTGGATACCTACCGTGGTCAAAGATAGTCGTTGTGTATGGGATGTGTCGCTCAAGAACGTGCAACAACTTCGGGGTCTTTAGGGAGATTATTCCATTAGTTGAACACTGTTGTATGCCGAACGGAAATATGGATACTTGCCGCGGCATGCCAGCAGCCGAGGACCGGCCTGCATCTGGGCTCTTGGTATCCATTTAGATCCGACACTACTTGGAGCTGGGAATAGATTTGTGTTTGGGTAACGTAACGATTAGGTTCACAGTTATTAGATTGCAGTTGTAATAATTTAGTTTAGGTAATTGAGTTCTAAATTTGGTTTTGACTCGGTGTGAGTGGGCGTAGTGGTGAAGTAGTGTGGATAGGCGGTGAATGGGACAGTTTACTACTGGTTGCGCTCGAAGGCGTCATGGGATTCCAAGTGACATGTATCGAATGTTTAAGCGGGAAAGGTAGAGAATTCGAAACACGTGTTTAGTACAATTGCTTAAGTGGATAAAGATGAGCGGAGAAATCTTTAAAAAAGAAGTTATCGAAAAGGTCAATCATGGATAGAAATGCGGACGCTAGAGGATTTTCCTTACATACATATGTTCACCTCGACTGAGTGATGTAAATAAAGATCAAGCGCTGGCCAATATCGGAATACTCTTTACTTCCGTATTCTATTTGTTTCCCATTTCTGGGTAAAGGTAAGAATTTGCGGTTGGTCACTTAAGCCAATTATTCGTTGATTGGTGTCCTGTTACGCTATGCGATTCATTTCTGATAGTTTTTGCTGAGCATGTGGTTCAATTGGTGGTTGGCCACTGATGGACAAAGAAAGTCTACCAGAAAAGAGGTTAGCAATGCTGTCATTTTCGGTAATGATTGCTGAGATTGTAGATATCGGCGATTTTATTAACGATTATAAGTTTTAATTGTTATTACATTTTTGATAATTTTTTCAAATACTTCTTATCCTGAGATCTTGGTAGTTTATTTTAGAAGAAATGTTAGGGCAATATATGCGCTAATATGCATCGGTCTTAGCGATGCTACATTTAGAAATCCTAAAATACGGCTACGCCATATGGAACAGACTGGCCAACGAATAAATAAATACAGTTGATATGCATTCCAAAATAGACAACCTAGAAGAATTCCGTGATATGCACCACAGAATCGTGATTCATGGATTCGTGGATTCCGTTCAACAGACGGTCCAAAATTCTCCTATTCATTCATATTACATCGAAGGAAATCATGCCTGTAGCAGCTCTATTAGATACATTGGAGATATATTAATTTACAATTACCAAGTGTATGTGCAAAACAACGCTATTTCAAACCCTTTTGGGTCAAAAAGTCCTTAACGACCTTATAACATCTTGGCTTGTGCACAGTCTACTTTCGAAATGACTGCCCAGACTCCGGAAAAAGTTGCTAATCGTTAGAGGATAACTTTTCTGAGCAAGGAGGATGATGCAAGACTTGCCGTTTGCATGTCTGTGGTCGGTGTTTTATGTAGTCTTGCATTATGACAAAGCAGTACGGGATCAGGCTTACCAGTTGCATCTCTTTTTAGTGCATTTTTTTTTTTTACAAATTTTCTTGATGACCCTGACCCGGCCGTGACTGTTGCTCCCCGTCAGCGAACCGAATAATGGACGATATTTTACTTTTTCCTTGTTGGGGGGCATATTCATAAGCGTCAACCCAGAATGGATCCCCACGTTGTCTGTTCTCTGGTATTACGACTTGTGACACCTTTCTGATTATTGAACGATGAAAACTTATCTTTGCTGTTCAGACTTCGAACATTGCAGCAAGGTATAGCCGTAGCTGGATTTTCTTCAACAGCTGCTGCAAGTTCTTCATTATCTATCTCCTCTTGCTGACCCTTCTTCCAATCACTTATGGCATTTAACTCTCCCAAGTCTAACTCTATTTAAAAAAAAAAAACGAAAAAAGATCACATGGAACCTGGTTGGAATGTTGGTTTTGGTCAAATACTACTAATGAAGAGTAATTAGATATAAATACGGGCATTTTTAGACAATATCGTGGGTGGGGGCATCCTGCCTGTCAGCTTTCTGACGCTGGTAACAAAATGGTTCGAGTCCCGCAACAGCTAAGTTATTGTTATCACAATTCGCGGTGTTGCTTCTCAACGTAGTTCCGAAAGAACCCCCCCGTAGTACATTTGACTTGGGAAAGATTCTCGAAAATGACCGTTGGAGAGTAAAAAAGAGGACCAAACGCGACATAGTTTATAGTTTATTACGAGAAGTTTCTGCCATGGTTCTTCAGGAGCTGTAACGCCAGGAGCTAAACCCATAAGAGTTAAAAAGTTTGAATTTTGATTTATCGCTGAATAAAACTGTTCTCAATTTCTCAAGCAAATGTACCAGGCAAAACCAGGATTGCCGGCCAGGGAGGTTTTGCTGTCTGTTTGGTGGGATTGACAGGGAATCATCTACTATGAGCTGCTCCACTACGGCAAAACTACTGTCAACAATAAGACCGTTTGAAAGAAGCATTGCCTCAAAGAAGTGCCGAGAGATTTCGGAGCCAGAGCCCAGTTTCTTTTAATCATTTATGTTGTGTGCGATTTGTTTCTCAGACAAGTGAACGGAACCAAAAGCTTAATGCTGATTCTGAACGGCGAGAGCCGAGAAGTTTTTTCAAAGCAAGTGTGCAAGGGGGGTTTGGCAGTACCCCGCCGAGGAGAGAAGCCATGGAATAATCATTCGATGGCGTTGGTGTTATCGGGAACCGAACTCGCTGATCCCGCGTCAGCGGCCGATACACTACCCACAAATAGTTATAAAAATATCTTGGCATTCATGTTAACTCCGAGCTGGGTTTCAAGGAGCACATTGCAAATAATCTAGAAAAAGTAAATTTATTTATTTTTTTATTTATTTATTTATTTATCTATTTTTCTTATTTATATATTTTTATTTATTTAATTTTTTTTTATTTGCATATACATACATATGTATACATTTTTTTTTATTTATATATTTATATTATTATTTATTTATTTATCCGAATTATTTATTTATTTTCTAAGTTGAATCATTCATCTGTTTATGAAACTTGTTAGGAGTATTATTATTATTATTGTAATTATTTCTTTTTTTTTGATATAAATTGTTTTTTTCGTTTTTTTTTTTCACTTTTATTCTTTTAACCAAATTGTTTGTAAATTGATAGATAGAGGTTGTTAAGAAGAGTGCTTTTGTTTTTCGTTGTTTTCCTCTAAACATAATTTTTCTGAAAACAGTAATATACACTTCTAATTGTATTTTAAAATATTGTATTTTAAATATTAATTGTACCACATCTCTGTACTCATTTTAAATTATAGTATGCAATAGCCAGCATTGTACTTCTCTATTGAACGAAATAAAATAAATAAATCAATTTTCACTACACTTACGTCGATGACTTAACGGAAAAAGAAACGTCGATGATGAGGTTATAGGTGAAAAGGAACGTTTTCCTTCAACTTCTGACGTAGCCCATTCTGGTTTTTGGCGGGTTGACACCGAGGATAATATGAAGTACGGGGTGGTCCGATAAGTACTTAGCCTACAAAAGAAAAACAAAAATTTTGGAGAAATGGCGATTTATTTTTCAATATAGTCTCCTTTTAGCTCGATACAATTGACCCAGCGACTTCTTTAACCCGTCTGAAAAAAACCTTTTCTCTAGGTCTGCAAAGTAGGCCTCCGTGGCGGCAATGGCCTCCTCATTCGATTGAAATTTCTGCTCGGCGAGTGACTTTTTCAAGTTTGGAAACAAAAAGAAGTCGCACGGGACCAAATCTGGAGAATACGGTGGATGGGGCAGCAGTTCGTAGACTAATTCGACCAATTTGGCCGTGGCGAGTGCGGAGGTGTGAGCCGGTGCGTTATCATGGTGGAAGAGCACCTTTTCGGCGTCGAATCGGCCCAATAATTTGGCATAGTACAGCCCTGTGACCGTTTTGCCCTTCTCCAGGTAGTCGATGTGGATCAAACCTTGTGAATCCCAGAAAACGGTGGCTATCACCTTTCCGGCCGATGGGACAGTCTTCGCCTTCTTCGGAGTACGTTCGTCGGGTGAAGTCCACTGTTTCGACTGTTCCTTGGTCTCTGATGTATACCAGTGGATCCATGTTTCGTCGACTCTCACGAAACGACGCAGAAACTCCTTCAGATTGCGGTTAAACAGCGTCAAACACTGCTCTAGAGTGATCTCACGGTTGCGCTTGTTGTCCGAAGTGAGCAAGCGCGGCATCCATCGCGCCGACAGCTTTTGAGATTATTGCATTTTTCTATTATTATAGACAAAAATTCCATCCAGTTTTTCAGTTTTTAATTAATTTTTATTGTTCTATTTTTAGAGCTCCCAGTCCGCAATTGCGATACTATAACGTAGAATCCCACGAACACTGTCAACGTACCCATTGCAAATTGGCCGTTTATCCCCGGCAATTCACAGAAGTGCCTGATCGTAGTGAACTCTCTTGATATCTATTATTTCCCTTCAGTTTTGCTCGGGTTAAAATAATCAGCGAATTTTTGTTCGAATATTAATTCTAGGCGGATATCAAACTCATCAAACAGTCATCTGATGAAGGTAAAGGAATTTTAAAGATAAAAAAATGCGATATCTCAAAACAGATTTTTTGAGATCAAACAAAACATGCATGTGATAGATAACCAATTTGATAAAGCAAAAAATTTCAAAATTGCGTCCGCTGATTGTTCTTTTCAATACCTTTTGAAGTGTGGTGTCTTCGATGATGATATGTCAATAGGAAAACAAATGGAACTCTACAGCATGTTGGTTTGGGTTCAATATTTGTATCAGTTGGTGCCACCAGGTAGAAAGAGTATTTTAAATGCTGGAAGGGAATTTGATCCAGTTAGGCTATTCAATATAGATCTCTTGATAGTTCTAGGATATAGAAGTTTTCACGGATGTTATTTCGACAGTTTGTTTTACTAGTTGTAGCCATGTCCATGAGAAAAAAAAATATTTTGCGGTCTGAATTGCGGAATCTCAGAGGTGATAACAAATACAAAACGCAATCTGTTCGTGCACGCGGTTTCACTTCATCTCTACCACCCAAGTCGGTTGTTGATAACGTTGGCCACCTTGTTGAGAGGAATCGTAAAAATCGGACAATAGAGTGCAGAGTTTGCAAGACACTCAACAATACTCAAAATATTGAGATTTTTCTAAATATTTATTAAAGTTTTCCTTAATGGGTTAAAAGCATTCTGATGAAACAATCTAATACGTTTGAGATATGCTGGTAGAAGTTCGTTTCCTATGAACAATCTTGCGTTTTCAGGGAAAATTTAGCTTTAGGTTTCATCCTAGCTACAATATACATATGTGACAGCCACATAAACGATTATTTAACAAAAAAAGTTCTGTGGATGAAAACAGCTAAATACGAAGTGACCCTACTGAAATTTTGAATGGGAATTAAATCAATTATCGAAGTTAATGTGTTGAAGAAGGTTACGTTGTAAGTTCTGAAGGCTCCTGTAAAACATATAAAATGAGGCAACAACTAGTGTGGACTTTTTGGACCAAAATCAAATAAATGAAGTTGGTTTCATGACAATTATGAATGGATTACCGTATGATTCATGAGATGATAAGTTCCAGATGATCATCCGAGCCAATAAAATAATCGATGAGTTTTTGGAGAATAAGTGGCTACAGTTTCAGTTTGTATGTCATGTCTGAGGTTCTGAATTGTTGGCGAACAGAAATAATCTAAAGGTGTTAAGCCGTATGACCTCAGACGCCAAATAATTTATCCTACTGAAATAATACGATCTTCGAATTTTATTATCTCATTGATTTTTTGAAGGCTTATGCGAGCGATCATTCATTCAATTTTGGACAAAGTAGTCGTTCGATATGTTGCGATAAAGCTTTCCATTCATTCTAATTGCCTCTCCAATCTTATCTTCGCAAAGGTGCATGATAGTGATGCCGTCAACTTGAAATCCGCACCATACAGTAACTTTTAGAATTCATTGGCTTTTTATAAATCTCGCGTAGGTTTTCCGGTCTCCAAATACAACTTTCGGAAAAGATAAAATCTAACGATAAATTGTCTTGGCGACGATGGTGTAGACGGCCTAGATGCTATAATCGTTACGTCATTAATGTTTTAAAACGAATGTGTGTCAGAGTTACGTAAAATACACAGGCAACCACTTTTCAGTTAAAAAGGTATTCATCTATAAACTAAATGCAAGAGATTGCAAAAAGTATTCAAACCCAGTAATTAAGAGGAAAACATCTCTTCACTAAAGGACGAGCGAGAACTACAACTTGAAGCTCTGCCTGAGGTACCCACATCTACATAAATATACATTTCTACATATCCCCTCAATCCCCAAAGTGCGGCCTGTATCGATTTTAAAGTTGAAATTGAATGAATACATGAATTCCAAAAATACACAAAAAAGCAACAGCAGCTCACAAAAACTCAAGCACTTGAATAAGAGCAAAAAGGTATCTGAATCGCTTTAAAAGCTTCAAAACATCAGTAAACGGTTGAAAAACTCTGACTCTGAATGGCTTTCACATACAATTTTCAACTCAACCGATATCACTTGATTAATTAACAAATCCCACACAGTTTTTTCAAGTTTTTATTTGCACCTCTGTTCATATTTATTATTTTTATATAGAAAGCAGCCATTCAAGTTGTCCACTGAATAAATTCATCAAATTAATATCCCCAGTTCCACCCCCAGTCGCACCACCAGCGACCACAACTCATTCAATCGAATCAGTTCACTTCATAATGCAAAACACATAAAAGCCCCTCATCCAGCCCTCATATATTTCAGCAACGAATTCCAATTAATCATAATTTCAAAGACCAAAAATTACGTTAAAAAAAGAAAACAATAATTAAAATGCTGCAATGGCGATGCTGCTGCTCAGCTGCACACCAATTAAGTTCTGCCGCAAATTTTATCACTGCGTTTTCCAAAGCTGTCGTAAGCCGACGCGAATCTGTGGTATCGATTTATCACCAGCAAGAAAAAAATATGAAACCAACAGATGAAATTAAATTTCACCATACGCCGGTGTTAACATAAGGCATGACAGCGATGATAGCAGGACGTAAAACGTCGAACGTGAGCTTGTAAGTATGCAACTATCCCATGGATGGCATCGCGAACAAAAGACATAGATATTGGCCCAATTATGGATCTGTCACGCCGGATTTTGTAACCTAAGCAAATAACGGTGAAAACAATAACGCGATCGTGCTGAGCCATGCTTCTATTCATATTTCGCTTCCTTCGTCATCGGACCATCTTAATTGGCTCACACTACCAATAACCCTTTCACTTTTAATCCCCCCGCGTATCGTGCACTCTACGTGTATGCAACTCGAACCGCATCGATAACCATCGTGGAATTATGAATTTTTGAAGGCTCTTGTGCAATTATGGCTCACCGTGGAAAGTAAGAAGCGCTCCTTCGATAAGAAGACACAAACTAGATACCATAGAAGCACCGTTGCAGCACCGAGAAGGAAATCGTTGATTGACGTTTCCCAGTCGTTGAGTTTGTCGTAACCAACTAACAAATGCTGTTCGATACTCAGAAGTTCCGTATCTGCGATATTTGTTCGGGTAAGTATGCAAATCTTCCCATTTGCTGGTGGTGGAAGAGTACACGAAACTATGTGCATACATACTTTCTGGGAAGGAAGGAAGTGTTAAACATAGTGCAGCACAACCGTAGGTTGTCGGCCCGTAAAAGGAAGTGGTGCTCTTTGGTCGAGTCGCGACAAACTTCTAAGTGCCAAGTATCAAGCGACAAGTGGTAAATGGCAAATGCACTTGTGACTTTCCGTCTTGTACAACGTGACAATGTGATTAATTGCTTTGTTAACATTGAAAAATGAAGACATTTGCGAACGCACCGATAAGAGTGTGTTCTTTTACGTAAATGCCTAGTGAATTCTAATTTTGTAAGAGACTTCATTAGGTGCTGGAGGTCTTGTCTGGTCTAACTTGACTTCGACACGTTCTTGGTATGGTCGTAAGTTGGCGGCAACTTAAATGAACATGACAAGTGAGACGAAACACGGGAATCTGATGGTAATGGAATGCAAAAAACTTGGAACAATAGAATGATTAAAGACGGTCACTTCTATGGATGCGTGGGTTTTACGCCTACGTGGATCCGATGTGTCGCACTTTCAAGTTGAAGGAATGAGGTTCAACAATTAAGGCGCTATGGTTGTGGAGAGCATTGAAAGTATTGGGCTGTTGTTGTTAGACATAGGCTATTAGTCACGCAGCTGTGTTCAACTTCGGTGACAATTAAAATAGAATATGAGTCGATGACTTTTTAAGCTATGGTGGTGTCCATGGCCTAAACACATCCCATATAATATATGTTGGATCTAAAGACGCCTGACCACTGTCGTTATAAATTCTCATTCTCTATTCTCCGTTCACACAAACGGAACTGGAGACAACATGGACAATTTTCTTTGACCAAGCTTTTTACCCGATTTTATCTATGCTTCTGCACCTTGTTGTAAGAAGGGTAAACTCGATTGCAACACATCTCTCTATGCGTCTTTGGAAGCGGTATTAAATAGTGTATTCGTACGCATTCCTAGTGATATTTTTCCCTCGGGCTTTCCACTTATTCTTTTGACTTTCGTTCTACCCATCTTAGTCTTCGCCATTTTATTATTACTTGGACTATGCTTGGGCCTGAAAAAAGTTGCTTGAGTTTTGATTATGTAGTTTTCTCCATTCTACAGTTTATTCTTCTCCTTAGGATCTCATTTTCAAAGATTCGAAATCTATTTTCCTCCTTAGTAAAAAACTAAGTTTCATATCCGTAAAGTGTCACTGGGATTACTTAGTTCGTTAGATACTGTTTGGAAGGCATCCGGTCTGTAAAAGCTTCGTACATTCCACGAGCATATCCTTAATTTTTATGCATTCTTTTTTATGGTTGCTTTCCCTTGGATAGTTTCTACCCAGAGAATAGAGATTCGTTTTTTTCCCACCCCTGTTTGAAAAACTGGCTACCAAAGACATACACAACGCCCAACAAGTTGACAAGTTTATCATATCGGCGCCGTTCGCAGCAGTTAGACCACTTCGCGGAGAATTTTAAAAGATGATCTTCACTTATTTCCATACAAAGTGCAGATAACTCAAAGAATTTTGCCACAAGATGAGCCACGGCGCTTGGCATACGCACAAAATGTCGTTGCAATGCTAAGCCAGAATTCTGGCAGCAAATTTTGATGGCCGATGAAGCACATGTTACGCTCTCTGGCTCAGTTAATAAACAAAAATGGCGCTTCTGGGGCACCGCAAATGCTCACATTATTCACGAAGAGCCGCTATATGATCAAAAAGTTACTGTTTGCGCCGTTGTATGCGCTAAAAGCATCGTTGGACCATATTTCTTCAAAGTTGGCGATACAGTGGATGGCGATCGATATCGGTGGATGTTGGCCCATTATGTGGTTCCAGAAATGCGTAAAAAAGACTTATTTCACTTTTAGTTTCAACAAGACGGCGCGACATGCCATACTGATGCATAAGAAGTTCCCTGGAAGATTGGTGTCAAAAAAAGGCGATATTGACTGGCCTCCGAGATCGCCGGATTTCACTCCTCCAGACTTTTTTCTTTGGGAATACTTGAAAAGCAAGGTGTATGCTAACGGCCCGAAGACAATAGAACAGCTCAAAAGAAACATTCGTGCGGAAATCGCAGAAATTTCTACCGAAATGCTCGAAAATGTCATGGAGAATGCGCGAAAACGAGTCCATTTTTGCATCGGCAATAAAGGCGACCATTTAATTGATATTGTTTTTTTTATTTTTTAATCAAAATAAATTATAAAGGTCTATATTGAATAAAAGTTTTTTAATTTCCAAAGTCGGTTGAGAATTGTTGAAGTTATTCGAAATTTACATCGACCCATACCAGATGGCGCACGCTGTAGAATCACCGTGTTTTATTCTGAACCAGATCGTCCCCAACTACTTTGAAGAGATCAGCAGGCAATATGCCTGTGTCAACAGCTCTATAAACTTTAGTTTCAATGTTATCAGTATTATGGTTAGTCGTTCGCTGCATGTTTGTGGGGTTGTAGCTTTTATTACCGTTATACAGTTACAGAAGTGATTTTTATATATCCGACTTGGATCTCTGATTTCATTCGGACTTATCATCACAAAGCTTGCGAAGAACTATCGACCAGGGGCCCAGGTTTTTGAACTTATTTCCTTTCCACGTGGACTTCCCTGGTTAGTTTGACTAACCAATAGTCTGCTATATGTGGTGATTCGGTGTTTGATCCATATTGACAGTTTTCCCATTGGCAGACACGTTTGGCGGGCTGTGAAAGCTTGTTTTTCATATTTTATTTTTATTACCTTAGAACTATCTTGCGCGGTAGACAAAAATGATTAAAACTAGCTTAAATATCTTAACTTATAGTTATAAATACCTTACTAGCCCTATTCGGACGCTCTGAAGTAAACAAAACAACTTGAACTATACCTCGCGGCCTTACTTTGGAATACTTTTGCTTTTAAAAACTTAACATCAGAAGGAAAGAGACGTTGTTCGGGTAAGCGTGAGAGAGTTGCTGTTGATAAAGGTTTCAGATGTTTTTTTTTTTTTGTGATTGTATCTTCTTAATTTGACATTTTATTTAACTTCACTGTAACCACACATACTCGATAAGGTTTAGCAGAACATTCAAGCATTGAGAATATTGGAGAAGTATCAAATGTTGGTGTGGTCAATCTGGATGATAGCTGGATAGCAATGTATCTATTCCTCTAAAATAGTTCTATTTTGCAAGATTTTCTTTAGTCTTTTTAGTTGTAATGACATTGATTTTTTTTTAATATTGTTTTTCGGCTATTTAACTTAAAATTATATTTTTAAATTTTTTCAAAGATATAATTTATCTTTTTCTTGTTTCAGGTAAGTGGTCGTTGGTCGACATTTTGTCGTCAGAAAATTAAATAATCTATATCCCAAAGTGCGTACATTATTTTTTTTTAATTATAAATCATTAAAGTTCCTTTAATTTCCGTCCGCATTTAAAACATAACCATAAATAGATACTGAAATTTATACCATCTTCGTCGAAAGTACCTCAATGTGACATTAACATTTCCATAACAATTCATTCTCCTTTGGACTCCGTTTTCTGTTATCTGTTGTCATATTTAGAACATCCAACGTTAATCATTCAAAGTACTATCCACCGTCGTGCCATTCCTCACGGCAAACACCATACTCCCTCCCATGTCCGTAACTATGTATATGTATTACGTTACTATTTTGACAGCTGAGAAATAGGACTTTCGCCCGTTTTGTTTTATTTGTCACAACTGCCTGCGTCATGACAAATATGGAGAGCGTTCTGGATCTTTAGATAGGTAGATGCCTTTGAAAAGAGGAAACAAAACGGTCGTTTTTGAATACTGGCAACAGCCACTTTACGAGGACGTGGTAGACGAACGTGCTAGTGGTGTTCGTGGAAACGTACTAGCGCTCATATTCATCGTAATTTGTGCTCAAGACATAACGAGCACTCGAGAAAGTCTTTACAACCTCAAAGAACTTTTATTTTTGTTGATTGCCGCGTTGTCTTCAAAAATGTTTTGTTTTCGTTCTTTGCATTGTTCGCTTTTGATAATTTCATAACTCACCGCTTGTGAAACGAATGGATTGATGAAAAAAAAATCGAAGACGACGATACAACGTAGAACAGTCTCTACAGTCGACAAGGGAGCATTTGGTCTGAGAAATGCGCTCGCATTTGAGATGTTTAAAAACGCATATTGAAGTTGGACTGTACGTATGAAAAGGTACATATATGTATGTATAAGGTATAAGAAAAAAAATTTTCGATCCGTAGGGAGTTTCTGGAGTTTAGCCCGGGGAAGGCGAGTTTGTAGATGACAGGCGGCGGTGAGGTAGGCTACAACGTGTTCCATATTTCACGCTATTGTTGCCGCCGTCCGGTCGTTCTTGTGCGTTCCCAAAGTGTGTCATGCTCAATTAGTAGATGATTGTTTTTCTTGTTTCTCCACACCCAGATGGCACCGTGTCGAACATCTTCGGTTGTACGTACGTGGGACTTTTGTTTTGACTGGGATATGTGAGGGAGAAAATACTATTCTTCCAACAAGGCGGATAAGTGGCTTCGGATTCAGGGTGAGAAGTGGGGATTTGAGAGTTTCTGCGGATTGATGGTTAATGATGACGAAAGTGGAAATTTGTTTGGAAAGTTGTGGAAATGCCTAGGCGGCAAAGGATATAACCTCAATTTGAGGGTTTCATTTCTGCATTTCGGCATCCTGTTGGTTTCAGGGATGTCTCCCTGACACAAATCATGAGCTGCTAATCCGGGGTCATGCTGCGGGCACATGTAGTTGTTTTTCACTTTAGGGCTAACAGTACTATGGTGTCAACTATGTTCATATGTTTGAATGTGCTCTTAAGAGTGGGAAGAGGTTAAGTGCATTCAGGCATGCAAATGTTTTAATTATTAAACAACACTTTAACTTGCTTGTATACATATGTACAAAGGAATGGTAAGATTATAAATTTATAAACTTGATGCCATCAGGCGAATGCCTTAATCCTAATAATAGTATAACTACAATATAATTTATAAAATATTCAGATCAAAAAAATTGAAGGAATTGGAAGTGGTATACACTAGAAAACTGACTTCCCCATATTACCACGCACTCCATAAGTCACATATGCCATCGAAGAGACATACATACATATGCGCCCGACCATACAGTCGGAATTGGAATTGGAAATCAATTTGCGACACTATTTGTGGTAAATTGCATCTATTTGTTGAATTCAAATAGTTAGTTTTTGCATAATAGTGTCACTTTCAAATAGTGACACGGACAGTGAAGAAAGTAGCTCATCTGAGTGTTGGTTGCTGTATGAGGAAGATATAGATAGATAAATAGATATGTAATAGATACCCTTTTTTGCAAGCCACTTCACAATAAAAACAATCTTTGACATTTAATTCTAGAACTGTCATATCAAAGAAAATTATCCTTTTCATTCAAGCTTGAAACGATTGACTAAAATGCTGATGATAATAATTTTTATCGATATAGTACATCAATTGGGGATAACGTTTTCCCAATTCACTCAAGAGTTTTACAAATTTAAATTAATAGCCACATTTTATAGTATTATGAATTCAATTACTTTATACAGAAGGTAAAGCTGTTTAACAAAATCCTGGTCACAATTTTATATGTTCATCTTTGCAATGATCTTTAAAATTGATTGACAGTTCAAGAGCTGTATCACGTTTTGTTATTGAAATGCATGTACATAAATCATCATCCAGATCAGATCATGTGGGCATAATAAAAAAACACCTAATGACGGCACGTAATTCACGTTTATCCATTTTAACGAAAAGCATCCAAGACGTCTACTGTAAAAGATCGTGTAAACAAACTAGATACTTGAGAGAATATATTTCGACTCGGCATACGAACTCCGGAGACTTGTACCCAGGCAAGAAACATTCGTTTTTGGTAATTTGAACACCATCTTTGTGCCAGGCCAGAACTTTTCATCCTACCCGCATAGATAGGCACGAATTATCATCCAACCATGTCCAACGATATTCATTAACATAATTAAAAATACCTTCAGGTACAAAGTTTGCCGGTACTTTTTCGACAAAATTCAACTTTTCTCACCAACATCTCTTTCAAGAGTAATTCTTTCATTAGAAAACTTTTCTACGATTTCATACAACGAATTACCTTTGCCCCCAATTTTTCTTTCTTTGTTAGGTCTGCAAACAGAAAGTAAATCCTGAGAATATGTTAGATGGGGAAGCAAGTCCAATCGCACTGTTTTGATGAAAGAGCACTTTTTTCTTCTTCGGTATTGTACGAGAGCATTTAAAAGTAGCAACCGACTTCTTTATCATTTGTCTTGATGGAGCAGAGTTCGAATAACAATTGACAAATCATTGCTTTGCTTGAATAGTATTTTTTCCCACTTTAGAATTTTTATTAGATTTTTCTTCAATAGAATCGCCATCTACATACGATGTTTGTTCAAAAAATAAGGTGACTTTTTATTTTTCTCGAATAATATTTGTTTATTCATCAACCTATAGGTATTGCCCATTTCAAAGTAATTCACCTCGTATATGATATACTTCCGATATGCGCTTTTTGATATAGCCTTCAGCCATTCCAACGAAGTGGACTTTTTCTCCTCCATGGCAAATCTTTGTCCTTTCATGGCTGAGACATAACTGTATTGTTTTTAGCCAAAAAATTACGCACAAGCAACGATGAGTGAGCATAAATCAAGATGTGCGTCACACATTGACCGTACGAATTTTCGGCATGAATTCATAATGAGCCACACCATTGCAATAGAAGAAAACAGTGAGCAAAACTTGAACATTTCTGGTCGCTCTCATTGGAATAATTGGGCTTTCATTTCGACATTTCATTTCATTTCATTTATTTATTTATTTTTAATAACATAAAATACCACAAGATGTCATATCTTATAATAGGTATTTAGAGCAAAGTTACAAAAGTAAGAATATTTTAACTCATGAACATATAATAATAAAATAATAATACCAAAAATAATATTACTCATATAATAGAAATATAATATTAAATAATAATAATTAAGGCATTGTGGGAGATATGCAAGATTAGATTCCTCTGAAAAGTTGTTGATGAAGTTGTTCTCTGCAATTCGGCTGGTAAGTTGTTCCACAGCCTTATCACTGCAATAAGAAAGGATCGCTCTGCCACAGTGTGTGTAAAAGATGGAAAAATTAAACAAACACCTCTACGCGATTGAGCAAACGTAAACATTTCCTTCAAATACTGTGGAGCTTTTCCATAGATAATTTTATGGAGATATAAAAGATTTCTCATTTTACAGTACTGATCTAGTGGGATTCCAAACAATCTACACTTATATTGTCCAACACTAATATATCTAGGTACATTATATATATATCTTTGGGAGTCATTAAAGGCAACATTTAATTTACGCCTACATTGAGAATCTGGACAAGGATACACACAACAATTAAATGTTAAATATGGTAAAATAAGACTCTTTACTAGCTTTAGCTTCATATTGGGATGAAGTAGGTGAGTTGAGTACCGCAGACTACGCAGTCTGAAGTAGATTCTTTTGACTGTGTCAGAAATAGCATTACAACATGTCAACAATTTGTTAATGGTAAACCCAAGGTATTTTATTTTATTCACATAGGTAATAGTTTCACCATTTATTAGGATGGGCGGAATGTTTCTAGGATAAAGGGTCCCATTAGAGCAGATTATCGCAACAGTTTTTTGTGTATTTAGTCTGAGTTTATTTTGCTCAGACCAAATTAGAATCCTATGCAAGTCTTCGTTAACTTTTGCTACGGAGTTGACTAAGAAATTTTTAGGACATGGCATATAAATACACACATCGTCAGCATACATATGAACTTTACAATTATGGACTACTTCAGGTAAATCATTAATAAATAAGGAGAATAATAAAGGACCCAAGACAGATCCTTGAGGGACTCCACAGTTGACCACAGTAGGGCTAGACATACCAAAATCAGTTTTCACAGTTAAGCGCCTATTTTTCAAGTATTCGCCCATTAACTTGAGTCCTGAATTTGCGAAGCTAAATTTATGTTTTAATTTATCTAATAGAATTGCATGATCAATACAGTCAAAAGCTTTAGAAAAATCCAGGAGGACTAATAAAGCTGTGCCATTTGAATCCATGGCCATACGTAGGTCAGTAGTTACTTTAATCACAGAAGATTCACAACTATGATTAAGCCTAAATCCAGACTGCCATTTCGACATCAAATCTCTTGTGTTAATTAAATGCTGAATTTGACTCGCAATAATTTTTTC
Source organism: Merodon equestris (assembly GCA_958301585.1). Classification (NCBI taxonomy): domain Eukaryota; kingdom Metazoa; phylum Arthropoda; class Insecta; order Diptera; family Syrphidae; genus Merodon; species Merodon equestris. The sequence continues at coordinate 65,901,716 of OY284417.1, read as the reverse complement.
AAACACCTTTGCCAGAAAGGGCAACAAACTTATCGGCCTATAATCAGACGGTCCGGATGGATTAGTTTTTTTTGGAACAGGTATAATAATGGCATTCTTCCATTGATCAGGAAACTTACAAGTGTATGTATATGCATACATCAAATATATGGCGAATATATGGAATTATTTAAGGTAAAATAAGTTTTATGAACCTAGGGGAAATGCCATCAGCACCTTGACCATTCGACTTAATGGACTGAATAGCTTGGATAATTTCAGAGGTACCCACACAATCATAACAATATACATATAGGGATAACCGTTTTTAGCAAATCTGGTTCGCCATTCACATCGTTCAACATCTTCTGGGCGATTCGCCTGCTACAATTGCAGAACAAATTTCGCTGACACACGTTTCATGCCCAAAATATCTCGAAAAATGTCATGGCATGAGCCCACCGATATACTAATATCCTCAGCAACTGCTAGTGATTCGGTGATTTTTCATAACAATTTTCTTCCCAACTTCAACATTTATATCCATTGTTAACGTGCTGGCCGTCCAAGCCAGACATTGTCATTAACATTTTCTCCGCCTTCTATGAAGAGCTTATAATACATCAAAATTGTTTTGCTTTGCTCAGAGTGGATTCGCCAAATGTTATAGTCAACATTTCAATTAAATTGGTGCACTTCATTTTATTTTTCACACAAAATTTATTACAGCTTTTTTATTCATTTTTATCTATGGCAAAAAATGCCGAAAAATACTAAGACACATTTAACCTTAATATCTTTGAAAAACTAACCAAATATCTAAAATGGTGGAAAAAATAATAGAAACAAAGGTTTAAATAACGATCATCAATCAGTAAATGCGTACAATTTGATTTTTCTTCGACACCAAATCTATACCCGAACCGTACCGAACAGTACTTTGATATGGTGCATCAATTTGTTCTTATCAGGTTTTTGTTTTTGTCTAGTAGTAAAAAATGCAAGCGAAAGGGATATTAGAAACAAATCATCACCACAGTCTTCAATCGTGATTGTGAAGCAAACTACTGATTCGTCTTTATTGAGTGATGACGCGAAAACAATAGATGAAATAGCTAAGCTAATGAAGTGTTCTAACAAAAAAATATTCAAAGCTCTCCAATCAGGTCCTAAAATGGAAACCAGAGGCAGAAAAAGAAAAACAACCTCACGATTCGACAAACTGCTAATCCGACTATTCAAGAACAAGCGGTTTTTTCTTCAAGGCAATTAAACGTACGAGTCGTACAATTAGAAACAGACTAATAGAAACGGGTCTTCCTGGAAGAAGTCCCATAAAAGTACCATGCTTGAGCAAGAAAAATATAAAGCAGAGACTCGTTTTTGCCAAAAAAAACACCTCCGAATTGGAATAACATTTTATGGTCGGACGAAACCAAGATTAACTTGTTTGGTTCCGATGGAAAAACGTACGTCAGACGACCAATGAATTCAGAATTCGATCCAAAGTATATGAAAAGGACATTGAAACATGGTGGAGGCAATTTAATGATTTGGGGGTGCTTTTCAGCATCTGGTGTTAGTCCAATTTTTCTTAGAAAGGACAAAATGTGTGCTAAAGATTATGTAGAAATCGTTATGCTACCATTTGCTGAGGAGGACATGCCTATTAAATGGGAGTTTATGCAGGATAATGACCTCAAGCACACCTAAAAATTGGCTAAAGAATGGTTTATTCGAAACAAAGTCGGTGTTATAGAGTGGCCATCGCAGTCCCCTGATCTTAACCCAATAAAACATCTATGGGGCCTTCTTAAGCGCAAGATCGGAGACTGTAAAGCCAAAAATAAGGAAGAACTTTTGTCCAAAATATAAGATGAATGGTAGGTACTCTATACCACCCGCGACTTGTATCAAACTAGTCAACTAGTCGAAGATGCGAAACAGTCATGAAAAACAGAGGTGTAACAACTAAGTGTTAAAAGGATATGAATTTAACTGTAAATTAATTCTTCACAAAACACAAACAAAAAACTAATTTGTTTCTATTATTTTTTCCAGGCAAATCCAAGGAAAACCGGATTCAATACATTTTTTTCACTTTCTCTTATGTATTACAGTGCATCAAATCTATTAGTATATTTTTAATTCTTATTTTTCCTCAAATACATTTTTTCTTAACGACTAATGTCGAAGAACAAGCTTTTTTCTATTATTTTTCCACCACTGCACTTCCTCGTACGAACTTATTGGATGATATGTAAAAAATATCAGTTTGATATGTTGGAGTACAACTTTGATCAATTTTTAATTGGAAGGTGGACGAATGGTTCAGTGATATTAAAATAAAATCAAGTGACGGAAATGGTGCGCTTAGAAATGTAATTTAAAAGTATAGTACATACATATATGTACATATGTACTATGGCTGGGATACGGCACTCTTCAGGTGAAGATATCCTAAACAAGTGCAAGTCGTACGGTCTTATAGTGCTAAATACCATGTTCGTCAAACAAAGCCGGCACCTGATCACTTATAGCAGCGGCGGAAATGAAACTCAAATAGACTATCATTTGGTATCCAGTTTCATGAAGCCACGAGTTAAAGATTGCAAAGTGATCCTGGGAGACGCGATCGCCCCTCAACACCATCTCCTCCTGACTGAATTTTTTATGGAGGCGAGTAAGAAGTCAAAGCAGCAAACGAAGGTGTCTGAGAGAATCAAGTGGTACAAGCTGGATAAAGGAAAAGGCGAAACTTTTATTACAAGCATGAAAAACTACCTCTTTTCCATTATCGATGAGGTCGGTAATGAGGAGTGCAGAGCACAAGACATATGGGATTCCCTACAACAATCTGGCCTGGAGAAAGCCAAATCACTGCTCGGAACATCTAAAGGCCCCTGCCAACACGCAAAAGAAACCTGGTGGTGGACAGACGAAGCCAAAGCAGTGATACACGAAAAGAAAATGGCTTTCCAAGCTTGGTCAAAGTGCTCTTCTACTAATAGAGAGGAAAAAGCTCGCCGTGAAAAGGTATATAGATATTGCAAAGGTATCGCGGAGAAAAAGTGCGCCGAATTCAAAGCGAAAAGCATGGAAGGCCTATATCAGGAGTTGGAAGAAATATCGTCTTCCGCGTCTGACAGGAACCAGGCTACCCAGGAGCTTCGACAAAGCAATTTGAACAAAGGAGCAAATATCTTTAAGATAGCCGCCCAGAAAAGAAGAAATGCTCAGGAGATTCGTTTCCCAATGTTTATTAACAATGCTTAAGGCCAACTCCTTGAGGAAGACGAAAAAATTCTCCACAGATGGCGACAGTATTGCGAGGAACTTCTGAACGAACAGTTTCCCCGAGTGTACTTTCCAAGAGCCGCCCCGAATTATGCCGAAATATCCGATATCACAGTCGAAGAAGTTCGGTACGCGGATAAAAACTCCAAAAAAAGAAAAGCTGTTGGGCCGGTCGGGATACCCTCTGAGTTCTGGAAAAAGATGGGAGACATCGGGTCTAGATGGCTCATGGTTCTTATCTCCAAACTTATGAGAGGCGACACTATGTCTAATCAATGGAGGGAAAGCTATCTTCTTCCTTTGCACAAAGGAAAGGGTGATACGCGAAATTGTGATAACTACCGTTCTGTCAAGCTGATGTCGCACACCATGAAGATCGTTGAACGGGTATTAGATAGCCGACTGCGGAAAATAATACGACTATCTGATGACCAGTGCGGGTTTGTCTCGGGTAAATCAACAACAATCCAAAGTATAAGGGTCATGATGGTATAGCATCGTGATTCGTCAAAGGACTTGCATATGGTGTTGGTTGATTTCGAGAAGGCCTTTGACCGGCAACCAAGAGATCTTTTATGGGTAGCGCTAAGACAAAAAGGAGTTCCAGAAACCTACGTGCGAGTGATCATGGACATGTACAATAGAGTAACGACAAGAGTAAGATGCACCGCAGGAGTCACCGAAGAGTTCGCAATCAAAGTCGGTGTACACCAAGAGAGCGTCCTCAGCCCACTGCTCTTTATAGCAGTCCTTGATTGCTTGCTTGAAGGAAAAGTGACGGACCCCAATGTGCACCAGCTATTCTTTGCTGACGATGGATCAGGCGATCAGTGATGATCAGGCGTCCCTACAACGAGCACTTGATGTGTGGGTGGACATTTTTGAGGGACATGGGTATCGTATTAGTTCAAAGAAGACAGAGTATCTGTGCTGCCCGTTCTCTGACCCTCATCAGCCTATTTCAGACATTTACTTGAATGGAAGAGTGCTTCCCAAGTGTGAAAAGTTTAAACATCTGGGATCTATGATTAATAAAAAAGCAACTTGTGATGACGACATCAACCATCGCGTAAGCGTGGGGTGGATGAAGTATTTCAACACGCAAAAAAACCAGGCCGAAAAACAATTGGTGCAAACAAATGCAAAAACACCAGCATTTGATTGGCCTCAGCGATGAAGTAATCCCAAACCGGGAAGCTTGCCGCTACTTTCTGAGGTCAAACCGGCGGACCCCACAAGCGGACCAGTAGGAATGCAGTTATGTGGGAAGGTTATGGTCCTACACTTCTGACCATAACGACGCCGGAAAAAAGGAAAAGAAGAAGTACATACATACATACATATGTGTATGTAGATTTCGAAGGAGGTAAAAACATTCTTGCAAAGACAGAAATTCCGGATGACCAAAGAGCAACCATTCAACTGAACAACTGTAATCATTTTTGGGTCGCACGGATAAGGGTTGTATCAATGGGAGAAGAACGCGAGCGATTGAATTATAGATTGCTATATGTAGTGTTATTTTTTTTTCATAAATTAAGAGCAAGTTCAATGATGCTCCCAATGAACTTAGGGATTTATTACACACTACTCGGCCTAAAAAATCTATGTAATAACAGAAATATCTACAATTACTTACTCACGCTGGCTTTACAGTTCTTATGTCATATTATCACCTGAAAACAAATTGTTACAGTTTGATAGTTAGGTTACAAATTGATAGAGTTAAAATTGTCCGCATTATATTAAGATGCGATTCATAATCAACACTGCAGTGATGGTGTTAAGATAGGAATATTCATACTGAAATCTAAAAAAACTGTCGACGTAGAAGGCAATATAGCTGATGAATTGAACTTAGCATAGTTTCTTGATTCAGACTTAAGAGCACTCATTTATGTTACATTTGGAAATATTGAAAAAGCTGCAAAACCTGCCATTGAAAAGAAAGCAGTTACAATCTCGAAGTAGTTAGAGCACTTGTCCAAAACGATTCTTGAAGTCAATACTCCAAAAATCAGACAAAGTCCTGCCCATCAGTCCTTTGACTTTAAAGTTAAATTACTCTGCCTCGAATAACTAATAAGTAACAATATAATAGTCTCACTTTATGACCCGCTCTCTTAAGGAGGACTTTCTTGATTTAGGGCCATATCAGCAATGAAAAAAAGTGGAGGAAAGGATATTAATTGGGTCACATGAAATATGCTAAAGTCTACGTAAACAACGACTATTTCAATTCAAAGATAAAGAGAACAACTTCTCTTAGACAGTTCGATTAAGTGCAAACGACTTTGGCCTGGTTAATGAGTCATGTTGGTATGAGGTGAGCTAGGACTATAGCGCCACCTTAGTAAGTAAGTAATCGGAGTCTTCTTGGTTCATTGCATTTTCCAAAATGCTGTGATGTCTGTTGATCTGTTGCAACAATTCTTCCAAAGGAAGTTACATTTCATGTACCGAGGCTATTTATTATTTAATTACTTTCGCAGCTACTTCTAGGTGCAAGCCACAACCTGGGTTTAGCACTTGATAACTTCTAACTGATCTAACTGTTATGATAACTTAAATAAAATTATAAAATAACCAACTTGTCACTTTGACGCCGGGTAGGCAGGCATTTTTTCTTTCTGTGCTTTTATCATTTTTCAAATTCAATTGTCGGCAAATTTACTAATATAATAATATTTAAAAAAAGAATATTTGTAGCACCTTTGAAACCTTCCCCATGGGTCACTATCTACCATGCTGATTTGCTAGAATCGTGTATTTGTTAGCCTTAAGAAATACACGAAAATTCGAAAATTATTCTGTCTTCGATCACTTCTCTACTATCAACACAAATCCTAAAGCTTTGGAGAGTTCAAGTTTATGATTTTATGTATAATACAATATATACCGAGACCTATGAGATTCTTAACCACGAGGGAGATCGACTTCTAGTGAATATGGTCAAGTAACCGCTAACAGTTTTACAAAGTAAAATTTCTTCCGTTCCGTGAAAATAGGAATCAAATTTCGATTCAATATTTGCCTCTCCTTCAGTGCCTTCGAGTGAATTTGATCTTCTTGCCGCCGAGAATCACAAACCACTTCTCTATATCATTGTCGGATAGATACAAAGATAGAATTTGTTTTAATTGATGGACCCGTAAACAGTCTATCATCGACAGTCAGGTGAGTTCAATTATTTCCAAACAGAGGTTTTAATTTTCCCTTTACCCTGTTCAACTCTTACTAACAGCAACACTAAACCTATAGGATTCATGAAGCTAGGTGCTGACCACCCAAACCATTTTAACGATACACAATAGGATAGGTGAAATCGAAATTCGATTTGGGCAAAAAGGTTGGATTTCTGATACCTATACCCCACACTTATCGGCTCACATCTGTGCTCGAAAATCGTATCTATTCAAAATCACATGAATTCACACTCCCAAATGAAATGTATCTATTTACCGCAAACACCTAAACAACTGAAACTACGGAGGCAAGAATAAAACGAAAAAACAACAGTGTTTCCCGTGTTCGAGAAAATTTCCCTTGGACCCTGACAGTCCTCCGGGACGGTGTTGTCGAGATTGGGGCATATTCGGACAGGATGCTATAGTTACTCCCGTTTTCCTATGGCATGAGCCGGTGTGAACGTTTATTTGAATTTGAGCACTATGGGTCGATGGGGACAGGATACAACACCTATGTATCATATCCGATTGTGTGGCTGATTCCTGCTGCCGAGTCCTTAAAATTTCCTGCCCACATACACAGGCAGTTATTTGTTTTTATTTGAAATCTCACACCTGTCTTTGATGGCAGTTGCTTGCTACATGTACATGTGGACCGGAAATTAAGGGTTCATGTTTTCCTTTTTAGGGGTTTCATGGGCCATGTTGGGTGGTTGTGACGATAGATGTGTTTTGGGTACATCGGTCGGTTATTTTCCGAATCTCTCGTGACGTGCTGTGTCTGTTGGTGGTTTTTGTGTCTTTATCAGCGCTTGGTAGGTCCCTATCCATAGCAGCGGAACAATTTCACTGACTCAGGGCTTATGTGACAATGATATGTTTCATTTTTCCTCTGCCACCTACCCGTCAGACATACACAACCAAGAGCAGGGGGAAACAGACAATAGAATGGCATTGTGAAAGCAAAAGCTAAAGGGCAAGGGATAGGGAAGACACATCCTATGGCCGAATGTGATGTGGTGCTTTACCCTGTTTCGGTGTTAATGTCCAAGCTATTAATCTCAGTCAGGAGTTCGAGCTGCAGACATACCAAATAGTACCAAAACAACGAAAACAACGACAAAACAAAAAAACTGTATTTTTGGGCGGGATAAGATAAAAATTTGTTCGTCTATTCGAATGTTCTATGAAATATACCTTCGGGTTATTATCCAGCACACACATAAGTCCTGTTGAAAGAACCAATGACACTGGGGAGCATGAGTGAAATATTTTTACTCGTTATCGTCAATTGTTGCTGTGCTATTGTTTTCGGTCTGAGCTTTTAATTTTGCTTTTTCGGCATATCTGTATATCTATGTGGGTGTGTTCGTTTCACCAAATGAATCGCCGTCCTGTTACTACTTGGCGAGTTCGCATGACACTTGTTCGTGCGCTTGGAGGTGACATTTTTGGCACCAAGTGAGAAATTGCGATTTTAAATGGTAGCACAGCACACCCATTTCGTATACAGCCCCTTAACTGTGTGTTGTTTGGGAATTGGTGCGATGGCATGATAAAAATGCCATTAATGGAGAAATGGCTGGAGAATAGCTGATAAGTATCGCTAACTGGGGGTTATGGTGTGTGGAATAATCACGAACGGATACAGTTAAGAACGTAGCGTGACACTTGGACTGACTAGGCTTATGATTTTGCTACTCCTCCATGCAAATCGATATCATGGTCTTCGTGATTCGAAACCCGTATATTAATCCTTAATTCCTTTACAGAAAAAAAAAATCGAGAACTGCTGATGAAATTTAACCCCAGGATGTCGGCATTCCGCTAATAATTACATTTCCACCCAACGCAACGAGGGAAATACAATCCATAGTCCATGCTTGTGCACTCATTTAACCAGTGAAAGGAATTCCTTCCACACAGTTGGACTGACTGCGCATTTGTCCTTTTCACAACGGATATTGCTTCGAGGCAAATTTTATTAAAATTTATCCGGAAATTACAAATTCTTCTCTCATTGGTTGCATGGTCAGTGGTCCACACGTAACGAATGGATCCGGCCCTCGAGCTGGCGTTTGGTTTTGGACGGCGCTTAAATGCAACTCGGGCTATGACAAATGCTAACTTACTGTGTGTTTACTAGTGTAACTTGAAACGGCAATGATGTTTGGATGTTTTCTTGTAGCATCAATGCAGGTGGCCACGAAACTTGATTATGGATTCACGTGGGCGTTGGAATATTTTTTTCTTTGCATTGACGAATAAAATAATTTGTTGTCTTGAAAACCATTCAAGCTTACACTAACATGATGTAAGCGGGAAACGTAAGATACATTCAGGTTTTTTTTTTATCGATTCACTTGCATTAGTTTAGTTGAAAATTAATGAACTAGCAAAAGCAAAAGCTGGACTATTGAGTTTTATTATGCAGTTTTTAGTGCCTATTTAACTTGTAGCCAGTGTTTTGTTGTTGTTGTTTTCCAGGTGCATGGACATGATTCAACAGGGTAGAGAGTCACACAACGTAGGAAGACGTAGAACTATTCTATCTTCGGTTTCAGGTCACAAACAGCAAGACAAGATTTGCTTGTCGCATATTTTGCAGCCAGCTTAACGCTAGATTGCATTCTGTCTCCTTGTACTCGAGAGCGTCGAATCTTCTATGGGACAAATCCATTTTCGCACATGTACAGTTGCAAGAGTACTTTAAGATTCAACGTGCACAATCCGCTAGTCCTGGTGGTTATACCGCCATATTTCTTAAGATCGTGGTGTTTTTTCACTCTGGCAAAACCACTGCGTAAACTTTGTTTTTAGATTTAGGTTTAAATTTATTCATTCATTTTTACACATTTTACAATTTGATTTAAACATAAAGGCATTTTGGGCTGTCTCGAAAGTGATAAAAACAAATAAATGATAGTTATCATTCTTAAGTTACCGTTGTTGTTGAATGAAACTTACAATATAAATTTTATGAGTTACAGAAATTGAAGAATTTTTTTTATCTATCGTATTCTTTTGGTCTCTGTCCGAGCAGATGGCAAACAGAAATGTGTGGCCTGTTCTTAAAAAGAACATATATCGACTTTATTGTCTTGAAGCAAGCCTGAACAAGGAGTAAAGTAACTTAAACAATCTAAACTTAAATAAGCTTAATACCTATAGTATAGAAAATATTAAGAAAGTGGTGAATTGCGGCGGTAGAGGACGTTTCTTAAACAGGGTTTGGTGAAACAAAGCTCGAAAACAGCGGGGTTTGTTTCGCGCAGTATTCTGGATCAGGACATTGGCTCAGTCGTAGTTCGTTCGACGGAAGTTGATGCAAAGAGGGATTGGTGTTAAAGGAAATTATTTGAATCAAAAAGGGACGTTTAATATTACCGTCAAGTAGGTCACGGATAAAAAGTATGTTTGTGACCTTGGGTGGTTCTTCTAGGGGCTGTATGTAGATTAGTTTTAAGCGATCTTTGTAAGGCGGTGAATTGTAGGTATCAGCCCAGGGAAGACAGGAGCAAAAAGTTGGGCACTCAATGAGCATAGTATGGATACCGTAGGGGGTGGGGGGGGGGGGGGGGCAGCTTTGCCTAGTATATTAAAGAAGGGGCCTAATAAATTTAGTGTATGGGGATTTCGTGATTTAAGCATTCGACACATATCATTGAAATATGGAAGGAACGCACTCATGACAGGGAAAATTGGCGAAGGGTGCGAAAGTTAGTTCCTGGTCACAGACAACACCTTAGTCATGACAGAAAGCCGAGGTAAAGGGATGCGCTTACGAGAATAAGTGATAGCTTGTCATTTGCTAACATTTAGCAGGAAATGGTTTTTTTTCTTTATAATAAATAATGAACCTGTTTAGGTTGTCATCAGCAGGAATCAATAGGGAGAGAAACACTCTCGACACTTGATTGCCCTCACTTAAATTTTTTACCTAAATCATAAAGCAGGGTAATATTTGTTTGGACCCATTGTTAAAAGTTTTATTTTCACTCTCTCTGCTATCTGATGACAGGCTTGTAAAAATTTAAGGAAATAAAAAAAGAAAATCGAAATTTTCGGTGTTTTGTCTATTTTCAGCGCGACATTTGAATACTCTAAAAGTAGAAAAAAAAGGATGTTTTGAATGGTTTTTTTTTTGCTAATATTTTGTGAAGTGTAATATTCTCAAAAGCGTATGTATATGCGGATATGAAGTTAGGGTATAGGCGACTATTTTGAGGGTTGGGTTCCTATGAACTTGTACGATATGTGAGCCGAGAACAAACCCGCACCTTTACACAACCTCAATGAAAACAAGACCGTTGTGCTTGATATTTCTAAAGAATTTGGCATCAAGATTTTTTGGGGTCGATTAATCTCTTCTTCTATGGAAGAAGGGACGCTTTCAAGTCTGATATTCATCAAATACATGCTGGTGTTTCCTGTTCTGTCACTGACTCTCTTTCCCATTTTTTTGAATGATCTAGTTCTGATCCATTCTCCTTCTTCACTGCCGACAGTACTCTCATCCTTATTCTCCGATTTTAGAATTTGAACAAAAACATATGTTAAGCACTTTCGGTAATTAAATTGGTTATAAACAATAGAGTGTAAATCTAAATCCCAATGCTGTTTGCTGTCACTTAAGCAAACTCTTATAGTAATTAGTTATTCTCAATGGGTGGCGTTTGTGTCATTGAAATCGAAAAAATGTACCATCCTTAGTATGTACTATGTGCGTTAATAAAACGCTAAGTTCCAATGACCATATATTCAAAGTCGCTAAGAACGCATTTAAAACCAATATGCATTGGTATATACGAGGGTGGCCCGATAAGTACTTAGCCTCACCGCCAGATGGCGCCAATATCGCAAGTTTTTGACCGCGTGTGGAAGCGGCAGTGTCCGCGGATTTTAGAAAAATGGAAAAGAGCAATATCGGTCGGTGATTCGATTCTTGTTTTGGGAATGGAAATCGCGCAGCGAAATCAAAGAGCGTTTGGATGCTGTGTACGGTGACTATTCCCCTTCGGTGCCGACCATCAAAAATTGGTTTAACGAATTTCAACGTGGTCGCACGTCTGTTTTTAATGAGCCAGGTGCCCCAAAACGGCTACCACGGAGAATAACGTGATAAAAATCGTATTGGCAGACCGCCGACAGCAGATGCGCGAGATAGCTGAGACAGTAGGCATTTCAAAAGATCGCGTGGGTCATATCCTGCATGAAATTTTGGGCATGAGAACGCTGTCGGCGCGATGGGTGCCGCGTTTGCTCACTCCGGGCAACAAGCGCAACCGTGAGACCACTTCAGAGCAGTGTTTGACGCTGTTTAAGCGCAATCTGAAGGAGTTTCTGCGTCGTTTGGTGACAGTCGCCGAAACATGGATCCACTGGTACACACCAGATACCAAGGAACAGTCGAAGTAGTGGACTTCACCCGGCGAACGTCCTCCGAAGAAGGTGAAGACTGTCCCATCGGCCAGAAAGGTGATGGCCACCGTTTTCTGGGATTCACAAGGTGTGATCCACATCGACTACCTGGAGAAGGGCAAAACGGTCACAGGACTGTACTATGCCAAATTATTCGGTCGATTCGACGCGGAATTGAAGAAAAAACGGCCCCACCTGGCAAAGAAAAAAGTGTTCTTCCACCATGATAACGCACCGGCTCACACCTCCGCCCTCGCCACGGCCAAATTGGTCAAATTGGGCTACGAACTGCTGCCCCATCCACCGTATTCTCCAGATTTGGCCCCGTGCGACTTCTTTTTGTTTCCAAACTTGAAAAAGTCCCTCGCCGGGCAGAAATTTCAGTCGAATGAGGACGCCATCGCCGCCACGGAGGCCTACTTTGCAGACCTCGAGACAACGCATTTTTCAGACAGGTTAAAGAATCGTTGGGTCAAGTGTATCGAGCTAAAAGGAGTCTATATTTCTTTTCTTTTTGTAGGCTAAGTACTTATTGGACCACCCTCGTATAGGTACATCTTATCCCTTTTTCAGTCTATACCTTCGGCCCAGTGCTACATCTTAACAATGATCACTTAGTAAAGTAAAGTGTATGTGGCCAACAACAAGTGCAGATCTGAAACACAACATTCGGACCGAGAATGAAAATGCTGAAGTTTGTATGGAAGCCTATAGATACGCTATTTAGCTGTTTTATTATTTTTTTTTTTTTTAGTTTCGGGGATTTGGATAGAATATTAACACACTATCGCATGAGGGAGTTCAGTAAATTAAAAGTCTCTTCGCACTTGTTTTTTAAATGTTGATGTCAATGCGAATCAGTAGATCTGATCGGACCCGAATATTTTCAGTAAGCTGTTAGTACTTAACAACTTAAGAGCAGCCCCCACATGAATATTTCGTGCAGTGTTTACAGTTGCCTAGTTAAAATATTTTGCATTCTTTACGAATACTATTCAAACATAAAATATAACAAAATGTTTAATGACTAAAAATTAGATCTGCTTCAAATAAAGCTATTCGAAGTTTGTCTTTGTAGCATGTATACCAAACTATGGGATAAAGGCCGCTGTGGTTCTCTTCACAAGCGATAGAGATAATATGACTAATCGCTTGCTATCGACTCATAGCTAATAGAGACCATGTGGAAAAAAATAGATTTAGATTATCAACGTTTACACCATTGCGATGGTTGCTCAAGTTGTATAATTGGTTGAACAATTCGGGAGTCAGCAGTAAAAAGTGATTCACAATATTTCATGATGGAAACTTCTGTCTTCACGATGATTAACCTCCAGGTGCAATAAAATAAATTGAAGAATCTAAAATATTATTGCATGACAATAAATATTAAACTCAAGAAGAGCTTGAAAAACAGTTGGAAGTTACTCACCAAGAAATATCCCTTCGATCACATACAGTTGCTAAGATATATCTACCCACTGTAGAAGAAAGAAAAAATCGAGTCCTATTTTTATTATTTTATTTATTATTTATTTCTCATTAACAATTTAACATTGTATAATAGGATTAGAATACATAACAAAAACAGAGAAAAATATTAATGACCTCATAAACTAACGAATGAAAATAAAAGTCGAAGAGTTGACATTTGCATGAATTTGCTTTCTCGGTACAAATTAAACATTTTTTTTACAAAGTGATTTTTATAAGACCATTCTTAACGCGGAAAAAATATTGATTGATCCAAGCCAGTCATCAGCATCAGTTGCAAAGTCGAATATTCCTGCCAAGAAAATGTTACTGCGTGATCAATTGGAGGAAATAGAAAAACTAAATAGAAGACGTTATTTATGTAGCCGTCGACATTACGTGAACCCGCTGGGAGTGAATCCCTGTAATACGGTCGCTGGTTCGTCCCGCGCGTCGCGTACACTGTCTAGTTTAACCCGTTCTAGACGTCCGGTCGCTGTAATGACACTTACTGTGGCTTACGGTCACTTAACTATGTCTCTCCGGAATGCGCACGTTTACGTGTCGAGATATTTGATATTCACGTTAGTTATCCAAATATTATCAAGATTAAGACCGCTCGATGATGAGATGAAGTCTTGCGATGTAAAGTCCTTACTTTTAAGCGCCCCATCTCATTTATTTTATAAAAGAACTGAAAAGCTTTCTTACCCAAACTTGACCCTAACAACAAGCTTGGGGTTTTCTTTCTCAAGTCTCATTCGTATTCTTCCTTCATATTGCTTCCTTGCTCCCATACCTTTATAACGCTTCTGTAATGCTATACCAAGACGCATATATAAGACTTCCATTAAAGCCATCATGATTCATTGGCCAACATCTTATCCGTCTATGCGGGTCGTGCCAAAAATAGTTAGTAGCAACGCACTTCACTCACATGTCACTCCGCCCTTCCATCGTGCCCCGCACCATGTCACCAACCATCATCTGAAAGAGTGATTAGTGGTGCTCCATTTCATCCATTCTCGATATTTTGTTGTTTTTCGTTGTATCTCCTCAATTCACTGCATTTATCTACGTCTATGGACTATTAGCATTCTATGACCATTAACAGCGACAGCATTCGAATACTAAATAAGACGTGTGCTGTGGTATCTATTGGCAGTCTGACTCACCACCATTGAACCTTATGGTTAGATGAAAGCAAAGCAACTTCGATTAAGTTTGGTTTTCTTTGAACTCATACATCAGAGTTAGATTCAATCTAAGCTCTCTAACCCTCTCTCGTTTCATCTGCTTCTATCATTGAATTTAGCTTTCGGTGGATCTTGATTCCCATTCATCCTAATTAAGACGAATTAAAAGAATAAAGAATTAGAATACTGATGACAAACCGCTGCCAACAACTTCTTTCAAATCTAGATCAGAACACTACGTTGCTACGAGTAAGAGTACCCATCAGCAGATTACTATCATCGCACATACAACTAACTTGTATATGTACATATATATCATATATGTGAGAAATGCGGGAACAAATCGCTTCGAATCCGATTTGTTAATTGCCTAATGCGTACGCGTTCAAAAATTTACTAGGTACTAAAATATAACATAGTATCCGGTTACGCATCACTTCGGACGAGGACAAATGCTTGAACCGTCGGTCTATCCGCGCACCTCATCGTCATTATCCTACACGGGAGAGTATATGCCAAACAGAGTACTCGTAGTATCTAGGAGAGCATTAAATTGATATACGATCTGCGTGTAGTATTAAACCAGTGGCAATTAACATTGTTACCCGATCCGCTACCGAATACTACCTAGTGTTACTGGAGCAGTATTGAATGCATCAGGGAATGGGTATGAGAAAACACAAACGTAGTACGAGTAGTATTGCAAGCGCCGCGCTGCCTTGAATTCAATTTACAACTCGTCTGTGTTCATTATGCGCTGCATTACTCACCCGAACGCAGATGCAGATACAGTCGGTAGTTTGCTGTCCTGCCCATTATTATCACGGTTGGATGGATGTAGCATTTCGGTCGAATCCAGTCCACATATCCGCACATATTCGGATGCCGTCCAACTGCAGTCGCGAATTCCGCGTTCGTCGTTGTTTTATGAATTAAATTCGCGTTTTCGTTTCGTGGTTTTCTTGTTTTCGATTTTCTTGTTTTGTTTTGCATTTAGCGGTTTTAATGGGACCTGATCCTGACGAATGCTGTGGATATCTAATTTTTCCCTATATCCATGCCAGTATCCATAACCATGACTAACCGAATACCAACCGTACGTCTGCTGCGTCTAGTGGCACGTGAAAATGTTGTCGAATGAGCGAAATTAGATGCAAGCATATGTTATCAGTCGGTTTCGAAAATGTTGTCCCGAAAATGCAAATGAGCAAAATGTATTTTAAGCGAAAATTAATTTAAAGCTATCGCTTTGACAACCTCACGACTCGCGTGAGAGATTTATTTGTGCTAACTTTGCGGATACGAATAGGTGCTGAGTGAGGTAATAAATAATAGGTAAATGCAATCATATTCGTACTAATAAAAAATAAAAACGTGCAAAAAGGTGTAACTTGAATAGTCTGCAGGTCTTTGGATAAGCTGACAATGACAGCGACATCCCGACGGATAATGAATAATCATTTTGTCGGGATAATGGCTCATAATTGATGCCGAGAAGTGGCAATTGACATGAAAATGCAATTAAATGAAAAGATTCCGCTTGCAGATAATATGTGTGGGAATGTGCATTTAGATGGTTACAATGTTGGTAGTGGGGATATGTTAGGGGTGCGGAGTTGGACTGCAGCCGGGCGGGGAAACTCGATGTTATTGACACCTATTTTTCGAGTTAAGGTTAAGTTTGTTAAACCAACTCCAGCTTCGAGTTTCTAGTAACCATGTCACTTAGGCAAAATTTCAGAAACTGTCTTATGAGACACCTGCAAACTCTAGCATGCATAAATATCGACCATTATTTCTCTATTTGACAAATGAAATGTCGGTCGATGGAAATTAATGGTTTCCTCATTATTACAAAGCAAATATTTGCTGTGAGTTTTTAACAAAATGATTGGTCCATACTTGTTTCATGATTTAAAAATGTTGAACGGGTCGAAAAAAAGTCCTTTTATAATAGACTTGACAATGTTTTTATATTGACAACATGTTCCTGGAGTTCAAGTTTTGTTTTAGTTTTTCCCATAGTCAAGGCTTTAACCATAATCTTACTTTCAATAAAAATGTGTTAGGGGACCATGGAAAATTCGTTTTACGTTTTTTACTCCAAACTTTCGATATATTCAGGTTTACTGCTGGATGCTAGGGAAGTGGGAATAGTCATATGGTATACCCCTACCCAGTTGAGAGTAAATAATATCAATTAAATCAATTCAAGTGACCTGATTTTTGACTCGCGAAAGGTAAACGGAGGCCAGCCGATCCGTACACTTGGTTCTTAAAAAAATATGGTTCATGAACTTGTTAGAAATTGTATACGTTTTTGACTTTGTCTATTTCTTTTTTCCTGTCCGTTTGGTCAATGCGTCTTGATTGTGCATCTATCCATGGTTGAAGCATGTATACCTGAAGTAAAAAAACTGCATTCGCAAAAATGTTCAAATTCATCACTAAGTGGCTTCTCCGAGGGAAGACCGGGTTATTTCAAAATCAATTTGAAAACGCAGTCAGGATTAGATCAGACGCGCATCAATTATTTGGAACAACAACTCAAATCCTTTTAAATTCGGTTAAACACAAAACAAAATATGAACTGAATCTGACCGGTCAAGCACTTCCCAATGTGATCGATTTCGATGTTAAAAGGTACAGTGAATGCAGACACATATACATAAATGCATTACCGTTTATAAAATGAATTCGTTCCTAGTTTGAAGTCTGTTATGTAAAAGATAGAAAGCCCAGTTTTCAAAGATTATTCCACACCTTGTTACAGGGCACGCTCTGTATTTAACACCATTTTAATCCTCTAATCAACTTTTTTTAAGTTTAATATAATCTGTTTTATTATGTTAGATTGCAAGTTAAAATATACATAGGAAGATCTATGCATTATTTCTTTGGATTGGCCAGCCAACAATCTAGAATCAAATTTTTGTGCATGGTCTTTTAAATTTGTATGACGATTTTTTTTGCGTTGAGTGTATTTTATTTTTGTTATTATTATTACTACCGGCTATTTGGAACTCCGAAGCTCAGGGCTTTCGCTCCCCAAGCCTCCCTGTCATAAATGTGCTTTTTCCATGTTCCGGTGTTCTATTCCATCTCTTCTCGGTCCATCAATATATTGTCCTCCTATTTGCGACGCGCCTTCTTGGTGTCTTTTTCAGTCGGATTCTCCACCAATTATTCTTTTGGCTATTCATCCACTGCCCATGCGCCCTACGTATCCTGCTCATTTTAATCTTCAAGATTTTATAACTCAGACAGTGCATATGGCTGAGTAAAGTTCCTCGAGTTTGACTCGTCAGTGATCGTATATTTGGTTCCTTCTTTATTTACCTCTAAGCCTACTTCCTTTCTTGCCGTTATTAATATTTCTGCATTTCTCTTAACTGTGTCCTCACTATCTCGAGGTAGGTGCAGATCTTATCAGCGTCAGCTAGACCGGATGTGAATCCATTAAAAGTTATCCCCGTCTCATTTACGTTTTCCAACACAAATCACTCTTCTCAAATATTTTGTTTTTCTTCAGGCATACTTGTATCAGTTTAACCACCTTTTTCGGAATTCCCAGCCTTGCATGATACATTTTCAATCGATTTGTAGAGTCATAAACTTCGTTAAATCCACGAATAGTTGGTGGACCGTTTTGTGAAATTCCCATTTACTTTCTAGAAATATCGTATGGTGAAAATCTGGTCAATTGGGCGGCGCCTCCTGGCCACACTGGAAGTTTCCGATTATTTCCTTAGCCTGTGACAGTTGGTGATGATTACCATTGTACCACGAGCACCACCTTTTCTAGTTTACGTCGATGGATTGCTTTCTACTATCCTAAATGATTAACATTTATTAAGTCATAGATTTTTTTGTTGGATAGTGAGCTTTGCATGATCGTTCAGACGATGTTGAACAAATCAAACTACAGGGCATTACTTTGTCTAAGTCTTGCTTTGAAATTCTGTATTTCACAATCTGACGATTTTTGTGGACATTTGTAGAGAGAGATGTCAACGCTAGACATGTTACTCTTTGGCTCGTCCCGTCAGTACGATGTCAAATAAACTTTGAAGTCTAAATGTGGCCGATGGTAGACTTCTCAGGCCGGAAACCGTACTGAATTTTGAAAGATTATGCACAATCGATAATTGGCGTAGTTGAAGGTGTTTCATATTATTTGGGATCGGGCAGACAATACAGTATTTAATTTCATTAGTAATTAAGATCGTAACTTCATCAAAATCAGGGGAGCGGAAAATGCTTTCTTTGTGTCGCTTCATTCTAATTAGCTAAATTAAAAAGTTGAACAGGGGCCCAGTAAAGATTTTTTTTCTTGAATAACCTATGTATAATCTATTTCTTTGTTAAGGTTTTAAATCGCATCCTAACTTGAACAGTTCTAGTCAACATTATAATATTATCTTCAGTAACCCCGAGCGAGTTCGAATCGCGATAACACCAACGCCATCGAATGTTCATTATGCGGTTTCTCTCCTCGGCGTGGTACAGGCAAAACCCCCCGTAGTACACTAACCTTGAAAGGCGCTCGGAATCGGCATTAAACTGTGGGTCCCGTTCACTTGTGTAAAAAACAAATCGCACACAATATACCTATAAGTGAATGAGAGAAGATTGGCTTTGGCTCTCCGTGAGCTCTAACGCAATCTAAGAAGAAGAACCCCGTGTTTAAAGAATTTGTTTGGAAGACCAATCAAAAATATATGGTCTACTTTGTTCAATAATGTTTTACTTTCGTTAATTTAGTTGCCCTGATGGAAAGACCTGTCTTCATCTTCGAGCAATTGGAAAAGGTAGTTATTCGCAGCCTCATTTTAGTTCCCTGACACAAGAAGTTTTGAGTTTTTGCAAGTATTTTGGGGTGACAACACATCCCATCCGAATTTCAAACATTTTTACGGTAAGACTTGTGTGTGGCTCGGTATGACCAAGGACTGCCTTTCATCCCATCGTTGATAATTATATTTCTGTAGACCAACATCACAGTACATTTTATCCGATTTTTTTACAAACTTGACTCGAAATCTCATATATAAGTCAAGCCGTTTGAAATGCAATTTTATCCGTCGTTTCGTTCTTCTAGACTAGATGTACGAAACATTAGAGCTTAGGTTTCTGGAATCAATATCATACATACATATGTATATGCTTTTTGAACACAAGAAACAAAAAATTAAAGCCAATAACAAACATTTTCTGTTCAAGTCAATTGCTGGAAGTAAAGCGTATGATTCAACTCTTAATCAGATATTGCTTTATTTTACAATAAAAAATTTACAAAAAAGCTTCGACATCGATCTTAAACTATGTTAAATTTCAAAAACCAATTATAAGTATAATAACAAAGTTGGATGATATGCCGCCTTTAACCTACGCATGAAGATAAACAATAACTGATTAGTAGCGTGAAACACTATTTATTCTTACAGCACACTCTCGTAAAAATTCAATTATAAGCTATCAAATCGCCCTTCAAACCCGATACAAAATTGATTTGTCACATTCCCTGGTCGAACCCATGCAGTAAACAATATACACCAACTCCCTACTCCCTTTGAATCATGAATCAAATATTTACGCGCAAACATTAACTAAAAAACTGCATTCCGACTGCATCATATGTAGCATGATGCCTCGGCACACTTCATTACCAGTGGTTAGTTACTATATTATTTGCAATTAAACTGACCACCTACGGCGACCTCTGGTCACCAACCGATTACAACCTTTGCCTCAGTAATCTAACTCTGGACATGCCCAACGGGTATAGCATATTTTCGATTTTTAACAATACCATACACCGCCCCAAAGACAGTGCCCCAGAGCACAAATCCTGTTACCATCGCACTACCATCTGGTGGCTGCTTACCACAGAGAATTTTAATCACAATGTAAGTGCAAATGATTAAACAAAAATCAATTATTGCAAGTATCCACTTTATGCCGCTACCACACCAGACAGAGTCCAGTCCGCTTGTAACAAAGCACCGAGCTACACTCTCGGATAAATTCGATACGTATATCCATAAATGCACTTAATTATAAATCTATTGAAATGGCAACATATTAATGAGTTTGTAACAAGTGATGTAGGCGCGGATGACGACAGGGGGGCGCTAAAGGAATGGGATGTATAAACATACGCACATATACGCGTACCCGCCAATTAAGTGCAGTTAATTAAATCTATCCCTGATTGCGAATAAATACGCAATTTAAAAATAAAAACAAATGGGTTTTTGTAACTGTATCTACCCCCCTTGGAGTAGTTGGATAGATCGGCAGACAGATAAATAGTTGATGATTGGAAAGAATGGAAGCGGGTTTGCAATGGTGATTTTTTCCTACTCGTATTATCTATCCGAGAGAATTCTATTCCAAGTTGAACGTAAATCGCAAAACCACGAAGGGAAAAAGAACAAAAAACAAAAACACTGAAGGAAGTCAATTGCCGCATTCCCACACAAACATACGCAATTCGATGTCAACATGACTGCAAATTCAATTCACTTGCACGGACCAATAAGTAAATATTAAATATCCACTCTTATGTTTACAGCAAACAAGACACGAGTGCTCTACGTGATGGCGACGTATCTCATCAAGCCCAACGGCCGATATAACGAGCAAATACACTCGACGAATGTCCACACATCGAACACAATCGTTGCGTATTCCAATTTGTCCTATTCGAATATATTCTTACATGCTCGTATAAGCAATAAAGCATCAATAAAGCAACATTAAATATTAAAATTGATGTTATGTTAGATACAAGTATCTCGTATACGGCCACAGACGTACAGCAGTCGGGGGGTTAAAGTCAAAACCCGATAACCGTCAGGAGTCCATGTACAATATTATCTTGAAAACTCAAAATATTCGAAATGAAATTAAATGATCCAAAAAAAGGAATGTGGAGTACCACACGAACTGTCCGCTTGTGGAGGGTTGGAATCGAGGCAGCACATGGTGCCAATATGGTACTTTAAGGCATGCCTGCTCGGAATTGTGCCAGAAAATTCCATTACACCGAGTTTTCAAAAGGCCTTTCGGGTAAGGAGCGATAGAAGAAAAATAAAAAAATCGAAAGTGGTCGTGAGGTATTGACTAAATATTAAGGGGCCGCCGTCATCGTCTTCAGCATCATTATCATAGCTGAACGACATGACGAATCGAAAATTGAATCAGAAGAAAAATACTCAGAATCAATGCGACAAACATAATAATATGGATTTCTTCATTCGATTTGCAGTTTGACTTACAGGGTCTGAACATTTGTGGGTTAATAGGGAGAGCCATTTTATAACGTAGCCTTATCATCTTAGGTGTAGGTAAACGAAGTAAAATTGCGACAAAGCGTACCTTCACCCTCTTAAAATAATGTAACACCTATGCGGTGGCCATAAGATAGTTATAGTTAGCTGCGGTAATCACCTATTGGGTAGGCATTCATATATTTGTCGTTTGCATCAGTCTTTTCTTGCCTGTGGTGATAGTTTCATATTTTAATGCAGTAGCGTTCACTTAAGTTAATAATGTAGGGTCAGGAAGGGGACATTTGACTATTTTCGCAAGAAATGTGGGATCGTAAAATCGAGAAATGTTTCCTCCGTTCTATTGGATAAACATACACATTCACACATCCATGGAACACCATGGCTGTGTTGAGTATCCCTAAAATCGATGAAATGGCATTCGAGGTTGCAGCCAACTCATTGGAATTGTATGATGCTAACTCCCCTTCAAAACTCAAGTCGAATCAATTCACAGCCGGAATTTCATACAATTTCTGTCGTTGTCTTCTGATTTTTACTGTCTGCTCGGTCTGGATTCTCTAAATGTTTGTAAAATTTACTAGAATTGTTGTAGAAATTCGCTAGTATTACCTACTAGACTGTACATATACATATTTGAGAGATGTTCAGCATCTTCTTCGCCTAGTTTATATGGTTCTACTCCTCGTTGCTCTTCCCTTTATGGTGTATCTAAATAAAGTTGCAGCTAGTCCAAAATATTTATAATTACATTACATGTTTCTATGTGCGATAAGTAATTATTTTCTCTCATAACATCGTCGCAAGCAAACTTGCGATCGAGAAATGGGCATTACCTTTTTCTTGGTTGATGGTCGTGACACCAAACTGTAACCATATTAAACTCTAGTCGCATTAATTATGCAGCATCAATCTTGTGGCTAACTACTGTATCATTGGCATTTGTATACCACGTAACACAATTTAGGGGATCGTTGGCTAACACCATGTGCAAAAAAAAAAACAACCGCACTATGATATGCGACTCTACGACTTCCGAATAGATTTAGCTCATACTTTTAAAGTGTATGTAGGAGGGATTGCAGCTTTTTTTTTATCGTGTGCTTTGTCATTTTGGTGTATGAAAGAAAAACAAATCCATTAAATTACATTGGAGCGCTCTGGACTGTGACAAATTGTTTGTGAGGAGTAAACGATTTTTCCAATGATTATGTCTGAATCGGATAAATGTTCCTGATCGCAGACGAAAGCACGGTGAGAGGTCTTTTGAAGAAATTTGATTCCTTAGAGAGGCAAATCGGGAGCAGAAGATCCAATAAAATTACAATGCAGAACGATCGAATTTTGAAGAGCATGTTTTTGAAAAGCACCGGTTCCGGTGGCCAAGACATTGAGATAAGATTTGAACTGTGCAACGCCGGCTAAATGAAGTGGACCTTCAGGCCCGTCGATCTGCCCTTCTCTCAGCAGCAATTAAGAAAAAAATTTATGTGGATTAACACTTTTAGAAAAGGGTCAAATTTGCTGACGATTCAAAATTTAATTTGATTGAATCGAACGAAAAGCAGACAGTGTGCAGGGGAGCTTAGGAGCAATATTCCGACCATTTTTTGCTTCCTACCGTTAAGCATTTGGCTTTTTGCTCGTATGTATTCGCTTTTGTACTGTCTCATAAATGCAGCCACTTACAGAGAAATCTCATGACTTTGTTCCTACAATAACGGAGTTATGCTGTTACATCCCAAAACCTATTTTTCAGGATTATTCCGCTCCTTGTTATCAAGCTCTCTCTGAAGAAGAAGTGGTTTTTATCACTTGTGTTTTCTTTCAAGAAATAACCCAATGCTAAACAGATATTGGTCTCGATTTTTTAAACTGACCCTGCACTCAAAAGAAAAATAAGATACGCAAAAAGGCAAGTAATATAATTGAAGAACTTAAAACGATCATAACAGAAGTGTGGGCTTAAAATATAATAGCTAGAGAAATTCAAAACATTATGGCTCTATTCCATGAAAAATTCAAGCGATCATAAAGGCTAAAGGCGGTGCTACATTTGAAAAAGTTAAAAACTGAACTTCCCTTAATTACTTTTAATAAAAATGTGGGACTTTTTTTTTATTCAGTTGTAGAAAAAAGTCCTATTTGACAACCTTTTTTACTAGCATCTATATACTTGTTCTTGTGCCTTTATCGTTATGGTAAACATCTAAGGAGAGTTAGGAAGGGTTATTGTCTTATAAAAAAAAGGTTTAATTGTAGGTTAAAACGTTTTAGAAAAGTTGTGTTGGTGCGGATTTTTTTTTCTTTTTTAGCATGGGGTGTATACAATAAATAGAAGTAAACCTAATTCTGATCCGTGTGAGAAACCATATACAATCTTCTTCTTCTTCTTTTCCTTTTTTCCGGCGTCGTTATGGTCAGAAGTGTAGGACCATAACCTTCCCACTTAACTGCATTCCTACTGGTCCGCTTGTGGGATCCGCCGGTTTGACCTCAGAAAGTAGCGCCAGGCTTCCCGGTTTGGCATTACTTCATCGCTGAGGCCAATCAAATGCTGGTGTTTTTGCATTTGTTTGCACCAATTGTTTTTCGGCCTGCCTTTTTTTTTTTTTTTTTTTTTTTTTTGTGACACGGGCATGCTCCAGATTTTTTTGTTTGATCTTACTCTTACAACACCGGTGATCTCCAGTCGTGTCAGCCCACTGATTTGCATGTACACTTGCGGGGCAGTTTAATGGTGGTATATGTGTCCCTAGGCTCACTTTGGTGTTTTCTAAATTGCCTAGATGTGATTTTCCTTTGTTTTAGTCGCCTTTTACGACAAGCGAGAGGTATCGCTGCAGGGATGTTCTTAACCCGTCCTGCATGGATAAGAAACCATATACAATATACGACTTTTCTACCATCAATTCTAACTTTAAAAGGTGAACCGTACCAAAAAGTTCCCTCGTACATCAGTTTTTATAATTGTCTCGGAATTTACTTGTTACTGATTTTTATCCAAACTGATATATTTTGTTCACGCAATCTTCCAGCAATAGGTTGGTATATGTATATTGAATATTTCCCAAAATTTTGTGTTTTTCAACAAAAATGCGTGGCGCTAAATTTTCGAGTAAACAAGTTGTTTGCTAACCCGATGGTCAGTTGGAAGTGAGCTTTACAATAATAAAGATCAATAATTATAAATTATAAAAGACATAGTTTTATACAAGCAATAACTCGTTCCAGATTTAAGAAATGTCTGTGCACAGGACTTTCACTGCCGGCGGTTTCGGTCAGTGTGTCATATTGGTCGTAAATAAAGACTGCCGACATGGTCCATGGTACTCGATTGTCTACTCAGTGTTCTAAATGCCAGCAAAGTTCAACATCAGGCTTTCGTTGATCCATTTTTAACTTAAAAGTGCCTTGAAGCCTTTAACTTTAAATTTAATCGATGATGAAGTTGTTTTTTATGAGAACTCGGAAGGTAGTGTATCATGCAATTGGTCAATAACTGCGGAGTTTGGATATCATAATATTTTAAAATTATTTCATAGCTGAATAACAAAGCCGAAAACACCTCTCTTAGGAATCATAGTAATACTTTAGAGGATTGTCTGGCAAAAGAACTGGAATGTGGCCGAAGGTAACCAAGAACGTACCACACTCTGCAGTGTCATGGCCGTAAGCTAGATCTACTCGAATATTATTATATATTATTATTATTTTTTGCCTTAAGAGTCCTAAACCTTACATCCATAAACAAATCAAACTACAAACTTGAGCATTAAACCTTCGATGTCATGTAAATCAGTTTATGGGATCGTATCATGCGCAATTTAACGTTATTTCATATTTTCTTCTGAAGATCCAAGTTCCAACCCTAAAAGTGTTTTCTCAGATGATGAGACATTATTTAGTTATTAGTTATTAACGTCTGGCTCTCGGTGCATATGATAATCATTGACGTACTAGTATTTTTAAAGGAGCCTTGTTATTATTCGTTACCCTAACATGGTTCTTGTGCCTCCCTGGTATGTAGTCGAATTTATAACTTAACCTCTCCAACGCTTCAACTCAGTCATCAAACAGTCCATTCCCCTGAAGGGTGTCTGCCTGCCCAACAGACTGTATTACTTCCTCCTTATCACTGATGCCCTTATTCACACTGTTTAACTTTTCTCAACAAATTTGTTTTATCTGTTCGCTTTGTCCGGTTATCGAACCGATAAAGATCTCCAATTCATTTTGTGTCGATACGCGCAAATTGTCCATGCCAACCGACCACCTCAACTACATGCTCCTTCCCTTCTCGTCAACCTTATTTTCTTTTCTGCCCGACTCCATGTGCTATCATGCAATAAACAACTCAATTTACTTAACCGATACGATATCGAATGGTCTTCTGTCGGTCAGACGGTTCAGTTGGCTTCGGTTTTTGTTACATCCACTGTGATCATCTGGTCATATACGCCTATCTATCTATTTAAAATCGTATGGGTGTACTCGAATTTGCTTCTACGGTTTTTAATGATTGATTGAGCTTCATATGTACACGAGAAATTAAAATGTCAATCGTTTAAATAAATAAGAATCAACGATAGTCGAGACCGAGGCGAAGAAGATATAGATATAATAAAAAAGAAAAAAAGGAAAGCATTCTCGTATGGACGCAGTCATGTAGTCGTTCCAGGGGTCGGTTATGGGACAGTGGGAACGATTCTTATCGGACGTGTATGCCTTGCGCCATTAACCTTTTTTCTTATTCTTCACTGCCTCGTTTAAGTGACTTATGTGGATGACACTCTCATCCGCGTTGTCGTTATCGTCATCGTTCGCCTAACGATATATCAAGATACAGCAAGTGCATGGTGCGCGTTTGTGATAGCTTAGATACAATAGTAATAAGAAACTTTTATTTTCCCATAAATCATGTCTAGGTTATCGGGCAGTGCCAGCAATTCCTACGGATATGTGGCGACTGTCCAGTGCACGTTGCTGCGAATAATATGTTAATAATGAGTTGGCTCGCATCTCCCGGGGTATTTGTTCGGATAAGGTTTGCTGGCTGAATCTGAAATCCAATCGAGGTGGTTATTAATTAATTAAGAAAGTCGGTTCAACAGAGAACGGTGCTGTTGAAATGAGTCAGATGAGATTTAATTAATAAACTTAGGGATTAGCAAGGTAATGGTACGGCTGGACATGTAGGTGTTGGCTGTGGGTGGGGAATATGATGTTTACTGGGGTCATAAATCGGTGTTACAATGGTTAGGGGTCTTCGTGGATTAATTTAAGAGCTGGCTTCCTTGAATGCATAAGTAATGAAGGTATGGATATACAGTTTGGCCTTAGGGATCAAAGTATTGGTTGAGATAGAATGAAACGTGCTTATTGTTAGGAATTTATATGGGGTCACAATGGTTTCTCATGGGAACTATCGACAAAACTTTGCTAAATAATAGTAAATATACATTCTTGATTTGAGTATATTAACCCCACAGTGGAGAACTGAATAATGCAGTTCCGAATTTACTAGACAAAATTCGCTCCTGTCATTTTATTTTTACCGAAAAGGCAAAAAATTTAATTGTTTTTTCATCAGTGTATTAATTGTTCTGCTTTATCTTTATATATATTTTAAATGAGTACAAGTCTATAGCCCAATTCTTTAAGGTGCCTGATAAATTGAAGAAATCAAGAAGTTACTGTTTGACTTTATTAATTTGATGATGACCTATTCTTTCCGGTGAAATACGCTGATATCATCTTCTGTCGTTGATTTTTCTGTCTCTGCCAAGAGAGTCGTGTCTTCTAAGCTCTATATAATGAACGGATTGTTGTTTGACTTCGAGATTGGCCTTACCAGTTTAAAATTCATTTCATATTGTGGCCTTGTTAGAGAAACTATTTTTTTATACTCGTTACATTAAGTATTGTTGAATTATAATTATCACTCTATTCTATAAGATATACAAATGGAAATCCGCCATTTCTTGTCTTCAAAATTTGGAATTTTATTTTAGAAAAAGAGCCAATGACCTACACATATCGTTGGAACTATTTGCGATACGCTCTTTCATAACAAATATCTCACTGTACATTTCGTCAATCATTCGACTTCACGCAACCACTGGCGACGATTATTTTGAATTGGCTTCAAAGTCGACATTTTCGCACTCTTGGTTCTTAATCCTCATCAAAACTGTTATAAAGAAAAATCTGAATAAGGTACATCTCTGACGTGATTAGCAATCATAAGATGAGGAGATAATTCGAATACTAATTGCCACAAATCTCTAAAGACTTGTTAACTGTGGTTACCTTACACTTCGGCAAACCTTGATCTGCGGCTAAAATGCTATGCTTTAAAAGTACTCTCCACGAATTTAATCTGAGTAGGCATTTATGCCTTTACATTTATAACCTTCGTCAGTGAAGAGCTCTTAAGCGAATTCGTTTCGCCAAGCAAATGTCTCTTCCAAAGTTCAGCTATTAATTAGTTAAAACTAAGAGGGAAGTACGAGTAATGACAAAATTTGATCTTGAAACTAATTAAACTACCTTGTTTTGAATCCTGAAATATTTAATTAATTCCATATTTTCTAAACTCTTTTATCTTATTTTCATTAAATTTTTTGTAATGTCATAATCAAAAATAACATTCCACAAGCACTTGGTGGTCGGGATATCTTTCCACATGGAATATAATTGTTTCACTCGGTGCCGTGGTATTTTAATTTAAACGGTACTTAATGGTGCCTTCGCCTCTAAATTCTTTCCGTGTCGCTGAATTTGCGATAATGGATGGATACATTTTTACTTTACGAAACATAAGTTTTAAAAAACAAAATTCAGTAAAATAACGAAAAAAAAAATTAAATGAAGATATATCTTTGTGAAAGCATTAATGGAAATTGTACAAAACTTCATTCTAACTCTCTGCGATACAACTTTAAGGGGGTCGATTTGGCGAATATGCAAGGGGCCCTACCGAAGACGTAAAGGAAAAAGCAATAAAATTAAAGAGAAGAAACTACTTGTGAACTGTAAGCCGGTGGATTCAACATCGGAATAAATGTCGCCGAAGGCACGTTTCGAAACTAATAATCAGGCGAAGAATTATTGACTTAATTACGTATTCACCGAGGACACAACCTGCTTCTGTTTCTCGCGCTGCTCCTAACCGACCGCTCGTACTGTTGCATCTTCTCGACTCGTTCGTTTTATTGCGACATGATGCAATTCACCATCGGTATCTAGTAGATACGTTCTCGCATAAGGGCACAAAAACCATTGCAGCTACATAAACATAAATAATCGTTGTAGACTCATACACAAGAGCGGCAGCTAGTAGCAAATGCCTTAGTCTGAGCCCGAGCCTCTGCCGCTGTTGATATTTATGACTCTATGGCAAAAGCTTGAGTGGTCGCCATTAAAATTAAAACCGAATAACATCTGAGGCAGATTTAAAAGTGAACAAGGATGATGAAGACACCCTTACCAGTAACTACCATCCAACCGTCCCCTCTCGCCCTCGTTTGATGGTTGAGGTACAACAAACGAATGAAAAACAAACCGAAAAAAAAATCGGTTTATCATTATGATGCAGCAGCGTCATGCAATGAATATGCGAGAAGGATAAAACCGGGAATGAAAAAAAAAAAATAACAGGAGAAGAAGTCGACCAAAAGACAGAGCGGGTGGCGACAACGACCGTGTAGTCAGAGACACAAGGTGGCATCAAGGAGACAGGCATTTTCATTTTCAAGTGCGATGAATCCAAGCAGAAGAAATCGAAACCACTTTGCCCTCTAAAAAATAATGACTATCTCTGGAATCATATCCATGCATGCGCTACGACTATGTATGCGCTAGGTAGCCTTGATAGCGCAAATAACGGTGCTCTGTGTCTGCAACACACACAGAACTCATAGGAAGCATTTGTTTTACAACCCTTTAATAATACTGGGCAGGGGGAGGTTGGTCTCTGTTATGCTCAGATTTCTATTTTTTGCTGTTGTGTCTTTTGATTTTTCTTGTTTATTTGGTCAAAACGTGGTGGAGAAAGCAAAAGTCTGTGATGTGCTTCATGATGCAGAAAATGAAAGCAAACTGTTTAAACCAAACAATAAAACGTGTAAAGAATCGGACGGTACAGTAGGGCTGCGGTGGATATACAGGACAAAATGCAAATACTCCCGGAACACCACAAGTAATCGATTGACTAAATTATTTACGCAAAGTTGCAGATGCGTTCAATCGTGTTGTTGTTTTTCATTTTCGGCTTGACTCTGATGTCATGTGGTGTTTTGATACAGTGTTTTGATTCACTTCAATGACCGCTATCGAATCAAATTTAGAATCAAAATATTGCCAAGTTCATTGGGTTTGACTTAATTATTCGTTATTCGACGATTGATTTTTGTACATGCAGATACACAGAGTAAATAAAGCAAAACAAGTCGAATGTCTAACATTGATGTATCTGCAACTTAGAAACGATTTGTTTGGAAATTGTTATGAAATTGCGTGATGAAAACGATTTGAATGCGTGTTGGATTATCGATTGATATTCAGAGCGTTTATACTGGATGGATGCCGCGAATGCAAAGTTGTATGTGGCGCCCGGGTAAATCCGGCCAGACAGATTCCTCCCGGGTTTTTAGTTTGTTTCTATAAACAACAGTGATCTTTGATTTCCTGGCGCCCATTATTGCTTTTAACCATCAGGATTTTGGCAGTTTCTAACCGAAGGTTGTTGTATCTTGAAGCAGGAAATTTAGATATCGCTTTTATTTTTGGCAGGAAATGAACATTGTTCAATGCAGGCAGAAATGACAGCTAAACAGCTATTATATTATTTGTGTTTATTGTGCGTTTAGAATGGTTTCATCGTAGAATCCGATATCCGAATCATATGGCTTTAAAGATTGATGCATGTAATACATGATTGCGGATGCGGTGCATCAGCAAGTTTTTGGAATTGGATTTGGAAATCATATTTACTCTTTAAGGGTGACACTAGGGTCACACTAAACCTAAACATCCCTGTGGGTCAAGACCCAGACAACTTTAAATATAAAATTCTTCCCTTTTATAAAAGAAATCAGGCTTGGAAGAAATAATCGTCAACTATTCAATACCTTAAAAAATGTCAGTCATTGGTA
The DNA here is from genome assembly GCA_958301585.1 of Merodon equestris. NCBI lineage: Eukaryota > Metazoa > Arthropoda > Insecta > Diptera > Syrphidae > Merodon > Merodon equestris. The sequence goes on along the minus strand of OY284417.1, from coordinate 65,870,709 downwards.
TTTTAGATTAAAATATATTCTTAAATATTAAAAAAGGAGTAAAAAATGTTTTTTAATATTTTAGTTTAAAATGTAAGGTGTACTCGTATATTGCTGAAATGTCGTACTCTGCGCAAAGATAATTAAGGTCAGCGTTTAAGAATTGTCGTTTTTTTTTTGTCAAAATTTTAATATTTTTATCAAAAATATTTTAGTAAAAGTTAATATATTTTTTGATACAAAATAATAGTACATTATATTTTTTCAATGGGTACTAGCACATTCAATGCATATAATACCGCAATTAACAGCAGAAATTGAACGCATCGAATTGATATCTAGTTTAATTATCCTTCTCCGATGGCCAAATTTTACATCTAATATTCCAACATTGAACACTGTTTAATTCTTTTTCCTAAATATTTCTGATGGCAACTTCAAATTCCATTCTAATTCCATTCACGTCGTTTAATTAGCGCTTATATTGCTAAATATGAGATAAGTGATCTAAAACAATAACTTGCGTGATTTCAGTTCCATTACTTTTTTACGTTTTTTTACCAAACCTGATTATTAACTGCTACATGGTTCAATATGGTGAACAATGCCTTGAAAAACATAATTTTATGGTTTTAAATACATTTTTTATACAATAAAATAATCTCCCTGAACTTCAATACAATTCCAGTGGTCGTCTAATTTATGGATTTTATTCCCGCAGTGAGATTACGGAAGACTGCCGAACTGTTTTCTAAGCATGTATTTTTTAATATGTGAGAACAGGCAGAAGTCTGAGGGAGCCAAGTCTAACGATCAGAGTGGGTGTTACCACAGTTCATATTTTAATTAACAGATTTAAACTGTATGGAAGGGTGCATTATCTTGATGAAAAATATTTTTTTCTTCTGTAAATTTTTAAATCCAATTGGTTACAATAATAATCTGCGCGTATTGTTTTACTAGTTAGAAGGTTATTCACAAGTTATTCACAGGTTATTCCTTTTGCTCATGCTAAAACTGTCTTGTCCGATTTCTGGACCCCAAATCACTTTTGAGCCGAAGTACCGGGTTCAAAGCACTCCTAAACCTCCTGAAATATTTCTTAACGATTTTATGATTTTTATCATTTGCGCATGAAAAACCTTTGTTCAAATCCGGTGTCGCATTTGCTCAATATTGATGAGAAATTGTGCCGGAACGTTGTCCCGAGCATTTGAAACTATATAAGCAAAATGCCTATGAACTGTTACGTTTGTTTCTAACTGTTGGTGAAACTTGATCTGACCATTACATTTTGGAAAATAAACAACGCTCAATAGAAGATGAACTCCGCAAATATATGCAATTTTATTGGCTCAGCATAACTGACAATCGAGCTCACGCTAACGGAGACGTATGAACTCGTTCGCTTAGTTACGCATTTTTACTTTACACAATAATGTAAGTAATTATGACATATTATGACTACTTCGTTATAGATAGTAAGCAAAAATGTAAATGTTATTATTATCAACAAGCATCCGTCATTTTCTTGCCTTATTGCACTGTATGTTTGAAATCAGTTTTGATCGTGAATAATATCAAGCCCCACTTTAAACTGGTTGGCCGATACTAGCTCCTTTTCTTCAACCAATTTGATTAGAGTTCTGGTTACTCATTTTTCAAAACCCTTGCTAACATTCGGAAACAAACTAAATGATCAGAAATTAGCAAGGCCCATTCCTCTTTTCCGTTTAGGGATAACGATGGGCCATCGCTGTTTTCCAATACGCTCAGACACAAATACTGGCCAAGTGTACTACCAGATAGACACCTTTCTTTATTGTACTTTCCCCGTTGTCCGGAGACAAGTGAAAAGAAACGCGTCTCACTGATGCCATGCAAGTAGAGATGCTTGGCAAAAGTCTAATGGCCCGTAATCCTTCTGCAATCATTTATCCTTAAGGACAAGAAGAATTTTCCTGCATTCTGGATATTCCCTCCATCTACGACTGTATGTATAAAGACCCAGTCGTTGATGTCAGATTTAGCCGTGGAAGCAAGTAGTCCTAAGGCGGGTTTAGGTCCTGAGATACTCTCCTCTGAGCCCCTTCTAGCTGGTTCATCGGAGATCTCAATTCCTGGGATACCAGAGTGACCTGGGACCCATACAAAACATAGGGAGTTTAGTCTTCCGACTTAGTTCAAAAAAGTCACCTACTAATTTGGAGCTAGCTTTGAGTGTAGCTTGGCTGTCACTGCAGTCGCATTATGCTTTTTCCCTTCCACCTGTGTTTTACAACATAGTGCATGGCCATTAGGATTGCGTAAATCTCTGATTGAGAGACAGACACATATTTTCCTAACGAGAAGTGCAGTCAAATGTTTTCGCGCTCAAAGGAAACTCCAGCACTGGACCCCCGCCCAGTCCTTGAGCCATTTGTGAAAATGCGAAATACAGTACTTTCCAGGTTCAGTGTCTGGCCAAAGCCAGTTCTGACGCCACGGAAATGTGACTGCGGAAATACAGTGGCAGAAAATACATACAGATGGCAGGTGTCATTGCGTCCATGGAACAGGGGTCGTAGGATATTTCTCGCGGAAGTACACTTTCACTCCAATGCGAGTTGTACCAAAGACCACTTCTCATCATAGCATCTAGAGCAGCTCCCGGTGTGCTGGGGAAAGCCCCCGTGCAGCTGAGACAGACCGCTCTTTGGAGTTTGGTGAGTGAAGCCACAGCGTGTTTGCGTGTTAGCCTGTTCCACCAAACAACCGATGCATATAAGGTTATCGGTCTTATCACTGCTGTGTAGATCCAGAGGGCCTTTTTCAGCGAAAAGCCCCATGTTTTGCCAAAGGCACCTTTGCATTGCCAAAAAGCTGACAGCTTTGGTGTTTTGGACTCAAAATGCTTTGACCAAAGAAGCTTGCTATTTAAGATGACTCCCAGTTACTCAGCCCTTAGATATCAGGATGGGAACGCCTTTAAGCACCAGCTAACTAATGCCAGTATTTTACCTCCTTCTCTTGAAGAGAACGAGATCAGTCTTAAGAGGATTAACCGACAGCCCATTACTCGTGCAACAGTCTTCGATTACATCTATCCCCGCCTGCGCTTTGAGATAGACTGTCGCTAAACATGAGCTGACAGAGAGAACAGCAACATCATCCGCATAGGCCTAGGCATAGATTCCAGAGGCATTGAGAGCAGAGAGTCGACCACCATAACAGCCACCTTGAGGCCTGCATCGGCGATCAATGTCTGATGCACAAGCATTGCTTTGATCCACAAAACCAGTGCTTCATCTACTCCATACCGTCTAGCAGCGTTACACCTCTGTCGAAAGTAGCGTTATCAAAAGCTCCTTTAATGTTGACGAAAATGCCCAGTACGTACTCTTTCCTTTCGAGAGTGCATTCAATTATCCCAACTAGGTTTTGTAGCGCAGTCTCGCAGGATTTTCCACGCTGATAAGCATGTTACATCTCCGAGAGAGGATGCATTCGAAGGCAACTTTGCGGACGTACAACTCTACTAGTCTCTCCATGCTTTTCAGCAAGAACGATGTTAGACTTATTGGTTTTAAGCTCTTGGCGAGTGAATAATCTTTTTTGCCTATTTTAGAAACAAACACCACTTTCGCCAATGAATAGGTACATATGTATATAGACGAGTGCCAGGCTAACAGTGAAAATTCTTTTCATAGCAGGAAGCAGCTGTCTTATACCTTTTTGCAACATAACAGGGTATATCCCGTCAGTGCCCGGCGACTTGAAGCCATCCAAAGATGCCACAGCAAATTCAATGGCTTCAGTAGTTGCCATGCTTGACGCCATGTTGTTTTCATCGTTTCAGTCAAAGTTGCCAATGAGGGAGTTTCCAATGAGCCGATGACAGTCTGATTTCCCGGGAAATGGGTCTGAAGCAGTAAACTAAGATTTTCCGCTTTAGGCTCGGTGAAGCGGTCCTCGCTTAAGGACGTTAACCAACTTGCTTGTCGCGCCCAGGGATTTTATCTCTTAGCAGAATCCAGAACTTATAGGAATCATTCTTCGATTTACGAATAAGCTTCTTATATTCCTTTTGCTTCGATCGATATTGCTCAGGTTATGAACGGCATCATCCACCAATTACTTTGTTCTGAGTTTAGGCAGGCTTGATTGGTTTTCTCAAGCTCCTATATGAATCGTACCCATTCCGTCTTTCTAGGATTCCGTTTGAGCTGCGAGGGAATTGGAATTCGATATATCTATGGTCTGACAACGTAAGATCTGTTAAGACTCTCCAGTTAGTGATGGCCTTCACATGCCTATTAGGGAGGGTTAGGTCAATCACTTCCTGTCGTCTCGCCGTCACAAAGGTTGGCTGAGAGCCAACATTGTTAATGATAAGGTCAGACGAAGGAGTGAAGTTTAAAAGATGGTCTCCTCTCCGGTTGCATTTGCTTCTGCCCTAAACAGTGTTTTGAACATTAGCATCGCATCGAACATTAGCATTCTGGCTTCACAGTACTCTACGAGTTTAGAAACCGCTATCCGTGATTGGCGACAATGCCGTTCGCAAGGTTTCCATCATGTTCAGATCGCCAATAAAAAATGTACGCCTCTGATACATCGCATTGACATGATCTTCTTCAATTAGGGACTTGAACATCACCTTATGAGAGATCAGTACTGTCTTTCCGGATAACCCAATATTATATTTAGCCCTATTTCCCTCGAAAGAAGTTCCCTTTTTGGTCAGCAATAACGAAATATAAAAAATGGTTGAGCGTTTTTTTTTTGTTTAAAAATATGCACTAAAGACTTATAAGATTGTATCCAACAAAGCTAAAATGCTGGTTTTCCTCGAAATCCCCAATCATATCATAGCAGATATCACAACACGTTTCATTCAAACTCTTAAACTTATAATAATTTTTTTTTTTTCTCTTTTTCAGGTGAGTGACTCAATCCATTCTATTCATCATTCCGCCAGTTATTCGCTGTGTGCCACACTTGAATCGTAAGTTTTCATTTTAAGTTATCTTCCGCCACCGTCATCGTGTCCCGCAGACAATCAAGATATCCGCTCGACCGTCAAAGTAATATCGTCCATGAAAATGCATCCATTCGCATCATAAAACTCATCTGTTCATCCAATTTGTTGGTCTGCATCTTTCTTTTCCCAGAAGCAACCTCGACTCGACCGACAGAAGCATATGATATGCTCGCCTGCACCGTTAAGTAGCCAATAAGTTTTGTCAAATATTTGTTCAGTGCCAAAGCGAAGAAGGGACAAGCGCTTTTGAACGCTCATCGCCATCGTTGCCGCTTGGACAATTAAAACCATAAAGTCTGTTCAAAGTCTTATCCCGACAAGATGAACGTGGACCATGACTCTGACTACTCGTTATTTCGATTCCGGTTTTTGTTTTTGTTTTTCGCATATAATTGCACCCACTGGCGCGACACTAGCATCACTTCGGGAGGAGTGGCAGGATTTTTATGACTTTTCTTCATAACAATAAAGTCGGTAGAACAAGCTGCAAAGGGAAAAAATCAAAAAAAAAAGAGAAAATAAAGTAAAACTAAATCCATCCAGCTCGTTATTCGTGAGGTTTTCGTTTCCTTCTTCCGTTTTCTGTTCGGATGAAAGGGAAAAATGCAGGGGGAGGGGCAGAAAAAAAAGGAAACGTTCCATTTTTTTGCCTCTTCGATTCGCCCTTTCTGTTTGTTTTCCTAGCTACAGATTGTTGTTTTCTTTCAAAAAAGGCGGCGACGGATGCCTTAAAGCCGTCAGGCCATATGGAGAAGGACTGGAACAGGTTATTATCATTGGGCATTGGGGGTGGGTTACATTAGAACCCAAACACGCCATTAAGGTCAGGACACAACATCTCACATGCTATACAAGCAAATAACTATACATATATGTTCACGAAAAGCTCATCGTCTGACCCCCTGGTTTTATGGACCATCGATGTCAGCTTTTGAAAGCCTTCCGCGTAGTACTCGTATTAGACTGCTTTTGCTACATACTCTTTCTGGGCGAATTAAATGGAAACTGAAGTCGGAAATGACTTTCTGTTGTTCGCTTGTTCATGTTGTTGTTTTTTTTTTTGGTTAAAAATGTATGAATTGGGCAATGATGTGTGGTTTATGTCTGTCAGTTGAGATTCGAGATGTTATGGATCAGTCGTTGAAACGTGCAGTCGCATAAAAACACTGCAAAGTTGAGCTTACCTTACCTGAATGGTAATAAGGGGGAAGAAATAATCGGGCAATGTGTGGATGAACGTGTTGAGACTTTTATCACGCGTCGTTGAATGCATAATGTATCGGCATGGCGATTTGGTGTGAGGGGAACCGGAATAGATTACTTTTTTATTGGTTGTAAATTACAGAGCCGGTAAGTCAGTCGTTGGGAAAGTGAGTGTCTAATGAGATCGGGAAAAAAACGAATGGGTTTTAGTCAATGAATTGATTTTCGTATCAAATAAGAGTCCTCATTACAGTTTAGATAACGGATATCTAGAATGGCAAATTGATACTAAATATAATTTTTCGAATTTGTTCAAGTACTTGTAATTTACGAGTAGCTGAAGATACTTTCTTGAAAAGGATAACGTATATTTGTGGTCATAAAAAACTTCATAATGTCATAGTTTTTTGGGAAATTGTAAATAACTACTCTAACCCTTTCTACCATATAACCAAAAGAATTTTTTTTGTTGAGTACCCCGCAGTGCTTTATATAATAAGCATTTCTACCTAATTTTTATCTTAGGACAAAAATATTTTAACGAAAACCAGCGATATACGAGGGTGGTCCGATAAGTACTAAGCCTCACCGCTAGATGGCGCCAGTATCGCAAGAGCAACTTACTATCGTGTACTAGTAGACGGTTACTGTCGAAATTTCAGCCGGATCGGACTCGTAGTTTTGTTTTGACCGCGTGTGGGAGCGGGAGTGTCCGCGGATTTAAGAAAAATGGAAAAAGAGCAATATCGGTCGGTGATTCGATTCTTGTTTTTGGAAGGGAAATCGCGCAGCGAAATCAAAGAGCGTTTGGATGCTGTGTACGGTGACTCTTCTCCTTCGATGGCGACCATCAAAAATTGGTTTAACGAGTTTCAACGTGGTCGCACGTCGGTTTTTGATGAGCCACGTCCAGGTGCCCCGAAAAACGGAGGATAACGTGACAAAAATTCACGATCTCGTATTGGCAGACCGCCGATTGAAGCTGCGCGAGATAGCTGAGACACTAGGCATTTCAAAAGATCGCGTGGGTCATATCCTGCATGAAATTTTGGGCATGAGAAAGCTGTCGGCGCGATGGGTGCCGCGTTTGCTCACTCCAGACAACAAGCGCAACCGTGGGACCACTTCAGAGCAGTGTTTGACGCTGTTTAAGCGCAATCCGAAGGAGTTTCTGCGTCGTTTCGTGACAGTCGACGAAACATGGATCCACTGGTACACACCAGAGACCAAGGAACAGTCGAAACAGTGGACTTCACCCGGCGAACGTGCTCCGAAGAAGGCGAAGACTATCCCATCGGCCGGAAAGGTGATGGCCGCCGTTTTCTGGGATTCACAAGGTGTGATCCACATCGACTACCTGGAGAAGGGCAAAACTGTCGCAGGGCTGAACTACTCGTATGCCAAATTATTGGGCCGATTAGACGCCGAATTGAAGAAAAAACGGCCCCAGTTGGCGAAGAAAAAAGTGCTCTTCCACCATGATAACGCACCGGCTCACACCTCCGCCCTCGCCACGGCCAAATTGGTCGGTGGGATGGTACTGCACCATCCACCGTATTCTCCAGATTTGGCCCCGTGCGACTTCTTTTTGTTTCCAAACTTGAAAAAGTCACTCGCCGGGCAGAAATTTCAGTCGAATGAGGAGGTCATCGCCGCCACGGAGGCCTACTTTGCAAACCTCGAGAAAACGTATTTTTCAGACGGGTTAAAGAAGTTGGAGCAACGCTGGGTCAAGTGTATCGAGCTAAAAGGAGACTATATTAAAAATAAATCGCCATTTCTCCAAAATTTTTGTTTTTCTTTTGTAGGCTCATTACTTATCGGACCACCCTCGTATATGTTCAGTCTGTGCGTTTCGGCGCAGAAGTTTTTCGATTTGAAGGTGAAAAGCAAAATTTCCGGCAATTCACTCTTAATTCACTTATACATACAAGCGACTAGTTATTATTCTCGCAAAATATTTATGCATCTATTTAGTCACCAATAATAAGCAAAATAATAACTCCAGCCGTAAATAATTATTTTGGTCAAAGAAATAGATGCAAATTCAGAGCATTGAAGAAACCATTAATTTATAATTTTCACTTCTTTACTGCAAAATCATAGTTCTCTCATCATTGGGCGACTGTGGTCCTATTCCCATTTTTACTGATAAATTTTAAAAATGAATATCTGATAAAGATATGAACCATACTCACTTATTTTAACACAAAGGAAAGTCTTATTGCTTAGGTAATAAAAGTGTTTCTACTTCAAACATGGAAATATGGAAAAATTAGGAATAGCACAAATCGCACCTATTTCGTTTACCACAGCGGCATCTTTTTATGATGTAATACACTACCGCCAGCGCATTTTTCAATCCTCGTAACACTTCTAAAATGTCTTGAGCGAGATCGTTTCTATCTCCTCAATTGTGGAAAACCTCCGATTTTCAGTTTTTTCCACGCATACAGCCCATTACTTAACTTTGAGGTAATATTTATTTTCCGATATAATATTCTTTAGCGACCTTCCGTCTCGCCAAATGCCACTGTCAACATTTCAAGTTCATTGAGGCACTTAAATTTATTTTCTTCACAAAATTTAATATAGGTTCTTTGATCCATTTTTTTCAATTCCAAAAATCTTTATATCTGATAAGTAAACGAAATATCCCAAAAACTGATAATGGCAACATAAGTTAGAAGCATAAGTACCAACATAACAAACAATCAAACATAACAAAAAAACAAATGTATTTAATTCGCAAAATTCAAAATTTCACCTTATTTTTGGAACAAACCAAAATGTAAAAATATTATTTTAACAATTTGTCATCATTTCAACTATGCTGATGGCCACCTACTTACATACTCTTTACAATTAAGAAACGCCAACATCACCGGACGTAATGGAACGTTCTCTATTGTCATTTAACTGATTTGAATTAGACTAACATTAAACCAATTATCTTATATACATCTCTGAAATAACGCCTACTCTTTTGGCATCCCAAACTTGATGACTAGATAGAAACGTCATAGGTGACAAGACGAAGTAAACGAATTTTAAATGCTGTCCATTCTGACCATTGGGCGCCTTTTGGAACCATATCTGGCGTTAGGAATGTCCTACTAAGTTATGATCCTCATTAACGAGTTTTTCAGGCCATTCAGCAACAAAACCTTGAGCGGTTTTTTTGTTGAAGAGACAATGCTGATCATAAAAGATAAAAGCGAACTTCAATTGATAACATCGAGAGATATTATGCAAACTAGAGGTAGAATTACTCGTAAATTTCTATCATTACTGGGTACCGAGTATAATAGACCGTGACTAAGTAGGTACGTAGTAAATTGTCTTCTGTCCCTTGGATTTGATTTTGATAGGACTTCAAATATTGATCAAGATATGGATATGCATTATGAAAATAAATTGCACAGGCAAAACTACGTGTGCTCTTTTCTGTTTCCAAAAATTAAGAAAACCTTTCAAAATCGCCGTTTTCTTAGTATATATTGGATTCAAAGCCCATTGCTAAACATATCCCAAAGATCGAATTCCAGATGTACCTATATTTCGTAGACTAAAAGAAACGCTGACATAAGTGTACTTTTTTTAATATTTGTTTATCCTCCACTCTAAATAGCGCATTTCGAAACACTTTCCCATTAAGTAAGCTACAAGGGATTTTGTAACTACCTCGCTGAGGTGAATACCACGAAATACGATTTCGATGTCAGCGTCAGAAGCCAACATACCAAACTTTTCCCACCAGTGAAATATATTTTTTCGACTAATACCGGCACAATTTGATTCGACAAGGTGCCAATCCCATTTTAAGCGCTAACATCTCTGTACAAGTGTGGATTACTTAAAATTTGAATGGTGATTGGTTTTAATTTAAAGGATTGGAAACGTGAATATTCAAATCATGAAAATGCCCCTAATTGTATTTCCTAGGTTGGGTGCACTGTCGAAAGACTTAAGCACTTGTGAGAGCCAAAAACTCTTACATGACATATTGAATACAAACAAAATATTTGCACGAAAAGTTAGCTGGGGCCTGTAGTAAGTAGAACACCCTATGGTTCATTCCTTACGCGGATAAAAGAAATTGAAGTTGAGTGTTCCTATTTAATTGATTTCTGAATTTTCTCCTTGAACCGATCATATTTCAACGTCCTTTGTTTGACCAATCTGGCCGCATTCCATGCCCAGATCTAACCAAAATAAGGCGATTATTCCATCATCGACCCGTTAAGTGCAGAAGGGTTCAGCCCTATCTGATTTTAACATGACTCTCTGACATCTTAATGTTTCGGGTAATTCTCCATAATTGATCCTCGCCAAAAACTGCCACTTCATCAACCATTTGTGCTCTGGACACTTGGCGGCTCTGTAGTGCCCATAATTAATCGTCACTCAAAGATGTTTATCAGGGACGATTAATAAATGACAACTTCTCTGAGTGGCCTTCCTTGGAATTTAGATCTTGAAAGCAGAGTTCCATGGGAACTTTTCTCAGCAATATTTATCCTCCGAACACACGCCAAACAAAAGATGTATTTATTTTATTTACGTATTTACGTAGGCCAAGTGTGTCCTTAAGTATCCCATCTCTTATAAATTCCACTCAAACCGTATGCGGCGAGACTACCCTCACGCCGCACACATTTCTGCCGGCTGCTTATCCCGCATTTGATTTTAACAGCACCAAGAAAGGTTGCGAAAAAAAATTCTCCCTCACAGGAGTCTTATCAGAATTAATAGACAGCCCAAAAGGTTAATAATTACTGTCAGATGTCCTCATCACATCTACTCTGACAGATGGCAACCCATATCAATTAAGATATCCCGCACGACGCTAATTACCTGGCCTGCTGCAAAAAATGATACCTGCTCTAAGGCAGATTCACTGAGCATTGAAATGCTTGTTTGTTAAAGGTTTGACTGCAAACACGCAAGATGCCATCCGAAAAGGCCCATGAGAATACACGCTTCCTTCATCGACGAATGAAGATAAATATTGTTCTAAGTGTTCAACACACACGCAGGTCTAGATTCAGATACAGCATGACATACTGCACCGCCTCTACTACATTATCCGTTCGTCAACAGAACGGTTGCAGAACGGTCAAATATAAAAGATGACTGAATATCGTGACAGACTCCATTATTGCTATCGCACGTTTTCTTTCTGGATGAGGAAGATTCCTCCTGACATGATGGAAAATGAATTTCAATTCATTCGTTAGTTGCTCATTATAAGAAGAACAAAAAGATACCACAAACAAAAGAAAAAAAAAGCATAATGTATCTTGAGAGATAGATTGAGATAAGCTATGATTTTTTTTTTCTTTGCCTGCCGCCGACGTTTTCTTAATTAGTGTTTTGATGTTTGGATACTCTGTCCTGTCACCCTCAGTTCCAATACTAACTCACAACCCTGAGACTCAATCCTCAATGCTCAATGTTCTTATAGAAGATGCCCTTTTCTTCTAATTCATCTTTTGATTTTTATTTAGATTTATTATTGTTTAACCAGCAATTGTCAGCTGTCAGCTCGTGTGGTTTTCCGTCACTTGCTGAATAGTTTTTTTTTCCTTGGAATTGTGTTTTCGAAAATGATGTTCTATTTGCTGGACTATTTTTGTGTCTGATTATCGGTCTACCACGAATGTGTTCGCAATCTGTCAGTGACATTCAACGATGTCATTTTTCAATGTCAACGAACACCATCTCTCAGGGATGTTGACGATCATGATGATACTACTAATGGACAAAGTGCATAAATGCTGAATGAGGGAGATACCAGACCACCGAGCAGATACTTTTGTTTTTAAATAGAAAATATTCAATTTAATTTGAATTTCTAAAGTGTGCACATTACGGTACGACAACACACAGGAACAACAGCGCACAAAGATGCTACAGAGATGCTGGCTGTAATCGAGGCATTGATTGATGCTGGTCGGGAAAGGCACAAGCATTGGCGCGGCATTGAAAGAGGAAGAACGGTCTGGCGAGACTCTTAGGGACTTTTGCTTGTTGTCTAAGTGGGCTATCTATTTCTTCTATTGCGCCCGATTCGAGCGGTATGGCTCGTTTGACAGCGACAAGAAGTAAATTTATCAACGTAGATTGTTTGATTGAATTAATGATAAGATTTATGCCCTTAAGTGCAACAACCTCGGTGGCTATTGATCTTATTGGATATGAGTGGCGGTGGAATTTTCGGAACGATGGGGATTGAGCTTGGTGTTGGGGGGACGTCGATGTCGCATGTCGATGTTGCGGCGAGACGACAACGTGCTGCTATGACAGTTGTGTGCACATAGCAGTTGTAAGTTATTTGTTGTGATTTGTTTTAAAGGAGGAAAAGTAATGCTGCATGTAGTTGTAGTTATAATTAATGTCGGAATGATTAATGGTACATTGGTTGTTGAAAGTGCAATTTGTTTGATGCCTGCTGCTAGCAGTGTGTAAGTGACACCTGTGCAACAACTGAAAGGTTATAATGCGTAGTATATGTATAAGTGTTGATTAAAGGCTCAGTCGAGGACGGTATTAATGACTTGACACTGTGTCGGGGTTTTTGGCTAACCTTGTATTTAATCTTGGGACACATTTACTTTTACATATTGGTAAACGTTTCAATCAATCCGACTCAATGCTATTTTGTCTTAACAATGGTAATATCCATTATATAGTCAACGAAAAAAATGGCATCTCAAATAAAATAACATTAAACGCTAACAAACCAAACACTTCAACTTTCAATTGAGTGGAGGTCAGATTTACTGCAGATGATTTATACGGTATGTTCAGCTTTTCATTCTTGTCATGCGTGATGCTATAAGTTCGAGGTAGCAACTACTTTTTGTAATTTCCAAAAGTCAGAATTCATGTCAGAATAGGGGGCAAATACCGAAATTGGAGGACGACGAAGTGCCTTGATTGCAGGTCAAATTCGCCTTGGCTTCAAAGTTATAATATTTTGAAAGTGTTCTCTTGTTATATCCTTTTACACTTTCTTATTTGCTGTTTTAAATTCTTCTTTGTTCTTTGGGTTGCTGGATGTTATTTCCACCTATAAAAGATCCCATTAATTCTGGATCGGATTCAAATCGAGTCTGTTTCTTGGGCAATACAGTGTTTTTAGACTGATGGTTACCATGAAAACAGCCGACATTCATACGTCAGAATTCGGCCTTTCGCGGACTTAACATGCAAAATTGTGCGGCGGGTCTTGGGCCTACACCTACACAAGACCCAACTGACCTAAGAACTCAAATACATGACCATAAACAATGCCGCTTGTTCGCTGACTGGGCTTCAGAGCGTTGGAAGTAAAATCATCTTTAGCGACGAAGCGCATTTATGGAAGAATGGCTGTGTTACCAAGTAAAATTGCCATATATGGAACGACACACCCACACGAGGTTCACCAGATGACAATGCATCCTCAAAAAGTTACTATTTAGTATGGATTTTGGGCCGGTGGCTTCATTGGCCGTATTTCGTCGAAAACTACGATGGTGAGGCGGTCAGCGTCAATGGTACAGAATGATGATAACCATTTTCTTATGGCCCAACAGGACGGCGCTACATGCCACACAACGAACGCCACGATTGACATTCTGCATGAACGACGTGAATTGGCCACCAAGGTCATGCGATTTGACCCACTAGACTTTTTCTAGTGGGGTTTCTTAAAGTGAAAGTCTATGCGAATAGACCACAATCGACCAATACCCTTAAGTTGGACATATCATAGGAGATTGCTCAAATTCAGCCCTATCTATGTGGAAATCAATGAAAATTAGACCACTCGGATCCGTGCCATCGTAAGAAGCCGAGGCGCGCATTTGAACGATGTATTCCATACAAAATGGCATATATGGCCCTTCAAAGAATTTTGTTAATATCGCATACACAGCTTGTTTTATTCCATGTCAACATCCACCCGCTCTTATCGAAAAACCCTTTAGTTAAATATTTAATGAAAAAAATCTGTAATTTTCGCATAACTAAGAACTAAGTACAGCGTTGTGTAAACGAGACATAATACTTTTCGGTGTGTCATCATCAAAATTATGTAGAATGCACAGACACGGCCAGCACTTCTGCAGCTTTCAGAGCTGCGAATGCGGTTGGACTTAAATATTTTTCATCATTGTCGTCGCTATCTTGGTTAGGTCACGGTTTCCTACATGTATCGATATCAGCATACATATGGCTCCAGTTCTTCGTTTGTCAAGGATGTCAATCAATCGAGATCAAGGGAAATGTCTACACGACAAAATCATCGTGGCCAGAGCTCAATATCGGAAAAACAAAGAAGCTCTTGGCGCTGGACCGAAACTCGATCCGTATGCTCGTCGGAGCAATGCTCCGGAAATGGAACTCGGGATGCAGCCATCTCTGCCGGAGCTCCGGCGATGAGGAAGAAACTGAGACGATCCAACATCTGCTTTGCCACTGCCCACCTCTCCAAAATCGACGCCTAGCGTCGCTGGGATGTCGCTGGATTCTTTACAGAGATTGCGGACGTGGCAAATGCAGATATATCGGATCTTCTAAAAATCATAAAGAGCATGGGGTGGTTATATGTGTACTCCACAAATGAAGGGAATCACAATGGGCCTTTCGGCATCCGAGTGGAAGTGATGCTTAACCCCTCTCCTCCCCTTCTTTAACCTAACCTAACCTAAGGGACATGTCAGTCAGTCTACATTTTCTTGCACTAATCCAGCATTGAAAAGCTATTTAAAATTGCAGTATGCCTAAGTTTGATCCAGGCGTCGTAAATCATTATGATGCCATTAAGTACCGAGTCTTCAGATGCCTGGCATTGGCGTCTGCTTTTATATCAAGAGAGGTTTTTACGAAAGTTTGATTTTAACAATCGAAATATCGCTTGGTCCAGAAGTTGTAAACTGAAGTTTTGTTAGGAGGCTGGAATCCTGGTGTAACGTATCTCAAGTCACTGTACTGAACAATTGTCAACCAAAAGCAGGATATTTTCTTCTTGTTCGTTAGTTCATGGTTCTAAGCGGGTATCCATTTCATGAAATTTCTAAATTTCAGATGCTATCCCGGCCTTGCGATTGCCCTGATAATCCAGCAATCTTACCGGCAACAATATTGTGTCTTTCGCTCGAACAATTATAAAGGCCGATTCAGATTACCGCGTTAGTGCTACTGTCGACATCTAATGCATGCAAGTCAATGGGAGTCTCTGAAATATTGCGTCGTGCTACCGTGCCTTACGTTTGCGAAATATGAGAGCCGAGAGAGAACAAAATGTCGAATTCGTCGAAAAAATTGAGATAAAGAGAAGCTTTTTTTTTTGTTTGTCAATAAAATAAGGGCGAATGTGCACGTAACCTCACGTAACCAACGCACTCTCTCTCGCAAATGTTTTAACATTGTCAGAAATTTAGTGCGTTTTGACAGTTGAATTGAATTTGATTCAAAATTTTTTCATTGGAGCTTTTTCGTTTGAGGAAATGTCATTTCAAAGTACGCCTGACGCACTCGCACGTAACAGGGCTTAAATCTAGTAGAACATTTAAAAATTGGCATATGCCTTAAAGCATAGACCCATTTTGGCAGCAGCTTAAACCACTCCAATAGTGCTGTTCGAATTTATTTTTCCCTCAAGACCTCACCTCGTTTTGGTTTGAGAACATTTACATTGGACAGAGGTCCTAGCTTATGTTTATTTTTCTTTATTATTGAATGGCTTACACCGAATACCTTTGCAAGATGTCGATTCACCAGGTTGTAAGCGTTGTATGGTAATATTTTTTTCTTCAATTGAGGAGCACTTTCGTTTCAAGGAACATATTTTCGCGGACATTATCAATCGTCAATAACTGTCGAAACATTAAAACTATCCCGTACCAATTTGCATTGTGCAGTGAATTCTAGCTCATTATTTGCCATACATTTGTAAATACGTAAGACACTTATCGTTTTAACCGGATAATTTGTTAAAAATCATATCGAATAAAGCAGTTGCCGGCTCAAAGCGTATTAAACGAATATATTCTCAAAGTAATTTGTAATAAAACTTAGCTTTAGGTTGTTGTACGTTGCTCCGTTGCTGTGTTTAACATTCTCTTTTGAGGTCCTAATGCTGTATTAATTTCAGTGACACAACACTGATGAATAATTCTGTTCTTGTGTAATGGACGACGAAGATGCGCCGAGATCCAGAAGATCTCCGGGCAGCGAAAATATTGAAAAAGTTATCAAAATCGTCGATGTAAACCGGCATGGGAGTAGGCGTTGCATCGCTGAAAATCAACCACCAATCCGTGCTGAAAGATTTTAAGAAAGCATCTGTTTACATCTGACACATGTACACCTCTCACATACTTTGCGGCTGATTTCGGTGTCGCCTTGTTTGTCGTAACACTACTGAATCGCAACAAAATCAACCCATTTCTTAAACTGGTGATGCAAAGTAGATTACATACGGCAGGATCAACGGTCAGGAAGATTTTGCTATGTGTTTTGTGGAATTGAATTGGAATCATGGATTATGAGCTGGTTCTGCTACCGCTGCTCTCTATTGTAAAGAATTATATTGATTGAAGTTTAATAGTGTTTCATCAAGACAGCGCCAGACTACTAACGTTTATATGTAGTGAGTCTAACAATTTCTGCTTCTTCTTTACCTACCTTATAGTCCCAGCGACTGTAAATGTACCATTCCGTTTAAAGATATTCTCATTAAGACTTTAATAATTGCAAAAGATACATACGTCGACCTTCCATTCCAAAAATACTCTGTGATCTTTGGATAGGCACTGTGACACATTAATATTGACCGTTTTCTAAAACGGCATCAGTGCAGTCTACGTGCTCGCAGGGTTCTTAAAGGCTATAACGAGGCTGTTGGATAGCACGGCAAACTAGCCATTTTATGTAGTTTGCAGTTTGAGACTGTAGTATCATCTTGCTAGGAAAAAAGAGGTATTGGACTTTTTCTTTTTGTTAAGAGATGAAATATCACATAATCACACTTGCATGAAGCCAATTTCCAAATACCATTCGAGAACACCTATTCATTCAAGTTTACCTCAAGAAACCGGGTTGCTCGGTACAACTTAAAACTTCTTTTTATTTCGAATTAGTATTGATTGCATTGAATGCTATGTTAAATTGAATTCGTCTCCCTGACAAAAGCGTCCATCCATTTCAATTAATTTTCCTCTTGTCATGCTGCTTCAAAACCGAATCGACGTACTCATGCCTTCGTACTCTATGGAGCAAAATAGGACAAAAAAATCCAGTCATATTTCTCCAATTCAATGCAGTCAACGCGTTACATAACTTCAAATGATCGAAAAGAGACTTACGTACTCGTTAAAGTATATCGATCAATATTAATTGCTTTCAGCGCTTTTGATTGACGATTTCCAGTTTTTTTTCCGTACCGACCGAAGCGAAATACATATGTATGTATGTATGTTTGTTAATTGAATACTGCTAAGAAGAAAATAACCTAAAACCGTTTGGTCTAAAAAAGTATCTAAAGTCATGCATCAACAAAAATCAGTGCATCGCTTGGTTATTATTTTATCGGCTTTTTTTCCCGAAATTTGGAGCGTCGTACCGGATCAGTTGCTGTTATCCAGATTGTTTGGGTTTATTAGGCAGATACCACGATCCGTTATAATACGTGTGTTCATCAGCTGAGAGCTGAAAGTACATACTCAAGTGGACGAATAGAAACTCATAATTGTCACAAGTGGTAAGTGACTTGTCTTGGAGAGGTTTATGATTTGTGACGTCGAAAGTAGTTTTTGCTCTATGGCGATTTAACGATAGAGAAAGTTGTTCACTTTAATTTTAGACGGACACGACGTAAAGATATTGTATCGGGTAGATCCAATCCATTGTTTGCGTTGATAAATCATTGAGAGTATGTTTACTCGTATTGCGTAAGTCCCACTTGTATGACACGAGTTTGGATTGTCTTCTAATATTTGAATTTAACCTTTGCGGCTGTGATGACGATAATTAAGGCAACTGCCTACCAGCGTTGAGTGAAGAAGGTCCAATCAAGATAGTGCTTGAGACCAATCACGGATAATTCTTTAGCCATAAACAGTTTTTTTTTTGTTTCTTTTTTAGTTTGTGAAGATTCCTGGTCATAAATATATCGAGTAAACAGAGGTAGGAGCAGTGTGCAGTTTGTGGGAACAGCCCACGCGTGTCATAATCTCCTGCTCTGCGTAAAATTGTCCAATTTTTCAAGCTCTCGCGAGTGCGGATCGGTTGGCGATAGAGGACTTGGAGAGTGGTGGCCGAAATATAGTGAGTGAATGCACTTTGGTGTCGCGACGTTAATACATTCAAATCAATTATGAATGCACACACTCTGGATACGGGCAGTAGATGTGTGAGCGATGCGTTGGCGTCAACGTTACCAACGATAGTGATGGCAGTCAAGGAGTCAGTTTCTGTGTTATCCATTATAAGACACATATTCTTTCATGCAGCGCTGCCTTCTCTCATGAGAAAATTACATTTGAATTGGTTTTGCATCAGCTTGGCGTGGTGTAGGCGTCCGGGGTTACAATCGAAAAATGCTTGGTGTCGAATAAAAATGTTTTCTTTATCGCTTGGATTGGCTTGTCTTACTGGTATCTGCAAATACGTTTATTCTAGTTTGTTGGTTATAGATATTGTTTGTTTTTCTTTTTCGTTCTTTTTTTTTTTGGAAATCTTTCAGCAAATGATTTGTGTTGATGAGGGCACTAATTTGTTGTTAAATAATATAAGCCATGAATTCTCAGCAGATATTGATTTAATGTCGCGGAATAAAATTCATTGAAAAGGAAGCTTGATAGTTTGCAGCGTTTAATTTGCATTTGCTATTTGAAATATGTTTCCACTCTTTTATTGCTCTCACTTGACGAATGAATTATGTCATGTGTGTGATGTGTGTGTAAGATGTGACTATTAGGTTAATCCGCGTTATAAATAAACGTTTCTCAACAACTTTAAGGAAAGTGCTTCGTTTAAAAATAGCGACGTGTTGTGCACTGCACTAGAACCAAACCAAGATTGGAGCGTTAAATAGCTCAGTTTTGATCAGAGAACTTCTCTCTGCTCCATCACGTACGCCCAATTTCTTTGATTTTGATACATTATTAAGCTTTTCAAACGACGATGAATTATTAAGATTTTCAAATAGCTTGATTATGGTCAACGAATCTGAAAGTTCTTGTTGCGTTTGACAGAGATGGACGCTCCTTGTTTTCCAAATTGTGAAAAACCAGGACCAACCAGGTCTAAAGGTCTTACCTACTTTATGAACTTTTCAAAAAAGCCGTGAAATCTATGAAGAAAGTGAACGTCCTGGCTGCACCCAGCACCGATGAAAAGTATGGAAACATTTATAAAAGCCGTTAGAACCATTACCATTGTCTGATAGCATCAAATTTTCCAGGATGTTTTGAGAAGGAAACGTGTAGTAGCCAAATATGTATAAGAAAGGGGCAATAAGTCAGAATTAAAATATTCGATGAAGACATTCATTGAGATATCATGTTTTGTAAAACAATGTTTTGTAAGAATACCTAAGAAATGTGAAAAAAAATCACGGAGTCATACCCTACCTAAAATCTGTCAGTAACAGGGTTCCCGACCAAGATTCGAAATACATATTCCAATAAGGGAAAGCCCGAGCTTGCGAACATGAGGTCGTAACATTTTTACTTTCTTGATTACCTTTTTGATTTCGGACTATTCCCTGTTTTTATTAATCGTTTCTTCGACTTTAATAATAACCAAAGTTGCTGTTCATCAATATGTACAATATTTTCTAAGCTTACATCAAGTCTTCTTATACTTCTAATAATATTCGTATTGAGAATATAGCTAATTTTGGTGAAATTTGCCATTGCAATATCCACTATCCTGAGCATTATTTCATTCATGAAAATTACTTAAGCTAGAGAAAATGCAACCTCAACGAGTTCGTATTGTAAATCTAGCTTGCAAAGAAATAGACCGTGAGATGTATTATTTATATTTTTATAGCATTAGCGGCCATTTGACTTCTTTGACCACCCTTCGCCAAGCCTCCCTGTCATAAGTGTATTCCTTTAATGTTTCTGTTCCATCCCTTCTAGGTCTCTCCCACCTATGGCGTGGCCTTTCTGAAGGTCCTTCCTCGAGTTCCTCGAGTTTTTGTTTTGTCGTTTTTTCCATTCGCCTATTTCCTCGACCTGTTTTCCACGATAAATTCTCCTTGAGATCTTGTTTTCAAAAACCAACAAAAACCAAAATCTATTTTACTTCTTAGTCAAAGGCCAAGTTTAACATCCGTAATGTGTCGAAAGTTGCATAAGATATAAAAATACGTTTTTGGGTAACTTCCCAATTTGATAACTTTAAGGGCAAGAGACCAGTGTATAAAGCAGTTTTGCAGCTTTTTTAAACTACCGAGGAACTAAACTTCATAAGTCAGCCTACTACATTGGTAAAAAATAATACAAACGGAAGTTTATACAAATCAATCAAGAACTGCAAACTTCAATTACATTCTACCGAAATCACTCCGGCATTTCTAACAGTATTTGGGTATTGCAGTAAAAAGTACGAAATAAATGGTAATTTTGCCTAGAAAAAAGACTTCGGCAACTTACAGAAAT
The DNA here is from genome assembly GCA_958301585.1 of Merodon equestris. Taxonomy (NCBI): domain Eukaryota; kingdom Metazoa; phylum Arthropoda; class Insecta; order Diptera; family Syrphidae; genus Merodon; species Merodon equestris. The sequence continues at coordinate 65,849,841 of OY284417.1, read as the reverse complement.
TGTTTTGAATTTATCTTGGTTTTGAGCATTATCTAGAAGGCACAGTGAGAGGAGTAATTATATTATCAAAGTATGTCACCAATTATAAAAAAAACAATTAAGGGAAGCTGGCAAATAAATGAATGAACGATTAGAAGAACTACTAGCACGTCCATATAAAATAGTCCATTTCGTTCATTAAAATAACTCAAAAATTAATTAAACGCACCAGTAACCTTTCAGACAACTGGGAAGAAATTAAAAAGAAAAAATATTGAAAACGGGTGATTTCCATCCGCAAACATACCTATGTATTTACCAGTAGTCGTATGGTCATATGAAACAAAAGTTAATTTGATTGATTCCGATGGAAAAAATGTATGTATGTACATATGTTAAACGATTTAGGTGCCCAAAGTTTGATCCCAACTATATAAAATGACGGAAAACAATTTCATTATTTGGGAATGCTTTCACCATCTGGGGTTGTGCCGCTTCGTCAGTTAGAGAACAAAATTGGTCAACTTTAAAACCTGAACTTAGTTAGGCTGCCATATATGTACTTAATATATTATGAGCTGAAGTCTCGAGAAATTAAAATCGATGATATGGAATTGCTCCCACTCACACTATAGAAAATCGACTCCTAAACCCAAGATCGGGGACGACAGGGCAACAAAATGCACGTCTCTCCATATCAGTCAGAATTATGTCAAATGTGTTTTTTGATGGATCACATACGAGGGTGGTCCGATAAGTACTTAGCCTCACCGCCAGATGTTTTGTTTTGACCGCGTGTGGAAGGGGGGTGTCCAGGATTTGAGAAAAAAGAAAGGAAAAAGTGGGAAAAGAGCAATATCGGTCGGTGATCCGATTCTTATTTTTGGAAGGGAAATCGCGCAGCGAAATCTAAGAGCGTTTGGATGCTGTGTACGGTGACTCTTCTCCTTCGATGGCGACCATCAAAAATTGGTTTAACGAGTTCAACGTGGTCGCACGTCGGTTTTTGATGAGCCACGTCCAGGTACTCCGAAAACGGCTACCACGGAGGATAACGAGACAAAAATCCACGATCTCGTATTGAGCTCATCGGTCCATAGTAAATTACGTCATTTAGTTGGCTCCCAATGCAAGTGATCTGTTGCAAATTTCTTTCCGTGGGCCTTTTTAGGGTATCTTCCTGGGACTTTCCGCAGGTAAGGTTTTTTTATGTTTTTCCTTATTGTCGAAGTGGTTACAGATAGATTTAATTCATCTTTTATTTTATTAGAGGTAATAAATGGAATTTATTTTATTGATCTCGTTATGCGTCGTTCATCGATAGGAGTCAATTTCGGTTTTCTGCCGCTTTTTCTTCTTGGTGAATATACTTTTTTGCATTGGAAATCTTTTTATTAGAACGGCCAACTATTATAGTTCTCTAATATATTTGTACGTTTTCCCCACAGAAATTAATTAATTTTATTAATGAACCGTCTTTTGTAGTACAATGTCAATTGCGACACATTTTAGCTGGTAAACACATTGCATTTATGAGATATTAACTTTAAGATATTGAAATAATTTACCCTTATATGGTTAAATATAAACAAATATCTACATATTTGGAATACTGGAGTATACACTACTAAAACTCGCAGCAGAATGACACAATGCTATTTTTTCACACAATTTTGTTTCCGCAAATTTACCCTTTCAACGGTTAACGGGAATTTTTATCACAAATCAACGGAAACACTGGAAGTTTTGGGTGAATTTCTCTTTTCATTAACCCCCGACCCAAAAAGAGGGGTGTTATAAGTTTGACGTGTCAGTTTGTCTGTTTGACTGTGTGTCTGTCTGTGGCATCGTAGCTCCTGAACGAATGGACCGATTTTGATGATTTTTTTTTTGTTTGATCGAGATGGTTCTTAGCTACAATTTATGAAGATCTGTTCAGGCGTTTCAAGGTTATTACCACTTTTTGTTAGCTGTGGTAGGGATCTTAGTGGAGTTTGGTAGTTCAGGACATGTATAGTTCGAGGTACTATGTCCTCAGTCGGAAACATTTCCGATCGTTCCTCAAACTGAACGATAACATGTCCATAGTTCGATTCAACCTAGAAATTCATCAATAACAGCGTTCATATTATACAACCCAGACGAACGGTCGTACAAAACGTAATCACAAAAACGTTGTACAAAAACGTAATCACAGACAAAACGAAAAGAATAAGATACTCGTAAATGCAATCGAACATGTCTTATACTACGTAGTAGACAACCAAAAACAAAATGTGAATAAATATCGTATACATTGATGTAGCGATAAGCTCGAACAGTTTATGTACCACACACTGGAACTGGAATACCAGAAGAGCGATCAAACGATAATGTCCGCAATTATACTCGAACAGGCAAATCGTTCCGTGTGTCGCGAACGAATTAGGTATTAAGGATCGGATATGGATCTCTCTTATCATACTAATAGTTCCGATAGTTCCGACAGTTCCGAGGAGATAGTTCCCGGAACTAGTTCCGACTGGGGAAGGAAACGTTCCATGTTCGTTCCGGGGTTGGAACTATTTTGCGCAACCCTAGATCTTAGACACAATGGGTTACTTTCAAACATATCTGCGACCTAACGTTTGAAACACCCATATATGCTGGTACTACTGAGCTAGTACTCTGATGATGGAACTCGAAGGTAGGAGACGATTGCCTATTAGTAAATCTATTAAGTATGGGCTCATTACATTCGTCTTAACTAGTTCTGTTTATAGCTAAGGTGCTGTACTTGCTTTAAAAACAATGAGTTTAATCCGGAATCGCGATATTAATAACAAAAATAGCTTTATTATAAAAAAAATAGACACAGTTCCGTCGTAGATTACATTTTTGACACACATGTGTAATATAACGGGAATAAGTCATGCTGAATGTGGTAAATTATATATGGGTTTGTATGCGGTAGAGTGTTACGCAAAATTTAATTTAAGTAGTTACTCGTACCTATCGGAATTAGGGCGAGTAATTTAAAAAGAATGAAATAAAAATAAAATTAAAAATTTTAAGTAACCCCCGACAAAAAAAAACTCCAAAAATAATGAATGGTTTTCTAGCTAACAGTTTGTAGAAAAATTTATCATCTGAGTACCATCGTCCTTCATGATGGAGGTATGAGTCTTTTTTTCCTAATGGTTCCCAAAAACTAAAATCTAACTTTTATATTGCACTGTTTGTTTGATTTTTAAATTACCTTTTATTCTATAATATTTCTATAATTTCTATTTCTCCAATAAATTTAGGAAAACAACCTGGTGTGGTTTTAAGATCAAAGCCTAGTTCATATGTTACGATTCAACCGACATTTTAATACATTTTACCCTTTAAGGTAAGCAAAACACTTGCTAAAAAGCCACGAAGTATACGCAATTCTCCTATTTTTCTTTAATGAAGTCTGGTCTGATCACAACTTCAATATTTGCTTGACTCTGATATTCTGTATTGTGCAATTTCTAAATTAAGTCTCATTTGTTGATCAAGAAAATGTCGTCGTCGAGGATAACACTTAATCCCTTAATGTAAGACTACAACCACCACTTTTGCACTATCGTCATAAAATCATCTCGTTCCTTGTCACTAAGCCAATAAGCAACCCATAACCTCGGCAGCACGTCTGAAAAAACAGCTGCCGTACATTAACGATCGTCAATAATCGCTATGATTGAATACAAATCATTAAACTAATAAAAAACCGTCAAGTCATTCCAAGCACACATATGCGATCGTAGCCCATCGTAAATCTTCCACATCCCCCTATGCTATTTTGACAAATTCCCAATAAATCACCCAAATAACGATTTACACCTAAAATACCTTAAATTTAATACGCACAAGCGATGTTATTCCAATCTTCAACTAACGAACAACCGTTGCAGCTAACACATAATAAAAAATAAAAAAAATCATAAACGACCAAATAAATGGATGCATCTATGGAGGACTGTGTGTGACTGCCGACCGACGACAGATAGTTATTTGAACTCTCGCATTCGCATTAAAAGTAAAATAAAAAACTAATGAAAACCATCTCTCCCTTCGGCATCAGCTTATGCCATAAATCAAGATCTCACACATAAAACATTTTCATCCCATATACTTGCACGTATCTAAGTGTACTCGCGTTTCAGACACACTTCGGCGCGTAAATATGTATATTCTTTTAAATCCGTCCCTTCGTGCGCGTAGTAACGATTAAATTTTTAATTCATTAAAAAAAGAAGAAGGGAGGGAAAGACGCAGGAAAAACAGTTCAAGGGTTAAATTTTAACTCGAAAGACTCTCCCTTAATGGATACTTAAATCACAGTCACATTTACGATTAACGAAGACCCTCTGCTCCTCGGGGGATACATCACCACCCTAAATCCCCCTATCACTCGTCGTCTAAGTCACGGTAGGTGAACTCTTTACTCTCTACATTTCTCTATATTCGCATCGGCTTGTAGAATGAGTTTATAAGCAGACAAGAGAATATAAAACCAAAGTATTAAAGAGCAGTAGAAGAAGGCGGTGACATAATCCACCCCCGGGACCAACGACGACAGTGTGTCGGTGGTATCTGTGCATGAACCTATGGTAGGATCCAAGTAAAACTCAACGAGAGATTCTTTATTCTCCCGGGAGCAGCGGAAGACGGAGCGCAATAAAATTCTTCGGCATCAATTAGCTAAGTGATTATCGGGTTACCGGAGACTCGCTCAGTTTTATTGAAAATGTCGCAAGTCTTTCGCAATCCATTTTCTCCCCAATACACTTATGCAAATCAATGACTTAGAATCTGTCCCACAAAGGTATAACCTCTAACGAAGTGTATTGAATACCAAAACCATCTACTATATCTCTATAGGACAGTGCTATGAAATATCCTTTGCAATAAGATTTGTGTGACCAGCATTGACCAACATTTCTCAGTTCATTATGAAGTCATAAGAGAAGTCGAAAAATATCGTCGTTCTAAAGGAATTTGAAGAGCAGTAATTATAAGCTGAGGATTATTGCGTCCGGCGACTTCAAATGGACTTTATGCTTTCCGCTTGAATGCTTAAGGAGCTCACCTATTAGATTCTTTGACCTAGTTTATCGCTTATGGTAACTAAGGAGATGAAATGATATGGTTGTAGGTCACGACGAGAAAATATCTTCAAGAAAGTTTGGATGCTAAATATAATATTCATGTTCAGGAAACCTTAAATCAGAGTGCCCTATAGAGATTCAACGGATATACATCATGGAGATACACTGTGTGGTCTGTTGCTGACGTTCTAGGCTTACAAAAGTATGTAGCTATATTTCGGGACAGCAAAAACTGGGTAGAGTCGTGAGAGTAGTAATAAAATGAGGAAAATTTTGAGGTCAGGTTGGCTGTCCCTCCATATGCAAATTGTCCTTCTTCACGTTTTCTTCACAAAATAGTGCTTGATTTATGTAAAGGGTTTTTCAATTGGGGCGGGTAGATTTTGGAGGTCATGTTGTTTTGGTGACATCTATCAAATCTGTTGTTTATTATTCAGTTACTGATGTCAAAATATCATGGAAAGCTACACGATTGTCCAAATAATAAAACTTTATTATCAAAACGAGTGTAAGCGTTGCGCGTGACACCCATTTACGTTTGACGTGATGGCCCTTCACAGTCGACTTTTCCATCTTTCGTGGTCAAATTCGAGATGACCGGTTCGATAATCAATCAGCCAACATTTGGTTGTCAAAGGAACGCAAGATTGTCCGAGAACATCGTCGCGGTCCGCGAAAGTGTCTAGCAGAATCCGGGGCAGTCGATTCCAGTTGATCGGAATTTGTGCATACATCAAGATACAATTGACCCAGGAGCTCGAAATTTATGACCATATAGACAGCGCCGTTTGTTTACTGAGTGGGCCTCGGAGCGTTTGGAGGAGGACACTAATTTTGGCCAAAAAATCATGAGTCAGGTTATCTCTCGCAGAGGTGACGTGAATTGGACATCCAATTTATGCCATTCGACCCCGCTAGACTTTTTCTTGTGGGGTTTTCTGAAGTTGCAGGTCTATGCTAATAAACCACAATTGACCGATGCCCCATAACACAGGCAATCACTCAAATTCAGCAGGATCTATGCGGAAGAGCGGAAATTGGAAGACGGGAAGCCGGTTACTTTGGTGTCAAACAGGTTTCATGCTATCTTTTTAGTAGTAGATCGCAGTAGATCGCGTTGAGAGGATTAGGTACGGGATGTGATTTTGAATGCCTGTTATTCTCCGGGAATTGATAGTTCCGACAAATGTTCATTCCTTAGAATTTGTGTTTTCCGTTTAATATGTTTGTCCATTCGTGGTTCTGGTCGAGTTAATCCAACTGGCGTGATCAGCTGAATTTGTCTACGAGGAGTGTCTCCATCGTTCATCCGTGTCATAATTTAAGCCCAATTACCCTCTATTCTTGTGCCACCTATAGTTCTGTTTCGGATACTGGTCTGGTCTTTTTCATACCAAAATAACTTAACTTTAGAAGTTCAACCTAGATGGAAGTATAAAAATGTATTCCCAATAACGTGATATTATAATATACAAGGTCACACTGAAGAGGTACACGTCTCTGCTCTAACCTTTCAGACTAACATTTAATTTTACAAGGAATCGCGAGACAATGTGCTGCTAACCATATTTTTGGAATACTATTTAATTGATGACGTCTTGACGCTACTGATGACGTGCATTCGAAAAAATGTTGGCTTTTGTGTCTTCAATGCGTTATTTTGTCGTACGAGATATAACGCGAGATATACGTCGTGTAGTAAAAAAAAATCCAATATGTTGGCATGAGATTGAATGCTTTATTTAGAATGATTAGATGTACATACATAGGTTAAATACCCGCCGTTTTGTTCGAAAGCTGATTGAAGCGAATTTTTCACCATCGAAATCGATCGTCATGGACCGGGACAGGACAGGTCATTTAATGTTTAGTTCTGGACTATAAGGTATATGCATACGAACCTCGATACCAACCTACCAGAGTTTCTGGCTAGTCTCTATCGATGTGTGTGACCTAACGTCGTCATGTTGGAACAAAATTCCTTTTCTTAGCAAAACCTGGTCGCTTCTGGGCGATTGTTTTTTTCAGACGGTCCAATTGCTGACAGTATAGGCCCAAATAATGAATTTTGCCGTAAGGAAGCAGCTCTTGGTAGACGATTCAAAAATGGGGCGATTGTGTTGCCATTCACCAGCGATTCGCAAAATTAAATTCGGTTAGCTCTTTCAGTCTTGAGGTTTAGCGTCACTAACCACCTTTTTCCGAATTTATACATTAAAATCCGTGCCATCTAGCGACAAACGGTTGAATTATTATGAAATTTCGAACCATGCTTGACAAGATACGGCCGATTGGTGTTATATGTGGTAAATGACAGTTCATTTGTGTTAAAGGAAATGAAATGATATTTAAAATAGAAATTTTCAAAATATTCTTAATGTAAAAGCGTGACTGAAAGACTTAATAAGGTTTTTTTGCGTTAACATCCATGGCACCCATACATTATTTTATTTATTTTTTTATGTCCAGCCTTGTTCAAATGGTTTTTGTGCTCCTGGGCAATCGAAACAGTGCTTACTTGACGATCAGACTCGACGATTTCTATGTTTTTATCGACATTTTCGACAATTGGCCTTCCAGGGCATGGTGTATCTTTGACGTCAAAAGTGCCGAAAACTGCGCATGATTGGTTGTAACAATATGGGTACCATAAACACTAATCATATTTTTAGCCACCTGGCTCGTGTTTTCGCCTTTATCGATGAAAAACTGTAAAATATGACGTGTTCCCTCTTTGCTGGTGTCCATCTGCGACGCGCGCTCAAACAAAACTGATGCAACCAATCTCAGACTAGTAGGAGAAGTTTTTTTTTCATACGAAACCTCATCTTTTTAACGACATCTAGTGTACGTCGACAAGATTTATAAAACACGAGAATCTGTATCTCCAGAGATAATTTTTTTTTTTCTTTGTGGTAAAAGAGGATACACCTTTCAAGTCCGGAATTCCCTTGGTTTCAGTAGTTCAGTAGTAGTTAGGTTAGAAAAGGGGAGTGTGATGAATAAACATCACTTCCACTCGGAGGCCAAGAGGCCCATGGTGATTCCCTTCATTTGTGTGAGTACACATAAAATTAACCTGTCCTATCACGTGGTGACTGTGCTCTTAATGAATTTTAGAAGATCCGATATATCTGCATTAGCCACGTCCGCAAACTCTGTAAAGAATCTTTGGCCTAGCGACACTAGGAGTCGATTCTGGAAAGCTGGGCAGTGGCAAAGCAGATGTTGGATCGTCTCAGTTTCTTCCTCATCGCCGCAGCTCCGGCAGAGATCGCTGGATCCCGAGTCCCATTTCCGGAGCATTGCTCCAATGGGACAGTGTCCTGTGATCACTCCGACGAGCATACGGATCGAGTTACGGTCCAGCGCCAGGAGCTTCTTTGTTTTTCCGGCCATGATGATCTTGTCGTGTAGCTGTTGTTTCTTGTAAGCCAAGACGAGTTGGCCTCTTTGATGATTGTGTCGTTTATGATCCGGTATAATGCGCTGATCGGTGTTTGCAATGACGTGTCCGCTTCGCTGATGTCCATTTCAGACATTTGCCTGGCCAATTCGTCTGCTCTTTCGTTCCCTGCGATTGAGCTGTGTCCCGGGACCCAGCAGAGTTTAACTTTGTGGTGTCTGATGGACTTCAGTGAGTGAGTTTTCAATCCAGATTACAATGGATTTGTCTACTCTTATGTCCTGTATTATGGCCTCTGTGTTTACATTGTTGAAGGCCCCCTCTATGTCGAGGAAGGCTGCCATTGTAAACTCTTTTAGGTTCAGCGAGCCCTCAATTTCACGGACAACACTATGCAGAGCACTTTCCACTGATCTGCCTTTAAGGTACGCGTGTTGGGTGTTGCATAAGTTGCGTGAGTTGATGAGTCCTCTGGTCAAGGAGTCTCTCCAAGGTTTTTAATAGAAACGACGAGAGACTAATTGGCCTATAGTCCTTTGCGGCAGTATGGGATGATTTACCTGCCTTAGGTATGAAAATTACCTTTATTTCTTTCCACTGTGTTGGGATGTACCCCGCGCGCAGGCAATTGGAAAAAATGCTTACGAGATGGGGTACAGTGTGGGTCTGTGTTTTTTGAAGCATCGCTGGCATCATATCATCCGGCCCCGGAGATTTAATGGGTTTGAACGAATTTATTGCCCATGATACTTTATCCGTTAATCTTGTTTATTACTTCTTCGGTTGTGTGAACCGTAGGAGACTGTGGTTTCAGGGATTTTACAGTCTGGGAAGTGGGTTTCAGTCAGCAGTTCTAGGGATTCCTGACTGGATTCTGTCCAAGAACCATCTGGTTTAAGGATGAATCCCGGGACGCAGGGGTCCTTGGATAGGATCTTCCTGAGCCTTGCGGCTTCGTTGAGATCCTCTATTGATTCGCAGAACTCCCGCCAGGATTTAGATTTTGCTGCTCTTCTTTTGCTCTTGTATTCGTTGAAGCTGGATTTGTAATTATTCCAGTCTTCGGTTCTTTTTGAGATCTTTGCTCTATTGAATAGAGTCTTAAGGAGCATCAGATAAATCTAGAAAAAAATTAACAGAATAGCGAAATATAGAAACACCATACTCATGACAGATCAGATTGAGGAGGGTATGAACTTCAAAGTTTCGGATGACTGGTGATAATAATAATAATTGATTTCCAAAATTTTAAAAGGTTAATTTTTCTTATTTGAACACATGTTGTTTTCCGATGAAAAATCATGGCTGCTACCCGTTTTGATGTCTCTCCTAAATTGTATTTTGAATTCCAAAATCTATCTTAAGGGATTGAGTGATAAATCCAAAAAGTTTCAGAAACTCACGTAATACGAGTATGTAGTGGCAAATCGTACAAAATACAAATTGACGTGCACTTAAATTTTCCGATACTGGGAAATAATTATTTTGATTAATAACAGGAAAGGTTTAATAATTAATTTAAAGATAATTTCCAAAGGTAAATTTCAACAAAAAATATTATTATTTTATTACACGTGACAACACAAATGGCTATAGGAGCCATTGCAATTCAATGCAATTCAATATTGCATTGAATTATGTTGGACCTTTTGTGAAAATGAGGTTAATCTAATTGAACCCAAAGCAAAAAGTCACTCCACGTGTGTATGAAAAGTGAGTGTTAAAAAATATCCTGTCTTTCTTTTTTTTTTTCGAGGAATAAGGGTAATAAAAATACATCTCACGTATCATTCCTACCTTCGTTACAAGCGACAGAAGCAAAACTTATTTCCTTTTGCACAACAGATTACCCAAGGGGCGAGGATTTACCAGAAAATAAAAATAAAAGCAAACATACATATCTTCTAAAAATAGAGAACATAAGATGACTTGTCGTTGCTCCAAGCACATATTATCTCCTGACATCTTAAAGTGTACCAAACTTTAGTCAACGGATTTTTATGACTCATCGTTTAGACGAACAACAAATCCGGTTGGTCTATTGACAAATAGTCATTAAATGACTTCCTTTCAAAGAGCTAAATTACGCCTATTCATATAACCCACACACAACCAACGTATGTTATAAATAATGAAAGGCTTAAATAAGAACAGCAACAAATAAGAAGATAGCATCTCTATTCTAACAAACGCAAAGCTTAATTAATCCAATTACGCAGCGTACTACAATCGTCATCCGCCACTTGCCGGATCTCCGAGAGCCCGCGACCGTACTCTACTTGTCGCACTAACATAAACTTAAACCAGATTTTTGAGCCTGTCATCGCACTGTCCGCATGTTTATATCCTTACACACATGCATCATCCGAACAACAACGCCACCCCAGGGAGAAACTCACAAAAATTGCATCCATATGGTCTCACTAATCAACTCTTTGCCTTCACGGCGGTCGGCTCTGCCACGGAGTGATACATATGAAATGGACCCGCAACACACTATATACTCTCCCTCTCTTGTGGTGCTTCGCTGAAGGGAAAAGGGAAAACAGCGACTGGAAAAAACAGTGCAATTTAATATCCTGCAAGTAGACTAGTGCCTGCCGACGCCTGATGAGTGAGTGTAGTTCAGTTCTATCGTGTACACATCTGCACCCATCGAGCGAGTCCTCGCTGTTTTTTTTTTTTTTTTTGTAGTTTTGTCCGGAATTCTATAGACATAACTTAGTCGGAGGGAGAGGCTAAAAGGAAAAAAGGATGTTTCATCCTATCATGAGTACGAGTAGTTGAATGGGCCACATAAGGCACGACCCTCACATGTGCAAGGATAACATCTGCACACGAAAACACAAAGAAAGAACGGAAAATGAGAAAGAAGAAAGACGTAGAATTGTGATGTTGACTATGAGGTCGACGATGACGACACTAGCACAAGTTTTCGGTTAGTTATTTCTGGTTGCAGGATATTCACTCCAAGCCAGACAGGCGATTCCACGTCGGGGCCATCCGATCTCCTTCACAAGTTACTAGCACAGGAAGAAAGGAGTACAAGGGGACAAATATGAGTAGAGTAGTTGCCAAGCACAGATGCCTCCAAGGAAGACGGAAAGAACATGTTGTGATACGGTAAATCTGGGGAAATGGTGAAAAATAAAGTTAAATTCTCGCAAGCGAGATTCCCGATCGAACAAAGGACTCTGAGTTAGATTCAGTTACAAACAAAATGATAGAATTCATAGTCATAATCAAAAGCAGCACTTTTATATGTAAATATGTACTTACATACATCTAGTATGTGATTCAGAAAGGACTGTGATTTGAACTCATCTACAACCAACATCATCTTGCGCGATGTGAGTCGAGAAAGTTTCTAGTAAGATTCCGAAATAAACGAACGAATGAATGGAAATCTCCTTCGAGTGCCGTAAGTTTGTTCGAAACTTTACGGAAGTTGTTAGTCCGATCTTTGTCGGAGCACATTCAGATTGTCCTATTCTTCTCACGACCGACGACCCGGCAAAGTTATTCTTTTCTACTACTATATCTCACTCGACTCTTATCAGCTGTTACAACTACCGTTTATAGCAGCTACTTTGACTCGAAGTTCTACCACTTCATGTGCTGTTTCCCTATACATATCTAGTCTCTTTGTTTGCTTGGATAAAGGATAACCGATTATTTTGACTTTATGAGGTTGCAAAGAAGAAAGGGACGACGGCTAGGAGGGATAGAATATCCATGTCCCGGACAATTAGATTTAACACACTCCTTCCTTCGTCCTTTTAAAACAAACAAATTTGTAAAATTTTAAAGCCACTGTCTTCCGATTGCCGGTCATGCTTCTATCCATTGTGCAAAGCTCGTTAGCTACTCTTAGGATAGTAACAGTGATCCTTCTTCCTTTTGCTCTACATCTTGTTGCCGTTGTTGTTTCAGTTGAGTGGGCTTCAGTAACAGTTGTCGGTCTGTCTGTTGCTGGCACAACCGCCATCAGGAATACTGCCGACATTTTGGGGAATTAGTTCCTTCAATTGTACTTCCTGTGCTATTCCGTTCTACGTTTTCTTGGGAATTATGAGATTTTGCCATCTGTTATTGCTTTTTGGACGGTGTGTTGCGTTTTCAGATGTATTGTAGGATTGAATTCCCTTCGGGATGGCGGACGATTGTTGAAGGCACCTCTGTTGTGCGCTTTGTTGAGTGTTTGTGGGTTTAACGCGTTATCGCTTTTCACCCCGAATGGTGACTTGGAGAGTTGTTTTATATCGTTTGTTGTGCAGAGTGATGATCAATGCTTTGGTGGTAATTAAGGGGATGCCATCTGTCAGTCGGTGGTAGACCGATGTGGTTGAGTGTTGGCAGTAAAGTTGAATGGTTGGTCATTTAGTTCGCTCTGTGAACATGGAATGGGGTAGCATGATACTACTAATGAGATTGAAGGAATGTACAGCCCACAGAAAAGATATTATAATTCAAAAAACTTTTTGCTTTGTTCATAGTGTAAGCTATTAGTAATTGGTTTGACTGAATGCACTATGTTGAGCGCCCTCTCTGACTAAATGTTGTACACTGAACTGGATGATCGAGTATCATAGCCAACTCCAGGGCAGACCCTCATCGTTCAGTTCATTCGATTGTCAATTTCGTTCGATTCCTGATCTTCTTAAATAAAAGCTACATATTCTAATAAAATAGCAAGTTTAGAATGGTTACAGCACAAACTTTTTTTGTCAAATTTTGAAGAAAAAAAATTTTCTGTAATTGTTATTTTTCTTTTACGTAAGATTATCTGTAGGGGACGTGAATCTTTTTTCGAACCATTGGTTCATCTTCCTTCTGATTTAATTTTGTCGAGTCTGAGTTACAACAAGACTTGTTGTACATTGTTGATCCAAAAATAATAATAATAGGTTATTTCCACTCCGCATAAAAATCCTTTTGGCAAAGATGTGGGGGGGGGGGGGGGGGGGGTATTGAAAGTATTCCTTCCACTCTACTGTGCCACAGATTCTATGTGGTGGTCATACCCTCATATAATGTAAAATTATTCTGAAAAAAGCATATTCAGACTTTTTTAGACATTAAAAATATTAGAAAATATCAACAAACCGTACATTTTTTCTCAACAAAAAAAAAATGCTAAATGTCTAGATGATAGGAGGGGAAGTTGGAGTAGATGAGAATTTGGTTGAATCCAATATTTCTTTATGTCCATATTTCGTATCGGTGTAAAGAAACTGTATACACCCAACTTCGCACTTACTCCAAAACCAACATGTGGCCAAGCCGGGGAGGTCACAGAGCGGCAACATGCCCCCCTTACGTGTTTAGATAATCATACACTGAGTAATCAATTTACATTATTCACAGCTGTGAGATTACTAACTCGAGTCCTGGGGATCAATTTAAAAAAATACAATTGATTTATCATCCCTATCCTCTGGGCCTCCACCTTCCCGCCCCACCTACACCTTTTTAGTGTTATTCAAGGTCACCCCCATTCCCTTCACCGCCTTCCCCTTCCAATCGACGGTCCGGACATTATTATTGAGAACTCCAAAACACAACAAGATTGGAATTATTCGCTCCAAACTTCTGAAGACGTCTGTTCGACAAAATCATCTTTTGCAATAGGATACTTTGCCTTTATTGCCGCAAAAAACGCCTCGATACAGTCACGACACTCGTATTATTTTATTCGACCGTATTTTGGGACTGCACGCCGTAGATTCATCCACACTCGTTCGATGTTCTGAGTGTGGACACTCGTATCTGGATCTACGATATTAAACTTATGGTTTAAATATATCCAAAAATCCAAAATAATCATCTTTGAACCCTTATAACTTTTTATGGGGCTGTGACAGCCGTGATCATTTTATGGTGTTGTACTCAAGAACGCCTCCTCTTTCAATCCTACTTAATCCCGCGGGTCACAAACTGCACTTTTACCATCCTTTTTTGCTTGCTTACATACTCATCAAGTACGCGTTACAAAGTCATATAAATTAACCACGGTTCCCAGGAGGAACCATTATTTGAATACGAACCGTCGAAGTGATACCATTAAAATGAAGAAAAACGAAATTAGAACTGCCATCAAGTACCTTTGCTTGAAAAAACTGTCAGCGACTTAGTGAAAACATTAGGGGCCTCTGCCCCTGCATATTCCACAATAGCATGAGGAGTTTAAGCTGGGCAGAACACCCACTGAAGATGAACATCGCGAGGACGCCCGTGAAAAAATCGAAAATGTTGTGTTGGCAGAGCGAAGAGTGACCATCAGGCATACAGCTGAGGTCACAGGGGTCTCTTATTAACATTTATCTCAGTGTTCAAAGAATCCTTGCGAACCAATTTCATGCGAAAAGCTCTTTCAATTGCTGGAAGAGCTCAAGGCTAGACGAAAAAATGCATATAAGTGCTTCGAGGATTGGAAAAAGCGCCGTATGTTGTATCTGAGGGGGATAACTTTGAAGGGGACAAAATAGACATGTAGATAGACGTTTTTCATAATTTTTCATGCATTTGGTTTTTTGAAAAAATATTGATTAGAAGTATGAGAAACCCTAAAACCCTAAAACTATAGCTTAAGAGTTTTACCTTTAGGGGTCCATTTTACCATAAAAAAGTGCGTTTTGGCACAAGAAAATACGTATCCCTTAAAATTTGATGTACATAGATTAACATATAGGTATATCAACCGAAAAAAAAATTGGCGGTAACACTTCGGGAGACCTTCCTAGTTAGTTCCTGGCCTACCAAATATTTGACTGCCTCTTAACAAGTTAACAAGTTTGATGCTCTTGTTCAGTCCACACTGATGTATACGTATATGTACGCTGGCGTTTCTAAGGCTAATATTGCCATAGAAACTCAGATAATTTGCTAAAGCCAACATTTTCTTACTCCTTCTTCTCACTCCGATTTTCGGAGTGGTTTATAAGATGCCGTTCCCAGCAGGATTTTTTTCATACATTCTCTAGTAACCAGGTCCAACAATAGCCAAAACCATCAACATCAATTTGAACCAATCACCGAAATTCGAGAACATATTTTCCCGACTCATGATATTACCCAATAGACAAATTCAATTAATTTTAAGCAAAGGAACAAAGTTCCATCCTCGTAATCAGATCACCCTCTACCGAACACTGCATTCCCACTTCAGATTAAATCAAGAAATTTTCGAAAATCTATACGATCTCTCCCTAACCAAATTAATCAATGCAATCAGCCGTTCCAGTCGAACTCGACTTCGAATTTGACCCGGTACGGAAGAAAATAACAGCCAAAGGATGCTCTCACTTGAGAGGGCCAAAGAACTTCCGATGAGAATGCAAGAGAAGTCGATTCCTTTCCATTTAAATATTATTTGCGTGCGGTAAACACAATCAAACTAAATTGCAATCCTCATTCAAATTCGTTTTGCGAACATTGCACATCCTTTTGTACATATTACTTCGTCCTCGTTGTTTCTTTAGCGATTACCCAGCCCGAAGTGAACCATCTCCAACTCTCTCTATCGATTTGTCTGTCACTGTTTCGTTCTATGCCCGGCTCTAACCAGGAAGCAAATTACCACAAAATTCAATAGAACATGATTCCATTTCCATTATACAGCCTCTGAAAGAAGAACAAGGAAAAAGGACGATCGAGTAAAAGTAAAAAGCCCAGAATAATCATCATCCTGGTGGTTCGATGTGCACATCCACTAAAGGGCACACTCGTATAGTTTGCGTGAGTAATTTGCCATTTTCATTTGAAATTATTTGGAAAAGCATTTCAACCGATGGGATAAAAACTGTCGAGAAAAGGATCTAACTGGCTCCTTAAACAAATTGCCTCTAAGGAGCAAAGAAAGAGAAAAGCATGATTCAAATTCACTTGAATGGCATAGGAAATGACTTACCCTCTTCAGCGTCCTCGTGTGCACGGAGCTGTATATCAATGAAAGCATCACTATGCCATTCGGCCAAGCCTATGACGAGCTACATCGATTCAACGCTGATGAATGATTCGAAAGCAATTTGCAAAATATTTGCATAAATCAATTTATTATCCACCACCGAATATCAAACTGTTTTCCTTCTCCTGCCATGGTGGAGGTTGTGTTCATCTCTATCTACACCATGTCGTGAGCCCGGTCGAACCATGTCTAGTCGAAGCATTTCGCCTTCGAAATTTATGATTAATGTGCTATTGAATTCGACTAGAATGAGATTAAGCTAATTAGGTTGGTAGTCATTCTGTCGTCGACGTTTTTCACTTTCGGATGGCGTTGACTTGAATGTGGAAACCTGCTCTGCGATCAAATTGGAAAGTTGATTTAGATATATGGGCGTTAAGAGGTTGACGTGGAGGACGTATTGAGTGATAAATCTATTTTAATTGAGTGTGCGCTTCCTCCTGGCTGAGGCAGACACCATAAGGAATTTGACTGTTTTTATTGCGTGGTTGTCCAATGGACTATATTGTGATGCACAAAGAGAGCAATTGTTCCATAAGAATCATTTCAGCAATGACATGTTGCTAACTTTCCGGTTTAGATGGCCAAAACGGTGCAGGGAGATTTGACGCATACATATACCTTTATTGGCATATCCGGTCCGTTGAACTACATATTTAACTAAAGATACATACATATACAGCTATGGACAAAAAAATAAATACAGCTGAAGCCATTGGATAGGTAGATATATTTTAACAAAAGTTTGAAAGTTTGCGGCAAGTTTCTTTTTGTGAAGTATTCCTACAATAATCAGGAATGTATTTATGTATTTTTAAAGCATCTTGCCATGTTATAATGGGAATAAAGGCTGAAAATGTAAAAAAGTCGTCTTTTGATATGGACAAAAAAATAAATACACTTCATCAAATTTATTATTTCACGAAATTTATTCATACGAGCAAACAAGTCATGGTAGGATTTGTTAGTATTTGTTAGTATTTTGTGGCTTGACCTTTATTTTTAGTTATTTGTTCTACCCTCCTCTGCATAGAATCAACCAACTTCCGACATTCCTCAACAGGTATAGAATTCCATGCCGACTGCACTGCCTGCCAAAGTTCGCTTTTGTTTTTTGGATTTTTTATAGAAACTGCATCCTTGACCTGTTTCCACAGATTTTCTATTGGATTTAGGTCCGGCGATTGAGCAGGCCACTCCAAAAGAGCAACCCTTTTCGCAGCAAACCATTCCTTTGTTAGTTTAGCCGTGTGTTTCGGATCGTTATCTTGTTGAAACGTCCACACCAAAGGCATTTCTTGCTCGGCATATGGTAGCATTACAGTTTCAAGTATTTGAGTATATGTTTCCTTTGTCATAATTGTATTAATGAGGTGTATGGGACCAACACCATACCACGAGAAACATGCCCATACCATAATGCTACCACCACCATGTTTGACCGTCTTCTTGGTGTATTTTGGATGCAGTTCAGAATTGGGTGGACGTCTCACATTGTGTCTACTATCCGATCCGAACAAATTAAACTTGGATTCATCACTCCAAAGGATATTTCGCCACTTTTTAGTGCCCTCTTCGCCGGACCATGATTTGTGCTGATCAGCAAATAACATCCTTCGTCTTTTATTTTTTTTACTGATTAGCGGCACTTTTCTTGGTGATCGTGAGGGAAGATTATACTCCACTAATCGTCTTCGGACAGTCCTTGAACTAATTGGCAAACTATTCTCCTGCAAAATTTTCCGCGACGATAAAAAAGGGTCTTTTTTTGATTCCAGCACAATTAAACGATCCTGCTTTTGCGTTGTTTTTCGTGGCCGTCCTCTATTTTCTCGCGCTGGTTTATCTCAAGTGCATTTTGTATCATCCCTAAAGAACAATCTATCGTTTTTGCGATTGAACGGTACTATTATCCTTCGCTTTTCAACTTTTTTATGATCTCCCTTTTGTCATCGGAACAATGCACGTTACGTCCCATATTTCGCTAATAAAACAATTAAATATTATTCGTTACTTCACTGGTATTCAATATTATAAACCTTTTCCGCTTTCCGATAGTAAAATAATTTCGTAACACTTTGTTTTTACCAGATACACTTCGCTACCAATGTGTGTATTTATTTTTTTGTCCAGACAAAAGAGGACACAAACTGACATTTCAGAGAAATTTTTGATAACGGTACATGATCCTGCTTTCATTCTTCGGGTGTATTTTATTCTCGATGTCTACCTACTTATCACGAGATAGCGTTGTCCTCAGTAAAGAGAAAAAAGGAGAAAATAACAGAATTGTGTGGTAGAGTGGGCTGTATTTATTTTTTTGTCCATAGCTGTACATATGGAATCTAGCTTTCTGATATTTGTCTGGGAATGAAAATTAATATTCACTAATAAAATATCTACGGGGTGTTTCACGGTGGAATAAGGTTCTAAAATTGAATTTCGGGGCGCAATGAGTTAATCTTTTTTGCGGATTCTATAATCTCGATGTAGCAGTGATCTGGCGCGAGTTACGTAGTTGTGTGTACTTGTGTAGCTTGTTTACAAGTTAAGCACAAACCAAGCCAAGCCAAATGCATGAGAGTACGGTTTCTACATGCGATAACTCCACAGCTTAGATTAAAACCCAAGCCAAGCTCTTTTTACTAGCCGTGGTGGGTTTTATGTTGATTCATTCTTGATTTTACAATCAGAGGGCTCAGACCTATTGAAATAAAATATTTCAAATATAAGTATAAGTTGTTTCATTCCCTATAACTCGCGCATGTCAAATTGTCGAATAGTTTCTCAAAAATCATACGTCGCGGCTCGGCGGCATATTTGTTCCCATATAACATCAAGAGTTTGACAAACACTACAACGCCACTATCTTAGGTGATGTTTCCACGAGCGATATGCGAAATTATAGTGAACATTTCGTGGCTACGAAACAAGACAGGTAGAAATAGTGTGGTCAACAATAAAAAGTGCGGTAAAGGAAATAAGGGAAATTACAAAGCCCCAAAATTAAAGCCATGATTTGAAGAAGAATACAGGAAAAAATAGAAGCCCATAATGTTCCAAGACTTCAAGAAATGACGCGTACAAGATACCAGACCCTACCAAAAAAAGTCATCTGTTTCCTTTGGGATAAGAAACGACTATGGCAAAGGAATAAGAAGTGCACAATAAAAACTACACAATCAAAAACTCCTAAAGGAAGACTACTCTCCCGGTTCCGAATGTCTGCCTGCCATTACCTCTCTCTCAAGGGCTCTTTCTCCAGCGTTGGAAATATGGTCATATCATCCCAGTTGTATCCAATTATCGTCCCATTGCCAAGCTTTCATGCATACCCAAACTTTTCGAGAGCACTATTGTTTCACTGTAAATTCATACTTTCTCCTAACTAACATGGGTTCCAAAAAGGTCGATCTGCAACTACTAATCTAGTCGAGTTTGTTTCACAAACTCTATGCGCACTCGAAACCGGCAAAGGAGTAGACTTTATTGCCAGTGACTTCAGCAAGGCCTTTGACAAAATGTCTCACTAACTTATTTTCCTCAAGCTCACTGCCCCCGGATTCCCTCCCAGTTTTATCTCATGGATCTTATCTAGAAAATCGTCAATATAAGGTTATTCGCAGATCTTCCATCTCTGATCCAATTCGCTGTCATCTCGGTCCATTAATGATGTTGACAGCGTTTTTCTGAATCTATAACTCTCCATATATGTCAGTGATATAAATATATTTAAACACATATCTTCCCTTGTTGACTCCTGCTCTCTCCAATCTGATCTTAACAGGTTCACTACCTGTTATTCACGACCTTTTCAGCGGTAACATACAGCCCCACATTACTCGTACCTATTGCACATGATTCCCCTTAACACCAACCCGCGTAACCTTCAGTCCATGTCCCTTCTCCGCAAAAACACTCATCGAAGATATTATGGCTACCACGAATCAATATCCAGAATGCTGCGCAAAGCTAACATCACCTGGTCCACCTATGTCCATGTCACATCACCTGGTGTGATACGATTCAGTAGTGCAAAGCTTATTCTATTCGCTATTGATTTTGTTCAAAATTAATTGTAATTCCACATACCCAAAATATCCAAGAAATAAGATTACGAGTACATGTATTGGTATGTCCGCACTTTCTCACTTTTCCACCTTCAACATTCACTAGTAAATTCTAATTCTACTACGTCCATTTTGTAAACTATTAAATAATACGTCGTACCTAAACTCCTTAATCCTCTTCGACACTTGACAGTAGACTTAGACAGCAGACTTAAAAACTAATTAAGCTAGACATACCAATGTAATGAGAAATAATTGGCACGATTCGTGAACTTCGTGAATATATTTGATATCGTAAAACTGATTTTTTCAGTAACCATCTTAAAAAACCAGCCCAAAAAGTATACGATTTTGCTGTCGTCTGTAGAATGTAGAATTAGAGTCCACTTTTGTCTTGCATTTAATATACAATTCACAGTAATCTCTGATTTATTATCTAAATGCTATTCAAAACTTCCACTAGTGACATACATTTAGACAGACCTTCGTCATAGGGCGGATTAAGAATTTCACTACCCGTTCAGCAGCCTATTTAAAATTTAATATATCATCACCTAGTATGCATGACTTGAATACTCTTTTATCTAAACTATGTAGCTTAAATCTTCTCCTTTTATCAGAACAGTAGGCGATCTCCGCGTATTTTTTGTCCATTCGTCTCCCCACTGGAATATTCAGTTCTTACGATTATTCTTCAGTTATATCCTTCCTACAATATATTTCAGCGCACTTTAAATCAAAAAACTCTATTTCGAAGGGAAGGGATGTGAAAGTGCTTTTCCTAAATTTCTTTTTTTTATTTTGGGTTGTTTACTGTTTTAGTTTCTGTTTCTGACCGTACATTTTGCTGAACATACATTATGAAACTATAATCTCAGTCCTTGGCTACATTACGAAGCGGAACTTTATTAAAACGTGCTCGTCCCCTAATCTTCATAAACATATTCCAAAAGTATTCGTACTTTTCGTCGTTATTTCATAAAAACCCCTGTCGTGCGTCTCCTGGGCAATTTCTATTCAACGTCGTGTTCATATTACCTCTTTTCAGATTCACGAACTTTATTCCAAATATTCGAATACCATACTACGCCTCTTTCATAAACATGGACAAATTCTCTCTTGAATTCCCTAAATTCGCCCCATTCCATACCTGTAAATGTGCTGAGCATGGTTCCTTGACTGGAATGCTATCAGCTTGTACCATGTCGACATACATATTGAATCGCTTTGAAGACCCAAAAAATTAACATTCCATTCCATGCTATCATTGAGCTCCTTCCTAAATGCAAATAGCGACTTAATAAAGATTCGGATCCAGTCACGCCCAAGGAAAGCCTGTTTCATTCCCTTCGTATTTTATGTCTTTACAATCGCTCCAATTTCCCCTATATAGCTATAAAAATAAAACGAATTATAATACACTACGAGCGAGACCAATGAACTGTGAAATATTCTCCCATCGACATTCAGCGAATTTCCACAACTGACCCAATAACTACCACGACCTCGCTAAAACTGCACCAAAATCACCCCATCAACGGGAAAACGCAGTGAACATAAAAGCACCAAGCAGATGAAGGTGTTCCCATGCCCCGGAAACAGCCCCTTTCTCCCATGCAATCCCATCAGCTCGGCATCTAAAATCGATTACTTCACATGCACACAGTAGACCATTCAATATCTCATATCCTAGATCCACCCCTGTGCCCATAAACCCAGTTTTTCGAATTCATTTTTAAACAAAAGCGGAAAATATCGCAACCTAGGTCAGGTTCTTTCTTTTCTTTTTCCCTTTCGATTCCCATCAATAACATCGCGAATCAGACCCTCGCATGGCACATTTATGTCAATTATAAATCCCTTCCACGCTTGCTGGGATAGAAACCCATCAAATCTAAGAATAATCCTCGGAATGGTGACACGAGTCACAAGTGTGTCACCTCAACAAATTTCTCGCGCACAAGTGATATCATTTACAACGCACGGCTGCATCATCACCACCACCCATTGCCGGTGACGACAACAGAGCGACTCTCAGATGCATTCGGATACAAAGCAACTTCCCACAACCTTCCACTTCCACTTCCACTTTTCTCTTGCACACTGTCAACTAAATTGCTGTTGCTCATGTGGTTGTCGGCTTTTCTCGAAATCCTCCATTTGATCCCAAATGCAGCAGCAACCATCCTCGCAGCACGTCCATCTATATGAGTTACTCATATTCCAGGATTTGAGAACGACAGTGATGAATAGTATTGTTAAGTGAAAGCACATTTCGGTTGTCGAAGTCTGTCTGTCCCAACTGGTAACGCATTTAGCCGAATGAATATGTATGTTGATTTGACGAATCGTTTTGAGTCACTATGCCGCGCCTGGTGCAATCCATTCCCGGGCCATTCTAAAACGATCGTTTTAGAAGATTTTAGCTTTATTGCCTGACTGCCAAGTGGAAGCACACACTGCAGTTTATGAACTGTGAACATGTACTTAGATAAATTCAAAAAAAACATGAAAAGAGGCGCGTTTCGATTTTATGGGCCAAATAGGATAAAACTTTAGTACCTTCATGCCTCACTGAAGCTGTCACCATCACAACTTTGTCACAATGATACCGTTTCCCAGGGGGAGACGGTGTTCAGTACATACATTTCTTGCACTGAAGAGAATTCGAGATACAATGTTTTCGGGCGAATAAAAATCTTAATTTCAGATGCAGATGGTTGTTCAGATATTTTTCTTTACGATAGTAGGGTGAGTCGCCCGTAATGTGCAACGGTGTAATCACTTTGCAGTTCAGTATTTATTCGATTAAAGCGGGATGGAAAGGGGTTGTAGCGCCACGGCAGTAAGTGATAAAAACACTTACGAAACTATTTAAGAGCTAAACGGGGTTTAGTACGGCATTATTTGAAATGAGATGGCATTTTGCACTGTGAAAAGTAGAACAGGGTTATACGATGAGCTGTTAAAGTTTCGCGTAGTTTGATGGATAGGGGTACGGATTGAATGGTCAATCAAGCCTCAGCTGAGTGCATCGTAAACGGGGAATTATTGGCTTGCTCCAGAATAGGTCGAGGTCTTTTGCCTATTCATGAAAATGGAGGGAATATGTGCAGTTTGCTTCGTAATCCTCTAAAGAGTTTTATCTTGTTGAAGCACTTTGGAGAATGCGTAATACCTGTTTCTACCGCTCACCTGTTTTGAGTTGAGTCAATGATAGATGTAGGGGGAGCCAATTACCCTGTTATTGAAAGAGGAATTTGAGCCTTCATTTATTTCAACGTTGCAATAAAATTGTCTTATGGCTAAAGAGCAATTAGCGTTTTTGACTTTTTTTTCTATTTTATTTAATTATTGTATCTATCAAAACCGGGTAGTTGGGTATGATTCAAGTTATAAGGTGTACAAACGGGAAATTCATTTTTTCTAATTTAGGGCACCAATCGACTTAGTTTTTGGTTTCTGCGAAAAATTGACACTGCTACTCAGTTAGGCTTTCGTTTGGAACATCGGAGTCGCGCGTCCCATTTTAGAGTTTTCGGATAGGCTTGAACGACCTGTTGTCGGGCTGCAAAAACACTTTTCGTGTCTTTGTTCGTATTGTGATCGTTTTACTACAATACTCGACTGAAACGTCGTTGCGTTCGCTAGCAAGTTCCCCTGGTGTTTTCACCCGGTAGCAACAACTTAAGGGGGGAAATAGGTGTAGGGGTCTCAAAAAATAAATTTTTTTTTTTTTCATAAATCGATTTTACAATTATTCAATAATATACCCTGACAATTTCAAAGCAAAATTCCACGCCGTTTAAAAGTTTTAAGCATTTGAGCGAGCGTCCTTTCGGAGCTATAGTCATTCATAAGTATATGTACATATGTATATGGTAGTGTAAGAGAGACGGAAGAACGTTAGCAGATGTTCTTTTGTATCTTTTAACTATTGAGACCTCGGACAGACATTTATATAAGTATTAGTGACCCCGTGATGACGTTCCCATTTTAAAATCAAACGCGTTTTTCTCAAAACTACTTTTTTCGAATTTGTGTACACTCTATCGCAGAATTCGCAATCAATCCTTACGAAACTTAGCACACATTTTCTTTTTATACATATATACGCTGTATTTGAACTTCTATCATTAACTATATCTGCATTTTACTTATTTTTTATTGCAAAAAAAGATGAAAAAAACGGTCAAAAATTTAACTTAATTTTCACATTCTAAAAAAAATGGAAATTTTTGTAGATCAAATAGGAGAGACACTTATGAAAAAAGTATTTTTTTTTTAAATTAATTTCTGATAAAAATTGTGACCTCCACGATGTACGCAAACTGCCTATCCGGGTAGCGACTTAACATACAATGTGCAGCAGCTGATATCTCTGGGATTTTTCAAGAAAAATGTTTGAAAATTTCAGTAAATGTTCTTCAATAACATATGTATGTCTGTAAAATATCCTCAAAATCTCAATAAAGTATATATATTCTTTATATGTTGAACAAATTCATGAAAATTACTCTAAATGCGCCGTCCTACACCTATTTAACCCCTTAAATATACCACGCCAAATATACAGCATCAGCTTTGATCCTTATTGTTTGACTTAGCCGTTTATGTTGATACATGGCCGTGGGCCCCTCACAAATTCTTTCGCTTTGGATGATCGTAATGGATCTTCTTTTCATCGCCTGCCTCAATTCAATGCAGAAAACCTTCCCACTGGAGTAGCAGTTTGCTTCTTTCATCGATTCGTTAAGGTCTTTGCCTTTCACGTCGAAACATATGTGAATAACATCAAACATTTTTGATAAAGAAAAGCTTAGTAAGCTACCTTTATGTAAGAGTATAAACAAAACAGCTCTATTCAGAATTTGTATTTTCAATATCTCCTTAGGGCCTGATAGACACTTACTTTGACCACAAGTACCGAATGGATTTTTCAAACTGTTCGTCCACAGATCGTCCGTGGACTTGCAGGTATATAAACTTACATTTACAAGTACTTGTCCTTTTTCAACCATCGTTTTTGTTTTTTATTTCTCCATTTGTCCATATAGCCTGAACTATAGCCGGAACTATCACTATCGCGGCAAGACGGTGTGACAGTCGACAAAGCATTGAAAGGACAAGATGGCAGCCCACCAAAAATAGATCAAGGCAATTCATTCAAGTCAATGAAGATTCTCGTTTTATCCTCATATCCATCTGATTGAGATTAGTTTCATTTCGCCCGTAAACTTGACCAATAATGGACAATTTTTAATTGCGCCTGTGTACCTCTGCCATTGTGCCGCTAAATAAAATAATATTTCTCGTAATTGCCGATGTTTTCTTTGCCACTATTTGTTGCCATAAATAATCATTTGTGTTGATGTTCATTGCCAATTTTGACAATTCAATTCCTATGGTTAGCGCTCAACTATACTACACATATTTACATATACACATATGTACGTAAATGTATATTTACCAATCGTTTTTCTTATTTCTATTTCAGGTAAGCCACCGAAATGACGTGCTCAATGACGTCCAAATATTTATGTGCCGTTTGAGTGAGTAAAAATTTTGTTTTGCCATCATCTTCCGATGTACATACATATGTATGTTATGTATGTGAGTTAATACGACGAATACGAAGTTTACAAAAAAAAAAAAAAAAACACTTTATTGATCAGAAGTCAAAAATACACTGATCTTCAAGCTAACTTAAATAAGCATTAAACCTATCATACCGCTATGCCATGTGAGGAGTAGACGGCGATAATGCAAGCACAGTTCAGCGTTAGGTGGCAAAAGTTAGGAAAGATGTTGGTGCGTCGACCTTGAGTTTCAGGTTGCCTTTGTTTCGCTGTGCACTGCTCGTTGATGGGATTGCCTTGGTTTGGGTTTTAGGGCCTTTGATCCGTCTGGTGGAAATATGGATGCGCGGTGTCAATTTATGCTTATATGTGCCTACCTTTTTTTCCGACAAACAGGGTACACTGAAGGCTACCATAAACAGGAAAAGCGTTCGAAAAGTATCGAACCTTCAGCGCTCCTGCCATTTTAGTGCATTAAATGGGGCCGTTAGGTGTGATCTCGAGCGAATGGCATCCGTCAAACCTAATGCTGCTTTTTAAGAGGGTCTTGTTAAGTTTACAGGGTGTGCATGGTATTAAAAGCCAAATTGCAAATTAAACCAATTCGCCTATATTTTTCACAAAATATAGATATGTATAATAAAAAGCCTTTTTGAAGACATTTTTATTTTCTCAGATAAATTTGGCTTGATTTTTTTTTAAAGGCTGCCATTTCCCTCGGAAACTTACATATCTCATAACGCACATCTTGTCACACCGGTGTTTTGTTTTTCCCGACACAAAACGTGTTCAACATAATTTGAATTAAATCTCCAGATTCAATCTTGATTAAAAGTTTTTCATACCCTCCTACAGAAGTTACCCGGAATATAATCATTCCGGGCCACTTCGTGTTGATCCTGAACAATGAGGAAATCATAAAGTTTATCCAACTAAATGAGGTAACTTCCGTTTCCGTCGAATTAAAACAACACTTCCGCGAAATCCCAACCAACAATGAACCGCTCGTTCTGTTAATTACGAATTCACAGAACTTTCTACGCGTAGCTATCCAGACTCCCAAGCCACACAACAGACATCTAAAAAATGAAAAAAAAAAACAGAAAAAAGAAACAGTCCACTCACCATGAGATCAAAATTATACGCGTCCGCAGTTCACTAAAATTTTATAACAGGTTCCGGGACAACACCGCCAATTGGCTGTGGTTGCGAATAGCATCAGAAACGGAACGACACTGACACCCCAATTTTCGAAATAAATGACAGCATGACTAAAAGCAAAAACGCCAAATCCCCAAATTACAGAGAAGTGAACCTTCAGGACTCGCGCTCCTTGCGGAAGTCCTGCCGGTAGTCATTTTAAAAAAAAAAAGATATTTCAAAATATCATACGACGAGGTGCTGCATTTACCATGGAGCGTTTCCACATGAGTTCATTTCTGTTGACGCGTTTTCTTTGCCTGGAACACGAATTACAAAAACGAAAATACTCGTAGAAGCGGAAGCAAAAAACAAAAACTATGAAGAATGGAGCTCTACATTGTCCTAACGTTGCCACTGACTATGCTAGGGCTGCTTTGGTGGTTCAGATAAGGCGTGTGCACAAATTAGGAGCATTAGGAGCAAGTTAGAATTGAAAAACAACGCAAAAGTAAACAATGAAATCAGAAGTATGTTAGAAGTGGGTAGGAAATATTATTCTGGCGAGATCATGAGCGGAAGTAACAGGAGCTGGGTGCGAAACGATGGTGCACGTACGAGTATTGTGTTTGTGTGCGCTTGATGAAAATACGCGTCTGTCGCGTCGTGCAGATGAAGTAACTCGCGATGGAAGCACACTTAAGAAAATTGGAACGGAATGTAATTTATTTTAGAGACCGGAAATGGGATTTTAATGCGATCGTCGTCCTGGCCGCAGGCTGTGAAGCTTTCTCGATAACAAGGTACCGTCGATGCGAAATGGGAATATTTTGTGTGGCAGGTCACTCTGGTCGGGCTATAAATAATTCCGCGACAAAGGGATTTGGGGTGAGAAATCGAATGGAGTTTCATTGTTGGCATCAAACTAATAGAAAAGGATATTCAGCCCCGGGGAAAGGCAAGACTTTGAGCGATGGCCCTTTAAGTGTTTTCTTTTGTTGGCTATTTGTAGAAGTGATTACCGTGGTGCTTAATGGGGCATGAATGGTTGAGTTTTTAGACTGGCACTAGTCGCCCATTAGCATGCTGACAATTCTCCCCGGGATGGTCGTATTCTGATATTATAAGAGCTCCACTGAGCACTTTTTGTTTAAGAAACTTTCTGAAAACGCTCTTTAAAGCAATCCATTTCTTAAGTAGTAGCACACAAAGTAATTTTCTTATCACTAATCGATTCATGACACATCGGGCAATAGACTGCGGTCAAGTGGAAAGCCACATACATACATATCTATCTCTCGCTTTAATTTCACCGCGCCATTTGCGGCATGAAAGCGTTTAACCTAATTTTGGATTTCACTTTTAATCAAGTACTTCGTGCATCTCTCTCGCAATTTCTTCCTACTTCGCCCTCTGGCATGTAGACATGCGTAGATAAAAGCATTTTATCAACGCTCACTAAGCGCGCAGCATCGTACAAGGAAACCACATCAACGGATTACGATAGTCGATGCAGTGTACCAGCATATTATGGGCTGCCGCTGCCAATTGAGGCCACGGGGCTCTGTGTTAAACGTGCGTAAGCAATCATGACAAGACCACTTCGATAAGGTGTCATGCGCACCGTCGTGGTACAGAAGCACACACTTTGTCATGTGGAACTACCATGTGCGATGACATGTTCAACAACCAATTCACAGTTGCAAGCCGCCGTGTCCAACAAACAAACGACGACGAATCGTATTCATCCGCGCGAAATGGTGCAGAAAAAAGCCCGGCTAAATGTCCACGGGCACTTCTCGCGCCATGCATCCGTGTATCTACAGCGCTTATCTGCATCCAATAGCGCGTTTTCTTTTCTTATTTGCTTTTTGCGTTGCTGCCTTTGAATAAATTACTTTAGCTCCACGTCTGTCTCCGGGAATGAATGTTGCGACCAAGTCGTGAATAGACTAGTGTTTCACGGAATCGAATCGCTATTGAAATTGCCGTCCAGTCAAGTATCCACACGTGGCATTAGTTGCAGCATTGCAACAACCCCAACATTGCTTTATTCTCTATATGACTGTTGTACACATTTAAATTCGCCGATCGAACAAATACTTCTGCCCCACAGGAGGGCGCAAGCACGTAGCTTGAGGCGGTAATTATTGTGGAGAACATCGACCGGCAAGAACGTGCTGGTACTCGGAAGCTGATTGAAAAATTAATTGGGTTTTATCCCAGACGGTGAATTGGAAAAAAATATTTGACAAATGGAATGGCAAACGTGCACGTGATTTTGACGATTTCGGCCGACCGGCCATATGGGGAATGTTGAGGTGCGAGAGCGTTTAGTACAGAGGGAAATTTGATTGAACCATTCAGGAACAATTTGATTGAACAGTTGGGATTTCTGATGGCTTAGTTGGAATCTCATTAAGTTGTCGTTGCTGTGGTTGTGGGCAATGAAGTTTGGGTTAGAAACTGAGATAGAAACAAATGACTCGGTTGACACGCTGTCTGGGAACGTTGAAACGCACAGTCATCATTCCACTATTATCCTTGGCCTTTAAATTATTCAATTCAGCAGTCGCTGTATTATGCGAAAGGATGTAAGTTAACTGACATGCGTGTTTAGTCGATGTGGAAACTCCGATTGAAAGCACCTTGAAGTCCGTTGATTAACTTTTTTTCTTTAAATAGAATTAATTCTCTGTCTAACAGACTGACAGACTGATACACCTTAAATATTTCCTGTTTCTGGAAAAAGCTTAGTCGGACAAGCTTAATGGAAGTCAAATCGATTGGTAAATGAATAGCACAATTTAACTCTTTGACTTCAGTAGTGTGTAGCGATTTGTAGTGAGACCAACAAAGTAGCGCATCAAATGTGTGTGCGGTCAAATATACCTATAAAATAGCCTAAATCTCCCTAAATCTGTATGTATCTTGCTTTAATAACTTTTAAATACAATGAGTAAAACAGAAAAAGAAAATGTTCTGGCCATTATATTGCATATTTACATTTAAGTAAGGGAATAAAAGCTATTGCTTTTATAATGATGTGACGGACTTCACTTCGTGATCATTTTCGGAACACCTAAATAAGTAGTATTCAAGTTGAAATAAGTTCTTAATTAGTACGTCAAACCTAAAAAATCAACTCTTATCTGTTCAACCGAACAATAAACAAGTAAAGTGAAACAACGACAGGCAGGCCAGCCATGACCCTAACCTGATCACAAAACAATAACATAATTGGAAGTAGGATGCAAAAACTAACTCAGACTGAGCTTGAAAACATAACGGATAGATATGTGATGAAAACATCCAGAAACACCAGGAGCGCCGGAGTTGATGTTGTGTGACTGAAAGAGAATCATACAGCGTGCCGCAACAAAATTAGTCATCCAATTTTGTTTTTGAATTTTACTACTTTTTTACTAAATACATTTGTAGTGATGGTAATCTTTATTTGGTCCTTTACAATTTGTTCTGTTAAGTGGAAACGATGATATCCGTCAAGTGGCTGCCGCCATTTTTGATACACATTTGTACCCACTTTATCGCATTTACCATGACTTGCCGCAAGATTTCGGATGATAACTGTTTGCATTCCTGTCGAATATTCTCCTGATTGTCTGTGGTTTGTTGGCATAAATCCGCGACTTCAATTAGTCCCAAAGAAAGAAGTCATCTCGCTGGATATGTCAAATTATCAAAACGGGAGATTACACGACCAGGAAACGCTTCCTTCACAATATCCATTATGGCTCGTCCTGTTGGAACCACATGCTCACCAAGCCCCGCTTATCCAATTTCCTGTAGCATTCACCAGTAACAGCGACCGTATTGCCGATGGCGTTGGAGGGATGTAATGGTTCTTCGTGCATCACACGCGGATTTTCAGTGCCCCAAAAATGAAGATTTTAGTTATTGACGTAACCGCTTAAGTGGAAATGCGCCTCGTCGCTCATGATTTTCGACACCAAATCGTCTTTTCGTTGTTGTGATTAAGAATGATTTGACAGTAATTCACACGTGACTGACGGTCAGCAGACATTAAATGACGCGCTGCTTGCAATTTGTACGGAAATGTGTGACAGTCTTTCACTAAAATTCGCCCTAGAGTCCGTCTGGCCCTTATTCTCAGTGACATTGGCGGCCACGCCCTGCATGGTCTCCTGTGATACCAGTCTGTTCGAGTCGAGTAGCTAAACGCCAGATTGTTTGCCTAGTTGGCGCGACACGATTAGGAAATCGACGTCGAAATTCAGGCTGCGCTAACACAACCGACCGATTATTCGTAAAACGAATCGTCTGTTTGTTTACTGCAGCTGTCTAGTTCACAAATGTAAAATATGACTGACGTGCGACGAAATTTGCAAAAATTATATCATCTTACCATAGGGTGATTAATTTTGCGCCACCTTGTACATAATGAGCTACTTCAGACTATTATAGAGAGGCATGGTCGTGTCATATGGTAGCTGGTTTGCTTGCAACAGAACTGTGAAAGAGCACCTTGACATAGCCGGACAAGCTGTGTCTACCCATTCCGAGCAAAGACCAGTCGCTTAAAAACTGAGAGGTTTCCGGAATTTTGATTTTTGCTCGTAAATATTTGATTACTTATACGTAGAGGCTCTTTGCAAGTACCCTTAGTTGCTTTTAAATCTAAACGTATCAATTGTACATCTGCATTTAGCAAATTAATTTTTTTAATTCTAATTCTAAGTTCCAAGAATTCCTTTTTTTTTTCTAAAAGACAAAATAAAAAATAAACTGGTAAATAACTACTACACTACTCAACTAAAATACGAGTATGGTCGAAATAGCCCGCTAATGTGAGTTTCATCCCAAATGATCAACCTGAATTTAACTCTATATTCAGTACCCTCCAAGCAATCTAACTTACCTAAAGACACTTGAAAACTCTAGGGGACGTCATGGAGAAAGAGGGCTACTTATTAATACATATAAACATGATCTCAGTCGGCCAAAACAGCTGAATTTTGGAGTAATGTCCACGTACCCGTCGCGAATTAGCCGCTTGACCCACTTAGGCCAATGCACAAACCTTAAATATGAATTAAAACAATTCAGGAATTGAGACTTATGCGAGAGCACTTTCATGATTCCTAAAATTGAGATATTTAAATTTCAATATCAAGCCAGTTATTGCTCTTGCAACGTATCTTTAAACAATATTATTTAGGAAATCGTCGAATATATTTAGTCATGCCCGTTGTTATGATACTGAGATTCTGGCTTTATGAACAATTTCGTACAGGCTAAGATGATAAACACAGTAAACCAGCAATGATACTTAGGTAAGGTGAAAAGTCATCAGCCTGACACTGAGATGGCGTTGCAGTGGGCAAAAATGTATGTATCGTGCGTTCATAAAATTGTTCCTTTGAGATGCATTAACTCCTAAATCAATTCATTCGAAGTTGATAAAAGTGCTCCTTCGATATCAACCGTTAAAAAGTGGGCAGCTGAATTTGAACGCAGTCATATCATATCAGAAACCATATAAAAGGTGCTTGTTTTCATGTTGGATATAGGGATAGAAATGGTGTGAAACGTCTTGCACAAACATTAGGCATGCGAAAGCTCTGCACGGATTTGCTGAATGCCCGCCAAAGCAAATGCGCAAATAATTTTCGAAGCAAACTTTGGATCGACTCAATAAGGACCCGAACGATTTTGTGCGACGACTTTTATATGGATGATATATGGGTCCACCACTTGCCACCAGAAACGAAACAGTAGTCCCAGTAGTAGTAGGTGGTTCAACGTCAAATAAACCGAAGTCGATAACGTCTGCCGGAAAGGTCATGGCCAGCATGTTCTGGGATGCGAAAGGCATCCTGTTGATTGATTACCTTGCATAAGGCAAAACACTAACAGGCTTATATTATACTAACTTTCTTGACCAACTGGAAGCCAAAATTTGCGGAAAGAGGCTTTAAGAAGAAAAACAATCATCTTTCACCAGAATAATGCACCTGTACACAAGGTTCGGAACCTTGTCTAAAATCCATCGCCTTAGCTTCCTTTCATTACAAATTTCAGTGTTTCACTGTTCCATTCCCCTTCTTCTAGGTTCATCATTATGTTGTCCTTTTATTTTTCCCCCAGCTTTTCCACTCATTATTCTTTTGACTGTTTATCTACTGTCCATTCGTTTTCCATGTCCTGTCCTTTTTAGTGTTCGTAATTTTATTACTTGGACCATGTTCCTCATCTTTTTCTCTCCTGTCTCTACTGTATGTACATTCTCCTATAGCTCTTGTTTTCAAAGATCCGAAATATATTTTCCTCCTTAATTCTCATATTTCATCTCATAATTCAGTACCAAATTAAGAAGTAGTGGCGACAAGGTGTCTCAAAATAATAAGTATTAATGTTAGCAATACCAATTAATTATTTTAGACGAGATTTCTACACTCAAAAAACCAAAATAACGTCGAAATACGTAAAAACCCATTATTTTCAAAAAATTGTCGTCCTGAAAACTCTCATTTTCTTAACTTCGAAAACACTTTACTCGGCACTGATTTAAGATAAATCAATATACCTTACGTCATTCGAAAGCCTACGGATTACTGTTTCTACTGAATAGATTTTTTTTTTTAAATTGATTACATCGGGAAAAAAAAATATTTTGCAAACCTCTTTATCGTAAAATTTTATAACTTTTCGTTTTGATTACCAGTCTTCAGCAAATCTGTATATAAAACAGTTGTCTGCTCAGTTAATGCAGTACTTAATGGGGAGCAAATAGAAAAAAAGAAATTGAAAATCGGACATGGCATACCCGAGAAATTTGACAAAAATCGCAAAAAAACATTTTTTTTGTTACATTTTTGATTTGAGTTCTTCGTTCTTAAAAAAGAAAAAGAAAATTTCAAAAAAAACACCTCACTACAAAATGAGGAGTTCGAAACATTTTAAAAATAAGTTCATCCCAATCAAATCGCCACCATAGAAATTGGAAACAATATCTTTTCCGATTTGTGTATGCTATGATATGCCTAACAAAATGTAAATGTTATTGGCTTTGATCCTGCACGGACCGCTTCAAAAAAATATGTACGTACATATATACACACTCCCCGGCACTTTATTACCCTCACTTAAAATTTCTACCTAAATCATATAACAGGGGTAATATTTCTTCGGACCCATTGTCAATATTTTTATTTTTATTTTCATTATCTCTCTGATACGTGTTTACAAGCTTGTCAAAATGTACGGAGCAGAAAAGACAATCGCAATTTTGGTGTTTTTTGTACCTACATATTTTAAGAGCGGCGCTTGATTACCCTTATCTTTAAAAATAGAAGAAAAAAGGAATGTTTTATGAAAAGTGTCATCAATGACCTTTTTAAGACCTTTTGTCGTCTCGCGTAACCTGTCCGCGACAGCCATCCCCAAACATTTTCAATAACGTTCAGAT
The DNA here is from genome assembly GCA_958301585.1 of Merodon equestris. Taxonomy (NCBI): domain Eukaryota; kingdom Metazoa; phylum Arthropoda; class Insecta; order Diptera; family Syrphidae; genus Merodon; species Merodon equestris. Next base: position 65,815,134 of record OY284417.1, on the reverse strand, counting down.
CGGGAGAAGCAGAGGCCAACCTAAAACCTCCACATTGTTGCTTGTAAACCACTGTTTTACACATGCTTCTGTGTGCATGGCTGCGTTATCCTGCTGGGAAATCCAACTGCGTTTCAGGAAGCTCGATGTAATCCTTTGAGTTCTGCCGAACATCCAGATATATGACGGAACCAACAGCAGTGTGACGACGTGATAGGAACACCTCCGATTTTCTCAAATCGTGAAAGTAAAACTGAAAGCCATCCAAATTAAATTTTTTCTCGCTGGAAAAAATTGCGGTTTCCCATTCTTTTTTTCCAGTTAATGTGAGCCCTTTATAGCGGTGAAGTAAACGTAGTCTTTGCTGTCGGAGATGTGGACACTGTTGAATGACTCTTTGAACTTGCCGGACACTGGCTGAAGTTCCAACTTTCTCCTTTATTTTGCGAGAGACCGCAACGGAATTTTGAGCTTCGCGTAAAATGGACTTGCGTTCTCGTTCTGTTGTCAGAGCAAGAGCTGCTGTGCGTCCTCTTCGGTTTTTGCCATCATTTTCTGGATCTTTTAAAAGATTGTTGACTGTCCATGGATCTCAATTTTAGCAATTTCTGGCAAGCAATCTGGAATAATTTTCTTGCTTGACTACAAGAATAATTTCTAAATTTGTTAGTGTTACCCGTCTTTTCTAAAATGCAAAGTACGTTACTTTAAAGGTCCTTGCGCTTAAATGTTGAAAACAAAAGGGAAAAAGCCGAAAATGGCGATTTCCCTCTTTACTTCTTTAAATTTTTGACAAACTTGTCATCAGGTAGCAGACAGAGAGTGACAATAAAAGTTTAACAATGGGTCCGCAGAAATCTTACCTCTGCTTTATGATTAAGGTAGAAATTTTAAGTGGGGTAATCAAGTGTCGGGGAGTGTATTATATATGACTTTAAGGTTTTTTGTATTTTGATTTATTTTTTTATCAAACATTTAAAAGTACAGACAAAAAGTTATTATTTTAATAAAAGTTGTCCTCAGATTTTCACATAATTATAGATGTATTTTTCTTATTACTGCTCTGGGATTTTCTTTCAGTGCATAAGATGGTTTCCATACGATCTTTTTAGTCAGTTGAAGTCAAACGTTCAAACTTATCGACCGAATTCACTCTAGCTGTGCAAAACAGCAATTGATCAAACCAGGACGAACTTTACGAATCGTTTCAGCGATATTTTACTGGTATTTCAGTGTGGTGTGGGAGTGTGTTTCGATCCATATTAAATAACCACCCCCTTTTTTCTCATTTAAAATCATCGTAAAGATAGTTAAATATTGACAGTTCCACAATGGAGTGAAGTGTGAAATGACACCTCTTGTTGAATCACTGTTTATTCAATTAGTTGCTCAATTTTAATACAGGTATAGAGGCTCAGGTTTATTTATCCATAATATTGAATCAGATGAATAATTGTCGGATTTTGTGACAAAACTTTTAAAGCTAATAAAGTTGTTTGTACATTTTTTTAAACAGTGCACGTAAGTAGAAAAGAAACATAAGGAATGTTTTTTAAGATGATTCCCGATCATTGAGAAACTTGAAAAATATGAAAACTTGAGTGTCAGTAAGGTGTTAATAAGGTTAAGGTGTCTATAAATACTTGGACTTCTCTCTGCATATTCTCAAGGTAGAATAAGGGAGAACACGTTTTTGACACCTTGACAGACTAGAATGCGCTCAAGACTCAGTATCGCCGGGGTAAAAAAAAGAAAACTTCGTCGAAAATTTTATTTTTTTGGCTGAATTATGATTGCCATTATAAAATTGTTGCCAACCAAAATTTAGTTGCGATAATTGATTTTCCTGGTTGAAGAAATGCATAGTGAATTTGTTTTGATTCTTATCTGCAGCCATCCACTATCCAAATATTTTACAATTGTCATTCAAAATCCGGTAGAAAAACAGTTAATTTTGATGCGTTAAGCCTAGCGATGCACAGATTTCTAGGCGGTTTAAATATAGTCCCCCGCCCAATTCATAAACTTGTCGATTTTTCTTGACCTTGCTTATTAGAGATTTTCGACTTATTTTCTTGGGTTATACGTCCGTGTACTATGCAATATCTCGCTCCTTTTTCTAGTCTGTCTCCACTAGCTCTTTAAAAAATTGTTTTCATTTATTATTTTGGAGGCAAGGATTTCGTAAACAAAACTTACCAAATCAATATCAAAGACTCTTTCGACCACTGCAACATTCTCAAAAATGTATTTTCACAATTGTCAATAAGTAAGACAATTCCCGTCCTGCTTAGGGAGATAAGCATGTCTCTTCCCGCCAGGCCGTTCCCATATCGACAAAAAAGTGAATGCGCTGCCAAATAATGAAATATACTTAATTAATAATTACCGGAACGTAGACATAGCACAGACAGACAAACAAGGAAATATCACGCAACAGGGCAAGGAAACATGAATAATTCAAAACCAACAAAAAAATTAAATTCAACAAGACAATCATCATTTCGACGAAGACGGCAAATAGAGAACATAAACGAAAAGAACCCTAAGAGCCGGCATTGAGTTTATGCAAATTTTTATTAATCTACGCGTGGGATTACTTCACTTAATTAACACATCCCTCCGGAGACAAACGCTAAGCAAATGTCCGCCTGTCTGGTTGTTTTCGTTTCTATATCTGTGCGATTCACCGACAGCATTTGCCATCACCTCCGTAAATGCAATTTGCCCCCGGAGTCGCGCCCTGCGTTTACAACTTGACTTAGCCCACAAATGTAATTACATCTGAGGTTGTATGTCCTTCTCCTCTTTGCGCATTCTCTCCTTTCAATTGTACGTATTTCGATTTGTCTTTAAAGCAAAATGAGTGGACGGAGATATGGATGAGGAGCTTGAACTGGACTTAAATTTCATTAAAACAAATTGCGCTTCTCTCTTAAAGATTTATTGTGATACACGGACAGCAGCAGGCGGTGAAGCGACTTTCGTTCGTTGGCCTTACAGCTGGCGTGCGTGCTGTTTAAACTGTTCACTTAAAAGCCGATTACGACACCGAAACCGCCGTCACGTTGATGAGTGACAAATTTTATCACTTGCACAGAATTCGTCATACAAGCTGGAAAAAAAAACGAAAAGCAAGAGGTAGGTAAGGACAAGAGAAGAAGAAAAAAAGAACGGGAATTCATTTAGTTATTGTTGCATGTTGGAGGTGTCCATATGGAATTGCTGCACGAATGCGGTCCGGTGACAGTGTCGGTGGCCGAGACTTGACTAGTGGCTTGACGCTTTACAATGCAGATGAGATATTCTGGATGACATTTTGCTGGTATGTTTGTAGTCCAAAAGCTATTCGTGTTCAATTGTTTTTTTTTATGCATTTTTAAACATGCAAATGAATTTAGAGCGAAAGAGAATAGTTTAACGCGTCCTAATGAATCGTGTATAGATAAAACTGTTAAAAGCTTTTATTCAGAACGTTATCGTCGTTTTGGAAGTGGACGCATCGTCGACCGGAGTGCATTGAATCTATAGCTTAATTTGCTTTCGAGGATTTAACGAATGAGCCTTTAATGGCGGCTACACGACTATGCAAATGGGGACCTTGACGATAGTGTATCTGATCGTAACATGCCAGATACAACCTGTAGGGTTAGAGTGATATAGAAATTAACTTTCACTTTACCTTCATTCCGAACATAAAGTCGCCAAAGGCTGCTGAACAAAACGGAAATATGTAATCGGCTGGTGCCATAAGGCTCCGACTCGAATCAAAGTGGCAATTGTTTAAAACAGATTTTCAAATAATCTCGACATCTGCCGCAGCCATATACATATGTACACACTCTGGTATGATTGGAATCTTACCTTTATTTTCTTCCATTGCAGAATAAAATTATGACCTAACTAATTGCCCGGGAATGGGTGTTACCACCAGCACTTGAATGCCCAACTTGCTATTAAAACGTTTATGTACTTCGAATATGTTTATCTTTATATTTGTAAAATTATTGCACCCTGCAGGGCGATAAAACAATCGACATCAACACCCGCGACTACCCCAACTCTAAGGTGGTAGCGGCAGTTATACAGATTAAGGCTAAGGGCGATGCTGCTGCAGACAGGAAATGCATTTCCACTAATATGGGTGACCATTAGTGGGCAAATGTTTTGCTTTTAACCATTAAAGGCAGATACTCGAACAAATGATTTAGATCCTGTGCCCTGAAAACAAATGGATTGAATTCATGTCCAGATTATTCTTGATTTGCAACAGAGATATCCGTAAATTAATGTTGATTTGCTCGATACTTTGGGCATGGCTTACGGGTGGTATTTTACCGCGAAGAACATTGTTCAATTAGGGAATGGGACTTGGGCGAAGGTCCTTGCGAAGATGTAATTGATTGACGATAGTGAAAGTGTGAAATTCCTATTGTGTTGAATGTCGAAAAAATGCGGTACACAAGCCTTGATAAAGCTTGAAACAAATATAACGTTAGATTTGTTATCGTTGAAACAGGTCGTACTCCGTCTCATGGTGATTTCCCAAAATTATCTGCTGTTTGGTTACGTCCTCGAGTCATGGAGAAATTCTCGTGAAGTCTTTATTTCCATGATTTCAAAAAAGAGGCCACAAATTGGTCAAGGATCATCATCAGTTTGTGTTTTTACGTAAGACTCAAGGACGTATGCCAAACCTGCACATGCGCGAGCTCCTTTGAAATAATCCTCTTTTAAAATCACAATTCGCTTATTCCTAAAGTAGATCCACAGAGATGGCACTATACGAGATCATGCGTACTGATGGGAGATTAATCTATTGCAAACCGCCAGCTCCAGCGACTTTCATGGGCAATGTCAACAATGTTTGCGCCAAGTTCTTAATTGCCGAGTAGAAAATTTCATTCTCAACCAACCAGTAATCAAGTTAGGCGTAAGCATTTCTGTTTAGATTACTTATTAGTTTGTTATAACAGTAAAAAAAATAAAATGCATTGAGAATCAAGAAAAGAAATGCAAAAAATACCATCGCAATTACGGCCTCTCCACCAAACCCGTAAACAGAGACACTCTCACGGCGATTTTATATCACCTTTTTTTGTTGATCATATTCATCAACCAAATTCTAATCGATTTGAAACACCAGCGAATAGAAGTCGTTGTATATCTTTCATTTTCCAAAGCATTTTTATTTCTTTTCTTCTATTGAAGGCGTTTTTTGAAATGAATAAAACGATGAGATGCTTCCAGATATGTGTGTTGTGATTGACCGAAACTCCTCTTGTTCCATTTGTACGAGCCCTTTTATACATGCACCGGATGCAAAACGAAACGAGAAGACCAAGTGATCTGGGTGGCGCGGATCGATACTCAAAATCAACCGCTGTGTCCTACACGAATGGTACTTATTTTTCCGAATTTAGTAGCATTTAGTGCGTTTCCAGACGATATTGATTGTACATAGTATAATATATAGCCGTTTTATCAATTCTTTGTCAACTCCAGTAATATTGGAAGAACAATGATAGTTAGAAAATAATCTTAGCACTTAGAATCTTAGTATTTCCATCATTGCTATTATCAGCTCCTTTCGGGGTTTGTCAATATGGAGGCCAAGTTCATTTCGGAATCTACTTTGCACATATTTTTCTCTTCTTCCTTGCTCGTTTTATTTTCTAGAATTGTTGACAACCATTTTCGAACAAAAGATTATAAGAAATGTGCAGAATGGTTTCCATACATCTAATCCAAGCATGAAGAGTGGAAAGGTCATATTGGAAAGCATCTTCGTTTTCGGGTTTGGAAGTAACTTTCTCCAAATCATTTATCTCCCTAGGTCTAGCCCCACATATAGTACACACAGCATTAGATGATGTATCCGTTAATACTTGAGCAACTTTTCCGTCAATCACTTTTGATTTCAGCCACAGTGTCATTTTTACTAACCAGTGATGGAGTAAGTTGGTCAATTTGACGCTTTATATTATGTATCAACAATCTCCCTAGTCTTCTGCGGAGTTTCTTTAACAAATTTTATGGAAATAGGTCGGCAATACCGAACAGAAGAGCAGGTAGTATTTTGCCAGATCACAAGATTTGTTGATAAGTCAAGTAGTTTTATAGATACTAGAGAAGCATTGAATAAATTAGCGTCTGCTATAGCTGTTTATATTCACTTTGCCCAGATTATCCATCACAGCCCCATTTTACGTATAATTTCAAATTCCTGTGCCCTGATTTGTACACTGGATTAATTTGAAGGATACGAGCTGCAGTATAATCTAATACTTCCTGTAGGTTGATAGAAGCTCAAATGTCATTAATTTCGATGCTCGATTTTGGGCGATAGCACATCTTCCTTGCATCCATTATAGCAGTGTATGACGGAAAAACAAAGCAATTTTTATCATTGGGATTTCGTTAAATATATATCAACAAATATACTAAGCGCTTCATCTTTTGAATAAGAAGTCATTAATTCCACATCATATGACATCTTCTGTAGGACGTCCTGTCGTATTTTAAGTAAAGTTCGATACTTACAATAGTTGCTTCATCGTCTTCGCCAATAGAACGCAAATATTGAACATAAGCGTTGTGTATAAATTCAAATCCATACTCTTTTTTTTTTTGTTTTCTCTGCCGATTCGTCCACGTTCGCCAGAAGAATTTTTTGGAGTATTATCTTTAAATGGTATCTTTAATTCACCGTCCAACCACGCACTGTTACTGGTTTCAAAACAATATTTTATTCTTCTCGCTTTTTCTCATCGATCATTAAACTTTGTTAGAAAATTTTTTTGAATACTTGCTATGACTATATCAGCTCTATTTGATGATAGTGTAAAAATATCCTTTAAATTTTTCTTAATTCAATATAATTTGCGCAAGAGTTAATAAAAAAGTTACACGAAACCCTAAGAGCACAAACGAAGTCACTCATTGTAGTAAATAATTTGCTGAATGACGATTGAGCAGCTAAACTGAACTGTCTGGTTGGTAAAATTGTGCGTGAAAAGTAACGGTGCATGCGAAAGAAAATATATCTATTATTGAGCGAAGCGTGTGGAGCTGTTTTTGGGTGAATCCCGATCTTGGATCTTCGATATATTGTTTTGGAGCCATTTCTTAACCGATTTTCAAAATGTTTGTATCAATAGAAACAGACATGGCCGGAATTTTGATTTTCGACTCAAAAAAAAATTAATTCAAATTTACTGGACAAATTAGCTGGACAAAACTAAAGCACGATCTTAAATTTACACGTAAAAACTCTAATATTATAATTTATTATTAATATTTGGTGGTGTAACCCTTGTTGTGGATAACTGCAGCACAGCGTCTAGGCATAGAGTCAATAAGGTTATCAATTATTGTCTGGGGTATGTTATTCCAGGCAGTTTGTGTTTGATGAAACAAGGAGTCTAAATTTGGGCAATTAGTGCGATCGATTTGCCGATCTACAATCTCCCATAGATTCTCTATGGGGTTGAGATCAGGTAATTGTGCTGGCCAATTCATAACGTTAATATGGCTTTCAAAAAGCCAATTTTTAACATAGTTAGCTGTATGCGTAGGATCGTTATCATGTTGAAAGATCCATCGCAACGGCATATCGTCCTCTGCATGAGGAAGCATGACGTTTTGAAGAATCCCTCGGTACATGAAACGATCCATTTTATCATTTACCCTGTGAATTGGCCCGACTCCTTGGCTGGAAAAACATCTCCAGGCAATAATATTGCCTCCCCCGTGCTTTATTGTGCTTTTTATAAAGCGAGGATTTAGGCGTTTTCCCTTTGGTCTCCGTACTGTCCGAAATCCGTCAGAGCTTTTTAAATTAAATTTAGATTCATCTGAAAAGAGTACCGTTTCCCATTTAGCCATCGTCCTGTTTAAATGTACCGTCGCAAATTCAAGTCTTGCTCGTTGATTTTTTTCAGAAATAAATGGTTTTTTTAAGGGTCGATATGATTTCAAGCCACCATCAACCGCTCTTCGCCGTATCGTCCTACTTGAAACCTCTAGACTTAATTCGTCCCTTATACATCTAGATGATTTGAAGAGGTCCTTTTTGATCATCCTAATAATCATTCTATCGTCTCGTCATAACTAGTCGTTTTTCGGGGTCTACCGCCACTATGAACCGTTTTGACAGTTCCCCGAGTACGAAATCGACTAATTATGCGCGGTATTGCTTATACCAAGTTTATTTCCGATGTGCACCACTGATTCACCATTATTAAAATCGGACACTATTTTTTTCTTTTAATTGCTGAGAATAGTTATTTCGCATAATTTTCTCACTTTTTTTTATTTTATTTCTAAATTGCACTACACAACTGAATCACACCGCCGAAGACACGCAATTACTAACTCTTTCTATTGTTCGGATCATGCTTTAGAAAAAAAAAAAAAAAAACAGTAAATTCGATACAAACGCTAAGATTAAATAAACACGGGTGAGGTGTTTCCTTTAAAGGATGCCCGTGCTTTAGTTTTGTCCAGCTCCTTTTTGATGAATTTTTATTTGATTTGTTTTTATTTAAATAGGTTAAGAGTATTAATAGAAATGTTAGTTGTAAATTGAAGTTTTAATATATTTTGTTATCGTGCGTTTTTTAATTTTCTTTAGCTTTTTGCAAAGGGATTTTTCGCAAAAAATGTTTATCCCCTTGGAATTAAGGCTAATTAAATATTTTAATCAGACAAGTAACTAGCCAGCGTCAAACAGCGCTAACCGTTAAATCACTGTTTGATATAAGAAGGAAACATCTAAGAAGGGGCAGATTAAAACAAGATACATATATTTTTTTACATATTATACAACACTATTATGTTTGAATTTTTTAGTTGTTGATTCAATTGATTTATTATTGATTTTCAAATCAAATGCTTGTTCAAGGAATGTTGTCAAACGGATTGAATCGTAAGTTGCATGATTGACATTGACATCGCCTGCTAAAATCAACGGAAGTTCGTCTAAATTATCTTCTAAAATCCCCGAACCTTCGCGGCTGTATATGAGTAAATGACTATGTTAATACTTTATACTTTCTGTGACTTCTTGACGGTGAAATATACACAATGACCATAAGGAATTCTTTCCCATCATCCATTTTACCTTGAGAAACAGATATATCACCAATAGTTGCTTGGGTAATTTTAAGTTTATTGTATTTGTTTAGTGTATTTCTTATGAAAAATTTTATATTATCCGTTGTAACTTGGGCTATGTTTTAGTTAGAAAGCCATGTTTCTGATAATAATAAAAAGTACATTTTTTTCAGAAATATAACCTTGCATATACGAAACATATATTTGATACTTTGACGGTCGAACGTTAATATTGTCAATCCCTTGCTCGATGTAATGAAACTAGTAATCATGTCTTTCAAAGTATCAAGCTTATTCAAGGATAGTCTTTTAAATTATTCTTGTAAAGACAAAATTGATGGATGAATTCTTATTCCATGGTAAAATCTTAAATCATCATTTCTGCTTCATATGAACAATCCTTTAATACTAGTAACTCACGAAAAAGCGACATATACAAATTTAATAGAATAAGATTTATTATACTCATAGACTACCTCGTCAAATGTAGCTCCTTGGCACATCCGGATATCATAAGAAAGTTATTTCTTTTGCCACAATCGTTTTGTTATTGACAAGATGAATACTTGTCGTTCGACGTATAATAGAAACGGCTCGTTTATCGATATTATGTTCTATAATAAACCCCGCATCTTTATTTCTGGCAACTGTACCAGTTTATTTTAAACCAACCATACACGAGTAATTTCATTTTGTTCATTCTGTTCTATGTGAACCAATGTTCCAACAGCACCATTAGCTAATCCATCTGTAAGGTCTATATTTGTTGTAATAATGTGAGTTTTTCCAATTACAAAAATAATTTCGCATGGCAATCCACCTGTGTTAATCACTGACATCTTATGAAATTGTTGGCTCACAAATCCTTCCTGTTCATAGTTATTACAGTCACTACTCGTAAAAATATCTTTTGCAGTGGAAATAAGTTTTGAGTTTTGAGCTTGTTGCAAAAAACATACGTTGTATTCATTGACCGAGGAATAATCGAACTCCATTGGGGCAGCGCTTTGTAACTTCTTCCTTGGCCAATGGCCAATTCGTCATCATCCAAAATAGGTCCATCACCAATTTTTGTAAGGATAGAAGCAAAAAAGTGGGGCAGCATGCTCCCCCCTACGACCCATGATATGTTTTTGGAAGTATATATTATTTTGTATACATACAGATATACATTTGTATATGCATCTTCTTAACTATTGAAAATCGCATACTGTTAAGAGCTATATAACCCTTACGTGAGGAATGTGTCTATTTAAAACTTGTTGCATAGTCCCAGGCAAAACTATGATTGAACTAAAACAAGCCAAATTGTATTTTGTGTGGAAAATCCAAAACCTTGTATCTTTGAAACCAGGAAAGCCCTACAATATCTATGTATATTAAAATTGTCAGGAGTCTATTTTGACATATTCAAATTTCATCAAAATCGGTGTGCAGAGCCCTTTTCCAAATAATTACCGATAGTTTAATTACCTTTGGTTTGAATCGAAAAATTGTGTTCGGTGATAAAATAAAAAGTCAATTTTGTGGACGCGTTTTAAACATTTCACTGCACCCTGCACTTTGATCATCATTGACTTTTTTTGGTCATTGATCATTACTGTCATTCATATTTCGATTTGATAATATTATAACTGATTCGAAATCTTTAAAAACAATAATATTCTAAAAACAAATACAACGCATGCATACAAATGTTATACATGCCTATAAGTATACTACGCTAAACATAGAAATGAAGCTCACACAGAGAAGTAACAACGTGTATAGTATACGCGCGCACACACAAAGGAGTCGACAGCGGTGGTGTAGTGGGGGCATCGTGGCTCGTCAGCGTCATGCCGTTTTCCGTCACGGCATTCGAGTCGATTTTCCTACCAAGCCGCGCTCGTAGATGTTTTACATCAAAAACCCGGTTAGGAAGTTACCGTTGCTTTTTCTGTCTGAAGCAAAACTTTCAGTTTAATATGGGAACCCTAACCTAAGCTAACTGTATGGACGTTTGCCAAAACAGAGTCCTGCTACTCTTTCTAATCAAACCCAGGTTTTTAAATATTACATTACTGCTATCATGGACAGCTCTGATCAGTATAATTTACTCGTATCATAACAAATTCGAGAAAACACGAATACGAACACGAAACTGGCGTGTCTTAGCAAACTTTCGTCGAGTACTGGGTACTCGTTTAAATCGTAATATCATAACAGTGGTTACTCTGAAATATGGTGCCGGTTCAGTGATGGTTTGGGCATACCTCTCGGTCAAAGCATATCGTCCCTTACACTAAAGCATACATTTCCTTCCGGGAATAATCGACTGCTTTTTACCTAACGATTAAACACATCATGCTGCAATAAGTTCTTGATGTGGAGGTTTCAAAAAGACAACGACCCGAAGCACATCTTAAAGGTCTTTCAAGAGTTTTTAACGTCTCGGGGAGTTTATGTTTTGATTTTGCCTTTTCCATTCTCCTATACAGAACTTGTGGGGTGTCCTTAACAGGTTTGTTCAAAAATGAACGTGATTTTATGAATTTTTACTATTGAACAAAATGGATCAAGGCTCAACTAACTAAGCTGATATGAATGTACAGCCTGTACAATTCAATCTAACTTTCCTCCTAAATCGGACACAAGCTTTTTCAATATATTTAGCCTTCTATCTTCTTCTATCTTGCAAAGCTGGGGTAGGAAAGACCTATGGAAACGTTTCCCGTCTGTCTGTCCGTACGCATATATTAAACCAAACTTGCCGTGAAGTGTATGTGAATTAAAAACATGAAATAAAAATTCGTGTACGTTTTAGTCAAAGCTGGGTAGGGAAGACTTATGCAAAGGCTTTCCTGTACGTCCGTCTGGACAGAACCAGCTAAAAGTTTGCGAAATTCAAGGTAGAAGACCTGGAATTGTAGCTTGGCTCCCGGCGAGCTGATCCCATCTTGTTTTATAAATTAAAACAGATAGTGCCTCTGTGTTGGGCATCAATGATCCACGATTACTTTTACCTAAAATCTCTTTAGACACTGGAGGACGGGAAAACTTGGTGGTTCTTCGTTGAAGTCGACAAATATATACAAGGTTTGCTAAAAAAATAAGGAAATATAAAAATAAAATCGCAAGCAAGGTTTTTATTATGTGTGTACCCATGCTCCCTAACATACGTTGACATTGTCAGTCATTTCGGATAATTAGTTTGTTTTTCACGAATAAAAAGGTTAGACGTGGATAGAAATGGATCAGACAATCTGTATTAAATTTTATATGAAAAGATTTGGCAGGTCTACTCGCCAAGTTCTTTCAAGTTCTTTCGAGATGTAAATGGCGATGCGCGCCATGGACGTCACAACACGGCAATAACATATAAAAACGTAATTGTTATGTAGAATCAGCAAATTACTTTCAGAGAAATTGCTGAGGATATTGTCATATCGGTTGGCTCATACGATGAAATTTTTCGGATTTTTTCGGCACAAAACATTCTTCAGAGAAGTTTTTGTTCCGAAATGGTTAAATTTTGAATAAAACAAGTGTCGCATGGGCTTCGCTCAGGAGCTGTTAAATGACGTGAATGACGGGTCGTGGTTTGTGCATAATTTTCTGGCCAAAAACAATACCGTAATCATGCCTCACCCAGTGTATTCCCCGTACTTGGCCCATTGCCAATTTTTTACTCTTCCTAAAAGAGAAAAGACCCATGAAAAGGCAGAAATTTGGCGAGATTGAAGAGATAAATACCGCATCGCTGGAAAAGCTGAAGACCATACTAAAGGGTTCGAAAAAAGCGCTATCGCAAGTGTATTATATTTCGGAAGGGACAAAATAGATATTTACAAATAAATAAATTTTTTTGTCGAGAAAAATAAAAAAGTCGAATTCTTTCCTGAAAGTCACCTTGTTTATTTTTTAAATAAGCCTCGAATACTTACTTTTTGTTTTTTTGATAACACTGAACAACAACAGAAAATGATAAGGATTTCATTTCTTTTTTTCAATTTTATACTGCAAGTAATATCTTCGATTTCATTTCAACTTATGACGAATTTTCCCCGAGAGTAATTTATAAAGAAATTTTAAAAAAGTATATCGCCTTTCTATTGGTCTCCTTTATTGCCTTTTCACATGTCATCGCAAGCTTTTTATTCTGGCTCAACTAAGCACACTAAATGGTTTCTCGCCTACGCAATTTAAATCTTGGTACCGTACAGGTTGCGGCTTTAATTCATTATTTCTGCTTGGAAGCCGTAACAAATCATACTTTAGCATTCGATTTTAATTATTTTGATAATTCATCATTTATGGTCTTTAAGATGATTAAGCACATCAAAATAACTTTTCGTATACAAAAAACGACCAAGGGAACGTGTCAAGTCAGTGAAACCCGAAAATAGCTGCTAGTATCCTCAAAAAAAACTTTTTCACATTGGCTTCCACCCTCGAATCCCAAAAACTTCAATCGACATGCTCACTTCGTCGTAAGAAGTCGCCCAAAAGCAAGGAAACTGACAAGCAACCTCATCATGGGAAAACTTCGGAACACACTTACGCACTCGTGCACTCATTTTTAACGCAAATGGAACAGTTTAGATGCGAAAATAAATCTCCATGGCACATTTAAGCGAAATAATTTTCCATTTAAAGGAACATCAAGAAACCGATAAAAATCTATATCTACCACTGAGTTGTGTCTAACCTCACGATATACATATGTAGCTTTCATGGTGTTACCCTGCTTGAATCTGGCCCGGGTGGAAAATAGTGTCTGTCTACAAACATTGAGCGTCAAGCATACAACATCCCCCGTTTGGCGGCACAACCGATCCCTGCCCTCGTGCCCGAACGAGAACAACGATGGTGTATCCAATAGTAATTTGCTCTTTAAGTAAATGAAATTTATGTCACTTAATTAATTTGGCTCTGGTCGGCGTTGTCATCGTTCCTCAGATGATGTTGTTTTTAGTGTCGCTATCGGCATTCCCTATCGTCGCTGGCACAGTCAAGCAATTGCCAGTACTGGAAAAAGATACATAAGCATTTGTATCTAACAGTCGAAAATAATGTTATTTTGGATATTAATTTTTTTGTGTCCCACCACTGTTTCTGCTATGAGCATCTGGTAGCACAATGGAGGCTCAAAGTCAAAGTTTACGTCTGTTGTTCACTTTCTTTCTTCCTCTCGTGGAAACCAATACGGAGCCAACAAATTGTCACCTTCCTGACCAAAGGCGATTGAGGCGAGAGCTCTCGCAACAGGGGAAACGTCAGCAAAAATGACGTCATGGTGTCTGTACCCTGGTTGTTTTGTTGGCGAATGTTCACGTTGCTATTCGTTCCAGCTGTGTAGATTCGTTGCTATTGCTTTCGGGTTGTGTTGCGATTTGGTGGCAGGAATGTAGAGGGTAGAGAGATTGTTTTTCAAGCTCACGTGCATATTTGAGTGCCCAATTAGTTGTACGACCATGGACCCCAGGCAAGCTGAAGTAAGTACTTCGAATAAGTCGGTTGCAAGAGCGGCTCCAATTTGTCAGGACGGACTAATTTTTTGGGTGTTTTTCGTGTTGCAGTTGATTAACCAACAACTTTGACTGCGACTTGAACCTTAACGTGGTAATTCGGGAACAAAACAATTGACAATATGACATCCAGTCTACAACGTCTGGAGGGTATTAATGCCGGGGCACACCCTACGGTTGCGCATTCACAAGTACGTTTGCCCTATTTCTCTACTTCCACGGCTACAGTGAGGCAAATTACGATAGCACACCCTTCGTTGGTGAGACTGGGGGTTATCTTGGGTTGTAGTCGCAAAGCGGTGTGTCTTGGCGCGTGTTGCCTTTTGGCAATAATTTCACTTTATAGCAAACAGCAGAATCTGACGGTGGGGTTGTGAGCCCTTTGGGCATGTTTGTACAGATGCCTTTGTTTCCATGATAAAAATGCGACTGGAGTAAAGCAAAAGGTTTTCAATGCGCTTGATGCAGTGCTTGTTTATCTGACGGCATGCGGAACAACTGCTGTTGCTTTTGTGAGTGCAAACGATTTACGGTGCGATTCATCGCAGATTGGAATACACCAGGTGTGGAAATCGACAGTTTGACTGCGATGACGATGCAATCAAATGAATCTGTTGATAGTTGGAAGGCAGTCGGATGTTGAAATGGTTCGTTGCTTTGTTTATCGACCAATCGCCGTCTGGCTTCGAATTGTTTTACTTTACATTGCTCTGATTGATGCTGATACTGAAGCTACAGCTGTCGATTTCATCTGAAATTGTTTCGCATTCGTCGTCCATTTATTGAGTCCGGAGAGGGATAATCGATGAAATTTAAATGCAACTCTTGTGGCATTTCTAAAGTCTGAATGAGTAGACACTAAAATGCCGCAACGAATTAAGGAGCCGCACGATTGTCTTTATAGCTTTTTACGGATTTGGAATAACGAGTGTATTAGATAACCAATTGTTTATTGTTTCCTGCAAGAAGTTCCCAGACTCACAGTGTTTTCGTGGACCAAAATGGGTTATCACTATTAAAACGTCGAGTATATCTCGAAAATATTAATTTGATCCGGCAATGCAAAGCTGATTTAATTGGAAAAAAATAAACAAATTCTTACGTGTGCATGGGACCTAAGATGGTCCTGACGCTTTCTTGTTTTAATAGAGAGGTTACTTTGAGAAACTTGGCCAACGTCTTAGGCGTTTGCTAAAAATCCTTTGATAGATTCAGTTGTATTGTATTGCATTGTACATCTCGGATGAGGGTTTCTATCCGTAATTAGAGATATTGTGTATTTTAAAATCCTGCCTTAAAATATTTGTTGCATCAAAATATTTGTGTTTGGTGGTCACTTATTGTTATCAACCATGTGCGATATCTGCCATTGCCACTTTTCTTTAAAGAGGATGGAGATAAGGCTTTTGTTAATTAATTCTATTTTTAATTTATTTTAATTTTTTTATTTATTTCTTTTTATAGCTCGCTTAGTTCAGACTATGTCGCATGACTAATTTATTTTACTAATTTATTATAAACTGTGACTGACAGATCGATATCTATGGTGGCACTCGCAGAAGCGGAAATCCAAAGATTTTGGAGGTCCCACCACTCATTCCTAACTCTCTGGCAGTCCGGAACCACACCGACTCCTGCGGCTTATTGACCGACCACCTGGTTGGACTGAGCATGAGTGGTGCAACCAACAGAGCCGACACCGGCGATGGCGCGGCACGGGAAACCGCTAAGGTTGAACGAGCCTCAGAATTGGGAAGTACTGTAGATTGCACTGCTAAGTGCCGAAAAAGAAGGAGAAAGAGACGTGCCCGAAAATCGGGCAAAGAGTCCGGCACCTTAATGTCACTAAATATTAGAATACACCCTTACAAGGCCAGACTAACTGAAGAACTAAAACCTCTTGTCCATTTCAAACGTTGACACTTCTTCGATTGCTCTACAGGAGATTGAAGAAAATTCTAAATTTCATTGAAACTTCATCTTCAGCACTGAAGTTCGTTTTTGGCTTAACGGCTTTGCTAATAAGCAATATATGCGTTATTAGACAGCGACAAACTCACATGTTCTTCAAGAGACACAAAAGTGCTCGTATGGTGTGGATTTCAAGCCGGAGGTGTGATTGGATTGAAGTTTTTCTTCGGTGAAAATGATCGCCATATTATGGTCAATGAACTTTGCTATTGGAGCTTGTTGGATAGATTTTACACCAGTGATATGTACACATAACTGTGCTGTGATCTATTGAAGGGGAAGTTTAAAGAAACAAATCTACTAGCATGAATCTTGCAATCTTTCCCAATTATGTAGTACATTATCTCAATAACGGGTTTCAATAGAGTAGATAACCGCACGTTAAACTATTGATGGTTGGATGTCAATCTAGTGTGTAGAAATGTCTCAAAATATACCTTTCGGATGAAGTTCAATTAATCCTTATTAATAATACGCTATGCATTCGCGTAAAAGTCACCTCTATAGTCACTCAAGGAAGTCACCTAAGCTCCCTTATTTGCTTTTGGCTAGTTAATGAAATACCTAAGGTGCTCTGATACTTCCAAAGTTTTTGAAACTGATTCTTCTTTGAAAACTTTCCACAAAATATTTAGATAACTTATCTCTCTTGTGCACTGAGAAGTGATTGGAAATGAATGTTTCCAAATTTTTTTCGTCACTCCACTCCAATAGCGTTGTAAGAAGATGTTGATTGGAGTATAATTGTTTTCTGGTGTTTGCAGCTTGATTTTCCTTTACTCAAATCGCCTTAAGGGGTAATACCACTCTAGAGGCCGAAAAAAAGGTGTAATTTTGCGGATTTTTCATGGGATTATGGGAAAAGGGATTGTATTGAAATTTACAGGGTTTATTCAACATATATTGAAGTATAAAAAAAAACAGCGGATCTCCGATACAAGGTTTTTTTGAAGACGCTCAGCGGGCGTACCCATTCCTCGGCAACCGTGAGAGCTGGAACAAAAATCCAATTTTTTTTTGAAACTACATACCTACTAATAGCTATCGAAGTACGTAGGATTTTTCTTTTTTTTTCAATTTTTGTAGAAACTGTGCATATCTGAACAAAAAGTATGAATTTTAGACTAAAAAAAGTAAAGTAAATTGTTAATAAAACAAGTAATTTTCAAAATATCAAAAAACGGCTACGTACTTCGGAGGAGAATATATACATACATATATGAAGCTACTGTAAAAATTTGAAGTCGATCCATGCAATAGTTTTGAAGCTACGAGTACGCCCGATTTGAAAAAAAACAGTTTCGAGAAAAACGAGAAAAACATTGAAACCGTTGAAATTTTTGTTTACCTCTAGTCTGCGATGCCTGCGCCGTACATCTGGCCGTCTCTGTTGATGTCGGACTCTTCCTCTTCCTTCCTTGCAGATTTTATGGACATCCGGGCCTCTCTGGCAGCTGTACTGGCTCTCAGACGCGCTCGCACAGACGCACTTCTATAGGGTGTTAGTACACCCTGGTGGACTTCTCATAAACCACTATGCCCATAAGCAATAGAATTCGGCGCGCGCTCCGAGGCGTTGCGGCAGATTTAAGAATTAGACCCCTTCCACATTGAATTTCAATATAAAACCAATTGGATATGTTTTTTAAAGTCCTTAAGTATACTTTAAGCAAAAAAAAAAATCGAATTTTTGAAAATCCTAGAGTGGTGTTACCTCTTAAATCGTTTAAAATCGTTTTAAATTCTCTTTTTAAAAGTATTCTCCATCTTTGAAGACATTGTGACGGTCGTAGTGTACTTTAAAGTTAAAATAAAAAATAAAACTTTCTGTAATCAAAATCGCGAAAAGTGCCTCTCTCACATTGCACTCAAAATGTCTCCACCGCCTAGCCGTACAAGTTCCCGCTTGAGGAATCGACAAATTAATGACCTAAAAAGCGCCGTGAGTCAAATAAACAATAAAATTGCTCACCTCAAATCGCCACCCCTCACAGCGAATTCTGACATCATTTTCTTAAAATCGGAAGTCACTGGTATACAGTTATCACTGACCCACCTCAACAATAAACAATATGTATCTAAAGCACTTCTGAATGATCAGGCATTGGAGTTAGCGGATTTGAAAAATAATCTTACCACTACCACAAACGAATTGACCGCGGTTAAAAAATCACTTTAAGTGCAAGAGAATCGCACGGTGGCTTGCGATTGAAAACCTTACGACAATTTTTAATTGCCTATGCACCTCGATTAAAATAAAACCACCGAATTTGAAAGGCATTTAACGCATCCGACCGAAAGAAGCTTCAAAAGACATAGTCATCATCATTAAATGTAACACCCCATATGAGTGCAACTGTGTGCTAAAATCGATCGCGCATTTCCGCAAAGATAGTAAACAGGAACTTTGTTTACAACACATCGGTATGAACTATACCTTTACATACATCTACGCGAATGCTTAACACAGAGTAACCAGCGAATTTTGCATACCGCATTAAAATTAAAAAAAAGTAAACACCTCGCCTCTGTCTTCACTCTCCGCGGAATGGTTTATATCAAAATTCAATTGGTCGAAACTGCCGAAACAGTCGAATGTATGGAGGATCTTGACAACATTGCCAGCTCTAATTTATAATTTATAGTTTATCATTAATCATTTTCCCTCAAACTTTCTAAACATTTTACTGTACATAAATATTGATGTGGTTTTTATTCTTCTTTTTTCCGATATATTAAAATGCAAAGTTTAGGAACTATGATTAAAATACTAACACGCCGATGTCATGGCCTTCGTATCTGTCATATAAGTGCACAAAGTCTGTTACCAAAAATTGATGAGTTTCGCGATCTGTTTGAGAAATCGGGAATCGATGTGGTATGCATTTCTGAAACCTGGTTTGGGGATAGTCTCAGTAATAAAGCCTGTTATCTCAGCGGGTACAATGTTTTTCGACATGATAGAGTAGGGCGCATTGATGGAGGAGTTGCTATTTATGTAAGAGAGGGTATAAAGTGCAGAGTACGACATCTATCGCCGGATGGATGTGAAATGGAGTACATGTTTATGGAACTTGTCAATGCAGACCACATAGAAATACCAGCTTACTTCCATTTATCACTGCACTAGAAGAAATCTATCTAACTTGTCCTAATATCATTTTATGCGGTGACTAAAACAACAAACTCCTTCATGATAACTACTTAATACATGAAAGGGGCTCGCTAGACTTGTTCTCTGTCAACACTACTGCTCCCACCCATTTCTCTGACCACTCATCTTCTTTGTTAGATCTTTTTTTAGTTAATGATAGAAACAATGTCCTGTTGTATGATCAATTATCCACACCAGTTTTCTCAAGGCACGACCTAATATATCTCACTTTTGGTTTTCATATAACAAACTCAGCAAAGACATATACTTACAGCGATTTCAAAAACATAGATTAGTACGAGTATGCTCTTGAACACACTAGAAATGTTAGTTGCAACACTGTTTACTGTCTTCCATCGCCTGATGAACAAGTTGACTTCCTAAATACAAATATTGAATACCTATGTAATTGGCATGTTCTCCTTAAAGCAAAAAAGATATCTTATAGCACTCCTCTTGGTTCACAAATCGGATCCGCCAACTTATATCAGAGCGTGACCTAGCATACAGACGTTGGAAACGTTTTCGTTTGGATGATCATCGACGTACTTACAGCTCGCTCCCTAATAAAGTTGTGTCTGAGATTCGAGCAGCTAAATCTCATATCTATTCTATGCGATTAAATACCTCTATGGGCAGTAGACTTTTGTGGAGAAATCTACGTAGTGCTGACATTGGTAAATCTAAGAATGATAATTTTGAGGGAATAGATCCGGATACACTTAGCCATAGATTTATATCGTCATCAGCCTCTATAAACAATAACAATCTCCACCGTTCTCCACAAAACCCATCTACCCTAGCTGATAATCCTAGTTTTGCTGATTATCCTAGTTTTAGCTTTTCAGATATTAATAGTGCCGACGTACTTGAAAGCATACTTGCTTAGATGAAATTCATCCGTCTTTTTTTAAAAATTGTGCTACCAGTAATATATTTCCCCATATAACTCACGTCTTTAACAAGTCCGTGCAGGGACGGGTTAAGAATATCCCTGCAGCGATACCTCTCGCTTGTCGTAAAAGGCGACTAAAACAAAGGTAAACAAAAATCACATCTAGGCAATTTAGAAAACACCAAGGTGAGCCTAGGGACACATATACCACCATTAAACTGCCCCACAAGTGTGCATGCAAATCAGTGGGTTGACACGACTGGAGATCACCGGTGTTGTAAGAGTAAGATCAAACAAAAAAAATCTGGAGCATGCCCGTGTCACAAAAAAAAAAAACAAAAACGGCAGGCCGAAAAACAATTGATGCAAAAACACCAGCATTTGATTGGCCTCAGCGATTAAGTAATCCCAAACCGGGAAGCCTGCCGCTACTTTCTGAGGTCAAACCGGCGGACCCCACAAGCGGACCAGTAGGAATGCAGTTAAGTGGGAAGGTTATGGTCCTACACTTCTGACCATAACAGCGCCGGAAAAGGAAAAGAAGAAGAAGAACTCACGTCTTTAACACAATTCTAACAAAGGGGATTTTTCCGATGAAATGGAAATTGGCCAAAGTAATACCTATTCCCAAGACAACCAGAGGTGATGAGTTCCGATCAATCTCCATTCTGCCTTTTCTGTCCCAAGTATTTGAGAAAATTATGCAAAATTATCCTTCCCACAAACAATCAGGATTCAGACAAAAACACAGCTGTTATAGGTATCTCTGAAGAAATATGATGTGCCCTGGATGAAGGAAGTGTGTCCTTTTTAGTTCCTTCAGATTTCTCCAAAGCGTTCGACACGGTCGATCATGGTATTTTATGTCAAAAGCTACATCGGCTCTACAACTTTTCGATTCATGCTGTCAAGCTAATATCATTCTACCTGGATAACAGAAAGCAGGCTGTAAAAATAAAAGATGTTCTTTCGGACTTCCTCCCCAACATTCACGGCGTGCCACAGGGATCCATTTTAGGACCTCTGCTCTTCGCGCTCTACATAAACGATCTTCCGAACTTTATAAAGAATAGCTCGATACACATATACATACGCTGACGATGTACAATTTGCTCTTAGCTGCCCTCTAGGTCTAATAGAACATGCTGCAAATTGCATTAATAACGATCTTGCAGATATAGCACAGTGGTCAAGTGAAAAAGGTCTATTGCTAAACCCTAAGAAATCCAAGTGCATTCTGATCTCTAAAACACCCTTGGAACTGTCTTACTTTCCATTAATCACAATGAACACTACCTAATATAGAGTACGTTTATTCTCTAAAAAAACCTGGGTATAATGTTTAGTCGAAGCTTAGCCTGGGACAACCATATTAATCTAGCCGTAAGGAAAACGTTCTCTGTGCACTGTGGGCCTCTTAGTCTTTCACCCCTATCAAAACTAGAACTTTACTCGCTAAAACACTGACTCACATACGGTTGCGAGATATTTCACGACTGCAGTTACACCTCTATAAGGAAACTCAATGTCGCCTTTAATAGTATAATACGTTATGTCTTTGTATTGCGACGTCATGACCGAGTCATGTTGCACATGTCTTTTGAAAATGTCCTCCATTTTCACATCCTATGCCTTCTTTCGGATATTCTACTTACACATCAACCTTCCTATCTATATGAAAAAATTCGTTTATCCTCCTTAAACAGATCGGGACAGTTAATTTATCCTCGCCATACGTGTCTGACATCTGAGCGTCAATTCTCCATTCGTTTATGGAATACGAGTACTTTGCCTCGCAGTATAAGAAGAATAGACAACGCTACCAGCTTAAAAAAGAAACTAAAAACACATTTATGCTCGAATTTGTAAACATTTACTCTTTGTTTCTTTTAGTTTCATCATGTATGTTAACTCTCGTCAAATTGTAAAAATTGTAAAATTGTATGAACTATTGAATGTTATTACTATTTATAAGATAATATTATATTTTACAGTGTAGCAAATCATTACGTTGGAATAAATAAATAAATAGCGCTTGTATATTTAGTTGCTCCTTTGCCTATTGAAAAAGTGAAGGAGCTTAAATATTTTGCGTTATCATTGGCTCTGAACTTAGTTTTTCAAGGCATACTGACTGCACAATTGCTAAATCAGGTTCTATGCTTTGTTTTATTACTAGAAACTCACAAGGTTTTAGCGATCCTTTCAGCATCAATAATTTGTATTCTACCAGAATTGAAAGTATCTAAAGACACTTTACTAAGCTCGCATTTCGGCTACTATTCTTAAATATCATTAAAGAAGGTATGTCTTCTAGATGAACCGAAATCAAACCAGGAAACTTAGCCAAATTATAGTCTGCATACCGACGACAATCCGTTCTAAGCCTTTGTCAACGCAGTGCCACTCATGGTTAGTGACTGATTATTAAGATTTCCTCTTGGCAATTGAAAATATTAAGTCTTGGAACCGTATGCCAGTTCTCTAATCGCGGAGCAGGTACATTAATCCTTCTAAATTTGAAAATGAATAATCAGAAGTTAGAGGAAACTAGTCTTTTAGAGACGAGTCTCTATGCTCATTCTATGGTCGCATCAGCATTTTCTTCATACAAAAATACGATAAAATTCCACAGAAGCAAAATCAGCACCGTCAGAACCATGGTGCTAGTGTAACTTATTTCAACCAAAACGGCTTATACGCGGCTAGGAGCTTGTAGCTGACAATATGGCCAGTACTGCAGCCTGTTTCCGTACTTGCTTTCTTAGATGGTGCTACAGTTTAAGGTGATTCTGGCCCGCAGCCATTAAACTTCTCTAACCATCACGATCAGTTCATTGAGTTCCGCATCCATCTGTTGCATCACTTTAGATGTACTACATCCGATCTACATATATAGCCCAGTAATATAAGATCCTTATACACATCTCCAAACCGATGTTGTAACCGTACAATTCGCCCTCCACTCTTCGTCAACACAAATGGGAACAAAAGTTGCATGCAAAACAAAGCCACCCTCATCCGTTTTTGAAAACGTCCAAGTTTCTATGTATACTCTAGAACAGGATTGGGTTGATAAAGGTTCTGGAAAGTGTGACCTTCGTTTTCCGAAAATGGACTCAACTTTTCATTTGGCGTCTGATGTCAGCACTAGTGCTATTGCCGCTTGACTATTGTATCAAGATACACGGAGTCCTTGACAACTTAAAAACTATAACTGCCAAAAATAAGCTTTCTGATTAGGGTATATCCTAAAACCCACTTTTTTGTTGCTTCATCTGCGTGTGCAAGCAATTATGCAGACTTGAAACGGACGCTACCTCTTTTATTGCCCAGTCAAGCTGTTGTTTGCTCGTCTTGGACCCTTAGGATTCACCATTCTCATGCTCCACAGCAATTGACTAGGAGGGGGTGAGTACCGAAATAATATGAGCTTGTCCGTCGATTAAGCTTGACGGTGAATGCATTCTGTCTCTGTATGGAATGGAAGCTCATTTGTTAGAGATTTGGTGGCTAGAAACCTGGAAATCTATGAAAACAAGTGAGTTGCGCGGGGAAAGACGTACGAAAGTATTAGATTTCATTCTGGTTTCTGGTCTTGGCGGTCTCTAGTATCTGCAGCTTTCCGACGAATTTTTTTTTTTTTTTACGTTAAAATGTCTTACTTTGCTGTAACATGATCCGATTCATTACTGCACTTTTTAGAAGTTTCTGACATCCAGGATACTCCAAAAGTGTCTGGTGTCAATCGTGATGTTTTATGATTATTTTGGTTGAGGCTCAATTTGGTTCTTAAATATTAAAACCCTGCTGGATATCAGGATATAACGACATTCAGGACAAAAGTACTACACTGCCTTTGTTACTTTAATACAAAGAATGGGCTCTAATCGGAACAACTTTTGTATTAAACGTCGTGAGCTCTGCAGTTAAACAAGATTTTTTTTTCCGCAGCTGGACCTATCAACGGTTAAAGGTTTGTTTATCTTTTAAAAAAATATGTCAAAATCATGTGTGATTAAGTTCACTCATATGAACTTCTCCAGAAGTTGCGGGTACAGGAAAGAAGGAGAATCAATTACCAAACTTCTCCCAACCATAACAGAGTACTATACATAGACTACTATTCTTTCGTCGGGATCTGAATCGCATTAAGATAAATTATTTTTAGATCTATTTGGCCTTAATTTAATTATGTGGGATTTCGCTAGCGATTGCAAGATCGTATCTTCTGTGTGTATCGTATTTTCTGGGTATACGCTTAATAGAAGTTGGTAAAGAGTTTGTTTTATCTAGATGTGATGTTACCACAAGAAATTACAGCTTTGAAGGTAATAATCACTAGTGGAGCATTTACAGCATTTACAACACTTAAAGTGGGTTTGTTCAATATCATTTTTTAGGCGCTCAGTACCAACCCGCACATTGAAACCCATCCATAGTTATTCCCAAAAAAAAAAATAATTTTCCCTTTCAAAGCAAAGAGCAGTGAAATCAATTTACAAGCAGTAAAACCAGCGGTGGTACACCCGCCCACCTAACTTTTAGGCGCCACTTCAGAAGAAATTGCGCAAAATAATTAACAATTCCTTGCATTCTTCGCTCACATAATTATAAGATTAAGGTTCTTCTTAGCTTGTTCGCGAGAAAACATCAATAACTGCTACTCGAGAGTGCGCCCGCCCCCATATCCCAACTCAATTTACTAATTATTCAATTACTTATTGCTCCCGAATTTGTGATTCAAAGCAGTCTTCTAAAGGCCTTGACTTGTGGAGCTTTCTTGTTACTGCTCCTTGGATATATATAGCCTAGGAGTATATCAGCACTTTGCACTCCCAGTCTCCCCGGTCGTTGTCGGGGTGACGGGAGGAATAATTAAAGAAACCCATTTACCTGTCGAGTCCTTTTTGCTCTCGTCAAGTCCTTTCCGCCTTTTTCGACGTCTTTAATTTTTATTTCCTTGTGCGCGCCGTGAAATGCCTTATTTATGCATCGTCGCAAATGAAATTTGCTCGTCGTTAAATGGAAAGAAGGAAAGCGGGAAAGAACGAGTGAGACCACATTATGTCTGGAAGACGATGGTGCTGCTTGCGTCTTTGGCCATTCCGGTCGTCCTCATTCCCATTCTCCATTAGTTGGAGTTGGAAATTGTAATATAACAAATGCCGATGAGTGTAAGTAAGTAAACTTCGAGGATATTCGCTTCTATGGCTTCCTTTGTAGTGCTTTTCTTTTTTTTCTTCTCTTTTTTTTTATAACACAATTCTTTGACAGACTGTCTGGCAAGCATGACGGGAATACATATATGGACGCGCACCCAATATCTCCGGCAAGACATTTCGAACGGCAAAGACGATGACAAGGAGGACAGGAATTGTAAGCAGCTTTGTAAGTGGGGATAAAATTTTATTAGCATAAAGAAAGTAATTCGCCCTTTCAATTGCATTCTGGATTTTTGGTATTGCGTTTGTATCTAGATGAATTCTAACGTTTGCCTTGCCAAATGGAGATGGATGGCGATTGTCGGCTTATGTCTTTCGTGTCTTTTGGGCTTTTTTTCCAGTTTTAATTATTTTTATTGCCTACTTCGGGTAGTTACATTTATTCTCGTTTTCTTCCGCTCAAGGCAAATATGTATACATATGTATGTATGTTTCCCACAAAGAATCATGAAAAATAAGAAAAAAAATCTATTTGATCGTCAGTAATAAAACATTAAGGGCACGTATAAGGTGGAAATAAATTTCATTGCTCAACTGTGAACAAGTGCCAATGTCGGGAAGATGTGTAATTCTCAAGAAGTCAATCGGTTTTTTTTTTTTGGAACTGTGCTTGTGTTGTTGGGTCGAACGCGAATGGTGCTAAGTGGTTTATTTGTATTACGGATATGGTTATGACTTCATTTGGGAATTTCGTGAACGCTTGTAAAGCAGCTGAGAAACGGTTGGGGATGACTTTTCGATTATGGCAATGATGAGCCGTGATAGAAGTTTTTTTTTTCTTTGAGGTAAAAAAGATTTTCTCTTTTTGATCTTTTATTCAATTCAAAGGAGATTCG
Organism: Merodon equestris; assembly: GCA_958301585.1. Taxonomy (NCBI): domain Eukaryota; kingdom Metazoa; phylum Arthropoda; class Insecta; order Diptera; family Syrphidae; genus Merodon; species Merodon equestris. Next base: position 65,788,447 of record OY284417.1, on the reverse strand, counting down.
GAATGTACATAGGAATTGATAAATTTAAAACATGATCTTTTTTGGGTTCTTTTTTTGCAATGAGAAGATTATAAGTCGCTTTGTTAATGAAGGCGACAAAAAGTGCCCGCTCTTTCCAAATTGCTACTTTATTCACTTCTGTTTATTTTATGCAGGGCTATTTATTGCAATCGCATTTTGAATTTTTGCTCCACGTAAGGTGACAGCTGATCTCATTGTCACATTTTTATGATAATATTAATACAGCCTATGACATACGTTCAGGTCAAAGACATATGTACATATGTACATAAATATGCATTTAATGTTAATATTTTGTTTCTTTAGCCAACAAACTCTCAAACTGATTTCTTAGTGGGCTTAAACCAAAACTACATACTTAAACTTTTGAAACACTTGACAATAACCAAAATGTTCTGGATAATCTAGTGTGTTGTAAGACATCTCAAATTTCTCGCCAAGTTCGTGATTCTGTCTATTTATCTGCAATACATATTTGCCTTGGATGAATTATCTATTTGTAAACGATCTAGCTACTCCAATCTTCATCTGTTGTTCATATTTTTTTCGCGGCACTAGACCGAAGCCGCTTATTGCCTTTTAAAACTTTTAATCCCATAGTAGTATGTACAAAAGCTTTGTCGTTAATGAAAAAGGTAGCTGTACCGGCTATTCTCGATATGAAGGTAGCTCGGGTAACTATTGTTCCATCGGCGAGCATATTATTGTTATACAAAGCTGGGAGTAAGAAAGACTTGTGCAAAGGCTTTCCTGCCTGTCCGTCTGGATAGATCCAGGTAAAAGTTTTCTAAATTCAAGGTAGGATACCTGGAATTGTAGCTTGGCCCTCGACGAGCTGATCCCGTCTTGTTTATTTATTAGGAACTTAAACAAGTTTTCACTTTTTTTTTTGTATAAAAATAATGCTTTATTTAAAGTAGGTGGTAAGAGCCATGTCACTCAAAGTATTGCCCATTAGTTACTAGTCAAAAAGTGCTGCTGAGTCAAGCCTACCATCGAACAAGTGATAATCGGAAGGGTCAGTGAATACAGCAGGATAGGACTCAACATTTAAGCATTACCAAATAGTTATTCACCGATTTCGGCCGAGTTTTGCCATACAGCAAAATCACCTTGTCGTTTCTCTGTTCATATATGTATATGTCGTTTTTATTAAATTCTCGCCACTACAGTCGGTATCAATCGTCTCTGATGGTGTCGCTTAGTTTAAGCAGCTCATAACAAACTACAACCTGCTATCGCACAAAAGGCAGAGTAGAACTTACGAACCATAGAGCTTTATCTTTGCCTGTGATGCTGAAGTTTGAACGGGCTTACCCACTGACCTGAAACGGCTAAAATTACCAGACCGCAACCAATTTTCATCGTCACGATACGATGTAGAAAACCTTTCATTTTTGCCGTTGAAGCAACAGTTCATAGTGAACAAACCCCATTCCACATCTCTCGGTTAAAACTTATGCGACACCCAGTGTTCTTGTTTATAAATCATCCCCTTAGGCTTTTAAACGTTCGCCGTAAGTTTCAACAAGAATTTTGTGTGCTTCATCTGCAGGTTTGTGTTTTGGAATAAAATAAAATTCATAGCAAATACTCTTTTCATGTTACCAAACTCGACATGTTTCAACTAGGAAAAGCGATCGATGTGGTTCAAAAGTTAAGGTGACTTTTTGAATTTCGTAAGCTAAGTACATTCGATTGTCGATTTTTTTTTGTTATATTCATTCCCATGTTCCCTAACATATGTCGATATTGTCAGTCATTTTGGATGTAGAGTTTAATTTGTGATTTTGTGTGCTTAAGGATTTTTTTGCTATTAAAAAAATGGAACAAAGAATCTAAGAATCTATATTAAATTTTCTGTGAAAAATAAAGTTTAGTACCCCAACGTACTTGTGCAGTTGACTGATTTTACTCTGAGCTAAAATTGTCAATTAATGGTACAACCTTTTCACAGAAAGGGGAGAAGGAGATTAACGACGATGCTCCATCACGTCAACAACAAATGGAAACGTTGAAACAATAAGTAAATTGTTATGGAAAATCGTTGAATCACCATCAGAGAAATCGCTGAGGATATTGGCATATCGTTTGACTCATGCCATGAAATTTGTTCGCATATTTTGAGTTTAGATTTTTTTAAATGTTACATGTTACAGTGAAATTCAAAACCTAGGTGTCAGGTAATGATGTATGTGACACCACACACTCGAGTTTAAAAGAGAAAAAAAAAATCAACACTTGAGTAGTGTACGAATACTCTTGGAAATGTATTGTAGTTTCTGAGGCACACAAGAACGAAAGCGACGAAGCATTATTGAGTGAATTAATCTCCAATACGGTTGCTGTATCTGTATAATGATTGAATTGAATTGAGGAACTCGGCGTGTGTCACAGAAAGACACTAGTACTGCGACCATAAAGAACTATTAACCCCTTCTTTGATCTAGGATTTGAGTGTGGCCTTCTAAAATTTGACAATTTCTCTAGATGGGATTTCCTGATAGTCCTTCCCTGCTATGGTTTGTCATTTCGAATCTTTCTCGTGCAAGGTTTGAGCAGATGATTCCATGGTTTCCTTAGCCTGCCCACATGGCTTGCAGATTTCTATGCTACTAAGACCCATGGGCTCCATCCTTCATTCAAGGAGTGTTGTTATTCCATTCCTCTTTGCTTGATATGAGTACTTCGTAGTATTTTTTGAAATTTAATTCAGGGGACATCAGATCACTCACTCGGGTTATCCACTTTTTTTAAGAATAACTAGATGTCCAACAAGGTCATCTTCTTTGTGTTCATAGGCTCACTGTAAGGTCAAGGATTGTTTAGCAGTTTCAGCCTGTATGGCCGTGTGTAATTGTGGGATGTTTAGAATTGCTTCCATCTCTACAATAAGAATCGTTCTCATTGCTCCAGTAGTCAGATACACGCAAGCCTTTTAGTATTTTATTGATTTTATTCATGGCTCTTTTTTATTCACATTTTTTCTACCAAACAGCAACGCCATAATCTATGGTTGGGCTAATCATTTGATTGTATGTATATCCAAAGACTCATTTTTGGGTTCAACCCCCAAATTTGGCCAACGAGTTGCTTTAAGGCCCATAAAGCTTTGATGGCCTTTGAGTATATTTTGTTTATGTGTGCATTCCAAGAGAGTTTTTGGTCCAGTATTATTCCTAGAAACTTTCCCTCTTCCTTTAATGGAATACAGGTTTCTTTGATTTTTAAAGTTTGGACATTATTTGTTCTTCCTTTAGTGACACACATTCATGATTAGAATTTCGATGAGTTTTTTTCATTTCAGTATATTGTTTGGACCTGCCATTATGAATTGAATGACACATATCGTCCATAAAGAATATAGCGCATATCATTTTCAAAGAATCAACTGATCACGGAGTATATGATCTTTTGCATTGTCCCACAAGAAACTCCAACAGTGTCAAATTATTCGATCTTGGTGGTCAGTTCAATCGTTTTGAGGATGGCAACATGAGAAATAACCCGTCCGAGAAATACCCCGTCCTGGCGTCTTTACGACCAAAATAAAAAGATCGCGTTGTGTGAGATGTGGCACCGTCTTGTTGAAACCATACTTTGGATGCAATGACATCTGGATTTTCATTTATAAAGTCTTCTCCTGTACCTCTATAAAGTCTTTCCCGGCGAATTCCTACTAGGACGTTGTCGAATTAATGTCTTTTTTATAAATTCTAAGAGGCAAACAGGCGATTTAATCGTTAAAAGCTCTTTTTTTAAAACGGATAACAGTAGCTCCTACTTAACAGGTCCAATCGGGGCATCTAAGTATCTAATATGAGTCGCCTTTTTTTGGAAATACAATCAAGGTAGAAACCAATTTTTGCGCAAACATTTCCACGTTATCCATAAAAGCTGTTCTCCAGATCAATGAACCGAAATTGCATTTGAACTTCAACCAGGACCATACAGTATTGCTGAATCAGCCCGTAAAAATGTTCTGGATGAAGAAAACGCGAATAAGAGGAATTCGTGGAATTACCTTTCGTCATCCAGCTTCACCAAGTTGATTGCCGAGTGCAATGCCACTGCACACACAAGCCTTTCTTGTGAAATATTCCGAAGGAACCGTAAGTGTTCCCCCGTCTTCCTCTGTATTATGTAGAGTTTCTTCTTTTTTTTTTTATGTTTGCTTAAGCCAATTCATTTGGAACGAATTTTTCACACAAAAAACTTCAAAATTTTCTTCATCAAGTCTGTTTTCTCTTCCATATTCTTCATCCTATCTTTACTTGTATGACGCGAGTCAAGTCTCTTTCTTGGTAATTGAGACAACGATGGAGTGTGAATTTGCATAATGTGTTTTCTTCGTGCGTCTTGCGCAAGGGCACGCAACACAAATGATGGTAAGTAGTGAATGTCAATGTATTCCTTGCTAAACGGTTAAACGACCCGAATACCCGAACCACGGGAATATGTCAAGCCGATGGAAATACCCCGGTATCAAGTGACACTTTGTTATATTTCAAAGGGGCAGAGCTGTGAAATTGTTATGTTGGAATCGTATGTCCTCTACCTGGTTAAGGGTTTATGACATTATGCACGCGTGATCAAAGCAAGCTCTGCCGCCGGACTCGTATTCAACACTTTCCGTATCGCGACGACGAAGTGTCAAATTTTTATTGAAAGATAAATAAGTTTGCCTTATGACCTAGGAGAGGTTCTTGGAAATTGAGCAACGACGCTTGCTCATGCGGTGATGTGCAGCGTAACTTTGGGACCAGAATTCATTCGGCAGTAATTCGGAATGACGTTTATTAGCGTAGCAATGTGTAATGCATTCTTTGATATTCCACACTTTAAGTGGGAATATTGCAGTTTTTGAGGGGTGTATGCATAGCGCTCGTCCGCATATGGGTTTAAAGCGCCTCCAGGGAGATCTGATGTAATATTTCATATTAGGGTTCAGTTTCACCAAATTCTACCGTACCGTGACAAATGTAAGTTTGTTTTCGTTAGCCATGCCGCACGTGGTCAGTAGCACCCTTTCACTTGACACCGGTTCACGAGTGCCACAACGGGGATGATCTTATATTTTGTTTTCGACAACAGTGCCATTAAGAGGACTGGTTCTTATGCGGATTAGAGTTTTCGGTTTGAGGGATGGATTCTATAGTCAAGGGTGGATTCTATTAATCGGATAATATTAAGTTTCCGTCTTGGTTGAAAAGTTTCAAGGAAAAATTATAGTCCTTGATGATAAAAACGACTGGTTACTAACCCGGTAAAAGGTTTCCTACAATCGAGAAGAGAAATTTATAAAATAAAAATTAAGACATAAAAATAGTTACGGGGCTCACTTAGCTCATAATAAATAAAGCGTCTTATCTTTTTTGAAATCATTACATCAGTCCATGTTTTGGTTTTTTTTTTTTTGTTTTTTGAAAACTTGGAAACTTGGACTTATGTTAGTCCAGATTATTTGTAACATTTCATTTTAGTAACGTCAGTCACTTCAATTCAAGTAAAGAAAGATTATATATTAAAAAAACCAAAACGTGACATGGAACATAACGGCACGTTTTCTTGACTATACACCTCAGTTATTTAGTTGGTACTTCTGTAGCACATTAAGTCATTTATTATTTTTGATAGCTAATTATCGCCGCGCCGCAAACAAAACACGATCAAGATCCTTAGGCGAATAGATCACCTTACATTAAGTATAACAAATCGCTATTGTTTACGATTTTAATTTCTAAACTCATGTCTCAAGAGCTTTATTCGTAAAGGGGTGGTGATCCCCTGTTGCGTCGTCCCTCATTTGGAATCGAAATCTCGTTGGAATGCAGCGATGACGTCCATACGTTCATAATAATCCAGCAATCTCAGGCGTTTGGTTTGTAGGTACCAGATTAGACCATTGTCTCGGTTTTATATAAATTCTTTCATTTCCCATTTTCAGCAAAATCTCCCGCAGAATCTTTCACTCGAATCGACCAGGAACTGCTACAAGATGGCGCAAAATTAATTATCCAATTTTGTTTTTGAATAACTTTTCTACTAAATAAAAAAAATGATTTTGAGTGATGAAAATCTTTATAATTTTTTCTGTTAACTGGAAAAGATTTCCGGTGATAACTTGTCGCATTCCTGTCGAATATTCTCTTAAGGGCTGCGATTGTCTGAGGCTTGTTGGCATAAACCCGCGACTTCAAGTAATCCCAAAGAAAGAAGTCATCCCGCTGGATATGTCAAATCGTCAAAACGGCAGATTACGCGACCAGGAAACGTTTCCTTCACAATATCCATTATGGCTCGTGCTGTTGAGACCACATGTTCACCTAGTCCCGCTCATCCAATTTCGGCAGTAAGAAGTCGTTTATCATGGCCCTGTGGCATGCGCCAGTAACAGTAACCTTATTGCCGATGGCGTCCTTAAAAAAATACGGCCCAATCACTCTTCCCGCGTGAACGCCGCACCGCACAATGGCTTTGAGTGGATGTAATGGTTCTTCGTGGATCTCACGCGGATTTTCAGTGCCCTAGAAACGAAGATTTTGCGCGACGTAACCGCTTAAAACCGATTGAAAAACGCTAAGCAAAATTTAAAAAAAAAAATAAATAAATAAATACACAGATAGATAAATAGTGAAAATGTATAATCAAATAAATAAATAAATAACCAAGTAAACAAATAAATAAATTAATAAGTACAGTTGTAATAAATAAATAACTAATAAATAAATATTAAATAAATACTAAGTAAATAATAAATGAATAATACGAGTAAATAAATTATAAATAAATAGCGAAGTAAATAAATTGATTAATTAATTCATCCAAAGTAATAAATAAATAGTAAATAAATAATAAACAAATACATCAATTAATTAAATTAAACATTTAGTTGGTTTAGCAGAGAATTATCCGGAAAAACGCAATTTTGTAGAAATCTATCTGTTAGTTTAACAATTCTTACGGATATCAATTCAACACCCGTTTGAAAATGAAGATCGCAGGTAGAATGGTACCTTGATATATTAAGCATCATCTTCAGCAGGTTGTTTTGTGAAGTTTGCAATTTCTTAATGTGATATATTGCACAATTTTCCCATACTTGGCAACCATACAGTAATATGTATGTATTGGCTAGAAAATTACTTTATAGATAATAATCTTGTAGGATTTACTTAGCAACGATTTCCTAGTTATAAATGGGTAAAGCATCTTGGTACCAATATTAATTTTATTAATTGTATTTGAAATATGTTATTTGAAAGTCAGTCTTTTACCTAGACACAACCCCAGATATTTCACACTTGATTTCCAATTGACATTTACCCCGCACACTTTTTCTGCATTAATTTTAATTTTCCACTTATTAAAATAATCATCGAATTTTCTAATTCCATTTTGCAAACTAGTTTCAATATTGAAATTATATTCATGTGAAGAGAATATACCTGTGTCGTCGGCGTTAATAGCTATTTCACATGCTGGAGGCTTGGGTAGATCAGGCGGGCACTCTTAAACTAAGGATGCAAGGCGATGCGCGGCTTGCAAATAATTGAGCTGAGCGAGCATCTATTAAACCGTTTTATTGATATTTTGAATCTCGTCACTTTCATTGATTCTGGTTATGTGTGTGGAGTTAATACTGATGGTGTCAAGTTTGGGATATTTTGTTCAACAATATGTCTTTGCTTAAGAGGTTTTTTTTTTGTTGATTTCAAAACTTTTAAGTCACTGTGGCTTTGAGATTCGATTGAACCAAAGCTAGAACCAAAAAATCGTTCTATGATCAGCGGCTTAAAATCTGATTTTTTTGGAATGACTTTTAATTCTTTTTAGACGATTCCTTTTTTCAACTGAAAATTGATCTAAATCCAAGTAACATTTTTTTTTAATGTGTGACATTGTCTTCTAGGTGCATCTTTTTCTTCAACAACCTTTATATAAATGCTTTTTCTCTTGTAAACTTCAGTTTTTTTTCGGGTGGTGATACACATATGAAATTTTTCTCTTGATGCTTCATATTCACAGCGAGCAATTTTTGTTTGTGATCATCCGACTTCACATCATTTTCAATTTTTTTGATATAGCACTTAGCAAGTTTCAATAAATCTTCTCCATCTATGTAGTTTGTTGCGAAGTAAACCAGCTATTTGCTTAACATTTGTTTTGTTTGGCTTTCTTCTCGAGGTTGATACTCTTTCAAAGGTAATATTGGTATATACACTTGTGCTCATATAATTATGTAAGTCACAGGGAAAATGTTTGCATTATTGCCAACTATTTTCTTTATCCGTGAACGTACATATATATTTTTTTTGTGCATGACTGTGATCCTCTGTCAATTCAGTTATGTGTTTACTAGAATAAAACAGGAAAATGATCTTTTGTGAAGTAGCGATCAGTCATTTACAGTAAGCAGTACGGGTAAGTGCTCATATAATTTAGTCATTTATCTTAAAAAAGGTAAGTTGACTATTTACGAAGAGCAAGCTCAATTAAATGAGTTTAATTTTAATATTTTTTTCTTTTGAAATGCATAATTAAGGAAAAAACCGAAAATTGCTGCAATGGGAAAGAAGAAAAGCTCGGAACCCTAGCTGATATAGGAAACTTTTCAGAAAATGAAAAGCGTTGGAAATGTTGTAAAGCTTTTAACCTTTTCTCGTGACAAAATTAAAAACGCCATTAATTATTACAAAAAAATGCCACATTTAATAACAAACCGCGGAAGAAACCTCAAAAGACCACTAAAGCTGAGGACCAGAAGTTGATAAGGATGAGTAAATTAGATCCATTTCTCACCTCAACTGAAATAAGAGCGGAAATGCAGAGCCATTACGGTGTAAATATTTCAGCGCAGACCGTCCGAAGGCTTTTAAATGAGAATAATTTGAATGGCCGAATTGCGAGACGAAAACCAAATGTATCCAAAAAAAATATCAAAAAAGGTTGGAATTCGCTCGTGAACACTGGCAAAAGGACTCATCATTCTGGAAAACGATAGTCTGGAGTGATTAGAACAAATTTAACGTCTTCGGGAAGGACGGAAGGCCATATGTACGACGACCCCATTAAAAGAATTGGACCCTAAATATACAAAAAAAACCGTCACACACGGGGGCTCATCGGTTATGGTCTGGGAATGTTTCACCTCATCTGGAGTGGGTCCAATTGTCCAGATAAATGGAAAAATAACAGGTGAAATGTACAAAAAAAATTTAAAAGACCACCTAAACGGCGATTTTGCTGACAATTTACCACTTGCGTGGACATTTCAGCGGGTCGTTAAGTCATGGCTTGAGAAGGAAAAAATAAAAGTTCTTCAGTGGGCTGCATAAAGTCTTGACCTTCACAGTGGAAAAATATCACTCCTAGCCAATGTGCAGCATTGGTCCACACAATGAATGACCGGTGTGCGCAGGTAATTAAACAAAAAGGTTATCTAACCAAATATTAAGACAAGAAAGGTAGAAGTAAGTTCTTTAAAATAAAATGTAAGTTAATATCTCAATTTCTTACAGATGACTTAATTATACATATGTTGCCTTTCCAATAATGATTTCATCCTAAATTAGACAATATTTTTTTTCATGTGATATTTTAGTTTTTTTTTAACTGTGAAATTTTATTATTTATAAGCTATATATTAACATATATGAAGAAACAATATAATTTTGCAGACTAATTTGAAGTTTTAAAATCATCCAATTGAAATAATTCTGATGACTTAATTATATGAGCACAAGTGTATTTCACTGTTTCAGACATGTTTTCAAAACTTTTGTTTTTTTGGAATCAGTGAAACATTCTAATGCAAATTTGTCGCGTGCTATAACATTACCATGGAAAATTTGATCGACATTCTTCAAGTGACCTGCAGCATGCGCGTGAAAAAAAATTTCACATATTAAGTCAATGAGGGCGTTTTCCGGTGATTATTTTTCCGTAGTACAATATATATTAGTATAGATAACAATCACCATCTTAGACTCTAGCTATGTGCAAAATTTCATCTTGATCGATCAGGCAGGGACAGGGGAGTTCGATTTCAAGGAAGTAGCAACCCGGCTATTAGAGCTTCACTTCGCTCAGCAGTAAACGGAACAGCTTATCCTATGCCTTTCGATAATTATACGAGTGTACAGCCATGAACACATAAAAAGCACAAACCGTCTTACTAAAATGAAAAAGTCATTGAATCAAATAATATTTCAAAAATAATAATAAACGTGTTTTTTTTTGAAGATGTTATTATATTAATATGAACATTTTGTGTTACTAAACATAAAAAAAGAGTCGAACAGAAATAAAATAATAAACGTGAAATTTGTCTGGACACAGTAATAGCACAAAACTGTATATCTGAAAGAAAAATAAGTAAAATTCAAAATATTGTTTCAAATTTTTCTCTTTCATCTTTTACCTTTTCAGTACTTTGCACTATAGCCAGAATTTTCAATTCCTGCCAAACATCTATGTATGTCTCATACTTTCAACAAGTTTCTGACACCTTTCCCTCGCGATAGACCAAGCTTTTGTTATGTCGTCCCAGAGTTATTTTTTAAAATTTCGCTGGCCAATTTTTACCATAACGTCATTCCACATATTATCCAATCGGTTATGAATAGGACTGCGATGGCCAATCCAAAACATGGATGTTTTCTTGCGAAAACCAATTTTTTACTATTCTAGCGGTGTGCTTAGGGTCATTATCCTATATGATTGACTGGTATAAACTCGAACGTATGGTGCTCATATTTTACATTATATCCAAATATTGAAATTTGTCCACTTTTCCGTCTATTTTAATAATGGGCTCTACTCCATGCCAGGAAAAAGTACCCCAGACCATAACCCTGCCTCCACCATGTTTTATTGTCTTTTGAGTGTATCTGATTCAGAACTTGTCCTTTTGGACGGTGAACAATTGTTCTCCCATCTGCTCAAATTCTGATCTTGATTTCATCACTCCATGTCACTCGTTTCCAGAACTGTTGGTTCTTATTCTGGTGGTCTCTTGCGAAAGTCATGCGATTTCGAATATTTGTTTTTTTGACAAGAGTGGCTTTTTCCTAACTGATTTTCATTTAATCTTCTTCTGACTAATCGGCTGATATACATACATATGTATCAACATTAAATTCTTCTTTAGTTTCGTTTCCAATTTGCCGAATCCTTCTTGCATTATCGGACAATGGCTGTAGCACTTGAAGCGGTCGTTTTCCTTGGTTTCGGTTTCTTGTTTTTCACATAAGTGAACGGAACCTAAAGCTTAATGCCGATTCCGAACGGCGAGAGCCGAGAAGCTTTTATTTTTTTTTATTTTTATTTTTTTTAGGGGCCATGCTAATCTTCTCTGTATCGTTCCAATTTTAGTATATGTTCTGCCGAAGCAAGAACGTCTTCCTTTACCAACTTAATTGCTTTAAAGACCATTTTCCTGGAACTATTTACTATTTTAGCGATTTCAGCTAGATGTTTACCGTCTTTATACAAATTGTATATAATTTTTCTTTTTTCTGGAGTGCAATGTATACCTCTTCCTATTTTAGTAAGTAATCAACTGACCAAGTTATCACAATTCAGTTTTATAAAAACAAATGAAACACTTAAATAATTTGCGGAGAAATAGTAAATACAACGATTTGTGCTATTCCAATCACAAAGATCACTTCGCAATCTAAATCCAACACATATCAAAAGATCGAGTGGTAACGGTACATTTCTGTACAAGATAAGTGCAGCAGGATAGGAGTTAGCATCATCATCAGTAAAAGAAGGATCCATCTCAATTATAAGATTAAAAGTATGCGCATTTATTTAACATCTTTCTCTTTGTCAAAGAAGTATGGACCTATGACACCACCAGACCAAATTGTATATTATACTGTGACTTTTTTTGAACTGAATTTCTGTAACAGAGTCGGTCTTTTCAATTCGTGTGCTTAGAGGGACGATTATTTCGACCATAATCTGCTCGTAATACGCGCAAAGGTCCTACTATAGATTCACTATTCCTTTAGTGAGTTATCACAATTTTATCACATTCGGTTTAACATATGTGATTGAGACAAGGGTGACAAATCCGAACCACGATTTTGAGGTCCCTTAATATGTATAAAAACATGAATTAAAAACTGTTTAAAAATGCTTAAATCCAGTCTAATTGCTTTAACCAATCAAAACTATCTTACTGGCGCAAAGATCATTCTAAATTAAGATAATTTTTAAACACTATTCATTAAAACCTTATGTATAATACTAAAAAAATATTGATAAAATGAGAATTAACCAAAACAAATTGCTAGATGAGTAGATTAACTACTTAAACATCTTAAGGAAACCCCACATAAAATTGTTAGCTAATGTCTACGAAATAACGCGGAATCTAAAAGCCGATTGAGTTTTATTCTGCTGTAACATTAATTTCTTCGATTTCGGGCGAAAAAATGTTATCATACGTCTGCAGTATGCGCCATTAATTTTAACTGTCTAACCATCCCCCACAATGCACGCTACACACTTTCTTTTTGGGCATGTAACTACAATGTTGCATGTCGTACACGTCGTGTGTCGTACGACGACTTTTATATGTGTGGCATTAACCTATCTAGGGTGTAAAAGCATTTTCAATCAATCCACGGTAATAGGACATGCCTCAGAGTATAAAGCCCTTTGTTTAAACACTATTTAACGATAATAATCAATATGGCATTTGTCAGACATCATTACGACATCAACTAAAGTCTACAACGTCTAATTTGATAACAGAACACAGAAGACAGGTCAAGTTGTATATAATAGAAATTGATCAGACATCCCCATGTCGAAGATTGGAAGCTCAACACATTGCAGAGCACTTAATTCATAAAAGAGCTAAAAAAGAATATCTTTATGAAATTACGTACATATGTCTCACAGGATTCGATATGTATGTGAGTGTGAAGTTCGTTTCGAAAAGAGATACTGTATATTCATGTCACCAACAATATTCTCCACTAAAGATATCGACATTTTTACCTCTGAGCGTGTACCCCTACCAGATCATAGAGACTGGCGTATACCTACTAATTTGTAGCCTACGAAAAAAGTCAGAAATATGTTAGGGAGAGCCAATCTACGAAGACGCGCCGCATTGCCTACAATGGAATATCGAAATCAACGAAAAACTCAATTGCTTTTTGTTCGCATATAACGGTTTGAAGTTAAATTCCCAACTGATCTGCTGTCAAAGACTGAAATGATTTTGCAACTTCAAAACATTTTCCTCTTCCGATTACTTTCCTGCACGGCGGAGCCATGTTATTATGTACTCGAAAGTTGTTTCAAGTCCTGGCGACAAAGTCCTGACACCTCTTTCGAGAGTGTACAATCTCTATACCGGGATTGTGCATTTTCCTTTCTTTCGATAACGTTTCTCGTTCGTCAACAGCCAAAGTCAATAATCCTCTTCAATTTCCGTTCACAACACCTCCGAGCACGTATCTGAATGTAGGGTATACAAAACTAAGATAGATGTAAAGAAAATGTCAGTCATTTGCTCTGTCAATGGATTCTCGATACTGCCATGCGGAATTGAATCTAAAAATCATGCCCCCTCCCTATGTATGGATTCTCCTGGGCTTCCTCGATTTTATAGGTATAGCGTTCACAGATTTCATGGATTTTACGGATTTCACTGTCGGATTCAGGAGAACCGGGACTTACATATATCAATGTGTGAACGTAGCAAGCTTATCTGTTACATAGGTTAAGCAGAGATAAACGGATAATGGAAGTCGCAGGGCAATTGAAAATCTTCCTTTAACGAAGCGAGATCCAAAAACAAAACCACTTTTTATCGATTTCTGGGAAGTGTGTGCCTGAAAACCATTCGACTAATAAGATGTTAGTCAAAACAATCCAGAAGCGACGGTGCTGCATTGCTATTGTGTGGTTTAACTAAAAGCCTCTTAACCACTTCTCAGTTTGGTGATCCTGACCACAACAACTCACTCTTCTGCTCCGCCGGTTTTTACGGCATACCGTTTGTCATCGTCTTCAGTGGTCAACAGTCAGTCGTCTTCATTTTTTACATTACTTCGCCCGGATTATTGCGTTCATTGTCCTTAAAACTTCCCGCACAAAGCTACGCACAACGTCGGTCGTCATCGTTATTGTTCGTTGTGGTCAGCATGGTGCGTTCTCGTTATCGAAGCAGGAAACAAGCACAGAAAAAAACGAGACTCATATGCCTTCCAAGAAGTCGTCCGAGTAGCAACCGGTTCATAATGCAGGATAGGAATTGCATAAGATCTGCTTTGGTCGTTATAAGCCATTTCACTTTTAACTAGTGGACTTCTGAAGCGGTTACTGATTGGATTCCAGCGGACCGGGAGCAATGTGGGGATTGGGTTGTGCCATGTTTCCTCTTGACATTGTTACCATAAATTAATTTGCAAATATGAAATCGAAATCAGAAACAGTCGGCGGGGAAATCTCAATAACTCTTACCATCGGATTTCTGTGCTTGGTTTCGGGGATGGGTCGACTGTGTGGACGAAGGACAATCGGTGGTCGATAGGCGGAGATTTATCAATGTCGATGACAGCGTTCTGTTCTTTTTGCTCACCTTCCTATATTGTACCTGACTGTCCTCGGGCTTTTAATGGGGGCAGGAAGGGATTACTGAGATCTCGGGTGCAATGGACAGAGAGATTGGAATCATGCTGCTTGTTTCGTGGTATGGCACGCCGGAACTGTTTCATCGATTCAGTTGAATTAGATGTTATATGGCCTTTGGTGTGCGGCTCGCCGCACTCTACAGTATCCAGCTGGGGGCGCTACACTGTCAATTGGAATCGGAATCGTTTTGTATCGATTCGATTACGCGGTACATTGCACTCGACAACGACCATCGACGAATAGTGGACGATGAACGTACGGTTGGTGGGAAATGATTGTTAAGGTTGTTGCGGTTGCGATTTTTTTTAATTAATGTATAGCAGATGAGAAGATGCTCGAAAGACAATGGAATTGAGAAAGGGAAGAAAATTGCTGAGACATTCTCTTCGGGTTTGTTGGCTAATTGATTAGACGCGACATATTATTTATGAGAAGTGTCCAACGCTTAAGGTAAATAAATGAAAATTGAATATAACTTCGCCCCAAAACTTGCACATCGTTTAAATATCTCGAATCAATCGTTTTTAGAAACGTACTTGCATCCATACATTCATACCTTTTTTTCGTGAGCTTTTTCACCTCGTTTGTCTCAAAGCAAAAATGATGTTGAGTCCGAACAAATATCATTGTACACATAATTGAGTTATGAACATCTGGTAAGATCTGTACAAGCATAATTGACGGTTTGCTTTTCATCTGTGGATATTAGAAGAGTTCGTTCGTGGACCATTCTTGTGGCGTATGTCTTGTGGGCATATTGTAATATAATCTCCGCAACAGTTTTATTCGACGCGTAGTTGCAATAAGGAGGAACTAATTAAGTGTCATTGCTTTAATTCGGCTTTTTTTTTTAATCAATCTTTAGATGCTAAGGATAACAGATAGAAAATAGGTAGTTTGAATAGACCAGTCACACCCAAGAATGTATTTTTACTATATAGCATTTAAGACATATCGAAAGAGAAATTTTTCAAAGTGATAAACTACCTTCAAATAAAGGGCAATTATTTTGCTGTTAGGTTTTTCAGTTTTATTTATAGCTCAAGTCAAATATGCTCAGCAAACATTGCCATTTTACTATGGATTAACGCTTTTAATTCATCGGCTACAAGGAATATTTTACGCAAGGAGCTTGGTTTCAAACCTTACAAAATACAGCTCGTGCAAAAACTGAAGCCAAACGACATGCTACAGCGTCTAATTTTCTGGAAGTGGGACGCTATTGTCGAAGGCGCCCGTTCGTTCAATAATTTCTTTCTGCCTAAGATGTATGAGCTCTACCTATTCTGCGAAACGGCGTTATATAGCACACATCAGACGATGCGATAGGTCAATTGGGAAATGAATTCGTTGGACGGGCTAGTTGGACGGCAAGGTCTTGCGATTTGACACTTCTAGGCTATCTAGGGATACATTACATCACTTGTCTGTACCGATAAGTCAGCGTCAATTGCGGTAAGACAATATTTTTATTAGCCAGATACCAGCTCGAAAAAGTGACTTGAAATTGGGCTTTCCGTATGGACCACTTGTACATGTAGTCGTTTTTCACACAAAATAATCTCTAAAAAGCAAGCATTGATTTATTGCTTTAAAATTATAAATTATATCACTTTATATAATTATATCACTATATCGCAATTTTCTACAGTTTTTTTTTTTACAATTAAAAAGCAAACGCTTAAAAAATCACGCATAATTTTTACTAGAGTATTGAGGTATTGAAATGGACCTCAAATATTAAGGTTGTCTTTACAAGTCCATATTTCAAATGCTTACAATTCATGCGAGATAGACGAGAATAATAAGCAACATTTAACCGCTTCGAAAAACTAGAAAAAATCTTCAGAGTTTAGTTTAGTCTAGGTACGAGTAATTGTTTTTTTTTTTTTTTTTAGATAGTAGTAGATTTTAACCGATCTTTGTCGTATTTATGTTTTAACTACCAAGGGTATATAGTGGACCTAACTACGTATTTTTGGTTTGCAAATACGAGTTAGTTCTAAGTATATCACGTCCTCACAAAAATAATCTCAGTGTCCTACCTCAACGTGCATGCTTGATACATTACCACAAAAGCACATACATATGTATGTATGTATGAGGGTGGTCCGATAAGTACTTAGCCTAAATGGCGATTTATTTTCCAATATAGTCGCCTTTTAGCTCGGAACACTTGGCCCAGCGATGCTCCAACTCCTTTAACCCGTCTGAAAAATACGTTTTCAAGAGGTCTGCAAAGTAGGCCTCCGTGGCGGCGATGACCTCCTCATTCGACTGAAATTTCTGACCGGCAGTTACTTTTTCAAGTTTGGAAACAAAAAGAAGTCGCACGGGGCCAAATCTGGAGAATACGGTGGATGGGGCGGCAGTTCGTATCCCAATTCTACCAATTTGGCCGTGGCGAGAGCGGAGGTGTGAGCCGGTGAGTTATCATGGTGGAAGAGCACTATTTTCTTCGCCAAGTGGGGCCGTTTTTTCTTCAATTCGACGTCGAATAGGCCCCCAACGAATAGACCGTTTTGCCCCTCTCCAGGTAGTCGATGTGGATCACACCTTGTAAATCCCAGAAAACGGTGGCCATCACCTTTCCGGCCAATGGGACAGTCTTCGCATTCTTCGGAGCACGTTCGCCGGGTGAAGTCCACTGTTTCGACTGTTCCTTGGTCTCTGGTGTGTACCAGTGGATCCATGTTTCGTCGACTGTCACGAAACGACGTAGAAACTCCTTCGGATTGCGCTTAAACTGTGTCAAACACTGCTCTGAAGTGGTCTCACGGTTGCACTTGTTGTTCGGAGGGAGCAAACGCGGCACCCGTCGCACCGACAGCTTTCTCATGCCCAAAATTTCATGCAGGATATGACCCACGCGATCTTTTGAAATGCCTACTGTCTCAGCTATCTCGCGCACCTTCAATCGGCGGTCTGCCAATACGAGATCGTGGATTTTTGTCATGTTATCCTCCGTGGTAGCCGTTTTTGGGGCACCTGGACGTGGCTCATAAGAAACCGACGTGCGACCACGTTGAAACTCGTTAAACCAATTTCTGATGGTCGCCATCGAAGGAGAAGAGTCACCGTACACAGCATCCAAACGCTCTTTGATTTCACTGCGCGATTTCCCTTTTAAAAACAAGAATAGGATCACCGACCGATATTGCTCTTTTTCCATTTTTCTAAAATCCGCGGACACTCCCGCTTCCACACGCGGTCAAAACAAAACTACGATCCGGGTGAAATTTCGACAGTAGCCGTCTACTAGAATGTACTAAACGATAGTAAGTTATGTAATGTCTGACTTGTTGCTCATGGATTGATAATGATCGCAAGTGAAATGAACCTGTTCGTTTTCCAATCATTGTTTCCTCTTTCTTATTAAACTACATATTGAAACATGCGTACACTTCTGATATAATTAAAGAAATTGTTTGCTATACTCTGCAATAAATGAAAAGTAAATTAACGATATTCTCTACAAATCAGGTACTGTCCTGCTTTAGGCATAACAAAGGAAATCTCCAAAATTAAATTTCCAGAAACCCCCACTGCTTATGTGTCTCGAATTTCATTACACAAAAACTGTCAAATGCGGCAGCAAATCACCTTAGGCGCAAACAGTCAAGCCCCAAGAACAAGTAAATGTCAGGTATTTATTCTTGATTACCAACCGCAGGACAACCAAATGTGCATTCACCTCAAATTACCTGCTGTGCTGCCACACAGCCCAACAAACAACAAACCGAACTGAACCTCCTGTGTGTCAGTCCATCACATATTACCACACCAAAGATGTCCATGCCCCAGAGCTTCTATTCATCGCCAGTCTGCACGCCAGCCTTCCTGTCCTCAACTCATTTCTCTCTTGCCTCTTCGATTCGAATGAATGAATGAATGACCATTCCCATAGTGACGGCAACACACATGCATGCAAATGAGTTGTCAAACTTCAGCCGATATAATTCGATGCCACCGCACGAATTAATACTCATAAATTATTATGAGATACACCCAGAGATACCAGCAATTTGCTGCACAAGTCAGACAAGTCACGCATCATACATACCTGTCCATGCCCATGCGTCTGTGTGTCCTTCCCACTTATTCATCGCCGCAATCATTGAAACAATAATGATAATTACACGCAAATACCGTCGTTCGGGCCTGGGCAGTGACGGGCGAACTTAGCTAACGAATTTCAGCTTCCTACTCAGGTGTCAAACGAGGCGTCACGGATCCTGACGCACTGGAGTACACACACGCAAGCGTAGCCAGAACACTTTGAGTAGTCAGTAGTTGCACGTTGTGCTACGGACTTGTCGTCTTAGGGCCTAAGCTGCAATCACTTTGTTTGTTTATCTGGAGTGGATATAAATTCATTGCGTACCACCTCCCGGCACGCCTTCGTTATCAACCTGTCCAGGCCGAGAGCAGTGCCTTGTTTCCCCAGCGTCACTTTCGATCAGCATCATTAAACCGCAGACAAGCATCCCGCGTGACAAGTCGACACCTATTTCTTCGACCATACTCCTGCTGCTGCTGGAGCTGCTGCAGCCGTCTGCTGTTATTCTGCGCGCGCACCGCATGTAACGTAATGGCCGCAACTGGCGATGAAATATTACACAAATCTCATATAATGACATCGATAGACATCGAATTAGGTGGATATAACTGCGAAATATTTGTACACGACCGAGATGGAGTGGAAGGCCTTAGTAAGAAAAAAGCAAATGACGACTCCAACAACTCAGGGAAAAAAATGAGGCGAATTCCGATAACAGTTGTTTTCCCGGCTTTTCATGCCACTTAAAGCCTACCCACGGGAGCAACTAAAATTAGAATATCTACGAGTATGGTATGAAAATCTGTGGCGATCCGGTGGCGATGACAGCTCAGATGGTGAAGGCGATGGTAATGGTGATGGTGGTGGCGGTGATCCGTGGTCGGAGGCATTCGAGTTTTAAGTTAATTGCTGGAGTGTGCGCGATGTCAATGAACCGTATTTGGATCAATGTTTGGAGATTTGAGAGGTGCATTCCTAGCGACACATTTGCAATCAAGTAGAAGTTGAGCTCTTTCATGCATTACACTGAGCTATTAGGATTTGATTAAAAGATTGGAAGAAAAAGGGGCATGATTCTTATCATGATGATGTTCTGGTAATGTTCATTCTCTTACTGCCCTCTATAGATATGTTTCACATCAATCCTGCATCTTAAAAGAGATAATGGACCGATCCCGAACTGTGGTTTGCCGTTCAGAATCGACTAAAGCTGGACATTTGTGTTAACTGGCCGACCAGACCGATGAGCATCTTCAATGTTTATTTCTCCTGAACCACTTCTGGCACATGCGATCCTTTACAGCAGTTTATACTTATACGAAACTTTTTTTCCAGCATATTGCACCGAAAAAACACGTTTTTCTACAAACTGATGTCATGAATAATATTTATTTGGATAACTAATATACACCCAGCGACAAAAAAACCCTCGCAATACATTTTTTAAGTACAAAACTGATTTTCTTAAAGATTTAATAGTTGAATTTTATTTATCCTCTTTCTTTTCATAATTTGATATTTATACTACACAAAAACAGTAGACTTTACATTTTTAACTAAAACATATTTCAAATATTAACAAAAAACAAAAAAATGACGATTTCAACATTATAAAAAAATTGTTTTCTTACTAAAAATAATTAAAAATATTTGTTTTAGGAACTCAAAAGTCATAGTTTTTATAAATATATTTAAGGCACAGTATCATAACTGTTATATTTTGACAACAAAAGCGGATTAAAAATTAATACTTTGTGGCTGCGCCCTTGTTTTTAATGACGTCACGAATTCGGTTTGGCATCGAATTAAACAATTTTTTTAAATAATTTCCGTCTAGTTCCTCATACCAAACTTTTTCTATAACCAATTTCATCTCAGAGATCGTTCTTGGTCGTTTTTCTCTAATCTTTTTCCCCATATATTGCCAACAGTTCTCAATTGGATTCAGGTCCGGACTGTTTCCTGGCCATGGCAGAGAGGATATACCCAACAGATCTTTGTGATTTTTTACCTGAACGTAGAGAAAACATTAATGTAAATAAATAAACTCAAATTAAAACTTTAGCTCAAAGTTAAAGTTACCGTTTTGGCTCGGTGACATGGGGCTGAGTCATCTTGAAAAATTAAATTTTCGGAATACTCAGAACATTGCTCCAAAGTTGTCAAAACACCTTCGTTGATGATCTCAATGTACTTTGCAGCATTAACGGTTCCTTCCAACATCAGAATAGCACCAACACCAAACATTGTAATGGCACCCCATACCATTACATACGGGGAATGTTTCACGGTAGATAAGGTGCATTCCTCGGAATACCTCTCTCCTTTTTTGCGGCGGACAAGCGCATTGCCATCGGGGCCAAACGAATTGAATTTAGACTCATCGGAAAAAACAACTTGTCCCCAATCCTCGCCAGTCCAATTTTCATAATTTTTTGCCCATTGCAACCGTTGCTGTTTCATTCTGTTGGTAAGCAGGGGCTTTTTTGCAGGTCGCCGTGCTCTTAAACCCATATTGTTCAGCTGTCTTTGCATGGTTCGGTTACTGATTTGTTTTCCAGTTTGAGTCCGAAAGCTCTTATTGATGTCTCCAGCATGCTGAAATCGATTAGACACTGACATTCGATGAATAAGCCGTGCTTCTCTTTCAGTTATTGACCTTGGCCTGCCGCTTCCAACTTTCCGTTCAATTGAACCTTCGGAGTGATAATTCTTGATGACATTGCGCACACTCCACTCGTTAGTGCCAACCCGACGAGCTATTTCTCGTTTGGAAACATTTTCCTTATGCAAAGCAATGATTTGGGCCTTTTCCACCAAAGAGAGTACCATAGCGAAAAATACAAAATTTTGACTTGAAATACTTTTTCTACTAAAAAAATCGATCTGATCGCGATCACTTCACTTTTTCTACTGCGAGTAGGCAGAAAAAATCTTTAAATAATAGGAGAAGGGTGCAGAATTCGTAAAAGGGTTCAGAATTGTAAAATTTTACAACTTAATTACAAAATATTTCTAAGAAATGCAATGCGAGGGTTTTTTTGTCGATGGGTGTAAATGAATCTGCGTCGAAATGTCACTTATCAAAATATGTTCGCTTCTGACGCATCATTCCGAAATTCCTGAAACTGTCCCGGCCTTAAAATCAAGATAATTTTGTATTATATTCGGCTTTCTATGACCTGATATTTGCAAACTGAAAGGGAGCTGCAATCTTGGAAACATTTAAGAAGACGTTTAGTGCTTTGGAAATTCAGACTTAATGTTCTTATATTACCTTTACTGCCGTCAATCGATCAGAAGCCTTGCTCTGTCTTGATAAGCCAAGCAACTCCACAAATATCAGTTAATCAGGTTAATGTTGGCATTTGAGAGACGTAACATAATTCTCCATTAAGAAGGTTTAACCATCTATTTTATTAAGCTGTACCCTTCATGTTAATGCGACTTTTAAATTAAGGAATGTCATCAAAACATTAGATGGCTAGGGTGCTATACTGTAAAAGTTGGCTTACCACTTTAGTTACCTTACTAATCACTAAAATAAATGGTTAATCATATCAAATTGAAAATAGTCATATGGAATGCAAATGGACGTAGCCAACAAGCTTCGGAGCTGAAAACATTTATATTTGACAATTCTATCTTCGCAAACAAGAGTCACTTACGGATTCCTAAATACAAAATACATATATCATACATCACATCACACATATGCCAGTGGACGAGCCCACGGTGCACAGCAATCGAATTGAGGACACATACGGACCACTTATGTATACTCTCCGCGCTGTACTGCCCTCCAAAATACGCAATTAGTCCCAAACAGTACTCAGGCTTTATTAAAACAAAAGCGTGGGCTCACGCTCTATCGCGGGGGTGACTAAACACACAGATTGGGGTTCTAGACTATCTAACAAAAAAAGGAAAAATTTTACGGACACCTTAATTAAACATAGTTCTAAATCTATTAGCACTGAAGAGCCCACATATTGGCAACAAAAGCAATATATATTAAATCAATAAATTTTTTTTTCAATTCTTTAAACATACAACAACAATCGCCTCAAGACATTTTTGACAAATCTTTCAGTAATTCAAGCTATAAATTACTCGCTGTGGAACCTGAGCAAGAGGCTCGAAAAGATAATTATTCACCAACCGCTTCTGATGAAAACCGATGACACTTGGTCGAGAACCAACACTGATAAAGCAGAGACACTTGCAAACTAATTCAAAACAACATTTACCAACCCTTATGACGATCAAAATATCTCCCTCCCGAACATAAACATCGTAACAAGTATTCCAATAAAATACACAGCAATGAAATAACTCACTATATACAAAACGGATTAAAACGGAAAAAAACTCACCCGGATACGATCGGATAACAGGACAAATTTTAAAACAGTCACTTTACAAAGCCGTTTATAGTACCCCATATATACTTTTAACGCAATCATAAGACTCAAAATCATCAAATAAAAATCTCAAATCACCGAAATAACGTGATACAAAACTTACCACACCAGGAAGCTACCAAGGAAAGACGACTTAAACGAAGAAGACCAGTAGATCTTAAATACCTACGAGCTACAATATATATATATAGTATAATAATATGTATATAAATGTGATCTGTATAATGTAACTTGTGATACTAAATATAATGTATAAAAGAATGATCCCTATTGTAAATCTAAAAACAATTACCTAGTGTCTTAGGACAGATGTAATCTTAACTTGGAAAAATATAAATATATATTTACATATATACATTTACATATATACATATATTCCAATATATGCTTTATCGGTTTAGACCTCGCTGTTAGATATTCTCGTACACACACATATGCACAGGGATGAATCAGTCTGTATGTGATGTTGCATTTTAAAGTTTGGAGAAGAAGCAAGTTGAAGAGTATTAATACCTAGGACGCCTTATTCGGTTTAAAAATGAGCATCTACAATATAAGTAGGATGTATCTCATGTTTGGCCTGTTAATGTTTGCTCCTTACCGAGTTACAGTTCAAGGTACAAGCCTTACCCATCACGTTGTGTAGTTTTTAAAAATTCAAATACCGCCATATTTTAAAAATTCACCAGTGCCCATCAATGTTTATTTAGCGTATTCATCAGCGTATACGGAAAGATGATTGGTTAAGATATTCGTATATATCAGTGGGCTGAGGTGTGGGGAGTCATCTTTCAGTTTGATCAGAATGAGGCAACCCAGTATTTACAACAAATCACACGTCCACATAATTTTGTTCACTGAATGACTGGTGACATCTCAGTCTTTAAAATCGACAAATATATGATGTACCTCACATAAAATTCTGGGGCTCTGAATGGTATGAGGTTAGTTATATTAATATAAAACTATCAGGCCGTACCCGAACGATCCATGCATTTAAAGGATCCTTTTTAATTACTTATAGTTGAAAATTGAACATTTATTGTGTTGCTTTGCCTAAAAATAATTATTTTATTCATGAAATTTTTTTGTCACGTTTTCGCATAATAGCGGTTATCTATAAGTCTATGATACATTTTTATTAGGCTGGATGCTTGGTGGAGCAATGGAGTAGATTTAACCTTTTTTTGATATCACACATCTAGGAAATTTGTCACGCCTCAGAATAATTTTCACATCCGTTGTGGGCGCATCAATAGCTCCGATTTCAGTCGTAACAGTAAACTTCGTTTGGTACTGCAATCCATGCACTGACACTTTCACATCAGCTTCACTCTAGCTAGCCCAAAACTACACCAAAGAGATTCTTCCGAGCGCTGTTTTAAAGCGACAGATTCATTTGCTTTGATACTCAAAAAAACCTTTGTGTTAGTCCGAAAAGAAAAGGCAACTTTACTTATGTATGTAATTTTTTTTTATTACAATTAAGCGACAATTATGTGACATTTAAATATTACAAATACATTTGAGGGACTGGAATATATACATAAATTAAAAATATTACCTAAATACTTTTGTGGTAACTTTCTTTTTTCGCCGAAGCTTCGATTGTGAGATTTTGTACTGCCCTTAATCATAATTTGGGCACTACAGTTTGAAATTCCGACTTGGATCATCTCGCTTTAACAGCCAACAATTGTCTGCCATCATCCTTTTATTCCACTTTCGCTGATAACAACGTTCCATCTCTTTCAAATCCTGGTACCTTACTCTTTACTTACAGCTCCCATGTTATCAAGAAAGAAGTCCAAATGCGAACTAAGGAAATAAAGGTTAATGCGCATCGTACATCCCATTTTTCCGAAATTTTCAATCATTTTCTCCAGAATTCCTTATAATTTGGACTTGTGGTTTCGTAGAAAATGTCTCACTACTTCCTTAAAAGATTTCCAGGCTTCCAACTCAATTTCACTCAATTTTTCATCGAAAGCTGTATCTTTCATCAATTTTCTTATGTTGTACCAACGAAAATACCTTCTTTCAGTTTAGCTTCAGGCAGATATGGAAAAATTTGGTGTAGATATTTAAAACCTCCTTTTTTTTCAGAGTCTATGAACAATATTCATTCGTTCGTGCTATATTCGATGTTAAACATTTTCACTAAGCCAGGAATGTCTTCACAATACAGTAGATCACGATCTTCAGCAAACTGTGGTACAAAATCTTTTTCTCTGTTGCGATACCAAGAAAATGAAGTACCAGGAGCAAGCATATTCTTTTCAGATAGTCTTGATCCGAGGAGCTCAGCTGCATCTTTTGCCAGTTTTAGATCTCTCGTTAAATCGTTCAGTTCTGATTGTGAAAATAATTGTGTACTTGGTTCAAATTCAGCATCAAGTTGAGATACCTCTTCGACATCACTGTCACTGTCTTCAGCTTACAATGATTCCAAGTATGGCGGTGATGGCGGTGCAACGTTTTGGTCGCGATTCACAGCGGTTGTTACTGATTGCAATGTTGGATATACCAACTACAAAGGCCTTTTTTTGTTTTTTAAATTGTAGCCTGTAGTCTTGCAGCAGCAAAAATAGCAATCTTCAGTGTGATTCTGAGGTTCTCTCCATAACACAGGCGATATGAGATTAAAAATACTGTTCCTCCCTTCTGACCATTTCCGAAGTTCACGAACGCACGTCGTACAAACTTAATGCGTGACCCACTGTTTATGTTGATTGGTGATTGTTAGACCGAAATACATATTGTAAATGTTACTTATGAATTCGGTAATGTTATGCTGCTGTTTTCTCAGCATAAAGTGCCTATAAATGTAGCAAAAATTGTCCGGAGAGTTTAAGGGGGTAGTCTCATGTGAACGCATAAATTTTACCTCTTTTTAGGGAATTTTTTTTTATGAAACAAAAAAATTCAATCATTTAAAAAAAAATCATTTTAAAAAATTTAAAAAATTTTTCTTAGTTTACATTTTTTATATATATATACATATATATTTTAAAATAAATTAGACACCAAAAAAAATCAGGTCACTGATCCTGGTAATAGCGGCTGTTCATGCTGCCTGGAATAAAAATATCGAATGGATTATTGTTTAGTAGGTCTGTCGCTATCGGCCCTACCAAAATTAATCAATTTCATTGAAAAAAAAATGTCGGACTGTAGAAAAAAATCTTGTTTTTTTTTTTGTTAAAAATGGTTTAAAAAAAATAAATTATAAATTTCAAAGCAATCGGTTGAATAGTTTTTTTTTAGGACCATGAAAGTTTTAGAAAATGATGTTTCGAGAAAAATGCGTTGGCGACTATGAGTTTTAATTTTTTTAATACTAGGAATTTCGGTCTGAATTTTTCACAGCATATTTTCGATAGGTTTTACTATCGAAATATGAAAAAAAAATGTTCGAAGTGGTTACTTGAGACTACCCCCTTAAACACTTTTACGATGACATTTTTCAAGTGAGCGTTCTAATCGCACGAAAGTACTGATTTTGTAAAAACAATGATAATGCTATTTATACAAAAAAAAATCATCTACCTTCATTAACCCTCTTCTAACAATTTAAATCAATTTCTATAAAGGAGAAACATTAACTCTAGACTAGACTAGAAATGAGGTCCTTAGCAATAACTCAAAAATCCACTTTTTAATAAGGATATGTCACTTATGTAGATAACTAAGTTATATTTAACTAATTATAATTAATTATTTATGAGTGTGCGTTTTTTGTTTAATAAGAAACGATTTAAATAAAATATATTAATTAAACACTAGGAAGGCCTAGGTAATTTTGGCGGAATGTAATTTGTTGAATATTTTTTCCGTAATCAGCGCCCCAAAATCTATCTAAATCAATGTGTTATTAGTTATCTTAAATTATTAATCGTCATTTAATGATTAAATGAAATGGCTTTATTTCTTGTGTAAACTGAAATTTATGAATTAAGATCTTTGTGTAAAAGGCGGTTAAAATCATTGCAGATAAACCCAAATCTTGTAAACGTCTTCAAACGGACACACCTGGGTTTTCATCTGTATACTCTCCTACGACGCGATATTTTCAGCTGATCTTACCGGATGTACACGCCTTATTTTTCCCGTTTCCTTGCTTCCTTAACCCTTTTACTTGACGTTAGTTGTGCAATTGAATTTTATTTCACAACACAAACCAGCAGTTAATTTTTAAAACAACGTTTCTCTCATTCGACACTGAGGGCGTCGTAGTAATATTGTTATACTTTTATTTTGGTCCCACTACCTTACATTAGGTGGAGTAAACACCGGAATTGGAGTCTTTATATCACTATGTAGTCTGTTCGAGACATTGAAATTTATTGATTAAATTCATTATAACTGTGCACTAATTATGATTAAGGGCAGTACAACTTTACGAAACGTTTTCCTGATATTTTTACCGTTTTTGTGCTCCATATGTGTGTATGTCATTTTCATTTTAGGTAGCCTAGTTTTTATTTATCAAAAGTCTTTGCACAATGATAGTTGACATTAGCGCCAAGTTGAAAATAACCCCCTAGGATTACTCCTCTATAATCAGTTAATGGAGTCTTATTTTTTTATGGACTTTGTGCTAGTGAGCTATACAGTTTGCTGATGCACGGTCCCTTAATTGTTTGAATAGCTCAGCATTAGATTATGGTTTTGATGTTTTACAATTTAACAAATTTGTTTTTTTACTTATTTCTCTTTACTAGTGGATTGCACACACCAGGCCTGGTATTTAAAGCGGCACTTGGCTTATTTCAGTCTTTGTTTAATGAATATTTGGTAATTTAAATTACTAAATGAGTTTCACTTAACACTTGCGAAACTTATCTACCAAGCAGTTGCGGTTGAGTAAGATATCGTATTCTTTTCTTATTGGAATGCCTAAGTACCGTCTTTCAAAACAAAAATGAACTCCTCAATCTCAAGTCCCAGTCGCTTGACCCGCCGTAAACGCCAGTTACTCTTCCGATTGCTTTAGTGTTTACTCGACATGCAAGAAACCCTTCACTGCTGTCACTCTCTTACCGCGAGTTGTCGCGAATGCCTTCTGCACGTCTTCCTTCGCGCTTTAAACCAGCACCACCGGCATGAAACGATGGATTGTCATCGCAAAACCATCACGACGTCACAGCATTACAAAAGCGCATTGTCCTTACCGATTGTAATGCAGATGATGACAGAGTGCGAGTCCTACTCACAAGCACAATAGGTTAGGCCATATGCTCCTCATTTATGGCTTTGTTCGGCTTCTCATATTTCTCGTTTGCATCAATTTTTCCTTTTCTTCATCACTTGCTTTTGTTTTTCCTTTCTTTTAATGCTTTTTTGCGAACAATACGGCGACACTTATTGAAATGTTTTCTTTTTTCTTTTTTTATTCCTGCTCCCGAGTGTGGGGATTTGTTTGTTTGACTGAAAACAACAGAAGCAACAACAATAAAAAAGGGTGTGACAGTGTGGAGGGACTGTCGGTGGTTTTCATTTGTGTCGATTATCTGATTGGGATTTTATTGTTTGGAGGTAAGTATTAAGTGGGAAGCGGATAGGAAAGCACTTGAGTAGGAAACGGTTTTCGATTAAATCTGAGTGTACTTGGATTAAGGATCGCTTATTTTCTTTTTCTTTTTTTGGTTTTGCGTTTCTTTTGCTGTCGATCCCTTTTATTTCCTTCGGTTGAAGTAATGAACGGAAGTGACATGGCCTTCAAACGATTAAATGGTAAGGAGAAAGGTAAGGAATAGATAAATCGCAATGATATTACGAAGCAATATGTTGTATTGTTTGTTAAACGATTTTGTGGATTTGTTTTGGTTGAAGTGTAATCAATTATGCCCATTTAATTCGGATGATGGGTCGAGGAGCTTGTATTTTATTAACTCAACTTTTTTTTTAATTTAAAAGACAATTCAGCGGAACAATTCAGTGTTGTTCTACCCATCGCTAGTAAATATAACCTTTCATCTGAATTATAAGACAATGTCTTTTCTATTGAAACTATTCACACCACACTTTATTTGAGTACTTAGAGATACCACTAAATTATTGGGTCCTAAAAATATTTGAAACCCTAACTAACCAAGTTACGCCTATATCTGCCATTCTTCCATAGTGAACATTTTTTGATCTATCGTGAAAAGTAGTAAGACCTATGCGACAGTACCTAAACGCACCACTCATTAGACCTAGCTTTAAAGTTCTGAAGTACCTTAACTATTAACTATCCTTACCTAGTCAGCTATGTTTCGATATAATCTGAAGACTCAATCACAGGTAATTCTCATTCGTTTTCGTTTACTTCTTGCCAATGTTCGAGCAATTGTTCATGCTCATTGTAAAACATTGCCTTCCAAATTCTTCAAACTGTAAGTAATACCAGCTACTTCCTTTCGTTCCCCTCTCGAAAATTATTAATAAATTTCAAGAGATTTATAAAATACTTGCTTCAATTGTCTTCAGTTAAACTTTGCTTTCTTTATGTTCTAAGAGCTCGCGAGTAGTGACATCTTTGTACTAATTACATTTTAACTCTTTCCGGGGCAATACTAAAAAACGAAGAAAATTGTAATTTTTTTTTGCAAAAATTACTTTATTTATGTAATATTATTAAGAAAAGACAAAAATTAAAATTTTATCCCTACAGGATTTTGTGCAAGGACATGGTATGAAATCTATACCACTGCGCATAAAATGCATATTCTCATGAATGGAATTCATTGAAACAGGATTTTGTCTTACTTAGACAAAGTGGAACATTGCAAGTAGAACACATCCATTGTGTTCTTTGGTGTCCTGATATGCTACAGTGTGCACATCTTCGCGCTGAAATTCTTATTGGTTGATGAGAGGAACTGGATCGAAGACTTTTGTCAACAAATAGCTTATTTTTTCTTACACGAACGTTAGTTTTATTTATTATTCTTTTGGCTGTAAATCTGAATGTTGGCACAGATATAAGTGATAAGATGTGATATATGTAAGTTCCAACTTAAACTCTTTGAGTGGTAAGGTGTACCCTGTATGTTTTGCCAAGATATAAGAATTTACGACTGCTACGTCAAGAAAATGGAAAAAAATTCGATGCAACCATTTCCTACTTTTCCGGTCCACTTCGTAATATTTCTTGAGCTGGTCAAGTTTATCAACGCTGTTCATGTGCATGTTATAGTCAGAAAAGATTTCCGGTATTTCCACCTCCCTTCGGGAACCATCGTTCTGTCGCCTTTGAACTTTGACACTAGCCCTTGGATCGTGAAAGTTGGACAAGACTGTCACAGCTCTTTTATCCACCCACTTCATAAAAACCAAGCCACTGTCACTTATTCGCCAGTCATTTTCTCCTCTTTTCAATTCCCTATCACTTTTTCTATATTTTGGTAGGAATTTTCTATTTTGTTGAACAGTTCCACATGCGTTTATTTTTTTGCGTTTCAGCTCAGGTAATAGTGTATATGACGTGAAGAAATTATCAAAATACACCTTGTGGTTTTTTTCGAAGTTAAATCTAACACAACACGCTCACCAAGCCTTTTTTCAACCAAATTTCCCTTTTTTTAGATTTTTACGTGCCATGGTTCGGATAAGCTTAATAAGACTAAAAATTGAATCACGATTGAATTTTAGTTCTAGTCCTTCTAACAACAAAAAGAGACTAATCCCCGATCGTCTTCAACAACTTTTTAAATATGCTAGAAAATGCAAGAATATTGTGTTGCAAATGTTTTATTATCGAAAATTCCCAATATCTTCATTTAGTTTTATGACAGGAAGCGATCGAAGGGTCTTGGATAATTAGTGATCTTACTTCTCCGTTTTCTTTTCGAAAATATTCCTATAGACCAACGGTCCATTGTACCCAAATAAAATCTAATCGGTATGATAATAAACTTAGACCGGATTTTTTTTATTGGTCTGGTGCTGGGCAATGTGTAACTAGCGTTCAATGCGCACTGGTATGGTTTTTATACCACCAACTTAGAACACTCACAGGAATCAGACTTTTGATTATTCTGAACTAAATATGTTTCTAACAAACAGATACTTCTCTAAAATAACTAATTTTCCCCTCGGATTATTTCACAACAATTTACGAGTCGTGAATTATTAAAAACAATTAGACTGTTTTGAGAATTCAAGAGAGTAACCTCAAAATACCCAATTGTTTCATATATCCATCTTACTTCTAAATTGCATATTATTTTTTTATGAAAATATAAACTTCAATTTGTATAGAAAAGTTGTATATAAAGTATTCCATTGCACATTCGATTAGGGAATTATGTTTAGATAAGTGGTATGGTTTTCATACCACCAGCCCGGAAAGAGTTAAGGGCGATATTTTGTTTCAAATTATTACAACCCTAACTTTCAAATGCAATCTTATTCCTGACATTGATCTGGGTTTACCAGGGAAAATAACAAGTTTGGAAGACGAATACAAATTTGGAAAGGTGCATTGTCATTGTGAGTGAGTGATCGTCGCCTGTTCACGTTGGTACTGAAGAATCAGCTTTCATATTCGCATGTTATCTAATGCCGCCCATGTAATTACTTTTTCAGTGCTCATTTATTTTGTATCATACATTGCAGATATCGCGTAAAAAGTAACTCCACAATTATTCTTCGTGAGTTGTTATTGTTATTACAAATTGCGTTACAGCTTGGAAGCATTAAAACCAAAGCTTTTCTCCATTACCTGTGTTTTATGTGATTTATTCTTCCCATGCAAGGTTTGTTAAAAAAAGGTGACTTTATTTTTCTCGGAAAATATTTACTTATTCATCAATATCTATTTTGTTTCGTTCAAGTTTCCATCAAAGCAATTCCCCTCAGATATAATACACTTGCGCTAGCGGTTTTTCTAATCCAGAGAGCATGTCTGATATGCGCTTTTTGGTATAGCCTTAAGCCTTTATTTCCTCATTCGTAGCAATTCTCCATTCTTTCATGGATCTCAGTTTTGGGAAAAGAAAAAAGTCGAAGAGGGCCAAGTCCGGTGAATACGATGGCTGAAGCATGATTACTATATTGTTCTTTGCCAACAAATTACAGACAAGCAACATTGTGCTGTGCTGCATTGTGAGGTGCATTATCGCATTTTTCCCACAAATCAGAACAGTTTCTTCGTATTGCTTTACGCAAACAGCACTAAACTTAACTCTTTCCGGGGTACTACTAAAAAGCAAAGGAAATTGGCACAATTTTTTTTACAAAAAAAATATTTTATTTACGTCACATTATTAAAAAAAGAGAACAATTAAGTAGTTATTCCTACATAATTTTTTACAAGGACATTTACAGAGAAATTTATACCACTACGCACAAAATGTATTCTTTTATTCATGGAATTCGTTGAGGCAGGATTTTGTCTTACTTGGACAAAGTAGAACACATTAATTTTTTAGATTCTAAGCAATTAACTCC
The DNA here is from genome assembly GCA_958301585.1 of Merodon equestris. Lineage (NCBI taxonomy): Eukaryota > Metazoa > Arthropoda > Insecta > Diptera > Syrphidae > Merodon > Merodon equestris. The sequence continues at coordinate 65,755,840 of OY284417.1, read as the reverse complement.
AATTTTTCGTTTCAACATTAAACCTAAGCTTTGCGAAGGTGATTCAGAAATTGAACGTTCACAGTCGCCGGAAATTCGCCAGATACTGACACTTTAATTATTTAGGTCACATGCGCAATTACAATATTTATCTTAAGCATGATGTTTACACTTTCCAATCGGCGAGTGCATCCGATCGTTGCTGACGATTGATGGCTTGTGCATGTTGTTGTACTTGCGGGTGTTGGCTTTGTATGTGGTGTTGTTGTAGGTCGTGTGTTTGTAACTCGCGCCATGATTCTGATAAGCACTTAATAAAATAACAAATTGTTACCTTCGTAACAACAACAACCGTTCAATGGTATGATTTACCGAGTTTTGACTATTTTGAGCTAAGTACGTTTCTAGCAAACAGATACTTCGTGACAAATTACGAGTCGTAAAATACCAAAAACCGTTAGACTGTTTTGACAATTCAAGAGAGCAACAATTAATTAGACAGCATCAATGCTTTTGGTCTACGGTCTCCGTAAGTGGTAAATTTTAATAGGTCGGCCTCTTTAAGGCAAAGCCTGCAACATGCCAATGGCAGGTTTGCATAGACTAGGTTAGGCTAGGAGAAGTTAGAGTAGGTAAGGGCAAGCTAGGCCCTAGTTTATAAAAAATAAAAAACAAAAAGAATTACAAAACAATGACCGAAACAAAAAAAGATTTATATTTTAGTTAAGGTAGGGTTAAGTTATTCTTAGTTATAAGTTTCTTTATAAAAAAAAAAAATACATAATGCTACGTTTTTTTTTAAATATCACTTTCCTTAACCTTTTTCTAGTCAAATTTATTTCCATCTCTAGCCATCAACCAAATATTCCATACTTCCACCATTTGCCCAACCTAGTCCTGCACTCCCGTCTGCTTATGTGTAATAGTGTTATCAATTTCGTGCAATAAAAACAGTCAATTGTGCAGTCTGCTTGAAGTTCTCATTTACGCTCAGCTAAAAAACATTTATAATTAATAAACGGCTTAAAAAATAATTTTCTTTCTAAACCATAATTGAGTAAATCCAATTTCCTTGGGTACAATGTCCCAAGCTTTGGAGTGACAGATCAGTTTTTGTTTTCTGTGACTGAGAGCAGATTTAGTACTGTATGCCAGTGCCCCAGACGAGCAGCATCTCATTGCTTTGGTGCCACTTTCATTTTACAAGGACAAGCCACAAATTACCAGTCAATATTCATAGATCTTGGATTAAAGAATGTTTTCCACATGAGTAGCAAGCTAAGCTTGCTTATTCTGTTTGCTTTGAATCCAAAACTTGACGTTGTAAAAAGTGGAAGCTTATTAAAGTGAAAATTCAGCATAAAAATATATACATGTTTGTAGCTTTGTAACGATTTTTTTTGAATCAGAGTCTAAAATTCAACCTGTAGAACTACTTAGTCTCCAAAATCCTCGTAAGCACTATATTCAACTATCAACTTGGGACACGGATAACTCTAAGAGATTACTATACTCCCACTAACACGAACTTATTGGTCAGTATCAATTAAACATCCGCCATAAGGATTATTTTAAACAGGTTAAAAAACTTTATTCCTCTTCTTCAATTTTGAGCTTTCATGCCAAGGCTTACAATAGCAATAATCCTAAAGCCAATCATCCACTCATAAAAATCAAAATAAAAAGCAAAGAATAGAAAAATAAAAATCCATTAAAGGCGTAGTCCATCAGTCGTCCACGATCCCGACCCTCGTCAATCCGAACAATCCGTCGTGCTGCCATGAAACGCGCGAAATTCAATTGAATACAACCGAGTTATTCGCCGAGAATTTATTGCAAGAAAAGTATTCATTGACAGTGGGTGACTAGGACGGAATCAGTGAGTCGATAGATTATCACCACACCAATACACCACTCACTCACTATTGCCCACTACTCAACTAGATTGATTCTTTCGAAAATACTACAGGAGCTAGCCGGGCAACGCTATGCATTGTGGCGCTCTTGGCGCCACCGTCACATTAAAATTCTACCAGTACGACTGTCGAGAGAGAATTTCAATTTCCATTTTTTTATCTCGACAAAGAAGCTGAAGAACAAAAGCAAGGCCCTCCGGCCGCTGTGCATTGCTCCTGGGCTTATAGCCGTCGACAATTTCTATGACAAGTGTACAATTAAAAGGAAAAGAACTGGAAAAGGCAAAAAACAATTGACAGCGTGAAGTCAATGTGAAATGAATATTGGCAATGGCAATGGCATCGTTTCCGAGAAGCGATGGGGTCGGTTAGACTGTTGTCATCACGGATACGGAAAGGACATAAATACTAGTTCACTCATCCACAAACTCATACTCCCGCATACACCGAGAGTGAAGTGACACGGTGATAGGGAGGAAAGTTCATTTTGCCGTTAAATTAAATTAACAACCCTTTGAGTTTCATAAATATCCTGTTTTACAGTTGACCCCCTAGGATGTGGAGCGTGTCTTCAGCATTAACATCAGACGTGGATTGGTGTAGTGCGCTGTATGTGGGAGTAGATTCAAGAGGAAATCCTCGCAGTACCGTGGTGTGTGGCTCACCGATGTGAAATTGGATTTTTGAGTTTTTCCCTTTTTTTTTTGTTGCTGTTTTCGAGGACAAAATAACCCGCAGGGTGTTGTATGAATTAATGTTTATATAAAGCGGATTAAGGGTGACAGGATGTGTGGCAGGAAGCAAAAAGAGGTTCCGTAATTTTAAATTACATTTTGAAACAGAAGAATGTTAGGTATCCGCAGACATTACTCTTTATTGAAAGGTTTAACGGGGGATCCACCTTCAATATGGGCAAATGTATGGGGTGGAAAGTTTACAAACGAAAGGCAGAAGGTCGGCATATAATATTAGGTTGTTATAGTGCTAAATGAAGGGTTTTATTGAATGTACCAAACTCCAGACTGGAGACTACTGGACAATGATACTGTCATAAACAGTATACATATTGGGTGATTTAAAGGAAAAGGGTATAACATTCAATGCGTTTGAGGACGTTTAATACCAAGACGAATTTCGATGACCCTAAGCTTATTACACACGCTCTAGTCTACGGTGTGAATCACTTTTACATATGCTTTAAAGAGTAATCTGTAAAAGACTGTTAAAGATTGTAATTACTAAGGCACTCCTACTGAAGTAGTAGACTGCTGTGAGAAAGACTCACAGTGTCATTAATTTCAGGGATCAATTGACCAGAGGCTTTAACCAAATTTATCTTGGTGACTTATTGTTAATAGAAGTCCTAATTTATTCAAGTTTTTTCAAATAAATTTTGGACGCATATATGTACATTCCAGTAAAGGTTTTAGAAAAGTCAAAACGTACTCGTAACATAGATCGTTATATATAGAAATATTATACCTAAGAGCTTCATGATTATATCATCACTTCACTTCATGATTATATGGCCTCATTGTCATCAGACCAGGCATCAGAAGCCTACATATCAACTATGCCCCCTCCTTAAATTGAAGTTAATCATCAAACTTACTACTTAAAAGTAGGCTATCTCTACTATATCCAAGTTTTTCATTTATACATTATATCTCATCAACTAATACTAATCAACATTTCCTTTTTTTCTTTCAGGTACGTGAACAGGAGTTTTTTCTGCAAGTTCAGCCCTTAAATTGGTTTTAGTGAGTAGTGCTAATATAGATCAACATAAATACAATTTCCAACATATTACAGTTGAGATACACAACCTTACCACTTTATCCAAATACCGACCAAGTACAGATCATCCAAATATGAGTAACTTGAATGAAATATTTTCTTTTCGGTAAACGCTAAACAACCGAAGATTGTCTTTGAGGTGATGGGAATATCAGCATGCTCGCGCCTACAAATGTTTAAAATATAACGAGCATTAATGTCAAAGTTTATATTGAATATCCTTTCGGATTTGGAGTTCAACCGTCAATACATATTACAATCATACGACAAAACTGGAGGCAATAAAGTTATTGTGGAATTTACCCATAGAATTCGCAACACACTATAGTATAATATCTTTCATTTCGGCAGCAACTTGTTCTGCCGAACCAAGTGTAAATAAGTTTTGCAACTATACCTTATCTGTGTGCAACAGTAATTTCATTCTAACCAGGAAAGAGTCTTGTGGCGACTCAGAGATTAATCCACATTCCAGTCTGTTGACTAGATTGGCTTAAATCAGCCTTGTTGTCTGTGCTGAAAATATTTATAGTATGTTCTGTTGAATACTATCAAAGGCTTTTCTAACCTCGGGCAACAGGTTAGAAAAAATAGGTTTATGACTTTGGTTAGGTAACGAATTTTTAGCAGTGTGATGTCTATTTGAGGTGAGGTAAGAAACCTTATTCAATCACTTAAGGTTGAAGGAGTTAAAGATTTTGGTGATTCTCATTTGAAATTTCACAACTCTAAATATATATGTATTTGTATTCATAAGAACTTGACTTAAATTACATACATTTAATTCTATCAGACCATATCGAAATCTCCAATAGTCCTACGTCCAATTTTCATACTTGTTGTTTGTGCCAAACGAGCTGTTTTCAATTTCGTGGTTAAGAGAGGCTTTTTTCTGTTTTAGCCTTCAATGTTTTTGTTTTTTTTATATAGAAAAGTTAAGGACTCTTAGTCCTTTTGATATAAAAAAATTAATTTTATAGAGCCTACAACTGGCTCTTTTAGTGAAACACGGAATTCACGTTATAAAATTTGAGTTTATTCGTTTGCGTCCGGTCCCAGTGGCTTCTCGAAATGAACTGACTTAATCTATCCTAACAAATGAAATTATAACTTAATATTAAACTGCCGAGTTGCAGTTCCCACGCAGACCCAAGGTTGCCTATGACCAAAGTCCAGCGGATGTGTGACCGTGAATTGCACTGCATGCATTTCTAAGTTCCCATACGAAATCATGCAGTGCGCGGATCCAACTTCGTCGGCAGGTGGGACAATTGGTCGTGTTGACTGCGTGGATCTAATTTCGTCGGCAGGTGGGACAGCCGATCGTGTTAACTGAAAGATGCCACTTCAATTTATGTTATAATGTGTTGCAAACAAATATTTATGCACTGTAATTCAAAAGATTTAATATATAGAAATTAACTAGCGGCAACAAGTAGCAATTAAAAACTAGATCAGGTTATGAAGCGCAACAAGATTTCAATTTCATTGTGCTTGATATTAAGAAGACAAAGTTTTAATGTTATCAAGAATTTGGAAAGAATTCTAATGATTTGTATACTTTCGGGGAGACATCTGAATAGTTCCTATGGAATAATTGTGTAAACGGTTCTCAAGTAGTAGTGCGTAATAAAGGAATACTAACGACGGTTTCAATACTACTAAGTAGATTATTAGCATCGGAAATGGGGCTTTGCTCTTTTAATGAAAATTTTTAGAATTTAAAAAAATTGTAAATTCCTTACAGGTAGAACTTTTTCTCTCCTAAATAGTTCCAGTGAATGGGCATGACGACCTGATTTGCAAACATTTCTAATATGTAGCACACTTTTATAGGATGGTCAATTGTAGTATTGTATTTTATTAAGGTAAGCAGTAAGCACCACCCGCAGCAGATTATTCTAGACCGAATAATTGCAATTAAAGATTGATTTTAATTTTTTATAGAGCAATATCTCTTAAGACGATATAAGATGCGTACAGATAAGAGCAGATACAATTTTGCATTAGAAATATGCTCATACCAACTCAAGTTCTGACCAAAAGTGATACCTAAATATATGTATTGCTCAACTATCTCTATTACAAAACAGTTAGCGTTGCAGGTAAAATGTTCACACATACATTTAAATAGTTTGTGCCTGCAACAAGTGGAAGAATGTAATTTCGACGCCCGGCGATGCTTTCACAGTGAGATTGAGAAACAATAACTTAGTCTTATTGCTTACTATTACCTTGTGACTGGTAAACCAGAGTCGAAGCAACTTAGTAAAAACGTGTGCTTGTGCTATGTATAAGCAAAAGCTTAGATCATCAGCGAAAGTTTTAAGATTAACAAAAAAAATAACAAAGAACGCGACTAAGGACAGATCCTTGGGGAGAGATTAGTTATCTTTGAACTGCTTAAATTGTCTTCGATATTTACTTTTTGTGTTCTGCTCTTTAGGTAGGAAGCAATCCAATTTCAGATAGACCCTAGGAAACCCGTGAAATGTAGTTTATCAACAAGAATGCTGTGGTCTACTATATCTTGGTAATGTCCACAAAAAGCCCGCCACAGCATTTTTTAGCATCAATTCCTTTATATAGGAAAGCACAAAAATCGAGGAGACCATCTTCTGCGGAAAGACCATGCCTGAATCCAAACTCTTTTTTCGCTAAAGAAGCTATTTTTATTGAGATATTTTAGAATTATACTTTTAATAGTCTTCTAGAATATCTTGGATATTGAGGAAAGTTAGGAAATAGAATTACTATTATAGCCACAAGAGTTTGAATTCTTGGGAGTATTTATTGATTTCAACAACTTAAAACGAGAAATCGGCTCAAAAAATAAGCTAATTCTCATCGGCATGTGGAGCTCAAGGCCTGATGTAAAACAATTGTTACAGATTTATTATCTTTAGACTTATGATTTATAATGTTGTTAACAACCTCCCATTCTTTTTTAAAGATATCCTTGTGAATTCGTTATCCTGCTCTGAAAGTAATTGTCACGACAGTACGATTATATCGGTTTTACAAAGCAATATGATTATTCAATATATTTGGAAGTGCTACATACGCTGCATAGGCATTCGTAGCAATATACATAGATACTTTTTCAATTTTCGTCCAAAAGGCTGCCAATCAACTAAAGTTAATTTTAGTTATCTAATTACTTATATATTTATTTATACATTTATAAATACTCACAAAGTAAGATATACGTCTTGTAAATTATCTCAAGCCATGAAATTTAACTTAGAATAGGAAATAATTTTACAAAAATGGAGCTAATACTAAAACTTAAATTAAAACTAAAAGGGACTAGAACTATTTCAATAATTTGTCAAATAAGTAAAAAGTATTGATGAGAGATTGCTTATGCTTCAATCTCTTATGCAGAGAGTTCCAAGGGCCAATGACATAAATAAAGTAATTTACGCTGAGTATTCAGATATTTGAATCGAGGCCGTATAAGAACAAATGACCTTGTCGAGCGAGGGAAGCACATCTTGTAGTAGAGATAATCAGGTTGTTGGGTATGAATTATTTGATACATGTATCTAAGTTACGGTAATTTCAGGAAAGTAACTAGACTACAGGTACAAAGCTGTTTCGAATGAAGGGAAACATGGTTATATAGTACAAAACGAGCAATATTATTATAGACAACGTTGAGTTTACGGTTGGTCCCGGAGTCCAAATCACTGAAAATTCACTGATCCGAAGAGCACGAAGGCTACCATAAACCTTTCATATTGCACTATTAAGATGATCATGAAAAACCATACCCATCTCAACCATACTCATCTATCTGCAATGGGCATAAGGTCGAGTCTTCGAATGTTTTGCGATGAATGGGCCTTGGACTTGATGGGATTTAGTAAAGATTGTTTAGTTTAGAAGAGGTCCGAGTATGGATTCTTGTGCGTCACATTGAAGAACATTTACTAAGCTGGGTGACCTACCACTTGTGGCAACGCATTACTGTCTGCAATTAAGATAAGAACGAATCAATTTGCACAACTCTACTGTGAAACCAAAAGATTCGAAGAAAGAAGCCTTTTTATTGCTTAAACTACTTAAGGAAAAATCAGTCAAGCAGTGTTCTGTAATTTTAAGTGTTGAAGATCGGTCTGGTAGTTTCACTTATAACTAAATGACATTAATCCATGACAGGATAGTTATGAATCTACTGATTGGTTACAACTTAAAATATCTACATTAAAGCCGCCTAGAATGATAAGATTACCGCTTTTTCGTTTCTCAGTAGGTCTGTAAGCTCTTCTGAAATCAATTGTCGGGACTTATGTATATTGCACTCTATACACACAAATTATGCAGAACATTTTTTTTGCAAATTTCACAAGAAATTTGAATAACATCAGCTCGACTCCATTCATTCTAGATCTGTAAGCTCCATCCACTCCACCCTCAGAATACGAATCATTAGCGTTGGCATAAAAAAACTTAATTTGAAATCCTGTAATCTTCTTTTCAATAAAATAAAACCAGATCTCAGATAAGAAAATGAAATCAGGCAAATTCGGAAAAGCTTTATTACTACAGAGTAACAAATTAACACTTTGTCGTAGGCTTGTACATATTATTCTGATGTATTGTACAATAAAAATAGACTTTATGCATTTAGAAAAGAAAGTACTGTCGTAGAAAATTGTTATGATTTTAATGGTAATGTTAGCATTTATAAGACTGTCATTTATATTTTTTTAATTCTCAATTCCAGCTACATATTCAAAAGATCTTATAACGACAACGTTACCATTATCAACATTTTTCAAAAAAAATGTGATTCAAAGCACCAAAAATTGTTTGTGTACTCTCAGTTGCATTGTTGTTGTTTATCTCAGGTAAGCCAACAATTTCGATAACGTCTTCTATTTGCTTTTGTTCTCGCCAGTAAATCTTGCTCTCCGAGCTCGATATTCTCGATTTCAATTTTAGCATTTTCCTCTTCCAGCTTATTTACTTCCCTGAGAAAGTCACAGTGCATTTTTTCAGACTCAAAATTTCTTCGTAGCTGAAGTTTATAATTGAACTGCTGCCTCCGCTAGGCCGTTGATGTTTTCCCAAAGCATTTGTAGTTGTACTCGTCTCTTTTTGCTCTTTGTGGCTGAAGTAGTTGTTTTTTTTTTTTTTTTGAGTGCTTCCCTTGAGTGTATTTTAGTAGGACCTGTCGGAGTGTTTCGAGTGAGTTGCTGACACTGCTGCATTTGGCAAGGCTGCAGGTTGTTGTTATAGCGATTTTCTCCTCAAAGCAGATCACTTGTACAGCAAGGGTTTGTTGTTGGAAGACAGTAGTTCAAAAAAATTGTTTTAAATGCACCACCCCGATCAATTGTTTCATTTCAACTTAAGCAATTTATAATGATGTGCATGTATAATTGTCATGTTTGTTTTAAAAATTCGTAAACTTAATGTATTTAAAAAAGTGTACTCCTCACGACACTAGAAAAAACACGTACGTTATCTTCTCTTCGTCAGAGAGATGTATCGCATAAGCGCTTAGATCAACTTGGTAAAGTCCACGCAACTGTGTTCTAATACGCACAGCACTTTTAAGCGATCTTTCATCTTGATTCTTTTTGATACACTGTTTGTCCTCTGTGTTCATTTGTGTATTTACCCTGAACCGTTTTTCTATCCAATGGATCTAAATTTTCTTTTTTCTTACGAAAAAATAGCACTTCCTTTATTAAAGTCGAAAGTTGCTGTGGAGTGTGGACAATATCCTACATACACAGTACACTTATTTGTGTTATAATAAACTTCTGCGTGCTCTGCGAGCTGGCCATAAAAATAGGTGTTTCGTAAAAAAATCACAATTTTGGTCAAAAATATGTTGTATGTTATAATAACGTTATTACAGCTGCCTTCGCCTCTAGTTCCTTATGAACTATAGATTGCAGCTTCTTTATTAATTCATTGTGTCAAATATTATTAATTTAGTTTTGTATCCTATTCAGTTGCTATGTATCTACACAATGTGTTTTAGTAAAGAAAATAAAAAATTTAAATAAATTGAAAAAAAAAAAATATATTACACAATCTTACTTACATATTTTAGTTAAGGATTTGTCGTAAATAGTTGTTATTGTTCAGCGTAAGAGAAACGGTTGGTTCTACATCTAGGGGAAAATTGGGGACTTACATATTTGTAGCGCAGTCTGTAAGGAGGTCCCAGAATTTCGTGACAATTGCCCTAAAGCCGATAAAACGATGCGAAAATACATAGAGGGAAATCTAAGAAAATTTCAGCAAGTACAGACCATCGCGTTGTGCTCTTAGCGAAGTCCAATTCTTTTGCTTCTTCTAGGACTATTACTGCATACATTTTCAATGAAGTGCTCGTACAATACGACGAAGACGCGAGAAAGCATATCTGCCAGGCAGAATCGCCATTCAAGTTCTTATGTTGAGAGCGAGAAACTTAAAGTCTGGAAGAGATTTTGCGAAAACTCACGAACATTGGCATATGCCGGAAGAAGCAAAAAGATGGCATAATATTCTTTTAACTGACGAAACATTAAAAAATACATTTTTTCTTCCCGGATTCCGAACGAAATGTAAGACGGCCAAAAAGGGGGGATAAACATCATGGTATGGGGCCGTTTTTTCATGGCAAGGTATTGGCTCTATATTTCGGATAAATAACATTATTACTAAAGATGGATATAGGTATATTTTGGAAAATATTATGCTCCTATTTGCCTCTCCGATGGCACTTTCAACAGGATAACAATCCGAAACATACGACGCTTATTGTAAAAACTTCCTTTGGTGATCAGGAAGTGTCAGTAATCGCGTGGCCTAGTCAATCCCCAAACCTAATTCCTTTGAAAATTTATGTGATGTACTGAAGAAAAAATTAGAAGGTCAATATTTCACAAACGAAGACCAATTGTGGGAGGGTGTTAAGAAATAGTAGGCTTCAATACCATTGGCAACGTGTTAACGTTGATTGACTCAATGCCACGCCGAATCCGAAAAGTTTTGGGATAACAGTCGAGGATATTCAGGTTACTAAAATAAGGTAAAAAAAAAAAAAACTGCATTATAAAACAACTGTTGAAAAAACTCATTGATATTCGTATTTTAGGTTAACACACCAATTTTTTTGACCAAAGTCAAAACTGATGTCGATGGTGTGTGTAACGAAATTTCTTTATTTAATGACCATTTTATCTCAAAATATTTATTGTATTACTTTTACTTTTACTATTAGCAACTTATAAATAGCTAGTTATGTATCTAGTATATAATATGGTTTACTAAAAAAATATATATGTATGTACGTATGTATATATTAAAAACACTGAATATAGAAACAAAAAATTTGGCACCTATTTTTGACCACCTGTGTATTTGGAAAAGAAATATTTCATTTTGAAGAAATAACCCATTTTCTGAGATTTTTATTTTTATGATTTTTATGACAAATGTAATCTCCAGAACAAACATCTTCTTGTTCATTGTAATTGGCCATAAGGGTTCGATACTCAACGATATTAGTTTTTTGTTTTAATGTATTATACTTATCTAGAGCAAGTTAGTTTTTTTCTCTGGCTAATGCAACCTGCTATTTTCATAAATCACGTATGTACATATATGTGGTACCACGAATAATCGGAGAAACTAGTTTTTTTTTTTAGAAAAAACGTATAAATTAATTAGAAGTAAGTGGAACTTGAAAAAACGTTACTAAGGAGGAGTGTGTAATACTTTGGGGCAGTCGTAGATCAACCAAAGCTTGGCAGCTTCCAATGCGTGCTTGGGATCATTGTCTAGGTTGCCGATTTTTATGTGAAAAGTTAAACAACGCTATTTAAAAAAGTTCATTCCAAAAAATTATCTCCCTTTACATCTGTGACATTTTCCCAATGTTTCACCAAAGCAAAAGTGCCTCTTTTGAAAAAGTTCTAATTTTTTTGGCCTATGCGATTTTGCAGTTTTTTCTTTATATACATATATAACATAGGTAGGGTGGAAAAGAGGTAGTTCCCGTTAGTATGGTCAAATTACTTTATTAAAACAAGCTCAAACTCAAGAAAACCGTATTACGATCCAAACCGAGTTCCTTTCATCTGTTGAAGGCAATTTGAACCCATGAACCTTGTAACCTCTTCAACTTTTAAACTAAAATAACTCTTAAGTTCAAAATAGGACGGTAGAACTTTTCCAACATGTTTCTGTCCAAGGATTAAACCCTTCCTTCCTGCTCACCTGACATTCAATCTCTGCATCCACTTACCGCACAAGTCAATAACTCATAAAAATCCAACCCGGTGTGGGTTCGGTGAAACTTTGTAATTTAAACCTCAAAAGCCAATAAACCTCAAATACTCCCGTAAGGAATCCATTCGTTTCTATTAACCATGACAATTCTGGTTGGACAATAAAACTTCTGCATCAAAATGCTCGTTCATCGATGATGATGGAGCTGTGAGCCTGGTGTACCAGGAGGAGGATGGATTAATGTAGGTAGTGCACAATAAAAATTACCGCATTGATTGCAATTCCTGCTGTGATATCCTTTTTACATCTATTGGAATAAATGGAAATAAAAGTTGAAAGGACGAACAAACAAGGCTAAACTGACTTTCATCTACATAGATGGGCGGATGAGTGGCTACGGAGCAGAGAGAACAAAAACAAAAAATGAACAAACCACAAAGAAATAAAGAGAAAGCGAACGGGCAAAAAATGTTCGCGTTAAAGTCATAAATTAGAGCCTAAACTTCTCCCCTGTGTTCGTCCATTCATAATGTTGATTTTTGTTTTTTTTTTCAACTCTCTCAACGCTGAATGCCTGTGTGCACCCTTTGTGCGTTCATTCATCAAGAGGACGAAGGTTAAAACCACGAGCATTAGCTTAGCATCCGCTTTAATTCCTTTTTCTCTTTGTTGGTTCTTCTCAATTCGATGTGTCGATGGTGGTTGCTATGTGTTGCTATAGGTTCACGTATCTAGGATATGCACCACAACTCGAATGTTTACTAAAGGTGAACTAGACTGGAGACCAACTGGCAAGGAAGGTTCGTGAACGACGACCCCCATTTGCGCCCGACATCATCTATAAGTCAACACAGACAAACGGGTACCGAATGGACGAGCTCTGGTAAAAGCGAGAGATGGGTAAATATCCAGACAAGAATAATTGTATTTGTCGAACGAATATCCAGGGACCAAGTAAATGGGAGGGCCGGTTCACTAGCTCGACTAGGTCGATAATGGCGCGAACAACAACAGCAACAGCAGCTACTATGAAAACTTGGGAGTGGGATAAAGTGAAAATCCGAGCGCTTAGAGATGAATCCCAGTGCCGATTACCGGTCTTCGGGATGTGATGCCTTTGCAATTCGTACGCGCAACGTGCAGATGGTGGTAGCGATACGAAGCGAACGATGAATGACCGACCTGTGAAAGGCTGCGGGGAATTTTCCGCCAATATTTTGATGTGTTCCGTGCCAGGAGTGTCGATCGGCGGTGTTTTGGTCGACAAAGCCAACCAAAGAGGAAGTGAGAGGCTCTAAGAGGATATTTGGGAATAGCTTTCGAGCATTCGTTTTCCTTTAAGTCTTCCTTTTTCCGTGGTAAGTTTGTATTGCTCTCGAAGGATAAGTGAATCAGTTTTGTTTGCATTACATCATTGGCGTAGTGGTGGTACAACAGGCTTTTTATGTCTCCCCGACAACCCCCTATCCCACATTGTAGTCGTGGCCCTTTTTAAGTTCAAGTATTCTTGTTTATTAAATTGAAAGCAAATTCCATTTGGGTTCCATTAAAACTGATCCGATAAGTGGCCGAAGCCATGCTTTTCACATTTAATTTGATACTCAACGGGTATTGGCCAGGAATCGAGTTCGATAGCGAAGGCTATGTATTGCAATTAGGCTCAATGTCATCGATGTAATTCATTTTGCCTTTGAGTCTATGGACATACTCATCAGCACGACTTACAGCTAAATCGTCGAAAATAATCTTATTCATAACGGAAACTAAGTTTGTCGCATTCATCCCTCTGACTTTGATTGCCCTTATGTTGTAAACAAACTCGTGAACATATTTATGAGATGCGTCCCTTTTTTCGGAAAGAAAATACTTCCAAAATCAAATTACCCGTAAATTTGATATTTCCCTATTATAAAAAAAAAAAAAAGAAAACAAACCGGTGGGTGGGAATATCAGACCTTTCATGACCGAGGCTCCGGGGGAGGTTTTGATTACAATGGTATTTTGGTCGTTGGCTTTTTTTTTTATCAAAGAGAAACACACGTTCTATGTCGATTAGCTGTGAATTTTACAGGGTTGGAAGCATGTATCGCCTGTCGCGAAGGGTGAGGAGAATGTAAGTTAGAAAATGTAAACATCTGTTCAGTTAGAGGTTTTTTCTACGTCGAGTTATTAGCATTTCCTTTAAACCCTGTGTGGGCGTATGCTAGTGCTGAGCTTGTGAATCTGTCGCTGAGGGGATAATTCGTCACAACCGAAAAGAAATCCAACGAAATCTCTCTCCAGAAGAAATTTTGAAGGTTTATTAGTTTTTTTTATTGTTATTCTTTTTTTTAAAAGCTATACTCATAAAGAATTTAATAAGCAACATCAGAACAAAAAAGTCTGTGATTTTCAAGCAGACTTCAAATTAGGTGGCTCCAATATTCGAATAACCTGAGTCTCGTAGCAAGTCGTCCAAAGAGGCCAAGATTCAGGTTGATCATCTGTGCAAACTTAATCTAATAGACAGATGTTTCAATTGACGCGGGTAGAATTTGGCGGCCATATTGTTTTGGTGACATCTGTCAGATCTGTTGTATTTTATTTAGTTACCAATGCCAAATCACTGGGGCAAGCAAGTTACATTATTGAGCAGCATGTCTAAATGATAAAACTTTATTATCAAAATGAGTGGTCATTAGTATAAACGTTGTGCGTAGTGTGCCCAATTTACGGTAGACGTGGTGCCCTTTCACAGTCGACTCTTTAACGTTTGGTGGCCAAATTTGGGATGAGCGGTATATCAAAGGAACGCAAGATCGGTCGAGAACATCACCGTGGTCCGTAAAAGTGTACAGCAGAATCTGTGGCAGTCGATTTCTCGCCGTGCACAAGAACTCACTCTTTCGCAGACTTCAACTTGGCTAGTTTTGTGTCGGGACAAAATCCAGCTGACCAAGAAACTCAAATCTCATGACCGTAAAAAAACTCTTCTTTTCACTGACTGGGGTTCGGAACGTTTGGAAGAAGACCCAGTTTTGTCCGAAAAATCATCTTTAGCAATTAAGCGCATTTTTGGATGAATGGCTGTGTTAACAAGCAAAATTACCGTATATGGGACGACACCAACTAATACAATATTCACCAGGTGACAGTGCATCCTCAAAAAGTTACCGAGTGGATTTTGGAACGGCAGCGTCATTGGTCCGTACTTTTTCGAAAACTATGTTAGTGAGGCGGTCACCGTGAATTGCGAGCGCTTCAGAGCGATGATAACCAATTTCCCATGGCCCACATGGGGCTGCGTACCACACACCAACTAAGGTTATCACTCGCAGAAGTGGCGTGAATTGACCACCAAGATCATACGATTTGACGTTTATTCGTCAATCGACTGATGCCCGACTGATAACATAACACAGGCAATCGCTAAATTTAACCGGATCTATGCGGAAGAGTCATTAAAAATTTAACCACTCGAATCCGTGCCACCGTAAGAAGCCGAGGCGGGCATTCGATGTCATATTCCATACATACATATGTGGGCCTTTTATATAAAAAAAGAAGTTTGTCAATTGTTTTATTCCTTTTAAACATCTGCTCGCCCTTATTGGAAAACCCTATAAAAATATTGTCAGAGCAGTTGAGAGTAAAGGATATAAAAGCTCCGAATATTCTCTTTTCTCAATCGTTTTCTGTTTCGAAATATAATGTTATTTTCATGCTTTTTAGAAATCAAACGATAATTCCATATGTAATGCAAAAGTAAAGTAAGTTATGTGATTTTTATTTTCAACACAACCATAATGTCGAGTCGATTATTCGACGCTTAGTGGCCAAATTAAAGTTAACTGGTTCGATAAATAACTAGCTAACATTCTAAATGGAAGGTCGGCTGAAAGCATATCTAGCTGTATTGATTGAAAGTGTGTTCTAAAACCCAAGACAGTCAAGGACGTACGCAGAACTTGGCCTTTCTGCGACTTCACCTTAGCGAAATTTTCTTTCTGTATAAAATTTAACTGACCGAGGAACTAAAGATAAACAAGGCGATGTAACTATTGAGCTCTGAACCAGTTACAAGTTTATCCAAATTTCTGAACAAAAAAAATAAATGAAACGAAGCCCATTTTTGAATGAATGGAATTATCCGAATTATCGAATTCGGGAGGATACCAATGAACGAATTACGCAAGCACTGAAGAAATTGCTACGTGCCGTACAGTGCATGCCGTCATGGACATTGCGCATGAGCTATTTATGAGCATTAGTCTTTAGTTTGACGAAGCCGCCAGATGGTAGAGACTTGGGTTGATAGTTTCATTTCCTGCCGAATCTAGAGTCTAGAGAATCTGAGAGCATACTCACAATATCTCACATCTTCTGCTTTCCGGCCGGCGGCAATGTCGGCAAAAGATACTGACATTCCTGCTGTTTGTTAAGCAGCTAATTGCTCACATAACTCTCTTTGCACATTTTTTTTCTCTAAAATTTTGTTCGCACGAGTGCATGGGAAAATACGGCCACCTACGCTCCGCTGCAGGAAGGCTGGAGTGAAATCAGAGGACGCCCGGTATCGGAAGTTCGCATACTAATAGCTAAGCACCCTAAGCGATGCATCCATCGGCTGATGCTTTTCCACATGGTAGTTAGAGGTGTGAAGGAATGGTGGGTACGGGAGAAGAGGAAAGGTGAGGAATGGTCAATAATTTCTTCTTCTAGAGACAGATCTCCAAAGCCATTACTTGTACTAAGCCTCCGTACCGCGGCAAGGTGAGCAAATTCCTAGGACTACCCTACAGTTTCAAATCGGTTCTCTTAAAATATTTAAAACATTCGCAGTTTTCGATTCCCTATATCAAATTGAAACCGATATTTCAGCTGGGCCTGGTTTATTTTCCACTCGTGTACTCAAAAGTTGTGCACAATCATTAACCTTCAACAAGATCATCAGAACCTTAGTTTGGCTCAATTTTTAGATATCTGGAAAGTCTTGTTCCCGAAATCTTTTTGAAATTTGGCTCTAAGTACAAAATCAAGAATTATAAACCGATTTTTAAAACATTTTGTAAGTATTCCTAAATTATTTTAAAAAATGGCTTAAGAAGAATTATATTTCTCTGTTATTAGGGACATCTCGCCCCTTCTAGCATGGTTTTGAATCTGGCAGATCAACCACGAAAAATATTTGACTAAAAATCTAGATAAAAACTGACCTTGTCTGTACTGACTACAATAGAGCTCGACTATTATTATCAAAGCTGTCTTCTTTAGGTTTTCACTTCGAACTCTTAAAACAAATTGACTCCTACTTACAGGTTGTGAAAACAAATAGCTTTCTGTCCGAACCCTTCTCTTACCCGCAGGTGTCCCTCGAGGAAGCTATTTGAGTCCATTGTTATTTTTCTAATTTTTAAACAATTTATCCGCTGTCTTTTGTGTCTATGATATAAAGATCCATAGAAAAAAAATAAAATAAACATTTCTAAATTTGTAGTATTGTCATGCCATGGAACTAATAATCTTATAGATTTCTCGAATAACTCTTTAAGACTTGAACGGTGTTCTACTGGCGATAAATTATCCTGGTTGGAATTTTATCCCTCGTGTGAATTGTCGAACAAGAAAAGCAGATTAAATGCTAGGTTTTGCCAAACGGAACTCGGGCGATTTTACTAATAACATACTTGAACTCTAAAATGTTTGTTTTTTATCTTAGTGCGTAGAACCCGAAGAAACTGAAGAAGTAAAAAAAAATTGAGTTTAAATTCAAGAGATTTCTTATTTATATTGAATGGGAATATTGAATAGTGACAGACCTTCCTACACAAAAAAATGCTTTTTATTTAATATTATTTTCCTCTAGCAACGTCACAATTATTGACTTTCCCTTTATGTTTATTCGTGATGTTCCCACCTCGCGCATAGATAGTTTCTCAGGTTTATTGAAACTGTGTGCTTCCCTCCTGCCTACACTCGTTGCAATAAACAAGGTGAAGGTTTCTCTGCCTGAAAATGAAAATCTTCGATTGTCAGTCAAAAATTATTTTATTTTTCTACTTACTCTCCGTCGACTTCAACTACACTTGATTTCCCCAACATCAATATTCTTTCCAGAAAGTGCGTCTGGAAGCTGTGAAAATACCTATAATCATCACCTCTCAACTTGTTCATTGGAAGTGAAGCTAAGAAGAAAATTTTTTTTTCAAGAAAGAAAGAAAGGAATGGCCGAGCAAATCGTTCCCCAAATCCCCCAGTTTCTTATATTTTTTTCCTAGGTAAAGGTAAAAAAAAAGGCGTAGTGGATTGTGTGTCGGTCTCTGACGTACGATGAGCGAATTCGGTTCCCGATAACACCAACGCCATCGAATGCTCATTACGCGGCTTCTCTCCTCGGCGGGGTACTGACAAAACCCCCCTTGCCTTGAAAAAGTTCCTCGGGGCTCATCGTTCGGAATCGGCATTAAACTGTAGGTCCCGTTCACTTGTATGCAAAACAAATCGCACACAACATAGGTGAATGAGAGTAGCTTGGCTCTGGCTCTCCATAAGCTGTAACGCCATCTAAGAAGAAGATGATTAAGTTACCTGCGAAGCTTAAGGTTAATCTGGAGGTGATTATGTTTTTCACATTTACGTACTTGTTTCATGATCAGTGTAAACAAAAACTTTAATTTCATACCAGGTGGAGCTTTAAAAAAATGAATAATATTAAGGATTTTTTATCTTGTAAGATTAGCATTTAAGTCCAAAATTTACAATTTAATATCTTCTTTTAGGTTTTTTTAAAATTAACAATATGCTTAAGGTTGAGAGGTATTGAATTCATTATTGTTGGGGTAGTAAAGCGTAATTTAAATTGTCGTCTTCCGTAATTGTTAAATATCTCGGGTATTTCGAGTAGTTTTTGCACTCATCTTCATATTATGAGTGCGACATATAGGTTGTTGAAAACTTGTGTCCTCGTAGTATTCCAGAACAGCTATCATCTTGGATACTCTGATTATCTAAAAATTGCAATTGAGTATAGTTATCGTATATAATTCTAATCAGACGTCGTTGAAAATTATGGATCTTATCTAGATGAGGCTTAGACGCTTTTCCCCAAGCTAGAATGGCGTATCTAATTCTGGATTCAGCCAATGAAAAGTAAAACTGTCCTTGGATATCTGCAGTAGTATACTTTTTTAGTTAAACCATTGTAAAAACATTTTCATTGTAACCGCAGAGTTTGAATTTGATCCCGGCATGTAAAATGTTCATTTATGATTATTCCCAGGTATTTAACCGATCTAACGACTTCAATTCCCATCGGCAACGCACCTTTGTGCATTGGTGCGTTGTGCTGATGAACTTCTCGGCGGAAGTGATCGACTTCTCTTTATTTGGCGCTTAATCACGGGCTTTTTCCTACTACTTGGACTGCTGTCTCGTTTCTGGCGTATCTATGCCTCATCCACCGCACAAAATCGGTCGGATCCCTAAATATTACTGCGAAATTCGTTTGATCATTTACCTTTGATCGGCAGAGATTTTGCATCCCTAATTCATTATGCAAGATGATTCGCATTCTTTTTTCCGTTATCACCAGTCTCAGCTATCTCACCCACTTTCACTCGCTCATCTCACTCCAACACGATAGCATGCACTTTTTCGATGGTTACCCGTGTGGCTGCTGTTTTTGGCCGTCTTCCGCGTCATCTTCGAGAGGTGCGCAACCACATTTGAATTCGACTGCCCACTTTTTAACAATTGACATCGAATGTGCAGAGTCTCCGTAAACTTTTTCCAACTTCAATTTCTTTCTTTCTTTAGGGATAAATCCATCCAAAATGAAGAATTTTGTGACTGCGCGATATTAACGTTTATCAATTTCGACGGAAAATATGCAAAACTTCTTTTGCAGAAATTCGTGTAAACAAACTACCTGAACAAGTTGATGGCACAGTGATGACTCAGACACCCAGACAGAAAACATACATACATTTTTGTCTCCTTCATCAACTTTTCACCTTACCTTCGTATCATAGATATCTACACTTTTGCAGAAATGATCTCTTCACACAAAAATCTACGAGTTACAATGACCTGATAACTATTCTCTGGTCGCCCCTCGGATATAATACATTTTCGCTAATTCTGCAATTGCATTATGCACTTTTATTCCCTAAATCTTTGCATCATTCCATGAATACGGGCCCGGTGAATACGGTAGCTAAGGCATGATTCAAATATAGTTTTTGGCCAAAGAAATACACACTAGCAACTAACTAAGAGTAAGGAGGTGAATTATCGTGATGCAACAGCCATGCATTTTTTTCCCACAAATTCGGACGTCTTCTTCGTATTGCTTTACGCAAACGATGCATAACTTAAAGGTAATATTCCTTATTATTATTCCATTCGATAAGAACTCAAGATGAACTCCGGCCATTGTAATTGAAGAGAGCAGTGAGCAAAACTTTCACATCCGACCGAATTGGGCGCACTTTTTCGATATTGGGCTTCTAGTTGCTTCCATTGGGATGATGTGCCTTTGGTTTCGACATCATAACCATATGCCCATGTTTCGTCGTCAGTGATGACCCCTTTCAGCAAATCCGGATCGTCACTCGCATATTTGTGCTCTCATTTCAATTATTTTGTTGTAGTGGGTGTCCAAGTCACTTTTCTGTAGGCCATAATTTCGTGCCGAATTTGAGCGATATGTTCCGCCGTGGCTGCAGATGCTGATGGTTCTGGAGGAATTCTGTTCACCGTTGCTCCTTCTTGTTCACACCTTTGCATCCACGACCAGATAAGTTGCGTGAATTGAAGTGAGTACAAAAATTGCGATGAGCACAAACCAACGATTCACCCGTGTTGGACACCCTAAGTTTAAGAATAAGAAGTTGAATAAAAAGTTGCGAACTAAAGGAAACAAAGTTAGTGCTGTATTGCTTAGTCTAGTAGAAATTGAGGGGTCACCCAGTTATAATTATTCTCTTCCATTTGGATCCTATCTCTGTCTATAATTGAGATAGATATATGTAGTACCCATATGTATTGCAAATTATATATACTTAACATAATGGCATCATTTAGATAAGAAAAGGTTTCCTTGGGACGCTAATATATGACAACTGTGCTGATTATCGGCATTTTTTTCAACGACTAAGATAAATATGTATGTAACTCGCCTACTCAGAGTCAGAGACGCTCGCCAATTGAATCCTGAGTAGCTCACCACTTATCCAACCCATATGCTTGCCTATTCGCCTTAGCAGCCACTTACGAAATTGATTTTTCGGTCACACTCAGTGCTGTTTATTACCTGCAGGCATTTTAACTGATTGGAAGAGAAACGGTACCGCGATGCGGATTAATTGTTCCCAATGGAGTTTTTAAAACCATCGTTGCGTGGCCTTTTAATAAAATAATTATACTCTCTTCACGATTAATGGCGCTGCCATCAGAACCATTCAATAACAATCACCACCGCTACGGACCATTCGCAGCGGATTTTGCGAGTGGTCAACCGCTATTTATGTCACACACAAGAACCGTTCAAAGTCCATCGCAGCCAGAACGTAGTGCCATCAGTCACGGTCACTTGAACTGTCGGTTGTCTCTCGTTCGAATCCTTAAATCATGCAAAATCAATTTATTCCATTGACGAGCCGGATCCAGTATCGACAAAATGAATTCCAAAGAATTCGCAAAAATCACATAGTAAAAAAGAGGAAAACTTATTGGGAAAACCGTAAACAGCGTACTATGTTGCATCGTGTGGAGAGATAGCTGTAAGGGTAGGCATTACATACAATGCATACATACATATGTACATACGTAAAACCGGAGAATATTCGACGGTCGAACGGAGAAATCCAAACTCGAAACACCATAATCCCTGAACTCGACATTGAACGCGAATCCAAAGTTGAAAATTCGGATTCGCCCTGCGGGGTGAAATCGGAAATAAATCAGAAAGACATGAAACCCTCGCCGCCGCGTCCCGAACAAGAAAATGGTGGCACATGGCGCAAGGCGCAGCAATGAAACCGAAATCGGAAACAGTGTCTCAGCAGATTACCGCCAACAATAGCACGTAGGACGGGCGTCGTAATTGCGCATGTGCAGCAGCAGCAAGCTTGCCCCCCGGGAATAGATGCTTATTTAGATTTCGATAATCACGTCTGGGATGATGGCTTTCGGTTTACGGTTTACGCTCTGCAGAGTATGGTCCACGTTTTGCGTTTTATACTCGTTCGATGATTTATTTCGAAGCCTTGTTCGTGCTGTGTGGACGTGTGGGAGCTGCGCTGTACTGTGTTGTGCCGCGATTAGACGGGCGTTTCAAGAAGGAGTTGCTGATATTGAGGCATTCATGGGTTCCACTTGAAGACGTGTTACGAGCGCTGGTGGTACTTGACAACTTGCCGTCAAGGCATTCACATGAGTAGTCGAGAATACTGAAATGATATGGCGGTGGTTATTGCTTCTTGAGTTGAAAGACTATACTCGTTCCATGTTGCTTTTGTCAACTGGCGTGTGAAGATTAGGCAGTTAATGGGCTTCTTCACGTCTCATCGACGCCCCGCTGTTTTATTTGCTGGAAACAATAGTGACCTTGGGAATATCTTTAAATATCGACGACGTTCAAGAAGTGATGCGCCTGTAATAAATCATTGTGGTAACTGAAATTTCGCATAGAAGCATTTTATGCGCGTTCTGTTAATCTCTATCAGGCAATGTTCTATAATTGTCACTCATCTCTTAGGAAGATAGTTACTTTTTTTTTAATTCATTTTTAATATTCATTTCTTAAAACTATCTTACGCGCTAGAAAAAAAATTATTAAACTACCTTAACTGACTTATAAAAACTTATAAATACTTTACAGATTGAATTATACCTTTCGGCCTTATAAAAAAAATTATAACATATTTACTCTTATATATGTACATATGTAGTTACTATTAAAGAAGCCATCACCTTACTTATAACGAATCAATTTCAAGAGCTAGAGTTTATTAGGGTGAACAAAAGAATCGTACATAGATAACTTAGTTGTTCCAAGACATTGCCAATTAACTGTGCGAAAGATTTAGCGTCCTTTCACGAGCTTTGCAGCAAGAGCCAACTATCTGCGTTCTTCAGGTAATTTGTCTTAACGACCTGAACCTTGTGCCGAGCAATATTTTATGATTTCCATACGATGGTAGCGGTAGTAGACTCCAAATTAGAAGATTGACGGCAAAGATTAAGAATAACGTATTGATTTACGGTTTGAAATAGTCTAATAAGGGTTTAACTCCTTAAAGCAACTAAATGTCCATTTTCACTTGGTTCTCAATAAAATCATTTTGTTGGGTTTACTTTCTTAGGTTTCAATTATTTTGAATTCTCACGGCACACATTGTCTAGTGTCGTGAGAAGTTAAAATGAGTGAATTAGATAAGACCAAAATGTATTTTGTGGGAATCAAAACTTGCTTATAAGGCCAAATCAGGTGTCAAGGTTGAATGTGGCGTAGGCATTTTCTGACTCCCACACTCAGGAACTGCAGGCCGATGTCTGGCCTGATCATTGTGATGTGTGAACTCGTTATGATAAGTAAATTCGTAAAATTAAGACGTTTCGTTCCTTCGTTTCTTAAATAAAGTTAAATTAAATATTGAACATTTTTTTTTTTTTAAACAGACTTCCAGTGAACATTTGCATCAAAAAGGATTTTTTATTTCATAAGGTCAAGGGGTGTTTGGGAGACTGTTATTAAGTATAGTTACCTTTTTTCTAAATACGGAAGACGGAATTTCTTATGAATTTAAACTGGAATATAATGAGACTCCGGCAGCAAAAGAATATTAATGACGCGTTTGTAGATGTGATGAGCACTGGAAGATCTTAAAACGCAACAGGGGGAAACCGAAAGCTTTAAAGATTTAAAGATAAAGTTTCAAAAGCAAGGGTAGATGCAGATTGAAGGAAAACTGTGTGACAATAGCACAGGAAATGAAACTATTCCCCATGACAATTAAATAACACATATCCCTAATAGAGATGGTATATAACACGACAAATGGGTATCACATAAACTGAATAAGGCACTAAACCTACGCCGCGCAGAAATCTGTGCATCGCTAAGCTTAATATACTTAAATAACACGACTGATGAAAACATCCCCCAATTTCGATCATCGCTTAGCAAGGTAATGACAACAATGTAGTAGATTCGAAACTACCAATCCACTTTTTTTTTCTTCCATACAGTTGAATATTGTAAGGATATCGTCTTAATACAGGCGAAATGTGTTCAGAATAGGTTACGCTGGCAAATAGACATATCCTAATTCTATTGAATGACAACTCTACCTTTCATACGCCAGGAGTGACGGTGCAAAAAGGTGAAATCCTTCCGCGTCGACCGTACTCTCCTAATTGATCTTAAATCATGATGTAAGGAAGCTTTAAATACCAACGGTTCATATTTTGATTGCATAAAAAATATATACATATACAGATTGTTCGAAACCTAAGCAACTTTTCCCTATGAATTATTCAAAGTCAAATATTTACGTATTTATTCCTTTTAGTGAAAATAAGTTAATTTTTATTAATTATATTTGGTACTTAGATCTTCTTCTTCTTCTTTTCCTTTTTCCGGCGTTGTTATGGTCAGAAGTGTAGGACCATAACCTTCCCACTTAACTGCATTCCTACTGGTCCGCTTGTGGGGTCCGCCGGTTTGACCTCAGAAAGTAGCGGCAGGCTTCCCGGTTTGGGATTACTTCATCGCTGAGGCCAATCAAATGCTGGTGTTTTTGCATCAATTGTTTTTCGGCCTGCCGTTTTTTTTTTTTTTTTTTTGTGACACGGGCATGCTCCAGATTTTTTTGTTTGATCTTACTCTTACAACACCGGTGATCTCCAGTCGTGTCAACCCACTGATTTGCATGCACACTTGTGGGGCAGTTTAATGGTGGTATATGTGTCCCTAGGCTCACCTTGGTGCTTTCAAAATTGCCTAGATGTGATTTTTGTTTACCTTTGTTTTAGTCGCCTTTTACGACAAGCGAGAGGTATCGCTGCAGGGATATTCTTAACCCGTCCCTGCACGGAACATATTTGGTACTTAGATATGTGTGATAAAAGCAAAAACTTAAAATTAGTTCATTAAAAAAACGTAAAAATTCATATAACATATAAATTCATTTAAAAAAACAGCCGTTCGAAACCAAAGCAACTTTTAATATTTGTTGTGGTGACCTTTGTGGTGACCTGTGCAGGAACGGGTTAAGAATATCCCTGCAGCGATACCTCTCGCTTGTCGTAAAAGGCGACTAAAACAAAGTTAAACAAAAATCACATCTAGGCAATTTAGAAAACACCAAGGTGAGCCTAGGGACACATATACCACCATTAAACTGCCCCACAAGTGTGCATGCAAATCAGTGGGTTGACACGACTGGAGATCACCGGTGTTGTAAGAGTAAACAAAAAAAAAAAAAAAAAAAATCTGGAGCATGCCCGTGTCAAAAAAAGGAGGAGAAGAAGGAAAACGATCAAACCGTAGCATTATGGAAAAGAACGCTAAAAGGAAAAGCACTACCCCGCCAGGCACTACTAATGGTCGTGATCCTGGGACGAGCAGCAATGCTCGGGTCAGAGCTATAGGATTTCCGGGGGATAGCAAAGTAATGCAACGGCGTAAGCCACACTTTAGAGTCGCGAGTTGGAACGTTGGAAGCATGAGTGGTCGCAGCTATGAGCTTGAAGAAATGATGGTTAGAAGGCGAGTAGACATCCTGTGCTTACAAGAGACGAAATGGCGACACACCGATAATCGGGCACGTTTCTTGGACGTTAAAACAAAAGCCTACAAGATGTTTTACTATGGATTGGAACAAGGAAAAAACGGAATCGCCATCATCCTTGCGGCAGAGCTACTTGGCAACGTCTTAACCATTTCAAAGTCCAGTGACCGTTTGATGGCTCTCAAATTGGTGATGCATGGTGAGGTGTGGAACATCGTAAGCGCATATGCCCCTCAAGTAGGATGCGAACAAAAAGAAAAAGATGCATTCTGGCTAGATTTCCACAACTTTGTCAAAATCATCCCAAAGGAAGAGCTTTTGTTTGTTGGGGGAGATTTAAACGGACATGTCGGGAAGACAAGCGAAGACTATGAGGACTACCACGGAGGGCTGGGATACGGCACCAGGAACTCTTCCGGTGAAGATATCCTAAACATGTGCAAGTCGTACGGTCTTATAGTGCTAAATACCATGTTCGTTGCAAACAAATGCAAAAACACCAGCATTTGATTGGCCTCAGCGATGAAGTAATCCCAAACCGGGAAGCCTGCCGCTACTTACTGAGGTCAAACCGGCGGCCCCACAAGCGGACCAGTAGGAATGCAGTTAAGTGGGAAAGTTATGGTCCTCCACTTCTGACCATAACGACGCCGGAAAAAAAAGGAAGAGAAGACGTTGTGGTGACCTTTATTTTTGATTACTTCCGCGTATCTACGGGGCATAGACTCGATAAGGTTGTTTATTGTAGACGTTGGTATCAATTTCCATTCCGTTTCCAAGCACTTCATAAGCTCATTCTTATTATTGAACGACTGACTTCCAACCCTACGCTACAAGATGCCAAGCAAGTTTTCAATGGGATTCAAGTCTGGGGGTTGGGGGGATCACTCCAAAACTTGAATCTCATTGGTTGATAACCACTCTTTAACCAACTTCGATTAATGTTTCGGGTCATTGTCTTGCTGAAACACCCATGGAAGTGGCATATTCCATTCGGGGTATGGTATCATTTGATTATTTAAAATGTCCCTGTACAGAAACCGATCCGTTATATCTTTTATTAGGTAGAAAGGTCCAACTCCATTTGCTGAGAAGCAAGTCCACACCATTACACTCCCTCACCTAGCTTTATTGTGCCTTTGCAATATCGAGGATTCAACTTCTGAGCCTTTCTTCTACGAACGTGACAGATACCATCAGAGTTAAGCAGGTTGAATTTCGATTCTTCACTAAAAAGACAGTCTTCCACCTGTCTACGGACCAATTTATGTGAACTTTTGCAAAATCCAATCCAAAAGTTTATTTAAATTTTGAAATTAAAAATTGAAATTGAAGATCTTTAAAATATCAGTATATCTACCTTTTTTGTAATGCTTTTTGGTCAGTAATGACTTTTTAGACGGTGAATAACTTTTCAAACTGTTTTCTAATGCACGTTTTCTAACAGTGCTGGAACTAACACTCATTCGCAATATGTCTCGATGACATAAAAGTATTTTTTTTTATTAAATCGACAATTTCAATTTTTCGGTGGTTGCAGTCTCTCTTTACTTCTTAATGAGTCGCGATATAATAGATGTGATGATATTAAATCTTTTAGCAACTGATATTCATTCAATAATTTTAGTTCTAAACACTTTTCCGTACTATTTACGAGCCATAATTAAAGTGAGATCCCTTAACCCTTTGATGCCCGAATTATCTTTTAAAAGCAATGAAAAATATTTCTATTAAGAGTGATGGAATGGGTAATAGGTAGATATAAAGAGTGAACAAAAAAATTGGGTGGGTGGTTAACAGAAGAGAAGGAAAATATTAATAACGGTTTTTGTTTACTTCTGTTTGGGAGATATTTTGTTGAAAGTCTTGTTGCCATATGGCAACAATGGGCATCAAAGGGTTAAAATAAAACTTGTGTTAATTATGTTAGAACTTCTTTGCAACTCAAATGCTCTACAAAGGGCATTGCATGCAAAATCGCAAAGAATTCGGAAAAAAATACCGTTAGGATACCGTTTGTCTTTAAATACTTGCGTTTACTGAGAAATTGCTAACGAATTTGTATATTAATTTTTATGTTTTTTCCATGAATTAATTTTAAGTTTTTGCTTTTATCACACATAACTAAGTACCAAATAATTAACTTATTTTCACTAGTTAAAAGTGATAAATAAATACGTAAATATTTGACTTTGAATGATTCATAAGGAAAAGTTGCTTAGTTTGCGAACAATACTGTATACATACATATGTATAAAAAAAAAAGGAATAGTGGCTTCACAATCGGACTTTTAATGTAATTGGTTTTGGATGTTAATATTTTTTTTAGAATACAATACATATATTGCTAAAATATATAGCCAGACAAAATCGCTAAAAACGAATTTAATCAACAAATGTATTATAATTATCCTACTGGATATTAACAGGCTTCTAAGCTGCACTTAACAATTCATATAGTTGTTGTAGACTTACGATCATCTTTCTGAGGCTGACCCCTACCCAGCCGAGGTAAGAGATGCCTGTCGTACGAAGCGACTAAAATCCATCGTTAGTTCTACTTACATCAGTGCTGAATTAAGGTGTAGCGCGACCCTTGCCGAGAATCAGCTTGCTTGGGAGCCCAGTTAAAAAAAAATAGCCCAATCTCGAACGGGGTATCCGGATACCTGGCGACCTCCAGATTAGCTAGCTTTATCTGCCTATTGCAGAACTGACAGAAAGACCCCTATTTCCCCTGTTTCTCCCCTATTTAAGAACACATGGAAACAAATACATCAAATACAAATAAATACGAAATTCTAGGCCCCTTTAAGAAGAGCTAAAGGATATCAAGATCTCCGCCATCGGAATCTACGAAAAGGTTATTGATTGGCATTTGGGAATGTTAAACTCTAAGCAATTTTTGAAGCACCAGACAGAATAGCTGTTGAGATCCGATTGAATAAGGAAAGAATCCTGTTGCGAGGAGATGGTCTTAAGAAACTTGGTGTCATCGGCGTACAGTGAGAAATAGGAATGTTTGATGATTATCTCAATGTCGTTAATAGTAAGAATAAAAAGAAGTAGACATAGGTGGCTGCCTCGGAAACGCCGGGGAAGCTAAGAAAGTTTTAAAAAAGGCAGATTTAAAACGAACACTGTAGTAACCGTTCTTTTTTATAAGAATATATCCAATGCGGTGGGTTCAAAGCCATGGAAATGACGTCGACTTCCCTCCCATTCTCTGATGCCGATGGAAGGATAAAAATTCGACAGGGTTTGTGGTTTAAGACCTGCATTTAAGGGAAGCCATGTTGCTAAGAGCAGATTAGAGATTTACAGTGTCATACAAGATACTTTCGAAAATGGTATATGTGACAATTTGACGATGGGGCGGTAGTTGTTAACATCACTCTTCGGTTCTTTTTTGTGAATAGGAGTTTTAAAAGCGGTTCTCCTTGTCTCGGGACATTTTACAAGGGACAGGGATAAGTTGAATTATTTTGAGTGGGTTAATTTGCAGTACCAATATAGTTAGAAAAGTCATATTGAGTACGAAGGAAGATTGCCCACAGTTTGTTTCTTTTGTTTCTTAGAAAACGGAGCCTGCGATTATACCAAGGAGGGAAGCTAGATAAATTATTGGATCGGGAAAGGGGAACGTAAAGGGAAATGGAATTAAATATTTCTCTTCAGAATATGGATTTGGCGTCATTTATTGTAAGGCTACCCCTTACATACATATTGTCAACCAATTTGTATATTTAGTTTGTTTTTGAAATATATAAAGGCTAGACATGTTTTGGTGTGCATGTTGATCTTTTGCTCTTGAACAAAATGGATCAAAGAATCTGTCAATCAAAACCTACAATTTTGAATGTTAAAATGTTGACTGTGGCATTTGGCGAGTGTATTCTTCACAAAAGGACGAGACGATGTTTATGGCGATGCCCGCCCTGAACGGCCCAGGACGTCAACAAGGGATGAAAATTGTTATGGAGAATCGTCGAATTACTATCAGAGAAGACGCAGGGGCATATCGGTTGGCTCATGCCATGATCTTTTTTCAGATATTTTGAGCATGAAACGTGTTTCAGCGAAGTTTGTTCGGTTCGGTGAAGGGTTTTCTCACTGTTTCCTTCAATTACAATGGCGTAGTTTATTATGAGTTCTTGCCGAAAGGTCGTAAAACAATACTCACTCATCGTTGTTTGTGCGTAATTTTTTTTAGTTAAAAACCATAACATGCCTCAACCACCGAATTCACCGAAGTTGTCTCCATGTGACCTTTTTTCTCTTCCCAAAACTGAAAAGACCCATGAGTGTATGAAGATTTGCCACGATTGAGGAGATAAAGAACATATCACTGGAAAAATTCAAGGTTATACCAAAAAGCTCACATAAGTAGTAGCGTTCTAGGCTTAGAAAAAGCTCTGGCGCATTACATATATCTGAAATATTACTTTGAAAAGATTTTTTATGGACAAATAAATATTTTACGAGAAAAATTGGAAGTCACCTTATTTTTTAACAAACCTCGTATGTATGTATGAATATACGAGTAGGTATGTATGTAAACGAATTTTTGCTTTCTCAGCATATCATCAAAAAAGTGAACAAAGCCCTCTCCTGATCACAAAAAAAAAAGTTGCACAGCGTTATACGAAGGTGGTCCGATAAGTACTTAGCCTCGCCGCCAGATGGCGCCAGTATCGCAAGAGCAACATACTATCGTGTAGTACATTCTAGTAGACGGCTACTGTCGAAATTTCATTCGGATCGGACTCGTAGTTCTGTTTCGACCGCGTGTGGAAGCGAGAGTGTCGGCGGATTTTAGAAAAATGGAAAAAGAGCAATATCGGTCGGTGATTCGATTCTAGTTTTTGGAAGGGAAATCGCGCAGCGAAATCAAAGAGCGTTTGGATGCTGTGTACGGTGACTCTTCTCCTTCGATGGCGACCATCAAAAATTGGTTTAACGAGTTTCAACGTGGTCGCACGTCGGTTTTTTATGAACCACGTCCAGGTGCCCCAAAACGGCTACCACGGAGGATAACGTGACAAAAATCCACCATCTCGTATTGGCAGACCGCCGAATGAAGGTGCGCGAGATAGCTGAGACAGTAGGCATTTCAAAAGATCGTATGGATCATATCCTGCATGAAATTTTGGGCATGAGAAAGCTGTCGGCGCGATGGGTGTGCCACGTTTGCTCACTCCGGACAATAAGCGCAACCGTGAGACCACTTCAGAGCAGTGTCTGACGCTGTTTAAGCGCAATCCGAAGGAGTTTCTGCGTCGTTTCGTGACAGTCGACGAAACATGGATCCACTGGTACACACCAGAGACCAAGGAACAGTCGAAACAGTGGACTTCACCCGGCGAACGTGCTCCGAAGAAGGCGAAGACTGTCCCATCGGTCGGAAAGGTGATGGCCACCGTTTTCTGGGATTCACAAGGTGTGATCCACATCGACTAGCTGGAGAAGGGCAAAACGGTCACAGGGCTGTACTATGCCAAATTATTGGGCCGATTCGACGCCGAATTGAAGAAAAAACGGCCCCACTTGGCGAAGAAAAAAGTGCTCTTCCACCATGATAACACACCGGCTCACACCTCCGCTCTCGCCACAGCCAAATTGGTCGAATTGGGCTACGAACTGCTGCCCCATCCACCGTATTCTCCAGATTTGGCCCCGTGCGACTTCTTTTTGTTTCGTAACTTGTTAAGTCACTCGCCGGCAGAAATTTCAGTCGAATGAGGAGGTAGTCGCCGCCATGGAGGCCTACTTTGCAGACCTCGAGAAAACGTATTTTCCAGACGGGTTAAAGAAGTTGGAGCATCGCTGGGTCAAGTGTATCGAGCTAAAAGGAGACTATATTGAAAAATAAATCGCCATTTCTCCCAAATTTTTGTTTTTCTTTTGTAGGCTAAGTACTTATCCGACCACCCTCGTATTGTACTTGCCCCAGGGTTTATGGTTTTAGGTTTGACCTTACCAGCGACGTTCCAAATTTCCTCCAATTGTCCCGAAAATTTCTATCTTCGCATCGTTACTCACAAGGCTGTTCTTTCATTGATTTTTCAATTGGTCTGGATTATTCGGTAGCTCTCGTTTCAAATGTATTATTTTTAAAACTGGTTCTTCTAGAAGTAACCGCACTGACAGTTATATTTACAATCCAGAAACTACGATGGATTGTAATATGACTGAAGTCAAACCGCTATTTCCTAGAAGAAAGGATTTAATTTATGCTATGGTATACGGTTAGCAAAATACTTCTCGTCACCTTTGTTGATAAATCCAAATCGTATTAAGGCTGTTTCAAATCTGCTGTACACTTTGGGTTTTGTTAAAATCGTTCCGAAATCAATCCAATATCATATGAGTAAAAACGTTTTTTCGATAACCATGTTTCATGTCTCCTTAAGGTAATTTGGCTGCAGCAAATTGAAAATACTTTTAATATGCCTATATTCCTTAAAAGGGAAATTGCGAATCGAAGTCACTTTTTCAAT
This sequence comes from Merodon equestris, assembly GCA_958301585.1. NCBI lineage: Eukaryota > Metazoa > Arthropoda > Insecta > Diptera > Syrphidae > Merodon > Merodon equestris. Next base: position 65,723,632 of record OY284417.1, on the reverse strand, counting down.
CGAAACAAACGCGACATTAGCTCACGCGTTTCATTTACGAACCCGCTGCTTTAAACAGACGGCTTTAAGCAGACGGTGAACCATTCTCTTTAACATTTGTTCTTTGCATTGCATTGTTCTTTGCAGGAAGTGGATTAACAAATAATAATATACCAATGCACTACCTTAGCTTAAAGCTTAAATTTTATTTCTCGAGAATATGAGAAACTCAAACTCAAAGTTCCGTTTTGAAAATCCTTTTGTAAGTTGTTTAAACTATCCAACAATGGTTGCGGTTACTCACAATCTATTTCACAGACATCCCTTAAACCTTTCGAGCACCAAAAGGCTCCTATAGCTACATTCTGCTTACCAGGAAATCTTTACCTCGGTTCCCCGAAGGACTTTCACACACATGTTGATAGAACCTAAAAATATCCTTCCCTCAATCTACCATACACATGTATGTAATTTTTTATTCTTAATGCCCCGCTCTGTGTACATCTACGTTATTAATTTCCCATTCTTGTTCCTCTCGTTGCAGGTACGTTAAAAATTCCATCAAGTCCTACTTATTTAAAATTCCTCTCGACAATCCTTTGCCAACTCCTCATAGCTGTGTACGAGGAGAGCTCCGATAGGGGGGTGTATGAAAGAGTGTCGGTTATGGAACAAGGACACGAGGTGCGTATTTGGATACATGAGTTCCTGTGCGTCTACCGTTCCCATCATCATTATTTTGTACGTACAAGTGAATTGATTAAATCTCATGAGACACGTGACATGGCATTCTTAACAGATTCCCCTGCCACACTAAGAAACGAACGTGTACACATATGTTAATCGAAGATCCTTTAACTCCTTGCCCTGCGGCGCATACTAAACAGAAGCACAACAAGAACAAACAACTTGAATTCAAGGCGAGAACGAAGGAAACCGGCCAAAATGATATTAATTACCTGACTGCTGGCTTGCAAGGAGTTCACAAATCACCTAGGAACCCATCAAAATCATACTTGAAGCGTTGTAAATCAACACCTAGTTGCGCCAGAGCGCCAAATAGCAGCAAGCACAAAGAAAAAAAAAAAGGATTCAAAGAAAAAAAGGGAAGAAAATTGTAAAGCCGAACGTACGTTGAGTATATTGCCCCATAGCTCTAGGTCCGCATTAGACACGCTGCATTGGTTCCATGCACTCCTTCGCTCCATTCCGCATACAACCGGGTGTACAATATCATTTCGGATACACCGCATTGGATCCATGGAGTGTAGTTAAAAGTTTTTCATGCATACAAAATGTTCCTTCTCCGTTTGGATTTTATGTGCTCCGAGATCCACGACTTCCAGCCGCTCGGGCTGGCTTCCTTTGCCCTTAAGTTCTTTTAGCGTTGTTTTTTATTTTGCACTCTTCCTTCCCATCGTGCCTCTACCGCTTACCGTACTGTGGATGATTTTTTTACGTGTCTTCGTTCCACATTGACGGTTGAATGGAATCGATTTAGAAGAAAGGCGAATGCCATAACAGTGTCGGGCTGTATCAATTCATAGAGTTATCACGTAGAGGTACACAGTCCTTTAAATTTGTCTGGCACTTGGGCTGCTACTGGCGCAATTCAAATTCAAGACACTGCACTGTCATACAAACTTGACAGACAGATGGGCGATGGTAGCCATAGGAGACCATAGAAGACGATTGTCCGATTGTTCGATGGTGCGCTTATGAGATTGAACGATTAAGCGATTGGATGGACAGACGAACGAGCAAACAGACAGGCTGCTAGTAGAGACACACTCGGCCGTCATGCCTCGGAGATGTTTGTAATCAGATTTTTTCCGGTTGCATTTTAATAAACGTTAGTTTCTTGTCCTATTCGCTTCATCTGGCAAACGGAGATAAGCGGGCAAGAAAGTCTGAGTTCAATTGGTCAGCTTCGGTCGAATGTGTTCGCTATTCATAGATGGAACAAGTCGAGTTTTTGCTGCAGATGACCATTCGGCGACTGGTCGCGGTATGCACGCCGACTGAACTGCGATTGCGTTATGCTGTCGATTTGATAAACGGTAATGGGATTAGTCACTAATATGGCAGATGTGGTGTATGAATGCTGCTTCCATTTGCGGTAACACCGTGGATTGTTTATTGCAATCTGATCGAGCGTGGAAACTCGAAAGTCCCCTTAAAAGGGATTTGTTTAAGGGTTACCAGAGTGACGGCGAACTGTACATTTATCTTAATCAAAGAAGTTCGATTTTAGGATGTTATTAAACTATTTCGGTTGGTTTTAGCAATGAGTGCAAAATAATTCCGGATTGCGAAACGGTATTGGGTTTCGGTTTACGAGAGAGCTACACGTGATATGCCAAGCAATAACTCATTTGTAGTTCATATTCTTTGCTGTGCACGACGTATTACTATGAATAAGTTTTAAAAAATGTGCTGATTTTCAAGTGTCATATAATTATAAACAGTTTAGTTTAATTTAATTATTAAAAAAAAAAAAAAAAAACCTCAATCCTAAATTTTACTGGTAAGGCAATAATTGGACGGGTGTTAAGATTATTTAGAAATTAATTTTTTTTAGTTTTATAACATTTCATGATGTATAAAGCCAAAAGTTGCGATGTGACGACTCAGAAGGCTATTGTCGAACTGTGGAAGCTTCAAATGCCGTACCGATTGATCGCAATGCAACTAAATTGTACTGCGAAGAAAGTTTAAGTGCTATTAGGCATTTCAAAAGTTTTCAAACCATTGGACAACAGACCAGTGGAAGTACGTAGTGTGGAGCGGTGAAAATAAAGTTAATCACATGGGTCAAGATGATGCTAAGTACATACGGCGTCAAACAGGTGCAGCTTTGCATCCTAAGAATGTTCTGCCGGTTGTTGTGGAAAGGTGTGGAAAGGTGTAGGGCCAACACATCGAATAGATGGCATTTTAAGAGCTGAGAAATACACCATTAAAAGATAAGCTAATTGATTGCAGTTGAGTGAATCTATGCAGCGAAGATGCACAAAAGTCATCAAATAAAACGGCTTTGCCATACAATATTAATAATAAATGCTTCCCAGCTGTGAAATATTAATTTAGAACCACTTTTTTTCTTATGTTTCTAATTAGGTGTCCAGGTGTATTCTTCGTTCTTGAAACTTCAATTTCTAATTATCTGTTTGAATTATAAGCATATATTTTGGGTTTCATTGTTTTGGATTGGATTGGAACAAAGCAAAATAATAAAAATAAACACTTTGTAAGAATTTCAAGAGTAATGTTTCTAATTAGTTGGCCACAGCTGTAAGTTTTTTGTTTTTTCAAAATTAAGTCAACCGATTTTCAAGGCATTCTGAAAATAAGACTTTGTAGGGACGATCATAGTTGTCATAACTAATAATAGTGAGTGGCGAAGGAGATGCATTTTTCTACGAAATGATATTCTCTAGTAGCGAGCCAACAATTTTATCACTCCCGTACCTCTTTTCGGTTAATATGATCTTGTCCTATGCTTCTACTGCTGTTTTCCTAGTTAAGGGAGTTCCTTCTAGGCAATTTTCTTGAGCATGTGGTAATGATAACACGTCGGATATGGAAGCTATTTAGAAACAAGATCTGCAGCGTTTAAGTCAACAAAGTCCTTGGTGCTTCCGAAAAAGTTCTGCTTAAACGACCTAACAATTACTGTAGTACCGAAACAAGGAAAGTTTTCGATAGAGATAGGTCGATTTCATTATTGTCTGCAATCTACATTTTATTTAGAAAAAATATGCTTAAAAATGCTTAGAAAATGCCTCTTGGCGGACCATGAGTTTTTTTTGGAGGCAAGCTGTCCCCCCTCGACCAGGTATGTATATGGTAACTGAAAAGTCCCGTAAACATAACCGATATTGCCAATCGTGTCCTAAGTTTTTGATAAAATAGGAGCAACTAGCATCATAGGCTTTCGGCCCTCGAGTAGAAACGTTGTTATAAGAGTATTAAAAAAATTTTAAGTATTTTTTAAACTATTGGGTATTGCCTTGGTTTTGCTCTTGGCGGAGAACTAGTCCATAGATGACATTGTATAATATTGGTCTCGGTATGAGGATAGAAAGCATGAACTTATGAGGTTCGTTACATTAGTCGTGTTAGGGCACATGGGACAAGAGGAGTTTCTTGAGTAGGTGCTAGTGAGTATAAGATCTATGGGCGAGACGGAGTCAAATTAACATGTGATTTAGGGATGTCTCTTTGAATTGGACTTTGTTTGGGTTGATATTTTTGTATTGATGAGTATTTTGCTCTACGAGCAATCTTTGCCTACGACATCTTTGAATGATTTGCCTTTTCATGTCAAGGCGTAGAAAGATGTTGTATTGTACTGTATTGTTGTTCTTTATTGTATCCTTAAAAAAAACGTTATAAATAAATGTGTTACCTGCGAAGCTTACGGCTTGCTTATCTGCACGTGATTGTGTTCCATAAACATATATTTTTAATATTCGGAAGCAATATAAAAAATTCCAGTTAAAGCCTTTCGGTGCACTCATCAAGAACACACAAGCTCTTATCCCACACCCGTGGCAGGTATCTTAAAACTACGTTTGGGGCAGAATCTGTTCCTGATTTTCAAGCTAATGATTAAGGTGAACAGAGTTGTTCACGGTGTACATAGATTCGAAAAAAGCGCCGATCGAATTGCCTTTTTCCTGTGGATCTTTGGACGCAAACAATCCGTCGTCAGTATCGGCACCCTCCGGACTTATGCCAAGGTTCCGTAGTGACGTTGTATTGTCTGTGGCCCGGGGGACTCGGACATTATGGATATCGTTATGATCTTTTTTCATGATTATTTTATTTATTTGCGGGAACATGCTCGGACTATTGAATTTTATGGAACGAACTTTATTGCCCCAGTGCAAGCTCACAGTTTTTCTGTATTTTTTTAAATAACTGTTGGATGTTTTTGATCACCGACTTTCATGTTCGGATTATGTTTGTCTATATAGCCGTTTAAGCCTGGAGAGAAATCTACTTTTTTCTCTTTTAAGTGCGTCGATCGTTGGTGGCCTGTATGTATCGGTCTGGTCATTGGGCATTCGTTTAGCAACATATTCGAAAAGGTTGCTTTTCTCTCAATTCTGACCAGTGAATTCATATTCACTGCAAACATCTTAAAATTAGCTTCATCCAGCGTATCCATTATGATTCATGGCCCGTGAGACTCGACAAACAGCGTGGAATAGATGATGTCTATTCGAGTCGCTTGTTCGTTGAGCTGCTTCTCTGGAACTAATCGATCTTATCATGGAGGGAAAGTAAGATTGTTTCAAATCCATATCTATTACTTGGGGCTTTTCAGGAGCCTTTGGTACATTTTGAGTTTTGTTCTTGCTTAGTCCAGATGTCTATTGGGCAAATGACACGTTCGGCGGCATAATGATAGAGAAAGAGCGACTCTTTTGACGTCTCTCTTCTTTAGGTGCTTGTTTCCGAGGCTGGATCTTTTTCTTTAGCTCCTGGAAGCTAGGACATATTCTGTAGGTAGCAGGGTGCCCCTATGCAAAAATGCACAGAGCACGCACACGAGCTGACTCCTACCTTCTCCTCCTCCTACCTTCTCCTCCTCCTACCTTTACTATTCTCCAGAGGACATTTTCCGTAATTGTGATCCCGCAGTTGACACATCTATACTGCATATTACAGTTATCTACGATATGATCGACTTTACCTCTTCCTGATTTGGTAAAAAGAGACATTTCATTTATCATGCTCTACTGCGACAGACGATAGTCTGGTTGTATGATGGGCATGATCATTAAAAAACGACTTGTGCAGCCGATCTTCTGTCCTAGTCCTGACCCGGATAATTGTTTAATACACTTATTAAAAAAGAAAATAAATATATCGGTTTGAACCGATAACATAACTTTTATCATCATTTATGCCTCTCTATCGATGTCAGCTTTCTCGATGTTCAAAATGTTCCCACCGATTCAAAGGTGTGAGAATCTTATTAAACTATTCCACCATGAAGCATGGGGCAAATGTACGTTATTTTGCCTAAACGGCGACAATACTCAATAAAGTGCAACGTTGGCAACCCTGCGCAAACCTATTCCCCTATCACCGCCGTGCATCTAATCGACCATTCAACGAGTTAGCAAAAAGCTTAAACAATGCGTTCCACCGGTCATCACCTCTTTAAACTTCTATTAGATTCTTGTACTCTAAGGAAAACGGAAAAGTCGATTTCACTCTAAAATGGGGGATAAAGCACCCGAGATAGTCCACCAGTCATCCAATGGACCGGTCTACTCCAAGTCTAGCTACGAATTGGCAAAGTCAACTATCTACCTTCACACTATAACTACAATACACGCCACGACATTTTGCAGTTCAGTAACATTAGTGTGACCAGCGCACCTCATCCATATGCAACGTGCGGGAGAAAAATATACGAACCTAATAAACAACTTCAGCGACATGGACGAACTCTACCGTTGCAGCAAACGCGCCATCGCACTATCACACCATCCACCATCAGGCACCATCCAGGCACCATCGCGCCACTGTTAAGACCAGGCGATGGAATCTAACGAATGAATCTATCACTAAAGCACTACGTCTCCCGTCGTCGTTATAGTTACACTGATCGTCTGCCGTGGCATTCTTGCTACTTGGACAAACCATAATATCGACAATGTTGTAAGAGGACGGGTGGGAAGAAGGGTTTATAAATATTTATGAAATTCGCATCACTTCGACGAACCGACGGTAAGCGTCCGCCACAAAGTAGTAACGAACGAAGCCGGCTCGGCTAAAGGTACACAAGTAGTTCCCGCGCTGTTCAGACTTCTGTGCTCGTCTGTACCTCGTAGTTCCAAAGTTGATTAATAGAATTCAATTATTTTCCGAGTTTTGTTAATTAGACTCTTTGGCTCTCGACGTTGCCCCCAAATGGGGTGGACTCTGGGCGCTGACAATTGTAAACGACGCCGTACTGTTCTACATAGACAACGTTCGAGGCCGGAGGAACCTGCGAAGCTGGAGATATTGTGAATTTGATTTTGAAATTCCTCGCTCACCTTTTAAGGAGGCAATTAAAGAAGTAACCACCATCAGCACAGGCGTAACAGCAACAGCTCTGAATATGGGATGATATCACAGTGGTCCGCATGGCTGCAGCCAGACTAATATCACTCCTCAATCACACATCTCGAACAAATAATGAAATTCCATCCGTTTTTGGAGAGGAACTTTATTCAAAGTGATTCCATATTGGATGCTCCGTAGCTGTATTCAATACTCCGTGTTCCGCGTCCATGTTCGAGAATGATGGTGACGCTACCTCTTTCTTCCTTTGTTTTTGTTTTTAAATTGCAGGCGCACATCCTGACGCGTGGTTTCGTCCCCCATGGGCGCACAGTAGCCATGGCAAATTTTTTAATTGGATTACAGCGTTTATCAGCCGGCTGCAGCTGGAAATCGGGCAAAATGACTGATTGGACAATGAGATGTTCTTAATTAGCATAGTAATGCGGTTGAGCTGGTTCGCGTTATATAGTGTTGACTGGTGTCTTTGACTTATGATTCATAGATTTCTGATGGGGTCGCTGTCAGATAGACAGAGGAGCGGAATGATTTCTTTCGGTGCTTAATGAATAGCCAAAAAATGCGAGTTGCCAGATTTCGATTTGGAAAGGGGAGAAGTTGAATGACATTTCGAATTAGTTGCGGATCCAAACTGCAGTATAAAAGAGTGGCTTCGCAATTAAGTTCAATTTATTGCTGGAGATAAGTAACGAGATCGACGATATCACAGTTTTGAAAGAAGATCTGGGCAGTATGCATTTAATGCGTGAATGCCCAGGAATAATTAAGCCTTAAATGGCCCAGAGACGGTTATCTCTCAAAAGAGCGCATATTAGTACAAACACATTGCGCACATTAAATATTACGTCAATGATAAGCAGACTGTAAAGCTAGAGTTTTGTCATATATGAGTAAACGTTTTGAAAGGTGATTTGTTTACCAATTTTGTTTATTCTTCCAAATCTATTTTGCCCCCCTTAAAGTAATCCCCCTCCGGCGAAATACACTTGTGTCAACGTTTTTCTTTTCCAACTCGCTAAATAATTGTTAAACTCGATTTCTGAAATGGCCTCCAGTGTCCTTCTGGCTGCAAAAAAAATTTTAGCAAACTGTTTTTGTTTTTTCAATTCGATATACTCGTTTAAATTGGTCAATTTCCAATTTTCGATTTGATCATAATAGTGTAGCAGTATAACAAATTTGCTAACCACATCAGTGGTTTGAGGGCTACTCTTCTATTAGCTGGAGCCTTAAAAGTTGATACCAAATTATTTCTTATACTTATGCATCTGAAGACTGGGTATCACTTTTGATAACAAAAAAATTTATTCGATATATTTTTCGGTATAAAAGAATGTCCTCGTAAGAAATGTTAGAAACCATTTAGGCCATACTTGGGAAAACATGAAATCGACGAGTAAACTCATGCCGTAGTTTTTTCGGAACGATCTCTTTATCCACCAACGTAATATGAGGTATGTGTGTAAAAGTTATGAACTAGACCCTGAACCTTAGTTTTAACATACGCGCATCAGTTGGCTTCACGACTAACGTAAACAGCCCTAAGCCTAGCCTCGGAAATTCATCTGAAATAAATAAGCTCCACCCGTCAAATACAACCCAAACTTCAACTATTCCAATTTAGCGCTAGCTGCCAATTTCTTATAGCAGACGACCTTATGCAATACTCTCATCAACTCGTTGCTTCTAAATCGCACATAAACAGGGCCGTTGAGCAAAACTTAAAACCTCTTGTACATTCATTACATTAAAAAATGTTATCATAATCATAAAGCAGGGGTAATATTTCTTCGGATCCATTGTTAAAACTTTTGTTTTCACTATCTCTCTTGTACCTGATGAGCTTGTAAAAATTGAAGGAAGTAAAAAAGAAAATCGCCATGTTCGGTTTTTTGCCTATTTTAAGCGCGACACTTAAGTGCCCTCATCTTTAAAAATAGAAGAAAAAAGGAATGTTTTAATGTTTTTGTTATTTTTTTTATTGCTAAGATATTAAGGTCCTCCCTTATTGCGTATAACTTCAAAAAGTCTACATTCTAACGGTGGATGTAAATTTTTTAAATAACATCGGATTTTTCTCAAAAACCTCTTCAATGGCTTTAATAAAACCTTCCCTATTTTCAATTTGTCTGCTTTCTGCGTAAATTCCCCGCGACAACCTACCCCAAACATTTTCAATAACATTTAGAAAGTTACGGCCAATGCAAACCTTCCACATTGTTGCTTGTAAACCACTGTAGTCAAAAAACGCTCACCCGATGTTGTTTTGATATATCTTTAAACTGAAACTATATATGTATTTTCATATTTTTAAAGTTCATTTTTCCGTTACTTTTTGGGGATGATATAGATTAAATAGGTGTCGCCATTTTTGATAACGAGTTAATGTTTTTGTTTTTTTAAGCCATTTTCAAAGGTGTTTGGCTACAAGCACTCTTACGGGTATTCTCTTTTCTGACAGACTCGTAGTTTGAAAAGACTCCAAAAAAGAATCTTGGAGCGGTCAAATCGGGCGATATTGCCACTCGCCAGAACAAAGCATAAAAATGTCAAATGTCGTGCGAGTTGTGTGTGATAGTTCCAGTTCCATTTCGTCCAATAAAACGTAATCGATCGTGTTTCTGTATCGCTCACCAGTCACAGTAACCCTATTACACATAGCTACCTCGAAAAAATTATTGACTACACCTCCCATGTAAATAGCGCACCATTTACGAGTAGTACGAGTATGGTGGATTCTTAGTGCCCCATAAGTGAAATTTTTTTTATTTGCATATCCGTTCACATGGGAATGTTCTTCGTCGATCACGAGGAATTTCGACTGAAAATCGTATACTAATTGTCATTAAGTTTCAATAGAGCGTGAACGTATGTAGTTCACACGCGATAGACGGTGTGCTGGGCGTTATAGACAGACTGTCTCCACTTTGAAAGTGAACATCTTGAAGTCTTTGAATAAAAAGCACTGCAAAGGTGAACGCGTAATGTTCGACATCGCCTGGTCGACGTTAACGACACATCCGCGCAACTTCTTAAACCATAAGCTCCTTCTGTCACGTGTTCTTCCAGTCATTTCAAGGCGAGTTGCTAAACTTTTTATCGTTTGACTATTTGGCGTAGCACGGTCAGAAAATCTACGCCGAAATTCACGTTGTGACAAAATCACTCGCGAATTATTCCGTAAAAAATAGTCACCAGATTCACGTTTAGCCTCTTACGTTTAGCCATCTTTTAAAGTCTTCTGCAAAGAGTGATAAGGCGTGTTCGAAAAAATTGTATTTTTCAGTTTTCGAAAGTTTTTTTTTTTTTATTGAAATGTTATAGATTTGACAACATTTTATACATTATAATTTACATTAAACGAATACACACTTATTTTACATTTCTGTTGTATCTTTTAGATAACATTGTTCACAGTTAGCTCGTGTGGTTTAATTCGCTTTAGTCTTCGAGTAATCCCAGTTGTATCGCAAGGTTTTGCTGCTTCCTGGTTAATATGTTGTCGGAGCCTTGAGTGGTGGGCTGCTGCAAATTCACAGATTGTTTCTTCTACAGATTTAAGCTTAAGGTCGCGATGTAAGTCGTAGTTTCTAACATACCATGGAGCATTTACTAAACGTCTTAAAACTTTGTTTTGGAAGCGCTGAATTATTTCTATGTTATTTTTAGCAGCACACCCCCAGAGTTGAATGTATAAGAAGTTTGTTATGTATTGATAAAATAGATCTTCTGCCAATCAGCCAATCGAGTTTTCTCAGCTTCATATGTATTAAGCTCTTCTCTTTTCTTTTTTATATGTTGTTTCCATCGTAATTTAGCGTCCAGGTTCATTCCTAAGTATTTTGTTGTATTGGAATAAGGAATTTGTATCCCATTAACAATGATTGGAATATGTTGAATCTTTTTGTTAGTAAAATTAACATGTATGGATTTCATGCTATTTAGCTTTAAGCCCCATTTTTTGGTCCAGTCGGATATAGTATTTACAGCATTCTGTATGGTTTGTGTTGATTCCACTTTATTTTTTCTAACTGCGAGAATGGCAGTGTCATCAGCAAACGTAGCAAGTGTGCAATTCGAGAAGGTTGGCATGTCATTTGTGAATAGTATATACATTGTTGGGCCTAGTATGCTACCCTGGGGAACACCGGCTTTGATCGCTTTCAATGCAGAATCTTGTTTTACTCGGAAATATCTATCAGTAAGGTAAGATTCAAGAATTGTTGAATATTCTTTAGGAAAGAGAGTTTTGAGCTTATAAAGTAGGCCTTCATGCCATACTTTATCGAACGCTTGGGCGACGTCCAGGAATATTGCAGAACATATCATTTTATTTTCAAGGGCTTCTTCGATAATGTTGGTGATTCTATGTACCTGCTCAATAGTAGAATGTCGGTCTCTAAATCCAAATTAATGAGATGGAATCATATTTTCGCTGTTTATAAATGGCTTAAGCCTCGTCAGCAGGATCTTTTCGAATATTTTTGACAAAATCGGCAGTAAGGAGATTGGCCTGTAGGATGACATTTCGTGCGAATCTTTACCTGGCTTGGGAATCATTATAATCTCTGAAACTTTCCAATAGCAGGGGACATGCTTCAAGCGCAAACAACCATTTAGGATTATTGTTAATTTAATCTTAGCTCTAGGCGGCAGGTGTTGTAATAGCTCAGCAGTAATAAGATCATAGCCAGGTGACTTTTTTCTCTTGAGATCTTTTTGAATAATAGTTTCTACTTCCAAAGGTGTAACTGGAGGAATTTCCATGGATTGTTGCTCAATTTCCGGCCATATTACTACATGTTGTCTTACATTGGGTTGAAATACATTCATCAGATACTCGGCGAATGCTTCTGCTTTCTCAAAGTTGCTTTTGGCCCATGAATTATTTAATTTAATTGGTGGGTTGTGTTGAATAGGACGTTTAAGGTTTTTGGTTATTTTCCACAATGAGTAATCGGTCGACTTGTCGGCTGTTAGTTGATGTAATTTTCGGTTAATTGCTTTATTTTTAAGCTCACTTAATTGCGACCGAATCATTTCTGTAAGCTTGTTTAATTGTGACTTGTACAACGGATATCTTGTTTGTTGCCATTTTTTTCTTAATTTTCTTTTCTCGGATATTAAATTAAGTATTTGTTTAGGACAATTATACCCGATTCCTTTCTTTTTTATCTGAGGAGTACTTTTCCAAGCAGCTTTTTGTATTTGTTCGGTAAAATCAAATACTTCATCTTCTAGTTGATTTTTATTACTAAGCACTGTGTTAAAGCTTAAATTCTGGTCTAATATCGCTTGGAAGTAATTCCAATCTGTAAATTTATTTATAAGGTAAAAATTTGTATTTTTCATGTTTACCCTGTCGTTATATATTAAATATGGTGAATGATCAGAATTTAAATATTTTCCTTCTTTTATATGAAGTACATTTCTGGAGACTTGTTTTTGTTGATCGAGCGGAGCGAGAGCAATCACCCACTTTTTGGCCTAGCGCGTGCATGTACGGGGAATATAGTGGTCCGAAAACGATTTCGGACTAATCTTGTACGCACTAAATGTAGATATCGGCTATAACCACACATGTGTGCAGCATGTCATTCGATAGATCTAGGTCTGTAGATGAGCCATAAATTATCAAATGAAATTGTTTGATTGAAAAATAATGAGAAATAACGAAGTAAAGTTTAGAAAAGTGCCATAGACTTTTGCAGGCACGTGCAATCAAAATTGTCAAAGCTTCAGAACAACACGTTTCTCGAAAATATGATCTTAAATCTAAACGTCCTTGCAAGTAGACAATTAATTTGATGTATCACACTTAGCTATATGTATTTACTTGAGAGTATTGGTTATGATTGTAATTTGATAAAACAACAAATTTGCTCGCTCGATCAAAAATTTTCAGTAGCGGAGTTAAGCCCGCGCATACTGATCTGCCTAGTAATAAAAAAGTCGATCAGGTCTGGAATTTTCTTTCTATCCGTTGGCCAGTACGTTGGCTTACCAGTTGATATGGGTTCACAACCTTCTTCTCGTATCGCTTTTAATAGTTCACGGCCCTTTGTTGTTATTAGACGAGATCCCCATTGCGTATGTTTTGCGTTAAAGTCGCCACCCATTATGAATCGGTTTTTGTGTTTTCGTATCAAAAATTTATACTGATCCGAGCTAATTTTATGTTTTGGAGGACTATATACCGACGTTAGTGATAGTAAGTTTTGTTCCGTCTTAATTGATATCGTGGTTGCCTGGAATTCGTCGGTACATAACTGGTCTTCTTCAAAGTGTTCAATCGTTCTTCCCCTCTTGCATTGTTATATGGATGATTTGTGCAATATATATATATAAAACATTTGCATTCCATAACATTATTTTTAAGGATTTAATCATGAGTCTTAATTTGCAAATATTCGTCTATCCTATCTAATCGTCTGTTAAATGACATAATAAGCTCATATTCAGTTGCTGCTGTGCAATTGTTTGTTTTGTTAGAGCCTCGTGCTACCTGTGAAAAATTTAGGATGTGCTCATTTACATGGACATCCAAGTTTCTCTCAACTTGGTTATTCTGATGGCATTTTCTGTTTGTTGTTCAGTCATACGAGTTACTGGTGGTGAATTTTCGTTTTTCTGTTTTGCATTAGTTGCAATGTTTCTTATTTTCTGCAATTCTTTTGCAACCATACAGCCACGATAGTTAGCTGGGTGTTCTTTGCCACAGTTGCAGCATTTAGGTAAATCTTCGGAAGTTTTAGTACATTCAGCTGTTTGGTGATCACCGGCACATTTCACACATCTAGGTAATCTGGAACAATAGTTTTTTGTATGTCCAAAACTTTGACAATTTTTACATTGGGGGATGAGCTTCGAGGATTTAACTGGTTCAATTTTTACAATTGTATTTAGAACTTTGGTAATTTTATATATTTTTTTGATGTCCTCTGTTGGATCAAAACTAAATAAGAACATATTAAGTGGCTCTTTTGTGTTCCACTTTAGCTTATTTACAGCACTAATTGCTTTAAAACCCTGATGTTGTAGATCCGCAACGACCATATCTGGATCGCAGCTATGGTGAAGATTTTTTATTATTACTTTAATTGGTCTTGTTTGTTTATCCTCGTATGAATACCAAGATATTTTCGATTCTAATAAAACTTGTGTTATGTTTCGATAATCGTTGACATCGTGTATATTTAATTTGTAAACATTGTTATCAGTTAATCTAATAACAAATTCTCCTTTAATATGTTTTTTGAGTAGGGAATATAGTTGTTGGTAGTTAGAGATGCTTGTTATTATAATTGGTGGAGGACGATGGTTTATAATTCTAGTATTTGTCTCGGAATTTTCCGGAATTTGCTTGGATTTCTCCGGTGATATTTCAGGAGAAGACAGAGCTTTTCTTTTTTTGTTTGGCCTTTCTTGTTTTTTTTTGTTCTTTTTTATTTTTATTTATATTTCTTGGTGTATCTGCAGACACTACTGTTTCTCTAGCCAGTTCTTCTTCATCAGTGCAGTATTCATCGAATTGTTTTTGACTGGTTGATTCTATCACCTTATTCTTTTGTGTTTCCTTTAGTTTTTCGTTTTCATCTTTCAGAATAGATACTTCGTTTTTGAGCTGCACGCAAAGTAACTCCAATTTTTGAAGTCTTTCCTGCAATTGATCGTTTATTTTTTTTTCCAATATGTGATGTTTTCCTTAGATTGTAGATTTCTTTTTTCTTGATCTGATTGGGTGAGTGTACCTGGGTTCCCACCACCTGGTGGAGGGGTTCTACCTAGACCCATTGTTTATATATACATAAGTAAATATTAAGTTAATGTTAATAATACCCAAATCAAATTAGTTTTGGGTTGCTGGTAACTTCTTTTGTTAAAAAAGCTTTCAAAGTTTAAGAAATGGTTGTTGTCTTCACTAGTTAGGAGAATTATTAAGGGAATCAGTTGTGGATCGTATTTCGCCGCTGTCAGTTCTGCCACCGGAGCACCCAGGAATACGCAATTAGGGTACTCACCAGAAAAGGTTAATTGTAATACAATTACTGAGCCTTTGATATTCCCGGTTGAAAGACGAACAAAACTTCACGCTGGGCTAAATCCGCACTTTTATTTTCCTTAATAATACCACTTGGATTAGATTTGATATTTTTGATTCACTTTTGACGTTCTGCCTATTAGACGGTGTTGCCAGGAACAACCTTCGAAAGTAGTTTTATTTATTCGCTCAGAATAATGGTTTGCCCTTATGTAAACTCTTGACCCATTCCACGAAATGCCTTCCCAGCGATAAGTCAAGTAAGATTAGTCCTAGGGCTCTTAAAGGTTATCTTTATTTTTAGGTACAGACGTGTTGTATTTATCAATTATTTATGAATATAAAATGTGGTACAGATTGATAACTTATTTTAGTTTTACGGGGTACTGACAAAACCAATGGCATACTCGTACATATCGAAACCAGCCGTTGGAAGTCGCCAATGAACAATACTTTTCTTTCCCGCTGTCAGAAGAAATGAATCACACACAACAGGGGTAATTGAGTGATGGTACGGCTCTGGTCGCTCCTGGGCTGTAATGCCAATTAAAATAATAATAAACAATCTTTGCCGCATTTTATTTTATTTTAAAGCAAAATTTAATGCAAATTGTTTGTGCACGAAATGGTAATGTTTTAATTCCATTTACTTTTTGAACATATAAGAATCATCATAAAAAACATATTTAAAAGACATCAGGCCAAGATGTCCTGTATGTAATATACATACCAAAGGTATAAACACTAACGTACACCATTTCAAATTCTTGATTTTGAAAAACAAATCAGTTTAGATTCTTTTCAGATTTCAATTCCCCCATCTAGACCTCGTCCTTCCCGTTGAAAAGACAAAAGAAATTAATCACAGTCTTCAGTCTAGATCATAAATCATTTGCTCCATCACAGTCTGATTTCACTTTACAATTGAGTTAGGTTCTTGAAAGGCTTCTATTTATAATTAACATTTACAATTATCCGGTTTTTAATGGAATCCCCTAACTTAAACGACCCTTATAACCGAGAAAAATGAAAACAATGTTTTTCTTTCTCAATTAGGCAATCAAACCGAAAAACAAAGAAGACGACGTAAGTTGTCCCCAAAATAAAAAGCTAATCAATCAGGCGATCCTTTTTTTTGCTTGAGGAATTTACTTAACCGCATCCGTTGTCCTTGCCCATCCTTCCGACAACGCGAATTCAACCGAAAAATACAAATTATCAATCAAAAGGATATTATATTCTTACCCGAAACGAAGTTGAAATTCGAGTGTATGCGGTGGAAACGTCCTGCAAAACGTTGGGCCGGACGATAAAAATAATAATAACAAGGGTGTAGTTGGTTGGAGGAAATGTCTAAACTGCCAAAGAAACAACATGCAAAAGGAGCAAGCAAAGTCAAGGACGCCTGGCTGATAATTTATTTATGTACCTCGATGACTCCTTCCTGCTTCCATTTCCGTCATTGATGTGAAATTGGATGGGACTTCTTGTTCTCGGTTCCTCCTCCTCGTGCGACTTCAAATCATTAAGGAATATTCGCTTAATTACGAGTCGATGGTTGGGGCTGGTGAAGCTTGTGACACATCCTACTTCCTGTCGACGGGGCGGATGAAATTCGGGCGTGATATCAATTCATTGAAGTGTAGAAGAATGAAATTTTTCCTTTTCCTCCAAGGATACGAAACAGCCGACGAACGTGCCAACGAAAATATTTATCATAGACTTGAGGACGAGAAGAAGAATACCTCATCACGATGAGCATTCGGAGGAGTAAAATTAATTTATTTGCCTTAAGGACTTTCAAAGTGACAGGAATGTTGAGATGGCAAAGGACGAGAAAGCAGAAATCAGTCGAGTTGAACTGGGAAAGGTAATTTTGAACTGAAGAGCCCCCCAGAAGGATGCCACTTAAATGTTTATGACGAAAACAGAACCGTTAGAAGCAAGGAGGAAAGGAAGGAAACTGGAGCTATGAGCGGTATGCCAGGACAAATTTAATCTAATCTCAACAGAAACAGGGAACGAAAAGAGCGAAAACGATGAAGAATCCCTTTATCAAAAGGAAACAGTCTAGAGATACATAGCTCTAGGTGAGCAACTGCAAATGTGTTTACATCTGCACCAGTAATGCAGACAACCAGTCGCTATGGAAACAAAACAAAAAAGTTAAGCATAGCAATAGGAAATCGGGGTTGGAAAAAGAGGCGGAAGCATTTCAGACATTCGCCGCCCGGTCGATGGGGAGCGGTAGAAAAGTTAACACGAAAAACATTTTAGTTCGGTAAATAAATTTCTTGGTTTTAACGACACTTCAGCATACATAGCTGACTGAGACGACGACTAAGCAACTGCCGAGAATGTCGTATTGAAAAAGTTTAACAATTGCTTGGCAAAACGTCTACTAATGATGCGTGGGAAAGCCCAACCCGCAGTTTGTCGTACTCAAGTACGTTCCATAACTCGGAGCGTTAAATTGCATCTCCGATTAGCAATCAAATAGATATTTTCCGCAACTCGAAATCTTGACATCGTAAACACATCAATGTGTTAACCCAACCCTGTGCTCCTCTTCGTCGGCTCGTTAACACCATATAAGTCGTGTGCCAAAGTACCACTTTACTTGTTCCATCAACTGCCATCGACCTATTCAGCCATCATCATACACTATTCCCGTATATGTGATTTGCCATTCTCTCATTGCCCTCTACCACTCAAGTGCTGGCAGTCATTCAGATGTAATCATCCTGCCCGTATGCATTTTTAAAGCACATATCAATTTCACTTCACCCCCTGTCCCGTCGCGTTGTCATTCTAAAAATATTATTAAACTGTAAAGTATGTGGTGGATGTGCGAGGATACTTTACAACGTATGTATCTGAATGGCGTGACTAGACGCGGGCTGTTTTACCATACTGACTGGTACTTTACGATGTCATCTCATCGCTCGTCCGTGGGTATTACAGAAGGCGTAGTTAAGCACCCATTGACGGTGACGTGATGTCCACGTATTCCTGTGTTGTCGGTTTCAGATTTACTTCTGCCAATATCCATCGTTGTCTGACAAAGCCGTTCTTCGACATAGTTGGCCAGCCGCGAAGATGTGAATAGTCGTCGTCATCATCGTCATCGTCGTCACAGTCATCATCACCATTGCCCTCGTCGCTGTTGTCCATTTGGCAAATTGTTAAATGTTCCTTTCGTGCACTCACACTCATTCTCCATCCAACGTCTGGCGACTGCCTGCCTACTGTACGTAGCCGGAGCTAGACAACATAAAATATTATTGATCGCATCAAGATCCTTTTATGGACATTTTGAAACAGAATTGGTTCCACCACCGGAAGATTGTGTGCCCTCACGCTAACAGTTTCTAATGGATTGATGGTGGCGAACATGCTCTTGTGTTCTTGGTGGTGGTAGAATAGCATCCGATTTCCATCACAAAGGACGAAGAACAACACCCAGCCAACGCAATCGAAAGCGATGCATTGGTTTGTTTGCACTTCAGATTCGAATCTATTTTATCTCATTTTCTTTTCTTTTTAAGGAATATAAATAGATTATTAAAGGGGCCAAGACAAGAGGGAATTTCCTTAAGACTCCTACGTCCCCATTAGATAGGAATTAATTTTGTATGTGTTTGTTGGGATTTTGACGATGGATTGTTGGCTTCAATATGAAAATGTGTAAAATCCTTTCGGGAGGATATATGGCATGAATAGGGAAAGTTAAGGGTTGATTTAATTTATCGCCGGATTGTGGGTGTTGTCTATGTTTTGAACGTGATGCCTCAAGGGAGGAGGATCAGGTAGTGAGTTATTGCCATTGGGGATGACGAGAGAACTTTACGCGATGCGTCGACGGGTTTCGTTATTGTTTTAGTTAGCTGGGTAATTGACAGTTGCTGGAGCTTAAGGCTGTCTTTTAGGGGAGGTGAAGTAAGCATGAAATATTATCGCCCTAGAGAGGGGCGATATTTTGCATTTTGCAATTAAATAGAATTTATTCGAATCCTAAGTGCCAAAAATAACACGGCTGTCAGGCTATTCTCCTTTTCCTTTTTTCTCCGGCGTTGTTATGGTCAGAAGTGTAGGACCATAACCTTCCCACTTAACTGCATTCCTACTGGTCCGCTTGTGGGGTCCGCCGGTTTGACCTCAGAAAGTAGCGGCAGGCTTCCCGGTTTGGGATTACTTCATCGCTGAGGCCAATCAAATGCTGGTGTTTTTGCATTTGTTTGCACCAATTGTTTTTCGGCCTGCCTTTTTTGCGTGTTGAAATTGGAACGTTGATTGATATTGCCTTTTGGACGGGGTTCAAAGGATCTCTCCGTTGAACATGCCAATACCAACTGAGTCGGTCGGGCTCTATCTTTCTTGTGATGGTTTCTTTTACGTGGAGGCTTCCTCGGATCTTTGAACTTCTAATTCTGTCACGCTTTGTTACTCCCGCTGTCATGCGAAGCATCTTCATCTCAGCTGCCGTTAATTTGCTCTCATACTTTTTGTGCATTGTCCAGCATTGTGAACCGTATGTGAGCGCCGGACGTACAACTGAAGTCCAGAGCCTTCCTTTCAACTTAGGGGGCATTTTTCGATCACAGAAGATGGCGGAGTTTTCCCGCCACTTCATCCACCCTACGCTTACGCGATGGTTGATGTCGTCATCACAAGTTGCTTCTTTATTAATCATAGATCCCAGATATTTAAACTTTTCACACTTGGGAAGCACTCTTCCATTCAAGTAAATGTCTGGAATAGGCTGATGAGGGTCAGAGAACGGGCAGCACAGATAGTCTGTCTTCTTTGAACTAATACGATACCCGTGTCCCTCAAAAATGTCCAACCACACATCAAGTGCTCGTTGTAGGGAGGCCTGATCATCACTTATAATAGCTCTATCGTCAGCAAAAGAATAGCTGGTGCACATTGGGGTCCGTCACTTTTCCTTCAAGCAAGCAATCAAGGACTGCTATAAAGAGCAGTGGGCTGAGGACGCTCCCTTGGTGTACACCGACTTTGATTGCGAACTCTTCGGTGACTCCTGCGGTGCATCTTACTCTTCTCGTTGCTCTCTTGTACATGTTCATGATCACTCGCACGTAGGTTTCTGGAACTCCTTTTTGTCTTAGCCCTACCCATAAAAGATCTCTTGGTTGCCGGTCAAAGGCCTTCTCGAAATCAACCAACACCATATGCAAGTCCTTTGAAGAATCACGATGCTTTTCCATCATGATCCTTATACTTTGGATTGCATCTGTTGTTGATTTACCCGAGACAAACCCGCACTGGTCATCAGATAGTCGTATTATTTTTCGCAGTCGGCTATCTAATACCCGTTCAACGATCTTCATGGTGTGGGACATCAGCTTGACAGAACGGTAGTTATCACAATTTCGCGTATCACCCTTTCCTTTGTGCAAAGGAAGAAGATAGCTTTCCCTCCATTGATTAGGCATAGTGTCGCCTCTCATAAGTTTGGAGATAAGAACCATGAGCCATCTAGACCCGATGTCTCCCATCTTTTTTTTCCAGAACTCAGAGGGTATCCCGTCCGGCCCAACAGCTTTTCTTTTCTTGGAGTTTTTAACCGCGTACCGAACTTCTTCGACTGTGATGTCGGATATTTCGGCATGATTCGGGGCGGCTCTTCGAAAGTACACTCGGGGAAACTGTTCGTTCAGAAGTTTCTCGCAATACTGTCGCCATCTGTGGAGAATTTTTTCGTCTTCCACAAGGAGTTGGCCTTCAGCATTATCAATAAACTTTGGGAAACGAATCTCCTGAGCATTTCTTTTTCTCTGGGCGGCTATCTTAAAGATATTTGCTCCTTTGTTCAAATTGCTTTGTCGAAGCTCCTGGGTAGACTGGTTCCTGTCATACGCGGAAGACGATATTTCTTCCAACTCCTGATAGAGGCCTTCCATGCTTCTCGCTTTGAATTCGGCGCATTTTTTCTTCGCGATACCTTTGCAACATCTATATACCTTTTCACGGCGAGCTTATTCCTCTCTATTAGTAGAAGAGCACTTTGACCAAGCTTGGAAAGCCATTTTCTTTTCGTGTATCACTGCTTTGGCTTCGTCTGTCCACCACCAGGTTTCTTTGGCGTGTTGGCAGGGGCCTTTAGATGTTCCGAGCAGTGATTTGGCTTTCTCCAGGCCAGATTGTTGTAGGGAATCCCACATGTCTTGTGCTCTGCACTCCTCATTACCGACCTCATCGATAATGGAAGAGAGGTAGTTTTCCATGTTGGTAATAAAAGCTTCGCCTTTTCCTTTATCCAGCTTATACCACTTGATTCTCTCAGACACCTTCGTTTGCTGCTTTGACTTCTTACTCGCCTCCATAAAAAATTCAGTCAGGAGGAGACGGTGTTGAGGGGCGATCGCGTCTCCCAGGATCACTTTGCAATCTTTAGCTCGTGGCTTCATGAAACTGGATACCAAATGATAGTCTATTTGAGTTTCATTTCCGCCGCTGCTATAAGTGATTAGGTGCCGGCTTTGTTTGACGAACATGGTATTTAGCACTATAAGACCGTACGACTTGCACATGTTTAGGATATCTTCACCTGAAGAGTTCCTGGTGCCGTATCCCAGCCCTCTGTGGTAGTCTTCATAGTCTTCGCTTGTCTTCCCGACATGTCCGTTTAAATCTCCCCCAACAAACAAAAGGTCTTCCTTTGGGATGATTTTGACAAGGTTGTGGAAATCTAGCCGGAATGCATCTTTTTCTTTTTGTTCGCATCCTACTTGAGGGGCATATGCGCTTACGATGTTCCACACCTCACCAGCATCACCAATTTGAGAGCCATCAAACGATCACTGGACTTTGAAATGGTGAAGACGTTGCCAAGTAGCTCTGCCGCAAGGATGATGGCGATTCCGTTTTTTCCTTGTTCCAATCCATAGTAAAACATCTTGTAGGCTTTTGTTTTAACGTCCAAGAAACGTGCCTGATTACCGGTGTTTCGCCATTTCGTCTCTTGTACGCACAGGATGTCTACTCGCCTTCTAACCATAATTTCTTCAAGCTCATAGCTGCGACCACTCATGCTTCCAACGTTCCAACTCGCGACTCTTAAGTGTGGCTTACGCCGTTGCATTACTTTGCTATCCCCCGGAAATTCTATAGCTCTGACCCGAGCATTGCTGCTCGTCCCAGGATCACGACCATTAGTAGTGCCTGACGGGGTAGTGCTTTTCCTTTTAGCGTTCTTTTCCATAATGCTATGGTTTGACCGTTTTCTTTCTTCCCCTCCTTTTTTTGACACGGGCATGCTCCAGATTTTTATTTTTTTTGTTTGATCTTACTCTTACAACACCGGTGATCTCCAGTCGTGTCAACCCACTGATTTGCATGCTAACTTGTGGGGCAGTTTAATGGTGGTATATGTGTCCCTAGGCTCACCTTGGTGTTTTCTAAATTGCCTAGATGTGATTTTTGTTTACCTTTGTTTTAGTCGCCTTTTACGACAAGCGAGAGGTATCGCTGCAGGGATATTCTTAACCCGTCCCTGCACAGGTTCTGTATCAAATACCATTATAATATTAAATCATTTAAAAGCCTAGGGAATAGTCCATGTTGAAAATTAACTACGAGGATGGTCCGATAAGTACTTAGCCTCACCGCCAGATGGCAAGAGCAACTTACTATCGTATAGTACATTCTAGTAGTCGAAATTTCAGCCGGATCGGACTCGTAGTTTTGTTTTGACCGCGTGTGGAAGCGGGAGTGTCCGCGGATTTTAGACAAATGGAAAAAGAGCAATGTCGGTCGGTGATTTGAATCTTGATTTTCTAAGGGAAATCGCGCAGCGAAATCAAAGAGCGTTTGGATGCTCTGTACGGTGACTCTTCTCCTTCGATGGCGACCATCAGAAATTGGTTTAACGAGTTTCAACGTGGTCGCACGTCGGTTTTTGATGAGCCACGTCCAGGTGCCCCGAAAACGGCTACCACGGAGGATAACGTGACAAAAATCCACGATCCCGTGGACCGTGCGCGAGATAGCTGAGACAGTAGGCATTTCAAAAGATCGCGTGGGTCATACCCTGCATGAAATTTTGGGCATGAGAAAGCTGTCGGCGCAATGGGTGCCGCGTTTGCTCACTCCGGACAACAAGCGCAACAATGAGACCACTTCAGAGCAGTGTTTGACGCTGTTTAAGCGCAATCCGAGGGAGTTTCTGCATCGCTTCGTGACAGTCGACGAAACATGGATCCACTGGTACACACCAGAGACCAAGGAACAGTCGAAACAGTGGACTTCACCCGGCGAACGTGCTCCGAAGAATGCGAAGACTGCATGCATTTTTTTTACTCACCGCTATTGGCTTTGGTTGCGGGAAGCTATTATTTCTTTACAGTCCCAAAGCAACAAAATTGGGCGTCGAACGAGTTGCAGCTGACAAACGCCAACGGTGTTTTTTCACGAGCGAACTTCTGTTTCAGCGAAAAAAATAATGGATTTTCCGCATCATTGCGGACATACTCGTATAACCATTTTTTTAAGAACAAAATAAAGTTCAGCATCGTTTTAAAACTAGGTTACTCAGAGAGTCGCGACATTGAGTACAACGAACGCCTTTGATGGTCCAGAACATCCAACGAAAGGGAGAATTAACTCAGTAAGTCCAGTCGAGTGTGAAAGTTACTTTCATTCGATTTTTCGATTTGGTGAGAATAGCGTATCAGGGGCAAAACAGTTGTACTAGCTGCCACAAAACAATGTTTCTACTACTAAACCTAAATGTATACTATCTAATGATGAACTATTTTGAAGGGGATAACATTGATATACGAGTAGTTTAGTTTAGTTTAGTTTATTCATCTACCGAGCTTAACTCTAACAGATTTCAGATACAAATAACTCAAAAAAAAAAAAAAAAAAAAAAATGATTAATAATAATAATACATAGTACTAAATTACAGGATACATAAATTCAGAAGGGTTTAAAATTAAGTATATTTATTTACAGATAATTTAAATTTCGATCTATCATCACACAAGTCTATATAAGAACAAAGAGAATTAAAAAGATTAATACACTTTGTTAAAGGTTCATTGAGACCATAGTTGTAAGGATGCACCTTGTTGAATAACAAATTTCTTGTTCGAAGTATTCTTTCTGGAGCATATAATTTCAAATTTTTAAGTATATCAGGACATATAATTCTGTACGAAAAGACATCATGAATAAACAGTATATATTGAACATTGTGCCTTTTTTCCAAGGTATCTAGACCAATTAGAGCACATCTTGTATGATAAGGTGGCATTGCATCAAGATTCCGTCTCATTTGTTTTATTACAAATCTCGTAAAGGACTTTTGCACCCTCTCAAGTCGTATTATAGAGTTTGCATATTTTGGACACCAGACAATAGAACAATATTCAAGGAAAGGACGTACGAGTGACATATAAACAGACTTCAAGGCATACGGATTCGAGAGATCAACACATGTTCGCTTTAGAAATCCAAGCATCGAGTTAGCTTTAGCAACTACATAATCAATGTGGAACGAAAAAGTAAGTTTCGTGTCGAAAATAACACCAAGATCTTTAACTTCGGTTTGTCGTGTAAGACTGGTATAACAAATAGTATAGCCATAAATAACAGGTATTAATATATGAAAAACAGAGAAAGAGTGGCATTTGCTTATATTTAGGACAAGTCGATTACTCTCACACCAGTTAGCTACTGTGTTTAAATCATGTTGAAGATTCTCACAATCACGAATGGATTTAACACGTAAAAATATTTTAAGGTCATCAGCATACATCAGGCAATTTGCATTATTAAGCAAAGATGGAATTTCATTAATATAAATGATAAAGAGTAAAGGCCCAAGGTGACTGCCTTGACAAGACTTCGATAGTTCGAGACTGGCAATGCCCAATTTTTACAAATTGCTTCCTGTTTGATATATAACTAGAGATCCATTTAAGTAAATTGGAATGAATTCCAAATGAATACAATTTGTCTATGAGGATACTATGACAAATTGTATCGAAGGCTTTCTTGAAATCTGTAAAAATTACATCAACTTGATATCCTGATTCAACTGAATCAATAAGATATTGTAGATCTACCAGATCTACCAGAAACATGTTGTTTTAAAGATATATGTTCTTTAAACGCAAAATACAACTTTTTTGTAATAATCGACTCAAACAATTTCGGAACAGCTGAAATCTTACAAATGGCTCGATAATTTTCTACATTATGTCGGGATCCAGATTTAAAAATAGGAGTAATAAATGAGCATTTCCATTCATCTAAAAATGTCCCCGAGGATAAAGATGTATTAAAAATGAATTTCAATGGTAAGGACAGCGATAAGTTGCATTGCTTAATAAAATCAAATGGAATTTGATCAGGTCCAGCACTTTGGCCGGTGTTCATAGATGATATGCCTTCCAGAATATCATCAATTGAAATGTACAATGAACCTAAATACGTATTACAATCAAGTATATTATTGTTAAAACATGGACTAACATTCGAATAATCAACATACACTGACTCAAAGAACTTAGCGAAAAGTTCACAAGTGGAATCAATACAATCCCTTTGAATTCCATATTTTGAATGATACCATTTATCTTTCTTTTGCCATTAAGAAATGTCCAAAAGGCTTTCGGATTTTTTGAAATCTGTGACTCAATGTTTATAACATACTGTTTATATAAAAACTTGTTCAAAAATTCATATTCTCTGCGTAGTTGACAGAAACGTTTTTGGTAATTTAAACGATCGGATGTTTCTTTTAAGAGGAACGAATTGAGAGCATCCAGTATTTATTATACTTAAAAATGTATTATAGACTTTTTTAAGTTGCAAACCAGAAAGAATATTCAACCAATCAACCGAGGAAAAATAATTATTTAGAGCATCATAATTCGCCTTAGAAAAATTGTAAATCTTTTTATACGAATAATTATTTGAATTTGACGTTACTGATGAAACAAGACTGCATTTTAGTTCTAGACATAAAGCAATATGATGAATAGAATTCTCTAATATAGGGCATAAAACTTCTCTTACAGTACAATACTCATATAATTCATTATTTACAAACACTAGATCCAGTATTCTATGCAACGAGTCATGACAACAGTTTTTTTGAGACATATTAACAGCAAACATGGAATCAATAAATGTAAACTCACAGTCTGTTCTCATATTATAGGGGATTTAACATTTATCATCGGTTGAATATGACCATTTAACATCACCTAAATTAAAATCGCCTACGACAATAACATGTTGATGGTCGATCAGCTGATCAGCGATAAATTCGATATTTCCAAGATGACGTTCATACACACATAACGGGCTCCTTGGAGGTATGTAACTAGCAACGAAGAATACTTCCTTTCGCACGGCTGCACTCCCACCAAAATCAACGGCGACACATAATTGTTCACTATTGAAGTCTTCATGTGGAAGAGTAACAGTATTCGTTGTAAGAGACGAGCGTACAGCAATGAAAACCCCCCCGCCTCGCAGATGGCCACTTTTCGGCGATCGGTCCAAGCGATAAACTGTGTAGTAGTCATCAAAGATTTCAGCAGTTGAGAAATTTTCATTCAGCCATGTCTCCGTGATGATAATGATGTCATACTCATGAAGCGAGACAGCAAGGAAAACATCCTTCGTTTTGGTTCTCATTCCACCCGCATTTTGGTAATACACAGTAATAACATTTGATAACGAAGAGAGAGATGAAGAGGAATGTAAATGTTCATCATTGTTTGTGTTTGGGTTTGTGCAATGTTTATTTTCTCGTTTTTTGGGATGAAACGAAAATTTCTAACATGCACATTCAAAGGCCAGTTATCAGCATTTAATGCATCACTTATGATGCAAGACGGAACACCAACTCGATAATTGACATATTTTAATGATGAAAGATCAGCATCTCTTTTATAAAGTGGGTAGCAAGAGAGCAAATTGATTGAAACACCCAGCTTTTTTGATGCATATTTAAGAATTGACTCCGCTTTAGTGGCTGTAGAAAAGCGAGAGAGATGCAGCCATTTTTTTGTTGATATTACCTCAACTTCTGTATAAGCAGAATCTTTGCCAATAATTTTCCGTCCTTTTTTTTCATTTCGTTTTTTATTCACTGTGTTCCATTGCACGGGTTCGATGCACTCATTAGTGTTGGATAAGAGGTCAGTGACATTTGCAGAACTAACCGAGGCTTCTTCGTTGACCGTATGATTATTAGCGGTCGTAATGTTTTCATTATGCACTGATTTCTTTTTGTTACTTCTGTTCCCTTTTTTGCCTTGGGAAGATATGGGAGGCGCATTTGTGGGTTCAGGAGAAGTAATTTTAACACAATTTTTCAATGTTTTGATTTCATTATGCAACATTAAGACAGTTTTACTTAGTTCTGCAACTTTACACACTAAACCAAGAACTGGCACACTTGCACATGCATTGCATTTCCAAGAAAAGTTAATACTTGATTTTAGAAAGTTCAAGGCACTGTCTGATATGGTTGCGCACTTGTCATGAAATTTTAATCCACAGATACCACCGCAAACGATAAAGTCTTTGGCCACGATCTTATCGCATTTGACACAGTTTTCGGACATAGTGTTTATTAAGTAGATTAAAACTTTTAAGAGCAAAATAATACACGTCTATACGCTTCGAGCGTCTGCACTGGATATGGAGTAGGTAGATCAGTCAATAAAATTGTTGTCAAATTCGTGAAATCTCGTTATTATTTGAACACATCTCGTCAATGAGCTTATTACTTATTTAAACAAGAGGTAATTTGGGAGTAGGAATAAAAATGCCTCGCCCCCAACAGGTACTTTTAAGACAACGTTCGGTGAGTAAAGTATTGGCCTCTGACGCTGATGGCCGAATCTAAGTAAGTAGTTTCTATGTAGACTCCTTCTTAGGTTATCACATCTTATGTTCAGTTGCTGAAATTAACTGACAGTTACGATTTTCGGACTAAGGCAAATAATTGAACAGGAACAACGTGCTGGACGGTGTTATCAAATATATATATATGTATATAGACAAGCAAATGCAGTTGGTGCATTATTTTGACCATCCTTTTTTCTCAAAATTCCTTTTTTTCTGATTTTTATCATATCATACTCATTTTTTTGAGTACTGCCACTTTTTTTTTTGTTGTACATGAAACGTTGACTATTATACTTATGTAGGAGCCTGAGGAACGAAAAAGTTTTTTTTTCAGCATTCACTTTATCAACTGGCAACTTAAACTTTTATCTCCGTTTAGTCGCCTTGAATGTGGATTAACAAAATCTACATGTTTTAAAAAGTCAAGCAAGCGCAACTGTATAGAACAAGGCTGAGCTTCGTTAAAGGTGCCTGCATACATATGTATGTTCCTGATTAAAGCCCTGTATTCGGTTTGTAATTGATAGCATGTCGACTTACAATTATCTGTGCTATTTTCATCTCATTAAGGTTTAAGAGCAACTTATTAACAAAACAGATATTCATACAAGGAAGATCATAGAAGGTCACCAAGATTTGACGACAAAAAGCTGTAGTCGCAAAACTGTCGATTATGGCAAGGACTGGCTGTCGATCATGGCTCCCCGATGCTCGCTCAAGCCTCGATGCAAGTTTGACCAATCGTATTGTAAAAAAAACGTAGTTTGATGACGATTATGGCTGCATCCCCGTATGGAAGCTGTTGTTCAATTCGAAGTCTACGAACAGAAAAACAGAGATCGAAGAATGTTATTGGAGGAGTCACAGCCGAAAGTTCTACCAAAAAAGTAAAACAAACATGCTAAGGCTATAAAACCAGAGCAGAAGTCAACTTATAGAGGAGTCGCAGTCGATGTTGAGAATATGCAAAGATCGCTCCTGAAGATGACAGTCCAAATACCACTGTAAAGCAGAATTTACCCGATGAATTGAATTTTTGCTTCGTCTCTCCTGATATAAAACATGGAACTGTAGGAAAATATTTTCCTAAGCATCGCTTACTAGACCTTCTATGTTATTATGTGTAAATACCTGAAATCATTCGTGCACAATCTAGGTTCTTACGTACATATCATATCAGTGCAGTTTCCGGCCTGACAAAAATCACGAGTTTTAGATCGACACACATCACCTTAAATAACTTAAAGGACACTTTTTAAGCTCGAGCTATGCAGAATCATGTTAAGTTTTAAAACCCCTGCAAAACTTGTTAGGCTATGCAATATGACAATGGATAATTCTCGCTGCTCCACAAGAGTGGCTCGTTGTCATGTTATTTCTTCTATAGCACCTTTGATAATATCGTTGTTGACTCATTGGCCAATACAAGAGGAATGATCTATTTCAAATCTGCATAAGTGCTTGCATTCGCAGATGACACAGACTAATTGAATGAAGACAGCGAGATGTCAATAAATTGTTTCATGGCCTTGGGCAAAAGCGACTAAAGTAGATCTGAAAATAAATTACAAAAGTCAAATAGATGCTATCATTACAGAAAGATGCCCAACACTGTAAGAATTCCACCCTCGGCAGCCATAACTTTTACGTAAATAGTCAAAGAATTCTCTTTCATTTGTGACGTGCGGAAGCGACTTCGCCGCTAAGATTGCGTTTCATCTCAGCCTTGCCACTTGCCAAACACAATATATTTGGACAGGACCTTGGCCGATCCAAGAAAAAATTCTGCTCCAATCTTTGATTTAGTTTATATTAGGAAAAAGTGGAGGAGACGATATAACTGTACGAGCTATACAGCCAATTCAGCTTAATCGGGAATCTAAACTGACCCAACGTTTAAGATGGCTGGGCCATGTAGACCTGCCCATTTGGCCTACACTGCTCCGGCTCGAAGAGTCTTCGATCTCAACCCTAAAAATTATATACCTAGTCATGAATATTCATACATTTTTTACCGCAATCATTTTAAATGAGCTACTAATTGTTTTGATCTCATGTTACTCATTATTTAACCCGTTATTTTTGTCCTTCTTTGTCGCATATCATGAAAGGGGTGATATCGAAAATTGTGTCGTTGTGATCGGCTTTTACAAGTCTAATCAAAAGCTGATATGTTTCGGATTGCAACCGCTCGCTGTTTTGTTTATCGTATTAGTAAATTATTCCAGGTGAAGTATATGACTGTCAAAGATTCGACCGTCCAGCCTGCAAATGCGGTGTTATTCTGGTACGAAATTATAATCTACCTCGATTTTTGGAGTCAAAACTTCAATGAAAGTTTGTCAAACCAGTACTTTGGAGGATTCCGTTAAGCCTGTGAACCGAATAATGTTCGCAAACAAACACCGGATGTTCCAACCAGATTTTGCTTCAGCTCACAAGACGAAGAGCAGTCACGAGTGGCGAAAAAAATGCATCCTACTTCATATCACCGGAAGATTGACACGCTGGCAATCCACATCCCACCCCCTTGGATTAAAAGTTTTGGCCCATTACAGAGGGAATGACCTGTTCTACCCATCATCTACTGTTTGAAGCGAGTGCTTGTCCTCGCTGTTATAAATACGTACATTTTCAATCGGCATATGTTTTTCAGTATTTATTCATAGATGGTTATTCAGGTACATAGATGGTAAGGGACTTCAGCCAACACAGTCGCTCACAGACCACTTGAGTTAACGGACATGTTACGACTTGGAAACGTAGGGATAAACATTAAGCCCACAGCCGATAGATCCCCTGGTCGATTCCCCGGTGGGGAAAGTAGTTCTTTCGTTTTCTTTTTTCCCTTTCTGTGTGCTTTCAGCTGCTTCTAAATTAAAATTAGAAGTAGCGGGAAGAAATGTCGCGAGACGGCGGGAGACAACCCGCACGTCTAACTGATTCGGAATCGGATGATGATGCAAATAGATCATCCAATTTCGCCACACCATCCATCGTTCCAATGACTGACGTCATAAAATGGGGGAGGAGGCTTAATCCAAGCTCTTATCCGATTAAGCGACCCGCGATTGAAAGGCTGCCAGTCGAAGCGAGGGAAAGGCCGCCACCCACATCAAAGGCAGTAGCCCAACAACAACAACAGCCATAGCAATCTAGACATCCCATGGAAGAAAATTGCTTACCTCTCCGAGGGTAGGAAAGCTCGCTATACAGGAAAGAACAACCCCTTTGCCGCTCTTTCAAGTTTGGCTACGGATGAGGTCGAGGAGCGTGAACTATGAGCCAAGCTGAAGGCCGTAGTTGATAGGTTGACGGAGATGTGGAAGAAAGAGAGAGGCATCGAAATGCAGTTGCAACAACAAAAACGACAACAACAGAAGCAGACACAACATATGCAGCCACTACAGACGAAGCAGCAGCAGCAGCAGCCACAGCAACATCAGCAGCAAAAACAACAAAAGCAACAACAACAGCCGCAAAAACTTCCTAGTAAGGGGAAGGTGCCACCTATCCTTACTGTTACCACGTCCCTACGCGAGACGATAGATCTGTGTAAGTACGTTATTGGTGTAGGGAATTTTGTCTTTAAAGGTATAGGCGAGAACCGCTATGCTATCCAATGTAACACACCGGAGCAGCATAATCGGGTCAAGGACCTATTAAAGGGACCACAATCAAGTTTCTTTTTCATTTACCCACAAGGCCGAGATGCTGCACACGATGCTCCTCAAAGGCGTATTTTCAATTACTGACCCCTAGGAAATTCTCTCAGAGCTCAAAGATTTTGAGAGCGACGACCTCAAGTTCTTGGGGGCAAGTCTTTCAATACCAGATGCGGGCCAGACGGGAGAAGCGGTTATTACCCCTCTTCCTAGCCCAGCTCGCACCCAGTATCAAGCTGAAGAGGCTAAGGACTATCTTTTCCCCAGCATTCCAGTCTAAAAAATGGGAAAAGTTAAGTAGGCATGGCAACATTTCGCAATGTATCCGCTCTCAGGGGTTCGTACACGCCGCGTCGAACTGCGAGATGTAGCCTCGATGCGTTAAGTGTGCAAAGAACCACGAATGCGACTTGACCCAGGAACCGCAAATTATCGGGGATGTCCTAAGTTCCAAAACATCAAATCTGGCACGTAAGGAGAAGCACGTGGAGAAATGTGCCCCCCCCCCCTCGTTAAACCCCAAACTCCAGTCATTAAACGCCCAAATGGCGGCATGCCTGGGGCAGACGGTTAAATGCCTATGGTTGTTTGAAAGCCTTAGTGGCTGTTACTAAGGCACCGGAGGCCGAGGTTGCCCTGCGCTCGATCTCGGGGGGAAATCGGCCAGCTTCAACAACAGATCCATGAGCAGGCGACCCGAGTGGATAGAATCTTATCGCTTCGCACCTAAAATCGTAATGAGAACGCCGGTAAAGAGTCACTTAAAGATCCTGTCGGTGAATGTGAATTCACTGATTAGAAGTGAGTGAAGAGCCGTACTTTTTAATCAGTCAACTTGATTCCAGGGTGAAGGTAATCTGCTTTATCTGACCCATGTCTGCCTGCGATGTCCCGTCTGGTTCAATGTGAGAGCCAGTTTAATTGAAAGGATTCGGATGTTTGAGACACAATGCCTCAGGAGTTGTCTCGGGTTACATAGGGCACCTATGTATATCAGAGTCCACGGAATCTTACCCGAATAAGATCCTATACAATAGTCCAAGATTTTATGGATAGACAATTTTCTGATAAATCTGATTCGAAGTCACATTGCAAGAGCAATGAATTCGGTCAATGACCGACGACATATACCACGAGAGATTGCGCCTTAACGGCTTTGTTCCACCAGAGGCATTCCCCTATTTAGATCAATGTAGGTTGATCCAACTTACATTGGCGGTACCGCTAATCTTCCACATGGCCCGCAATTCTGTGGAACGACGGATCCTCTACGAATGTGATGTCGCCTCAGTTTGGATGGAGGTAAATTGTAGTAAATTTTAATATGTATGTCTTCAAGGCAAAGCCCGCCCTTCAAAAAAAAAATTTGAAGACAAAAACAAACAAACATAAAATAAAAATAAAAAGATCTATTTTAGTTAAGGTAGGTTAAGCTGGTTTTTAGTGAAACACCTTCTAATTAAGTAAGTAAGTCATGGTTAATTCTTCTTATCAAAAATTACGTATTATTTCTTTGGGTGTATTCGATGCTGCAACCCCTAATTTAGAGACAACATTTCGTAGAATTGAAATTACGAATTCAAAAGCAAAATGTACGAGGTAAAACGAATCTAGATTTAACAACAACTGACATCTGTTTCGAGTGCAAAGTAATTTCAAATGAATAATGTAAAGTATCACACCTCACCCCCTATCGAAGTAACATTCATAAATCGAATAGGTCGACGTCCAACACTCAAGCACTCAAGCTCACCGCAAGGCGTAGCTGGGAAGCTGAAATATCTAATTTTAAAGCGAACGCAATGGGGCGTGAGCACGTCAAAGCGAACAGCAAAGAAAATGAATAATACAATTCAAGCGGCCTAGTCAGGACGATAGTTATACAGTCCACCATCTTCGATAACACATCAAAAAGCTGTCCGCGTGTAGACCTGAGAAATGGGCGTCACACCGGAACTAACCCATCGTTCACGACGTTTAGCGTACAGAAGTGACTTTCCTCTACCATTTGCGTGACGAACTGGTTAAGTACCGAAACAGTTTTTATTTTCTCTTTGTACCACAGTGCTGGGGTACGAGGGTGTCGGAGTGACCAACACGCACTGGTATTGTTGGTAAGAGATGGAGTTATTACTGTTCGAATGACGGAACAGTTGAAGTAAAGGAGTGAAAAACAAATGGTAACATGCAGGTATTGTGTGTGATATTGGATAGAGCCCAATTCTACTTTTTTTTTTGCTCTCAATAAATCTACATTTGGTGGAACAGCATTTCACTCTATTTAACTGCTTTCAATATCTCTTAGAATTTGGCTCTTCAGCGAAGAAAAATAAATATTTGTTTTAGAATCGTCCATCGGGTTCCTTGATGTGGACAAAAATAGAGCCGCTCTGTCCACTATTGTCGTTCACAACACGTACATGTGTACCTACTTCATCCGAAGAGAGCTGAAAGGTGAATTCACTGTGCCACACTCTTCCCACTGAGTGGGAGCACTTTTTTGAACAACATCCAATAAAATTGACAACGAAAACATCGCTATATCTAAGATAAAGTCCGAAACTCGAACTTGATTCGATAGGGAAAGGATGATGACGGTAATAGTGTACTCCTTTCCATCCACCTCATATCACTTCAATCGATCAAAAATCATGCAGCAATAAAAATTTACATAAAATTCTGATTAGACACCGGTGGCAAGGGGAACGGGCACAAGCTACCGTTCTGCTTGTTGACTCTCCTTTCCGTTCGGTCGATGCTTTTATCCTCTAAGGAGCCAATCTGAATGCATAATGCAACTGTCAGGGCTACGGATCTCAGATCGCCGCCTTTATGTGCAATTAATTGCAATTACTTTGTCAGGATGTTCCACTTGGGTCCTGAAATCGAGGAATCCAAGAGGGGATAGACGTGTGGAATTCTGGAAATAGATAAATAAGTTCACTATATACACGTATTCGTAATACGGTCATTACAGAACGGGAGTACACGATTATCAGTCAAATTGCCAATTACGGATGCAAAACAGATACGAGAAAGCAAACACTGTGCGGGCGGTTGAGGTAAGGATGGAACTAGATTCTTATTACTGATGAAGTGGGAAATCACTTTAATTTCTATGAAACTGGAATACAAAACTTAAATTGTGGATCTACCGAAGAAAAACTATTGACAATAAGAACGAGATCGTTCCTTCTTTTCATTAATAGAAAGTTACTTGAGAAAGACAGACTACAAGCCTGTTCCCCACATCAACTCACAGCCAAGGAACTACAGGTTTCCAATTAGGTTTAAGACTCTCATGGTCGATTTCTCTATATCACTGACTGTCGACCAGATATTCAACAGCTCTCACAACTACCGATTGATAGTGGTACATCAGTTTATCAATTTTGACATCATGTTAATAAAAACCCGTTGATTTACCGACTTATCCTGATTAACTGGATATAGGTAATAACTTCTTTTAAATGATCATGTTGGGCTTACAATGGTTTCAGGTTAATACAATATGTAGGAGATTAAAAAAAAATCCTGGCCTCAGTCTAGTTATCATATCAGATTCCTTCGTTAATGCTTCCACACGATGTATCATTGAACAAAGCGTTAAAAATGATTCACACGATATCATTCAAATGTAGTTTCGAAATGCGGTACTTCCGTGTCCCAAATATTAATGCAGCCTTAAGCACTAGACGAAAAATCTTAGGTCAAGTCTTGTTTTACGATTCGCAGACCCTACTCACATTTTTAGGGAGTGATCTTCGTACTAATTCACTCCCTATGCACATCAGTCACTCTCCCCGCAGGACTCCGAGTAACAAGCTAATTCATGTTACTTTTGTGCTTCTGCTACTTGCTCTCTTCTCTTTGCAGTCCCAATTCTCCGTAATTTTGCTTACACATCTATCACTACTGCACAGGTATTCTGAACCTGACTGAAGCGACTTGAACGATTAGTGACATTGTACTTGGTAAATTTTCTCTACATTACGAAAATTGAAAATAATGTGATATTCACCACCCGCCTGACTGCGGTAGTCTAAACAAAAATGAAAGCAGTCTTAGCCAAATCAGTGTGTATATTTGCAGCAACCACTATATTGAGGGCTATTTGCAGTTGCCTTGTGCCCGGTTTTTCTGAATATTAATTCATTTATGGCTGTAGATCTGTGAGCCCTTAATGGTGTTGCTTTGTTGAACTTGGCACAACCTCATTAAACATTTTCTTTCTCCCCTCTTATTTCCCTGAAGATGGAGATAGCGCTTCTAGTCCTAAGCTGATTAAGCACTAATAAGGTAATTTCTATCTATGCAAAAAAAAAATCATTTACCGATAAAAAGATGTCGCATCTATATTTTGAAAGGCATTTCTACAGACAATCAGAAAGACTCGTTTAACATCCTTCTTAACAGAAAATCGCTGTATGAAATCTCAACAACAATCTGCAAACACATGGATAAGATAGATTGGGGCTTAAGCCCTGCTTTTAGAAAAGCTTCTAGTGTCGAGATCTAATCGTCTAGGAACTCTTAACCATTTTTTATTCAGTTGACTTCTTCTTCTTTTCCTTTTTTCTTCGGCGTTGTTATGGTCAGAAGTGTAGGACCATAACCTTCCCACTTAACTGCATTCCTACTGGTCCGCTTGTGGGGTCCGCCAGTTGACTATTATGGGCAAAGCATTCTTCAACGACCTCGACTTGGTCTACTCAGACAAGACCAGATCCAAACTAGACCAGAACAGACCCTTCATTTAGATTATAATTTTTCGTTAATCCAGTGCGTCTAACACATTTATGGGATTGGGTACAAGAGTTTTAGCGGAATCAAATCGGATCATCATATCGCTAATTTCGGACTTTCTAAGCCTTATGAACTATTTATCCACTACTTCCATTTTCTTTTTTTTTTTATTGTCCTAGGTATCTTGTAATACTTCTAAATCCACATGCTCGTATCTACTTGATTACCAAAGATATGACCTCCCGTAGGCCCGGTTTGTCCAGATGTCACTAAAGTCATTTGCAATTGAGTTATGCAAATTCTACACCTTAGAGAAAAAGTATATAATATATTCATTATATAGAAAGAAGAGTGCCTTTAAACGAAAAACATTAAAGCTATATAAATATTCAGAAAATTGATCTTCAAATATTCTATAGAGTTTGTATAAAAAGTATTCGGAAAGGTTCAGAAAAATTGATTTATTTCAGATACAAAACCTTGAAGGCTCCCTGATATGCGAATTCCGGGAAGATACAGCCCCTTGAAGCAGGATTTCACTTTTGGGAATAGTCGATTAGGGCCAAGTCGGGACTGTGAAATAGTGGAAAATCGTTGCGATGCTGTTAGTCGTCGGGAAGTTGGTGACCTTGGAGCAGGTGTAGCTGGGTGCATTGTTGTAATACAATTTCCAAATTCTCACTTAGCCTGACCTCACCCGATTGAACCTTCTCTTCAGTCTTCTTGGCCTTCCAGATAAAAACACTTAAACGACAGTCTGAATTCAGCCACCGCCTTCGAAGAACTTGTACCACTTTAAAATTTCAGTTTGTGGCATGCTTTTATCCTTGGGCACTTGATGAATCATGTCCAACTTCTTCGTACCCGATTCGGGCTTGGGGGTGTGTTTTGGTTTTCCATTTATATCCAACCTAGGTCTTTTACGGTTATCATACAGAATCCATCTTTCATCACAGGTCACTATCCGGTACCAAAACGGGTTAGTTTGATTTCTTACTCTAAACGATGCGCAGATTTTCATGCGTCGTAGTTTTTGGGACTCGTTCATTTCATGGGTACCCACTTATCAAGTTTCTTTACCTTTTCTATGAGGGAAAGGTGTCGACTTATTGCCATTAGGGATAATCCCATTATGCAATCACCCGCACCGATTTCCTTGGGTCCGCCTCCACGGTTGCTCTTAACTAATGTTTCCGGCTACCCCCGTGGTTTATTTTCCAGGAAAATCTCTGAAATTTCCGAACGGAACTTTCCAAACCAACGTCGTATAGTGCGTTCGTTTACCACTACATCTTCAAATGCGTTATTAATATTTTTCATTGCCAATGACGTATGTATTTTGTCCCATTTTAAATTCATAAAAATGACGGTTCGAATTTTAACTGCCGACAGCATAAACAATTCCTAAAAAAAAATACGAACCTTACAATTCTCACACGTCAAGCACTCGAACCACTTTACTTTATAAAAAAGGAACATTTAACATTCTGGCACGAAATCAGACATTTCATGTGGTACAACTCAATAGGTAGCGTACCGCTGTTTAATCATTTGCTACACTTTGAGATTGCACTAAGACAAACTTTCGCAAACGACTGATGCTTGGTGTGTTTTGAAGGTATATCAGAGCCACAGTAGCGAGCCCGCTCGATGCGAACGCGCTGCGACTTACAAGCTTGTCAGGAAAAAGAAAAGTTCCTTATACGAGTACTTTGTTTTCAAACCATGTAGCCCATTCAAAGTCCATTTGGTACAAAATTAAGTCAAGGACGAAACGTATTCCGGCCGTTTAGGTTGTTCATATTTTTCCAGTCTCAAAACATAAATAAAAGATTCATCTTCATCCCGAAGCTTGTACAAAGGAATGGAAGCAATTATGAAATACGAATATTATTCTGTGCAAAGATTATACTGTGAATCGATAGGATGTTTTTGGAAGTCACTCAATGTTTGAAACAGGGATTGGATTAGGTTAGATTAACGTATTTATCTGAGAACATGTCAGATTGCCTATATGCACAAATGTTTAATACCAAGACCGTAATCAGGGCAAGAGTTCATTCGATAAAATATTAACCCTGTCACCCATCTGTTAGATAACATATACGAAATTTGCCATCGCCTCCCGGATCTCTCATCCAATCATTCAGCACATGATTGCATACCAATAGTACTCGTACTTATTCGACATAACAAAGTTCACTGACTTAACCTCTCCTTCTTCTTTCTACTTGATTCCGTCCTTTTATTGATTTCCCATTTATCGTATAATCCTTTTCGATATTCGAACAAGGAATTGATTGTGATTACCTTCGTGATTCCGGGGCGTTATATATTAATGAACACTCTTTGTAAGTCGACGATAATCTATAAAATCGTTCATAATAAAAATAAATTGTATCTTTTATGCTCATCCAATTTATGTTTACATGATACTGAACACTATAATGCCAAATTGCTAAATGGTTTCGAATGATGGAGAGTGTAATGAAGACAAATGGAGTTGGGTGTTAAATACCTGTCTATAATCGAGCCGCTTTATAGCTTCCTGTTCTAGCTCTTCATCGAGTATTTGTTCTCCTAGTGAGGGAATTATAGGTACATATGTATATGGGAATAACTAGTAGAAAGTTTCTGAAAGAGTAGCTTATTAAATCATAACATTTCCTTGGTACCATAGAGTGTGTAAGTGTTATTCCGATACCCTCTTTCAGGAGCGATAAAAATTTCTCTTCGCAAGCGAAGGATTATGACTTGCTTCGTTATTATTTTCGAAGCGGTTCCTTGAAATGATTTTCTTTGTCGAAGGACTAGGACAAACAAGGATGTGATTGGATAAAGGGCGAAAAGGATAATGACTACTTAAAAAAAGTCTTCTCTGTTTACCTTTTTCTAAATTAAATTTTGTATTTCAATTGCAGTAGTAACGATTTATTTTGTTTCTTTTTCTCCTTACAGGTAAGAAAACAAAGGGTACCACTCCATTAACAGTGAGTTTTTTATTTATCAAAAAAAAAATTGATATTAATAATTGATATTAATATTTCAAATATAATTATTCTAATTAGTACTAAAAAGTATGTATTTTGAGACGTATAATGAATTTTCTATTCTAGAAATGTAGACAAATGTTGGTGTTTAGATTATTTTTCAGTTGTACCATGGTAAATTAGTTAACAACCCTTCGCCAAGTTTCCATGGTCCACGTCTAGGTACATCTATGGTTTCGCATTCATTATTCTCTTGACTGTTCGTCCACAGTCCATTTTATTACTTGGAAAATGCCTGGGGCTAAATAAAATTCCTCGAGGCTTTGATTGTGTAGCTTTCTGCATTTGCCTGTTTCTTCGACCTGTTTTCCACTCTATATTCTCTCTAGAAGAAGAAAGACCCAAACTCTATTTTCCTTCTTCCCAGTCAGAGAACAAGTTTCGCATCCGTAAAGTGTTACTGGCATTGTTATAGTGTAATAAATATGTTTAACACTGCGAAACAAACAAGTCGATTTGAATAGTTCCTTCACCTCAAAGAGCCTTTTATTTCGATCTTTATGTCATTTTTGACAGCCAACACGGTTCCCAGATATTTGAACTCGGCTACTTTTTCAACGCTTTCGTCAAGTACAGACAGGTACGAAGTTTGAATCGATCTCCATAGGTCAGTATATTCCATTTTGGTTTTCCCTTCGTTTAATTCTCAACCTACTTCCCTTGTCCCCTTATTTTAAGCCTTTACGTATCTACGAGGGTGGTTCGATAAGTACTTAGCATCACCGCCAGATGTCGCCCGTATCGCAAGAGCAACTTACTATCGTGTAGTACATTCTAGTAGACGGCTACTGTCAATTTCAGCCGGATCGGACTCGTAGTTTTGTTTTGTACTGTCCCATCGGCCGGAAAGGTGACGGCCACCGATTATTGGGCCGATTCGACGCCGAATTGAAGAAAAAACGGCCCCACTTGGCGAAGAAAAAAGGGCTCTTCCACCATGATAACGCACCGGCTCACACCTCCGCCCTCGCCACGGCCAAATTGGTCGAATTGGGCTACGAACTGCTGCCCCATCCACCTTATTCTCCAGATTTGGCCCCGTGCGACTTCTTTTTGTTTCTTCTTCTTCTTCTTTTCCTTTTTTTTTCCGGCGTTATGGTCAGAAGTTTAGATGTCGTCATCATAAGTTGCTTCTTTATTAATCATAGATCCCAGATATTTAAACTTTTCACACTTGGGAAGCACTCTTCCATTCAAGTAAATGTCTGGAATAGGCTGATGGGGGTCAGAGAACGGGCAGCACAGATACTCTGTCTTCTTTGAACTAATACGATACCCGTGTTCTTCAAAAATGTCCACCCACATATCAAGTGCTCGTTGTAGGGACGCCTGATCATCACTTATAATGGCTCCATCGTCACATTGGGATCCGTCACTTTTCCTTCAAGCAAGCAATCAAGGACTGCTACAAAGAGCAGTGGGCTGAGGACGCTCCCTTGGTGTACTCCGACTTTCATTGCGAACTCTTCGGTGAACTCCTTTTTGTCTTAGCGCTACCCATAAAAGATCTCTTGGTTGCCGGTCAAAGGCCTTCTCGAAATCAACCAACACCATATGCAAGTCCTTTGAAGAATCACGATGCTTTTCCATCATGATCCTTATACTTTGGATTGCATCTGTCGTTGATTTACCCGAGACAAACCCGCACTGGTCATCAGATAGTCGTATTATTTTTCGCAGTCGGCTATCTAATACCCGTTCAACGATCTTCATGGTGTGGGACATCAGCTTGACAGAACGGTAGTTATCACAATTTCGCGTATCACCCTTTCCTTTGTGCAAAGGAAGAAGATAGCTTTCCCTCCATTGATTAGGCATAGTGTCGCCTCTCATAAGTTTGGAGATAAGAACCATGAGCCATCTAGACCCGATGTCTCCCATCTTTTTTTTCCAGAACTCAGAGGGTATCCCGTCCGGCCCAACAGCTTTTCTTTTCTTGGAGTTTTTAACCGCGTCCGCGTACCGAACTTCTTCGACTGTCGGATATTTCGGCATGATTCGGGGCGGCTCTTGGAAAGTACACTCGGGGAAACTGTTCGTTCAGAAGTTCCTCGCAATACTGTCGCCATCTGTGGAGAATTTTTTCGTCTTCCTCAAGGAGTTGGCCTTCAGCATTGTTAATAAACTTTGGGGAACGAATTTCCTGAGCATTTCTTCTTCTCTGGGCGCCTATCTTAAAGATATTTGCTCCTTTGTTCAAATTGCTTTGTCGAAGCTCCTGGGTAGCCTGGTTCCTGTCAGACGCGGAAGACGATATTTATTCCAACTCCTGATAGAGGCCTTCCATGCTTTTCGCTTTGAATTCGGCGCACTTTTTCTTCGCGATACCTTTGCAATATCTATATACCTTTTCACGGCGAGCTTTTTCCTCTCTATTAGTAGAAGAGCACTTTGACCAAGCTTGGAAAGCGATTTTCTTTTCGTGTATCACTGCTTTGGCTTCGTTTGTCCACCACCAGGTTTCTTTTGCGTGTTGGCAGGGGCCTTTAGATGTTCCGAGCAGTGATTTGGCTTTCTCCAGGCCAGATTGTTGTAGGGAATCCCACATGTCTTGTGCTCTGCACTCCTCATTACCGACCTCATCGATAATGGAAGAGAGGTAGTTTTTCATGTTGGTAACAAAAGCTTCGCCTTTTCCTTTATCCAGCTTATACCACTTGATTCTCTCAGACACCTTCGTTTGCTGCTTTGACTTCTTACTCGCCTCCATAAAAAATTCAGTCAGGAGGAGACGGTGTTGAGGGGCGATCGCGATTCTTTTTGTTTCTAAACTTGAAAAAGTCACTGGCCGGGCAGAAATTTCAGTCGAATAAGGAGGTCATCGCCGCCACGGAGGCCTTCTTTGCAGACCTCGTCTAGATGATTTTCGAGTTCGGTGAAACTAGAATTGTTTCAACAATAATTATGGTACAGTAACCGACTTAATTGATGGCCTTGATTGCCGTTTGACTGTCCTTACATGTAACAAGGAAAGTCTTTGTGAGTATAATGTTAAGTATGAGGCAAGTTTTTCGTCTTGATCAAGTCCCAAAAAAATACCAAGACGGCGAATAAATCTCTATACTTGTAACTTTTCTGAGAAATTGGCAATTATAAGACCTTAACTAAGATGCAGTTTTTGAAGTTGGGGTTGAGTGGGGTGTAATCGTTCGAGGGCGCAGATAACCGTGTTCTTGATGAATATTTCACGATGGAGCAGTTGTAAGATGATTATTAAGGCTTCTTTGAAGTTCACTATTACAATTGCAGAGTCTTAAAGTGCAATGATTGACAACAGGCTATTAATCATTTAATCATAGTTTCTGCAGGACTAGCTCAAATAATATACCCGTCAGTAGTGAAGGCCTGGCCAATGCATTCGTTTTTATGTATCAAAGTTTTCGATTTATCCGTTATCAATCACATATGGTATATCCACAGTTATTATCCCGAATCGTGGGGTGTATCGACATGGAACTCTTGAGCCTATTCGGAAATTCGCTATATTTATAGCATTTTTTTAAAATTAAGATGACTCATTAATTTCGCGAACTTGGCGATTTTTTGCTGTTGAAAAGAATAGATCAAAGGATCTGTACTACATTTTGTTTAAAGAATAAAACTAAGTGCTCCAAATAACTTGAAAAGTTGACTGTGGTCTTAGACGA
This sequence comes from Merodon equestris, assembly GCA_958301585.1. Taxonomy (NCBI): domain Eukaryota; kingdom Metazoa; phylum Arthropoda; class Insecta; order Diptera; family Syrphidae; genus Merodon; species Merodon equestris. The sequence continues at coordinate 65,680,514 of OY284417.1, read as the reverse complement.
GTATTCTGAGCTAAACGAGCTCTTCACAGAAGGCCGAGAAGGTGTCAATGACGACGCTCACCCTGGATGCTCCAGGACGTCAACAACGGATGAAAACGTTGAAAGTGAAGAAAATTGCTATGCAGATCCGCTCATACCAGGAATTTTTTTCAGATAATTTGGACGTGAAACATATGCCAGCGAAGTTTGTTCCGAAATTGCCATCGAATATACATCAGGAGCTCAGGAGCTTCTAAATGATGCGAATGATAATCTAGGATCGCTGAAAAAAGTCATGGGTGTAAGTGTATGACGTCGTAATCATGCGTTAGCTACCGTATTCACGATTTCTCTTCTTAAACTTGAAAAGACCCATGAAAAGGAGGAGATTTGAGACGATTGGGGATATAATATAGACCGCATTGCTGGAATATCTCAAGTCTAACCCAAAAAGCGCATATCAGAAGTACCTCGAGGATTAGGAAAAGTCTTGCACGAACTTACACAGAGAATAGGGTGTAGGAGCCTTTTGTGCTGGATACTTGTTATAATTGGAAGACTTTCCTTTCTCGTGATCCCTGGGTTCGTACCTTCATACCTCCTATATTAGCTTAATATTCGCTACCAGTAATGACGGAAAAATCTTTGATAATGCAGAAAATTGAGCGCTATTATGTGAAATTAGAAAAGTCGTAGTTAAGCTCAAGACAGGTCGCTTTTCAATAAATCATATCGAACAACTTTCCGGTCGACTTTGCCTCACAATAGATGACTATAAGGGACACGAGGATAAATCGTATTTCAAAGTAACTAACCAAAAGTCAAGAAACCCACATTTAGCAGAGATGAGGAAGGTATATGTAATTCTACACATAGAAGACCGATGTTTTTTGATCTATGCGAAGATCTACTTAAATGAGGATATCTTTTAAGTCTAAATCAGGACTAGATAAGTTTCTATTCTGTTCCTCTATATACTTACATACCTACCACAGACGTGTTAGGTGCGCAAACTGCTATTGATAACCAGAGATAATGTGATAACCTTGTTTCGAAATCGAGATCGCTGTACTATATATCATCGACAAAATGTAAATTTGCTTTTGAGAACGTATTAATGGTCCTTTACACCCTATCGCTTTCTCTTACTTTATCTTTCAGGTTCAGGAAGTTGATTCAAGTTAACGAAGTATTTCACAAATCCATGAACGGTGCTTAGAAACTTTACCTCGAAAAACGAACGTCTTCGGGGACATTTATTCATTTGCTGATTATGTATGTAGATTCTTGCAAAGAGATACTTCGTTCTGTCATTGTTTAAACTCTGCGATCGTATATCTCCTGCTATTCTTTTTAAAACATTTTTTTTTTCTTTTTGCCCGTTAATTGGAAAACTTTTTCACTTGAAAAAGATTCCAGGCATGGTACTGGCGATAGAAGGAGTGAAAGAAAATAAATATCATTAAAAAGTCTTCCTTTTCCGCACCCATTTCGTCAGACTGTCACTGTTTAGCTTTAACTCTTACGTTTAAAGATGTCTTAATTAAAAAACTCTAAAGCTCGAAACGAACAACAATGGCCTGTTAGATAAACTTCCTGTTTCCTTTTCAAGGTTAAACGTTTGCAGTTTACGGAATTAATTTACCACTTCTATCACTCCCGCCCAAGCATGGGCAGTGCCTGGCAAGTGACAGGGATATAGAGAAGGGATGATAGGGAGAGTATAAGGATACATATCTCATTTGTCAATTGGGTATGGTAAAGATGAGCCTGCCAAGGCAGGCAGCTAGCCAGCCCGGGGGATGTACACTGTTGTGTAATTACATCCTGCGGGGACTGCTTAAGCGTTCAGCCTCGTCCACCACTCACCAAGTCTTTCAATCGTCGTTTCCTCGTATGAATGGACGCGTTTCGATAATGAAAGTTTCCTTTGGTGAAGGGAAATTACTAAACGTGCACCCTACTAATGCGGTGACACAGCCACATCCCTGTTTGGCCGAGCATTAATGCTCTATCTACTTCTACTAATCCTTGAGTAAACAAATTGCAAATACCCAAGAGTAGCTAACGGAGGGCTGCGAGGCGAATTGGTGGTCGGGCAGGCAGGCAGGCAGGCAGGAGGCCAGTTTGTTTTATGGTTATTTGAACAATACTTTTAACAGACTGACATTTGTGTGCCGCCAGCAGCGGAGGGGTGATGTAGCTACTGCTGCCATCAGTTACCGGGAGCGTGCTGCAGCACGACGAAGCAGCAACTAATGTCTGTCAATATGAATAGAATCTATTTGTTTGTGATGTGGGTTCGATAGAGACCTCCTTGGTCGGAACGGCAAACGATGTCAAGTTGATGTTATTCTTTTCCACAAACATAACCACAATCATCTCGTTCTGGGGTAATATGTAAATGTGCGGCTGGGTGGATTTTCGAAATGCATTCTGCGCATAGATAAAGTATCTATTTGCCTAGAATTACCGTATTTTGTTGACTGATTTTTTTTCTCTCTATCTTTCTCAGTTGATGGTTTTGTTTCCATTATCAAAACAAATGTGCTTCCCAGTCACCTGAATGGTTGTGTGGGAAAGCATCTTGTCATATTTGTATCTACGAGTATCATTCCCTCGTGGTGGAATAAAAACTCAAATTAGGGATAATGGAAGAAAGAAAAATGATTGAACGAAATAAAAACAAACAAAATTACCAACTTTTGAAATTTGATATACGGAAAGCATAGGATGGATCAAAGGACTCGCCACAGGCTCTATCAGTTCTTCTCTCTTCTTTCCCTCTCTTTTTCTCATTGCCTTGGATGTTATATGTATGATCGCACATACCACGAGTTTTTATTGAAGACGAAAACATTCGTTTATTAAAGTTTAAGGATGAAATAATGTCTTAAAATGTTCATGATAAGCCAACCGTTACAGCGAAACAATCGAGCAGATGAAGCAGTTATGAACGGTTAAACAAAGTCGAACGGCTGTGCAGTCGAGGGTGGGTTTTTTTTTTTGTGAAAACGTAGTGTGCCCTGAAGTGTCGCTCGAGTGGGCTATGGAAATGTTGCAAATGGTTAAGTGAATGGATTTCTTGCTCAAGGATTCGTTTTTTTCGTCTTATTTTTAAACAGCACATTTTTCGTGTGGAAAACGGTATAAAAGCAGGAAGCAATGAATGAAAATGAGAGAAGGAAACGTTTTTTTTGCATGTCAGGGAGGTAGATGACGAGGAGCAGACAAGTCTTCCACCATTCTAATGGAGAGATATTAACATAAAATTAAACTAGAGTTTTCGTTATTAAACATTCATGCAGCATGCCGATGAAAGAGACGGCTTTGATGTCATGGTAACTTTTCCTTTTTTAAGATTTTGCGTATTTCTACGGCCCACCTATGCGGCGGATGAATTGTTAATTCCATAGTCTCAGAAGTTGTTTTCTCATCTGCCGAACAATTTCAAATTCAGTATTCTGAAGACTATGTGGAAGTAAAGAATTCCACTAGACAATACTTAATTGTTACTCCTAAGTACGTTTAAGTAAATGTAAACCAATTTATACGAGGGACTGTAATATGTACATATTATGCATGTAAGTGTGCAACAACGATTCAGAGGTTTTATACACTTTTGCCCTGTAACCACTAGGCGAACTTAGCGGACTTTTTCAACTCGAAATGGTAATTACAAATGAACATCTTTGACAAAAAATTAGGATATTGATCCGAGACCGTGTAATCTGGGAATCTCTTGAAAAACGTCAAAGGACTTAGTTGGTACACAGATGGGTCTGAATTGGAATAAGGCGTTTGTGCTGATATTTTTACCCTAATTGCAAAGTACCTAACCCAGTGGGGCTATTCCCCAATGTCTTCAAAACTGAGACTGTGATAGCTGAGATAGCATTAGAGAGATGAGATTTGGTTCTAAAAAAAAACTTTCCGACAGTTTGGTGATTGGTAGACTCAATTTTATTTGAGCGCTCATCAGAGACGAACACCAGCAACGAGAAAATATGCCATATTTTACAGTTTTTCTTCGACAAATGTGATAAAAAGTGAATGGTGTTTACGGTACTGGTGGCGTAACAGTCAATCGTATTCGATGATAAAGGTACACCACGCTCTGGAAGGCCAGTCGTCGAAAATATCGATAAAATCATGGAAACCGTCGAGTCTGATTGCGAAAATCGAACCATTTCTGAAGCGGATGGTGACTGGTAATGAAAAGTTGGTCACTTGCGATAACTTCAGGCTAGAATGGTCGTGGTCGAATTGCTGTGAGCCCGCGCAAATGGTGGCCAAGCAGGATTGACAGCAACGAAATTTTGCTGTGTGTTTGGTGGGGTTGGAAGGGAATCATCTACTATGAGCTGCTTCTCTACAGAAAGAAAAACTCTTAGTTCGGTCCTGTACGCCCAGAAGAGGCTAGTTTCGGCCAATAGGAGAGGAATTGTGTTCCATCAGGAAAGCGCCAAGATAGGATCTCCAGGTTTTGAGGTTCTTAAGCATAAATCTTCTCTAGAAAATTTCATTAATGTTACACACTACAATTTTTTTTACTAAGGTATATATAATTTATTTTATTATATTACCTGCCATTTGGAACTAGGAAGTTAAGAGCCTCGTTGACCATCCTTCGACAAGCCTGTTCCTGTTATGAGTGTGTTTCTTTCATGTTTCGCTGTTCTGTCCAATCTCTTCTAAATCCATCCTTATATTGTCCTCCCATTTATGGAGCGGCGGTCTTTTTCCTGAGGATTTGTTCGTCCACTGTCTGTCTGTTTGTCTTTATTCAACGTGTATCACCCATCTTAATTTTCGCGATTTAGTTACGCGAGGAATACTTTCCTCCATTCGCCTATTTCTTCGTCCTGTTTTCCATCATGGATTCTCCTTATTGTCTTGTTTTCCTCCGTTTTAGTCAAATACCAGGTATCACATCTGGCATTATTATAGTTTTATAAATGTGGATTTTAACATTGCGAGGCAAGACAGTAGTTGATTTGGCTGAAGTTTTTGGCCGTCTTTCACGTGGGTCGTGTTTGAATGATGTGCCACTACGTTTGAATTTAGCTGCCCCCGTTAGAACTTTTTTCAACTTCGGATGAGTTTCCTTAGGGGTTAATCCATCTAGCACGGAGAAGTTTGTGACCGCACCATATTCACTTTATCCATATAAGCGGAAAAAAATGCAAGACGCCTACTGCAAAAATTCGCGTAAACAAACTACTTGAGAGAAAAAAATTAAACTTGTCAACTAATAAAACGTGAATTTTGTCTTTGAAATCCGACATCTTTCCATAATAGCTTTTAGTAGACTAATATTAATCCAGTTGTTGGATAAATGACTTTAACAAGAGTATATTTCGGTACCTATTATTATGCCTTTCGAGAGAGAAGCTCCTTCCACGACTTACGAGGGTGGTCCGATAAGTACTTAGCCTTCAAAAGAAAAACAAAAATTTTGGAGAAATGGCGATTTATTTTTCAATATAGTCTCCTTTTAGCTCGATACACTTGACCCAACTTCTTTAACCCGTCGGAAAAATACGTTTTCTCGAGGTCTGCAAAGTCGGCCTCCGTGGCGGCGATGAGCTCCTCATTCGACTGAAATTTCTGCCCGGCGACTTTTTCAAGTTTGAATGAATATATTGAGAATACGGTGAATGGGGCAGCAGTTCGTAGCCCAATTCGACCAATTTGGCCTTGGCGAGGGCGAGGTGTGCGCCGGTGCGTTATCATGGTGGAAGAGCACTTTTTTCTTCGCCAAGTGGGGCCGTTTTTTCTTCAATTCGGCGTCGAATCGGCCCAATAATTTGGCATAGTACAGCCCTGTGACCGTTTTGCCCTTCTTCAGGCAGTCAATGTGGTTCACACCTTGTGAATCCCAGAAAACGGTGGCCATCACCTTTCCGGTCGATGGGACAGTCTTCGCCTTCTTCGGAGCACGTTCGCCGGGTGAAGTCCACCGTTTCGACTGTTCCTTGGTCTCTGGTGTGTACCAGTGGATCTATGTTTCGTCGACTGTCACGAAACAACGCAGAAACTCCTTCGGATTGCGCTTAAACAGCGCCAAACACTGCTCTGAACTGGTCTGACGGTTGCGCTTGTTGTCCGGAGTGAGCAAACGCGGCTCCCATAGCGCCGACAGCGTTCTCATGCCCAAAATTTCATGCAGGATATGACCCACGCGATCTTTTTAAATGCCTACTGTCTCAGCTATCTCGCGCATCTTCAGTCGGCGGTCTGCCAATACGATTTTTATCACGTTATTCTCCGTGGTAGCCGTTTTGGGGCACCTGGACGTGGCTCATAAAAAACCGACGTGCGACCACGTTGAAACTCGTTAAACCAATTTTTGATGGGCGCCATCGAAGGAGAAGAGTCACCGTACACAGCATCCAAACGCTCTTTGATTTCGCTGCGCGATTTCCATTTTTTTTCTTTTTCCATTTTTTTTTAAATCCGCGGACACTCCTGCTTCCACACGCGGTCAAAACAAAACTACGAGTCCGATCCGGCTGAAATTTCGACAGTAGCCGTTTACTAGAATGTACTACACGATAGTTGCTCTTGCGAAACTGGCGCCATCTGGCGGTGGGGCTAAGTACTTGTCGGACCATCCTCGTATTTTCGTCAAGTAAGAGGTTATTGATTCTAAATATACGAGCACTCAGGAAGCATTAATATATATTATTCTAATACCAATCTATCCAAGATACAAGTCCAGCTGCCTTTAAAAATGTAGACCGCACTTTCATAGTTCAAAATCAAAAATAAAAGTATGTACATGTAATATAAATACGAAGCTCAGAAGGCCTTCTGCAAGGCTCATTAAAATGTGTAGCAGATTGAAGTTACTGGACCATCACTAAACTACCCTCCAGCTGAATGGTTACTTTCCTCATTCAGTATACAAGCCAAGTGACATTAATGAGGCATTATGGTGATACCATTCTTCAACAGTATCCAAATTATCCCCTTTATTCTAAGCAAGCTCGGAATGAAAGAAAATTGCAATTGAAGAACCCCATACATAAGTATCTTAACTCGACAAAATCATGATATCATATCTCCGTTTGCCGTTTACCGTGTATTAACTTGTCTACCCTTTTCCACGCCTTTCGACGTCCTTCCACTTTATCATTTCACTCCGCAAATTCATTTTCACCATGAATACGTAATAAAATTGACTTTTTGTTTTTCCATCTCCCACCGATGCCAAGGTAACATCTGTTCCAGAAAAGATTGATTTTAATCCTACATCCTTCGCCCATTTCTCTTCGCTTCGTTGGGTTTCATGTTCATCATTACTATTGTGAGGGAGGCGAACCATTTAGTAACATAGGAAAAAACGAAAAAAAGGAGAAAAACATATCTTCTTTATCGTATTCAAGCATAATTTATTCATGAGAACGAAAAGGGTTTTAAGGACATAACCGATTTCAAATATCAGCCACCTAGCCGTGAAGGACTGATTCCAATTTTAGGTCACACAAAGCAGTCTACGAGTATGTCCGTGAAAAACAAACAAACGAGCAGTGAACAAAATTGTTTTTGGAAACCGAAAAAATTATTCATTCATCTCCACCACAAACGCTCGAATCAAAGCCAAATTGATGATGAATTAATCATGTCAACAGGCGTTCGGCTGTCGTAATGCGTAGAGTGGTCGCGAGAGCCCTCAGCAACCGATTCCCACTGCCCACAATCATTTTTATTATTAATGGAACACCCACCCGTTCGCCAGTCATGCCCATGTGCACCTCCACCGGTAATCAACGACCAACCTGTACAAATCTCACTCAGGGGTGGGTGTGCTAAGGCAAACTGCATGCAGACGAACAGCCCAGTTGGCAGCTGATATTATTCTGCTCTCCTGCATATTGATAAAAAAAAATCATTAATTGTTCACTTGAATAGGTTGTAATAAATCAAATATCGCCTACGCCGGACGATGTACTGTGCCGCCGTCAGTGTTGCACATTACCGGCAACCGCCCCCGGTTTAATATCCCTAACCCTCGCGGCGTGTGATGGGATGTGCATCATATATTGTGGAAGACAGGAGCGTGGCTGGTGTTGCGTCGTCGTTGACGCGACTGCACATTTCCAATTTGTGGCATTAGACAGCATGTGTGCGGTAAATATATGTACCTACACCTAGTAGGCAGGCGGACAATGCAGTGTTATTCAAAGTGGCGAGTCGCGGGTGAAGCGAAGTCAAGGTGTGTTGTACCATGGTGTCAGTGGCTCACATGCAAGTGCCGCGTGTCACTTCAAAAGCATACAAAGCAGAAAACACTATACGCAAAATACCGTACTTAACAGATACAACCGATTTATGTACATACACCGTTAAGTGATGTAGTGCGCACCCTGCTTTACATTTATCGAAGAGATTAATTTCGGGCCTCGAAGAGGGTGAACCGATGAATTACCAATGTGAACACACAAGTGAGCATACAAAGAAGAGTTGAGTGGTTGACAGCAAATAGGGAATAAGATTCATTAGGAATTATGAATGCAGAGGAAAAGAGTGAGTTGGCGAACCTGTTAACTGATATCTATTTGGAATATGGACATATGACAATGTTGACATTGTACATATGTACCTACCTTGTTATCAGAATAATGATGCCAAATAGCATTATTTTTAGTTAAACCAATAATAGTGCAATGAAAGAGTAATTATGTCTGTAAACGCCAAAAATAATTGTTAATTTGTCAAGTTTCAAAGGTTTCGAATCAAGCGCTGAAAAATTAAACTCACGGTGTATCTGACATAATACCGAAAACTTTTAAGCTTATAAGGAAGTTTCCTTTAAAGAGGCTAAGTATATGTGTGAAATTATTAGGGCACTATTAGGGCCTTATTATGTAGGCACCAGAATTTTTTCAGAGATTCTAGCCAAACAGAAAAAGTTATTATACGAGTACACAGATCCTCCTGGTATATAATGGATTGTTTAAAATATTTTTGATTAATTTCGGAACAAACGCCTGATCTAAACAAAGAAAGCCTAAGTTTGACGAAGAATGCAAGGAAAGAGTAATGTTCTAAAATGTCAAGCCCTGGAAAATAGCGAAGAGACCACGCGTACAAAATATCAAACCCTACAAAAGGAAGTCAGCCATCTCCTTCGGGAGAGAAAACTACAATGGCAAAGGAAAAATTCAGAAAGAATGTGCGGCTAAATACACGCAAGCAATTACCACAAGGTACGAAATGAGATCGGAACTGTTGTGCACAACTGCAACATAAAAACCTACCGTGCCGAAGTAACGAGTTCTGAATAATCTATATAAATATCACCAATGATAAGGAAGATATTATGACGAGTGTAATAAAATTATAAATTAAATAAGTCACCTAGAACGGAAGAAATACGAGCCAAAGATATTCAAATGCATACATCCTTACACCAATATTGGAACGTACTACTTCAGATGAACTACGAGAAAAGTATCGATATCCCGGCCGATTTATAAAGCTGGGAACCCCCAGATACCCTGAACTATAATCCCATTTCTATACTTGCTATAGTTGATAAAATATTAGAACAAGTACTGGGGCAAAAGCTATCTCGATAGATACAATATTATAAATAGAACTCAATACGAACTTATAACTAACAAAAAAACTAACAAGCTTCTCGCAGAATTCGCAAATATTATCAACTCCATTCAAAGACACCTTAGTAGCGTATCAATTTTTATTGATTTCAGTCCTGGAAAAAAAGGGATATAATGTATGTTGGTTCAGAAGATATCAAATTCAGTTAGCAACGAAAAATCTCTACAATATGAGATTCCGCAAGGATCTGTTTTAGGACCTTTGCTTCACATAATATATGCAAACCTTATTCTTTCGTCTTAGAGTATGATCATTATTATTCATAGAAACTGATCCATAGTAACCAGCATAATGCAAGCGGAATTGGATGCAGTGTTAAAATGGTGCCGTGTGCATATCAGACCCGCGCATGTAATGAAAAAAATAGCAAACATAAAATTCCATAACACCAAATGCTAACATCAAAACGCTTATGAAGGAAAACTGAATTGAATAATGACAATTGCCAGGCGTTGATTGAAATGTACAACATTTTAAGTGTGGATGTTGATCTTGACTGTTTTTTCAAATAGGATGTGCACTTTAACTCAACTTGGTAAAGGACTTCAAAAAGCAGTTTACGCACTTCATCACTTATCAATTTCTAAGTTTTAAAGAAAGAAATGAAACTTTTCATTTAAGAAATCATTATTAAGGTATGAAATTCTAGCACGGGGCGATACCACGCCAAGCTACCGGAAGGAACAACCAAACGAAGCCCAACGCCGGTCAATACACAACTTACAACGTTATAAGCTGAACTAAGGTTGTCTTATTTGGGTTTATCGATAAACCCTCTCTGTTACACTAGTTAGAGATAAACTTAAGCGCACGTTGCATGCGTTCACAGGCAGATACCGGTAACAATAACTACAAGCTCATGGACGTATCGGATGACTTTATAACCGAGGTTGATTAGCTGGTAGAGTAAGTCGTCGATTAATAAGAACGAAGTGTTGAAAGGACTCTACCTTGTGGACACCCTTTAGTTGCCGATACTGTCATAGAGATCTCTCGGATGTAGCTGATATAACACGACTCTCAAGCATCGCTCTAAACGAGTGGTTAATGGAGTGCGCGGTTAGTGCTCTGCGGAACTGTGCAGTGGTGATTGAGTTGTAGCCAGTATTATCAAAAATCCCTTTAGAAAGCGCAAATTGCGACCTCCTCGCGTTTGAAGCAATTTTCCACATGTTTCATTCAATCGGTTGCGGTTGCATCGGCACTCACAAAGTAGAAATCGAGGTGTCAATCACAGCCTCCTGAATTGCTGCCATTTGTGCTGTGGTAAGGGGGTTTGCCCCCAGATTATTGGGGACTACATCGAGTCTTGTTTTTCCATCTACACTGCTGTAGCTTTCTTTCCTGCTTGCTTCCGATTCATTCGTTTTTGAAAAAGTAGTGAACAAGCTCTGATCTAATGGGTTGAAAAAAAATAAAATAATACCGGACAACCAGTTTGGTTTTAAGGCGAAGCATGATACCGTTCACGCTGCATCAAAACTGGTTTCAAACATTCTGTGAAAAAAGGCGAAAAAACGAATGTACGGGGGCATGTACTTTAAAAAGAACACCATATGGTTAGGTCTGTTCTAGAAGCTTACCAAGCTAGGAACGCCAAATGACTATGGGAAAGAAGTTTGCTGTTAAATGTAACAACGTTTCATCGAGCAGGATCTTTAATATTAAGAACTTTTACAACAACTCCTACAACTTTTAAAGTTAACTCCGAAACCGTTAAAAATCCACACAAGATATATTATAGATTTTCTCATCCATTCAATAACGCATGCAGGTGATATACAGATAGAAAAACAGATCAGAAGTTAAAAATTAAGATGGGACTATTTTATATATGGCCTCAAGGGATACCTTGGGAAAAATTCGCGATCACTAAGCAACATATACAACCATTACAGGTGAGAAACCCGTTAGACCAGTATCTTTATTTCAATAGACATATAGACGCTTTTCTTTCTAGGGCTAAGAAGGCCTTCGGTATGCCAAAAAATCTGTTTCACAGCAGTCAAATTGACCGCAGGGCTAAAATCATATGCTAATTGGCCCTAATAAGACCCATCACAGTTTATGGCTGTCCGGTGTGGTTTAATGTGTCGCCTTCTTATACGGAAAAGATCCGTGTGTTTGAGAGATAGTGCCAGGATCTGTGTACATACCTCCAAAGTCCCAGTTCATCAAGTATTACCCTAATGAGATCCTGTACAATGGAGCAGGCCTAAATAGAAACGACCATTTCCCTGTTTAAATGACTCGAAAGCGCATTTCAAGGGCTATGACTACTAACTTACTTCTCAGGAAAGAGACCGATTGTGGGTCTGAGCCTGAGCTAAAACTGCCTCCCATCTTTGCCTCTAGTCTTTAAGATAAAGTCGTCTTGAATCACTTAGCCTTTACACCGGAGGTTCGGTCTTCCTCTCCTTTTCGAACTAGGAGGATTCGAAAACCCTCTTAGCTGAAGCGTTCGCATTCATGCGCTCAATATAGCCGAGTCAGTGTAGTCGGCGGATCTTTACTTTCCATACTACATCCAAATCCTTTTACAGCTCATAGAGTTCGCTGTTGTGTCTTTTCCTCGCAGATAGGACCGAATATTCGATACATTTTCTTTCCAAGGATCCCAGAATCAGCTTGCTTATCGTCCAGTTTTCGACTCCATAAAGCAAGCCTCGCGGCTCGTGTTTTTTATTCATTCCGAGTAGTCGAGCAGTTAACTCATTCACCGCAATAGGTTTTTTATTTGGCTGGGTTGTTAACTCCCCGCACAACCGCCGCCTGGTCAGGTTGACATTACGCCCTCTTGCATAGGGTGGTGGCTGCATACATTAGTTCAGCTCCCAACGGCTGTTGGCTGGCGACAAAAACTTGATCTCTGGCTCTCACTACTCCAATTATAGAAAACACGAGAGCACACTCTGATCGTACTTTATTCCTCTAAAAGCATTTCTCCAAATTGGTTCCGAAAGGTTAGTACAAAATAGAAATGGAATCCCGGTAATTTACACTGCCATCGGCTCATCCACGACGGAAACGTTGACGGTGGTCATGGGCTCATATGTTATACTACCGCAATCGCGGACTGGGATGTCGCCGATGTTACTAAACAACACGCCAAATTTCCGTGGTTGTCGGATGTAATAATAACAAATGTGTAGCTGTTACATCACAACAAAGCACCTGCTCACTCACCGTTGTTTGTGCGTGATTTTTCTGCTAAAGACAATACCATAGTCATGCCTCATCCTTTATAAGTTAGTTAGGCTAGTTTAATCATTTTTGTCTAGCGAGTAAGATAGTTTTAAGAAATGAATAATAAAAATGAATTTAAAAAAATTAGAAAAGCAAATAATTGATTTAAATCTTATTTTATGTATCTTGCTAGTTATTACTAGAATACAAATTTGGTTACTCTTTGGTTGGTCTTAAGCCAATGACAAACGTCACAAGTTTCTTTGAATTGAAAATCTGATGAGCATATGTCTTATAACATATTTCTCTTATATTTTAATCTTTGGTGTCTGCTTGGATTGATCCTCACACCTTTTCGCCTGAATTTTGGCTGATAAAATATTTTTTACAGGACCATTAAAAAGCGGCTTATAAATATTTTTTCCCCAGTACGACAAAATACATATAAAGTATTGCTCAAATTCGAATGGTAGCTTTAATGTAATCCCTTAAAGAAAAACAGAAAAGAATTTCGTTCTAAAAAATGATTTTTATTTTTCTTTAAAGAAAAAGTTTGTTTTTTTTTTCTTTTTTGTTGTCCATTTGCTCGTACATAAGTTCCACCAGTCCCCAACTATTTTTTCCTCACAATCCATCCAAAAATACACCCATTGTTCGGCATCTCCGGATGAGAGTATCATATCAATCGTTCGTGGTTTTATTCCCATTTAATTACAATCCATAAACTCAGATATTCATATCGTTGTCCGCCAGTCATTGGGAATATCCCTGCGCCATCATCATGCCTTTTCCCGATTTGCATAAAACGACCTCTTCCTTTGCATACCGAAAAATTCCATCACTTGCGTTCACTTTTGAGTAAGCAGCCAAAAACGGATCAAGGGACATGAACAAAGACGAGGCAAATGGGAGAAAGTTGCTATAAAACGAAGACGCGCCAATAGATCGTAAATTTTATTTTGTCCTCCTACGAGGATTTCACATTAGACCTTATTATTTACGAGTGGTTTTTAGCATTCGTCCGACGCGATATTTGGTGTTGGACTCGTGCCGATACTTAATACACTCAGCGATTTCCGTTGGGATGTGACTTCAGTTTATGGCTCTTGTGTAAGCGCCAGTAACGAGTTCGCAGTTCGTAACGTTAAATAAATAAAAAATAAGGCTCATAAGAATGCAAATGATGGATTGTATAGTATATACACATCCGTATAGGAGCTAAAGGCTTACAGTTCCAGGTTAATTAAAGAGAAATCGGAACCAGCAATTTAGGCTGAGAATTATCTTTTAACATTAGGTTGGCGGTAACAGTGAAATCTGAAACGAAATAAACTTTTTTGACTTTAGCGACATAGCGACGATTTGCGATATAGTGGCGATTTGCGATATAGCGACAATTTGCGATATAGCGTTGCAACGCAAGGGCGTTAAAATTTAATACACAAGATGTGGAAAATAAAGTTATTTCTCAAATTCCGTCAAATGAGATGTTACCATTTTCACAATGACTTGCTGATAATAGCTGATTCAAATTTGAAGAGTATATTCACTTGTTTAATTACATACGAAAGCTTATTGTTCTACGTCGTACATAACGTGAAATATTCGAAATGGAATTCAACATAGTGTCATTGTCTTGCCTATGCTGGAAAATCGCAGCTAGCTATTGCCCGTGAGTTGCAGCGCTGCGTGTGAATAAAATGTTTATGTTTCAGACCACTACGCCTTACGACGATACTCACAGCATCGCTAAACGCTTTCAAGGTGGCCTTGCAATAACAGCATCATCATCAGAAATTCGATATGCAAAGTCTTGAATTAAAAGATGATTTTTAGGCACAACAAAATTGTTTTGTGATCTAAATGTGTCCGACTGACTCAAGCGTACGGCTCTAAACGTTTAAATTTCAAAATCTAAACACCCAATGTTTTTGCACGAATCCGATAATCTTCAGAGTTTTGTATTTTTTTAATATACGTTTCTGCGTCGTTTCGTGACAGTCGACGAAACATGGATCCACTGGTACACACCAGAGACCAAAGAATAGTCGAAACAGTGGACTTCACCCGGCGAACGTGTTTCGAAGAAGACGAAGACTGTCCCATCGGCCGGAAAGGTGATGGCCACCGTGTTCTTCGATTCACAAGGTGTGATCCACATCGACTACCTGGAGAAGAGCAAAACAAATTATTAGGCCAAATTATTAGGCCGATTCGACGCCGAATTGAAGAAAAAACGGTCCCACTTGGCGAAGAAAAAAGTGCTCTTCCACCACGCACCGGCTCACACCTCCGCCCACGCCACGGCCAAATTGGTCGAATTGGGCTACGAATTGCTGCCCCATCCACCGTATTCTCCAGATTTGGTCCCGTGCGATTTCTTTTTGTTTCTAGACTTGAAATCACTCGCCGGGCAGAAATTTCAGTCGAATGAGGAGGTCATCGCCGCCACGGAGGCCTACTTTGCAGACCTCGAGAAAATGTATTTTTCAGACGGGTTAAAGAAGTTGGAGCATCGCTGGGTCAAGTGTATCGAGCTAAAAGGAGACTATATTGAAAAATAATACGCCATTTTTCCAAATTTTTTGTTTTCCTTTTGTAGGCTAAGTACTTATCGGACCACCCTCGTAAAGTAAAGAAGCAAAATGATCATGTGTTGTTACAAAGTTTAAGGATAACTTACAAGACTGATTTTCTGTTCGTAAACGAGTGCCTGTTGTGGTGGTTTGAGTTGTTTTAGCGAACTGTTAAATGAAATAAGAGACATATTAACAAAAAATCCTAATATAAATGGCTTGTTGATCCCTTGGTCACACAATCAATCCGGTGCCAACTTAGGACTTAGTAATTTGGAAAAAAACCACAAACAATTTGATGAAATTAAACTCTACTCCGAGCAACCAGTTTTTATTTAGCAGGAAGAACTGATGCACTGAGTGGCAAGTAAGATATCAACTTGTTAAGACGACAAAGAAATCAACTTAGTGTATTTGAACGTGGCAAAACCATTTTACTCTCTCTCTCTCTGGCATAATGAATCCTGGCCCTAACTCAGTAAAGTCGCTCCGAGAGTCGCGTATTCTAGAAATCAAGTGCTTTTTAACCCCCGACGCAAAAAGAGGGGTATTATAAGTTTGACGTGTCAGTTTGTCTGTTTGGCTGTGTGTCTGTCTGTGGCATCGTAGCTCCTGAACGAATGGACCGATTTTGATGATTTTTTTTTGTTGGGAAGCTACCGTGATCGAGACGGTTCTTAGCTACAATTTATGAAGATCTGCTCAGGCGTTTCAACGTTATTACCTTATTATTTTTGTTAGCTGTGGTAGGGATCTTAGTAGAGTTGGGTAGTTCAGGACATGTATAGTTCCAGGAACTATGTCCTCAGTCGGAAACATTTCCGATCGTTCCTCAAACTGAACGATACAATGTCCATAGTTCCATTCAACCTAGAAATTCATCAGTAGCGGCGTTCATATTATAACAAAACGAAAAGAAAGATAAATGCAATCGAACATGTCTTATACTACGTAGTAGCCAACCAAAAACAAAATGTGAATAAATATCGTATACTTTGATGTAGCGATAAGCTCGAACAGTTTATGCACACTCACACACTGGAACTGAAATAGCAGAAGAGTGATCAAACAATAATGTTCGCAATCATACTCGTACAGGCAATTCGTTCCGTGTTTCGTGATCTCTCTTATCATACTAATAGTTCCGATAGTTCGGACAGCTCCGATAGTTTCGACAGTTCCGATGTAGTTCCCGGAACTAGTTCCGACTGGGAAAGGAAACGTTCCATGTTCGTTCCGGGGTTGGGACTATTTTGCGCAACTCTAGATCTTAGACAGAATGGGTACTTTCAAACATATCATTTGAAACACCCATGTATGCTGAGCTGGTACTCTGATGATGGAACTCGAAGGTAGGAGACGGTTGCCTATCAGTAAATCTATTAAGTATAGGCTCATTCGTCTTAACTAGTTCTGTTAATAGCTAAGGTGCTGTACTTGCTTTAAAAACAATGAGTTTATTCCGGAATCGCGATAGTAATAACAAAAATAGCTTTATTATAAAAAAATATACACAGTTCCATCGTAGATTACATTTTTGACACAATGTCATGGAATAAGTCATGCTGAATGTGGTAAATTATATATGGGTTTGTATGCGGTAGAGTGTTACGAAAAAATTAATTTAAGTAATTACTCGTACCTACCGGAATTAGGGCGAGTAATTTGAAAAGAATGAAAAAATAATTTTTTTACTTTTTGGAGTTTTTTTTTTTTGCCGGGGATTACTTAACATTTTTAATTTTATTTTTTTAGGATATACGATTTAATGGCGAATGCTTCTATATCTTCTAATTGAGACTTGCGTACCACAGAGGCCATCGTAGGTACTTTCATCTACCTTCTTTATTCTCTCCCTCAACAGTGGAGCGAATATTTGTAGAAATCATTTTAAAATAGGATCGTTAACATTGTACTTTGGAATAAAAGCAATTGATTGAGAAATTGCTTAGTGGGGGCAAGTCTTTGCATTTCCAATGGTAGGATAACAAACTTTTCACTTTTCACTTCAGGCTGAAAGCCAGGGTTGACGTAAAAAATCAACGGCAAGCAGGATAAATTGGTTGTATCGAATGTTGAATCTGAAAGATTCAGACTCAGTACGCTACAACAGTATTTTTGAAGAACTCTGAAAAAATTGTTCAAGTTTTCATCTACGCTTTCTTGCTCGTTAAATCCCACTAATTGTTGTATCAATTTGTCCAATCCCGATATTGTGAATGAGCATGCCTTTCTTTTCTACTGTTGAGGTTAAGTTCCAGGAAGTCGACCGTTGGGTATTCTGAGCCGTCGGAGCCATCTACAAGTTGATGAATGTCGCAGAGCTCCATAGACATTGGCTCCTTAAATGGTTTCGATGCCATTAGCCAGCCAGTTCCAGTCTTATATGTAGACTATGTACTTCCTAACTTTAGTCTATCAACATCAATTACTGGAACTGATATTCATCGGCGAGGAATCTTCAGTTGTTGAACAATATAATCCTTT
The DNA here is from genome assembly GCA_958301585.1 of Merodon equestris. Lineage (NCBI taxonomy): Eukaryota > Metazoa > Arthropoda > Insecta > Diptera > Syrphidae > Merodon > Merodon equestris. Next base: position 65,662,656 of record OY284417.1, on the reverse strand, counting down.
ACATGTGTCGCTGGGGATCCTGTGTTCAAATGTGCCCGTGCTCGAAGACAATGGCCTTTAACGAACCGAATCATAACCTGAGCAGTTGCCAGATAGTTGTACTTTTTCTGTGAGCGTTGTTATTGGCTTCCGCTTGCTTTGTGTTTAGGTGTTTGGACACGATGCCGCTTACCTAACTTTGATCTAACATTGTGTAGTGTCGTGATTCACAATCACTCCAAGTACATTGGCACATTCCATGTGCCAGCCGTCATAGAAGGTCCGCTTTTTAAACAATTTTTAGAAAGATTTACTTCGGTTATTATTTCGAAACGGCTTACTGCAGACATTTGTCTGAATTTTGAGCAAAACATCAGATTAGGTTACTCCCCATAGCAAACACAGTGGTTCACATCTATGTGGTGAGTTTTAACGTTTGATGAGTTGGGAGAAGTGAATTTGGGTTTAGCCAAGGACACCGATTCCATTCCTTCGAAACCTTAAGTGTAAACGATTTCGAAGCTTATTGTGCTAACCATTGAAACTGACAGCGCAAATGGTGATGAATGTTAAAAGAAATGGCAGCACGGTGGCTTTCTTTATATAGTTACGGTATACTCGTATATCCTCTCATAGGTGAAATACCGAAATTCAATGTTCTTTTGTTATTTTTTCTCTTTGTATGAAATAGAATGACCGCGAGAGCCTGATATAAAATCAGTTTTTATTCTTACCGTCAGGGCTCTATTTAAAACTTCAAGCACGACTGTTAATAGGGCCGCTTTAAAACTTCTAAGCAATTTAAAGATGTTGTGCACCTGCCAATCGTCACATCCACTATAATTAAAGGCTTTATTGCAGTTAATCTTAATCTTAAAGCACCTGTGCAGGGATGGGTTAGGAATATCCCTGCAGCGATACCTCTCGCTTGTGGTAAAAGTAAACAAAAATCACATCTAGGCAATTTAGAAAACACCAAGGAAACTGCCCCACAAGTGTACATGCAAATCAGTGGGTTGACACGACTGGAGATCACCGGTGTTGTAAGAGTAAGATCAAACAAAAAAATCTGAAGCATGCCCGTGCCACAAAAAAAAAAAAAGGCAGGCCGAAAAACAATTGGTGCAAACAAATGCAAAAACACCAGCATTTGATTGGCCTCAGCGATGAAGTAATCCCAAACCGGGAAGCCTGCCGCTACTTTCTGAGGTCAAACCGGCGGACCCCACAAGCGGACCAGTAGGAATGCAGTTAAGTGGGAAGGTTATGGTCCTACACGTCTGACCATAACAACGTCGGAAAAAGGAAAAGAAGAAGAAGAAGATTGCAGTTAATCTTAAAGCAAGAAGCCCAAGAAAAGTACACTTATTAAAACAAGCCCATGAAACATGCTCTCCAGTTCGCCAGAAAATTTCAAAACAAAATTGACATCGCTTGGCGAAACATATTATGGTCAGATGGGACAAAAGATGTACAGTTTGATGAAGGAAATGAAAATAAATACGTAAGACGCCCTCCTAAGTAACAATACAATACGAAGTTTATGACTAAGGTCATTAAGCGCGGAGGTCTAGGTCTGATGCTGTGGAAATGTTTTTCGCGGAATAAGGTTGGACGTCTGGCTCGGATCGTGGGCATCATAGATGGCAACTGTAAGAAACATAGCTGTCAAGCTGTCAAGTTGAGTTGCGCTAAAGGAGAGGAATTTATCAACAGAACTATGACCGCAAACACGCCTCAAATAAAGCGAAAGTGTGGATTAATGTGGCCAGCACAATTGCCAGAATTAATCCAATAGACCTTCTTTGGATATAATGTTAATAAAGAAATGCTCGGCCAACAAATCCTAAAGAGTTATGAAAAACAGCAATGAATTCATGGGAAAATATTCCAATTTCCAGATGCCGCACTCTTATAAATTCTATAGAATCCGGAGTTGTCGAGATGATCAGAAATAATGGCAGAACTGAATCATATTAAATGTACGGGTCTAACTATACATATAAAATGTTTATATATTCTGCGTTAAGCACAAAATCATTAATACCGAGTTGCTTCTCCTTTCGCTGTAATAACGGCTTTTATTCCGGAGGCATCGAGTTTATTCAACTCGATGATATTTCAAAATTTAATACATGGACCAGAACTTCATTTAGTTTTCTTTTTACTCTCTGGCTTATGTTCAGCAACCTTACGTTTCATTACATGTCATCGCGGAGGATGACTCTAATTCTAGGCTTTTTCATGCAGACATTCTTAATGAACTAAACAGGCATGAAATCCTAAAAATACCACATATAGACAATTGTCTTTCAAGGTATAACTTCAGCCAAAACTTTAAGATCACAAGCCTCTACAAGTCACAGGTGTCAATTGGATTTAAATGGAGCGAATTCGGTGGGCAGTCTAGACTGGAAATTTCGCGATCATCAAATGTTTTATTGACTTGAAAATCATTAAACGACTATGGTTACTTTTTTATTTATTGTTTATAGAGAAAACATTTGGCTCGATGGCAAGGTAAAGAATCATCTTGAAAAATGCAATTGTAAGTATAGGATTGATACTGTTAAATGGCATCAAAGACTCCCTTATTACCTTTCCATATATTTGAGTGTCCATAGTTCCATTAACAAAGTGCAAAAGGCCCAGAACGTTAAAAGAAAAGTCATTTGGTTTTAAAGAAACATCGCTCTCTTGACTCTACGCACTCGTCCTTGAACCGCTCATCTACTGACCGTCGAACGTATGGCAAATTGTGGGCACATAACAAATTAAATTTAATTTTGTCTCACAATATCACACACTTCCAATAATGCGTGCAATTTTCATACTTTTTCCTAATGGCCCAAATGAGCTGTTTTCATTTGTGTGGTTAAGGAAGACTTTTTCGCTTTTCAACTTCCATATAAACCTATGGCCTTTTACGTATCGTTTTGGCGCTTAGATCAATGATGAAATTAACGCAATTTCTTTGTAAAACATTTGTAAAACATTTTCAGTTTTCTGGATTGATTTGCATTTTAGCCCTCAAAACTTTTTTCTTATCCAAATAATTCATATTTTTGTTTACTTCATTAGGCACACGATGGTTGAATGAGAATATCCTATTTCATCCTCAATCTGTCGAAAAAATAGCCCTTCCTCTTCCAAAGTCAATATTTTTACTTTTTCGTCTCGGTTCAGTTGCTGATATTTATCGCCCCTTTGACATGTGTACTTATCACAAGTCACAACTCAATTCAAATGGTAAATACCACTCATAACTGCTAAAGAAAGAAGAAACCCTTGCACTCTGATGAAATAATCTATTTTCTGGGAACTCACCGTTCGTTCGTTTATAACGTTATTGCTAAGTAACCATAATATATGGTAAGAATATTCAAAAACACCTCCAATGGTATAGGAATGTCAAAACACTGCTTAATTTTTCTGTATGCAAAAGGTGGCATATTTTTTATGGTCCTAAATCAGCGTCATAATCGTCCCCACGTGCGTCGTTGATCCAATATTTTCACGAAAATGTGGTTCTTTACCCAGATTCGATTCTACACATCATTAGCAACTACTATAAGATACCCTTTATATATTTATGTTATTAAGGGAGGCGAGTGAAACACTCCAAGTGCTAAATCTGCGTTAATATCTGCATCATCACTAGATCTAATAAGGGACTTTCAGTATATGACAACCTTATCTAGTCAAAACATAAACTTCAATATTATATAATCTCCAAAAATACTATTTCAATTCTTCTCCAAATTCTTAGAAAAGACCAAAAAAATAAGTTTTTATTTCTCCATTTCATTTTTGATTTAGATAGCGTTTAAATTAAAATTCATGGGCACATAATATTACACTAATTAAAAACACAGCATAAATGCTTAACGTACAAATCTCTTTTGCTTTAGATAACACCAGCAGATTATAAGTGAAGCAGACGGTTTATATGTATCTATTTATCTTGGAAATAAAATGAACTTTGTAACGTAATAACCTGAATAATTTTGGTTCGATGCCAACCGATTATATTGCCTTCCAATTAAGCTTCACACTCCGATCACCCCACAATCAAGAATGTCAATCAAGAATGTCAGAGTGTGTCCCCCGCTCGGCTACTTTTTAACGACTTCCTCATCTTGGTCTTTGATAACCATCCAATAACCGACTTTTCCTTCGCCACCGTCGCCACCACACGTCCGTGTCTAATTCCCGTGCGTATTCTTGGCTAAACACCGGTTTACCAGCAATTATCAAAACACCAGGCAGCAGCCTAGCCACTTCCTCAAACTCTTTTTCTTTTTTTTAATTTTTAATGACATCCATAAACCCCGTATAATTACGGATGCTGCCTCCACAAAATAAGACGAAACCCTAAACGCTATAAAACCAAAAGCACTCACTCGTTCCATCCAGAGTTTACGACATCGATTTCTTCCGAGATACGACACGTCCATGTGCACTACATCTCTTGCGCACCCGTCGTTCTTTAAAGCCATTGTTTGCTCAAGACTCATTTTAGTGGTAAAAACTTTAATCGATGCATTGGTGAATTCCAATACGATGCGTAATGGCAGTGGAATTTCAGCTGTTGAACACATTTTTAATGGGTGGCATCATGCCACTCGAATTTTCCAATACATACATCAGGGCGTGACCATTTCTGCGTGATACCAACAGTTCGCACCGTTACAACAAGGATCATGAGGTCCGCCGCTGAGATACAGATGCAACATTGTGCAACACATTTTAGCACGAGTGTCTGAGCTATGCTCCGGCTGGACACAGCTCGGCAACAGATAATACACCGTCATCTGCATGCTGTGATATTTATATGATGGTGTCCAGGGCCTGGAGATTCTGGAAAACAGTTCCTGAATTAATATTATCGGATGATGGTTCGAGAGACTCGGTGGAATCGAACGATTGAAATGGGAGACATGGATGATGCATGTGGGTGGTCGTCAATTCTTTATCGGATTCGGTTAATGACATTCCATGGGAAATTATGCGGTTTTCCTTGATGCCGACCGAAAAGGAGAAAGAGATTGTAAACAAATTTGAAATCGAACAGTTTTAATCTGTGGTAACAATGCTCACCGAGGCGGGAGTTTTACTTGCAGTCGTGAGGGATTTCGGAATTGAAGTGTTTAAAAAATAAATCGCTGATTGGGATTTCGTTGATACTGGACGTGCCGTGAATAGAAATTGAATGCGTTCGCATGGATTGTTTTCGGGTTGTGGTTACTTGGTGATGCGATGTCGGTTTGGAACATTGTAAACAAACGTGTTTAATACTACGAAGCGAAACAATGGTGTAACAGTTGAATGAGAAAAGGGCTATACAGCATCGACTGTCGTTTTCCATGTCACACCAGTCAAGAGATTTTTTGAAACTTCTTCCGATTTAGAGCAAGAGATTTATATGTATATGTAAATAGAAGCCAGGAGAATTTATTTTACTCAACACGTCACTTTCTATTGATTTTTTACGCTCTCCGCATCAAGCACCGAACTTATTCAGGTTATAATATGTCACGTACTATGTACGTTTTATATAAAACCTCTCAGGTGACGAATTTAAAAAGATCTTAAAATTAAAAAAAATACGTTCTTGTCTTCCGAAGCTAAGAACTTTTCATTTGGTACCCTTCAACTTTAGAAACTACCTTAATTAAGACCTTAAGACGGTTTTGTTATTTGACGGATGTTTCGAATAAAACTGGTTTGAAGCTAATAGTTTTAATTTGTTCACAAGATAGGCGAGACAAAAAAGTTTACGAATTTACACACACAGACTCTCGATTGGGACCTCATTATCCATTTTTAAATTAACTACCTTATACCATGGTACGCGATTGTTTAACATAATTTTACGAAGTGGCGCGTAATACGTTCTTTTACCGATGAGAACACTTATAATCTTTTTGTATCAAATGGAAGAGTCAACATTTAGCGAGAACCCAATGAAGAGATGAATCCACGACGCGCCATCAATGGGGGTCAGGTAATGGTCCGGAGTGTATTTTCAGCGAATGGAGTTATTAATTTATTTGTATTTTATTATGGACAAATTCCAACATTCAAATATTTAAAAAAAATAATTAATTGGATTGTACCACATGCAATGATTTTCGCTTAGTCGGAAATAAGAAACTCTCGAGTGAACATCTTGGCCAGATTGGTTAAATTCTCCTTTTTTATAAAGTAAAGTGGTACGTATGCTTAACGAATGAGACGTTTAGAGTACAGTTATTTTTTTCTAGGAAAAGTTTACCATACTGTCGGTAGTTCAATTTCGAACCGCTTCGAAATTACTTCCAAGTTGAAATATGATTTGACCAACTCATACTTTGGTCAAACAATTTACCAAGGTATTTAAAATTACTAACTTCTTCAATTTTAAAACAGTCTGGGCTTCAATTTTTTTCTTTGTTTCATTGACGTCAGCATTACAAAAACAATTAGATATTTTATATTTTAGAAAATTTTGAGCATGAAAAAAAATATTCAAATCCGGGAAATCTCTCGTTCTTTAACTGAAGTGCATTACTTTAATCTTATTGCTAATAGAAAGCTTGTGTTTGGCAAACCAGACACGCAGTAAATGGACATCGTGGTTTAAGTCAGCCACAAGGTCCAAAGCACTAGGTGAGTTATAAGCTAAGTCAAGATCATCTGCAAAGGCCATTACTTTAGCTGAAAATGGGACCGAGGACAGACTCTTATCTGCCTTCATGTCTTGCGATTCGGGGAACACCAATGTTGGAAACCCTGATATCGCTGATTTTGTCCTCGATTTTAACTTTCTATTAATTGTACATACATTATACATAAAACCGCGAAATCCAGCAGATTGAAGTTTGAATAAGAGAATGGAATGGTCTACGGTATCGAAGGCTTTGCTTATGTCTCCAAACAAACCAGCATAATACTTTTTATCATCTAGGGCCTAAGAAACGGAAATCTTTCCCCTCCTCTGAATCCGTACTGTGCAGTGAAAAATTGATTTGTCCAAATAACGCAGCATTCTATTTTTAATAGCTGTTTCGAATATTTTTTATATCGAAGACGGCAAAGAAATAGGTCTGTAGTTGTTTTCCTTTTTTTTCACCTTTTTTAAAGAATCACAGCACATTTTAATTTTGTGGGAAAAAACACCGGTACAAATACTTAAATTAACCAAATGAGTAAGGACGTCAAATACATCAAGGGCAATCATTTTTCAAAAAATAAGTTGAAATACAACCATCCCCACAAGCATGCCAGTTGTTAAGAGAGTTAATCAAACTATTAACCTCCTTAATAAGAGTTTCCCAAAAATTCAGCATCATCGTAACAACGACCACAAAAATCACTCGAATCAGATAAATGACAATCCAAACGAAAAAAAATTATTGAACAAGTTAGCAACTATTATCGGACCATCAAACTCGACACCATTGCTTTATTGTTTATAGCTTTCCTTTTTAGGGTTCCAAAGATATTTATTTATCAGTCGATGATTATACTTATCACGACAAAACCGAATTTGATAATTTACTTTTTTACACAAGTTTTTATAACAAACTTTCAGGGACGAGTTAGACGGATGCTTATGTCATTTTTTACCCAACTTTCTTGTCAGGTTGTTATATAAGACTGTAGCGTATCTAAGAATAAAACATAAGCACTTGAAGCAATACTTTCAGCAAATATAGAAACCCAGGGCATTATTCAACATACCAAAGTCAATTCTTATAAGAAAATGTGGACATATGATTTGTTAGGACTTCAAGATTTTCAAGGTGTTAAACAATATTCCAGTCATGTCATGCAGGTATCAGGTATGTATAGATCGAAATTAACACCCTAGCACTGATTTAAGGATAAGTCTTTAAACCGACCAAAAACATGATCAAGGCAAGATTGTGATACAGTCCTTGTAGGTTGATAAAGGAATTCAATCCGTGCTCAGTAATCAAGGCAGAATAAAAAGAGTACGGGTATTCGAAGCTAAGATGTCAACATTAAAATCGCCAAGTAACATGAGATTAGCAGATTTCAGCTTACTCAAAAAAGTTGTAGATCTTATTACATATATTACAAGATAGCTGTACCACGCCAGCGGACAACAAACAGTGACATACTACATTATAAACCAATGACTCACACACAGAGTGCCGTGGCGCAGTGGGTAGTATGTCGGCCTCTGACGCACAATGAACGAGTGCGGATCCAGATAACACCAACGCCATCGAATGTTCATTTCGCGGCTCCTATTCTCGGCGGCGTATTGGCTAAACTCCCTTAGTGCACTTGCCATGAAAAAGCTTCTCGGCTCTCGCCGTTTGGAATTGGCATTAAACTGTAGGTGTCGTTCACTTCAGTGAAAAAGAAATCGCACACGACATAAGTGAATGAAAGAAGCTTGGCTCTGGCTCTCCGTGAGCTGTAACGCCATCTGAGAAGAAGAAGAAGACTCACGCACATAAACGGCTACTAATCCTGCAGAATACTTTTTCATTTGTATATGAATAAAAGTTATATGCCGACATGGAAAAATCATCACATTCATATCTATAGATCCAAATGTCCGAAACGAAGTTAGATTGATGTAAGATATGAAAGTAAATAAATATATAAGCATATAGAGCAATATTTCAGTTTATCAAGGTGTGAAAATTAGAGGTAGGTATATACCATATAAAAGTATTAAACAATATAAGGCCAAAAACTGAACCCTGTGGAATTCTTGCATTAATTATTTGATTATTTGAGAGGTTTTCCTTCATCAAACTTTCAAACTTCGGGAGGATAGGAAAGACTAAATAGATCTAAAGGGTCCGCCATCTAACGTTTTTTTTTCAAGTAGTGCTTATTTCGTGAATGGTAACACTTAGCTCATGTCTGATTGGACAGATAATTAGTTTTATCCTTCCGCTGAACGAATATGGTTGTGCATACGCTTGAACAACGCTTCGCTAAGTGGGCCTGCGATCGACTTACAGAAGATGCCGATTTTGCCAAAAAAATCATCTTTTCAGATGAAGTTCATTTTGGTCTTGGCGGGTATGTAAACATGCAAAATTGTCGCATTTGGGGCACAGAAAACCCGCACGCATACATTGAAAAGCCGGTGCACCCAAAACGAGCCACTGTTTGGTGCGGATTTTGGTCCAGAGAAAATGAGCAAGGAGTGGCCGTTACAGTCAATGGCGATCGTTATCGGGCCATGTTGAACGAATTTTTGTTCACAAAAATTGAAGAGGAGGATATTGGCAACATTTGGTTTCAACAGGAAGGCGCTACGTGCCACACAGCCGAAGCTACACTCGATGTTTTGCGCCCTGTTTTTGAAGATCGCATTATCAGCCGCAGAGCTGATGTCGTTTGGCCACCTCGGAGCTGCGATTTGACACCGTTGGACTGTTATTTATGGGGTGCTGTCAAAGATAAGTGTTACGCCGACAAGCCAGAGACAATTGACGCTTTAAAGGACAATATTCGTGAAGCCATTGGTGAAATACAGCTGCACACAATCGATAATGTGCATTATTAACCGGAAGGATTGTACTTTCAAATAAAAAAAGAAATTTGAGAAAATATTCAGTAGTTTTTTTTATAGCATTTTCAAAAAAAAAAAAAGTTATTTGGCGGACCCTACAATAAATTATTGTACATTGTGAGAATCAAGCAATGGTATCAAACCATCATGCCAATAGGGGTCGAACGCAGGTTTTTATGTCTAGGATAATAGACCTAACTTTCCAGTTATAAGAAAAGTATCCCAATCCAAGACAATTACTTAAGACATCCGCCAATATCTGAAGAGCAATAGTGGGTACATTTTTAAGACATACGTTTTTAATTCCGTCGGAACCGAACGCTTTCTTAGTTTTCAAGCTGCGTCCTTCAATTCACTTTATCTTATTAAAATTAAATTACTAGAGGGGGATTTTGAGTTAGAGAATCTTACTAACTGTTCCACAGAAGATACAATGTTACTGGAGTAATATTATTATCAATCGAATGTTTCTTGGAGAAATTCGTTGTTAGCGCGTTAGCTTTTTCGGAGCTAAAAGAGCGTTTTTTTCTTTATTACACTTGTGATATTCCAGAATTGCAAATTTTACTAGGTCGTTATTTATTTTATATTGTCAAGAATAGAACTCATTTCAGTCTGGTAACATGAAGAAAACAGGGACGAGTTCAAATATTTAGTGGAAGGGGTGATGAGATTAAACTTCAGTTTTTTTTTTTTTAAATAAGTTGGGGATTGGTTATTATTACTTTATGTAGAAACACACAGCATCTAATTTCCTACAAATTAAGGTGGAGGGAATTAGATATATGGCCATAACCTCTTACTCCAAGAACATAACGAAATGTAATTTGTTATTTACAATATATACATATAGTGTAATCAAAGATCGGCAGAAGAAGGAATTTTATCAACCGCAGTTTTAACACCAAACTGCGTGAAACTAGAGAACAACCAAAGTTTTCGCAATCCTTAATGAATATGATCTATAATATAGCTAACATTATCAGTAGCAAAAGGAAACGGGTTTAAAAGGAAGACTTACAATTGTATCAGCAAAGGTTAGCCCCTACTGTTTAGAAAAATGTATGGCAACCCTTCAATATTGTAAAGTTTCTAAGTAATCAAAATTAATTGCATTTTCTTTGGATTTAAATGCAAACAAGACAATGGTGAACAAGATAGTTTTATATTTTTTATCTTGATTGCGTCAAAGGATGTGCAATCTACGATTCATTCGCAGACCAAACCGGCCAAAATACGCCTAGGTGGTAAACCACACCCTACATACTTCAAACCATTCTCCCTGCGGAACTGCTGTAAGGTACTACTCCGCGGGCCTGGTTAGCCTCTTAGGCAATATTCTCCTATACGCTATTATGTGTTATTAGACATTTAAAGCTCGGATGCTTGAATTATTCGCGTTACATTTGCGCTCTTGGCGCCTAATTCTGGAGCATGTATCATAATTTACAACATTATCGGGAGTAGCCCATTCCCCAAACTGTTCCCGAAGGGCAGTCCTCTCGTTTGTACAATATATCGTAGGAAGTGAAAAGTGACTTGACCTAGTACTTAATAAATTGCTGTGACTGCTTCCGGCCGCCCGAATTTTAACTATATCGTTTCACAGACTTTTCTACTATGCTTATTATTACCAGCGACAACTAGTCAATGAAGTACCATTTCAATTGTCTCGTTACAGTCGAGTAGAAGTTCTTCTATGGTTTTGTCATGACCACCACGGCGATGTCGACGCTTCTCTTGGAATCGGTAGACGTAGAATTCCGTCGTACATAGCGTTCCACAGCTGGGGGCCTAGGACCGAGACTTATGGGGCGCCAAGTTATTACATAGGTCTGGTATTTCGATCCGAAGGACACGTTTCCATTTCGCCGAGTTAAACGCATTTTTTACATACATCAAAGGTTATAAAAGCACAATATATTTTAGTAACACCTTTCCAGCGCCTGCCTTCTATAGCGGTTCGGGTTCTCGAAATTACCGCATTTATTGCATCTACCGTGGAGTCTGGGTAGGTAGGTAGGTAGGAGTGGCCGCCTGATATCAAGATGCCAGGCCCAATTAGCGCTTATGCGCCGTTTTGATGCCACCACTCAGTGACCTATTGTGCTATTATTAGAGTTTCATATCCATCCTGTGGAATTAAGGAATTTGATGATATTGCAGAATTCTATTTCCCTGAATTCTGATAGGTCGTCGAAGGAGATTTTGCCGAGTAGGCGCTGTCTGGTTCTAGCTAGAGCCGGACATTCACACAGGAAATGGGTGAGAGTTTCCTTTTCCAGTGGATTCTTGCAACTTCGGCAGTAGGTGTTGAATGGGATGCCTAACTTAGCAGCGTGGGTACCGACAGGCCAGTGGCCAGTACAGATGGCTACAATTCTGGCAATCTCTTGTCGGGGTCTGTTAGTTAGGTCGAGGGTTCTTTTCCTGTTATAGGAGGGCCATGTTTTCCTTGATATGACGCAGTTGCTAAGACTGCACCATCTGGAGTTCGCCCTCGAGAGAAAGTGTTGTAGAAGGTTTGCCTTGACCAGTCTGATGGGGGGAGTACTGCCTCCGCCAAAGAACAGTCGAGGGAAGAGCCGTGCCTTGCTAAAGCGTTAGCCTTTTCGTTTCCCTCTATTTTGCTGTGGCCAGGAACCCAAATGAGAGTAATGTTGAAATAGTCTCTTGCACAGCTGATTACATCCTTACACTGTGCAACTAATTTTGATTTTATGGAGTGAGAGTCGAGGGCTTTGATAGCTGATTGGCTATCAATATGTATATTGACATCTCTCTTGGTAATAGGATAGCGCGTGAGTAACTTGCAAGCTTCCTTAATCGCTAGTATTTCCGCTTGGAACACGCTGGCCGAGTCTGGAAGTCGCAACGATTTGGAGATATTCAGTTCCGCTGAGAAGATACCCGAGCCAACTCCACACTCCATTTTCGAACCGTCGGTGAAAAAATCTACCTGATGGTTCTCAGAGTGCAGTCCCGGTTTCCATGCCATCCTGGATGGGAAGTGGACATGGGCGGCTTTATTTGGGTTGTGTATGGGTGTCGTGAAATCGGTAGCAGTCGTGGCCAGGTCACTAGGTAATAGGTCCAGCACCTTGCTATGACCGTAGGGTTTAGATGACCAGAACCCAGATTCTCTGAGTCTAATGGCGCTACAGGCTGCATTATATCTGATGAAGAGGTCCAGAGGGAGGAGGTTTAGGAGTACGTTAAGTGCCTCGGTCGGAGTAGACCGAAGGGCACCGGTTACCCCGATACTGGCCGATCTCTGTACTCGGCTTAGTTTTGTGATGTTGTATGCCCTACTTAGGGCAGGCCACCATACGAGCGCTCCGTAGGTGAGGATGGGGCGGATGACAGCCGTGTACATCCACAGCACCATTTTGGGTCGGAGTCCCCAGCTTTTGCCGAAGGTTCTGCTACAGGCATAGAAAGCGACACATGCTTTCCGTACCCGATGTTCGATGTTTATCTTCCAACTGAGCTTGGGGTCTAGGATAATTCCTAGGTATCTAGCCGCGGAAGACAAGGAGAGTGACTGGTTGTTGAGTCGAGGGAGATTGAAGGCCGGTATCTTATATTTGGTGGTAAACAGCATCAGTTCTGTTTTACTCGGATTGACGCTTAGGCCGCATCCTGAGGCCCAGGCGCTTAGCGCGTCTTCGCAAACCCAGATTACCGAGGGAAACATTCCCGATACTAGGATGACCACGTCGTCAGCATAAGCAACCGCCTTTATTCCGATTCTCTCAAATTCTTTCAAAATTTTATCGATAACCAAGAGCCATAGTAGAGGCGATATTACCCCACCTTGGGGTGTGCCTCTATCTATGGTCTTAACTATAGTGGTGTTGCCCATCTGGGCCTGAATGATCCTAGTTCTGAACATGGATATGATCCATCTGCTAACAAGTCCCTCTACCCCTGCCGTGGTGAGGGCTTCTTGGATCGATTCAGTGTGAACGTTGTTGAAAGCACCTTCTATATCTATGAAGATAGCTAAGGTAAATTGTTTATGGTGGATGGATTTTTCGATTGTCTGCACGACTTCATGCAGGGCGGTCTCAGTGGACTTGCCTTTAATGTAGGCGTGTTGGGACTTCGAAAACTTTGTGTTTCCTAGGGAGTCGCGGATGTGCCTGTCTAAGATGCGTTCGAGGGTCTTCAGGACGAAGGATGTGAGGCTGATAGGTCTGAAATCCTTTGCGGATTCATGACCGCGCTTGCCAACCTTCGGGATGAAAATACATCGAACTCTTCTCCAGGCTAGGGGGATGTAGTTGAGTTTCAGCGAACTTCGATAAATCACCGTTAGCCAGGGTATAACCTTGCCCAAATTCTTTTGTAGCATTATAGGAAATATCCCGTCAAGTCCCGGTGACTTGTATGGTGGGAAGCTGCTGATGGCCCAAGATATATTATCGGGGTTGATGATCAAATGATGCTCATTGATGACCGTGGAGTCTGACTCACGAAAACCATATTGGTGCTCTGATAGACTTCCTACTGGTTCAATAGCTGACAAAAGCTTATAAGTTATTCGCTCGAGGACTTTTGTGACAGTGTCGAGCAAAAATAGAGGACGATACGACGACGGTTCGTTTGGGCTCCCCTTTCCCTTCGGGAGTAAAACTAATCGTTGGCGCTTCCAAGGCTCAGAAAAAAATCCTCCCTGAAGACAGGTGTTAAACATAGCGGCAGTTAAGCCGGGTCGAGTTTTAATAACGACTTTTAGGTCTTTATTTGGTATTCCCTCCAAGTCCGGAGCCTTTCTGTCACTCTCCATGTCACTGTTTCGGATAATTCTTCACGTGTTATAAGTAATGAGACACTATCGTGAATGTTTTGTATAGTCACCTCCCTACATTCTTGCCGAGGAAATAGGGTCTCTACTTTTTTTTGGAGCAATACCGGACACTCGATATGCTTTTCGGATGGATTCGAGTTGTTGTTCATCAACGTTCCGGATCCGGCATCGTAATAAATTCAGCACGCTCGGTGACATACCGATTTTCGTTTAACGGTTTCTGGGGTCCACCAATATACTGGGGGTCGATAGTTTCTTATTCCGAGTTTGGACATCGGTGCAATACATACATTGACTAATACCCGTGTTGCCTGCGTTACGAATTTCTCTGCATTTCTGACTTCAATTATCGCCTCATTAACAATGAAGTTTAAAAGGTCTTCATCAAGAAAACTTGCGTTCTATTTAGTTCGTTTGAGTGCAAGTATTATCCGATTATTGCGGATTGGTGGGCCAATGTCGGCGGTGAATAGAATTACATTGTTGTTACATACATATGTTAATGGTGATTGCTCACTTTCCAGTTAGTATCTCATATCAGGCTACTGCTTGCAAACGTGATGTTGAGGATAGATCCTGATCTTGCTGTACTAAAGGTGTTTGTGCTTCTGTTATTAGCTAGTACAATATCCAGGCGTGAAAAGGCTTCAAGAAGATCATTAGCTCTACGATTCATACTCGTACATGAACTGATCCATTCTGTAGCCCAGGCATTGAAATTACCCGCTATCTATTATGACAGGGTCTATTATGTCTGCAACTAGTCTATCTAAAATCGTCTTGAAACTTTCGACAGTAACGCTGGGTGATATGTAGCAGCTGCATATATAAATACTTATCTTTGCCCGTACAAGGAATTCCTCAAGCACCTCCGGATATTCTTGGATTGACGCGTCTTCGCAAACCCAGATTGCAGCCTTAAACGACGCACCGGTAAGCCAAATAGATTTGTATATTGCTCAGGGAGTATCGCTAAATCAATTTTTAGTTCACGAACAGATTGTTGTAAAAGGTTATGGGCCGTTTCACAATGGTTAAGATTAAGCTGTAAAATATTTTTTCCAAAACAGTTTTTAACGTGTTTGTACTCTTGACATCTAATTCTACCGGTTATATGCCCAGATTCTACGCTCTTAATTTTACAGAGTAAGCAGTTCCGTATGCCTTTATAGTCCTTCAATTCGTTACCGTTTTTTCTCTCGTATGTGATAGTGGACCCGCTACTGTATGTGATAGTGGACCGCGCTTTTCCATAAGCTTTTCTAAAGTTTTTGGTCATAGCAGTTTTGAACTTGAAACTGAAATGGTCTGTTAAAGCGGCACACATCTCCTCTTTCGAGGTCTATTCGTCAATATCATTGCACTCTAGCAAGACCCCTTGTGCTGAAGACCAGACACCAGACGCTACCACTTTCTCCCAAGGCTTCTTTGATTTTCTCTTAATATCGCAGTTGTAGAAATCTCAGGCTTGCTAATTTAATCACTATTGCAACCGGTCGAGGTTGTCAATCTCTTTTATTGACGAACGCGTAGCTTAGTGCTCTTCTTAAACGGATCAAGAACCGTATTCGCGGCGTTGAGCTCTTGACTTCTAATATTACTGGCTGCAGCCAAGTCTACCGCTGCTATAATCGGTACAATAGCACAATTGGATTTCTATTACATTCATTGCATCTCGACGACTTTGAGCTAGCTTTCGCACTCTCCGCCGCCGACTCCCTGCACCGTAACTTCGATAGTAAATTATAAGGATTGAGATGATTGTTTCGCAGGGATTTATGTAAAGATATAAAAAGACACTTACTCTACGAAAATCGATTTCTAGTAGGAGGTGAGTCTTTTTAGGCACCAATGAGAGATGGGTTAATGAGCTTATTATATTGGATAGTACAAGGTGCGCCATCTCATATGGGTCGATGTAAATTTCGAATAACTTCAACAATTCGCAATCGATTTTGGAAATTATTTTGATTAATTTTTGAAAACAATATCAATTAAATGACCGCCTTTATTGCCGATGCAAAAATGGGCTCATTTTCGCGCATTCTCTATGACATTTTCGTGCATTTCGGTCGAAATTTCAGCGATTTCAGCACGAATGTTTCTTTTGAGCTGTTCTAATGTCTCCGGGCCGTTAGCATACACTTTACTTTTCAAGTATCCCCAAAGAAAAAAGTCTGGAGGAGTCAAATCCGGCGATCTCGTAGGCCAGTCAATATCGCCCTTTTTTGACACCAATCTTCCAGGGAACTTCTTACGCAAAAGGTTCATTGTTTTGTCCGCAGTATGACATGTCTCGTCGTTTTGTTGAAACCAAAAGTGAAGTAAGCCTTTTTTACGCACATTTCTGGGACCACATAATGGGCCAACATCCACCGATATCGATCGCCAACTTTGAAGAAATACGGTCCAATTATGGTTTTAGCGCATACACCGGCCCAAACAGTAACTTTTTGATCATATAGCGGCTCTTCGTGAATAATGTGAGGATTTTCGGTGCCCCAGAAGCGACAATTTTGTTTATTAACTGAACCAGAGAGCGTAAAATGTACCTCATCGGTGATCAACATTTGCTGCCAGAACTCCGGCTCAGCATTAATCATTGCAACGACTTTTTGTGCGTATGCCAAGAGCCGTGGCTCATCTTGTGGCAAAATTCTTTGAGTTGTCTGCACTTTGTATGGAAATAAGTGAAGATCATCCTTTAAAATTCTCCGCAAAGTGGTCGGCGAACGGCGCCGATATAACAAACTTGGGTCTTCTTGAACTCTGGACTTCACAGACTGAATAGATGAGTTTGAACGCCGCGGACGGGGCCTAGGTTGCTCACGAGGGCTTGCTACAGAACCAAATTGAAAAAAATTCGAGGCCCAATGACGAATTGTATCTTTTTTGGGCGCAACACGATCACGATATTTTGCACGATACGCACGTTGAGTTAGCACAATCGAGCGTTAATTTTTCATGAACATTGAAACTATTTCCGCGCGTTCTTTTGGTGTGAAGCGATTCATGGTTAAAATTGTACTGAATCGTTTTCAAAATGCTATGACATATGAAAATCCGTTGACAATTGTTTAAGTTATTCGAATTTTACATCGACCCATATGAGATGGCGCACCCTGTATTATTTTTACTAAACGCATATCTATCCCGCTCTCATGAATTGCATTAGATTTAAGAGCACAAACTTTTTGGATCACATTGGATACTATTACAAATTTTATATGTGGTGATCCACCAAAGAAAGGCTGATTTTCTGGCAAAAACGATGAGTTAAAACTAGGGTTGGGGGAAAAACCAGCAATTAAGTTATCAGCATTAGCATTTTAGTTAGTAATTGACTTTTACTTATCCGAATAATACAAATTCGTAAATTTGCCTAAC
Organism: Merodon equestris; assembly: GCA_958301585.1. Taxonomy (NCBI): domain Eukaryota; kingdom Metazoa; phylum Arthropoda; class Insecta; order Diptera; family Syrphidae; genus Merodon; species Merodon equestris. The sequence goes on along the minus strand of OY284417.1, from coordinate 65,644,930 downwards.
ATTTCTTTGGCGGTTGGTCAAGACTAAGCTTGGGCGTGAAATATTTTTCTTTTGCTTTCCTGGTCACAAATGAAGAGCAACATCATGCTCTACAAAAAAACTTCCCAGTTGTGACTAGCATAATTTTTTTTTTTTATATACATATTTACCATAATGTCTCCTACTGGCTGTGATAGCGTTATGTAGTCTTGAGGTCTTGAGGGGTACATGTGAATGAAATGAGGTCTGAATGCTTTCTTTATGAATGTTCAATAAAAAGTAGCATAGGTGCCATGGAAACGGTTCACTTGGTGTGGAAGCATGTTATGATTAATTCATGCAAAATATCGAAATTGGAAGGAGGCCCGCGTGATTGTATGAGAGAATATTGTTCAAAATATAAGATCTGATATTGAGTGACAATTGGTCTTGCATTAGCATTTCCTGCGATCTGATGCAACCACCAGGTCAAGGAGGCTCGGGGAAGTGTCAAAGGCCACACTATGCAATGCTATTAAGGAGTTGACGAAGTCTTCTATGATATTTTTTTTTAATTCTCATTAAAATCGCGAAAGAATATAACATGTTCGTAGATTGCTGGATATTTTTGAATCGAAGGAAATATTGAAGAAGCAATTACGGTTAGGTCTATAGACTAAGCTAGGAGTGACCTTTACATTTCCGAATACATTCCCTAATGTATTCGGTGTCGTTGTCCACCGATTTATCCAAAATTTTGTAAGACCAACCGATTTTATGTTAAATTGCAGACCATCCACCTGTGCTGTCAAAAATTCTGTTACGCAAGACTCCTAGGTAACCAGTAATGCCATAAATATTGTTGTAATCGTTTTCATCATTGACCCTACGAGCAGACCTTACATCCATTATGGACATTATAAAATGTTGACTAGGGTCCGAACCTCAACCTCCTTCATCATCCCGATATCATCATCTAAATATCAGAAACTTGTTCATTCAAATAAGGCAATAGGTCAGCACAGATCATCTTATAAGGACGTTGAGTTGGAATCATAGATTCTGTGACATGTCATCAGGCAATGTCAGCCGTAACATGAACAATTTGATGAACTTGATGACAACCTAAATCCATTCTCGAATATGTCATTATAGTATGAAGGAGGCATTCCTATTTGACGAATTTGTTACCCACCTTAACATTACATACCATTTTTAGAAAATGTTAAGCACTTATAAGTATTTTGTTTAGATCACGGCCTTTGTCTTTAAACCTAAATTTAGAATTATGTTCCTCAGTCTGCCACGCATAATCAAAGTCAAGAATCCTTAGTGCCACATTCGGGCGATTAGGAGTCGTGTTCATCATTTCTCTTTATAGTTTTGATTCAACACACTGGTAATACCACAAAACTGTTGCATTATATGGACAATGAACCTAGTGAGTCAAAAAAATAACTTACGTCTGCTTTAGCTTCCTGCAGATGCAGATATCTATCTGTACCCTAAGCTAGATCAATATATTACAAGGTAATAAATCCAGCAGTATGTCTTGATTACGAGCACCCCTAAAATAGATCATCCGCTTGTTACACACCGAGCGAAACGCCCAACTGGCACAAAATTCAAACCCCAAACACAGTCTGCCATAATGTTTCTCTTGTCTTTCTATTTAAATATCGCACCCATAATTTTATGGAACGGTGGGAAATCCGAATTACGACTATTACAGCTACAGAACCATGCACACAAGCTCTTCGATTTCTTATTTTTATGTGAAATGCAAATCGAAATGCAAATTTCGTTCCCCTGCACATTCATGAGTTGTATTCGAATAAAGAGCATGCCTAGTGCAGATCGATGGTGCGGAGTGGTAAGCGAGACTAGCCTTATGCAATTGCTGCATCTGTTCGAGCTCATTGCATGCCACTCATTTTTCTATCACTGCCCGATAGAATGTCAAAATTGAATTATTTCGACGATTCCAATGAATGGTTACCGTGAACTAGTCAACGGACCGTAAACGAAGCTTTTAACCATTAGTACGCCACCTGTGTGTTGGACACTTCATGTCAATTGTTTTCATAATCTTTGTGGAAAATCTAATTAAGTGCATTTATTAAAGAGCTTAAAAGGGTCTGCGAAAGGGAAAGGGATGGTGAGGTGGTCAATACATCATCTTTGTAATAACTTGTCTTCAATTAGCTGTAAGAAAGAAATATGCTAGATTCATTTCCGGGTTTTCGGGTCTCCTCTTTTATTCAAATCATCAAAAAGCGATGATTCACAATAATTGGGAACATTTAAGAGCTCATCTTTAAAACGTGGTCGGAGGAAAATTCGTTAATCCATCCTCTCAAAAAAAAAATTCACATTACATAAATCTTAGTGACAATACGCAAGAATTTCAGACCAAGATATCGTAATAAGTAATAAGTAAACTAAACAAGGGAGCGCCGTGGCGCAGTGGGTAGTGTGTCGGCCGCTGACGCAAGATGAGCGAGTTCGGATCCCGATAACACCAACGCCATCGAATGATTATTTCGCGGCGTCCCTCCTCGGCGGGGTACTGGCAAAACCCCCCGTTGTATACTTGCCATGAAAAAGCTTCTCGGCTCTCGCCGTTCGGAATCGGCATTAAGCTTTAGGTTCCGTACACTTATGTGAAAAAACAAATCGCACACAACATAAGTGAGTAAAAAAAAAAGAAGCTTGGCTCTGGCTCCACATGAGCTCCAACGCCATCTAAGGTGTCAGTCTGGCAGTACAATGGACCAGTATTTGTGTCTGAGTGCTCCAACAGATAGCAGAAACCTCTAACAAAAACAAAAAAAAAAAACTAACCAAAGCCAGCTCAGCCTGTCTCGTCAGATAGTGCAAAATGTCGATGTACAACCCACGCTGCTTCATAAAGTTCTGAAAGGAGCTAACTGAGGCCCTCAGTATCCAAAAAGATTTTAACTAAAGATAATCCTTGGATAAACGGTGGGCCAATACGAGAGGCACGATCTATTTTAAATTCATACAAAAACCTGTTTGTTCGATCGATTTTGTCATGATTGAGAAAACGTAGCAAGAATTCAAGGAAACATTAAGGTGTATTGAGGTTAAAATTGATCTGACTTTAAAAAAGAGCAAAACTAAATACGTTTTGACGTCTTAGGTACGATATCCATGTTGATAAATATAACCTTTAGGTAGTCGAACCACAGCACAATCAAGGAGAAGATCTTAGCGTCTCAAAAATCAGTTGAGCAGAACTTTCCCTCCAATTCAAATTTGGAAAAAAATGTCTTCATGTGAGTTTTTATTAATGAAGATTAACAAAGACTAAATCACGTATTGTATAGGCTGTACATTCACATTATCTTAGTTAATTGAGTCTGGATTCAACGCATTAATGGTTGGGCCATGCTTCAACTGAAATAATCTAATTGTTGCTTTTACCCACAGAGTACATTAAGGTCAACATTTTTAACCAACTAACTCAACCCTTCCCACTATATCGCCATATATGCATTTATATAATACCTATGGTTATCAAATAACCAAATCTGACTTAACTGAACAGCGACTATCTTCGGGCTTAATTTGAAAGAAATTCATAGTATAACATTCTTATACAATAATTATCACCTATCTACACCATGGCTAGATGCAATCAAGATAATGGTAACTGCTTGGTGGTTTTCTACTGGAAATATCTACTATTCCTACATACGAAATAACTCGCTAAGCAGTATACATTTGTACATTAATTGATCAAAAGAAATGGAGTCATACTGTTGCATGAAATGGATCGAGCATGTCAAGAACTACGGCACGATGTCGTATGAGATCCTTCTCATCCTAGCCTTTGGCAAACGGATTATCATAACGAGCAGGTTCTTTTTCAAAATTTTATTTAAACTAATATAATAAAACAACGTGCCTTGCTAGGCAACAAAACGATAATGCCTCGTCTTGTCCGTGCTCCTCTTTATATCATATGGAAGAAGAATGGTCTTGGTATGCATCGTATAAGTGCTCGTTGATCCTTTTTACTGGACAGCTCACTGTTGGTCCAAGGATTCTAAACGTTTTCTTTTCAGTTTACCTTAGGTCCGCCAAAAAATTGCCTATAGACGCCAATCATGCACCTTTATTAAATTCTTGTATGGTTTCCTCTTGACATAGTTAGGGAGTCGTGTTCGAATTGATCGCGAGGGGGCGGGCGCAATAAATAAATTTTTCCTGTGGAATTGTCAATCGTCAATCGATTTTGCAGTGGTTGAGACCACACTGAGCATACGCTATCGAAGTCTTCCTCTAGGGAAAAGAATCGTAGATGACGACTCGACATCAGTTTTGATACTACTACAAAATTAGCCGTTCACAAGATGGATCAAGCGAAAATCAGTACAGATTTTTCGAGCTAAAGATTCCGCTATAAATCTACTACGGTTGAGTTCGAGCAGAACTTAAAGGACAGAACATTCGTCAAGGCTGGCGTCAAAAATGTATATTGCGCAATTACCAGATTTATTTCCCATAATTTTTGGTTTTGGTTTTTCTTTTTTCTTTATCCCTATTAAGTTATCTTGAGGTATCAGAGTATGCTCCGACGAATATTGCTCCGTTTAAGGAAAATATTCATTACGAGCTATGCAAAAGGGCAAAAGGCACTGAGAAGCATGGGCGACACCTGGAAGACGTTACATTCAAAAAATTAAAATCGTATTGTCAATAAGAACTTGCAATAAAATCATTTTTAAAATAAGCGAAAACCTTAACTCGCTGCTGAGACATCTAATTTATTCTCGTTGATATTAAATAGCTCAAAAGTAAAAACCAACTAACAGGCTTACCTAGGCGTACAGGTAAGCTATATGCATACAGGTAAACTATAGACTTACATGTAAGCTATATACTTACAGGTACGCTCTATGCTTACAGGTAAGCTCTGGGCTTACCTGTTTTGTCCGTTATATCCATTGGTGATCGTCTTCAATTTGTAACATGTTGTACGATAGGATAAATATTTGAAGTAAAATAAAGGCTCCTTTGCAAAGGAGCATGACAATTATAGGTATTTTCTTGTTTTGTATCAAAGTCTGGTCTAACTGGGCAAAATGGCGTCACATTCCACGCAGTTAGTGAAACAATAGCTCTATCGTGTAACAATATTCCAAGGTGCATTGTTATACGATATCGTAGTCCGTTACTAACATCTAAGTTAATTCTCATAAAAATATTTCAGTTTGGCACGCCTTTTTTGGATAACGCAATATCATGATTTGAATGATGTCCGTGCCGCTGGTAAGCCAAAATTGCATATGTGCAGGAAACACTAAAAACGAACCTTCACAAAAACAACGAACTATGGAGTGGAAATTGTTGATTTTGGATTCCAGCATAATAGTTCACCATTTACGCTACCGAGGCAGACAACTAGTATGTTTTTATTGAAAATTAGGATTTTGAATTACTTCGCGAAAATTCCAGGCTTCAGTCTGAGAAGGAATTTGTGGAAAACATTGTCTAGTACGATAATGATTGGAGAACATGTTTTTCCATACTTTGATTGCTTTTATGCGAATATGCGATAGTAAAACATAGAGGCACTTTCATCTCTTTCAATGCACTGATGTTCTTGTTTAGGGTTGTTCTTTCATAAGCTATCAGTTTTGCGGTACGAAATAAATATAGCAGACGCGAGTTTGAGTCATACGTTTATGTGGAAAAATTTATTTTAAATGCACAAATTAGATTAAATTGGGATGTAGTTGAAAACATTTAATGTGCTTAATTAAATTTTAATCAAATAATCATTCTTTTATTTGCAACCAATAAAAAATGGCTAGGGGCAAAGCACTTACGGTGGACGAGAGGATAGGAATTCTTAATTTTAGAAGAAGTGGTTTAACCATTAGGCAAATAGCGGAGAAAATACGGAGGAATAAGAACACTGTCGAGTTAAAAGGCAAATCATGCGCCTAGCAATTAATAACAAAATAAGTCCTTCCCAAATTAGGCTCCAGTTGTCTCTTCCAATAATAACAAGAATAGTCCAACAAATTTTAAAGGAGGATAAACATGTTAAATGTCAAAGGCGCTTAGCGACACCTAAGCTGCTCCCAAGACATAAAGAGACAAGATTAAGTTTTGCCGAAAAACATCAGTTTAGGACTACGGAATGGCAATCCGTCATTTTCAGTGATGAAAAAAAATTTAATATGGACGGCCCTGATGGCGGACAAAAGTATTGGAGAGATATACGCCAGGAGCGGGAAACTCGGCAATCGAGAAACTTCCAAGGAGGCTCTCTAATGGTATGGGCTGGTTTCGGGTATCGAGGAAAGATCCAAATTTGCTTTGTTTCCCATAAAATGAACTCGGAGAAATATGTAGAATTGTTGGACAGTGTTCTTGTTGATTTTGGTGAAAGTTTGTGGGGAGAAGACTGGACATTCCAGCACGATAATGCTGCCATACATGCCTCGGAATACACAAACAACTTCTTTAAGTCGCATAACATCCCACTCTTCGTTGGCCTGCAGTAAGCCCTGACTTAAATCCCATAGAAAACCTATGGGGTACACTATCGAAGAGGGTTTACTCAGGTAGACGACAATTTGAATTACTTTTAGAGCTAAAAACCGTCATTCAGGAAGAATGGCTAAAAATAGACACATCTACACTGCAAATTTTAGTTGATTCAATGTCTCGTCGTTTGGTAGCAGTTTTAAAAATCAAAGGAGCAAGAACAAATTATTAAAATATGTAGAAGAACATTAAAACAATTTTGCAGCATGTAGAATAGACTTGTCTGTTATACTAATCTCGTTTGAAGTAATACTTTTTATTTAATAAATGAATAACTTTAACTTTCTCTATGTATTTCTTCCTGGTGATATGCCTTTAATTTACATAAAATAAAGTTTAAAAAAAAAAATTTAAAAAACATGTTTATTTTTAAGTGTTTTACTTGTCCCATATAATTATTTCACGTACTGTACACGTATATGAACTTGTTTAGGAAGGAAGTATAACTTTTCTCAAACAAAAAGTCTTTCGCTTATGTATATTCATCTTTTATTACATCCCTAACCAATGTTTCGGATTTTAAGATCGGTACCTTCAATGCTAGTAGCCCATAACCGATCTTGAAGCTTTTACGTTTGCACTTTGCTAGAAATTAGGTCAATTTCTCCAAAATATTCTGTTCTCAAGAAACTCTATATTTCTTGTTGCTCTTCACCTTTATCTACGCAAACATTCTTATTGCTCTGAACAATATTTTTTATTGGTATGTATACATAGTAGTACTCTATTCTCTGACAGATAATTGTATTTAAACCAAAACCGACTTACAGCACCTTTTTTGCGTTTATTTTCATTTCATTGGACTGTTGGAATAATGCTATTTCCAAATTATTTAAACTCTTCGTGACATACATATGTATATGGTGTTTCCAGGACATTCTCCCACTCGTTAAAGCAAACGTCTTTTTTAACGGTCTTGAGTTTACAGTCCTAAATGACATTTTTTTGTTTTTTTTTTTTTTGTTGTTGGAGGCTTCATCTATCTGTTGGAGCCCTCAGATCTTTCTTTATTGTATTTTCCCCGTTGTTCGGAGAAAAGCAAGGGGAGCTTCAGTGATGTAAAGCTAAGAGATTCGGCACACACCAGGTCGGCCCCAAGGATGTGCCACCGTGCGCGAGCGAAGGCGGGATAGTCGCAAAGAAAGTGTTTCGCTGTGTCATCCTCCTCGTAACATGCAGCACAGGTAATAGAACACGTAGAGATGCTTGGCAAAAGTGTAATGGCCCGTAATGACATCCGCAAGCCTTTCGCAATCATTTCTACTCAATGATATCAGGACGTATGCGCTTAGTCATCCTACATCCTGGATATTCCCTCCATCTACGACTGTGTGCATTAAAAACCCAGTCGTTGATGTCAGAATAGACCTTGGAAGCAGGTAAACCTAAGGCGGGTTCAGGTCCTGGAAAACTCTCCTCTGAGCCCCTTCTAGCGAGTTTATCGGAGATCTCATTTCCTGGGATCCCAGAGTGACCTGGGACCAATACAAGACTTAAGGATTTGTTCAAAAATGTCTTGAGTTCATGCACTAATTTGGAGCTGGATAGAGGATTGGACACAGCTTTGAGTGCAGCTTGCAGACGCATATGCTTTTTCCATTCCATTTGTGCTTTACAACGTAGTACATGGCCAGTGCGCATATCTCTGATTAAAACGCAGAAGCATATTTTCCTAACGAAAAGTGCAGTCGGACGTTTTCGCGCCCAAAGAAAACCCCAGCGCTGGACCGCCACTCAGACCTGAAGCCATCTGTAAAAATGCGAAGACAGTCCTTTCCAGATTCAGTATATGGCCAGGGTCAGCCCTGACGCCATGGAAATTGAACTGTGAAATTCACTACAGGGCGAGTTGTACCAAAGACCATTTCTCTTGAGGCGAGACATGGCTTTTAGTGCGCACCCTCTGATATATCTGTCAAGTGGTAGAAGATTCATCATAGCATCCAGAGCAGCTCTCGGTGTGCTGGGGAAAATTCCCGTGCAGCTAAGACAGACAGCTCTGTGGTGTTTGCGTGTTAGCCTGTTCCACCAGACAACCGATGCATATGAGATTATCAGTATATACCATATGATCTTTTTCGGCGATATGCCCCATGTATTGCCAAATGCACCTTTGTATTGCCAAAAAGCTGACAGCGCTTCGGTGGTTTTTGACTCAACATACAACCAAAGAAGCTTACTATCTTAGCTTCCTTGAAAAATTACATAAACTTTATTCTGGTCATCTCTTACAAAACATAATTATCAAAGCCTATTCGCATAAAAAATGTTGCATCCCCAAGTCAAAGACCGTTATCCAAAGTTAATCGGACAGTGAATACTTGTCAAAGCCTACGACGGATTAAAATGAGCTAATGAGGTTCGTTTATTTAAGAAACCCTTATCCTAATTGAAGTATCATACCACGCACCAATCACTGTAATCATTCTGCTTCCAATTTATCGGAAACAAAAAGAAAGAAAAAACAACCAAAAAACAACATACAAGGGGGTTAAACCTCTTCCGGCAATAAACAAAAATAACAAATCACCCGACCATTGAGAATCACGACCAATTGAAGCAGAAGAAACATATTCACCGCATTCCATCATCCCCTCACTCAAAATCATTAGCACACCAACAATCGCCTACTTAAAGCTTCCTCTCAGTCGTCTCATACGTTGTTACCGAAAGGGTTAACAACGCTTCAAGGTAGACACATTCAATATGCAAATCCTCTCATTAAATCAACCTTCCAACATCGTGCAAGGGACTCATCTAACGTTGCCAGGCGGTCGGACCCGAATAATATGTGCAAACCCTGTAATTACTTAACGCAGCAATTAAATGGGCATTTTCACGTCTGAGCAACTTCACAGAGAACAATACTGAAGCACAATGCTCTCTTTCGAATGGACGATGATATGAGAGTGTAGTGCCCATGCGAGGGTGGTTGAATGTTTTTTTTACACAAACCGGAGGCTTGAAAAGGGTTTCTGCTTGACTTGGTGTGGAAGGTGCTTGCATCCCTGAATGCACTTCCTGTAACGCACAGCATGTGGCATAACAGCAGCAACATTACTTCCCTTGCTACCTCAATCCACCTCCTGGCTCTTCTCCCGCTCACTTTTGATCTTTTGTTCTTTCCGTCACTTTAAGGTGCAAATAGCCGTGCATCAGCAACAGCAACAACGAGCCGGCTGTAAAGTTTATTAAGTGGAAAACTATTTTTTCTTGTTTTCAAATTTTCCTTGCCGTTTTGGATGTTTTTCAACTTTTGTTAAACTAACAATAAAAATAAGGCGCATGGAAAAACGCTCCCAGGGTATTGAACTCGTACATTCCAGCGCAAGGAATAGTGGATGTGGATGCTTGAAGGTTAATTCTTGACGCTTAAGTGCTTAAGAGTTCAAGATAATTTTTATAAAAAGTTTTGCAATTTTTTCTGTAGTTTCCATCTGCCTCTGGAAAATAGGCGTGGCAGTTAAGCAACGGTATTAGAAAGTTATTCGTTCGAATCCCCTATAGATCGGGTATCAACCCTTGGAAAATATTTCTCCTTCTCTCCCGGTTCCCTTAAGACTCATTCCTTAATCAAATAGAATACCTTTGAAAATAAGAAAAGTTTATTACGACCGCCTTTCAAGTAGAAAAAAACTCATTTAAAAACGAATCTTCAATGTTTAGGAAAACTTTTATTGCTGTCGCGATAGTGAAGGGCGTCCGACATTCGGAATTCGCCACCTTCCTGCCTCGGTCATGGGGAAAAATGTCCATGATGCCATTGAATTAACTGCGGCATTTCACGTTCAAATCCCCATTGAAACTCGTAACAGAGGTTACGAGTCTCCATACCACCCTCTTCATCACATCCCTTAGAAGTTTGTATCTATTGCTTGTGCATGCACTTGTGCGATGTAGGAAGCGAATTACTCTCGTTTTCCTTCTCCTGCGAACCCCTCTCACCGAGCAACAACAACATAAACTGTATGCCGGAAATAAGGATTATATTACGATACAATGCACTTTATAAACACACGTACGTGGATATATTCATAGATACATAGATAATAGCGCCGCCTGCCAGCCAACCAACTGAGGGTCATTAATCTATCTTTGCTCTTTTTATTCGTCTTTCGTTTACTATTTGCCGAGTGCTTTCTATGCTCCCAGGTGGAGACAACCAAGTCGTACATAAATGATGCATATACAAAGATATGTACATACATACATACATATCTCTCCAATGTTGGCACGTAAACCAACCACGCTGAGCAAAATGTAAAACGACGCGAATGTGAGAAACAACGACGAGCTTTCGAACCCGATGACGCTACTTGTCTCCGAAGGCTAATTAAACCAGTGGATGGCGTTTATTAAGAGCATGTCTCCATCTCATTAAAATATCTGTAATACTTCTCTGGGTTGATTTATGGGCGATATGGCAGCATGTAAGTATGTGGGCGCCCACACTCTTCTTTGGGTTAAGATTCAAAAGCTCTGTTTGTTGTTTGCATACCGGGAAGGTTAAGGGGAACAATGAATTCTTGATGTTGCCCTTGGGTGGCCTGACTTGACAGGTGGATGAGTGGTTCAGGCCGGTCGATTGCAATGCAATTACCACGTTGGATCGGTGTGTTTGTAGGATGATGACAAATTACTTATTTATTAGCAGCAAACGGCCATTGGGATTGACGAATATCCTCGAACAAGATAGAAAATAAAAGGGAAACATGGATCTCAAGTGCGACAGGACGAAGAGTTGAGAACGTATTAAAGTGGAAATGTTGACACGTGGAGTAAGAACGGCCGAGGGATTATTCAAGCATCCCGTTCTGCTTAATAAGTATTTATTTCTTATTCATAGCAAATGAGATAATTATAGCTTTCGGCGCCTTTCTATGTCGTTTCGTGTTTTCCTGCCAAAGCAGAGATTCCTAAAAGGAAGTAGGATTCGGCTTTGTGGGATTGAATTCTTTAATGGTGAAGATATGAACTTTTGATATCAGAAACGGTTGTTTCTATTGCCATCTTTAAATTTTTTCGTAAATTCGATAAATAAAATCTTATTCAAGTATTCAAGCCAGTACAATAACTTCAGCCAGAGTCAGTTGCTACCTAATATTCTAACTATAAAACCCCGTACATTTTCCTATTCTTATATCTATCATTGTACTAATGTTTTTATCCTTTTATTAGTTTTAGAATTCACATTGGAACCTCAAGATGTCGTTGTTCCGGAAGGCAACTCAGTCCTCCTGCAATGCGCCGGCAGAACACAAACGGGCCCGCATCAGAAACTTAGTAAAACATCACCCAACATTCGGTGGAGAGGTCCCGATGGTCAAGATCTCGGCATAGTCGGCGATACGTTCAGGTAAGCTTAACGCACTTCATACACTTGTAACGAAATGCAATCAATTTTATAATCCTGACCAGAACACAACTGAAAAACGGGTCGCTGTACATAAGCTCAGTCGAAGATAACCGAGGTCTGACCGGTTCATATCAGTGCCTCCTCAGCGTCGATGGCATTGGTACGATAGTTAGTCGATCCGCTATTGTGTCGATAGCTCGCCTTCCTGAAATAAATCAAGATTTTATGGAATCATATCTTCTGCCGGGCCAGACAGCTTACTTCCGCTGCATGATTGGTCATATTCAACCCGGCATAAAGAACATCGTTCAATGGCTTAAGGATGACGCCCCTTTAACTATTGATAACCTTCGGATGGTTATTCTTCAAAATGGTGCTCTAGAAATCGACGAAGTAAACAATTTGGATCGAGGAACTTATCAGTGCAATGTTACGTCGGGAATGGTGTCCCGATTGAGTAGCAAAACTAGTTTAAACATCAAAAAAGTGACGGAAGGTGGTGAAAGCCAAGTTGCACCATCGTTTCTTGTTGGACCATCGCCAAAAACAGTAAAGGAAGGCGATACCGTGACGTTGGACTGCGTGGCAAATGGAATGCCAAAACCACAGATTCGTTGGTTGAGAAATGGAGAGGAACTTGATCTAAAGTGAGTACTTCTACAAATGCATATATGAACTCAATCCCACTTTCATTCGTTTCTTTCAGTGACTTGGATTCAAGGTTCTCTATCATTGGAACTGGTTCACTCCAGATCTCCTCAGCTGAAGACATTGATTCAGGCAACTATCAGTGCCGTGCCAGCAATACAGTAGACTCACTTGATGCCCAGGCTACGCTTCAAGTGCAGGTTCCCCCGAAATTTATCCAAGGCCCTGCTGACAAGTCGGCATATGAGAAGGAAGAACTCGAACTTGAATGTGCCATTCATGGCAAACCGAAACCAGTAATTCAGTGGCTCAAAAACGGCGATGTGATCAAGCCAAACGACTACATGCAACTTGTTGCTGGACACAATCTGAGAATACTAGGACTTCTGCAGTCCGATGCTGGAATGTTTCAGTGCGTGGGCACAAATCCAGCTGGCAGTGTTCAAGCATCGGCTCGCTTGAGGATCATTCAACCAGGTAAGGATGCGGTTCGATGTGTTGTTGTGTTGTTTTTTTACAGATTGATTGCAAGATCAAGGAAATGATTTTGATGTACATATTGAGCCAATAAATGTATTGTACCTGTATATCCATTGATGTTGAGAGTTCTTGTGCTAACCTACTAATCATAAGTAGATCGGCCCGAAACATTCCCAAGTACAAACGTTAAAGGCCTTAACATGTTCGACTCCCTTACATCCTTCTGTTGCTTTTTATTTGTTTAATTTTTTATTTACTTGTTTTGTTTTTTGCATTCTCATATGATTCATTAATTTTTGTTTTGTTGTTTTTGTTTTTATTTGTTGCTGAAATGTACGCATAATTAATTAGGACTGGTTGTTAAAGATGTTGTATTTGAAACGTGTATTGCTAACAAACAAAAGCAATTTTAAGTTGTTCACATGTTCTTGAGAATCAATTATTCTATTTCTACAAGAGATTTGCCTCTATGAAGGCAATGCTTCTACATATAAGGATGAGTACTACATATTCATAGTAGTATCTAGGACGGAAGGATTTTTTTCCTTGCAACATGCCATAAACCTCATAGTTTTATTATTTTTGCAAAGCAGGAAGTGATGTTGTTATAAGATCCATTTCATCTATAGACTAAGTTATTAATTTAAGTAAAAGAGCAACACACCAGTCGGAAAATAGAATTTTTTCCTCTTGTCCTAAATGCTTCTAGAAAATATGTCCATGTTCTTACCTTTCATACTATATGCTATCTCCTAATAAATACACCACCAAAATTTTCCCTTTCTTCTCAAAAACTTCACTAGAAACAGTAATGAGACATAGATTTCTGTAGACTACGGCTAATACTAAATGACATCTGCAAGATTTGCTAAAAAAATAAGGTGACTTTTGGAATTTTGCGGGACTCGATTTTAATTTTTTTTTGTTTTGTTATGTTGGTACACATGTTCCTTACACATGTTCACATTGGCAATCATTTTGAATATTTGGTTTGTTTTTCACAAACATAAAAGTAATACGTGTTTTGGTATGCTTGGATGTGCAAAATAAAATTAAGTGCTCCAACGTTCTATGGCGAGTCTACTCTGAACAAGCTCTTCCCAAAAGGACGAGAAGATGTTAATAACCATGCCCAGTGAAGAATTTTTTTCTTATGGAGAATCAGCAAATAAGAGAAGTTGTTGAGGATATTGACATGTCAGTTGTCGAATAAAAGCTGTGTTCAATGACGAAAAGATCAGATCAGAACAGGAGAGGACAGCACAGATTCGTGAAAACTGTCAGATCAAGTTAGAACAGAAAAGTACAGCAGTATGTTAGTTGTCAAAAAGCGGAAAACATCTTACATGTCAGATTGTAATAAACATGTTTTAGAATTAAATAATAAACAAAGTGAATTCACATAAAAATGCTTTGGAGAAGTTGTGGTGGGCACTGATAGTGAAATTACTGTAATTAGTGAATCGTCAACAACATTTTTCAGTGATGATATGTATGTTTTAGCGTGAATTTTAGCTGACAGCTGCTTTTGACACTTTTCACGAATCTGTTCTGACTCCAGAGTAGGTGCAGAATTTCGTGTTCAGAAGTGTCCGAAACACCGTCACTGAACACCAAGCAGAACACTTTCGGACAGAAATTTTTGTCACTGAACAGCAAAACGTGTACTTTTCTGTCCAGAACAGTCCAGAACAGCCTCATTGAACAGACTAAAAGTTTGTTCCGAAATTGCTGGTGCATGAACATAATTTGAGAGCTGTTAAATGATTTAAATGACAGTTCAAATTTGCTAAAAAGGGGTAATCACTGGTGACGGAACATGGGTATATGGTTATGATGTCGAAACCAAAACCTAATAATCCCAATGAAAGTGTCCCGAAGAACGAAGACCGAAAAAAGCACGTAAGTTTAATGGCGTGGTTCATCATGAGTTCCTGCCGTCGGTAAGGAATATTGCTTTGATGTTATGCACCGTTTGCGTGAGGCCATACGAAGGATTTGTGGAAGTTTTCTTCCTTCATGGCTTTTGCATCATGATAATGCATCTGTTTGCTCATCGTTGCTTTGCGTAATTTTTTATGTAAAAACAGAATCATGCTTCCGCCACCGTATTCACCGAACTTGGTCCCCTAAGACTTTTTTCTCTTTCTGAACTGAAAAGACTTGTGAAAATACAGAGATTTTCCACGATTGAGCCGACAAAGATCGCCTCGCTGGAAAAGCTCGAAGCTATACCGAAAAGCGATCTGCTTTTAAGGGGAGAAAATAGATATGAAAAATGAAGTCATCTTATTTTTTGAACAGGCCTCGTATGTATGTAGGCAGTAGAATTAGAGACTTTCGAAGTTCAAGGTTAGTCTTTAACATGTACCTATAAAAATATTCAACATTGCCCGTGTAGATAGAGAAGCGGAGAGGGCCGTAGCGCAGTGGGTAGTGCGTGTCGGCCTCTGACGCACGATGAGCGAGTTCGGATTCTAATAACTCCAACGCCATCGACGTTCATCCACGTTCATTTCGCGGCTTCTCTCCTCGTCGGGGTACTGGCAAAACCCCCCGCAGTACACTTGCCTTGCAAAGCCGCTCAGCTCTCGCTGTTCGGAATCGGCATAAAACTGTAGGTCCCAATCACTTGTGTAAAAAACAAATCGCACACAATAATTGAATGGGAAAGCTTCGCTCTGGCTCTCGGTGAGCTGTAACGCCATCTAAAAAGAAGAAGAAGAAGATAGAGAATTTGCACCTTTTGCTCATCAACCATTGATTCACTACCACACTTTAAGGGATAGGGAGAGGTATTTCATTCCATATTACCCGCTGCAACAATATTGTTAATAGCCTTCTTAATATGTTATATCATAAAAAAAATTACCAAGTTTTATCAAGAAGCAAAAGTTTTATCAAAAAGCAAAAAAAGATCCTTATACCGAGTGTAACCCACACAATAGAAGGCAAAGCATCGTCATGTTATTTTCCAATTACCGACAAAACACAAAAACAAATTTAAACTGAAACCGTTATTGAAATTAGTATTTTTTTACTGCTCATCTGCTTGTTTCAACAACAAGCAAGCATTTTTAACTGAATTTGGAATGGAAGATAATATTCGGCATTTTTATTGTTTTTGTTTCGGAAAATCCCTAATGGAAGAAATCCGAAAAGCGTATGGGAAGGATATTCTCAGCGAGTCCTAGTTTTGGTGTTGGTTTTCAGAGTTTAGAAAAAGCAATTTTGACTTAAAGAATGCACCTCGTTGAGGTAGGACAGAAAAGCAAGACGATGAACTCCTGAAGTCCACCAATACCTAACAAAAATTAAAAATCCGTACCAGAACACTAAAATAAAATAAATCTTCAGGAAAGAATCAAAGCTTGTTCTGTGCTTCTGTTGCTTTCGGTTAGAATTGGGTTCTTTACAATAATATTAAATGTCGCCACCAATGGATTAGTCTGGAAGACCGAGCAGCACAATATCGAAGAGATGGTTTATACCCACTCAAGGTGTTATTGAGTGTTTGGTGGGATGCTGAGGGAAAGTCGCCACTAGAACATAAACGGCCAGATCTGATTAATCGAAGCGGTGTTCTATTCCATTAGGATAACGCTCGCCCTCATACAGCTAGGACCTCCTGTATCCACCTGCCTTATAATCCAAATTTAACACCTTCATATATCCACTTGTTCAAAAGTTTGCAAAACTTCCTTGTTATCTCGGGATGATGCCCGAGAGGATTTTCAGATGTTTTTTTTTCATCAAAGCCAACAATTTTTTTTTTCAGTGACCGCATTTCAAATTTGCTGAGAGTTCGGCTGAAGTGTTGTCCAATAAAGGAAGATACTTTAACATTAATTTTTGCATTTTCTGTAAATTATTTGAAGTTAAACAGATCTTAAAAATCGCGCAATACTTATGTCGCAATCTAGTAATGCAAGTAAACACGGAAATTAATTTAATACGTTGTCCCTTCTAAGGAGTCATGCCTAGTGTTATTGATCGAGTAAATAGTAGGTCCTTTTAACTAGGTGAAAAAGAAAAAGTAAATGAGAGAAGCCTTCTGTCGCCTGTAAAATCACATACTTGGTTTATTCAGAAACTTTTTACTAACTAACTTTTTGCTTTTCTGGAAAATTTTGTTCCCTTCAAAATAATTGCATTCAGATATAATACACTTGCGCCAGCTCCTTTCTCAATTCTCGGAGCACTTCTGAATTTCGCTTTTTAGTATAGGCTCTTCCAGTAATGCGGTCTTTATCTCCTCAATTGAAAAAGAAAAAAAGCCGTAGGGATCATATCCGGTGAATACGGTGGCTCCAGCATAATTACGGTATTGATTTGGTTAAAAAAATTGGTGCATTATTACGATGGAACAGCCAAGGAATTTTCTCGCACAAATCCTCCATATTGCCTCACGCAAATGGCGCATAACTTCAAGGGAATATTCCTTATTGACTGTATGACATTCCATCTATTGAAATTGGCTTCAATCTATCAATCTTGGCTTTTCCGGTCGCTTACATTGGTATGAATAGGCTTTAGTTTCGACGTTATAACTTTGCTTCAACTTTTTCATCCTTTGGTGACGTACTCGGGCGTTCAGAGCGGGCATCGTCATTAACATCTTCTCAGCATCTTCTCTGTGAAAATGTTGTGCCACTTATAAACAGTTTTTTTTTTTTTTGCTCAGACTCGCCAAATGGTCCAGTCGACATTTCAAGTACGTTGGAGCATTTCAGTTTACTTTTTACGCCCAATTTATAATACTACATATTCTTTAATCCTTAATACAGAGTCTTAATCCTTTAACCGAATAACAAAAACACCAAGCACAGAAAACACATCACCCCCTTATATTTTTATAGATTTGTGAACAAGCCAATTACCTAAAATGACTGACAATGTGAACATATGTTAGACACATAAAAGCTAATATAACAAGCTGGCGAAGCTCAAAAATTCGCTTCATTTTTTGTATTTTGGTTATCTTTGTATTTTATGATTTTTAAAAACTTTTTGAAGAAGTTTTTCTGATCATAGATTAGGTGCCTGAAATTATTCAATCTAATCAAGTCATTAGCGTACTGATCTCGTCAAAAGTGAAAACTCAAAATCCAGTCAAACCTTCTCTTCTCTTTAAAATAAGTTCAGGATGGTACATTTTAATCTGAACTATGATAACTATATCATCACTGATACAATTCGAATAGACTTCAACTTTGACTTTGTTCTCATTCGTAGTGGAATCCAAGTATAATTATTTCCAGTTATGCTCTCTTCCTCGTCGCGCATAGACATTTAGTGACTGATTGATTCATTGATTTCAATGCCTTACCAATTTTTCTTAAGTTATTGAGTCAGATGTACTCTATTGTATATATAGGGAGGTTTAATTCATGGCTTCAATTTTCCTAGTAATCTAAAAAGGAAACATGTGATTACCTTAAATTGTGCTTTTAAACGATTAAAGGCTTTTCAACTCCCGCTGTGTGGCTTGATATATCTTTAATATGTTACACCTTGCAAAATTACTGCTGTACAAATAACGCTTTTGTCGTATCCATCATTAATTTCAGTTATTCGTTCACTTTTCATTTTTCTTTTGTTGATTCATTTTGTTTTCTTTTCTTTTCCTTTTCCACCAACCCACCATTTTCCCATTCCATTTCCTATCCCCACAGAAATGAAATTAAAAACGAGAAAACCCCAGTCGCAGACAATGAAATCCCTGCAAACCGTTAGTCCGAAAAAACGAAACAAATACAATTCAGATGAAGTTCAAGTTCGAACCAAGTCTGCCGACAATGCACGAATTCTGTCCAAGAGCGCGCTCGATAGTTTACTGTCGAAAGGCAAGGGAATCACAATACCCAGTGGTGTTGACATCGCATTGAACGACAATACCAACTATGAGCATACGTATGATGATAATTCGGATAACGATGATGATGACAAAGATTACGACGAAGATGAAGAGGTCACGGGCAACGAAGATATAATAAATGCATTTAAACGGGGCGACGATCCCAACAAGATTCTCAACACATGGAAAACGAAGCAGGACAATGAAAGACGTCAGGAGGCGGCAGCTTCCGCATCGTCGGTTCAGATACTTCGAAAAAAAAATCCCTTATCCCATTCTTCCCTTAATACAGATGAGGACGGACAATTGACTGCAGTTGGGAACAATTTACCAGGCCCGCCCAGGGATTTAGTTGCACAAATAGTTAAGCCCAGATTTGTGGCCATCAGCTGGTTGGAGCCAGTGAAGAACCCCGATGAGGTCATCTCATACACGGTGTACTACAAGATGAATAACAGTGAGAGGTGAGTACAAATTGTAGTTATTGTTTGGTAGATGATGGATAGGGTGTGAAGTGTAATTTTCGAACGTGATTCGGACCATTTTAGAAGGATTATGTACGGTAGTCTGCCAAAGCAATGTGGATAACTATAATAAAAGGAAAAAAACTATATTATAGACACATCTCTACAATTTCTTATACATTTCCTAGGGCGTTTTCAATGCACAAGAGATTGTGTGATGGCAGGAAGCTTTCATATCCTAAGTGCATTTTTGAAGTGCTCTCGTTTCTTCGTTAAATAACTTTATTTGATTGCATGTTTGTGTTTGCTATTATAGCGTTAGAGGTAGAAACGGAGAGCAAAGGATGTGATTTTTTGTCTGCTAATATGCTGATGGACGTATTTAGAAAATAAGATTAAATGATCAATTTTGGTGTTTCTTTTGAAAATTGGAGTTGTCTTGGCCAAAAAGAAAAACTTTCTATTATTCATATTTTTTCATTCATTAAAAGTATAATGTTCCCTCCGGTTTTGCGCTGTACAAGAATTATTTTCTTAGGTGCTATAATGCTATAATAAATAATTCTGAAAATGGGTAACAAAGCATACATGTAAAACATGCCATTGATAAGAATCATGATATCAACAAAAGGATATATTAAAAGTAGTTGAAACATCGGAGGCCTGACAAATTAATCGATTCTTTCAATTAAATTAGACTATCTGTTCAAGAGTTTAGTCAGACCATTAAAGTCTGAAGATGGTTGCACTTGAGTTGACACCTTCATTTTGGGCGCCATTGTTATCATTCATTTCCTGACCCGTTTCATTTGCGAAAATACGCACGCATGTGCTCTTATTCAATGCAAGTTCTTAACCATTAAGTTTGTAAATCCTTTTCGTTTTAACATTTGACATCCCTTGCGGGGAACCAGTTTCCTTTAAAATAAAATCCAAATAAAAGCCATCAAGGCGGAATTAACGGCAAGGCTCATTCAGAATCTCTTGAGCAATACTTATAAAACCGCCAAACAAAGCAGACAATGGGATACTTCATTAGCAGGAAAAATTTACTGAACAGTTATTGCAGCTGAATATGATAAAGTCCAAGCAGACGGAGCTGTAGAACCCACAAGTTAAGGTATGACAATCGATTATTTCATCTCTATTGAAAGCGCATATTCGGAGGCTCTGGATGAACTCAACGACAAGATTGAAGACCTATCATGTCAAAGTCAAGATACCGACAAGACCATCATTATTAGTCAAAATATAAAGAACGAGGCTTGCTGTCAAGCCCATTCTCCCAGCGGTCGAGGTTCCCAAGTTCAACGGCATGTGTCAGAAGTGGCTAGCTTTTAGAGATTGGTGTAATTCGGGATAATTCTCTCTCAAACGATTACTCTATTTGAAGTACTCAATCCAAGATGAAATCAATCATCGACTAATCGTTACAACAACACACGACGTTTGGTAAAAGTCTATTTGCGAGGATTACACAGGCTTGGGGATGGAGCAATCGAAGCAGTCAGAGCATTTCAACAACTCGGGCGTTAAGTGGAGCAATGGGACGACTGGTTGGTGTTCCTGTTTAACCGACAAGTTGGACTCCGTCATTCCCAAAAATTGGGAAATGTCATTGGAATCCCCACACTCTCTTCCCACTTATGTAGAACTGAACAAATTGAACAAAGTAGAACTTGAAAATCGACTTCAAATTCATAAAGGCATAAGGACGAAATCGAAGGAGGCCGCTCAGACAAAGGTAAACAATCGCCAAGCAACAGTACCTCGGACTTGTCCCATCTGCGCTGGCAAACACCTTTCAATGTTCTGCACGGATTTTAAACGTATGGAGATTGTGAAAAAAGCTAGGTTATATTGGATTTGCTTACGAGCTGATCATCGATCTCACCAGTGTACGTCAGTATATACATGTTCCAAATGTTGCGATCTATCATAGGCGAGGTAACCTTTTATCACACCTATGCTAAAACATCTATTCTACCAAATGTATGCAAAGAGGACATTCCACGGACGCAACTGGTGGCTGTGTTGCTTTCCACGGCTCTGGTAGGTGCTCGATCTGTTACTGAACATTCTCTTCCACTTCGATGTTAGATAGCGGCTCATAAGCATCGTATATAATCGAGTTTGTGGTGCGGCAGTTGCATCTTCGACGAACTAGAATCTCAATCTCGATCGAAAAGGTTTTATGAACAAACTGTTTGCCGCATTACATCTGGCCGATACGCCATTCGTTATCCATTCAAGTCTACCTTCAAACCAGAACAGTTAGGCGATACGAAATCTGATGCATTCAAGCTCTTTCGCTCTCTCGAAAGGCGTCTGGAAAAAGATTTAAAACTAAAAGGGTTGTATGAAGACTTCATGGCTGAATATTTGGATCTTGGTCATATACAACCAATGAAAGAAAAAATAGATCCGAATTGTGTGTGCTATATTTCTCACCATGGGGTATATAAGGATAGCAGCACAACAACAAAGCTGAGAACAGTTTTTAATGTATCGAGGAAGATCAAATCAGGCATATCACTCAATGATTACTTGCATGTGTGACCTAAAATGCAGAATAAGTTGTCCAGTATACTGCTAAGGTGGCGCCCATTGCCTCCATTGCCGACATCGAGAAATGCTATCGTCAGATCGTTGTCGATCAGAGTGATACGGATATACATATACGTTCCGACTGTTTATCGCTTGCTAACAGTGACATACGAATTGAATTGTTCTCAGTATTTCGCAATAAAAAACGCTTCATTCATTGGCCAAGGATGAAGAAGCAAAGTTTCTAGAGGTAGCAAGGATTTTTAAAGAATCGTAAATATGCCGCGGAAAGGGCTCTGGTTCTTCGGGAACATCTTCAGCGGGGTGGCTCTCCACAACGAGAGTGGTACTCAAACTCGTCAATTTTTCTTCCTGTGACCCGGATGCGGATCAGACTACGATCAGGAAATGAGATAAAGCCATTACTGAACCACTTCAAAAGGAATGGCTTAAGTTTCGAGCTGAGTTGCCTCGTATTGAAAACATCAGAATTCGAAGATGGGTCTTCACATTCCCAGGTAACTGCAACGTTCAGCTACCCGTGTTCGCTGACGCTTCATCAGTCACCTATGCCCTGGCCTACCTGAGGATGAAATCTCGAGATACTGGAACCAAAGTATCCATTTTATTAACCAAATCAAAAGTCGCCCACTAAAGAAAATAAGTCACTTTGAGCTTTCTAGTTATCAGACTCTAGGACGACACTGAGCTGGATTAAATCTCATCCTGGGAAAAACAAACAGTATCCTAGAGCTCACTGAAGTTGACTGCTGGAGATATGTGCCATCGGCGAGCCATCTAGCTGATGTTACCATCCGCGGCCTGTATCCCTCACAGCTTAAGGCGTGTGACCTTTGGTGGACTGATTGCTCATGCTCACGAATTCACCCTGCATGGCGGTACTCAAGTTGCTTGCATTTTATCTGGTTTTTATTGTCCTCCCATCTACGGTTACGCCTTACCAGTGGTCTTATTCCTTCGGATTTTCCACTCATTATTGTTATGACTCCACTATCCCTTCGTTGTATGCGTCCTGCCGTAAGATGAGCGCTCTTCACTTTTTTATTACTCCGATAATGCTTGGGGCTGGACAGAGTTCCTCGAGTTCTTGATTGTATAGTTTTCCCCATTCGCCTATCTTCGTCCTGTTTTCCACCATAGATTCATCTTAATAAATTGTTTTCAAATACCCTATTTTTCTTATTCTTAATTAGGGGCCAGGTTTCATTATTATGGTTTTATAAATATGGATCTTGACATTCCAGGACAAAAGAGTTGTTGTAAATAGTTCCTTCATCGCGAAGAATGAAGTTTTTCCATGTACAGCCTTTTATTTATTTTGATTTTTATGTCGTCTTCGGCAGTTAAATTGGTCCCCAGATATTTGGACTCGTCCACTTTCTCAAAACATTTATCGAATACAATAAGATTGGTATATTTGGGTATCTTTTAATCTACTTCCAAAACTGCTTCCTTTTCTGATATTATTAAACTTTCTGCATTTCTCTTAACTGTTTCCTCACTATGTCCCAGAGGATCCAAATCGTTAGCTAGAGCGGGTGTGATTCCATTATGTGCTATTCCCTTACTTTCCTGAAGGGTTCTTATTAAGTAATTCAACACCAAATGTTTCCCTTTAGACATACTTATATCAGTTTCACCAACTAACATAATATTTTCGATCAGTAAATATACCAGTCATGCGCATTTTTGAAATTTGCGAATAGTTGTTGAAGCGTTTCGTGAAATTGATCGGAAGTCTAAAAAGGGGTAGCTTCGAATATTCTGGCACTTTCTTGATGTTTCGGTCGTAAACGCTTTTATACTTTTCGAAAGCAGATCAACGAAGAAAGAGAAGTCCTTATCTTTGAAAGAATTTAGGATTGCAGTGGCATCAGGGCTAATTGGTTCAAATAGAAGCGACACCCGCAGAGGCCGTTCTTCAACCTCAGAATCTTTAGGAATAAGTCACTTTAAACCAAATGTTTCATTTGAGAAGAGATATGACCAATGCGCACACTTGCCAACATACGGCTCTTCCAGACGATGTGCCTTCTGCAGTACTAAAAATGATCCTCATCGGTCAAAATGGTGTTGCTCAGTTTGCCAAACAGCATTATGTTTGTCAAAGGAGAAAACTCGTTTTGCTAATTATCACACAAAATAAAAATAACCATTTATACTGCATTGTGGTGTTTTATTACAATTTTATTTTCTTAATTTTTTTTCAAAAAAAAAAAATGCGCTAAGTGCCTGGTGGTCACTCTGGGAAACCACCAATAAAATAAAATTAATATAATCAAAGTAAAATGCATCATATTTTAGTGTTTGTTGGTAAAAACCAAAAAAAAAAATTAGTCGGGACACAAAGGGTTAAGAGGATATGTGATAGCACCCTGTAACAACTTGGTAGCAGATATATTGTACATATTTCCATACCTTGCGGATTGTTTCATTGTTCCATGTGGTTGTGATGAACCCATGTAACTTCTTTGTTCATTCCCGTCCAGCATATACATAACTATATTATTAATTCCTCTCTCCTTCGCACTATCTTCTTTCCATCAGGATAAATGGAGGTTTTTTAACCGTTGGCGTTCCATTGCTTATGCGATTGGGACCACATCTCTTCTCCATTACCACTGACAGAAGCGACTCTTTTGTAGGTCTAATTCTTCTTAAGTGAAGTGCTTCTTCAAACAGAAGCGTTGCACAGTTATTTTTTTATTGGTAGTTGCGAAGCGGTTTTTTAGAAACATGCGCTCCAAAATACGATCTTGCCTTGTCTTCATTTTGTTGAGTCCTCCGCTGGCAAATTGACTCTGTGTCGAGTTTAATTTCTTCTATCTCTTATCTGCCACAAAAACTGAGATCAAGTCCAAATTTGCCGAAAACCATTGCAAACTTCTTTGACTCTTTGGAATCTTTTATACATCAAAAGGCTTATTTTAAAAATATGAAAGGAGTCCATCCCGAAGTCATAAAATTATACTCGTATTAATGTTCGTAGTGCAGCGTTTTTTTTTTTTGTACGGGGTTCATATATGCATTAATTACCTTTAATAAAATGGTTGACTCTGTTAAACAGTTTCACTTGACCACCTATTCTATTTACGCCCATTCAAATAGCTACGAACGTCAATAGGCCACTTTTACCAATAGGCCACTGGTTACCATATAAAACGAAGTATTATGTATGTAATACAATATATGACTTGCCATATTTGAAATTCGAAGTCTTATCATTTGCTGTGGGAATCTACTGTACATACACCCTGACTCCTTTTTTTAGAAATTGTTTAGAAAAGTTATAATCGTTATAATTATAATTTCGCTTAATTAGTATAATAATTTTTAAGAAATAACAACGAAATGTAAATCTATGCAGAAGTTCAGACGAATTGCACGCATCATATTTATACGCCATAAAAAGAGAATGAACTTTTTTTTTTAAATGTAAAAAAATTAGGCTCTGATGAAATGGGTTGAAGTAAAAGAAAATCGTAGACAACTACTAAAGTAGTTGTGGAGAGAGGCATGAGTCAAAGCTGTATTAGACAATCAATCAGCAAAGTGCCAATTTACGGATATTTGTCTTGAAAAGGCATTTACCTTGTTCTACTAGCTTACCAAATTAGACTGTCGTATTCGATATTAAAATTACTATTAAAAATACATCCGTTTTCGCCTTAATGTGGATTTTGATACTAAAAACATTTTACAACAACGTGCTTTGAATTCTCAGTATTTATACAGGCGATATTATAAGTTGTCTCTGCCACTCAATAGCTTACGCAAATGGCAATATATAAGTCAGATTCCAAATCGAGTTCATCAATAATTTGTTGCACTTCAATTGAAAGTTGAACCTTAACTTTGAAAAGTCGAAGACGACACGTCCAGGAAAACGAAACCTATCGTCATTGAAAAACAAACAGCAATTAGCGATGAGAAACGTGATAAACCCTTTTCAATATTTCTATTCCAGTATGAATTCACACGTTTGCGAGTTAAGAAAGTCTCGATGAACACCATCTCATATTGAAAAAAGTCCTGTGTTTGAATAGTAGTACCTTAGAGCCTGCACCGAACACAAGTAGCCCAACAATGATCCGGGGCAGGATTAAACAGACTTGATGATTCCTATCCAGGAGAGTTAGCACTTGTGGCGCAAGCCACGAATGCTAGCCAACCAGATTATATTTATTTTCAGTCTTAAGTAGATTAGATAGTTTAGGATCTTCTAAAAAAGTGGTTTTTAGATTTATACGAGTAGAATTTTTTTTCTGAAGATAAACTCGTTAAGTGTAGATGTAAGATAGACAAATGTTTTTCAGCTTGCAGAACTGTCTCTGTAAGATTAGAATGCTTAGACATTTTATTTAGAAAGTAAACGACATGATAAGGATTATAAGAAGAAATACTAGAAAAAAGCAATGCACTTAGTTATATGATTGGAAATCATATAGAGTGCGCCATCTCATATGGGTCAATGTAATCTTCGAATAACTTCAAAAATTGTCAACCAATTTTGGAAACGTCAATGCAATACAATTTTAACCATGAATCGCTTCACACCAAAGGAACGCGCGGAAATAGTTTCAATTAAATATGAACGCTCAATTGTGCTAACTCAACGTGCGTATCGTGCAAAGTATCGTGATCGTGTTGCGCCCAAAAAAGATAATTCGTCGTTGGGCCTCGAATTTTTTTCAATTTTGTTCTGTGGCAAGCCCTCGTGAGCAACCTAGGCCACGTCCGCGGCGTTCAAACTCATCTATTCAGTCTGTGAAAGCCAGTGTTCAAGAAGACCCAAGTTTGTCATATCGGCGCCGTTCGCAGCAGTTAGGCATCAGTGGGACCACTTTGGGGAGAATTTTAAAGGATGATCTTCACTTATTTCCATACAAAGTGCAGATAACTCAAAGAATTTTCCCACAAGATGAGCCATGGCGCTTGGCATACGCACAAAATGTCGTTGCATGCTAACGGCCCGGAGTCAATAGAATAGCTCAAAAGAAACATTCGTGCTGAAATCGCAGAAATTTCGACCGAAATGCGCGAAAATGCATCGATTTATTGCATCGGCAATAAAGCCGGTCATTTAATTGATATTGTTTTCAAAAATTAATCAAAAATGACTAATTGAGGTTAATATATCCCAGCGGATTTCTTAATCCCATTGAACAAGTGCCACACATGGCTCATAAGAAGTAAATTGAGCCCTGAATCTTTTGTCAAAATAGAGAGATTACGAATCCAGTTAAAGGGATAAATTGTCTGCAATAGTGTTCCATATTCATTGCTCGAGTTTGTTTGTTTGTTTGAGGCCCAACCAAATAGATTCAAGTAGGCTAACACCAGCACATTGCAGTTTTAGCTACTTCATGTCAATGGTATGGCATGACCACAATGGAATTATGCTTGGTAACGTTAAATTTACGTTAACTTAAGTGAGCCATACGAAGAACCCAATGAAGTGAGACATTTAACGGGTTATTTTGACAACTCAAATAAAGGGTCCGCCATCTAACATTTTTTTTTTCAAGTAGTGCTTATTTCGTGAATGGTAACACTTAGCTCATGTCTGATTTGACAGATAATTAGTTTTATCATTCCGCTGAACGAATATGGTTGTGTATATGCTTGAACAACGCTTCGCTAAGTGGGCCTGCGATCGACTTACAGAAGATGCCGATTTTGCCAAAAAAATCATCTTTTCAGATGAAGCTCATTTTGATCTTGGCGGGTATGTTAACAAGCAAAATTGTCGCATTTGGGGCACAGAAAACCCGCACGCATACATTGAAAAGCCGGTGCACCCAAAACGAGCCACTGTTTGGTGCGGATTTTGGTCCAGAGGCATAATTGGACCATTTTTCTTCGAAAATGAGCAAGGAGTGGCCGTTACAGTCAATGGCGATCGTTGTCGGGCCATGTTGAACGAATTTTTGTTCACAAAAATTGAAGAGGAGGATATTGGCAACATTTGGTTTCAATAGGAAGGCGCTACGTGCCACACAGCTGAAGCTACACTCGATGTTTTGCGCCCTGTTTTTGAAGATCGCATTATCAGCCGCAGAGCTGATGTCGTTTGGCCACCTCGGAGCTGCGATTTGACACCGTTGGACTATTATTTGTGGGGTGCTGTCAAAGATAAGTGTTACGCCGACAAGCCAGAGACAATTGACGCTTTAAAGGACAATATTCGTGAAGCCATTGGTGAAATACAGCTGCACACAATCGATAATGTGCTTAAAAATTGGACCGATCGTGTAGGCTACTGCATGGCCGAGGCAGCCATTTGAATGAAATTATTTTCCATTATTAACCGGAAGGATTGTACTTTCAAATAAAAAAAGAAATTGGAGAAAATATTCAGTAGTTTTTTTTATAGCATTTTCAAAAAAAAAAAATTATTTGGCGGACCCTTTAAAAAACAAAATGTAGGCAAACCGAATATAAGCAATTTGACAGTTGATTTAGTTCACTTGAGTTCATTATAGTGGAAACACAATCTGGCTTTGTCGCGTGCCGACTTTGACAGCATGAGTAGAAACAACGAAATCTTATGGAGCTTCCTACAATGTTACCTCAGGCTTTTGCTCGACCTTATATCGTAAATATCGTAAAGTTAAGCAAAGCGCCAGAGTAGAGCTACTCTCTACTCAGACCTGCGTTTGACAGATGAATTGTCTTTGACTTGTTTGATTTTAGCAAAAGCGAGTAACGTATTGTGCTCCGAGCTGTTCGTTTCAATATGCATATATTTTCATAGCTTATTATTGGACTTTTCGATACAAACTAATCATGATGGAGGTTAGAGTAATAAATTCTTTTCTTTTTTCATATTCGTAGACCTTTATTTGAGCTGATTTTTTATGTTTCAATTAAATCATATAAATAATAATAACACCAGTCTACACTTCTTTCTGCACTGAAATCATACGTAAAGATTTTGAGGAAACCGAACTTAGTGTTGTCATATTCCTAAGTTCTATACGCGCTCCTGTGTCAAAGCCACATTGTGATTGCAAATTGCGGGTTGCCGGCGTTTTGACACATTTTATCGTAAGAGATCGTAAGTCGGTGAAAAGCAGTGCAAAGCCTGTCAAAAGTCGGCACGCGGCAAAGCCAGATTGTGTTTCCACTATTATGGGTAACTTGACTTTTCGTTTGGTTTTGACATAAGGTTAAACCCACTTACGAGTAAAGGCCTAACCATAATAGGCAGGAGCAAGCATATGCAAGCAGAGGGGAATGTCTTCTTACATGCAAAGCATATGATATGCCCACAATGGGAATATATGTACGAGGTTTCGTTAAATGTTTGTTAACTGATGCGAGCAGACGGAAGGTCTTCATGAAAGAAGACATTCCGGATGGAATTTTTGACAAGTGACATTTGAGGTTAGGAAAGAGAAAAAATACAAAAATAAATATGGAGTACGAGTTTGTAAACAAGTTGATTTCAATTGTGCAGGACAATAAGTGCCTCTATGATAAAGCAGATGGCTTTTATTTCAACAAAAAGGAAAAAGCCAAGGTGTGGGAAAACAATTTGACAGTTCCTTTCCTTCTGCTTGCATCTGTTCATTGCGGGTATTTTGATTTTTCGTTGAAACAGAGGGGAGAATTTCATTCGGTTCTGACATAAGCTTCTGCTTGCTTCTGCCTATTATGGTTAGCCCTTAAGTCTTTTGGATTTGGGCCTTAGCTCGTTGGCTAGGGATTCATAAGATGTCATCGTTGGCACATACCCTACAATAGTAACTTAAATTGGCATCAATTTCGATGCTCAGTTCATTTACCATGGGGACTAGAAGAAAATTATTGGATTCGTAGGGAAGTCTTTGTAGCTCAATATTGTTTTGCAGTAATTATTTTCCTGAAGAGCTATCCATTAGGGTTCTGTTAGGTATACGCTTTCCAAATTACAATAACCCCCTTTAATAGATGATATATATGTATCTTCTCTTACATATGTACATTCTGACAGCAAACAGCAATATCAAACGTCGTTTTTTTTCTTTTTCCAACGCTACTCCTATACTATTTACGGTAAAACGGAAAGCCAGCAAAAAGCGAGGCAAATAAAAACACCCATATCCCGAATAAAATGAATCTTGCAGCTTTTCGGCATTCTTTCTGTTTTGTTTCTCTGACTCATTTTCCTTAATGTACCAAATTTCTCTGTAGTGGTTTTTCGCTATTCTAATCCGACAATACTTTGGATTCCGCATTGTTCTTCTGCCTCGTCGACTGTGTTTATCTGCAATGAATCTGAAATATTTGTGCCCTCTTTTTTCTCATCCCTCTGCCATTGCCCCAGACTTAATTGTCTTTTTGTTCTTGGATTTTATGATGATTCCCTTTTTACTTACGAATAGTGAGCATAGTAGCAAGTTCATTGAAATGCACCTCTCACATGCAGACGATTTCATTTGCCATTAAAAGTTCAGTAACTCCATTTACAGAGACAAACTGCCGGCTTCGATCGGGAATCATTGCCAAAAAAGCCAATTGAAAGGGAAACTATTTGCTCGTTGGCATCGTCATTCGTTCCCATTGCCTTGTCGACAACTATTTTGTCATTTTATCATTTTCTACTACTACTCCTTTTCGACTTTCATTGAGATGAATTGGCGAATTTTCGAATTGTTGAATTGTCCAACATGTAGAACGGACATACAATAGTACAATAGTGTAACATACGGGGAGTGAAAGTTTTCGCACATTCATCGTAAGCATGTGGTCTGAGTGAAGTTGCGCAAAGTGTTTCGGAAATCAAAGCAGACAGCAAAAGCAGCAGGAAATCATTGATTTTCAATTGAAATGCCTTTTTAGCCTCGAGGAAAATTAATTTCCAGTCTGCATCCCCAGTTCTCTGGAGAACATCTCCATCCGGCTTAGAGCCACCTTGCTGAAGGGAATGGAAGTAAGTGACAGACATCTTCGCTGAGATACTTTTACGTCGACATCGCCCAGACACACAGGGAGAGAAAATTATAATTTTTTTCCTTCGTCCACAGCTATTCGTCTATCTACATTTTAAGCCTCATAATCCGTACATATGTATATGGACCTTTACTATGTATAGGTATATTTATTTTTTTTTATTCGACAGGGAGCAAAAAATCATCACAAAATCCCATGACGACCAACAAGTCAACATTCAATCCCTTATGCCGGGGAAGACCTATCAATTCCGGGTGATTGGTAACAGCAATTTTGGTCCGGGCGAATCATCCGAGGTGAGTATTGTTGCGACACCTTTAAAATTTAATTCAAAGGCCGTACCATTTTGTACGGCGTATCTATGAGGAGCTGACCCTTTTCTTCCGAATCATTTGGATTTTAAATTAGATTCTCGAGGTGAGGACGCAGCCGGAAGAGAATATTGCTGGTCCGCCACGAAATGTCGAAGGATACGCATTAAACCACAAGGAGATCTATGTGAAATGGGAGGCGCCGCTCATCACGAATGGGATTATCTCGAAATATCGCATCTATTATGCTGAGGTGAGTGCCTTTAAAATCATTACGTGAGTAGTTGTAAATTTGATTTTATATTCGGGTTGCGGATATGGGTGCAACATTCAGAAAAGGTACGGCAATTAGATAATGGAAACGTGAATAAAATAACTAAGGGAGTCTATGAAGTGGCTATAGGTATCGTCGTGAAAATTCAACAGGAAAAAATAAAATTAAATAAAAAAAAAAACAGGAAATTTCAGGACAGAGCGATAATGCCACAGTATTGGCTGAAGAATCATTATCTTCAATCCACGAACGAATTAACTTTGAAGGATGTGCGATGTACATTTAATGGAGAAACTTAGGACTTAATTACGGTGTGTCTACAAAAGAATAAATTAACTCCATTCCATCAGTGGCTCAATTTGTTGATGAATTAAATCATGGCTGAGACACACAAATATAATATCCAATTCAAAGACTTGGATCTCGAATTATGGGTAGTCCTGGAACTTTTAGTATATCAGGTTATCGCTTTGCGGTAGAGTTGAGTATTTTGATTGGAATACTAGCATCGTTCCTTTATTTCTATATATGTGACCGTCCAGGGAGAAACCGACCTTAGGTGTCAAAATGACATTTTTCACTTTTTTCCGGAATCTTGTTCCCAAAACCCTTAAGATTAAGTAGAAACCTCCCAGAAGTCCTTAGCTTGAAAATTGAAGTCGTACGGAGTGAAAAACGTGAGATGTATTTGAAAAACACAACGAAATTTCTTAAAAATAGAAATTCTTCAAGTTAAAATACATTATTGTTTCTTTCGTGGGTTTTTATCATTTTTGCTGACGATTCTGACGCAGACGTCGAATTCTCGGTTTTTTAGGAGTTGATGACGATTTTTGTTCCATAAAATTGAGCTCATCCGGATCACTACTGCTGGAATTGACTTTTTTTTTCGTTTTTGACCTAAATTAAAAATAGTGTAAAGAAAATTTCCAAAAAAAAGCTTTCAACTGAAATACAAGTACCTATTTCCTTCCGGCGCGGAGGTTGAATTTTCGGTTTTTTCGGAGTTGATGACGATTTTGGTGCCATGATATCGAGCTCATCCGAATCGTTACTGCTGACACTGCCCTTTCTTTTTCGTTTTTGGCCTAAATTGAAAATTGTGTTGAGAAAACTCAAAAAAAGAAAAAGAAAAATGCTTCAAAATTACGTACCTGTTTCCTCGTCATTTCGTGTTTTTTTGGTAAAGGTTGGTTAGGCTTTGGCGCAACAGGTTACAACACAATCTACGAATTTTTTTATAGAGGTACCACTGCCTCTCCAAACTTAGACCATCTGGTTTCAATTCCTCTAAATTATCACTCCAATGATCAGTCCTTAGGTGGAAAACTTCGTCTTCACTATCGACGATACAAGCGAAAACAGCTGCGTTAAATGGGAGGAGTTGCAACGAAATATACCCCGCACTTCAACAGCTCGTATCTCCGTAACTTTTTTAGTGCACTAAGGTCGGTTTCTCCCTGGACGGTCACATATTATGTATGAAACTATTCGAATGACTGAGACTGTGAAAGAAGTCGCACGGGGCCAAATTTGGAGAATACGGTGGATGGGGCAGCAATTCGTAGCCCAATTCGACAATTTTGGCCGTGGCGAGGGTGGAAATGTCGGCCCAATAATTGGGCATAGTACCTGTGACCGTTTTGCCCTTCTCCAGGTAGTCGAGGTGGATCACACCTAGTGAATCCCAGAAAACGGTGGCAATCACCTTTCCGGCCGATGGGACAGTCTTCGCCTTCTTCGGAGCACGTTCGCCGGGTGAAGTCCACTGTTTCGACTGTTCCTTGGTCTCTGGTGTGTACCAGTGGATCCATGTTTCGTCGACTGTCACGAAACGACGCAGAAACTCCCTCGGATTGCGCTTAAACATCGTCAAACACTGCTCTGAAGTGGTCTCACTGTTGCGCTTGTTGTCCAGAGTGAGCAAACGCGGCACCCATCGCGCCGACAGCTTTCTCATGCCCAAAATTTCATGCAGGATATGACCCACGCGATCTTTTGAAATACCTACTGTCTCAGCTATCTCGCGCACGGTCCACGAGATCGTGGATTTTTGTCACGTTATCCTCTGTGGTAGCCGTTTTCGGGGAACCTGGACGTGGCTCATCAAAATCGACGTGCGACCAGGTTGAAACTCGTTAAACCAATTTTTGTTGGTAACCATCGAAGGAGAAGAGTCACCGTAAACAGCATCCAAACGCTCTTTGATTTCGCTGCGCGATTTCCCTTCTAAAAACGAGAATCGAATCGCCGACCGATATTGCTCTTTTTCCATTTTTCTAAAATCCGCAGACACTCCCGCTTCCACACGCGGTCAAAACAAAACTACGAGTCCGATTCGGCTGATTGTATTGTATTGTATTTGTCGTTAAAATATAAATTTAATTTATATCTTAATCTACAGTGGGTATAGCACTAGCTACCAGGGCTATCGGCTAGAATTAATAAAATTACTCTTTATTAAATCTGATTTACAAGCATAAGTGTTTGTAACAGTGTGTATACGTCTACAATGTTTTGGAAATTTGTGTGTATTAAGTTTATGAGTTTCTTATTAAAAAGTTCGTTACAATGCTGATTAACCGTCGGGCAGTCGTGTATGAGATGTTTGGCTGATAAAGGAGCTTCTAGTTGGCAAAGGTGACAGGTTGGAGGGTTGCTTTTCATAAGAAGATGTTTGTGCGTTATTTGTGTGTGTCCGAGTCTCAGTCTCACAAAACACTTGTTCATCTTGAAAGATGTATTTGTTGGGTAGGAGGGTGACGTGCCGGATGGATTTAACCTCGAGTAGTGGTGGAAATGCTGTCTCCAAGACGTTGTTTTTTTTATATGCCAGTATGCATTGAGGTGGTTTGTGAAATCTCTTTTAGGTATTGGGTGCGGTGAGATATTCTGCTGTTCGGTGATATGTCGGGCGGCATAGTCTGCCAGTTCATTTCCTTGGATGCCTGAATGACCTAGGATCCAGGGTATAAGTAGATTCGGGGAATTTTGTATAACGTTGTCCCGAATTTTTGTTATGAGTGAAATACGGTTGTTTATGTTACGTTACGGATTGCATTGGTCACAGAGAGGCTGTCAGTGCAAATTAAAGTTTTCCTACCGGATTGAGGATCCCTAAGGCTTCTGTGGAAAATATTGAGAAGTATTCTGGCAGCTTCTCGGCGGAAAGGATGCTGCCGTTAGAGGTAACAACTGCAAATCCAGTGCCATTCGTATTTTTAGAACCGTCCGTGTATATTATATCCCAGTAATTATTTCTGTAGTTGTCGATCATCTCGTTAAATAATTGAATAATTGAATTGAATTGAATAATCTCCTTTGGTGTTGATTCCTTTTTTAATTTGGAGAGTCTTATGTCGATGGCTTTAGGTGGGAGCAGCCAGGGTGGGTGAGGTGGTAGGTAGGTAGGTGTTTTAAGGGCGGGGTGAAGACCCGGTTTTTCGCTAAGTCTAGAGCATTGAATTCAGTTGAATTGCATTTAGGAGTTTTGCTGGGTTTTAGGTTTTTTTTTTGGCATCTTCGGTTATACGAGATTTTTGGGGCGAGGAGGGAGGTAAGAATATCCCGGCGGTCGTTTAACGATGGGAGCCCGGACTCGGTAAGCATATTTTGTATAGGTGTGGTTCTGAAGGCGCGTAGACTTGCTCTGATGGCGACATGGTAGGGGGATTTAATCAGCTGCAGTGTTGAGTTCGAACATTTTCCGTAGATTGCCAGTCCGTAGTCGATTTTTGATAGGATGATTGATTTTGTAACGTGTAACAGAGAATTTATGTGAATTAAACTATTTTTGGATGCTAAAAATCGAACAATATTAAGTCTGGTAGTTAGTTTATTTTTTTAAATCTAAGCAGTGTTTCTTAAAATTAAACTTATCATCGAATAATATTCCTGGAATGTTTAAGGTGTTTACATTGCTAGATTAGAAAAGTTAATTACAAAGCTGTTACAATTTTTTTTCTTACAAATATGTAGGTGTTTACTTTTGTTTGGGGATAGTATAGACCCGGAATAGATGCAACACATATTAAGCTCAGTAAGAATGGTTTGGAATTTGTCCCGGGTGCTTATTATGCCGTTGCATTTAGATAGTAGGACTAGGTCATCCGCATAGAGGATATGGCTGATTCTATCTGTTTTTGAAATAATTTCACTAATATCATTGTATGCAAAGATGAATAGTGTTACTGACAAAGGTGAGCCTTGGGGTATGCCATTATTAAAGTTGTGCACACTGGAGTAGGTTAGGTGGTTAGGAAGGCTTTTACGTCGGAATACATTTTAGGTCCCACCTTCCACTTAAGTAATTTGTTTAGAACTACGTGGATCCCAATGCGATCAAAGGCTTTCTCGAAGTCTAGAGAAAGGATCGAGACATGGTTTTTGGTGGAAAGTGCCGATGCAACATATTCGTCGATGTGGAGTAAGCACGATGGCTTCGCCCGTGTTTGAAGGCCACTTGGTTTGGATTGATGAGGTTTTTATTTTCTACGTACCAGAGGAGTCTTCTGGATATAATTTTTTTCCATTACTTTGCTTAAACATGGGAGCAAGGATATAGGTTTATAACCGTTTGTGTCTATTAGTTGGTTATTGGGTAATAACCGGAATCGGGACAATTGTAGCAGTTTTCCATGCTTGTGGGGCTATACCTTGATCAAATATAAGATTAAATAGGCTTAGCATTCTGTCCTTTGCGATCGAAGGCGCGTTTTTTAGCATTGGTCGTAGCCAGGGTTTTTCCTTTCAACGTGGTTAAGCAACTGTCTAGCTCCAGCGGGTTTATTGGTTTTTCGATTAATTTTGCTGTGGAGTTAATAGGATAAATGGGAATTGCATTACTTATTGCAGAAAGTTTAGCTGTGAGGAAGCCGGGGGAAAGGTTGGGTCGCTAGAGTAGTCAGACCAGGTTTTGGCAAAATGTTCACAAATTTTATGTGGGTCGGAGATGAATTCGGATTCAGTGCACAGGGTTTTAATTTGGTGAGGTGTATAATGTCCTGTCAATGTTTTAATTTCATTCCACAAGCGTTTACTGGTTGAGCCTGGGTTAATGTTGGCTGTAAATTTTTGGAAACTCTCTCTTTTAGAGGTTTTTGCTTTTTTCCGAAATAATGCGTTCGCTTTGCGGTAATTAACTAGATTAGTTTCGTTGGATGTTTTTTGAATAGCTTCCAAAGGTTTTGTTTGTTTGTTCGCAGGATATTTAACTCAGGACTCCACC
The DNA here is from genome assembly GCA_958301585.1 of Merodon equestris. Classification (NCBI taxonomy): domain Eukaryota; kingdom Metazoa; phylum Arthropoda; class Insecta; order Diptera; family Syrphidae; genus Merodon; species Merodon equestris. The sequence continues at coordinate 65,608,265 of OY284417.1, read as the reverse complement.
ATGGAACAGATAATTTGTGCAAGATGTTCTTCGATTGGGGAATAGAGAGGTTAGCAGCAAAACGGAAGGCTTGAAATTTCGACAGTAGTAGTAATTTCTACTAGAATGTACTACACGATAGTAAGTTGCTCTTGCGATACTGGCGCCATCTGGCGGTGAGGCTAAGTACTTATCGGACCACCCTCGTAAGATAAGATCTTACTCATATTAATTTAAAACTAAGAAAAACAATCATTGTACAATGAATCGCTCCTTTTGATGTTAGCCCATATGATCTTGTTTGCCGAGAATATTGGCATATCGAGCGGCTCATATCATATTTTTTCAGATATTTTGGGGGAAAAAAAGTTGGCTGTTTGCCATGATAATATACCTACTCACTCATCGTTGCTTGTGTGTAATTTCTTGGCCAAAAAGAATATCACAATCGAGCCTCAGCCACCGTATTCACCTTTCTTCTTCCCAAAACAGAAAGCATCGCTGGGAGAGCTCAAAGCTATATCAAAAAGCCCATATCAAAAGTGCTTTGAGGATTTTTTTTTGAAAATTGTATTTTAAAAATGGATATTGATGATATTGAAAATAGATATTGATGAATAAATAGTACGAGTATTTTTTGAGAAAAATAAGTCTCCAATTTTTGGCACAAGCCTCGTTTTTAAATGAATATCTGAATACATTATTTCAAATCGATGATAAGGAGTTGTAATTCGGGGAAAATATTTAAAACTCTTTTTAATACTCATTGAACAACCTTAAGTAAATTTGCAAAACATAAGAGTTTTGAGTATTGCTTATAGTGCGAGTTGAACATGGTTTGAGCGTGGATCCTCTGAACGAAAATCTAACCATCCTAGTTGCGGGAGGAATCGATCAGCGGAGTTGGTTGAGGAATAAAAGTCCTGTTTATTGCTCGATGCCATGATTGTCAAATTCCGACAATATACAGGGTGTCTCACGAGCAGTGTGCCAAAAAGCTAGAGCGTGTAGGTCTGGTCAAGACAAGAAAATATCGTATGGGATGGGGGGGGTCTATTTCGCCCCATTTAGCCGGGAGGGGCAATTTTCTAAAAAAATGACTTAATTTGGAAAAAAAAATATTAAAAATCAATAGTTACATCCACAATGCCGTGATATACCTTTTTGTAAAGCCAGAAACCTCTTCTTTCATCTTGATTATAAACGAAGCTGTTTTAAGGAGTAGTTTTTGAGAAATTAATTTTCAAACTCAAAATTTTGAAAAAAAAAATTTCGAACTATTTTTTTTCAAAATTGTATGTAATTAAGTAGTATTTTTTTTCAAAAATTCAATGCTCTCATTAGTTTTTAGTTAAAAGCAGAAAACCGGATGCAAAAATGTCTTGTAGTTTTTGAGAAATTAAAAAAAAACCCGAACCATTTTTTTCTAAGAAAAACCTTTTTTTTTGGTTTTAACGCGGCTGGACTTGTAGGCAAATTAATGTATGAAAGATTGACCTCTTTTTTATTATTTTTAAAAAATTCGGAGTTTTATTATAATAAATTTTCAATATGATCCCCATTTTTTAAAAGGAAAAGATTATATCTTCTTCTAATGGCTGCACATTAGTCTATGTTTGACAAATTTTCCTGCAATTTGACTCCAGCGACTTCAATCCGTTGTTCCAAAGATACTATTTCCACTTCTTAAACATAATTCTTCATGAATCCCCACACATAAAAATCTACAGGAGTTAAATCTGGTGATCTAGGTGGCCATTTCGTGGGGCCCCTTCTTCCGATTCAACGGTCACTAAAATGATCATTCATCCAGTTTCTAACCCGTAAGGTGTAGTGTGCTGGAGCTCCATCTTGCTGGTAGATTAAATTATTGTCCATCGTCCGTTGTCCATCAAATCGGGCAAAAGGTCTCGTAGGAACTGCAGGTATGATTCTCCCTTAACAACGGCATTCAAAAACCGGGCCCCGATTACAGTTTGTCCAACAATAACAAGCCAAACATTACAGCTAAAGCGGTGTTGTGATTTATTTTGTTTTTTGTTGTGTGGATTGGTGCTACTCCAATGATGCAAATTGTGGAAGTTAGTAACCCCATCTCTGGTAAACTGTGCTTCATCCGTCCAGAATATCCTTGCAAAATAGTTTCGTTCAGTTTCATCTCGAAGCAGTAATGATCGACAAAATTCTGCTCTCAAAAACTTGTCGTTTGAGGTGAGTCCCTGAACTGGTCTAAAATGGTACGGGTGTAAGTTTTCGGTATGAAGCACTCTCCATACTCTAGATTAGTATTAAGGGAGGGATTGCGTCGGAGCAAATTCAAAATTCGGGTAGAACCCATTGGCGGCGGGCGGACCCAGACGAAATTCGCAGGTCAGTTTTCAGGCGTTATCAATGAAAAAAAAGAATTAATCCAGGGCTATTCCAATAGTGTATAACTTTATTGTGAGTGCCTTTGGACAAAAGATTTGTTGCTAAAAGCATTGGATTCAATTGATTTTGGGAAGTTATATGATAAGACGACTCCGTTGTTTTTTTTATTTAATTAGCATTTTTTGCTACTGTTAAAAAAGTTAGTAAAGGTTTTTTTTTAATTTTTGGCGACCACATTATTTTTGTGACATCTATCAAATCTATTGTTTATTATTCAGTTACTGATGCCAAATCACTATGGCAAGTTGCACAATTAAACAACACGTACAAATGATAAAGTTTTATTATCAAAATGGGTGTTCGTATGTGCAAATGCTGCACACTTGGGCTCCCATTTTACGATAGACGTGATGGCCCTTCACATTCGACTCTTCAACGTTTGGTGACCAAATTTGAGACGACCGGTACGGTAATCAATTAAACAACATTTGTACTTCAAAAGAACGCGAGATAGACCGAGAACATCGCCACGGTCAGTGAAAGTATACAACAGAACCCGAGGCAGTCGATTCCCCGCCGTGCATAAGAACTCAGCCCTTCGCAGACTTCAACTTGGCGAATCTTGCGTCGGGACTTGGGCTTGTGGTCCGTACAAGATCCAACTGGCCCAGTAGCTTAAAGTTCATAACCATAGACAACGCCGTTTGTTGTTCGCTGACTGGTCTTCTGAGTGTTTGAAAGTGGACCCTAATTTTGGCCGAAAAATCATCTTTAGCGACGAGGCGCATTTTTGGATGAATGGCTGCGTTAACAAGCAAAATTGCCGTATATGGGACGACACCAGCCGATACGAGATTCACCAGGTGGCAATGTATCCTCAAAAAGTTACCGTTAGGTGTAGACTTTCGATTTTTTCGAAAACGACCTTTTTGAAGCTAGAGAATGATGATAACCAATTTCTTATGGCCCAAATCAAACCATATGGATCTAGACGCCATGTGATTCCAGCAGGACGGTGCTGCGTGCCACATAGGGGACGCCACGATTGACATTCTACATAAACGATTTGAGGGAAAGGTTATCTCTCGCAGAGGCGACATGAATTGACCACCGAGATCATGCGCTTCGACCCATCTAGACTTTTTCTTGTGGGGTTTTCTGAAGTCGCAGGTCTATGCGTAAACCACAATTGACCGATGCCCTTAAGGTGAACATTACAGAGGCCATCGCTCAAATTCAGCCGAATCTATGTGGAAGAGTCACTGCAAATCGGATAAGAAGCCGAGTTGGGCATTAAATGGCATTTAAAATAAAAAAAGAATTTTGTTAATAGCTCACATACAGACTGCTTTGTGCAATCTGCCGCAACGATTTCATTGGATCCGCATCCACCGTTGCTTTCAAAATTTTCATTCTGGCACAGATGTTCATTCGGGAACTTCATATTTCTAACTGAGCGAAAATTTCATGTGGTACAATCCAATATATTTAAAATACGTCCCATTTTAACCACATATTGATGAAAAAAAAACTGCAAGTCGTACACAACAAAAATAGGTTTCAACACTTCGACCAGTAACGGTGTATGTGCAAATAACTTTCTCTAATATAGGGTTCCAGGAGTTCTCTTGAAAGAACTCACATGGTCCTAGTGTGGTGCTACATAAGAGAACGAGTTATCATAACTTCTTATCAAAGCTTCTTAGATGCATGTAAATTTAATGCATGTACCTATACTTATATGTATATTAAATTTAATTCATGTACCTATACTTATATGTATATTAAATTAAAAGGCCTTTTGGCACTGGTCCAAACATTTTCTAACTTAGTCAATTTTTTTTTCCATTTTAGGACGATAGCGGCGCTGAGATGTATACGGATAGCACATTGCACAATGCTATTCTGAACGAATTACGTCCATTTACCGAATACACCATCACCGTTGTGCCTTTTAATCAAAACGGAATGGGTGATCCATCCAACGAGGTTAAAGTAAAAACTTATTCATCGATACCATCCGAGCCACCAAATAATGTAACGGTTGAAGTGACTAGCTCAACAGTAAGTTCTCCTAAACAACAAAACAACTATCTCAACTCATATTTTTTATTCCTTGTAGTCAATCACAGTTCACTGGGAACCACCTGCAGAAGAGGAACGTAATGGACAAATCACTGGTTATAAAATCCGCTATCGTAAATTTAAAGACTCTCCACAGGTCAAGAGCACTCCAGCTAATATACGTTATTTTGAATTAAACGGCTTGGATCGCCATTCCGAATATCAAGTGAAGATCGCGGCGATGACTGTGAATGGTTCAGGTCCCTTCACTGAATGGCATCGCGTTGTCACGCTCGAGAACGATCTTGATGAAACTCAGGTGCCCGGAAAGCCAGTTTGGGTTGGAATCCGAACCGGCGCTGAAAGTATAGCGCTACATTGGGGTCCACCGATTCAGCATGATATCAAAATCCGTAGTTTTGTACTGGGTTGGGGTAAAGGCATCCCCGATGAAAATATCATTGAACTGAGCGAGAGCGAACGAACACATGTTTTGAAAAATTTGGAACCAAACAGCGAGTACGTTGTATCCCTTCGTGCGAGAAATATCAAAGGTGATGGACCGCCGATATACGATAATATCAAGACCAGAGACGAAGAACCATTGGAAGCCCCCATACCGCTAGAAGTACCAGTTGGATTACGGGCTATAACCATGTCATCATCGTCCATTGTGGTCTACTGGATTGACACCACTTTGAGCAAAAACCAACATGTTACGGACAATAGACACTACACCGTCCGATATGGCATCTCTGGATCCAATCGTTATAAGCTTCACAACACTACAGATCTTAATTGTATGCTCAACGAGCTTCGTCCCAACACACAATACGAATTCGCAGTGAAAGTAGTTAAGGGACGACGTGAATCTGCTTGGTCGATGTCAGTTCTGAACACAACTCTTCAAAACATTCCCGTATCACCGCCACGAGAATTGACTGTCCGTGGCGATGAAAATGATTCCCAGAGTGTCATACTCCAATGGTTGCCACCCAAGCACAGCATGGGCCAGCTAACCGGTTATAATATTCTCTACACAACTGATACCTCAAAACGTGATCGCGAATGGACTGTCGAGACCTTCGACAAGAATGACAACGTCATGATCATCAATAAACTCAAGCCCTACACCACATATTACTTCAAAGTCCAAGCTCGAACAGGTAAAGGCAATGCACCGTTTTCCGCCTTAGTGTCGCACACAACTGGTGCGGCTGTTCTCATGCAGGAACCGAATACAATAACGAACGGAATCACTCAAGAAATGATTATATATATAATAATATTTGGTACGGCAATCCTCTTGGTCGTTGTTGTAGCAGTTATCGTAGTTCTCTGTCGAAAGAAACCACAAAGCTCGCCTGAGCATGCGAAGAAGAGGTAGGTGGCGAAAAGTAACTCGTATATAGCTCCCCTTTTTAAGTGTTCCTTTCTCCGATGTCTATAGCTACCAGAAGAACAATGTTGGCGTCCCAAAACCACCGGATCTATGGATTCACCACGATCAAATGGAACTGAAAAATATTGACAAACCCATCCACAATCAAAACTCGACTCCCGGTAAGTCGTAATGTGATTGATATTTTGAAAAGGATTTCATCACTTTCACTTGTTTTCCACGCACTTTTGCAGCTTGCAGTGACGGAGCTTCAAGTAGTGGTGCATTAACCCTACCTCGGCCCAGTTTGCATGAATACGATGTAGAAGCACCGGTGCCACCGTGTGTCACCAACTCACTTGACAAACGGACATACGTACCAGGATATATGAGTAATTATTTTATATCCTTCTATGCCTGGTAAAAAATTGATTTTTAAACTTGATTGCTTCAGCGACTTCATTGAACTCTACTATGGAGCGACCACAGTACCCGAGAACACAATATAACATTCCCAATCGTCAACATAACATTGTGGACACAACATTGTCACAACAAAGTCTAACGCAATCACAAAACACCTCACTAGCGCAAACGCCGGAGCATCCTTACATGTATGACGGATTTAGGTAAGTTCAATTTTTTTTTTCATACAGGTTTTTTCAACAGAGACAATGATTTTGTACTTTAATACTAAGGCACCCTTAATTTCTTTTTTTTTATCTGTCAATATCGAAACGTCGGTCAAGGCTTACTCATTGGCCGCAATATAAGGTGCGCTTACTTCAATTTTTGGGTCGTAATAAACGTCCCACTAGATAGGGTGTGCGTGCTATAGTAGATAAATTCGAGTCAACATATTCACAATAGTGTATTCCTGTGCCACCGAGGTAATGCTTCGGTCAAAGTACCAAAAATATTGCAGCCGTAAATACTTAGGAGCCAAATCAGTCGATTCTACACCCTTCACAGATATTGAGAACCTCTCAGTCCACATTGTGGCGAAATTTGCCTGACGGCCTATACCCTTAGAAGATCAAATTAACTCAAGAACTGTCAGCTCTTGATCACTTAAAGCTGCGAAACATCTCCAATTGAGGTCTGCAAAAGTTTGAAGATAATCCTAAATAGAAAAATCATGTAGGTAAGATTCATGCCTTTGCTGTGATTGGATTCAATTTTTTCGTCTGCGAAAATGAGTTATGGTTAATGAAGTTAGTAGTCAAAGGCTAACGTGCCTGCCATGTGGAAAGAGTATATTTGGCCAAAATTATATGAACTTGACATGAGTGATTTGTGGTTCCAACAAGATGATTTTTTTTATAGAGTTCGCACAGGTTCAAGAGTTATGCTCTTATAGTGTTTTTCACACAACCTGGACGGGGTGCAGATTGTTTGTGTCGAAGATGCTCATTCACTATCACTACTCTCCGGGGGGTGGTTGCCCTTGATATGACTAGAGATTCGACTGAATTTGTCGCGTTGGTTGTAGTTCACAGTAACTTTTTTTTGTTTCTATGTCATTAAGCTATACACAGAGTATTGATTTTGAAGTGATCTTATATTGCAAGTGTTATACCTTCGTCTCATTCACAACTAATGTAATTGCACAGTTTTCCCGTATAGCTATTGTTTTTTGCTATGGACAGACTTGAACTACAGACCTTCCGCTCAACGGTCGGTGATGATTACCATAACACCACGACAACCACACGATTGACGAAGAAATTAAAAAATCAGCTCGAAATACATCATAACAACAACGACACATTCAAACTATGACATTTGTACTATTTTCGACCGAGAAATTAATAGAGAAAGAAGACTGAACGCAAAAGTGCCTGCGACCTTATATTCTATTAACGGCTAAACACTAATACGAATCTTGTTTGTACATGATTACATAAGTATCAGTTTTATGTTATAATGCATCACATCATCATCATAATTTGTGCATCAGGCGACAACAATGACAAGGGGCGCTCGAAGTGAACAAATCCTCCAACGGTTCGGGCGGATTAAAACCCACCTGCGCCTCATTTTATTCGTTTATTATTTTTTCTCCTTATTTCTTAGAACAAAGATGATGATGTTTTGGGATGGTTCCCGCTCATGTATTATTTCCCAATATGTCAATTAGTATTAAACCATTTACTGGATGTCATTGCATAAGACGATTGTAAATATAGGGAATATATAAAAGGGAATAATAAAAAAAATATATACGAAACGGCCTTCTTGTCGGTTTTCCACTCGGGTTTTCCACTTATTAATCGTCTGACTGTTCGTCCCCCCCTTTTACCTCGGGTTCTTGATTGAGTAGTTTTCTCCATTAGCCTGTTTCTTCGTCCTGTTTCCCATCATAGATTCTCCCTAAGATTTTGTTTTCCGACCCGAAGTCTATTTTCCTCCTTCTTATTCAGAGACCAGGTTTTACATCTGTTAAGTGTCACTGGCATTATTATGGTTTTATAGATGCACATTTTAATATTGCGAGACAGTTCCATTTTTATGTCGTTTTTGCCCGCCTATATAGTTAGTATAGTTAGTTTATTGATTCTTGTCTCATAGTTAAACTCTTGAGACTTCTCTCCTGAAAGGATCTCATTCTGATTCCAGTATCAAATTCGGATATGGCGTTTCGCACCTTATTTTGCCCTTTGTTTCCTTTTAGGCATACTTGTATAAGTTTCACCAACTTTTTCGGGATTCCCAGTCTTACAATGGTCGGTTTGTAGAGTCATATGTCTTTTTAAAATCTACGAATAGTTGGTGCACCTTCGTGCAATTTCCATTTTTATTTCTAAAGGCTGCCGTTTAGTGCAAATCAAGTCACTCCTCGGGCGATTCATCCTGAAGCCACTCTGGTAGTCTCCTATTATTTACTTTGCGTATGATGTCGGCCTCCTTAAGAGAATATTTGACAGCACCTTGTAACAGAATGGTAGCAAAGATATGCCTCGGTAATTGGTTTTTTCATTCCTAGGGGGACGGTTTAATTGTTCCATATAATTTAAATGAGCCTATGTAACTTCCCTGTAAATTCCTCTTCAGCTGGCTCTCCATGTATATTCAGCAGCTTATCGAAAAATCCCATTCATTGGGCTGCCTCCCATTATGATTTTCGTACAGCGTTTAGCCCTGCACACATTGCTCTGGAATTTTACCAAACTTTTTCCTATGCCGTTGTCGTTTTCATCCCGAAAGAGATGACTGGCTTCCTTTCGTAGGGTTTGATATTTTGTACCCGTGATCTCTTCGCTATTTTTCGCTATATTACTCGTCTGAAGTGCGAGTAGAGTAGAGCCTTGGTTTAACAAGTATACTTATCCCAGCCGCAAAAGTACTTAGCTCCCGCCGTTAACATGAATGCATTTGAGTCTCGTGATTAGATAATTTCGTAAACCGAAACTAAACATCAGAGGAAATGTTCTGTCCCCAACCGTTTTGTACAAGATGATATCGTCCCTCAGCTTACGCGGTTTCAATTGTACCAAAAAATTAATAATTTTCAGATCTGTCATTCTTTCAATCTAGGTAAATGTTATACCGAAATTTACCCTACCTCTAAAAACAAGTAACCGTTTCTTATTATTTTGGATTATACCAAATAGTACAAGTTCTTTCCGGATCACATCTTCAAAGCCCTTTAACTGCAAAATTAAATTCAAAACCAGCATAGATACAGTTTTAAAAATACGGTTTCGAATCAGGACGTCCCCCGAAGCTGAAAACTTTAAATATCTTAAAAGTCCCGATTTTTTCATACATTATTCGCGTCGGGTATGTCTATAAATGATCTGTATCTTTCAAACAAAATCAAAAAAATTACAATAGGGTGGTAAACAAAAAAATCAAAAAACCAATTAGACAGAATACCGAATTAGTACACACACCGAAGTGACACTCTCGAATAAAATCACAACGTTGAAAATTTATTTTCAAATTCTTTCAATAGATGTTTAAAAATTTTCGTCATTGTAAATGAATTATTTAGTCGAAAAAATCCGCAATATCTTCTCCTCCATGACATCATCAAAACGACGCCATCGAGTAAAACTAAGTCCCAGTACACTGCAACGCGAATTAATCAAAAGTGGAAAAGCCTCCATTAATCCGTTCTTCAATTTTCTAAATGAAGTTCGGTTGCGAACGAAAGAATGTGGTGGTCGTGTCAGTGCGGTGCGGATGGCTCAAACTGGTGCTAAAATATGGAACTCAATTACCGAGGAGGAAAAGAAACCATACAGGGCGATCGCGCGGCAAGAGCGACGCTTAAAACGTTTACAGCCCCGACGACGATCGGGAAATGTGAGGAAGCACACGTATAGAAGAAGATTTCGTTCCAAGTCATATGTGGCATAATGTTTATAACAAAATAAAGTTTCTAGATAATTGTAACTTGTGTTTAATTGGAATGTTGTGTTTAATTTGCTTACAGTAATCCGCCATATCAATCAACTATATCGACGGTAGAGAGTTCTAAACGTGGACATCCGCTGAAAAGTTTCGGAACCCCTGGGCCGCCGCAACCAGGCATGACGCCGCAGGTTATGACTACATGCTCCAAGCACAGTAAGTAGGACTTAATTTTTACTTTGTTTCTAATTCACATGTTAAACAAACAATCGATATTTGATTTGAAAGTTTCATTGACTGCTCTTCTGCATGGGTCTTATATGAAGAACGACTAGCAAGACATTAGCGGTTTAATCTTAGTGTAAGATCTAATCTTAGTGTTTTTGTTTTCTATTTCTGAGTATAATGATTGAGTTAAATGATTGTTTTTTACTAGATGCTACTAAAATATTACACTTATGTACATTTAAACAGGTCAATTAATAAGACCTACTCCCTCGGCAACCTTGCTTCGGTTTGGTGAACTTATCATGTTTTTATAGTTGGTCGAATACCCATAATTTGCTCATAGCATAATCGATGCTTGATACTCATTGTTATCAGAGGCTCTCCGTCGCTTCTAAGTATTGCCTGTAAATAAAAAGTAATGGGATTTAGCTAAAGTAAAGGGATGGCTTATAAAAATGTCATTTAATTTTAGAGGCAATTTAAAAATCGGTTCACTGACATTTGTGTCTCTTTTGGGTAGTCACAAAGACTAATAATGTGCATTGGATACTTTCTGATGTCATAACAACAGCTTGCATAATTATAAGTGGGAGCCAACGGGTTCAACGCAGATGACTACGAGATTGCCTACTTCTTTGCGTCTCAACTTTTAAAAGCATTTTATGACTACTTTACTTTCTAGTTAGACATGTTAATATTTCTCGAGCTATATCAAATCAGGAAATTTATAAAATAACTACTCCACTAGATCTCAGCTAAAATATCCCTAAAAATCATTCGATTCCCTAAGAGCTAGTTTCAATAAACATCACACAATAATTTCTATTTGCTAATATATTAATTTGTCTTCTTCCTACAGCACCATCAGTAACAATACGTCCACAAAATGCCTCGCCCTTCAAGAAGCCATCGTTCTCTGTTGCAACACCTACGAATCGCTTAACCGGATGTTCATCGATAGCACATTCAACCGATGAAATACAAAGACTAGCACCCAGTACTTCCACCGAAGAACTAAACCAAGAAATGGCCAACCTCGAGGGGCTGATGAAAGACCTAAGTGCAATCACTGCCAGTGAATTTGAATGTTAACATTAAGACCACCCTACAAGTACATAGCCGCGTATATGTACATATGTACGAATGGACATGAAAGCCCCCTTGCCTCCCAAAATTAATGTAATGTAACAAACAAAATATATAAGTAAATGCACCTTAACATTAATTACTTAAAAATTCCTTAAGCCATCCCCCTCCAAAACTAGTTTTATAATCAGGTATTTTTATAATGAAACTTAGACGAATAGTAGTTGCCATAAACTGGGACGAGTTCGTACAATACGAGATACACCGATAATAGATTTTCATTCTTTTCTTAAAATTTAAGAAATCGACCGACTTGTACGCACCACCGTAGACAAATTGCTAACAAAAATTATTACAAAATGATGAGAAAAAATAAACGGATTCGTTACACTCATGCATGCATATCAGATCACCAAAAACGCTAGAGGACCACAGAGTGTGCAAAGGATGCTTGTTCTTGTTTCTGACTATTTGGCTATCACACTACGTTTTTTTATGTTATTTCTAATTTCCGACTGTATTTTGCTCCTAACAGTACTATAACGGTATATGTTTCTTACGTTTAGTTTAGTTCGCACGATTTTCACTAGAAATTTTTAAACAAACTTATTTCCTTCTCAAACATGGATAAAAGCTTGACTATTACGTTTAAGTTACCTGTTATTGGGGATTATATATACATATATATTGGATTGTGATGTGAGTGTAAAGTTTTTGTTTTGTTTATGAATCCATCTACTTTAAATTATTTAATTGCAAACCAATGCATACAGCACGGTATAGTTTATGGATTTGTAACAAACACAAGGATCAGAGGAAAACACTTGTAAATATTTATTTAGTAATTTGTATTATTTTACTTTTCATTTACATAAAACGCTGAAGGAAGAAAGAGTATTTAAAAATTGCATGTGTATAAAGATAAAACCTTAATATCCTTTCTATCTATCGATATTTGAAGTGCGTTTTGGTAAATCAAACTAAAGAAGTCAAACAGGTTTTATTTGATCAGTATTGGATGTTTAAATTGAATGTTATTAGAAGTAATTGAGATTCGTCTCGAAAGAAATACTTTTTCCTAGATTGCCGGCAAATTTCCTTTTCCTTCTATCCAATATTCCAATGTTCGAACGCAGGCGAAATTTATCTGACGATCGTTATCAGCCTTACGGAACATCCCTAGAGATTAAAATTATATTAAGCTAATGGAGATTATTAGAAAAAGTTTCCAATTACTAAATGGGGTAGCTAATGTAACCGGTTACTTAAAAAAAGTCCTCGGCCTTGCTTCCCCTCGTATATCGACTATATCCCTAAAGCCAAGCTTCTTTTGTTTTCTTTCATCCTTTTAACTCTTTATTAAATTTAAAATAGGTAGGCAAACTGCAGCAATCACTGTCCGCGCTTAATTGCTTAAGTTCATTTTAACAAGATTTTCAAATGACTCAGCCCAAGGATATTAAGGAGAAAGCAGGAGATCACACCCACATCTTGCTCTAAGAAATCAACCCATTTGTTCACTATATTTAAAGTTTTCTTATTTTGCTTTATTTAAACTTTAACGTGGGTAGTGATGCATATCAACAACTAACTTTATTATGGGAATTGAATGTAATGAATATTTAAACAAAATCTTTTGAAACCTATAAAGATAATCATATTTGTTACGTCTCAGAGACATGCCTATTAATGTGTTTAATGAAATCCATGTACTTTGCATTATCTACGTCGCATGATATTCCCTGAAACAGTCCAAGCACGGCGAGTTTGGACAATTCAAACAATAAGTTGCCGCTTTTTTTACGTTTTTCCTCGCTTGTGGGCGTTCGACAATTTCCCTCTTCTTTTAGCAACACAGGGCACACTTCCTTCTTACAAGCTTGTCCTGCTGATTCTATAAACTACAAGTGACAAGACACCATTCTCCTTTTGTGTCTATTAGTATATTTTCCAAGGAAAACAATCCTGTGATTAAAAGTTCCGGGGTTTTTTCTATCTCAATATTTTTTGTTGTGTAGCTTTTTGATACACCATATGTGCATTTGCGATCGTAGTTGCTGAAATTAAATGTGATACTAGTTTCAATACCACTTGATGTTTTTGCGCATATTTGTCGCCAAAGGCTTAATTTTCGGAGAACGACCGCGATCAAAGTCAGGATGGTGGGCGTTTTCCAAAACGCATCATTGCTTTAATACTGCAATGGCAACCATTCCAAAACGCAAACGAAAAAGGTAATGCCAATGTATACTATTCTAAAACGTATCTACTGCGCAAACATCGGCATCGGCAAATGTCATGATGCCACATCGAAGGTGTTTTGTATGCGAAAGCATCACTTACTTTGCATCATTACGTTTGCTTCATTACGTCTGCATCACTGCAGTGTGCCACGCAATTATTTGACGTTTTAGAATACGCCCGGTTTGATGTTTTGTCGATAGGATCACAATATCATTATGAACTTCTCGTGCTACCATTTCACCTCTTTTCAATTGGTACGACATCCAACCACAGGGGTCTTAGAATTCAAAAATGTAAGCTCGTATAGAAACGTTAGTAAATTAGTAAATAAACACTAATTTATCTGCAAATTCAGTGCAGATATCTCGCCCAGTATATATTTTTGAAGACCATCTTTCCTTCGGTGGAGCACAATTTGAACATACTGCCGGAATACTAATCGTCCCCTCCAAGGAACCATTGACTCATTGACAAAAATTTCTTGGCCTGGTGAAAAGACCCTTCATCACTACTTTCCTCACTCTCAATTATACTTTTACGCGGTGCAATGTAGATTTTGTGGATAAGAAAATCAATCTTTTGTGCCCGTCACACAAAGTATACTTCTCAACTGAATGAAGGATTCCTCGCAGTCCTCTTTCCGAAAAGCGTGACGCTTTTACCATTCTAGAACTAAACACATTATTCTTTGCAATGTGTGGAAGGTTCTGTAACATTAGATCACCCGCAACGCTATTCCCACTATCGGGAAGTTGCCTAATTTGCACTTTTTATAAGTCAAGTAGTTTTAAATCCATTATATCATGTTCATTTCAGTTCACTGCAAATTTGTTCTTTTTTGTAGCAGGCTTTGCTTCACTTGTCTGAACACTTTTGTATTTAACATTTTGTTCTCTTCAAGTTGAAGCATCTAGCCTTTTTTCCACATGAGGTGAAGAGAGCTCAACGTTTAGTTTTTTCATGAAATTTTTGCGGCTGAGAGGTTTCCATTGCTTAATTGGATGTTAAATGTCATTTGCCAGCATATGGTTTTTCATGAGAAGTTCTGGTTGGTCCTCTATTTGACAACATTTATTGCAGCGGTTCTCCTGTAGCCTTGACCACTGTCCAGCAGTGCTTGTTTAGACCTCGTAGCTTGAGAATGGGAAGATTAATTGAATTACCTCCTGACGATGATTGTTATTCACTCCAGCTATCCGTAACATTCTCAGCTCCGTCAATTATTCGTTCTCAGTATGACTCTGCACGTCTGCCTCTAATAGGCAGCCTTCTTCAGTTTCCATCAACAAAGTCTCAATTTCACAATTCAACACGCCAAAAAAAGAATAAAACGGTTTCTCCAACAACTCGTAAAAGTTACAAAAAAGATAATCATATGTCTCCCAGACGTACATACGACATGGCGGTAACTTACAGGTATTTTCCGTCGCGCTGCTACCGTCACGGGCCAGCTCCGACTGGCAACTGAGTTATTATTATTTTAATTTATTAACAAATAATTAAAATTAAGAGTTAACAAAAAAGGTGAGCACTAGCTGCTAGGGCTTTCGGCTCAATAGTACTGAGTTAGTTTAAGCAACCAACCCGATGCGGTTTATAGTTCAAAGAATACAACAATTTTTTCACACACCATACGTCTCGCAAGCGTAGGTTATATTTCTACAGTTAAATGATGGCCAAATGCATTGGTAAGATATCACGTCTCGAAGTGAGCCACTAGGGATCAGAATTTTCAAAAGCATCTGCCATAATTTATAAATCACATAAACAATATTCATTATATTTAATTCCGACAGTTTTACCAAAACGCACACATCTTATTCTTCCTAAAATCACAAGCATGCCATAAAAATTCACAAAAAAAAAAACAAATTAAGATTTTCTATAGAATTTTTAAAATTATTCCCGATCACGATGGTCAACATCGAAGTCTACTTATTCATAAATAAAAATTACAATTAAAACTAAGAAAAATCGCATTTACTTCCTCCCACTTTTAACTTATTTAGTCGTATGTTCATTCTTCCGATAAATCGAATTCATCGTGATCATTGTGCCATTTTACATGTTCATTTACTTTGTAATTTTTATTTTCCTTTAATAAATATTTAAACTTAAAATTAGCACCTAAGCGCATTTATGGTATTTTTATTTCTTACTCCATATAGATTGTAAAGAAACATTTGTCTTTATTTTTTGTTCTCCCTTCATTTCTTTGAATTCGGAATATATTTTAAGACATAATTTATACAACCAGTTATTATAAGAGGATTTTTTGTACAGATACACTTAACAATAAGAAAATGAGAAACAAACTTATTACGAGAACTAAGTAATGCTAAAGCGCTAATAAAATTATAAAATCGATTACTTGGTCTTAAACGATTATGAGATAAAGAAGGTTTTTGTTCTAGTTCAAAGGAAAAAACAAAAAACATAAATTGTATTAAAAAAAGAGAAAACAATTGATGAAAATAATTGATTGAGTATTGGGTAAGATGGGACGACCAAGTGACAGAATGGATTGCTCCAAAGAGCTGCTATTGGTTACAAGTGGCTTAGGAGTAATATTAAAATAAAAGCAAAAAGAAAATTATAATGTTAACCAAAACAAATATAAATAAAAGAAAAATTAATGTAAGTTTTTATTTATACTCTAAACTTCGTTCTTTTTCTTGTATTTGAGTGTTCATTTATTAAGTGAGTATTTATATTCTGGGAATAAACCAGAATTATTAGCATCCAACGTTGGGACTTGTGCATGTCTGGATATGGTCCGAGGTACGTTTGTCCCTTTCGTGTATCGAGAACGCGTCCATCCACATCTTCTGCGGACAATAGATTAGACAACAGATTGCATATTCCAGATGTAGGACAAAAAAAACGAGACTGTATTGTGTGTTCCAACAGGAATACACCTGGTGGCAGGCGTCAGATAAATTATTATTGTCAAACATGCACTAATCAGCCTTATATTATTATAAACAATAAAATATTGATTTTTTTGCAAATATACATTCCTCGATCTCAACCAATTCATACAAGTCCAATATCATTATAATACGTTACTTAGTTCCAAAATTATCTGGGATCTATGATTAATAGAGAAGCAACTTGTGATGACGACATCAAACATCGCGTAAGCGTAGGGTGGATGAAGTGGCGGGAAAACTCCGCCATCTTCTGTGATCGAAAAATGCCCCCTAAGCTGAAAGGAAGGCTCTACACAGTTGTACGTCCGGCGCTCACATACGGTTCACAATGCTGGACAATGCACAAAAAGTATGAGAGCAAATTAACGGCAACTGAGATGAAGATGCTTCGCATGACAGCGGGAGTAACAAAGCGTGACAGAATTAGAAGTTCAAAGATCCGAGGAAGCCTCCACGTAAAAGAAACCATCACAAGAAATATAGAGCGCGACCGACTCAGTTGGTATTGCCATGTTCAAAGGAGAGATCCTTTGAACCCCGTCCAAAAGGCGTTATCAATCAACATTCCAATTTCAACACGCAAAAAAGGCAGGCCGAAAAACAATTGGTGCAAACAAATGCAAAAACACCAGCATTTGATTGGCCTCAGCGATGAAGTAATCCCAAACCGGGAAGCCTGCCGCTACTTTCTGAGGTCAAACCGGCGGACCCCACAAGCGGACCAGTAGGAATGCAGTTAAGTGGGAAGGTTATGGTCCTACACTTCTGACCATAACGACGCCGGGATAAAAAGGAAAAGAAGAAGAAGAAGAAGAAGTTCCAAAATTATAAGAAATAATACGAGGGTCTGTAAATGTTCGTTTCTGCCGTAAAGTGGCGCTGAGTAGCTGATAGCCAACGTCCAAACTCGTTCGGAGTGCAAAGGGTTAACTCAAAACATCTTTTTTGACACACTAGGTCCATTTTCTCGGACGCGGTCACATATTGTATAATTAAAATGATAAATAAGTGATGATATATGTATAAAGTGATATGAAAAAAAAAATGAATCAAAAAAATAAAGTGATTTCCTCAGTGAATCTTTTATTAATTAAATAACAATTAAAGAAACAAAGTGGCGACGATATCTACTTCTACTCATCTTCAGTATCACTGTCATTGTCACTGGTCTGAGATATTGTGCCAAGATTAGGGTTCTTGAGCATATTTAGAACCTCTATAGGCAAAGGATCGCTATTACAGAATTTTTGTCTGTGACTAGTGATGACCGGGTCTGATGTTATTAGAAGCATATGCATCATATCTTCCATTGTTTCAGTTCTATTGAACTTCCGAGAATGAAACTCTCTAAATTGTTTGGCATCTTTGTTTCTTGCCTCTTGTGCCTCCTCCGACCCTATAGGTAAAATGGCCTCGTTAATTAATTTCCCCGAATGTATTAAAATTGTATGTATGCTTTGAGGCATATAGTACCAATGATACAAGTCAACATACAGTTGCGCTGTCTCTATGCAGAACTTTTCAAAAAGGTTGGAGTTGATTTCATGCCCGCAAACTATAGTTCTCATGATGATGCTGAATCTATAGATTAAACGTTGATCAACTCCAGTAATTCGAGACGTTACTGATGGATTCATAAGAACCCGTCTCGCCGTATTTCCATCATTAGATGAACCAAAACCAGGTTTCGGTATGTCTATTAAAAGGTCCATTTCTTTTCTAAATTTTTCTTCTATTTCCTTTTTTCTAGCTTCAACTATTTCCTTGTCTGTTTGCCTTATTTGCCATTTTTTGACATCTAGTCGGTAGGAAATATGTAATATACACTCCAGAATCTAGATATATGCATAATATTCCAAAGGATAAACTATTTTCATTTACAGGTCTTTGCATTACATCATTTATATTATTCATTTGTTTTGGTTTAGCACCGCAAATATGACAACATTGACCCGAAGAATCTGCTAACCCACTACATATTTTTCCATCGATCATTGTTAATTTAAAAACGGAAAACATGCGATCAGTTTTCCGTTGATATCTATTTGATAAGGAGCAATATCATTTATTTGACTTGCAATCGATCAATTTCACTTTTAACAAACATTTGAGATTCTTTCTTAAAAATGATTTTTATAGGGCGACAATATTTTGTAGATGATGTTGCCGGGTTTTGCCAAACTATTTTATCGAGGAAATCAGATGTCTCGGCTGTTAGCCGTAGAGGCACAAGTGACACAGAAAATAGGAAGGAATCATCGTCATCCTCATTTTCAAGTCATTGCTTATATCTGCTTATATCTGCTTTGGCATTTGCATTTGAAAATGATTTTAAGATCAGCAGCATCAATCTGGGCCAACACTTCATGCTGTACGACAACGAGCCTCTTTATTGTGTGATTCACAAGATCCTGAACATTAACTTCTGCTGATGTCTCTGTCACATTGATATTACCAGGATAACACTGTTTTTTTGCAGCGAGAATGTTATTATAAGCTGGATAAATATTCGCGTTACGATTTTTTGCATTTTTTCTTATTGCAGTGTACTGCCTCTTAGTCATTTTGTTATCAGCAAACAAGGCCAAAGCTTCATCACCAGTCATTGGGATCGGGTGTCGCAAGAGAGCTCCGTTTCAATTTTGTAGCTCTTTGTGGCGAAAAGCAAGTCATCTGTTTTATAATTTCCGCAGCATCTCGTTGAGCTTTTAACCGAACACTCATTCTGGAAGCCAAACATAGTTCATCTGAACTTTTCGATGTCGGACTTTTCTTCGTTTGACTGCTTCAACGCAGTCTTCAAAGCATTTCTTAGGTCTTCCATGTGATATTGTGGACCCAGACAAGGAACCAAAGGTAATATTTCCACGGAACCATGCATCATGCTGCATTCTAATTTTTTTTTCATTTCTATGACACTTCAGCCATTTTTGACGTAGTTGACTACAACAATTTGCTAAGGTTTTTTTTAATGTCATCTTGACACAGGTCAGATGTATTTACATTGATGTTATTTCGAACAAATTTAATTACTCGTTCATTTTTCGAACATACATCAGATCCTTCTTTCCAAACTTGAAATAATCGATTTCTTGAAATTCCACGTTCCAGCACTAAAACAGGGAAAAATATATAAAGTTGCGGATAGACGCACTTGAAATGATTTGTAAATTATACCAGACATAATACTCATTATATATATGCAGCAACAATTTTGATTAACAATGCTGAAGGCCAACTCCTTGTGGAAGACGAAAAAATTCTCCACAGATGGCGACAGTATTGCGAGGAACTTCTGAACAAACAGTTTCCCCGAGTGTACTTTCCAAGAGCCGCCCCGAATCATGCCGAAATATCCGACATCACAGTCGAAGAAGTTCGGTACGCGGTTAAAAACTCCAAGAAAAGAAAAGCTGTTGGGCCGGACGGGATACCCTCTGAGTTCTGGAAAAAGATGGGAGACATCGGGTCTAGATGACTCATGGTTCTTATCTCCAAACTTATGAGAGGCGACACTATGCCTAATCAATGGAGGGAAAGCTATCTCCTTCCTTTGCACAAAGGAAAGGGTGATACGCGAAATTGTGATAACTACCGTTCTGTCAAGCTGATGTCGCACACCATGAAGATCGTCGAACGGGTATTAGATAGCCGACTGCGGAAAATAATTCGACTAACTGATGACCAGTGCGGGTTTGTCTCGGGTAAATCAACGACAGATGCAATCCAAAGTATAAGGGTCATGATGAAAAAGCATCGTGATTCTTCACAGGACTTGCATATGGTGTTGGTTGATTTCGAGAAGGCCTTTGACCGGCAACCAAGAGATCTTTTATGGGTAGGGCTAAGACAAAAAGGAGTTCCAGAAACCTACGTGCGAGTGATTATGGACATGTACGAGAGAGCAACGACAAGAGTAAGATGCACCGCAGGAGTCACCGAAGAGTTCGCAATCAAAGTCGGTGTACACCAAGGGAGCGTCCTCAGCCCACTGCTTTTTATAGCAGTCCTTGATTGCTTGCTTGAAGGAAAAGTGACGGACCCCAATGTGCACCAGCTATTCTTTGCTGACGATGGGGCCATTATAAGTGATGATCAGGCGTCTCTACAACGAGCACTTGATGTGTGGGTGGACATTTTTGAGGGACACGGGTATCGTATTAGTTCAAAGAAGACAGAGTATCTGTGCTGCCCGTTCTCTGACCCTCATCAGCCTATTCCAGACATTTACTTGAATGGAAGAGTGCTTCCCAAATGTGAAAAGTTTAAATATCTGGGATCTATGATTAATAGAGAAGCAACTTGTGATGACGACATCAAACATCGCGTAAGCGTAGGGTGGATGAAGTGGCGGGAAAACTCCGCCATCTTCTGTGATCGAAAAATGCCCCCTAAGCTGAAAGGAAGGCTCTACACAGTTGTACGTCCGGCGCTCACATACGGTTCACAATGCTGGACAATGCACAAAAAGTATGAGAGCAAATTAACGGCAACTGAGATGAAGATGCTTCGCATGACAGCGGGAGTAACAAAGCGTGACAGAATTAGAAGTTCAAAGATCCGAGGAAGCCTCCACGTAAAAGAAACCATCACAAGAAATATAGAGCGCGACCGACTCAGTTGGTATTGCCATGTTCAAAGGAGAGATCCTTTGAACCCCGTCCAAAAGGCGTTATCAATCAACATTCCAATTTCAACACGCAAAAAAGGCAGGCCGAAAAACAATTGGTGCAAACAAATGCAAAAACACCAGCATTTGATTGGCCTCAGCGATGAAGTAATCCCAAACCGGGAAGCCTGCCGCTACTTTCTGAGGTCAAACCGGCGGACCCCACAAGCGGACCAGTAGGAATGCAGTTAAGTGGGAAGGTTATGGTCCTACACTTCTGACCATAACGACGCCGGGATAAAAAAGGAAAAGAAGAAAGAAGAAGATATATATGCAGTAAATTTAACCAATAAACACCAATCAAAAATTTGGCAATCCGTAGAACATTATATTTTCGAAATAAAATAACAATTTACTTAACTGTATATGTCACAATAATTGATACATTAAATCATGTTTAATATCCATTAATATTAATAATTCACTTGAATCCAATGCAAAAATTACAAAATATTTAATAGCTAGCACGACAGATCACTTTAAAATGTACACAACAACTGGCCACTACATTGTTCTTTCGCTCGAAGCAATAAAACCAATTTTGAGCGGATTTTTTACAAGCCGCTTTAACAAAAACAAACATTTTGGAATATATGCCGTTACGAGCGTAAATTTCGGTTGTGTTTAGTGCACATTACATTGTAATATCGGCATATTTTTTTTGTACCTAAAGTTTCGCTAAATCGTTTATTCCGACCACTGTGAGACGGCGCGACATGCCATACTGCGGACAAAACAATGAAACTTTTGCGTAAGAAGTGTAAGAAGTTCCCTGGAAGATTGCTTTCAAAAAAGGGCGATATTGACTGGCCTCCGAGATCGCGGGATTCGGCTCCTCCAGCCTTTTTCCTTTGGGGATACTTGAAAAGCAAGGTGTATGCTAACGGCCCGAAGACAACAGAACAGCTCAGAAGAAACATTCGTGCGGAAATCGCAGAAATTTCGACCGAAATGCTCGGAAATGTCATGGAGATTAACGGTAATTTAATTGATATTGTTTTCAAAAATTAATCAAAATAAATTGTAAAGGTCTAAATTTAATAAAAGTATTTGAATTTCCAAAATTGAGAATTGTTGTTATTCGAAATTTACATCGACCCATATGAGATGGCGCAGCCTCTATACGTCCGGTATGTTAAAAAAATACGGTGACTTGAAATTTCGCGAACTTTGTATATTCCAATTCTGGGATTTTTATTTTGTTATGTTGGTACGCATGTCTCCTAACATACATATGTTGAAATTGTTAACCATTTAGGATATTTAGTTTGTTCTTCACAGATACACTCCCCGACACTCCACAGACGAGTAACTTCATTGTTTAAAGTAAAGTGT
The DNA here is from genome assembly GCA_958301585.1 of Merodon equestris. Lineage (NCBI taxonomy): Eukaryota > Metazoa > Arthropoda > Insecta > Diptera > Syrphidae > Merodon > Merodon equestris. The sequence continues at coordinate 65,585,617 of OY284417.1, read as the reverse complement.
AGTTTTTGTTTTTGTTTCTTTTATTTTGAAATAATGAAGTTTCTTACTTAAAACAATGCTTGACGACCACACTTGATTATTACCTTTTATAATTTTCTTATTTTATTTTCATACAGGAATGGTTTCTTCTAGTAGGTTGTTGGTTTTATTAGATAGTGATTATTTATATGGTTTTTGCATTAGATCCTTTTTTACTTTAGATCCTAAATTTACTGTTATTTATCAAATGTTGTGTACCTCGAAGTTAGATATTGTAATGATTTCTGGAACATGGCTTAATGAAAGTACGTCGTCACAACTTGTAAATATTTCTGGTTTTAAACTATATAGAAACGATCGTCTTAATAGAATAGGTAGTGGGGTGGGTATACATATATGTCAAAGACTATATTTTGTCGAAAGTAATTTATTCGTCTATCACCCCTGAATTGTAGTTTCTTTGTGTTGAGATTCGTAAGTGTGCTGAGACTTGTGTTGTAGTAGTATGTAGTTTATTGCCCACCTAAATACTTTAAAGGGGAAAACATAGTAGTATTGGAAATACGTTACTTTGTCTTAATCGAAAATACAGTAATATCTTGCTTGGCGGAGATTTTAATATTAATTCATTGTTGAAAAACAGTGTAAGTCGATTGCTTCAGTATTTTGTATATTTTTACCCTACTTGTTTTCAATCGGAGAGCAATCCTTCTTTAATTGACGTGTTTTTGACTTGTTATATGAAAAAAAAATCCTAGGGAGTTGTCAACTTAGGCCCAACTCAGAATTTATACATGACTTTATTTTTTGTTCGTATCAATTTCACATAGCTCTACGTCCTACTGACTCAACCATAAGCTTTATATCGTTTCGTAATGTTGATATAACTGGTCTAATGAATAGAAATAGAATACTTAATTGGACGGATATTTATTCTATGACTGACGTAAATAACAAAGTTGAATTATTTGACAACCTTATAATAAGACTGTATGAGGAATTTGTTCCTTTGATTACAAAACGAATAAAAACTAAAGACTGTCTTTGGTATAATAATCGTGTTAAGTTAAGTATTAGAGACCGAGAAAGTTTTTACCGTAGATATAAGCATAATCCGATAGAATGCAACCGAAGACAATATCAAGTGGCCCCGAATAAAGTTATGTCTTTAATACGACACGTAAAGCGAACTTTTTAACAAGCTTAATCCTTCTTTGAGTCTGCAAGAGCTTTGGAAAAATATTAGAGAGATGGGAGTGGTTGAAAACAAATTCCAAAAAAAAAAAAAAAAAAAACAAATCCGTCCGGACTGCCTGGTTATAGGGCCATAAGTTTATAGCCCTTTCTGTCAAAGGTATTTGAAAAAGTTATTGCGAATCAAATTCCGCAAAGTAACTACTGACCTACGTATGGCTATGGATTCAAATTGCGCAGCTTTGTTAGTCTTTCTGGATTTTTCTAAAGCTTTTGACTGTATCGATCATGCAATTCTCTTAGAAAAATTAAAATATAAATTTAGCTTCGCAAACTCAGGACTCCAGTTATGAGCGAATACTTAAAAAATAGGTACTTAACTGTGAAAACTGTTCTAGGTATGTCTAGTCCTACTGTTGTCAACTGTGGAGTCCCTCAAGGATCTGTCCTGGCTCCTTTATTAGTTTCCTCATTTAATAACAGTTTACCTGAAGTAGTCCATAATTGTATGCTGACGATGTGTGTATTTATGTATATGCCATGCCCTAAAAATCACTCAGTCAGTAATAGAGTAATTAGACGTAAGTTAATGTTGCCTTTAATGACTCCCTAAGATTTATATTTAATGTACGTAGATGTATTAGTGTTAGGCAATATAAATCTAGATTGTTTGGAATCCCACTAGATCAATACCACAAAATGAGAAACCTTGTACATCTCTTTGTACAAAATTATTTATTGAAAAGCTCCACAGTATTTGAGGTAAATGATTACGTTTTCTCAATCACGTAGAGGTGCTTGTTGATTTTTCCATCTTTTACACACGCTGTTGCAGAGCGATCCTTTCGTCTAATCTTGCATATCTCAACAGTACCTTTATTATTATTATATTTTTATTATACGAGTAATATTATTTTTGTTATTATTATTATTAGATGTTCATGAGTCAAAAAATTCTTGTCTTTGTAATTTTGCTCTAAATACCTATAATAAGGATATGAAATCTAATAAATGACAAATGACACTTGATTACCCTCACTTAAAATTCCTACCTAAATGATGAAGCCGGGGTAATATTTCTTCAGATCCATTCTTAAAACTTTAATTTTTTTCTTAATGATTTAGGTAGAATTTTTAGGTGATGGTAATCAAGTGGTGGGAGTGTATACGAGACTACTTTAAGCCAAAAAAATATTAGCGAAGGCGACTCTTCTCTAAGCCAAAAATGTTTGTTATACATACAAGCTCTTATAGACCAGAAAGATGCCCGCCCTGGATGCCCCAGCACGTCAACAACGGAATGTTGAAGCAGTGAAGGAAATTGTTATGGAGAATCGTTGAATCACTATCAGAGAAGGTTTATAAGGTTAAATAAATTCATGGTTGCATCACGATAATACACCTGCTCACTCATCGTCGTTCGTGCGTACTTTTTTGGCCAAAAACAATACCCTAACCATGCGTCAGCCACCGTATTCATAAGACTGAAGAGACGAGATGTATATTGATGAATAAATAAATATTTTTCGAGAAATATAGAGTCGCTTTATCTTTTGAACAAACTAATAAAAAATATACAAATATGGACCGACTAAAAAATTGTTATTTGGTCCCCAGCCGCACACAAACCACATGAAACTATGCATTTACTAACTCCCTAGACATCTTGGTGATCTCAGAAACACACTTTAAGGACAGAAATTACCTATAATACATACATATATATCAAACAAATCATTCTGGCAATAAAGTAAAGCAATTATAAGAGAGAACAAATATGTATATCCAAGCGAGGAAATTTCAATTTAAAACGCATACGGATCACTCACAACTTCGGCACTTTACTGTCCATCCAAATTCCCAATATTTACAAAACAAAAAAAAAATACATTAATACGCTAGAGAAAGGACTCTCTCTAGACTGGGGCTCTAGACTCACAAACAGAAAAGGAAACATTCTTCCGATGCACTTAATTCGATAAACGTACATTTCCTCAACACAGAGGAACCAACATACTGGCCTCCAGACATGATCACGAAACCTAACCTCATAGATTTCTGTATACACAAAGGTTTACCTAGGACAAGTTTAACCGCAAAAACTTGCTTTGAACCTTCATCTGCCCACTCGCGCATTATAATCGTGACCAACCCTACTAATCCTAATCATAACACAAGGCTTTACAACTAAAGAACTGACCGGCAAACTTTTACAGGCATCATCATCAAAGATCTACCACTCAATATTCCTCTCAAATATCCTAAAAAGCTAGAATAATTAATTCACTTCAATCACACCATGATACATGCATTAAACAGAAGCACACGACAACTTACCCCCGGGCAACGTAAATCTTATATTCCCCAATACATACTAAAAAAATTAAAAATAAAAGAAATAATCGAAAACTATGGCAATCGAATCAATCTCCTGAAATAAAAACCAAATTAAATAAGACCATAAAATCATTCAAGGAACTGCTACAAAATTGCAAAATCAAGCGCCTTGACAACTAGTTGGCAAACTTGACTCCGACTTTCCAAACAAATTATTCTCTTTGGAAAGCCACAAAAACCTAAAACCGGCCACTTCATATTAACCACTTATTAACTTAATGATTTGCCTGTTGCCAATCTTATTTAAACTCTTGGGAAAAATCCTAAACAAAAGACTAGAACTAATACTCAACCATTACAATATTATGCCGAATTACCAATTCAGATTCAGACAACGTCATTCGATTATGCAACAAAAGCAGAGAGTAATTAATACAATTTCAAGTGTCTTAGAAAATTAAAGATACAGCTCAACCCTATTTCTTGACGTTTCCAAAGCTTTTAATAAAGTCTGGAATATGGGACTGCTTTACAAACTCAACAAAACTTTACCACTAGACTTTTGTCTGTTACTTAAGAGCTACCTTGACCAACGGATTTTAATGTAAAATACGAGGACGAATGCTCGATGCTGCACATCGTATAAGCTGACGTTTTAGTAAAAGCATAAAAACTAGAGATCATGCCAAGTACTTAGGTATGGTTATTGACTGTAAGTTAACATACAAGCAACACATTCTAGAAAAGAGAAACCAAATAAAAGACAAATTGCGAAAATGCTATTGGGTACTTAGTAAACAGTCTAGGCTATCAACAGATAACAAACTATTTATTAACAAAACCATGGTATAATCTATCTGGGCTACAATTGTGGAGAACTTCAAAAAGTTCATACATTCAAGTAATCCAGCGTACACAAAATAAAAACCCAAGAATTGGTATCAACGCAGAATGGTATGTACTAAACAAGGACATTTACAAAGATCTCCACATAACAACTGTCACAGAGGATATTAAAATGTCTTGCGACAGGCAAAGTATTCTGCAACGTACAAATGACGAAATACGTAAGCTCTCAAATGGTTCCCAAACTAAGACAGACTAACAGACTTAGTTTACAGGTATAGGTAAAACTAGGAACAAAGTCGCAATACGAGTGGGGTGATCCAAAAATAATGATAACCGATTAATTCCAGTGCATATAAAAATAAAAAAAAATTGTTGTTTTTGCTTGCCATAAATAAATACAATACCATATATGTAAATACGAAGGGATAACATCAAAATGGAAAAAAAAACCAGATTAGAGCTTCATCAAGTACCTCTGCTTGGAAAAACTGTCTGCCAAATGTTGTGTTGCGTTCAAAGAATCCTTCCGAATTAGTTGCATATGAAAAAGGTCTCTGCGCGTTGAGAATGTTAACCGACGAGCAAAATAAAAAAAAACGAGTCGACATTTCGAGGGTGAATCTCGCGAATTTGCAAGCAAATCAGGAAATGTTTTTGCTACGTTGTGTGACCATGGATGAGACCTAGATCCGAGATTCCTCACCGACGCCAAATAAATTTAAAGAGTCAAATTTGGCAGGTTTTTTTTATTGCGAGAGGTTATTACAGAGAAAAATGCGGCAAACTGCGAGTTGAAATGCTGTTTCATCAGGGCAACGGCTCACAATTTCAATTTTCAATTTCTACCTCTTTTCTTGGCTCACGGAACACATCCAAGGCAAGAAATTTGAAAATGATAGCGAAGTTAAGCCCGATGTTGGGGCGTTTTGGTAGGATTTGGACAAATAATTTGTCCAAAGTAATGGACTATTTAAAACTATAATCAACGTTGTATTTATTTTCAGTACCATTGCTTTTGGATCACGCCTCGTATATTAAATTGAATGTATAATATACCAAGTGTATGCATAAGTTTTTTCCGATTTGTTGGTAAAAAAATACGTGATTTTCTAGTGCAATTATTTTTTTTTTATTCAAAATATTGGCCATCTGCTTCTACACATTTCGCCCCTTTTTTCAGGTAATTTTTTTTTTTTTTACATGGTTCGTGTAGGTTCAAGAGTTACGCTATTATGGTGTTAGTCACACAACCTGGATCACTACTCTCCGGCAGAGGTTGTCCTAGATAGGATTCGAGAGATTCGACTGAATTTGTCGCGTTAGTTGTAGTTCGTAGTAACTTATTTTTGGTTCCATGTCATTAAGGTGTTATATTGGAAATGCACACACATGAATACCATGTCAGAAAAACTGCTTGTCTTTCGCGGCAAACCATTCGCCGAACCATTTTCCAACTTCCTGAAAATCGTTGAAGTGCTGCTCTGCGAACGCGTGCCCTATTGATGCGAAGAGGTGATAGTCAGATGGCGTCAAGTCTGGTGAGCACGGCGGGTAAAGAAGGATGTCCGATCCAAGCGATTTCAAGGTGTATTTCACTAGTTTTGCCGTGTGAGACGGCGCGTTGTCATATAACAAAATCACTTTGCCATGTCTTATGGCCCATTCCGGTCGTCTTTCGATTAATGCCTGGTTTAAATTAATCATTTGTTGATGTAAGCATTGTGTATTAACGGTTTCACTGGGCTTCAAACGTTCATAATACACAATACCGCTTTGGTCCCATCAGGCACAGAGCATGATCTTCTTGCCGAAGCGATTTGGATTGATGTTGAGGACCGGCTTCGGGTTTTTAAAATAAATCTACTTTTCGTCACCCGTCACAATTCGGTGCAAAAATGATTTCCGTGGCATTGAAGCAGCATTTCACAAGCGATTTTGTTATTTTCTATTTGACGTTCATTCAACTCGTTTACCGAGTTTATTGCTTTTCCCTATCGCCCGTAAAGGTCTGCTTATTGTTTCTTGTGGTACATGTATTGCTTTTGCTAATTGTCGTTGAGTTTGAGTTGGGTCATCATCCAATAACTCCTGCAATCGCTCGTCTTCACATTTTTGTGATCTACTAGAGCGCTCACTGTCTTTTTTAAAATCACCACTTTTAAATGGTTCTAATTAATGGAGCGTATTCACCATATGTTTCTACAAACAAACGATGACTTTCAACAACTATTTTCTTTTGAATAAATAAGAAAAGCAATGCGCGCCGTAAATGTTCTCTTTCGGGCACAAAACTCGACATGATCACGATCATGATCTTAGTTCAACGGAAAAAATTCATGCATACACCTGGTATATAAAAAAAAAACAAAAAATTATGTGGCGAAAACGAGCTCGGTGTGAATCAAACCTCCAACGTTTCGATTAAGCCCCATTCATGCCAATTATTTATGTTAAGGACACAAGGACCTTAATGTAACTGAACCCTCATACATGCACCATAAAGACATTAACTAAAATAAAAATAAAAACAAAAGCAGTCCTTGATTGGTGTTCTATAACAAGACGTTGAGAAGCTTAAAGGCATATGAGGGTGGGTCTCTCATCGATCCTAATGTGACCACAGTAAAGACTTATGCTTTTTGCCACACCTGACAACACACAACCACTCATTTAACTGTAACATACAAAAAGTTTTAATTTTTATTTACTCAACATGACAGAAAAAAATAGATAGCTTACTAGCTAGGATGAATAAAAAACAAAACAAAAAAAAAAAGTTTTGTTGAACTGATATACATATGTACATACATGACATCTTAGAACTTATATTTTAACTTTAAACGTTCACGAATCAACAATCCTTTGATCAGTTTCTTCCAATTTCCGTACACACGTGCTTCGTACTTCTCCTGCTCCTTCCGCTCAGCATCCTCTTGTTCCTTGTTCCATGCATCAACCACTTTTTCGGCAAATTCTTCGCACACAACGTAACCATCAATAAGCGGATGACAGGCACCCTGATGAAAGTCGAAGCCAATCACGGCAGGAGCACAGTCAATTCCTAGTTTCTTACAAACCTTGTTTAGACCAGGCACTAAAAAACAAAGGAAGAAACGTACGGCTTAACTGTAAACGGATACCAAGACTGAAACTTACAACAAAGATGGACGGTCTTTTTAGGGAGCATGCATTCCTTGAAAAGATCAACGTTCCCGTACGCATTCCGGGGCACGATTCCATTTTCAGCTGTGGGTGGTTCATACTGCATGGTCTGCCAGCGTCCGAAAATCTCCAAAGGTTGATCTTTAATCACAGTGTTGGTGAACTGAAAACGCATAATTAAGATTCGTTTGAATTGCGATTGTGCTACGTACCTTGTCCCACTTGGGGCGAGCCTTGACGATTTTATACGCTTGCTCGCCAGGTTTAACAACTCGAGCTGACTTCAACCATATATCTCGAGAATGGAGAGTATGGACGCATTCTCGTGCAAACACTGGTTCTCCGCGCACATAGCCTAGTGTAAGTGCGTTCTCTGGATAAATTGCTTGGAATTTCAACAGATGCCGCTGGAGGGCGTACAATGGATGATCCTTGTACTCAGAAATGGTGGTTGGTAGTGGTTTATCCAAGTGAATGCGTCGCATTTCAGCGTCTTCCTTAATGTCTCTTTGGTTTTTGTGCGTTGATATATAATTTCCGATAGCCTCGTCCAGCCAAGATTGATCCACGCGACCTTTGCGAACAACTGCCGCCCATTGCTGGCAATATCGTGGCGTAACATCCTTGAGAGTCGCGTTATTATTAAAAGCAAATACATAAGCCAGAGAAGATGGTGATACTGATTTCTAAAAAAAAAAAAAAAAAACACATAATTCACGGTACCATGGAGGGCATAGAAATGTTACTTACTCGAATGGTGTCCAGGCAATTTACCTTGCCTTTAAATAAATCCACACAAACCCACTGCTCCTCCAACTCGCAATAAACCTCCACCCATAAATTTACATAGTTCTTTTTGCTTTTGTCAAGCAATTGATTCTGACTCGTGACGTCTGGAGATAATACTCGGCGATCAAGCTTCTTCACATTGTCGACAACTTTAGGCCTTTTCGGTTCGGCCGGCTCAAAATCTTCATCTGAATTAGCAGGCTTTTGCTTGTTTTGCTTACGTTTAGTTTTTGGGGGATCATCAGCTCCATCCAACTGTGGAATTGTAAGCTTAGTTTTTGAGCGAAGTTTCCGCGGGGACGGCATATCCGATTTGGATTCAGGAAGCTTACGAGTCGATTTAGTTTTCAAAAGCTCATTAGGAACATTGGCTTTCGAGCAACTTGCAGTATTGGGACTTTTTCTGCGACAGACTTTCTGTTCAGCAACTGCTTCCGCGGAGGCCTTACTTGATTTCGTTTGTAGGAAATCAGTTGATATGAACATTTTCGGACTTTTACTACGACTTCGTGTAACTCGCACCTGTCGGTTCGTTATGTTCTCCAAATTCTGTTTCGATTCAGCAACAATCACAATGTCGGGAATGGCAGTTTCCTTTGCCTTTTGATTTGCTGTAGCCTTAGTTTTACTTCGAGTTACTTTGGCACTTTTTAGCGGCAAATTTGATTCCACGCAGATGCTTGGATTCTCCTTTAATGCGTGTGTCTCCAATGATGCTATAAGCTCGGTTTTTTTTTTTTTAACGGTTGCTGTTTTTTCAGCATCTGCGAAATAAGGCGATTTTGTGAGTGTTGCCTTAGTGTTTTTTTTGCCATGAGGTCCTTCGGAGCTGTCTTGAGATTTACGCTTTCGTGTGCCTTCTTTCTCTGTTTTGTTTGTGGATTCAGACTTCTTTTTAGACTCCATTATGGTAGGCGAGGGAGACTTCACCTCTAAATCTTCTTCGAAAGATAGTCTTGGTTTAAGCTTTTCCGCCTTTCTTTTTTTAATATCCATTTCCAAAGCCTCCATTTTTCTCTGCAATTCCTCTTTTTCTTCTTTTGTTAAGGGGCACACTCTGGGTGGTTCTTCTTTCTTGTCCGATTTTTTCTTTAACGCCTTTTCATCTTTCTTATCGACGTCGGGCTTTGTTTTCAATGAACACAGTGCACTTTGTGGCGGCCTCAAAGCCATAGGAGTCAAATTCACAACAAGTCTGCATTGCATCCCCATGGATCGTAAAAGTATTATGAACATGAGTATGAAGTCTCGCTTGCAAACTGCATGACGATGTTTCATCTGAACTGCTAATGAGATTACTGGGTTCACTTTAAGTTTCGGATACAGGCGATCGTCTTTGATTTTAATAGCTGTCTTAAACCAAGTTACCATGGATTGGAAGTATTTAACCTCAGTTGGACCGCTTGGATAAACGTTGTTGCTCGGAAGAATTTTGAGAGCGATAGGCATAAGCTCGGTATTTCGGGCGATTTTATTGAGGTAGAGCCCATGATGAATATAACATAAGAGACTCACTTTGTGGAGGAATATTTGATTCTCTTTAATAATACGGTTTAACTGACGTTTGAGGGTTGCTTCTACGTCGATGGTTTTCTTGTCTTTCCGATGCTTCTGCGGAAGATCGACGCAAACCTGAATACCATTGGCTAAGGCATCAGCTGTTAATGTCGATGATGCAATGTTATCGTCTCCTATAATATATTTTTACAAAAAAATGTAATATCTGGGAATTGACGTAATATTTGCTACGCATATGTTAGTTATAAGAAATGGGAACTATGGCTTATGGTATGTAAATTCTAGTGTTAAAATCATAGATGCGCTATGACGAATCTATTTAACAAGAAGCTATATCAACTTGTTTTATCATTACTTCGACTTACAGAAGCTATATTAGATGGTGATGAATAGAAAAATGTGTTAAAAAAGTCATAACAACACGATCACCAACATTCAATGACATACTGTAATGGAAAAGTTTTCAAATAATAGTGTCCCTCTCGTATTAATGTGCACATTATTACTAAACAACCGCAATCCTGGGTATATATAGCAGTTGTGTGTAATACGGGTAAGTAGTCCTAAAGTTTGAACACCGATAGCGACAAAGCCGATTTCAACACTTTCTCATTGGTAAATCATCATCAGGGGTCGTAGATGGAAAGAAACACAAAAAAAAAATGCGGGCGAAATAGGGAAGGAAATTGGGAAGTGGTCAATTTTTAATTTTACTTATTATCAAACCAACAAAAATAATCGGGCCTTTGAAAGTTCTCAACGGTAGCCCAGGGTAACTTCAAGAGAAGGGAGGGTCGCATTGTGCATTGAGAGCAGTGAATAAAGATTAAGAGCTGTTTCGGACTAAGGCACATATAATTCATTTAAATCGGTTGATAGGATGCTCGTGTGGACGAAACCTAATGCTGAATTATTAGATTTTAAAAAGATGGTCTCAACATTAGAATATGCTGCATACTTGCATCGGGTGTTGATGATTTTGTCTTTATTGAGCAAACCACTGATATTTTTACCTCAACATCCTTAAGTTGTGATTAGACCGGAGCTCCTAAATTGAACAGAATAATGATCCGAAACATAGAGTTCACAATTTTCAATTCAATTACAAATTTGACTTTACAAAAGTCTGGATACAGAGAACTGAAAAAGTATCAGTATTTCGTTGGCCAGCCTTTGGCATCAATTACAGCTTGTAGTCTCCGCGGCATTGAATCTGTAAGCTTTACGGTCACATAGGAGGGTATTTTGGCCCATTCTTCTTTAAGGAATTCTTCTAACTGGTGTTTCTTGCGAATATCATACTTTCGAACTCCCCTATCCAACATTGCTCAACGATGTTCTATACGATTGATGTCCGGACTTTGCGGGGGAGTTTGTAGAAAGTGTGGAACATTGTATAAGATCCCTTGACGAACATCGCTGTATGTTTGGGATCATTATCATGTTGAAAATAATAATTCATATGAAGTACCATAGATACTCTTGTCTCAGCTTTCTCCATACAAATTTCCTACCATCCAAGCCACACAAATTAAATTTGCTTTCGTCGAAAAAAATTACGCTCCTCCAAAAGCTTACATCTTTATTCAAATTTGCGAACTTTAAATGTTTCTTTCGGTTCATTTCCGAGATATACGGTTTTTCTCTTGGAACACAAGAGCCCGGTGCAATGCTCTGGAGACTGTGGATTAGCTTACAGCTGTGTTCAGGGAAGTCTCTAGCTGTGTCGAAAGTGCTTTTAGGCTAGTAGATGGTTCTTTATTCACAATTCGTTTTATGAATTTTTCTTCATTTGCTCCAATTTTGCGTTTTCTCTCAGAAGAAGAGAGTTATTTTCTTTTATTTAAGCTCATTTTGCTCATTTAGTACTACTTGGCGAATTGGTAAAGTATTAAGTTGCGAGACTAAAGTCGAAAAACTAAATTTGAATGCATAGCATCTGCAAATAGCGGGTTCCCTTCAAACAACACGATCTAACTTCTTTATTTAGAGCAATTTCGGAAAATCCTCGACTGTATTCACATTTTTGCAAAGTCAAATTTGTAATTGAAGGGTTGTAAGTCTAAAGGGTCCAAGTGCCAAAAAATCAAAAGTCAATATTATTAGGAAAATACAATCTAAGTGCCAAGCCTAATAATATCCAAATGGATCCAAGTGTCTTTTTCTTTTAAAATTTTACCCACACACAAATAAAGTTGTGGTAGGGTCTAGGTGCCAAAGAACTTTCGCTCAAAAGGGTCTGTGCCTGTGTGCGTTCAGGGCGAATTAGCGAGTGGTGGTGGCTGTTAGCATGGGCTTATGTTTGTTAAAAGTTAGTTGATTAAATTACACGGTACGAAATGAACGCTACATCATCGAGTGATCAAAACATTCAGAGAAAACGTAACCCAGAAGATTTCTTTTTATTATGTATTTTTTCGTAATCTCTTAATAATAAAATTGGCACTTCAATTGAATTGAGGTTTTTGTTTATATTTTGTTAATAATAATTGAATTAAAATAATATGTTTTACTGTTTTTTTATTTACAATTGAATTCATTTTATTTTAGTATATAATTTAGTGGTCAACGTTTTTCTGAATTTATTAAAATAGGTACCAAACTCTATTTTTTATAGCTGTATTCAGACTTTTGTAAATCGCTGTAAACTTATTAGGAAAAGTCTGAGTTCCACTACTCAATTGATTGTTTACTACTTTAAAGCATACATATTAATTCCATTTAGAAAGAAAAACAAGGACAACGCATTATGGCAATTTCGTCGAATGCCTATGAATAGGTGTGCAGGTAACTTTTCTTCTCAAACGCCTAAGAGGGGTAGAAAAAATCTGCGTTCACTATAAACAGCTGCCGGAGACCATTCTGTTTATTTGAATTTAAGGCACCGTCAAGAAATGCCACTTAATTTTTGAGTAGTTAATGTGATTGACCGGCGTTGTTTGTAAAATTTAAAAATCATTTCTTATGATTTTGATCCTTTTTTGAAATGGGGAATAATACAAAAGAAATAAGCGTGGACGAACGAATGAAACATTTTTGGAAAAAAAGCTAAAGATATTTGTCAGCAGTATTCATCAGTTCAAAAGCTGATCAACAGGCATTTACACATCTAAGTCTTGTTGCGGTCGACCACCAAAGCTATAATCTCGAGAAAGACAAGGCTTAATAAAGCAAGTGTAGAGTAATCCCCGACTAACGACATCTCAGTTATCAGTAAACACTATGGCGAAATTCGGCAAAAATATATGTGCGAGGCGGTAAGAAAAATACTTAATTAGGCACGGTACCGCGGAAGAGTATCGTAAAAAAAAATAAACATTAATTTCAAGAGTGAGAAGCGCGGAGCTTAAATAGTACCTAAAGCACTTGACTTCTGAAAAACTATATTTTTTTCCGATGAGAACAAATTTGGCATATTCGGAATAAAAGAACGCAGGATCGGTGGAGGTGTAATAGTGCGGAGGGATTAAAAACTGTCTATAAAGAAGAATGGAAAAAATTGCGTCTAAAAACAAATCTGAGTTTATTAGTTCTATGCAAAACACTTGTAAGAAAATCTAAAAGCACGAGTCACTAAGCTTTAAAGCACATTAAATTGTTCGTTTCACACTAACATTTAACCAGAAATGAATGCTTACTTCTTCTGCCTCTCTTTAAGGTGAAGAAAAATGTAAATTTTTACACATTTAGTAGGCAAACGCAGACTTTTCCTATTATGTGTACATGACATTGAAGTCTATGAGAGGCCAGACTTTAATGCCAATGGCGCTCTCATTCATAAATACGAGTGTGATTTATTGCATATACTTGAACGATAACACTTCGAAAAGTCGTTAAGTTGAGGCATCTGACTAAACATCGCTCACACTAAACCATCATCAATTTATTTCGATGTGATTTATCTTAGCGGCATAGTAAAAATAACCCTCATGGTATAGTTATTTTGGAAAAAGCACTTCGAAATCCTTTATACAGAGTGAATTTGGTGGGATTGGCAGAGAATCTTTTACTATGAGCTTCTCCCCTCCTAATCGCTCAGAAGTCTTGAATGTCTTCCATCAGGACAACGCCCGGCTAGGGACAGGTATAGTGACTCGCCAGAAGCTCGGGAGCTTGGTTTTGAGGTTCTTATGCACTTACCTAGTATCTGGACCTGCCACCGGTTCCTATCCATGGCGATTTTGCTGGTGAAAAAATCGCCTCAAGAAAGGCTTGTAAAAATATGGACGATGGCTTCCAGGAGGCAGGCAAGTTATCGAACAAAACGGTGCATGTTTGGTATGTAAATCGGATCAATTAAAAAAAATTTAAAAAAAAACCCAAAAAAATGGATTTCTTTTTATTACACTTTATATGAAAAAAATAAAATGAGAATCTAAACAAAAAAACAAAAACGACGATGAAAAAACTGTGGACAATAAATACCATAGAACTCTATACTTTTGAATTCGCGTTAATTAATTAGATATTCACGCAGGATAATGATCCAAAGCATTCGCTAAAGTAGTAAAAGATTGGTTCTCCGATGAGAATATGCGTTTTTGTATTGGCCAACACTGAATACCGACTTTAATCTAATTGAACATTTTTGGAATTGTGTGATGTTAAGGTAAAAATGGGGTAGCAAGACTTCAAAAATAAGAATGAACTGTGGGATGGCATAACGGAACCTTAGTATTATATCGCAAGGTAAAAGTTGGTAAAAGAAGGTTGTTATAAATGTGGGGCGGAGATGTGTGGCAGTCATATGAAATTCTGTATATGTGACCGCGTCCGAGAAAAGGGACCTAGTGTGCGAAAACGTAGTTCCGAGATAAACGCGTTTAAAGTTTCGCAACGCATTCTTAGTGTGAATGTTCTTTCAATTGAGAGAAGCGATGCAGTATATATGTATATAAATTTTTGTCATGAATCTAACCCATTTCATGTTATTCTACACACTTTTAGGTACCAGAATCCACTTTTAACTCAAAACACCTTTTTTGACACACTAGGTCCCTTTTATATTGTAGTAAAAATATTGAAGAAGTAAAAGACAGAACAGAAATATTCTAAATCATATTCCGAATATCTTTAATTTTATTTTTAGAAATTAATTTCTGTACTATTTTGCGCAAATAAAGAAGTTCATTAAATTTAGCCACTTTGGCTTCATAGTGAATTAAAATTACTTTTGTAATTCTGGGACTATTATCTAATGCGTAATCCTGAATGCATACAACCTATCAGAACGGTATAAGTACAGATGTTATGGTATGACAACCTCCCTAGTGAATCAAATTCTTATAGAGCCCATTCGGTATCATCGGACACAGATTACTATTTCGCATTGCAGTTCAGCCGAATGCGTATTAGTTTATGCACAACTAGAGAAGGTGATTAGATGCATAACATAATATAGGAAGAAGCATACAAACTCTTTTTACGAAGGAAATGCTATTACCAAATTGCAGTTGGTAGTCGTATGACAAGAAGCCTAAAACAAAGTGTAGTTACATACCTACTCAATTACACCTTAATTGAAAATAAAACAACATAAATCACAAAACTGATTATATCAAGATCAGTTTTGAATAGCTGGCTCAGAAAAACGAAATAAAAGCAAAATAAGAAAAGTAAGCAATATACTCGTACTTCGCCACTCTCTTATCAATTAAAAAACAGATTTTTAATACAAGGTTATCCCCAAATCTGGGAAACAACAGTGCAAAATCTACAGAAGTTATAAGTCTTGCCTGGACAAGGCCCTATTCCAAACAAGATTCATTTTATCATCCCGAATAACAAATTACGACATTGAGTCAGAACATACTAACACAAAAGCATTCCTTTAACTGAAACAAAAAAGTAGACTTGAAATAAAAAAATGTAATAGAAAAGCAAAACGGAAAACGAACTATACCACAACCACGCGACACATACAGATACACCAGAAACTAGTCTTCTAAACAAATCAAAATTACTTTATTTACTCTGTCAACTTGCACAGTTTTACCAATGCTCTTTATTTTAAATGTATAATTATACTATGAAGAGTAAAAGAACAACTAATGGATAGCCTAGGGTACTACAGCTACACAACTGTCAAATATTTTTTATCTACGAATAGGTCAGTACAACGACAAACGGCGTCCAGCGGCGCTTAATCTAAGTAAGTCTATGTTTGCATTTACCTTCTACTTCTTCCCAATCGGAGTCTGTATCCGGGGCACCCTGGCTGGGTTGCATTTTCTTCGTCAATCGCTTTATGCTCTTGCTTTTCGTTGTGGGAGCAGTAGAAGACGATGTACCTTCACCCATTGCCAGCAAGGATGATACATCGACTTTGTCCTCATTTTTATGCTTCTTATACTGAATTTTCGGCTTTTCCATATTGGTTTGCAAGAAACTAAGATCGACGTATTTGGCATTGGAACTAGCCGCATTGGCAGTCACCGGTACTGTTTCGGTTTCATCGTCTTCATCATTATCCTCTTCGGAATCTGTGAGACGCATTCCACCACTACAATCGAATTCCGGTGGCCCGCCAGTGCTCGGATCGTTTGCAGCCGATTGTTTGACATCGAAAAAACTCGATTTAAGGTTAAGCTCAGATGGATTGACAAGGTAATCACTTCCACTGCTATCCGAGTCACTGGCATCGGGCTTTTTTGTTGCTTTTTTACTCGACTGGGCAGCACCTTGTTTCTGTTCCTTTTTTGTTTGCCTCGACGGCGTCGACTGATTTCGCAATGTCTTTGGCGGAGGTTTATATTTGTTGAACAGTTTTGTCCTCAACGATGTTCCCGTTGATTTGCGTTTCTTGGTTTTTTTACCTGCTCCATCCAATGTTCCTGCCGAGTTGATATTCGCTTTAGCGTCTCTATTGGAATCAATCATGTAACAAAAAATCACCAAAATGTAAAAAATATACTAGAAGAACTTACCGCTTTTTTGAACTCGGAGTATCGTCTTCAAAATCACTATCATCATCGTCGGATTCGTCCGAGGCCTGGCGTCGACTTTTATCTGGTTTCCATTCGTCTTCGCTTGCAGAAAAATCATCCTCTATGGATGAATGCTCTTCGTCGTCCGACATGCCTGCAATTGCGTGCACAAACGCGTTCTTTTTTACTATTTCACAGGATCTATAATTTGTTGATAAATATTAATGTGTGTCATCGATCGGTGCCGCTCGCTGCCGTTGAAATTGTGTGAGGGGTCGAAAATTATAGCACGCCTGAAAATTCCATTGAGCGAAGTGACACTGGAAATTTAGGTGGTTGACTGCTTTCCAGGGAGAGGAATGCCACATAGCTTCTCAAAGTGTTTCAGCGAATCCGTTTGAGCATGTGAATTTAAAATCTTATGTTATTGGGCAAGTTTTATTTTCTGTGAATGAGAAACATATTTTCAAGTAAATGCTACTTGTTTTAGAATTTAGGATGAATGTAGCAGCAATTGAAATATAGTAATGCCCAGTTTTAAGATGCACAGGATCCATAAAAGAAATTATAACGATAACTCTAATGGCAGCAAGAGTCCATAGGGACATGTCACTTTAACCAGTCATTCCCATCAAAAAGCTGTGAAGCATGTCAGCTGAGTGAGAGAGTGAAAATACATATTCATATTCATGATTTTCTGACAAGAACCTGACATAAATATTGGCAAGGCTTTAAGCCTTGTTATAACTTGGTGGCAAATGTCAGTCAGAGGTCTTAGTAACTGGACTCTGACGATACTCCGTTCATATTTACTCGTATATATTAAGGTGTCGACGGGACTGATCCGAAATCTTACTCCTCCCCTTTCAATTAAATCCATATTTCTCAAAGTATTTATAAATTGTGTGTTGTTAGCCAATTAAGGAGACAGATCGTTTCGCTAGTGGAAGCTTTAGTTATACACCAATTTAACGCCATATTTCGTATCTGGAGAGCCCGACGACACTAATTGCGATTCAAACTTTGTTCATGTATTTATAATGATAATCTTTAATCATCATTATTATTAACGGCCATTTGGAATTCAGAAACTTAGAACCCTGTTAAAAAAACCTTCCCCAAGCCTCCCTGTCATGAGGGTTTCGCTGTTCTATTCCATCTCTTCATCCTTAATTGTTCTACCATCTACGACACTGCCTTCCTGACGGTCTTTTGCCCTCGTGCTTTTCACACATTATTCTTATGACTGTTCGTCCACTGTCCATTCATTCAATAGGTCCCCCCCTACGATGGAAAATCTACTCGGACAATGCGTACGTGAAGCGTAATATGAAGTCACACTGATAGTCTCGGATCACTTAATCAACTTATGAAGAAAAATTCTATTTGCTACATTTTTTTCCAAAAAGAAAAAACAAAAAAAAATTTATTTTCCTATATTATCATACCCCATCCGAAACACAAACTACTTCGAAAAAAAGAAAGAAAGAAAAAGAGCAACAACCAAGAAAAAAATAATCGAATCAAATTTTAAAATATTTTAAATGCGACCAAAAATCAACAACATAAACACGAAAAACTAAGCTGGAAGCTCCGCTGACAAATCCCGCAAACTGGAGAAATGCCAGTTGCCACTGCACGGGAAAAACAAGAGAAAAAAAAAATTTACGAGTGATGTGGCTTACATTGACTGGAGCTGTCGCTCGGCGAGTAAAACAGTGAGTAGAGACTGGTAAGACGGGTATTAATACTCCAACTCGGGTCTTAACCCATACGAGGTCAACCAAGTTTTATCGGTACCTAATCCCAACAATCAGAGATTTAGACATAGGCAAACTAGCCAAATCGGTAGAGAACTGCGGGCTTGGAATAAATTCTTCCAAAACGGAGCTAGTTTTATTTACAAGAAAACGGCAGATTTTTCAAATCAATCCCCCAAAACTCAATCGGACTTACTTTAGCGTCACAGGTGGTACTCGACAGGAAGCTCAACTGGAAATTGGATTCGGAAAAACCATATAACCATAACCATAAAAGCAGTAATTGTACTATCACGTGCAAAAAAGCCTTAGACACCAGATGGGGTATCAAACGACAAACACCATATCGCACACAGGCTGTATACCGCGGTTATTAGACCTATGCGGCTGCTTAGACGGCACAGTGCAGATCTAACTATGCAAAATTTCTAAGTAGAGTTTAAAGGATGATATGTACATACTATATATATATATATATATATGCCCTCGAAACGATGCTTTACCTACACCCCCCCTTGGATCTTTCTAGCTAGGCGCTGCAACTTAAGGAATCAGCTCATTGGAAGACCCCTCTTACCCACTGGGCACTCTGGGCAAGTGCCCACGGCTTCGTGATCGGTAGGGACCCCCTCGTTCCTGCCAGATCACCAAACGACAACCGATATTTATTACCGAAAAACCTTTTTAATTCGAATATTTGTAAATCGAACCCGCGACGTGAAACTGATCGTGACCGAACGACTTAAATAGACCGACTCGACGATTGGGAATTCCCTTCTACTTGTCGGTGGTATTGTCACGTTGATTTTGTTTGTAGTTGTTATTGGCTTTGCTCTGAGGTATTCTTTGCTTAAATCGTCGTTTGCTTGTTTTGTTTTGTGCTGTACATCAAAGGGAAGTAATTGAAAAGTTACGAAAATCAACGTCATATTTTACTACTTCTGTTGTAGAACCTTCTATAAGTAGCAATCAAACAAACACCACATGATGAGTCGTATCGATCACAAATCGCGGAAATTTCTAAATCCTCATGTTCTATACTAATTTCTAAATTGTGGGAAAGAGATTTAAACAGAAGGCGACCGTCCCTATGACGAAAGTGCAACAAATTCGGTGACTTCACGAATAGCGACAACTGTGTCCGTTGAACATCAGCAGTTTTCGAACCCGGACGAAATATCACACGACTCCGCCGATTATGTTCATGAAATTTTTACAGAAAAATCGCGAAATTTTTATTCGCCTGCTTATTTTCAAAATAAAGATTCTGACTTTTCCGAAACATCCAGACCCTACAAATTTGATTTTGATTTTGGTGGGAGCTAAACCCCCATTTTTTTGCGCTTAATTCAAGCTACAATTTAACTGACAATCTAGAAAACTAAGAAAGAGATTGGTTGAGACGAAGTGTTAGACAAGGAGTGCTGATTGTTATGAAATTAATTAAAATTATAGTCAAACATAATGAATTAATGTGAATGTAAACATTTTTTTTTGACACCACTGTAATTGTTCCTTAATACCAGATTATGTAAAGATATGTATACGTAAATCCATGGAATACTCGTGCGATCAGCATAGCTAATGTATTAACCAGCGACAACTGATCGGATCGCGGATCGTATGATCCCAACGGTATCATCGCGCGAGAAAAGAATTATGTATGTATCCTACATACCATTCGAGCGATGCATTTTACCATTTGAACTTCACTTGTAGTTTAGCAGCCACCGAGCACAGTTGTCGTGATCGTAAAATAAATTAAATTGTTATCGAAGTGGTCGAATTTGCATTACAATTTAATAATTCAAGATCACTGATGTTAAAGTTCTTCCGTGCAGGGACGGGTTAAGAATATCCCTGCAGCGATACCTCTCGCTTGTCGTAAAAGGCGACTAAAACAAAGGTAAACAAAAATCACATCTAGGCAATTTAGAAAACACCAAGGTGAGCCTAGGGACACATATACCACCATTAAACTGCCCCACAAGTGTACATGCAAATCAGTGGGTTGACACGACTGGAGATCACCGGTGTTGTAAGAGTAAGATCAAACAAAAAAAATCTGGAGCATGCCCGTGTCACAAAAAAAAAAAAAAAAAAAAAGGCAGGCCGAAAAACAATTGGTGCAAACAAATGCAAAAACACCAGTATTTGATTGGCCTCAGCGATGAAGTAATCCCAAACCGGGAAGCCTGCCGCTACTTTCTGAGGTCAAACCGGCGGACCCCACAAACGGACCAGTAGGAAGGTTATGGTCCTACACTTCTGACCATAACAACGCCGGAAAAAGGAAAAGAAGAAGAAGAAGAAGACTGATGTTAAAGTCGAAACAGTTTTTCGCATTAATATTCCGCAGCATACGGGAGATAGGTTCATTGGAGCCACAGGAGGTACGAGAGGTGGGTACATAGAAGAGACGTGGATTTCGTGAATTACGAGGGTAAATGTTAAAAACGATAGAGTTATAAAGGGTCGTGCAGTCGATAGTATCTGAGAGGTGTCGATGGATGAAAAGGATGTCGGATATCCTTCTTCGTTCTTCCAGCGAGTTCAAATTGAGTTTTAGGCGGTCTTAATAGGGAGGTCCGAGTAGGTTCAGAGGATTGTCTCAGGGTAAGCCACGAAGAGCAAAACGGAGAAAACGGCGTTGGATACTCTCGATTCTGGAAATGTGTGAATGATAGAGACCACACTTGAGAGGCGTATTCGAGAATAGGCGAACAAAGGTCATGTAGATAGACCGAGTGACGTAGGGATTGGAAAACTCTTTAGACCATCGTTTCACGAAGCCGAGTGCAGAATTGGCCTTAAGAATTATATCGCTGATGTGTGCAAGGGAATTGAGTTCCTGGTCGCATAATACACCAAGATCCCGGATCACCTGAACGGTAGAAAGGGGTTGATTATGGAGAAAGTAGAGGCGGGATTGACACTTGGAAATGTTAAGGTCGAGGCAGTTCTTGGAGCACCAGGTGGAAAAGCTGTTGAGGTCCGATTGAATAAGGCAAGAGTCATGTTCTGAGGAAATTATCTTAAATAACTTAGCATCGTCGGCATATAGAGAGATTTGGGAATGTTGATAACCATTTATCGTTATCGTTAATGGTAAGGATAAAAAGAAGCGGGCCTAAATGACTGCCTTGGGGGACACCAGAGGAAGCACGGAAGGGGTTAGAGAGGGCAGACCTAAAGTGAACGCTGTAGTGGCGATTTTTCAGGTAAGAGGAAATCCACTTTAAGAAGATGGGTTCAAAGCCAAGGGAAGACAGTCTGAAGAGTATTAATCTGTGCGAAATTTTATCAAAGGCCTTACTGAAGTTAGTTGAGATAACATCGACTTACATGTCATTTTCTAAGTCTGAAAGGGTGAAGGAAACGAATTCAATAAGGTTTGTAGTTGTAGACCTACCTTTAAGGAAGCCGTGTTGTCTGGGGGAGGTTAAAGATTTGCATTAAATTAGCAGCAGTAGCCGCCGCGCCCTCCTCGCGTAAACCCCCCAGCAAGTTTTCCTCCTACGCGGAAACTGCGAGAAATCACCTCCAGGTCGCGCTGGGTGACGAAAACTCCTCCAACGGTAAAGCGGTGCTTGACAGATGGCCGAGCATCGAGGCTAAGCTTACCGAAATGATGGTGGATCACATCATTAATAACCCCAATGGCCAGATGCCTGGGTTTGACTCCGAAGAGATTGTTAGGGGTTTCCGGGTTATCAAATGCGCTGACCAATTCTCCAAAGACTTCCTTAGCGAGTGCATCGCTAAGGTTAACGATGCCTGGGATGAACTTAAGATCAAGATCATCCCCGCTAAGGATATCCGCAGAATACCAAGGGCATGTATTTGGCTACCCCGGACGACTATAGACAGCGGAAAGGTTCTCCAATGTCTCAAGTTGCAAAACCAACATCCCCACGGAGGACTGGGCCATCATAAAGGTCGAAGAACCACAGAACAACTCCCAAACTTACTTGCTCTCCATCAATGAAAAGTGTTTGGAAGTACTGAAGGAGGCAAACTACAAAATGAAGTTTGGCGTCAGGCAAGCCAAACTCAAAATCTTTCGCCCGACAGGCCCTGGTGACGATCTAGTTGAGATCGATGCAACTGACAAATTGCTGGAGGGCCTATCGATCGAAACGGAAGACCAACCTCAACTACACCAAGAGCAACAACAAAAGCAACAACAGTAACTACAATATGCTTAATGTCATACAGTTTAATCTCCAGCACTCGAAATGTGCGTCGGAGAATCTGTTAGTTTTCCTGCGGGAGGAAAACATTGATATTGGCATATTGCAGGAGCCCTGGGTAAACGGTTCTATTATTCGAGGGCTCAACGACACCAACTACAACATTTTTTTACAAAAAACAAACCGGTAAGCCCAGAACCTGTATATTAGCTAAGAAACATATTAAAGCCTTTTTATGTCCCCACCTTAGCTCCGAAGATTTAACAGTCGTTAATCTGGAAGGTTCTGGCCAGCCGAACCTCATTATAGCATCAAGCTACATGTCGCACGATATGCCATCTCCACCGGTTGAAGTGCAACTACTGGTCAGGCAACTTCAAAAGGGTAAGGACACCCTTCTTCTCGGATGCGACGCCAACACCAGACACTCTCTATGGGGCAGTTCGGAAATCAACGAAAGGGGTGAGTCTCTGTTTGATTTCTGAATAACCTCCAAGCTCAATATATGTAATGTAGGTAGCTCCCCAACCTTTGTATTTCCGAGTTCGGAAGCACATCCCGGTTGGGAGGAAGTACTTGATATAACCCTAATCTCCAATTCCACCAATTATAGGGTCGACAGCTGGAGAGTATCCAATCTAAAATCGTTCGCAGACCACAAATGGATACTCTTCAATGTCAATTTCAGTGCCGACCCCTCCATCCCCTTCAGAAATCCTAAACGTACTGACTGGAAAAAATTCAGCAGGATCATTAACTCCAAACTCAATAACCTACCCCATTCAGACATGGAATCGGTAGAACAACTGGACACGAAAGTTAGGACCTTTGAAAAGGCCATGGTCACGGCCTTCAAAGTTTCGTGCCCAGTTAAGCACAGCAAAAAAACCTTCCCACCGTGGTGGAATGAGGATCTCTCCGTTTTAAGGAAAATGACAAGAGACCTCTTCAACATCTGCCACAGACACAAATACTGGAAACCCTACAAAGACTGCCTTAAACTCTACAAAAAGGCCATTAGCAAAGCCAAAGCTCAGGCATGGTCAGAGTACTGCCAGTCTATCGAAACACTAAAGGATGCTGCCAGGCTGAGCAAAATCCTATCCAAACAGCACC
This sequence comes from Merodon equestris, assembly GCA_958301585.1. Taxonomy (NCBI): domain Eukaryota; kingdom Metazoa; phylum Arthropoda; class Insecta; order Diptera; family Syrphidae; genus Merodon; species Merodon equestris. The sequence continues at coordinate 65,561,794 of OY284417.1, read as the reverse complement.
AGAATCCATCCTACATTAGACGTAACGACGGTGTTTGGGCAGATTCCACAGAAGAGTCCCTGGAACTTCTCTTGAACACCCACTTCCCCGGATGTAAAGACTACGGGACTACTACGCAGGTCCCTCATCACACGCAGCACACACCACGGGACGATGCTAATTTGATCATCAACCCCGATAATATATCTTGGGCCATCAGCAGCTTCCCACCATACAAGTCACCGGGACTTGACGGGATATTTCCTATAATGCTACAAAAGAATTTGGGCAAGGTTATACCCTGGCTAACGGTGATTTATCGAAGTTCGCTGAAACTCAACTACATCCCCCTAGCCTGGAGAAGAGTTCGATGTATCTTCATCCCGAAGGCTGGCAAGCGCGGTCATGAATCCGCAAAGGATTTCAGACCTATCAGCCTCACATCCTTCGTCCTGAAGACCCTCGAACGCATCTTAGACAGGCACATCCGCGACTCCCTAGGAAACACAAAGTTTTCGAAGTCCCAACACGCCTACATTAAAGGCAAGTCCACTGAGACCGCCCTGCATGAAGTCGTGCAGACAATCGAAAAATCCATCCACCATAAACAATTTACTTTAGCTACCTTCATAGATATAGAAAGTGCTTTCAACAACGTTCACACTGAATCGATCCAAGAAGCCCTCACCACGGCAGGGGTAGAGGGACTTGTTAGCAGATGGATCATATCCATGCTCAGAACCAGGATCATTCAGGCCCAGATGGGCAACACCACTATAGTTAAGACCGTAGATAGAGGCACACCCCAAGGTGGGGTAATATCGCCTCTACTATGGCTCTTGGTTATCGATAAAATTTTGAAAGAATTTGAGAGAATCGGAATAAAGGCGGTTGCTTATGCTGACGACGTGGTCATCCTAGTATCGGGAATGTTTCCCTCGGTAATTAGCGAAATCTCAGATAGAGCTCTGACTAAGCTAAGCGCCTGGGCCTCAGGATGCGGCCTAAGCGTCTTCTTCTTCTTCTTTTCCTTTTTATCCCGGCGTCGTTATGGTCAGAAGTGTAGGACCATAACCTTCCCACTTAACTGCATTCCTACTGGTCCGCTTGTGGGGTCCGCCGCGTCAATCCGAGTAAAACAGAACTGATGCTGTTTACCACCAAATATAAGATACCGGCCTTCAATCTCCCTCGACTCAACAACCAGTCACTCTCCTTGTCTTCCGAGGCTAGATACCTAGGAATTATCCTAGACCCCAAGCTCAGTTGGAAGATAAACATCGAACATAGGGTACGGAAAGCATGTGTCACTTTCTATGCCTGTAGCAGAACCTTCGGCAAAAGCTGGGGACTTCGACCCAAAATGGTGCTGTGGATGTACACGGCTGTCATCCGCCCCATCCTCACCTACGGAGCGCTCGTATGGTGGCCTGCCCTAAGTAAGGCATACAACATCAAAAAAACTAAGCCGCGTACAGAGATCGGCCAGTATCGGGGTAACCGGTGCCCTTCGGTCTACTCCGACCGAGGCACTTAACGTACTCCTAAACCTCCTCCCTCTGGACCTCTTCATCAGATATAATGCAGCCTGTAGCGCCATTAGACTCAGAGAATCTGGGTTCTGGTCATCTAAACCCTACGGTCATAGCAAGGTGCTGGACCTATTACCTAGTGACCTGGCCACGACTGCTACCGATTTCACGACACCCATACACAACCCAAATAAAGCCGCCCATGTCCACTTCCCATCCAGGATGGCATGGAAACAGGGACTGCACTCTGAGAACCATCAGGTAGCTTTTTTCACCGACTGTTCGAAAATGGAGTGTGGGGTTGGCTCGGGTATCTTCTCAGCGGAACTGAATATCTCCAAATCGTTGCGACTTCCAGACTCGGCCAGCGTGTTCCAAGCGGAAATACTAGCGATTAAGGAAGCTTGCAAGTTACTCACGCGCTATCCTATTACCAAGAGAGATGTCAATATACATATTGATAGCCAATCAGCTATCAAAGCCCTCGACTCTCACTCCATAAAATCAAAATTAGTTGCACAGTGTAAGGATGTAATCAGCTGTGCAGGAGACTATTTCAACATTACTCTCATTTGGGTTCCTGGCCACAGCAAAATAGAGGGAAACGAAAAGGCTGACGCTTTAGCAAGGCACGGCTCTTCCCTCGACTGTTTTTTGGCGGAGGCAGTACTCCCCCCCATCAGACTGGTCAAGGCAAACCTTCTACAACACTTTCTCTCGAGGGCGAACTCCAGATGGTGCAGTCTTAGCAACTGCGTCATATCAAGGAAAACATGGCCCTCCTATAACAGGAAAAGAACCCTCGACCTAACTAACAGACCCCGACAAGAGATTGCCAGAATTGTAGCCATCTGTACTGGCCACTGGCCTGTCGGTACCTACGCTGCTAAGTTAGGCATCCCATTCAACACCTACTGCCGAAGTTGCAAGAATCCACTGGAAAAGGAAACTCTCACCCATTTCCTGTGTGAATGTCCGGCTCTAGCTAGAACCAGACAGCGCCTACTCGGCAAAATCTCCTTCGACGACCTATCAGAATTCAGGGAAATAGGATTCTGCAATATCATCAAATTCCTTAATTCCACAGGATGGATATGAAACTCCAATAATAGCACAATAGGTCACTGAGTGGTGGCATCAAAACGGCGCATAAGCGCTAATTGGGCCTGGCATCTTGATATCAGGCGGCCACTCCTACCTACCTACCTACTCATTTGAGCAACGGTTATAAAGTAGCGATAAAACAGTGACAAGTAAGACACATTACGTCGGCGTTCGAGCGAGTCAATAGACTGCGATATTGTCTGTCTCCTATAAGTTTTATCGCCCGCTGTTGTATTCTATCTAGTAGGCGCAGTGAGGTCTTAGCACCAGACCAGATATTTGCGTTATACTCAAGCTTGGGGAGGATGCAGGCCTTATAAATTGAAGCCAAATCGGAGGGGGTGAAATATTTCTTGCATCATTTGAGGAAACCTAGACATTTTGCCGTGTTTTTGGCGACTTCAAAAATGTGATCATTCCAACTAAGTTTGGTATTGATACACATATCAAGTATGGCAAGTTTTTCGGGATTGGTGCATTGTTTTTTTTTTTTTTTTTTCTCACCCTTTTTATACGGGGATGATAACCGAATATTGGCATTCTTCGATGATATTTTCATTGTTCCATATAATTGTGGTGAGCCTAGGCAACTTCTTTGTTAATTCCTCTCTAGCCCCGAATCATATAATCGGTCGAATCCTACGACCTTGTTATCCTTAGGTCGAATGATCGCTTCTTTTAGTTCCTCAATGGTTTGCAGTTCTACCTGAACCTCTGAAGTTCAATTCGTTGTCATCTGGAATATTCGGTCGAATTCCATCGCAAGTGCCGAAACTGCAGTGTGCCTGTACAGTTCTTTCGGAATAAGGTTCCCCCTAGGCGCTTTGTTTCTTTTCGATTTCTCTATGACTATTTCCAACTCTGCTACCGTGATGATCTAGTTTTATTCAAAAGATCAATATTTTACTGAGCGAAGCCTACCTTTTTTTTTTAAGGCAACGGTTCTTAAAATATTTATTTGCAGCTGCATATAGAACGTCAAAAGCGTTATTGCTGCTCATCCTCACCAATCTTTACAACTTGAATGAAGATTCCCTAGCTCGCATGCATTCGCTGTCGAACCACTTATGCTAATTTGTTTTCTGACTTTTCGGCGCTGCGTTTTTAACTAAGTTCGTGAGGTCTTTGATATTCATTTCATCCATTTTTACATGTTCTGCATTCAGTTTTTCCATGTATGAATTCCGCAAACTGTGTTTCCAAACTAACTTAGGGAGAAGACTTAGCCTGAATATGTTTGAAGTATTCTGTTTACAGATATCTTCAAAAATACTCGAAGGGCATGTGATCCGAATACGATTTCAATGCTACTCGGAATTTGCTAATAAAAGGGTGCCATTCTCCGAAACAAAGCGAAAGTCGATCACTGAGATCGCTGTACTGCGTAGGAAAGTAAGCTCACCCATAGGGTCCCCTTTGTTTGATGAATGACTTTGACTCTTGGTTGCAACATTCGTCTTTAGAATTATGGTTTGTCAGAATCGAAATTCGCCCCCATTTATGCTTTAACATTTAGTACGTTGTTGACATGGCGCGTTCTATCAAAAAATGATCAGTTTGGTTGCACTCCTCTTATTCCATCCGGTGATATGGACCTTTGTGTTTGAAGTTGTGGTTTTCACGATCATATTTTTTGAGCTGGCGAAACTTATTGTGTAAGTATATCACTTCTTGTCCTATTTTCGGGTTGAAATCCCCGAGTCAAAGGATGAAAAATGTTCAGATATTTCATCCATTTTCCGTAAAATACGTACTTTCGTCTATTCGGCTTTATCTTCCTTAGGACAAGTATAGTTATAACGGTAATTATCCGGTCGTTGTAAAATACTAAGTCCCTTACGTTCCGCGCAATTCTTTTGCTGATAAAAAGTCCTGTTCCAAGACTATGGATATACATAGCGCCACAAACGAAAGGGTAGCCGTTCTCAACATTACTTTCATTTGAACGTTTAATTTCTCGTACCTCTACAATATCCAATTATTACTTACTTGTTTCGTTCAGTAATGTTCGGAGGTCACACAATTTGTACAAGTTTTGAACGTTCCACGAATTTAATTTTTTTTTTTTGCATTCTTTTTTATGAAAGCTCACCTTTGGGTAGTTCTCACTCGGAGATCCGATCGAGGAACTGAAAGCTCTGCGCTTACCTTTACCGTACATGGGGCTGAGATCCATTAGAATTTAGTCGTCTCTTATGACTAGCATTCCTAGCCACGAGTATATTGTAACCCCTACCGCCTAAGGTGGTCTGAAGATGATACAGTAAGTAGAATCAAGGAAGAAGAAAGGACACGCTCAAGGGTTCAATGGCAAACCCGGTGAATTAATAATACTACTGACTCACACTTAGATTCCATCAATTGATGTGTGGGTAAGTAAGGAAACTGCAACTGCCACTTAACGCATTTTTTTTTCGGAAACGGGGTCGCATTAATTTGGTATTGATAACTCCCCAGAGTGTGTAAACCAGGAGGAATCATGGAATCATGCAACCTTCGACCGAAAATGCTTCATGGAATCACAAAGTACACTATTGAATCTAGCTTCACTAATTAGACGAATGGTAAAATCAGAAGAATACTGGATAGATATCTATGCAGTCGAAAGAAACGTGCAAGCTGAACGAGGGAAAACCAAGAATGTCGGAATGGAAGCGACCGGAAAAGCCAAGGGTAAAAAAAGTTCTTCGATTACCATGGCTTGGTCCATCAACAGCTCTTACCCGCTGGTCGTACAGTCATTAAGGAATAGTACGACCTTCTTCTCTTCCCAAAACTAAATCGAAAATCGTAAATAGCGCTAGTGCGATACACTAGTATCTAATTTGGGGGGATTACTTTGAAGTAAACAAAATAAATATTGACGAATAAACCTTTGCCAGGGCCCAGTAGGCATCATGGAACCTAAAGCCCACTTCCCAAAAAGCTGATCAGCCGCTTGAGAATAGTCGTTTGACCACTCTTAGAATTTTTAGGCAATTAAGAGTACCGCATTTGGGTGATGTTTAGAACACTCTTCCTTATAGAGAGTAAGGGTATTCTTAGTTGTTCTTTTGATCGCTTTTAAAAACATAAATTTGTCATCGGATACCCTGTTTATCTGAGCTGGCGCTCTGATGGCATCTTGGCAACATTTTAAAAGTTGTTCTATGATTTGTAAGACACTACAGGATTTTTAGATAACAGAATGAAAATGCAATTATCATGACACTTTCAGACATGGATTTTCATTTTGTTGGATGAGGTTTGATGAGGAGAAAAATTGATTTTTTGAAGGATACGTTCCTAACTCTGCTAATAAGTTTACGATGCACCCATCACTCTCTGCTATTTGTGTCTTTTCCTCAAATCAAAAATTTTAAATGGTGGGCCAAATACGGGCTGTGTTGTGCAATGTTCACGGATTGCTTGGATGATATTGACCTAAAGTACTTGAATCGTTTCCGGATTGTTGGCATAACATTGATCTTTCACGGTTCCCCACAAAAAGGTCAAAAGGGGTCAAATTGCAGCTCCGAGACGGCCAGTTGACATCGCCAAGACGACTGATAACATGATTTGGGAATTTGGTGCGCAAAAGATCGATTGTGGCATGGGCTGTGTGCACGGCGCGCCGTCCTGCATGAACCAGATTCGTCCAAATCCATGTCTTCAATTTCAGTAAATAAAAAGTCGGTTAACATGGCCCTGTAACGCCCACCGTTGACCGAAACGTTGTTCCCAGCCTTATTTTCGAAGAAAAATGGTCCACTGATGGACACAACTCCACAATCCGCACCAAACTGTCACTCTCTGTGGATGCATTGGCTTCTCGACAATAACGTGTGGGTTTTTCGAACCCCAGATTCGGCAATTTTGTTTGTCAACGTAGCCGCCAAGATGAAAATGCGACTCGTCGGAAAATATGATTTTTCTCCCAAAACCGTTGTCCAATTCAAGCTGCTCAAGGCCCAAACTGCGAAGCGATAACGAAGCGGATGGTCGCGAGCCTTCAATTGCTGAGCCAATTCTCTTTAGGCTAGTGCGTAAAATGTTGAGCTGTTGAGATCGATGGCGAGTTGAAGTTCGTGAATTCTCACACTTTCGGCCAAGGCAGCCATCTCATCGTATGACGACGGGGACCATGTGTGTTGTCCACTATCATCCCATTTTCACGAACTGGCCAAAACTGTTTGGGCTACACAGCACTCACTTTGGAAATAAGTTTTCAATATTTTCCAACATTGTTCAAGCATAAAGCGATTCATTTCGTTCCGCGGAGATATGATACTGGCTTTCTGTCAAGATTTCGAGCGGGAAGCAGCCGTCAGTATCAAAATAACTTATGATTAAAAAAAACACTAGATAACCGCCCCTTTATGTAAGATTGGCACAACTTCATCGTCTGAGTTCGACCACATGTTGAAAAGCAAGTCGTGAATCCCATTTTGTTTTATTCAACACACACCAAACGAAACAAGAAAGCAAAACGTTTTATTTTGTTACATTCTGTTTCGCTTGGCGTGTGTTCCAATACAATTTTTTTTTGACTAACGAATCAAAAACGTTTTGCTTTATCCGGTTTATTTCCAGCCTTAGTGATTTAGTTTTTGCGTCATATACTCTTGGTTCTGTGAAATTGTCTGATTTTGTGACAAGTAATCGTCATTCGTGGGAAGAGTAGCTTTTCTTCTGCGGCTGAAACATCATCATCATCAAGACTCCAACAAGTTTACGGAGATGCTGCTCTTTGAAACAACGTGCCGTGATTGGTTCCGTAGCTTCACAAACGGTGATTTCGATATTGACGACCGTTCGCGTGAAGAAAGGGCAAAAACCTTCGAAGACGCTGAATTGAAGGCATTGCTCGATGAGAATATATGTATGCCAAACGCAAGAGCTTGCTTCAGTATTAAGAGTTACCCGCCAAGCTATTTCCAAGCGATTGCATGCGTTGGGAATGATTCGAAAGCAAGGAACTTGGGTTCCTTATGATTTGAAGCTAAGAGACGTTGAGCGTCACTTGTGAACAACTGCTCCAGCGGGAAAAAAGGAAGGGTTTTCTTCTAGATTCATTACAGAAACCCAAAGAGAAAAAAATCATGGGGACAGCCCGGTCATGCTTCTACGTAGTCGGCTCGGCCGAATTATCACGCTGCGATGGTTATGCCGTGTGTTTGGTGGGATCTGGGCGGTGTTATTTATTATGAGCTGTTGAAACCAAACGAAACCATCACTGCGGAACGGTATCGAACTCAATTGATTCGATTGTGCCGAGTACTGCGCGAAAAGTGGCCACAATACGAGCAGAGACAAGAAAAAGTGATTCTACAGCATGACAACGCTCGGCCTCACGTTGCCAAACCCGTTAAAACCTACTTAGAAACACTCAAACCCCACCCGCCATATCGCCAGATATTGCGCCGTCCGATTATCACTTGTTCCGTTCGATTGCACATGGTCAGGCTGATCAGCAGTTCCATTCATATGTATGAAGACATCTCAAAATGGCTTGATTCGTGGATAGCCTCAAAAGACGAACACTTCTACCGTGACGGTATGCGAATTCTGCCAGAAAGATGGGAAAAAGTTATCGCTGGCGATGGGCAATACTTTGAATGATTCATTTGTAACCTTTTTTCATAATAAAATTTTAATTTTCATCAAAAAAAACAGCGAGAACTTAGTTGTGCTCCTGATACAATTTGTGTTTATCTGTTCCACTTAAAGAAAACTTTAAACACTTTTGATCCAATAGCTAGAACATTAGATATGTTCTGATGTTCTGTGGTATCCCTATCATCTGTGGGTTAATGTATGGTTTATTTTCCTGACACAACTTATATCGGGATTACAAATTGAATTTATACTTTAATTTGATTCTAATATAAAAAACAATTGGATCAGATTCCTTTTGCCCTCAAATGGTGCCAAAAAAGCATTAGAAAGTTTTTAGTTGATGTCTTTTATATTTCAAATAATCTGCGGCTTAAGATATCAAGCACCCTATCTACAATTCTAGGCACAAAGCCTTCGTATCCAGCAAATTGCCCAGCAAACGAGACTATTCCATAAATAGATTATAAAGACGTTTAGTTATTAATTGATACCCACCTCTACCCCAAAGAACTCCTTTTAGATCTGATAGGATCGAGAGGGAGACATAAGATCCAAATAGCTGAAATAATTGAAATTGTATACTCACTTTTGGTTTGCAAAAAATCCTTGCGAATTTGGCACTATTAGTCTTGCACCCTGAATTGCTCCCTAAAGTATCTTTTGTGAACATTTTATCTCTTGGTAGTTACTTGGCACTTGGTTCATACTTACGTATAGCCTGTTACTGGAAAGCCCCATACGCTCGAGAGCAGAGATATAATGAAAAACCATTTCAATTTAGCTTTGGTTACTTGATCTAACAATATTTCATCTACTCCAGTTCTTTCATTTATTTCTAAAAATTGAGTTATGGCCTTAAAGTCCAGTAGTTGCTCTTTTTTTTTTTTAATCTCAATAAAACGAATGAAATAAAAAGAAGAATTAAATATGAACAATCATTCCAGAAATAAAAGGAAAGCAAATCATCAGCACTAATGTTTGTAGGTAGTCTAGTTGCTTCAGAGTCTTGTGATGGGCTATAGACACATAATCAGTTATTGACATTAGGTAACGCGGCAATATGCCAACTTCGACTGGTTGACTAAGACGGGATGAGTTTTTGTCCCGAAAATGACTATGGTAACGAAAGCGAGGAGTTCAAACTCACCCTCGACATCGAAACCGGCTCCAGAACACGATTGACGAATCTTTCGGGTATACCCGCTTTCAAAAGATGACTTCTACTATAGTTGTCCAGGTTTCGGTTATAAAAGGTAATTGCAGCCCAGCACATTTCACTTAGTTTTGGTATTGTCATCCACATCATGTACAGATCGTTACGTCTACGCATTGTTGTCTTGTTGTACTCAATACCGCCGAATATGTACATGCATCCATTTCCAGGACTAGCTGCAGAATGGAAATACAGTGGTCGAGGTAGAGCGGCTGTTTTTATCAGTGTCCACTGCATAGTTTTGAAGTTGATCTTCCAAATATCGGCAAAGTATGTGGTAAAGTCACTTTGAAGGCCACCGGTGATGTACGCGACGACGCCCTCGGGTGTATCGAATTGGACGCAGGAAAAACATTTGCGTGGCTTTGGTATTCCATTGGGGATCGTCGGGTCCGGTTTGGATTCAAAATAGTCCCATTTGTTGGAACGCAAATTAAAGGCGGGTATTGTTTGCAGATCATACACTGACATGGACGTTCCACCACCAAGAATAAATATATGCTTTCCATCGTAGACTACTTCGTGTCGGTATCTACCTTCGGGATCTTCACGCATCTCGGGTCGACACGTGTACACATTTTCCCAGACTTTGGTGTTGAGGTTTAAACGATACACGTCACATGAGTAATCAAAGCCTGTCGTTCCACCAATAGTGTAGAGGTAATTATCGTGAATCACTATTCCGGGTCCGTATTGCGCTGTCGGTAAATCGCCTTGAACGGTTAATCGATTAACGTTAGGACGATCTGTGGTAAATATATAGCAATCGTTCGAACAGCTTTCTCCAAATGGATAACCTGTGCCTCCATGTGACTATTAAAACGAGACAAAATTGGAGAATTATGTTAGAAGTTTAAATAGAATGAATGGTATGTAAATAAAAAAAATCTACAATTAAATAAGCAAGTTAGAGCCACAATTTAAATACCGGAAAGCTAGATGCATTAATAGAACTATTTAAGAGAAACCCGGCCTCTAACTAAAAAGGAGGAAAATAGATTTCGAGTCTTTGATAACAAGATCATAAGAAGTATATATGAAACGAATTTTAGTCACGCCCAAGAATTATTTGTCCCCAGTATTTTTATTTCAATTTACCATATTTATTTCAACATTTCGACATTGGTTATATTTTTCCACGAAGCCTTAGGGGCTTTTCTGCAGACCTAAAAGTGCCTCTAAAGTTAATGACTCCGATTAAGTAAGCTAAGTTTAATATACCTTCAATATAAAATTCACGAAAAAAATTATCAATATCTTGCTCCCACGACTAATCGGACAGTCAATTAGAACATATTTGAGATCAATTTTCTCAAACAAAGATTTGGGGAATTTTAAGTTTTATATATGGAATTATTTGTTTATTTTCCTTATTCTATTAATATAACAATAACAACAATTCAATAAAACGGTAAAAAGATAACTATAAAAAATTAAAATAACACGAATAATTCATTCATTTTGTAGCGTAACCGTTTGAATTTATTACCGCTTCAAGGCGTCGAGGCATTGAAGAAACAAGATTTGAGCAAACTTCGCTTGTGATCTTTTGCCATTCTACTTGTAGTCCCGTTTTCAACTCCTCAATATTGTTGAATTGTTTCGCAGCGACTCGGCGACCAAATTCATCCCATAAATGCTCAATAACGTTCAAGTCTGGGGATTGTGCAGGAGTCTTAAGGACTTTGGGACAATAGCAGCCACGACCTTGCTAAGTATGATGTGTGTTTTGGATCATTGTCTTGGTAGAAGATGAAGTTGTCATTAATACCAAGCTTTATAACACTCTCTTTCAAATTTTGTCTTAAAACATGTACGTAGACATTTTGATCCATTTTTCCTTCAATAAAATGAAGGTTTCCAACACCAGAACTCGCCATAGATCCCCAGACCATGACCGAACCCCCGCCATATTTGACAGTAGCACGTGTATATCTATGGGAGAATTCTTCATTTGGTTTTCGCCATACATATACTTTTCCATTCGATCCTTTTACGTTGAATTTGCTTTCATCATCATCGTGTGTCGTCGTAGTATTCTAACACCTTAAAGACGTCTTCTTTATATGTGTTGCTCCTTTATATTAGTTGCTGATGTAGGAAAGGAAAGTAGTCCACATCTTAGCTTGGATTCCACTAACGCAAAGTACACTTGCCTTATACTAGATGTTGAAGCATGGTACTGCAGGTGAGTTAGTACCTAACTTATCGATATGCGTAGGGCAGATATTATTCCTATAGTATATTTTGCATCATTTTGGTTTCGGCAGCGTTGAATATTAAACCATGATCATGACACCATTTTATTGCAGCATCGATCTCCTCCTGCATTATTGTTGTTGCTATCTGCAGGGATCGGTGTCTTAGCACTAACGCTGTATCGTCGGCATAAGCGAATGGTTTGGCTTGCTTCAAAGTGCGAAGAAGCTCGTTGGCTTGTATGCAATTAATGTAAACATAATTGGGCCCAGCTTCGATCCTTGCGGGACTCCGTATTGTGCGTGTTCTTTATGGCTATAGGACTCGTTTATCTTGGAACAAAAAAAGCCTGTTGTGTAGGTATTTCTTTAGCCAATTAACCATTAATTAATCCTCGTATTCCAATACGTTCCAGAGCGTCTTTTTTTTATAATTGGCGCGCGCAAAAGGGGCCATGACTACCCTTAAGTGTCCAGAATCAAAACACAGCACAGGCCGAAGGTATAGAGGGAGAAAGGGAGAGGAGGTACCTGTGCACATTGGTCCTAAATGTCTGTGGATTGTAGTGAGTTGGAAATATTGGGCTGGGAAGAGCATTCCATTATCGTGTTGTGCGGCTGAAAAACGAATCTCTGGACTTAACTGTACGTCCGAAAGCAGGCTTGAGGGTGAACTGATGAGCATTCCTGGTAAGACGAGTATTGCGGGTGAATTCATGGAGGTGAGGAATGCAATTGGCTAACTCATTTGAGCAACGGTTGTTAAAATAGCGATAAAACAGTGACAAGGAAGATACATTACGTCGGTGTTCGAGCGAGTCAATTGACTTTTCGATATTACTGTCTCCTATAAGTTTTATCGCTCGCTGTTGTATTCTATCTAGTAGGTGCAGTGAGGTCTTAGGGGCACCAGACCAGATATGAGCGTTATACTCAGACTTGGGTAGGATGTAGGCCTTATAAATTGAAGCCAAATCGGAGGGGGTGAAATATTTCTTGCATTGTTTTAGGAAACCTAGACATTTTGCCGTGTTTTTGGCGACTTCAAATATGTGATCATTCCAATTAAGTTTGGTATTAATACACATACCTTGGATGGAAAGATTTTCGGTTTCGTCGACACAAGCGCTATTCATGGATAATGGCTGTTTATTACGGGTTGGCGTTAACGCCAGTAGACAGCATTGAGTTTTAGAACCATTGAATTCTACTCTATTATATTTACCCCAATCGATTATGCTGTCAAGATCGGAATTCAATGTGCTTAACATACGCTGCCGTTCCAGTTCTATGGCCGAAGAGCAGGGACATCAGCGAAGGAGTGGATTGGATTAGAAGTAACAGACAAGAGATCATTCATAAAAATGAGAAAGAGAGAGACAAAACAGAGCCTTGGGGGACACCAGCATTTATTTGGTGAATATCAGACTTGAACCCATCCAAAACAACTTGAATGGAACGGTTCGAAAGGTAATTTCTAATCGATAGAAGCAGAGATTTATCGATGCCATAAGCACGCATTTTCGACAAAAGAGCTTGATGCCAACCTCTGTCAAATACTTTTGAAATATCAAGCGCAACGATCTTGCTTTCACCTAAATTGTGCAAAGATTGGTTCCACTTTTCGGTGAGATATGCCATTATATCACCAGTGGACCTGTTGCTGCGAAAACCGTACTGCCGGTCATTAAGAAGCTTCCGCGATTCAAGATATTTCATAAGCTGATAGTTTATCAGCGTTTCCATGACCTTGGAAAGAAGGGACGTTAGTGCTATGGGTTGGTAGGAGGAGGGTGACGAAGATTTGCCCTTTTTAGGGACGGGCTGGACAAATGCTGTTTTCCATCTACTCGGAAAGAGACCCGAAGAGTAGGACAGATGGAAAAGCTTACGCAGAGGGTTTGCCAGCGCAGAAGAACATGTCTTCACAAGTATTGGAGGTATACCATCCGGGCCAGCGGATTTGTGTATGTTGAGATCTTTTAGTACTCTTGCAACTGTACGAGTGTGAAAATGGGTTTGTCCCATGATGAAATCAACGCTCTCAAGTACAGGCGGAGACAATGTGGAATCTGACAGCGTTGAGCTATACGCGAAATGCGCAGCAAGCAGATTGGGCTTGTCTAAAGAGCTGACAGCTGGAATGTCGTTGTAAATGAGCATGGGAATTGAAGACGAGGCTGAATTCTTTACGTTTTTCACGAACAACCAAAAGTTTTTGCTACCCTTGGGATATTGTAGCACTTTCTGCCTCAACTTTTGTTCGTCTAATTAATGCATTGCAGTCATTTCTGGCCCGTTTGAATTTTTTCCGGTTTTCCTCAGTAGGGTTGGTTTTGTAGTTCCGAAAACTGAACTCTCTCAACCTGATAGCCTCTTTACAGCTCGAGTCATACCACGCATTTTCTTTGGGTTTGATACTCTTCACTCGGTGAGGAATGAAGGATCTCATACCCAGCAAAAGAATGTTCCTGATCATATCAGCAACGTCATCCACGTCACTATCTAGGAAACATAGTGACCAGTTAAAATTCCTAAAAAAGTCGTTGAGGCCGCTCCAATTGGCTTTCTCGTATAGCCATACTGTTCTTTTAGGAATTTGTTCTCTAACTGTGTGAGGTGAAGACGAGAAATTAGCTGATACGAAACAGTGGTCAGACGAGCCTAGGGGCGACAATATGGCGACAGAATATTTGTCAGGATGAGAGGTGAGAAACAGGTCCAGGGTGTTGGCGGAATGATCTGCAATGTCAGGTAATCGTGCAGGCTCATTTACTAGCTGGGTCAGATTATTAACAATACCTCAGCAAAGATCTCTACGTACCGTCCTTCGGGTGTTGTCTGGCATGAACATTGAAATCGCCCGCAATGACAATCTCAGTGTGAGGATGTAGGGATACAATTCATGTGATGGAGTCGGATAGCATATCGAACTCCTTGAAAGTTGAATTGCTATCCAGGTTTGGACTTCTATAAATAAAACAGTAGTGGATTGAATGCCTACGGACATGGATTTTTAGCCACAGAAAGTTAAATTCCGGATTCGAACAGTGACCGTATTGTGGCTGAAGTTGGTAAGCTACATCACTTTTCTTCTTCTTTTCCTTTTTCCGGCGTTGTTATGGTTAGAAGTGTAGGACCATAACCTTCTCACTTAACTGCATTCCTACTGGTCCGCTTGTGGGGTCCGCCGGTTTGACCTCAGAAAGTAGCGGCAGGCTTCCCGGTTTGGGATTACTTCATCGCTGAGGCCAATCAAATGCTGGTGTTTTTGCATTTGTTTGCACCAATTGTTTTTCGGCCTGCCTTTTTTTTTTTTTTGTGACACGGGCATGCTCCAGATTTTTTTGTTTGATCTTACTCTTACAACACCGGTGATCTCCAGTCCAGTCGTGTCAACCCACTGATTTGCATGTACACTTGTGGGGCAGTTTAATGGTGGTATATGTGTCCCTAGGCTCACCTTAGTGTTTTCTAAATTGCCTAGATGTGATTTTTGTTTACCTTTGTTTTAGTCGCCTTTTACGACAAGCGAGAGGTATCGCTGCAGGGATATTCTTAACCCGTCCCTGCACGAAGGTGGTAAGCTACATCACTACGAATATAAAAGGCAAGACCGCGGTGGAGAAAGAAAAGGGGCACCAAGTTATATCCAGGCAGGTTCAAATCCGATAAATTGGTATTCTCCCCTACCTGTGTTTCACTCAGTGCCAAGATAGCTGGTTTATATAGGGACAGGTGAACGTATACAGCGAAGAGATTCGTTCTAAGGCCACGAATATTACTCAAATCAACCCTAAAATTTTCCATAGCACAAAACACAGACACCAAAGGAACCAACTCCGACGTCTGAAAGGTGGTGAAGCAGAATTGAGAAGTGCAAATATCAAGTAGCTTCCCAACATCAAATAGATGTAGGTGTTATGCCCATACACCGATTAGAGTTGGTCCACCAACAATTTGCACTTTTAATTCCGCTACGTCAGATGCTACGCACTCTCGGTCATTGTACTGACCCGTCTGATGAAATCAAACGGGAGTTGCGACCGAGAATGCGCAGCCGTGGCTTGTGGAAGAAGGGATGGGAGGGAGCGGGCCGGATGCACTCGATCCGAATCATTTCACTGCACTTGTTTGCAATGCACTTGTTATTGTTTTTTCTTTTTTTTTTTTGCTTTTGCACTTCGCACTCGCGAGGGGGTGGCGGGTTCGCGGAAAAAAAAAAAAAACAAAGCGCAACGAAAAACTAAGACTAGTGCACGCGTCGGAGGATGGCACGGTACTCCTATTATTAACTTTGAATGATTAAGAGTGTCAAAAGCTTTACTAAAGTCCATAAATAGGACCAAAACGTGGTAACTTTTGTTTGCGCTTTCATTGATATAATTTGCAAACTTGTCTAATAGTTTACCTATGCTTTTCTTTTTTTGGAAACCGTATTGACTTTCGTGGATGATAGAGTATTTTTCAATAAAGTTCTGCGATCTGTTTGTCATAACTTCTTCAAGGCACTTTTCAACTAGTTACTGACAATATTGATATTGGCCTGTAATTGCCGAATTGACTTTTCGCACCTCCTTTGTACATATATCGGCCTGACCATAATAATACGAAGGCTAATATGGGCAGTATTTTTTATTCATTTTTATTGCTTCTATGCTATTCTTATTTGCTAGATGAAATGTTTAGACCTAACTTAAAAATATCCTCATATTTAATGTGTCTTACTAGTCCTGTTAGGGCACTATAACTATATTTCTTAATTACTAATTCCTTTTGACCTAAGCCTATCTATTTAATTTTCGAATAACTACGTTATACGCTTAATCTATCCTAAGCTGCCTTGCTCTAGTCTTAAATGAAATAAGGACGGCTACCGCCCGTGTATTACCTTCGAGTGGCCAACCTCTTTATTGCGTCTTCTCGCTCACTCTCGCTCACTCTGGATACCCGAGACTTCACAACAGGCCTCATATAATTCTCAAATCCCCTAGCTAGCCCTAATCTAACTTACGAACTAAGGAGTAAGGAATGGACAATCTCTGGGAAGCGTTTTCACCCGACAATCACCAAAATTCGGCGTGTGTTTAACATCTAATATATGCGAGATCGGATCGAAGTGTGCTTCTGTGGTATCTATAATTTATGAAGTAAGTCCCAGGTGAAGTAACCAGTCAGGTTAGCGTCATTAGTTATAACCTTTGCAATTTGTTTTCGGGTCATTTCTATAAGAAAATTGTCGATTCTGTTTAGGCCTGTTCCGTTGTATAGGATCCTATTAGGGTAATACTTAATAAACTGGGACTCCAGCGCTCTGTAATAGTCCCTAGGGTACTGTCTCTCGAACACACGGATATTTTCCATTTAAGCTGGGGCTCCATTAAACAATACCAGACAACCATAGGCGGTGATGAGCCTTATTATCCCAGATATGGAGAACCGCTTTTATAACAAAAAAGGCCCGAAGAATATTGTCAACAACTACCGGCCCATCGCCAAACTGTCCCACATACCTAAACTTTTCGAAAGTATCTTGCATGACCCTCTAAGTTTCCACTGCAAATCTCTAATCTCCTCTAAACAACATGGCTTCCTTAAATGCAGGTCTACAAAAACAAACCTTTTGGAATTTGTGTCCTTCACACCCTCAGCATTAGAGAATGGAAATGAGGTCGACGCCATTTCAACTGATTTCAGTAAAGCTTTCGACAAAATCTTGTTTGGAAATTAACATTTCCAAATGCCAATCAATTTCCTTCTCACGTAAACGAATCAAACCTCTCCCTCGTCTCTACTTCCTGAATAACCAGCCCATCTCCACCCTTCAGGTTATCCGCGATCTTGGCATACTATGTGGCCAAGAGCTCAATTTTCGCGCACATATCAATGATATAATTCATAAAGCCAACTCTGCACTCGGTTTTTGTGAAACGTTGGTCTAAAGGATTCTCCAATCCCTACGTGACTCGATCCCTCTATATTACCTTTGTCCGCCCCCTTCTCGAATACGCATCTCAAGTGTGGTCCCCTTATCAACAAACCCACATATCTAGAATGGAATGCATCCAACGTCGGTTCCTACGTTTCGCTCTTCGAGGTCTGCCCTGGAACAATCCCTTGTTCAAGACCGTCTTAAACTAATCAACTTGAGTACTTTGGAGAAAGAAGAAGAGCATCCGACATAATCTTCATTCATAGACTTCTTACAGGTTCATTGACTGCGCCACCCTTTATAACTCCATAACTCTTAACTCTAACCCTCGTAATACACGCAATCCTCGTCTCTTCTATCTATCCACCCCCCGCACCTCATACGTCTTCAATGAACCCATTTCCCGTATGCTGGCAAGTGTTAATTCGAATATTAACTTCGACTTCAACCTCAGCACTCCATGCCTAAAACTCCGTCTTCTCAATAACTTTCCCTCCTTCCAGTCTTAGTTTCTAGGGTTCGCGCCCCCTCACCCGTTCTCATTAGTTATTAAGTTAGATTAAGTTTAGCTTGAATTAAGCTCAATAAAAGGGGGCGTTTGCCCCCACGAAAATTAGGGCCACGTAGCATATGATTTTTACCCTGCAGTCAATCCTCTAGTTCTCTCTAGTATCCCTATAAAACAGTCCTTAACAGTATCGTTTTCGGATTTTGGAAATTAATTTTGAACTTTATACCTCCATTTTTAGATATGATCTGATATGCTACTAAATTGGTTGCATACGCTATTGAGTGGCTGAGAAAATCCTGTGTAGATGTTAAAAAATATCGGAGAATTAACTGCTCCCGTTGTAAACTGTTTTTAATATTAAAGATCCTGCTCGAAGTAAGGCTGTACCATTTAATAATAATATTCTTTCCCATTCTCATTAAGTAAGTCATGTATATAAGAGGATTTGTCATGCCTAGCCTGATAATCTTGTAGAACCGGCCTTCTAACCATACCAAAGTTGTTCCCTTCTGAGTTTTGATAAGTTTGACTCTGTCCCTTCCCGGTCCGGCGGGTAGATTTTACCCGCCTGTGGTGGGCATGTGTTTTTGGTTTCATCTGTCAAATCTGTTATTCATTATTCAGTTGCTGATGCAAAATCACCATGGTAAGATACTGTGTTAGCAAACCCAAGCATAAGCACTTGATTCTGCTATGAGTGTTCTATTGGAAAAACCATCGAAATAAAAGCCCTTCTCTGTCAAGAGCTCATGTCAATTTGATTTGGCGAAACGACCAATATAATCAGTGCCATTTAAAAAGCTTATAACTCCTTTTGCTCAGCGTGCTGTTTGTTTGCTCGGGACTGAAATAGCAAATTGGACGAGTTGATATGTACTTTAAAGGGCACGAACCTAACTAATGAAAGATATATTGTTTTTTTTTAACTAAATAATTGGAAGGCAAACAATGAGGCAAGTTAAATAAATGCTTTGAAGTGTCATTCAATGCAAAAACTCTCTTCAATAAGTTATTTCTACTTTAAAAGTTAGTCTTAAGTTTGTACCATTAAATAAACAACCAGAGAATCAAGGAAAATAGTCACGTTTTTGTACAGAAGCCTTGGCAACCGATTTTACCATAAAGTTAAAACATCGCTCTGATGAATAAAACAGATGGGTACATGAGATTAAAGCGTGAGCGACAAAGTAAAACCGGTTTAAAAGAAATTCTTTAACCGCTACGATTCAACATTTCAATTAGGTATTCCACTAATCCACAAACACTCAAATCTAGAGTTTTATTTACATAATCGAAACAATTGCAAGCAGCGAGAACGTTTTGACATGATCGTTGATTTATTGATACACCGGTCATGATGTAATACTACCAATTTAAGCTACAAGAAAACCAAATTGTAAGGGGATATCGTAATCGAACTACATTTCACATGTAATGACTATGTACTTCAAAGAAAAAGTTCAGACCCTAATTTCTATTATTTTTTTCGCATTACATTTACATTTACTCAATTAAAAAAATTAGTTCTATTATATAACAGAATACAATAATAGAATTAATTTACTTACGATTAATACATTATTATGTATCGCCAGTGCATTAGACGCTAATTCTCTCGGCATGTTTGGCGTCTCGCCGTTTAATAACAATCTCCATTTGTTCGTTGCGAAGTTATAGGCCCAGAGTTCTTGAAACAATAAACATTGTCCACGTCTGGCAGCTGAAACCGCCGATCGAGGATTGTAACCACCTAACGAGTATAAATTCGATTCCGACGCAATCACACGATGTCCACTCCTGGACACTGGATACTCAAAATACTTCTTCTGAGCAGAATAAAGTATTCTAATCAGGCTGTATGGTTGAAAAGTATATTCTTTTCGCTCCGTGCCTTCTTCGTCGTCAGACACCCTACACCTTGAGCCACTGTTCGTGCTGCTACTGCTGCTACTACTTGACGAACTAGACGACAGGTCTTGCTGATGCTCCCAATCCATATTATCAGGCGGTGGAAAAATGAACTTCCGAATCACAAAACTAAGGCAACTCTCGAAAAATACAAAAATATTCCAATATATCGTGTTCAAAGTCGTAAAAAATATATTTTTTCTTTTCATCACAATACGTCGCGTTAAATTTTGATACCTTCCTTTTTACCGAATGGTTTTTCAATTTTATTCTTTACGATTACTTTTTTTCGTGAAATTTTCTTACACTTGTCTTTCTCAAAAATAAATTATTCCTTTTTATTTTCTTCCTTTCTGTTCTTAGACTGGAATTGAAGAAGAGGATTTACTCTTGTGGCCGTCGTGGTAGATTCAACTCCTTTGTGATTTTTCAGTTTTGTCGTTTTTTTTTTTTTAATTTCTTTATCTAATCTTTGGCTGGTGTTAATTTGTTTTGAAATTCATGCACAATTGTATTTTTTCTTGAGAAAACCAGACGACCTTGCAGCTGCAATCATTTTTTTTATTTTCTTTTCAGCATGCATATATCTTACTGTTTCGCGTTATTACTAAAAAAAGATTGAAGTCGAATATAATCGATGTGTTCGTACCAGGTTCGTACACATTAAAAGTGGATGAGGAAAAAAAATAAAATCACAAAAGGCCTTCTAGCCAGAGCACCACTGACAATTTTCTTCGCAAGAAATCTGACAGTTCGAGAACAACAAAAACTTGCTTACTCCGTCTGATAATGACATAATAACAGTAATTTTGCGACTACTGTCAGGTGTTATAAAATAAATATGGTGACTTGGTTGGAATTCAAGCTAAGGGGTGTGTTCAACGCCATAAGAGTATTTGGTTCTGGAAATGAATATAAAAGCAAAGAAATGCGCATAACAGCAAAGGAGAGGAGAACATTATCAGGTTCTCGAGAATTAGTGAAATGATAATGATTTTAATGAAATGCGAGAAATTAAGAGTTGTGGAAGTTTAAAAAGTGGCCCAGCTCTGGGGAAAGTGGTCATGTTCAAGGTCATATTTAACGGGTAAGAATTTGCTGGCAGACAGTGTCTTATGGGAATTTAACCTTTGACGATAGTGAAGTATAAAGGTTCTAAAAACCGAGATAAGGGTAAAGTCTTTTTTCTTTCTTACTCTAAGCCTTATCGGTTTTACATGATTAGATCCTGAGGACCTTTTTTAATCGTAAAAATTTCACATTGCCATAATCTTAACTTTTTGAAATGTGTTTATCTCGCAGCTCTATGGTTTCCGTAACTTCCAATTGATTTTTCTGTTCCATGCTTACGTTGATCCTGGATAAGTAGATTCCATTGAATCGCTTAACAATCCATATCGAATTATGGTATTTATAGCATTTGGCCCCATTTCAAGTAGTACTTCATTGAAAACTTTGCAGGCCAAGCATTTCGGGAAGATTTCTAGTATTTTCGTGATAGTGGATGATATACAATGTGGCGCAAAATTAATCACTCAATTTTGTTTTTGGATTACTTTTTTACTGAATAAAAAAAAAAAAAAAGATTTTTGAAAATCTTTATTTGGATTACTGTGGAAAAAATGATATCCGTCAAGAGGCTGCCGCCAGTGTTGATACACATTTGTACCAGTTTTATCGCATTTTCCATGAATTTTCGCAAGATTTCCGGTGAAAACTGTTCGCATTCCTGCCAAATATTCTCCTTAAGGGCTGCGATTGTCTGAGTTTGGTTGACATAAATTAGGAAAATGAGTCTTGGATGGTTAAATCAGGTGATTTTGCTGGCCATGCCAAATCGCCAAAACGGGAGATTACATGACCAGGATACGCTTCCTTCACATCCATAGTGACTCGTGCTGTGTGTGTGGTTTCACCATCTTGTTAAAACCACATGCTTACCAAGCCCCGCTCAACCAATTCTGACAGTAAGAAGTCGCTTATCATGACCCTGTATAGTGACCGTATTGCCGATGACGTCTTCAAAAAATATGGCCCAATCACTCCTCCCGCGGGAACGCCGCACCACCGTATTGTCCGTCTGGTGATGCCCAATTGCGTAGCCCGTCGTTTGGTTTATGTTTCTTTGTTCTTAGCAACATAGGCAGCACCCGCGATATTCTCGGCCGAACGACCAGTCCGATGGCGCCCAAGCCCTGCATGGTCTCCTATGGTTCGGTTCTATTTGAGTCGAGTAGCTATGCGCCGGAATGTTCGCCCAGTTGGCGCGACACGATTAGGAAATCGACGTCGAAATTCACGTTGCGCTAACGCAACCGACCGATTATTGGCCAAACAAATCGATAAAATTATTCCACGCTATTGCGGAGTATAGCGCTCGATTGCTCGTCTGTTTGTATACTGCAGCTGTGTAATTCACAAATGTCAAATTTGATTGACGTACAACACCATTTGCAAATATTATAACATCTTCCGATAGGATGATTCATTTTGCCTATTTTGAGTGTTACACCCCATTAAGTTTAATAGCAATGCATATTTGGTAGACATGTCCAGTTTAATGCTATCCAATCAAGATTACACTACATGCCATTTGAAATGTTCAACCTCCTTAACTGATTGTCATAACGTGCTAATTTACCAGAAAAAATATAATGCCAACATTATCAAGGTATTTAAGTTTTTCTTCCGTGCAGGGACAGGTTAAGAATATCCCTGCAGCGATAACTCTCGCTTGTCGTAAAAGGCGACTAAAACAAAGGTAAACAAAAATCACATCTAGGCAATTTAGAAAACACCAAGATGAGCCTAGGGACACATATACCACCATTAAACTGCCCAACAAGTGTACATGCAAATCAGTGGGTTGACACGACTGGAGATCACCGGTGTTGTAAGAGTAAGATCAAACAAAAAAATCTGGAGCATGCCCGTGTTTGGTGCAAACAAATGCAAAAACACCAGCATTTGATTGGCCTCAGCGATGAAGTTATCCCAAACTGAGAAGCCTGCCGCTACTTTCTGAGGTCAAACCCCCACAAGCGGACCAGTAGGAATGCAGTTAAGTGGGAAGGTTATGGTCCTACACTTCTGACCATAACAACGCCGGAAAAAATAAAAGGAAAAGAAGAAGAAGATCAAAGTATTTAAGTTTGAATATTAGAGTTCCTCTGTTTTCCTACAAGAGAGCAGCTTATATTGTTTATCACCAATAGAACGAATTTTGGTGGAACGTTGCTAAGGTCCTTTGGTATGCTCAATCCATTGTAGGGTAAGTTCCTATTATTATTATTGTTATTATTATTACCGGCTGCTCGGAATTTGTAACTCGGAAGCCTCCCTGACATGAGTGTATTTCTCCATGTTTTCGCTGCTCGGCCTCTTCTCTTCTCCTCCCATGGACTTTCTGTTGGTCTCCATCCTATGGGTTTGCTATTCATTAGTCTTTTGACTATTCGTCTACTGTCTATTCGTTCTATGTGGCCTGCACATATTATTCTTCAAGATTTTATAACCCACACAATGGTTGGGTTTGAACAAAGTTACTCGAATTCTTGATTTTGTAGCTTTCTTCATTCGACCGTTTCTTCGTCCTATTTTCTGCAACAGATTTTCTTGAAGATCTTGTTTTCAAATACGCTAAATCTATTTTCCTCCTTCTTAGTCAGAGACGTCAACGCTTGTACAACTTTCATCCCTTTCCATTAAACTTTCCTTTTTAGAAATCAAGATGAATTATATTCAGTTTCAAAGGCAGATTAGGATATTTCCAGACGTTGCTGACGTTACTTCAACTGTCTGCTCATGAATGCCACCAAATTTATCCGCCTTGTACGTATAATTCTTCTAAAAGGTTCGAACCACATAAATTATGTCTTCTATGACAGGGATGAGGTGTGAATGCAGGAATTCGCATTTCGGATAATTTATATGTCTTGGTTGTGGAGAGTACATGATACGGAATTTAATTTCACAATGATCTTTATTCTTATCGAAAGAATAACGGCTACCATGAGCCAATATCCAAAAACGAACTCCACTCTTTTCCACGTACATTTCACAAGCCCTCTTAGAAACGCTCTGTACCATTCACCCTTTCCTTAACCTCGTCTTTCCTAACAGGTATTCAATTTATTTTAGGTTTAGATTTTTAA
Organism: Merodon equestris; assembly: GCA_958301585.1. Taxonomy (NCBI): domain Eukaryota; kingdom Metazoa; phylum Arthropoda; class Insecta; order Diptera; family Syrphidae; genus Merodon; species Merodon equestris. The sequence continues at coordinate 65,537,665 of OY284417.1, read as the reverse complement.
GATTTTTAATTCACATCGATTTTTAAGTTTAAAAAGAATAAATTAGAATTAAGTAAGAATAAAAATGACCCGATTAAAGGGTTACATTTTTGAAATGCTTCCATCAATGTGAACGCACCTGCTTACCCTCGTAGGCAGTCAATCCTATTACCATTTCCTCAGGCAACCTGGAAGACATTTCTGAATTTACTAGTTACTAACAGGGAAAGACGAATGACAAGCTTTTGGCGCTAAAAACCCAAAAATATTAATATGTCCTGGATAACAAAGATAACCCCATGTTGAAGAGTCCAGCAAAAGCGAAAATAAAAAAAAAACCAAGTAGAATGTCATAAGGGTCTACACATGGACAGGCAGCACATGTTTCCTATGACACATAAAGAACGTTTAAGTGAAGACATTTTTTGGGTCAAACATAATAAGATATGATGATTGGAGTGCTGAACCCCAAAACATAATGATGATTTTGAGATACAATTGTGGTTTTATAATTTGTTTAATCGGTATATGTACTTGTAAATACATATTAGGCTTTAAGCTGACGACGTGCGCCTAATCTGCTAGAAAATATATATCAACGCTACCGTCGTACCGTTACAATTATCTGTAACACTTGTCAGGGGTAAGCTATTGATGGTTTTTGTTCCATGCGGAATGATCCCCCAATTGTTGACGTCGGTCCATAATGTAACTTGGGCTTCTTCTACTTAGTTTGATATCTGTTTCACTTTACGGTATATTATTCAAATATAATTTGCTTAAGGTGTGTATATAATATGATTCGTCCGACGGAAACCAATCACAATTTTTTTACATCAGTTACTAAGGTTTAAAAAATCTTATCAATACCTAGAAACTGTTCAGTTTTATAAGAAAGCCTTACATTTAACAACAAGTTTTTTCTGCTTAAATGAAGGCAGCTTTTCTGAGATTCAATCTAATTTGAGCTGGCAGCTTCCCCACATCTACTCGATGAGAAATTTCCTTCCCCATATCGTATTCACCACTTCATTTGACAGCCGGACAACCGTCATTATTTCACCACTGGCGAAAAAAATTGGAAAATGTGCAAGACTTTCGTATCAACCGACAAAAATCCCTTCGCCATTCGTTAGCGATTCCTCCGACATAGTAAGCCACCATCGATGTCTATTAGTGATCATAAAACCCAATTGACCAATTTTAAAACAATTTTAAAATGTGTCACCACAATAGAATTTGATATTTAATACTAACTAAATCGCAATAAAGGGAGACGTAACTTTTGGGGGATACACGCACCGACATCAACCAGCCGAGTTTACTTGAAAACAACGTCCTTTTTATTCGTCTTCGTCGTCTATATTTTTTCTCAATTTCCTTTTTTATATATTTTTTGTTTTGATTTGGTGTAAGTTTTTCGTTCGTTCTTGAATAGAATTTATTTATAATTCTATTATCGTCTGTGATATGTGATTTGATTCGATTTGTTGGTCGTTTTTGATTGAAATTATTTTGGTTTGGCCGGAATTAAAGAAAAGAAAATCACAAATAAAAGGAAAATATATATTCTGTGTGTATCCAGTAATGGAATTGTCCTAAACGCGAGCCAAAGCCAAGATCTGATTTGAATAGTAGAAAGGAGCACAAGAGAGCTGACATTTTATCATCTTCCGTATCTAAGTCAGCACTTTGTTCGAAGCACGGCCATGGATTCGGCGGGCAAAAAACGTGTCTACAAAGTCGTCCTCACTGGAGGTAAGTACATTAAAATACACTAAAAATAAGCAAACGTTCTTTGGGCGGTATGTTATCGAATTCGTGTGTTGCGTGCTCGAAGGGGGAGTAAAAGCAAATCGGCGAAAACCATGTGGTGCCGTGAGACGGAAAGCCACTTTTTCCGATTCCTGTTTGCCAGCCATGTGATTCGAGCTGTTTATTCTTCATAGTCGTTTTCTTTTTTGGTTCATATCCCATGCATTCGTTGGTGTGACTTAAGGTTTTATCGTCTTATGATAAGCAACCGGCAAATGTTTGTTGTGATTTGCTATTATTGATCCGTGCTAGTTTCGTAATTCGAAAGATCTCGAGGAGACTATGAATTGGATTAAGAAATGTTGTTTACATATTCAATTAGATAACATTTTTGTGATTCATTGTTTTTCTGTCTATTTTGGGCCTGGAGCAATGTCGAAGGGTGCATTGACAATTGGATTACGTTAATTTTATTTAAGTTGCGCATTTTTTCATTGGTAACAGTTGGCTTAATTTCGCCTTGGGCAGAAAATTGCATAGAGAACGATTTATTGTATTTTTTTTTATAGGAGCTAAATTTGGCCCAAAAGAAGAGTGGAGCAATGCTAACAATTGATACGTTGACAATTGTTTGGTTGATTTTCTATTCGCTCTTATTCACTTGAGTCGTAACGGAATGTAACACAGTAATTACTGTTGCTCTATAACGCCTCATTGTCTCCTAATCGAACCCAAAGGCTATTGCAAGAGTAAGAGAGAGAGAGAGAATGTAGTTTTGTATGCATTATGAAAAAAATCAAGCATTTAGAACTCGTACACGTTTAATATAAAAGAGGAAATCATTTAAAAAGAAATTAAAAGAAACAACTAAGTCCGAAATGGGGATATCTTAATTAAGATAAACTATTATTGATTACCTAATCGTTATATAACGTCCTCAAGCTGCACCTTTAGAAAGGTAAAATGGTTTTTATCTATAAAGTAAGAGTGCAAGTAAATGCAAAACACTACATTCATATGTATGTATGTGTAACTTGAAACAATTTCCGTCAATCTTAATCGCACCTTCACGCTTTTGCCCTGTTGAAGACAATGTAGACTATTTAAATTGCATAAGTCGCTTATACAATGCTTATCAACCATATCTGAAGTGTTTTGTTTCTACTAGTTGATTTAAAAATTATAAAATTAGTCGCAGTTTTACCACCGTTATTTGCAGAGATTTAGTAAAATTTACTCCTCGCCATGTGGCAGGGCAATACGTTCCATAAGACTTACGGTCGATTATTTTATTTGCAAGGCGTTATGTGAATTGGCATGCTGTCAATTGCGTGTGTAATTGTAATAATCTGAAATTGGTAATTTGTAAAATAATAACTTCTTCATTACTTGCACATGACCTGCTATTTATGGGTTTTTTTCAGAAATGAATATGAAGACAATTATAGTTCAAAATAGATAGAGAAGTCAGTAACCACTGACTAATCTTATACTAACTGGTTTCAAAAATTCCAAAATTTCATTTTTATAAAATCATTCATTTATATGATTACCCATTAACATCGCGATCCCCGGGGTACTTAGCAACTTACTATCGTGTAGACGATCAAGTAGACGGCTACTGTCGAAATTTCAGCCGGATCGGACTCGTAGTTTTGTTTTGACCGCGTGTGGAAGCGGGATTGTCCGCGGATTCAGAAAAATGGAAAAAGAGCAATATCGGTCGGTGAATCGATTCTTGTTTTTGGAAGGGAAATCGCGCAGCAAAATCAAAGAGCGTTCGGATGCTGTGTACGGTGACTCTTCTCCTTCGATGGCGACCATCAAAAATTAGTTTAACGAGTTTGAACGTGGTCGCACGTCGGTTTTCGATGAGCCACGTCCAGGCGCCCCAAAACGTCTACCACGGAGGATAACGTGTCAAAAATCCACCATCTCGTATTGGCAGACCGCCGATTGAAGGTGCGCGAGATAGCTGAGACAGTAGGCATTTCAAAAGATCGTGTGGGTCATATCCTGCATGAAATTTTGGGCATGAGAAAGCTGTCGGCGCGATGGGTGCCGCGTTTGCTCACTCCGGACAACAAGCGCAACCGTGAGACCACTTCAGAGCAGTGTTTGTGACAGTCGACGAAACATGGATCCACTGGTATACATCAGAGACCAAGGAACAGTCGAAACAGTGGACTTCACCCCGCGAACGTGCTCCAAAGAAGGCGAAGACTGTCCCATTGACCGAAAAGGTGATGGCCACCGTTTTCTGGGATTCATAAGGTGTGATCCATATCGACTACCTGGAGAAGGGCAAAACGGTCACAGGGCTGTACTATGTGTGCCAAATTATTTGGCCGATTCGATGCCGAATTGAAGAAAAAACGGCCCCAATTGGCGAAGAAAAAAGTGTTCTTCGACCATGATAACGCACCGTCTCACACCTCCGCCCTCGCCACGGCCAAATTCCACCGTATTCTCCAGATTTGGCCCCGTGCGACTTCTTTTTGTTTCCAAACTTGAAAAAGTCACTCGCCGGGCAGAAATTTCAGTCGAATGAGGAGGCCATCGCCGCCACGGAGGCCTACTTTGCAGTCCTCGAGAAAATGTATTTTTCAGACGGGTTAAACAAGTTGGAGCATCGCTCGAGCTAAAATGAGACTATATTGCAAAATAAATTGCCATTTCTCCAAAAATTTTGTTTTTCTTTTGTAGGCTAAGTACTTATCGGACCCCCCTCGTACTTTACGTATAAGTTATAGTAAAAAGAAATCCGTTATATTTGCGTGAGATTGAGGATTTTATTTAGATAAAATTTGTTGACCGGATTTAGATGAAATATGCCCCCTTTTATGCAATCACTCGTTGCCATTTGGAAGGTAATTCCATGAGGGCCCCGTTTCTATTGGCATTTCCTTCCAGGAAGACCTAGCCATAGCTGGCTGCATCTGGGCAATTATTTCCTTCATATGGTCCGATTCTATAGGTGTATAGATAGTGCAGATCCGAATTGAAAGATTTTCCGTAGGGCGGCACTCATAGTAAATGATTTCTAGCCAATCCTACCAAACACCTAGCAAAACTGGCCGTCAATCCCGGCTTGGCCATAATTTGCGCCAGCTCACTGCGATTCGACCATCATTTTCGCTTGAAGTTGTCATAACTGATATGTATATCCGCTTCAGAAATGGGTCGATTATGTGCTTGTTGTAATTCAGCAGCGATCCACAAGTTTCTTTTTATATTATTCATATGGTTCCAAATGGTTTTTTCGTGCGACGAAATCCAAATTGTCCGTGATCGGCTGTTACAGTAGGAGCACCGTAAACACTGTTCACATTTGCATCCGTCTGGTTTGCGTTTTAATCTTTATCATAGGAAAAATGTAAAATATGACTATTTTTTCTTTACTGGTGTCATTTTAGACTCGCGCTCAAACAACTGAGTCACCCAATCATAAAACTGAGTACTAAAATCATCTGGAAAAATAGTGAATTTCTTTTTACTACATCTAATATATCCCTTTCCCTCCGTTAAACGGAATTTCCTATGAAATAACTCCTGCACTTTTATTATTCCTTTGCCCATGACTGAAATTTTTTACTTTAATAGTACTCTACTAAAGAAGATTTGAAACTTATATAACAACAAGAACACGTTGAAATCCTGTATTTTGAGTTCTGTAATTGGTTAAATCAGAGTTAATTTGTAATGAGGCTTAGTTTGGAGGTTGTCTTTTTCTTCAGAAAAGAGTTACAAAGAAATGTGTATAATAGTTGAATGGCTTGAATGGCGTCAAAGGTGTAGCATCAAACGATATTTTGCAGTCCCGAGTTTTTCCTAATCATCTGGTTATCTTCAGCAGACTTTCGAAACCTTCTAGAAGCATTCTTAGATAGAAGATCCCATGATTTCCAGAATGTGTCAACATCACTTTAGGATAGTCAAGACTTCAATATTCTGGGAGACTTAAATATTCTGTGCAGATTATGAAATGGAAACAATTAGCTCAGGATAGCTCAGACTATCAATCACCAAGATAGGAAATATGTCCCGTGGGTAGATCACAAACCAATTTCAATCACATTACCCGAATTGTCATTTTTGTACATAGTAGGTGGTTCACTCGTAATTGAGGAAACCCTTAAGCGTTTAATGACTCCAAGTTCTGAAGCGTGGCGTGCAAGTAGTAACTCAGCTTTTTGCGTTTTTGATTAAATTAAACTTTATTGAAAATATACAGTCTTATTTCTTGACCAGGTTCTAGAAGCTCATAGTAAATGGCTTCCTTATTGACACACTAACATTTTCTTGGCATGAATACATATCTAGCAATTGATGATAATGGCTGGCCTGGATCAACTTCTCTGCATTAGAGTTTGTCGTATGAAATCCTCTCTTCATCATCTTTCGGGATTTATTTTCATCCGACAGTTTATCAGGTACCCAGCTGTCATCCTTCTCTATTTTTTTTCCATTGTATACGATCGAAGTGATATTGTTTGGTGAATAACTCTTAGATTGCAAGCTCTTGTGTGCTTATCTTGCTTATCGACATCTACATACATATGTGTGTAGGTATGAATCTCTTATAAAATTTATTTATACTGATATTGAGGTTTATGTCAAAAAACAGCTATTAAATAGTAAATCCACAATGGTGGGTGAATTGGATGCTTCCAAGTATTTTTTTTTTTTACTTCAGCCAACTTGTAAGGTAGTTGTTCACCTATTCTTCTATCTATTTAAATTCTATCCAATCGAGTGATCAAATGTGTTTTCGTAGAATTGAACTTATGTCACAGCTTTATTGTTACCTTATATTCTAAGCATTCGAAGCAACATAAGGAAACCAAAAACACATATGTAGGTATCATGTATATGTATGTACATATATCATAAGTAAAAAAAAAACTTATGACGCCAATTCATCGCCCATGATTGTTGTCATTTCTTAAAACATTCTAAATCGAGAAAACAAAAAATCGAATCAGTATGAAAGTCCACATAAAAATACCCAAACACTCATGCTAGTGCCAAGGAAAAAAATGTACAAGCGTGAAAGACCGCTTTCGGTATTTTCTTTTCCATTCAACAGATCATTGATAATAAAAACATGGCCTTGGTCAAGTGGGGTTACCGGCGATAGTTGTCGAATACCGAAAAAATCGTTGCTGTTTCTGTAATTTACAATCAACAATGTTTTCGTTTCCTTGGGGCGTTAGGGGAAACCAGTATCCATATTGTCTACGGACTATTCATTTATATGTATGTGAATTATGGCACGAAGGACAATAAATGTAAATTTCACAAATTTCATCTCTCACCGACATTTATGTGAGCATACATCATAATTTAATACCCAGGTGAATGCAAATTCGTTGTTCGAGAGTAATTGGGATTTCCGAGAACGAAAATATCCACTACTATCGCCGCAAATAAGAAATCTATCGAATTCAAATGTGTACACCTCCTCTGATTACTTATCGATTACCCACCTCATCCGGCGGCGCCGGGTGTATGTTGCGCAGTTCCTATGTTAACCAAGAACTCGTGCGAGCGTCGACCGCTATTTTTTTGGGGTCATATTTTCCTTTACTCTTTCTGCGCCAAGGGGTTTTATATGAATTTTTTTGCAATTGATGTTTAATTCACAGCAACAGTCTCGGTTAATATAGTTTGTCTAAATACCGAGAGGTCAATTGCTTACATTGCTCTTTTAATCCAAAACACATGCTCTGCCTGTGACAAACTTACAAGTAAGAAGAAGGGAGTGGTGCCTTAACTCCGGCTACGTACTTATGGCGACCTTTGCAGTTTTTTCCTATCTCTTAACTTGAGAGGCGAGGTATTAGGCGCGCAAAATAGCATTCCGCAAACAGTCTTGTGACTTGACGCCTAGGTATCAAAAGATTATAATGCGATACACTGGGAATATGATAAAAGTTGCCGAGAATCACAGTGACCAGACGGGAATGTGAGATCAATTAGAGGTAATCGACCGACAACAGTCACAGATCACATGTAAGTAGTTGTTGTTTTGTTGTTTTTTTTCTCTTCTCTTTGGCCAGTAACCAGTTGATATGGAAGCTGAATATAAAAGAGTTTACTCTGGTTAACCGATGGATAATTACGTGTGGATTTGGTATATCATGTGTGGATTGCTAGGCTTTTAAATAAATTTTACTGAGAGATTTTATTTACGGTTATGTGCAAAATAATAGCTGAAAAATCTTGTTTTTCCTACATATTGTATTGTAGTACTTACATAAATGACATCTACAGCTCTGTGCAAAAAAATAGCACCATGTTGAATTTTCAATGTGTACTATACATACATACATATGTGTGTTGTGCACAATGCGTATGTGCATTTAATTTTTTTTCGCTGCCGTTAAGATATGGCATCTACTGTAGAATAACAGTTTGATATTCAATGATGTTATGGAAGGACACATTTACTTAAAAATTAACTTTAAAAAACGAGTATTCCCCGTTATACGTAACGAAGGCAGATTTGTAGTGTGCAAAAAAATAGCACTGCTCCTTCAAGGTCCACAGGTCCAATAGAAAAAAAGTTGGCATTTGCATTGGCCACTTACTAAATGCGAAATCTGGAAGCAGAACATTGGTTCGAGGCCAATAAAACAGGAGCTCAACCAAAAATATACACTAAAGACTATTAAAGCACGGCGGCGCAAAAATGTACGTATGGGGATGTTTTTCGTATAATGGTTCTGGTTCCTTATTTTGGATAAAACCAGTAATGACTGCCGAAGTTTCCGTTGATATTATGAGGCAAATCATGCTACCTTACGTCGAATGGAATTTGCCTCTCACGTGGATCCTACAACAAGACAACGAGCCAAAGCGTACCAGCCAATTGGCCAAAGAATGTTTTGCAAGGAATAGGGTTCAGGTTATGGAATGGCCAGCTCAATCTCCAGATCTGAACCCAATCAAAAACTTTTAAACTGATGTCAATAAAGGAGTATTTAAGGGATCATCTCAGTGTGACCCTCCGAAGAATCCCTAATTTTCGCGATTTTTTTTCTCATGGTTGGAATAAACTAATCGTCCTGTTTTTTTTTTAATAAATAAAGATATTCAGGATAAATACAAAATGATTTTTTTTATGTTGATTTATTTAGTGTACAATAGTTTAACTAATTGTTGAAAAGTATCGTAAAAAAAAGGTCCTATATGGTGGCCATGATTGCGACCTCAATTTTGATCTGAAACAAAAAGTTCAAAAAGATTATTAATCTGTAGGAAAGTCGCTATCTCCCAAAATGGCGGCGGTTTGAACAAAACGTATAGAATTTGACCTTTTTTTTCGACAGTTTTTCGTAAAAAAAAAATAGGAAGATTTCATAAAAAAAAAAGCTTCCATAGGTCGATAGAGAATGACGTGCAAAATGTTCTTCCAAAATTTGAAATGAAAAGCTTGAAAATTCTGCCTTTGAGAGTGGCCACCGTTTTGAAAAACACCGTTCCGAGAAAAACGCGTTCAAAGTTTGGAGTTCGAAAATTTTGGATAATTCGTTTTTCGTAGGTCTATCCATGGTGGATGTCGAAAACGAACTGAAATTATTGGCCAGTTTATTTTACGAAGTTATAGGACCTAAGTACCCTAGAAAGGTACAGGCGCTCCGTTCCCTTTCTACGAAAAACGATGTAGCGACCGAAATAATTGGAATTTCGATTTAAAAATTTGATAGAATATTTTGAAAATTTCACACTTAGATGACCCCTTAGGCTAAGCGCAAATTGAGACACGTATAGCGCGTGTGAGGTGGCGCAGTGCGACGCGTGTTTTTGTAAACTACAGGATTGAATAGAACGGCGCAAATTGGTAAACACGTGTGACGTGTCGCGACCCGCGCGAGCCGACCGTCGCGCGGCGCAGTAGTCGAGACACAGTTTCACGTGCCATTCTCTCGCGTGTGGTTCTTGGTTTTGGATACATGGCAGAAGAAAAATTAATAGAGGCAGTTAGGGCTTATAAAGAGCTGTATGATACCCAATGTGCCAACTACATGAAGACAAAATTTAAAAATCGTATTAAAATTGATTTAAATTTCCGGTTCATTAAGCAATACAACAAAGTATCCTCTTCAGCTTCATCTGAATCTGATTCGGAATTTAGGTCTAATAATATCAATTGTTTTGATCGCGAATCGGACATTATGCGTTCGATCTGCGAGTACCTGCGTCTCAATTTGCGGATCACCACGCTACGCGTTTGGCACGTACGCGTCATGGCACTCGTGTCATGTCACCTCACACGCGCTACACGTGTCTCAATTTGCGCTTAGCCTTAAAGCGAAACCGCGAAATATATGTACATATGGGAATCTGTGCAGGCTGAGCGGTATCTTTATGTCGACGACTTTATTCCACAGCGCTGCGCCGTCGTACTTAAAAATAAAGTTTATAAGACCAATATTAGTGTCCTTCTTTAATTTAAAACTTAGAATCCTTACCATTTTCTTACTATCCTTACTAGCTATTATTTTGCACACGTAAAAATTTAATTCTATATTTTTGCACAGAGTTGTACATGCCAAGAATCGGAGCTTTTTTAAGCACGGACTTCACTAATTTAAAATGTCCTTACTTACGCGATTTTGCTGGCGGGTCAATGCAGGTGACCCCATTTAAATTTGAGATGTTTTCTACGTGTCTCTTTCTGCTTGGGCTCCTCCCCGATAACCCAACTTTAAGAATGTACGAATTGTTGAGGTGGTCGCATCCAATTGCAGATCTTGTTTTTTTCGTTGATCTTGTAAAAGAGTTTTGCTCACGCGTTTAATATTTCTAACAGTTGTGTTGGCCAATTTGCGTTTACTGCCTCTTATTGCGGGCTTGTTTTGTCACTTGCTTTGTATATGTGATCATTTGGTTTGAACAACTGACTAAACGGTCGATCGGCCGATAAACCTTGGCTTTGGATATTAATTTGAATATCAAATTTCATTGCTCCGGAGTGCAATGCCGAGCCATTTTTAAAATAATCTTATAAATAAATTTAGTTATTTTACTTTGACTAGGAAAAAACTTGCGATACCGCCTCCCAAAAACAAATTCCTTCGAGTTTGAGAAAAGATAGAAGATAGTATAGAGC